>OV884057.1:257103425-258453425 GCA_930367215.1 Pollenia angustigena
AAGTGCTAAAGAGAGAAGTATGCGAAACCAATTCGAACTTGTTGATGTAGAAAATGCAGCTGAGACACTGGTTAACGTATCAATGCCTAAAGTACGAAAATATACCCACAAATGTCCCGTTTATTGGTGGAATGATGAGATTCGTGAGCTAAGAGTGAAATGTCTCGCCGCACGACGAGTGTCTACACGTAATCCCAATAACGAAGCCCTGGCTTTAGAATTCAAGGTATCACGCAAAGCATTGAGAAAAGCCATAAAACACAGTAAGAAAAAATCTTGGACTGAACTATGCAAGGAAATAGACTCTGATCCATGGGGAAAGCCGTACAAAATAGCTATGAAGAAACTTGGTCGAAATAAACCCATACCTGGGATTAAAGAACCTAAATGGGCAACGGAAATAGTGAAAACATTATTTCCTTTCGATGAAGACGGGCTTATAAGTGTACCAAAGCTTCCGGTTGATAATTTCGTGCCCTTAGACGCAGAAGATATTAAATATGCTGGAAAAAAATTAAGTGTGGGCAGGAGCCCTGGACCAGATGGCATACCCAATGAAGTCATAAGGATGATGTGTGAGATATGGCCTGAATACCTAGCTTCAGTATTTAACTCATGCCTTGAAACTGGAATCTTCCCTACTAAATGGAAGCTACAAAAATTGGTTCTGTTGCGAAAGCCAAACAAACCATTAAATGAGCCTAGCTCGTATAGGCCACTGTGCATGTTAGACTCCCTGGGAAAACTCCTGGAATGTCTTATCTTAAAACGGCTGGAGGAACAAATTGCTGATCTTGGAGGTCTATCTCCTATGCAACATGGTTTTCGCAAGGGGAAAAGTACTGTTGATGCGATAATTGAAGTTTGCAATAAAGGAATGCAAGCGATGACAACAGGAGAATACTGTGCAATAATAACGCTGGATGTGAAAAACGCTTTTAACACAGCAAAATGGAGCGTGGTATTAGAAGCACTCAGCAAAAAGGGAATTAATAATTACCTTTACAACATAGTTGCAGGTTACCTGGATAGGAGATTTCTTTTATACGAGACGGAAAGTGGTATAAAAAAATACCAAATAACAGCCGGTGTACCTCAGGGATCGGTTCTAGGACCTTTCCTCTGGAATGTGATGTATGATGGCTTACTAAACTTGAAGCTGCCGGAAGGAGTGACTCTAATAGGTTACGCAGATGATATAGCTCTTGTTATAAACCAGCGCACTACAGAACTGATTGAGATAGTGGCTAACGATTGCTTATGCCGTTGCAGCAGATGGTTGCGGAAAAATGGACTGCAGCTAGCTGTAGCTAAAACAGAGGCAATTCTGGTGACAAATCGAAGAGTCTATAAAACACCGAAAATACGGCTTCAATCAAGTGATGTACTATTTAAACATAATTTATGCTATCTGGGCGTACAATTGGATGACAATCTCGGTTTCAGCCAACATGTGGTGAACATACGTGATAAGGCCATGCGAACGGCAACTTCATTGGGGAGGATAATGCCAAACTGTGGCGGCCCAAAGCCGCATATTAGAAAACTGATAAACAGCGTAGTACACTCTCAACTTCTGTACGCCGCTCCAGCTTTCTCGAATGCGTTAAAACGGAAATACAACATACGTGAACTACAGAGACCACAGAGAACCAGCGCCCTTCGTATCACATCTGCGTATCGCACGGTGTCTACCAGTGCGGCCTTGGTACTAGCGGGGCTTCTTCCCATAGACCTATTAATACTGGAAAGAGAGGAAATATATATGCAAATTAAATGTATAAATCCGGCAAATCATAGTCCATTGGAGCGAGCCAAAAGAATCTCAGAAATAAAGAAAGATGCCAGGGATAATGCAATAAGAAAATGGCAAGAACGATGGAATCAAGAAGAGACAGGAAGATGGACGTACAAACTAATCCCACATATTAAAACATGGGTTGAGAGGCAACATGGAGACATGGGTTATTTTCTAACACAGGTGATGACGAATCACGGCTGTTTTAACAAATACCTGCATAGATTTAAATTAAAGGAGATAAGCAGCTGTGAGGCATGCGGATCACCGGACGAAGATGCAAGGCATATAGTTTTTGAATGTGAAAAGTGGGTGGAACAGAGAAGAACTCTTGACACCTGAGAACGTGGTGGGCATAATGCTGCATTCCGCAAGCTCATGGAAATTGTGTGAAGACTTCATTAATAGGATAATGAAGGAAAGGTGTTCAGCGGTTCCGAACCTTCATTAGGAGGGGAAAGTTGGAAGGATGTAGGAATAATGCTGTTTTTAACTGCCCGCCCTGATGTAATGCTGACGTAGTCCCGGGGTGGTGTTGGTGGAGTTATCGTGGGGCCACTAGATGATAGCGCGCTATCACTGCGTCCAACAAAAAAAACTACATGCATACATACATACATACATACATACATACATACATACATACATACATACATACATACATACATACATACATACATACATACATACATACATACATACATACATACATACATACATACATACATACATACATACATACATACATACATACATACATACATACATACATACATACATACATACATACATACATACATACATATGTACATACATACATACATACATACATACATACATACATACATACATACATACATACATACATACATACATACATACATACATACATACATACATACATACATACATACATACATACATACATACATACATACATACATACATACATACATACATACATACATACATACATACATACATACATACATACATACATACATACATACATACATACATACATACATACATACATACATACATACATACATACATACATACATACATACATACATACATACATACATACACATATCCTGTTTTATATATATAGATAGATAGAAAAAGAAGATTATCAGTATGACAAAACGATAGTTTTTTCGAAAAAATTAAAAATGCGATTTCACTATCGTTATTATTGGAAATAAGGAAAGCCCTTCTCGCCGCATTCCATACTTATTTATTTTTTACACAGGCTGTCATTGGGCGTAAGGTCTTCCACACTTCCTTTAAAAACAACTGCGATCTCTTCCCAAAGAAGGGAGTAAGGAAGGTCACTAAAAATAAAAAGTTAATAAAACTGAACACCTTCCTTTCTCCCTTCTCAAAGAAGGGAGTAGCGAATGTGTACTGAATATTTCAGAAGGTCTTTTAAAAAGAAGTTTATACCTTCTAGAAGGCATACTTCTGAAGGCAGGATATCATGCGAAGCGAATCTTTAAGAAAGGAGTATAGAGGCCTTCAAAAAGGCCTGCCACTTGCGGTCCTTTCAATATTTACCGCTGGGATAGGTGCGTTTGAGAACTTTTACAGTAAAATGCAGTAAATGAGTAAACTGAAAAATTTGCTCTCACAAAAAGCTTTTGTCCAAAAAAGTACGCGAACGCAAAATTTGTAAAAATTCGTAAAATAAAGGCAACAGCTGATGGCAAATAACTGAAGTGTTGAAAAATATTGACACTTTTGACTACATAACTCGTTTTCTTATCAGTACTCGATTAAATACTTTTTATAACACGCAAATTTTTTGAAAATACAAACAATCTATTTTATGTAATCTTTCATATTTGTTTGTTTTTTATTTTATTTGATTTTACTAGCTTGTAGCGGGTTAAATTATTAAAAAGAACATGAATATCTTTTTGCTATGGATTACTTAAGTACCCAAATACTTTACACTTTTACAACTCTAAAAAATTAACATAACAAAAAAAATTTCAAAAGTTTGTATTTAGCCAAATAAATGCTTCACAAACAAGTTTAATTAATTAATATTTATTCACTTTTTGTTTTGGTTTAATTTTTATTTCAACTTTTCTTTTATTTAACAATTTTTTCACATTTTGTATGCTTTTTATTTGTTACTTTTGTTTGTTTACCTTTTGAAACATATGTTTTTTTGATTTACTAAATTTTACTGCAGAAATTTCTGCAGTAAAAATTTGTAATTACTCAGACAAGAACTGTCACTTTTCGCTCTCAATTTATGTTCTCATTTACTGCATTTTTTGTACTCGAACGCAATTTCGTAAAATGCAGTAAAGTTTAGTAAAAAATAGTAAAAACTTTTGTGTTCTCGAACGCAACTAATATCATGATATAATTCGAAAACGATTATCACTTGTTTACCTATTTGATATCGTTATAATATCGCTTGGTTTACTGGGATACGGCTATGAAATACCCTAATTAATAAAGAGCGATCTTTCAACTGAGAAAAATGCGAATAAGAAAAAACCACCACCAAATTATTTTCCAACAATATTTTTAAAGCAAATAAAATATGTGAAATCAATATGAAGCTACTATTTACCCTGTTTGAATTTTGAAGTTAAAAAATTTTAGAAGACAGTAAAAACTTTTTAGTATATTTTTATTTTAACGAAATTAAAATAAATTTAATTACCGATTCTTCGAGGGATTCAAAAGGACCATAAACAAGTTTCCAATCGTGGATTGAAAATTGTTGTCTCTATTTGGCGAAGCCAATATCGATTATTAAAACAAATTATTACATGAGAGGTTATAAATATGTGTAGGGTACAAAAGCCGTGTTGTATATCAGCTAATACACAGTGCAGCACTTAAATCTTGAACCAATTGTGACCCCCAAAATCTGAAAGCTTATGACGGAAGAAGAAAAATCCTAGCTGGGTTTTGAATTTTTTTAATTTTTTAAATTAATTTTTGAAGTTTTCGACTGGGGGTGGATTTAAGTACAATTTTCATAAAACATGTACTGATTCTTAAGTCTATATCTCGTGAACTATTCGAAATATTGCTTGTCTCTCTTCGGATAATTTTTAGCTATTAATCAGATGTAAAAATGTTACCTGAAGATGAAATCAAATAAACAACAACATCTTAATCTAAACAGCAAAACTGTCAAAAAACGTTAAATTTCTTCATAGATTTTTTGACAGTTTTTCTGTTTAGATTAAGATGTTGTTGTTTTTTTGATTTCATCTTAAGGTAACATTTTTACATCTGATTAATAGCTAAAACCGAAATTCTAAAATAAAATTTCCTTTAAGAAAGGTAAGCAGTCGTTTTAGAAACATAATTTTTTTTTTTTTTTAAAAATAATTTTTTTTCAAAAATTTCGAAATTTTTGTTTTTAAAAAATTCATAAAAAATTGGAAATCGCAGCTAGGCTTTTATAAAAAACGTATAAAAAACGAAATTGCAAACAAAACAAGCCACAAATGATTAAAATCTGTTTGCAACTTTTCACAAAAGTCTAAAAATTTTAATTAATTTAAGAATTTTAATAAACCGAAATGGATATAAAAGGCAAGTATGTTTTGAGAAATTGTTAGGGACAAAAAACTAATTGCGGTCGGTCATACATTTTATTCCCCTAGAGGCGACTCCTGGGCATTTATGGGACTTTTTCTTCAATATATTTCTAGTCTGTATTGAACACTTTGAAATAGTCAAATCGATGGAGCCGTTTTCTGATTTTAGATAAATCGAAAAAATTAATCATAAAGAGGATCACAACGTGACAACTACCACAACTACTTCGGTTGTGTAATAAAAAAAATTGTGCACTTCGATCAACATACGGTGTGCATCAACGACCTTCCGATTCCACTATTGCGAATAACATTCACAAATTTGAGTCTCAGTAATAGGATGATTCGCAACTGAATAGGCAACATCTAGCCCGTAGTGAGAACAATTTTGCGAATGGTTTAAAAATATTATAAAGAAATTTATAAACAAAAAACTAAAACGAGTCCTTTGAAGGAGTTATCAAAAAATGTCAAAATTTACCATTTGAAGTGTACTAAAAAGTTTTACAGAATTTGTGGTTCCACTACGTCATATCAAAAAAATCATTTGAACCGATTATTCCGAGGTTTTCAGAAAATATGTTTTATTAAATACATATTTCCGATCTTTTGATATATAATACGTGTCCATAGGTACTATTACAGCTTTAAAATTTTACTTTTAACAACAAAAACTGCTATCGTCAACTTTTTTAGCGTACAATTTCATCTTGGAAAGGCAAAAAAAAACAATTATATCAGCCGATTTTTTTTATTACCTACTACCTAAAAAAATTTGACGTCATTACACGGCGCAAAAAAAATCATTGGTGCTATTTTTTAATCCAGTTATGTTGTATGAATATTGGTTTGTATGTACCCTGCAAATAATTACCCCTATTCTGCGTTTCGATTCGGATCGAAATTTTCTCCGTTTTTGGCAACGTTGGTATTTTGTGCCCATGTTCTGTAACTCCCGCGTTGAGAAACTTTTCGATTGAAATGTGAGAAATGAAACAAAAATACCATTAATTGAAACAAACATGTTTTTCTCACTTAACTGTTACTGTAACATTTTTGACGAGTAATTTCCTTACGTTACAGCTATTACACACCAAAAATGTTACAGTAACAGTTTAGTGAGAAAAACATGTTTGTTCCAATTTATGATATTTTTGTTTCAGTTCTCACTCGAAAAAATTCTCAACGCGGGAGTTACAGAACATGGGCACAAAATACCAAAGTTGCCAAAAACGGAGAAAATTTCGATTCGAATCGAAACGCAGAATAGGGGTGAATATTGGACCACCTGATCCATTTTGATAAAATGGACTTCTACATGGACTGGTCCGATGTTATGCAAGCATGGACCATGTCATTGTTAAAAAGTGTTTATAGTGAGACGACATGTCTTCGTTTTCTAACGACGTGCTTTCGTTTTTAAACGACTTCAAAACTAATCGTCTTGTGTATATCATGGAGTAGTTTTAAAACTACTCCTTTGTAGTCCAAAGGTGGGTAATATGGTCCTCCCCTAGGACATCGTAATGTAAAATAGACCATGTTTTTCCATACGTTTGGGTTACTTTTGGACAAGTCCTAGTCCCTTTGGGGCTACTCTTTACACGCGTGTTTGGACTGGTCCTATTATTTGCAGGGTGTGAATGTATGTTTTTAAGCTCATACGTATGTATGTATGTATATCTGTATACGTTTAGCTATCTAGTTTAGTTATTGACGCTGAATTTGATTGTACATGCCAATTCAGCCAAGTCTTATTGTTTACAAAAACAAAATTGGCCACTCAACATGCTTTACAAATACTACTCATAGTTGTAGTAGTAATACTACTATTTTATTTTATACTAGTAGTATTTCATACATACAAACTGGTACTACATATGAGTAGGTACTACATCTGATGTTATATGTACGTCAATTGAAATTAAGAAAGCTAAAAGAAGACAAACAAAATTAGTATAAGAATTTTGCAAAGTTTGTTAACTAAGTAACACTTTGTTACTTAAGGTGATGAAACATATTTTTTTTTAAAGTTGCAAAGGAAGGATTTTTTATGTTGAGTGTTTCAATTATTGGCAATTAAAAATGTTACAGTTTCTTATTACATATTTGCTCAAAAGTATTGAAAAAAAAACACTTGCTTGTATTTATAAATTCTGTACTTTTTCGCATTTTTTGAGAAATTATTATTTTTGGTAGTTTTGAAATATTGGCTTTGAAATCTTTAATGAGGTGACCTATGACCGTTTGATGCATCTATTTATAAGGAAAAATTATTTTACTATATCCAGGTTCATGCACATTTCCAAGGAGGCGAATTTAATAAACCTCAATTGCAAAAAAATTAAAAAGAGCAAAAAAGTACGTTTTGTTCTGCGGCTCCTCAAATAGTATCAACATTTTAAAGAATTTAATTTATTTATAGACCTTAAGAGTAATATGAAACGATATTTTGATGAATGAGGCAGTAGATAGGTACTGAGCAATATTTTCAGAATGGTTTTTAGATATTATTAATATTCGAAAAATATCGATAAGAGATTCAGTCAGCGAGTAAATGGGCCTTTTATGTTTTCTGATTTGATACTTATGTATATACAAAATCGTAGATGTGGGTAGCACTTTTAAGGAATTTTAAACATACATTAATTAAATTAATTTTTTTTAATAAATTAAAATTAAAGAATGCGCAGGGTCTTTAGGTTGCAGTTTTATTTTGGAGATGCACTAATGGATAATAAAGGTGCAATAAAAAAATTATTTTTATTCCGAAGAATGGAATAAATAAAAATTGCGTTTTAAATTATTTTGTTCCTTATTTATTGTAATTTTTTATGGATGAAAGCAAAATTACCCTAATCAAAGCAATGTCTTAAAAATCGCACAAACGAAAAATCGTCCTAGTAAACGAAAAAATAAAAATGGAAATGGTGAAAAAAGGCCCACCGATATTTAATAATTCTTTCAAAGCAATTTTAATCATATAAACTTATTTGGGTTCAAAATTTAATATGCGGAAATCCTGGATTTAAAAATCCCTAATCGCTCCAGGCGCATGGGTTTTCTCCTCTATGGTATAACAAACATCGGCTTTGCTTACTAAAGCTTACTTAGCGACGGCGGTGTTTGTTATACCATAGAGGAGAAAATGTTTGCGCCCGGCCGTAGGCCCTCTACTCCTAAAAGCTTTAGTTAGCGATTCGGAATTTTCGAATTCGGGGTTTTGAATTCGAGATTTTAATGAATAATACTATGTATTATTATAGTACTGAAAACAAAAGTTGTTTTGCCAGATCTTACAACCGTTATTTTTTAGTATCTAATTCAATTTGTCAAAATAATAAATAAGAATTACGAAAAATCGCCCAAAAAGGATTATACATATTTCGTATGCAAAATCACCCAAATTTGTATGGTTAGTTTTTTTTGGCGATTTTTCACAAATTATTTTGGGCGATTTTGCTTTGGGGTATTTTACTGGCAGCCAGTTTTTATTATTCAATATATATTTAATTTTTTATTTATTTTATTTTATCGTTTTTTTTTTTTTTTTTTTTGCTTAAAGACGTACCCATCTGCTGTGCGGCGAGAAAAAAGTTTTCAAAGTCCCGCCTGTCCTTGTCTGGTGATGCCTTTACAAACATATGTATGTAGTATATGAACATAAGTACTTATAGAAATACATACATACATTCATACTTAAGTGTCTTCAAAATACTATTCTAAGAAAGTGTACTTACGTTATTATAAATTACTTCCGCTTTGTTACTTTAATGTAGTGTACAGATTTTCGTTGCTGTATTTTGATCGCAACATATCGATTTACTTGATTTCATTATATAGTTATAATATTTTTATACCTACACTACATTTATTTTTCACTCGCTCAATCACTCACGTGTATTGTAATGTGTGTTAAACGATTTTTACACCAAAAAATATATATAAACATATGTATGTATATGTACATACATATATACATATATTTAAAAGTAACTCACGTAATATGTTTAGACCGTGTTTTTTAGCGTGTGTCTTAAACTTTCTACACTTAACAAACAACAAGAATTATTTATTCATTTTCTTTATATCACTTATTGTTGATTGAATTTTCCATAAAACGCTGAGATGCACTTCTTCAGCTGAAGCTGTTTCTTTTTCTGATTTTGTTAGACAGCTAACGACAGATAGACCAACGTAATCTATTATAACAAGTTGTGTTTTAAAAGTTATTATTACTTTATTTAAATCATTGCAAAAACGAGAATAAAATAAATAAAATGATAATTTTATTCAATACATTGTATATTGTTTTTTTTTTTTTAATTTTCTGTGCAATAAGTAAAAAAGAAGCTGATGATAAAAAAAAACGAATATAATAATAAAATACAATATATAATGGCTGGTGACTGACGACTGCACACAACGCAACGCAACTCTCAATACAACCGAATTAAATCAGCGTCAAATACAAAAACTTAAAACACGAACGATTTGGCAAAACAACGGAGACACCGTACAGAGAGTCACCGAAAAAAACAAGAAAAAAATACAAAATATATTTTATTTTTTAAGCTAAAATGCAACAACAAAACGTTGATGTATGGTAAATGTAAAGATGAATGAGCAGCATGAGAATTTTTTACTAACGTTCTTAAAAATTCTCAAATGCATACAAATAAAACCCTGTAGTATTAGATTGTCAACTCTTAAATTTCAAAACGCGCCAAAATCAAAAAAAAAACGCGTAGTTTCGAAAACCATGCACGTCCTTGTTTATATAAACATTTATTTCAACTTCCTTAAAAATTAGTCACTTAAATGTATTTAGTTTCGAAGAAAATTTCATCTGGCCTAAGCAACCAGTGAAATGCGCATAGAAACTAGCTTGTCCTCCAACAATAAATTTCATTGTATTTGTCAAGGAATTAAGCACGACACACAAAATCTTGTTAATTAAAAATTTCGTATTCCTAAAAATTAATTTGATATTATCTACCTCTATATAGAACCAGGTTATTGCTGATTCATTTACCAACTTTAAAAAGCCGCCGAACAATGCTGAATGTGATATTTGTTATCAATCTAATTAAAGGCAATATTTGCTCGGAGTTCCTGTTAAACAGTTTATTTTTTAATGTTCCCCAACGCCCTACACGTTATTACCAGCCATTATCAATTGAATACTTCCAACAAAATTTTATGAATGCCGACCCTTTTTGTGGAATATGTGTAAACTTTAATGATCTGTACAGTATTATTGATATAACTTTGGATTTTATATTTAAATAGATGATGTTAAATTTGTTTGTAAATTTTTTTAATATTTTGTAATTTTTGTCTGAAAGGTGTTAATCCATAGACTAAATAAATAAAATAAATATCTTCAAGTGCACGGCAAATTGCTTTGTTTGATTTTCTTGCGAAAACAGTAAAGCAATTTGGTTTTGTTTTTTTTTTTAATCCACTTACAACTACAATTAATTTTGGTAGAATTTCAACCAAATGTAAGAAAAGGTCAACTTACTGGTTATTGTTGGTACAGTAGAGTCCCGATAATTCGTAATCGCAAGGGACCGGCCATTTCTTACGAATTATAGGGGTTTTCGATTTAGCGGGGTTTCGATTTAACGGGGTTAAAATAAAATAAATACGAATAAACGGGGTTTTTCAATTTATTTACTAAAACGATAAAAAAAACATAAAAAACAATTGTTAAAAATAAAATATATAAAAATTATACATAAAAATTATGCATGTAAGTGCTGGTTCACACAGGTCAAGTTTGACTCTTCAAGTCTCGAGCTTTTAGGAGAGAGGGGTAAAGAGAATAGAAAGGGGTACACACTTGACCGTACCAGTCAGTTTTGTATTTTTCTTTTCTTTTTTCATCCGTAATATAATAAAAAGCTACAAAGTTGAAGGAAAAGAAAACAAAAATAAATTTTGTGCATGAACGTGAACGCAAGTTCAAAAGAAAATTTAAATAAAACTGTTCAAGTAAACTTGACCTGTGTGAACCAGCACTAACAAACTGATCTTAAGAAAATAAATCCACACACAAGCAAAAACCCACACAAAAAAAAATGGTAAGCAAAAAAGCATTCTTTCTATATTTTTGTTGTTTTTGTTACGAATTATAAGTGGTAGTTAGCAAACAATTACGATTTATAAGAGGTAAAGAAGATTTTATTTGAAAAAAAAAATTACGAATTATCGAGGGGACCAAAATGTATGGAAATTTTACGAATTATCGAGATTTTTTCAAGGGACCGACAGTTTATTACGAATTATCGGGAATTACGATTTATCGGGGTACGAATTAGCGGGATTTGACTGTATTTTGTTTTAGCTTTGATATCGTTGCAAATACGACTTTTTGAGTGTTTGCAGTTCTTATTAACTCTGCAGTTTTGTTTGCTAATATCTTTGGGAGGATTTTTGGGGAGAATGTTTCCTGATGATCTGGCATAAGCAACCAGTGAAATACGCATAGAAACTAGCTTAACCTCCAACAAGAAATTTCAGTGTATTTATCAAGAATAAAAATTGGGAATTAAGCACGACAAACAAAATCTTATTAATTAACAAAAATCTTTAAAAGGAAATTAACATTTTTTTAAACATTTTTAGCATGTTTTGGCCAAATCTGGCATAAGAATTTAGCAGTTTGGTTAAATTTTTTAACAAAATATACATTAGCAATTTTGGTGATTTGTTTTAGATTTAATCGCCCAACATCCACTTTTGTTATGTATTTTCGAACCGATGACATTTGCAGTGGTGCCATTTTATGCTTTTACGAACGCGTTACGCATTAGATGTACCGCGGTGATGCATTTGCGAACACGGCTTATGTCACCAGCAATACTGACCAACTGTACACATATGTATTTTATTTAAATAAGATGGTAAATTAGCAAAAACAAATTTAATTATTATAATTATTTCATAAAAACATTCCGAGCTTTCACTACTTAGCGTTGCATTTTTTCGCTAATTCTAGCTTGACAGCTGTCAAAAAATACTCTTCTTTTAAATGCTGACAAAATAGTAAACACTTTGTTGGCAGTGTGTTGAGTCACTGTTGACAGTTAAAAAAAACGCTTGACGTAATGATTTAGGTTTGGCTTAGTTGGTATGTTTCGAATTAAGGATTTCCTTGTGTTAGCCCATTTTTAATATTTAATTTAATTGAAGGACATTCGGTTACAAACTTTAGACTTTGGAATATAGAAATGCAATATTTGCCTATTGCATTTATAAAATGGGATAAAACATTTTTAACATTTTATTTTTTTTGTTTCTTTAGCTAACAAGATTTTTCAAATCTGTAACCCAAGCAACAAACATTTAAAAGTGAGTTATTAAAATCACCTGTCAACAATGTCATGTTTAGCTATTTTTAAAAGTAAAATTTTTAAAAGGTGTTGTAAAACATTAAATAATTTAGTTTGGTCGGCATAATAAGATTCGATTAACACGCTGCACATCTTTAAAAATATCGGATTAATATATCAGTAGATATTATTTATATCATTTGTATACATTTCTTAGGGTGTTTGAAAAAAAGCATTGTTGTACTTAATTGAAGTCACATTTTTAAAATTGCCTAGACGAATATTCTTACTGAAAGCCAACGAGTTCAAAAACATTATTTTCAACAAACATTTTGTTACACTTCAAGATATTTTGTGATAAAATTAGATTTAGAATAACCGAAGAAAACATAGTAGAAATAACGAAATAAAATGTACCGAGAACTGGCTTAAGAACTTTTCGCCTCGAAAATTTTAAAAAGCACTTAAACTGTGCAAAAATCACCGACTTGATTACGCTTAAAATAAATAAAAAAAGCAAAAAATTAAAACATACTATAAACGCCAACACCATCAATAAGGAGAGCGGACGATGTGAAATGTATCTGAGAAATGTCGTCTAACGGAAAGAGAATCTCAGAGATATGTACATGCACACATATATTCAAGCAGGGATGGAATAAAGTAAAGTTCATTTTGAAATTTTTTGCAAACACAAATTTCCTTATTTTATTGCTTTTTTATTTATGATAAAATTAAAATTTTATTTAGTTTTAAATGTAAGATTTTTTAATAAATATTTTTTTTTTATTTTAAGAAACTTTCTTATGGCCGTTTTTTCAATGTACCGGCAAACTGTCTGTTACTAAATCTCTAAATAAACTGTCCGTTAACGATATTTGTTTTCTCATTCTACCGATAAAAAAAATTTTATTTTAAAGATTTTTTCTTTATATTATGCTTATGAGGTAAAACTCGCATTTTACCAATTTTGGCGAATTTTTTTATGTTTTTGATTTTATAATTTTTAATGTTTTTTTTTTTTTTTTTTTTTTTTTTTTTTGACGAAAGTCACTTCTTTGATTAAAAATAAGTAAAGTAATGCCTCTTACAATTTTAATTTTGCTAAATTTAGTTCTTTCAAGTTTTAAGTACGATTCGATTTAATTCCTATAATTAAAACAATTTACAGTTAAGCTTTCCATCTCTGTTGAGAATTGTCGTCTGGTGGAAAAAGTATCTCAGAGATGCACAAGCACTACCAAAAAGGAGAGCTTATTTTGATTATATGTGAGAAAAAGAACAAAAAAAATCATTCAATTAGGTATAACTTGCTGGATGGGGTGGAGTAGGCGGTGGGTGCTGTTGGAAATGGAAAAATAAAACAAGAAGCAGAAATGAAAAGACGGATGAATAGATGGACGGATGGATGGATGGATAGACAGATTAAAAGAGAAATGGTTAAAACTTTTTTGTTTTCCGAATATGGAAAAAAATGGGTGATGATAATGAATGGATTGTTAAATAAATTTTTATTTATTATTGAATGTGAATTGTACACAAGAACTCGTACAATTCTATTTATTATATTTATGACGATTACTTTAAATATATTCATTCACATAATTCAATAAAGGCACTATATTTACATGAAAGATTCGTATTTTAATTTTGTCTATTAAGCTAAAAAGATTAACATGTCTGGTAATTTTTCCCACTGTATTTTTTGTTTTGTATTTTTAATGGTCATAAAATTTTAAACCCGTACTTTTGTTTTGTAGCTTAACGAGTTATTATACATATGTATGTACTTCAATTTGTACTTCAATTTGTCTCTAACAAAATATGTTTTTTTTTAATTAGTGTTGCCAATAAATTTGCTTGATTTTAAATTTAACTTTTTCAAATTGTTTATTAAAAAAAATTACTTTTTAAGTTTTTGCAAAGGAATATGTTTCTCGATGTACTTCTAGATATTATATTTTCTTTAATATTATAAACTTCACAATAAGTATGTGTTCTGCCTTTCGGCCAACCCACACAGTCTTCTAAACACCGAATAAGAGCGATGGATGTACTAATGCTCCGTGTGCGAACACCAATAAACAACAAAACCCAACAAAAACCTTTCTTGAAACTGCAAAAATTTGTTGATTATCCGGGGACAAATGTCAGTAAGCCAAAACCTAGCAACCTAGTCCAGGGAAAACTTTTTGATTTTTAGTAAAAGATGGTAGTTATTTCATACGTTACCCGGTAAGTAGTTGTCATTACAATTAACATTATTCCGAAAGCTTCAATAAGTAATTACTGATAATGACCTCAGCAAAAACTTGTTACTTCTATTATTTTCACTACTGAACATTTGCATATTAATAATCAGCTCAATAACTACTTATTAGGTGTGTTGTTTTCAGTACTGAATATTTACTTACTGGTAACGTACTCAATAACTACTTGTTAGGTCTATTAACAAGTGATTTGTTTGCTTCTGGTAAGTATATTGTAAGTACTGAATTCTGTGGACACCTCGAAGTGTGTTTAGTTTTCTTCAACATTACTTGCTTACTTACCAGGTAAGTAAAGTTTTTGCTGAGAGGTTAAGGGCAAAAACTAACCTCTAGCACGAAAATTTTAAGATTTGGGTTAAGGCACATCCACCACCCGACACCTGAAGGTTCTTATCAATTAGCATTACAGTTCGATTTGTAACTAGAACTTTTTTGTTTATGTGAAATCTCAAATCTGAGGCGACGTTGACTTATCGGCACACTTCACACACAAAAAAAGAAATTTTATCTCTTAGTCAAAATAGTCGTATGTACATATATTAATTACCGTACTTTCATTGCCAAAAAAATTAAATTCGGACTAATTTTTTGCCCAAATTTCTTCATATTTGGCGTAACTATAGTTCTAGCAGATGTGAATGTGTGTATGTATAAAATGTCGTGTTATAGGGTGTTTAAGTGTTGCCTTTTTTAATAAATGTATTTTCTTTTTTTAAATTATCGTTTCAAACTAGAAAACAATTAAATTAAACAAATTTGAAAAAAAAAATTGTAAAAATTTAATGAAAATTTTTCGAACTTGGATACCTTTTCTTATTTTTGTTAAAGTTTGGGAATGGGATATCCATTAGTTTAACTTTTAAACAAAAACAAATTGTGAAATTTTGTTTTAAATGTAAGGTCAACGAACGAGTCTTGCGCTTATGTTCTACAAACAGGCAGAAAGGGTTATAAAAATTTCTTTACAGGCGCAAAGCAATTCGAAACCGGAAGTGATTATTTTGAATTCCAAGTTTTCTAACTCTGACCAATTTTTTTTTTTTTAAATCCGAAATTAGCATTTATCATACTAATAATACTGTAAACGTTTTGAAATGGGATATGCATTAGTTTACGTACCTTAGTTTTTGCTCTGCGAAGCCGGAAGTGAAGTCCCTTAAAGAATAGAGATAGCGGTTAGGTATGTTAGAAATAAATGTTCGGGATGAAAAATAAGGTGGCTGGTTCATAGATTTGAGCCGTCCAGGGGCATCTTAGGAGCTGTGGAGGTCGAATAAAGAATTTCATTTAACCGCCTTATTTCTATGGGAACGCACCTAAGGGGTGGAAATAAGGGGCAAGTATGTTTTGAGAAAATGTTTGGGACGAAAAACTAATAAGAGGTAAGTCATACATTTTACCCCCCTAGGGGTATAAAATTATGGGACTTTTTCTTCACTTGGTACGGCTTTATTAGCTTTGAGTAAAGCTTCGATGTCCTCAAGTATCATCTTAAGAATAATTACTAAAATAAGCACAAAATATTTATAAAGGCTGTTTTACACTATCACACAAGTCTTAAGACTTTTGGTCTTACAAAATGAAATGATTTTTGGTCTGATTGTCAAAAAATCAAAGAGAAATTTTTTTTCATTACATTTTGCTTCTACACTATCACTTCAAATAAAAAGTAAAATCTTTGTGATTTATTAGATCCACTTTATATTACAAAATAAAGACGAAAAAACATTTTATTTAGCATTGGAACATTGTTAGCTGGCGTATTATTCACTAACTTGCACATTTAAACTTGCACCTTGGTCCTCAGATATATTTTTGCTTTATTTTTAATATTTCTTTAATATTTAATAATTTTTATTTTGATGTGGCCGGCAAATTATTCAACAGCTGTTTTTTTATTTTCTTCTAGGGTGGAAAAGTTGATACAATCATATTTTTTTATTTTTTATTTTTCGTCTGTGTACCGTATTTAACGATTTTTTACAACAAATATTTGTGATTTATTTAAATTTTAAAAGAATTCACTTGAAATTTTATATTTTTTTATCGTTTTGCAATTTTTTATAAGAAAAAATAATAGTGAATATTTGTGCACAAAATTTTAATTTTCCATCCCTGATTTTCTTCTTGTGCTTTTGTAAAAACACAATTCTGATAAAATGAAAAATCTAATCGTTTAGAAAAATTTCAAAAAAATAGAGAGAACCATACGACTGCCAAATTTCTTTGCGTATTTTTTGACATTTCATTACAAAATGTTTTTACACTTTTATACATTATGAATGATTTTTAAGTTTTTGACATGTCTTAACACAAAGTATTATAGTCTAAAATGGCCTTAAATGATAATAAATATAAATGATATTATCAATGGCCAAATTTTATTTTATCTGATATTTGATTTTTACATATACATACATGTACATTTTGTTTCTGTATGTGTATAAAATTTTATTTTGACCCTATTTGAGTAATTACGGCACTATTTCGAGTCAATCTCGGCCCAAAATCACAAACTTCAATTCCCATAACTAATACTACAGTACAAAACTAAAAAAATTAACTAAATAGGAAAGATGCAGGTTGAAATCTTAACTGGAGCAGAGCTTTTTCTAGAACTTTGTATTAACAGACAATTGAAGCACAGCCGCGAATAAAGTTGTAAAAGCCACTTTTTGCAAAAACTTTTTTTTCCAGATATCCGTTAACATTATTCTCGTACACTGTTTAAGCCTCAAATCACCCAGAATTATGGACCTTAAAGACTTTAAAAGTGACATACAAAGAGTCAGCTAGTGGAAGAACGTTGTAAGTTACATACTTAAAAATTATACAAAGTAAATGGTTTTAAACGTGGAATAACGTTTTAAAAGCCATCAGTCATGATGCTTTGCGTAGTGGAAGAACGTTTTAAATTAATCTTACCTGTTAAAAACGTTTTTTGCTCTCTTGTAACTTAAAACGTTATTCGCGGTTGTGCTTCAATTGAATAATACGGACCTAAAGCAGTCAGTAAAGGGCCTGTTCGGAAACGCATCACTGCGATACACCTGATGCGCATCTGTAATTATTTTGGGAATTTGTGCTTTATCAATAAGCATTAACAAACAAACATTTAATTCTTGAACAGCTGATACGTAAAACCGGAGAAAAATTTTAATTTTATTAGGTTCATCCGTAACGCAATATTACGATTACGTAAGAGTACCTATTTATAAAAAGCCTTGTAAGGTAAACTGAGCATCTGATCCGCAACGTATACGTTTAAGTAAGAGTAACGAGGCGTTAAGGATTAATACCAACAATATAAACTATGTTTAGTGCCAATTCACACGTTGCAAGTCTTATTGATCAGCTTGCTACCTTACTTGGTGGCCACACGATCAAGTTCTGCCTTTCAATTCCTTTCAATTTGCAATACACTCTCAGTTTTTTACTAACACACTCACACTTTTTAAATTGACCACGAGATGGCTTTCAATTTCATCTTTCCATTTGTTTGGCAATTTACTTTCAATTTAACAGTTGAGTACAAGTTTGTCTCTGTTGTTGTTGACATCTTGGAAGTAAATTGCTTACAAATTGAGTGCAGCCTACGTCACAGCTTTCAATTTATGTAAATTTTGACAAGCAGTATTTGTAAAAGACTATCAAGAACAACTTGAACGTGTGGCCGCAGGGTTATAGGCGAGAGAGAGTGAGAGAGAAACGTTTATTTTCCTCTCTTCACTCTCGTTATAAAGTAGCAAACTGATCAATAAGACATGCAACGTGTGAATTGGGACTTATAGTTGCCTCAATTCAAAGACCAACCAACAATATAGACTTTGTTTAAAGTTGCCTCAATTCAATCTCAGCTCAGCCAATTTTTTTCTTTTTTCTTAACGAACAAGGCGAATTCATACAAGGTGGTCTTATTTTGAAAACGTTTTACAACACTGTAAAATATTTTAACGTTGTGTCAAAAATTCAAACAAATATTTGATTTTGTTTTTTTGAAATTTTTTAACTTAAAAATGTTTTTAATTTCACAATTTTAATCGAAAATTATAGAATTTAGTTAAGATTCCCCAGAACCAACAGAACGGTACACCATTTTGACACAAGGTTAGTAATCAGCTGTTGCTTATGCTGGGTACACACAGTGCAACCTACATGCAATCTGTTTCAATGCAACCTCAAAATATCAAAGCGTTTTGATGTTGATGCAATCTGGAATGAATGAAAATGAATTTAATTCACTAGATTGCGTAAACGCGTTGCATAGTGTGTACCCAGCATTACGTAGCAAGATAAGTTCACCTGGTGTAAATTCGCCTTGTTAACGAACATGTTTCTAATAACAAAAATAGGTTTTCTGTTGTTAAATAAAAGGCGTTCAAATGGTTATTGCAACGTATGTTTGCATTTTTGTATGTTGAATGTTTACAATAGATTGTCGGTATCACATCAATTTATATTGGTAAAAAAAAACACTCGCACACCTTACACATTCGCAAAAAAATATACTACTTGGTAATCACTTTTGTGTGATAAAAAAGATATTTTGGCAACACTTGATTCCTAAACTCTCTTCTTTGCAAAAAAGTATCGTTATATTAAAATGTTCACTTCTCTCTTGTGTCATCCTTTCGACTCTTTTTTATGAGTTTTGTATTTGGTTCTGAGGCAAAAAAAGAATGCAAATTTTTACTACAAAAAAATACTATTAGTAGATTTGTGGCCGCAGCAGGCAGCATTGTCGGCAACAATACAGCAGCAATGACAACAGTCGTTGCGAGTGCAGTAGCAACATTTTTACCCGTTTGCACAATTCAGCTGATCTCACACTCACTTGTAGTTGCATGTGAGTGGAATAAACACTTATGAGTGTTTGTGAATTAGTTTTTTCGGGTATTGAAAAATAAAAGAAAGAATAAATACAAAACAGCGAAAAATATAAGATTACTATGTCTACGTTGGGTTGGCTCTCCGTTTGACGTCTTTGTATGTTCGGTTGGTTGCTTGATAATTTTTGTTTTTCACCTTTTTACAATAATAAATAACCATACACATCTTTTCTTTTTTTTTTTTTTGTCACTGTTTTCGTATACAACAAAATTCATTACAATTTTCATTTTTCCATTTTCCTTATATTTTTTATTTTCCATAGGTATTATTATATACAAACTTACACCACATACAAAATTAAAAGTGTACGTGCAAACTACAATACATTGTATGCACTGCACTGAGTGCTTGTATGTAGGTATGTATGTATGGTCAAAATAATATGCAAAATTTTATTTTTATTGCAAAGTTGCAAAACTTTTTCTTCAAACTTGCACTTACTTTTTCAGTAATATATGTATGTAGGTATCAACAATTTCTTCTTGTTTTATAATTGAAATTTTTCACCAAACAACGACCTTTTTCAATATTCTTTTTTTTTTTTTTTTGTTTGTTAATTTCTCATCTGTATTTTATCCCTGGTTTATTTAATCAATCATTTGTTCTTACGCTTTTGTAATTTTTTTCTGTTATTTTGTTCTTTTTTATTAAATTTTTCAAACCACATTTACTACTACACTTTATACTATTTTTATATACTACATAAAAGACACACACTTCTACTATTTCTAGTATCGTGCTCTGCCTTAATAAATAGCCTCTGTACCCACGTCAATTGCAACCATTTCAGTTGATATCCAACCGCTCACTGACTGGAGAATATTGTTGTATATTTTTGAGCTTGGGAATGAATGCAAGTGGAAAGGAAAGAAGCACAAGTACAATACACAAAAAACGCATACAATATTTTGTTGTTATTTTGTGGATGTTTTCGTTTGATTGCAGTTTTTATTTCGTTCAGTAAATTTTTTCTTTTTTCAAAATTTACATTGGTATGTAGGTACATACATGCGTTAATAAATATAATGCAATTGAGGAGTCTAATAAGAAATTAACTTAAGAGAGCAAAATTTTTGGGGAGCATAAATAATAAAAATTTATGTAACCCTATTTTTAACGGTATTTATGTGGTAGTTTAGAAAAAAGTGCTGCCAAATTTATATATTAAAGTTCTTTTCGAAGTTAAAAAAAACCAAAATATTACAGGTCCCTGCAAACAATTTCGATCGAAAAATAATCTAAAAAGTTTCCCCATTTAGCAAAAATCTATCGCTTTTGCTATTCAATTCATATTAATGTAAGTACATATGTATTACTATGGTAATATTTGCACTAAGAATCTGCTTAGTCTCTATATTTTATGACGAATTAGAGCGCTTAGGTAGTTGAATAATAAATAAATTTTGTAGTACCTATCTCTTTTGGGTCTTAAAAGTACTCTTGATTTTTCTTATTGTTCTTTATAATAAAAAGGGGTCCATTTTACTGTTTATCTTTGTTAGGCTAGTCTGAGTAAAATAAAAATACCTCAGCTGAGAGTTTTACAAATATTAAAAAATCAACAGAACATACATATATTTAATCGAAATAATTGTTAATGTTTTGAAGTGTGGACAAATTTTTTTTAAAGGAATTTAAAGAAAGTCGCGAATTTTTTCAAGCACTAATTTATAAAAGTTTCATGGTATAAAAACTACCAAATTCTTTTAATGCTTTACAAAACTTGTTTTGCAAATTTTTTTCGCTGATAACTTGATTTTTTAACTTTTTAAGTCATTGAATAAACAAACAGTGCAAAAAAATCATTAATATCCTTTAACAAGTAATGCTGGGTACACACTATGCAACGCGTTTACGCAATCTAGTGAATTAAATTCATTTTCATTCATTCCAGATTGCATCAACATCAAAACGCTTTTATATTTTGAGGTTGCATTGAAACAGATTGCATGTAGGTTGCACTGTGTATACCCAGCATAAGAGTGCTATATTCGGCTGTGCCGAATCTTATATACCCTTCACCATTGTGCGAGCAGAATACAGAGCAACTAGACAAAAACTAAATAAAACTGGTAAATATTTTTTTTTTTTAAATAAGAGACAACCGGTTTTGAACTTCGCTTTTCATAAGGGCCCAGAATATATATACTTTATAGGGTGTAGGATCAATATTGTATATACCTTTTTACCTCCGGTGAAGGGTATAAAAAGAGTAATTTTCGGGAATTCAGGGGTCTAATCACAGCATTCGATACTATCGTATCGAATAAGCTATTGAATTTTTTTGCATACGATAGACACTGGCGTATCGAATGAAAACTCGATAAATGTAATGTCGAGTTACTCGATGTCGAATGCTATTATTTCAAATTCAATACATTTCATTCGATATCCAGTTTCAAGATACCAAAATAAATAATTTTGATGAATTTTGCTCGATATCGTATGCGGTGATTAGACCCCAGTATTTCGGTTATAACTCATAAAAATTTCCGACATTTTGGTATATAAGTCATATCCATAGGACAAATGGCAGCCCTAAAATTTAGGTTTTTATAAAATTTTTAATTTTTTTTGTAAGGGAGGTACCACGCCCACATCTCCAATCTCGCCCACATTTTGTAGGATGGTGTGTATTGGCAACCTAAATGTGTGTACCTAATTTCGAAACTTTGGCTCTTGCCGTTCTCAAGATATACAGAAATAAAAAAATACAACAACGACAAGGGATTTTTGGACAAATTTAGAGGTAGTCGTGGTTTTTTGCTCATATCTCCGTCATTTTTGGACCGATCTGGCTGAATTTCAATAGCAAACTTAAATGGAGTATATTTGACAAAAATATACATCAACCTTGTCCACATCATTTCTGGGGTTTTCGAAAAACCCATTTCAACATACACACGGACAGACGGACAACCGGATTTGAACTTCGCTTTTCATAAGGACCCAGAATATATATACTTTATAGGGTGTAGGATCAATATTGTGGGACATACAAACGGAATGACAAAGTTATATATACCCTCTTACCTTCGGTGAAGGGTATAAAAAAAAGACAAATATGAATTTTTAGAATTTTTTAGATCACTTTTATTGACTCTAAAAAATTAATGTACAATGAGAAATTATTCAAAATTTACCCAGTCTACCCAAAAAATAAGTGTTGGCTGTTTTGTGCAATCATTTATAAAAAGTTCGCCTAACAGAACGCTTTTTGGTAACATTTGAATCCAGCGGGGTCCTTACTTTAAGTACAAAATTATAGCTATTTAATTTTTAATTATTTTAAATTTTACTTTATTTCATGTACAGTAGTTTTGACTTAGCTGCACAATCTCCTTTGCACGATTTTTTGTGCAGGTAAATCAAAAATGCAGTTATCTTAAATGCATTCACCTGCCTTAATGTGCAGGTACACAATTGTGGTTACCTGCAACAAAAGTGCAGCTAAAGTAAAGTGTTTGATTTAAAATTAGAATAAAAAAATTATTTTATTTATACATAAATTTATATTTTATTCAAATTTTATTTCAATCCAGCTAGCATTTTCAATCGTCTTGGAGCTTACTGGGAATCTCAAAAAGTCTTTTTGATCGTTGGCGAGCTCATTTTTTAATTCGTATGAGAGATTCATAACGCAGAGAAAAACGCTTATATTAATCGTAAAGGGAATCGTTTATGATGATGTTGAGATTATCTAACGAGTCTTTCAAAAAGCATGCCAAGAGTCGTATGAGACTCATGTAGGTATTATTTTACAACTCGTACAATGCTCAGCCGTATGACTAAGCTACCTAAATAAGAGCATCAGGCGTATTTTTCATGCCAAAACTTCTAATTTTCATACAATTTCTATAAAACAAACCTTAAGGTCGCGAAATCAACACCATCCTGTCGGAAAATCCTTTTCACAGATCCCTAGGCCGGTTTGTTTTATTGAAATTGTATTGGCTATAGAATTCTTTTGTTAATTTTAAAACAAATTATTGTCATATTTAACCATAACATGTTTAGAGGCAACCATAATATGGTTGTGGCTTCTTGATGGAGGACTTATTCAACCATAATATGGTTGTAGGTGACAATAATATGGTTATATTAACCATAATATGGTTAAAATTTTCTTTAAAAATAGTTTTGTTGAAGGTGACCATATTTAAACATATTTTTTCTCTCCGTGTATGCAATGATTAATTAATATTTAACTATTGAATAGTGCACAAAGTTCGGCGGAGGGCTCAAATAGGTATTACTGTCCATACTGCCGCGCAGCTGTCGAAGATACAATGCAATTTTTTACATAAAACTTACATTTGTATGTTACTAAATTTAAACACTGTTTCGCAAATTGGGTAATTTAAAATTTTTTTTTTTTTTTGGGAAAAAATTATTTTTTTCGTTTTGGGTCATTTTTCATTTTTATTTTGGGTCTTTTTTCGTTTCTTTTGGGCAAAATTTCATATTTAACTTTTTTGGTCATTTTTCATGTTCTTTTGGGCGATTTTTCATTTTTTTTTTTTTTTGGGCCATTTTTCTTTGGGCGATTTTTCCTACAGCCATTAAATACCACCACCAAACTTATGCTTTACCACGCATTAATTCATTCACATCTAACATACCTTTCTATGATATATGGCTATAAAAATTTTTCAACATTAAAGTCTTTACAATCGGCACAAAATAAAGCCCTGAAAATTGTATATGGTCTACCGTTCCGGTACTCCACAGTAAATTTGTTTAAAAATCATGCCAAATTGATACTTCCTGTTCGTGGTTTGTATAAACAACAATTATTGATATATATGTTTAAAATTTAAACTTTAAATGTATAAAAGGAGTTGGCACTCACAGTATAAGGTTTCAAGAGAACATGTTAATTACACATAGAACTACGTGGCAATCGAGAAATTTAAATATAACGAGATGTCGACTTGAGTTATCTGAACAACGTATTTCTTACAATGGGTCAAGTGAATATAATCAGTTACCAAATGAATTAAAGAATATTTCGGTCTTATCAACTTTTAAACATAATTTGAAGAAATATTTACCTGCACAAAAGTGCAGCTAAAGTAAAGTGTTTGATTTAAAAGTAAATTTTATTTCAACCCAGCTAGCATTTTCAATCGCCTAGTAGTCTACTGGGAATCTCACAAAGAGTGTTTTTGATCGTCGATGAGCTCATTATGTAATTGTAGACAATTCCTCGCATGGGAGAAACTGTTACACGTGCTGATTCGTATAAGAGATTTTTCCATAACGCGTGGAATGCTCAGCCGCATGATTGAGCTACCTAAATAAGGGCATCAATCGTATTTTTCAAGCCAAAACTGCTAATTTTCATACAATTTCCATCCTGTCGGAAAATCCTTTTTTACAGATCCTTAGGCCGGTTTGTTTTATTAAAATTGTATTGGAAATAACAATTTCATACTTCAAAAACGGTCTTATTTGGGTAGCTCAGTAATTGATATACAACTCAGAGTCCCAAAAGGTTCATTCCAAGATTTCAAGACGAGCGTGTCAAAAAATAAATTAAAAAAAGATTTAGATGTTTTTGTTTTTTTTTTACTCGTCAGATAATCATCAGAAGATTATTTAAGGAGTTATATATTAAACATATTCGTCTTGAAAACAGCCTATGCTAGCTGGGAAATAACAGATCATTTTATATGTACATGTCGCTCATTTGCTGCAAGACCGGCATAACTCAAAAAATTAATTTTTGAGTTAGAAATGCAGAATTGTTCGCTTTGTTTTTCATTATATTGTGTATTAAATTCATCTTTATATCTTTTATACCTTCGCAGTTTGAAGAGAATGTGTCTTCTTTTTTTCTAAGTAGTTAGAACAAATCAAAAACTTTAAATGCGTTTATCTCGAAATGGATTTTTTTTTAATTATGCCGGTCTTGCAGCAAAAGAGCGATGTATGCATGTATGTTTATTTAATATAAAAGAAACATTAACAAAAATAATGAGAATTCACAAAGAACATAAAAAACAAAATAATTGCGACTTTTTTTTTTATAAAGAGCTTAAATTGGATATTTATGTGAAAAAGTGGCCACCATATATTTTTATGTGTGCAGCTAACTTTTATGTTTTGTTTCAAAATATTTTAAAGCTGCCGAAAAATATGAAAAATGTGCAGGTAAACAAAATTCACGTAAACAAGGATTTTGAAGAATAACTCCAGAAAATATTTATTTTGGGCAGTTAAGTCAAAGTGCAGCTAACTTTGATATTTTGTATGAAAATAATTTTAAAATGCCAAAAATTTTGTGCATTTATCTAAAATGTGAATAATTCCAAAAATTATCAATTTGTGCAGTTAAGTCAAAAGTGCACGTAAACAAAAGGCAGTTAAGTCAAAACTACTGTAATAGATATAGCAGTTGCCATTAGCCTCTTTAATGCCATACTGGGCGCTGAGGCGATTTATAGCTATGTAATATTATTTCATTGAGATTACAATAATACACAACTAAAAAAAAAAGTCAAAAGTGCACGTAAACAAAAGGCAGTTAAGTCAAAACTACTGTATATCTTTTCATACACTCATAAAATTATTACAGTAACTGATTGTGGGTTATAAAATTCGTTTTCCGTACTGTTAAAATTGAAAACAAATATAGATATTTCACAAATAATTTTATTTTTTAACATTTATGTTTGTTATTCAAAAAACAATCTACCAAAAAATAATTTTTTTCCGTATTTATTTTGTTATGTAGTTTGATTTTTAATGGTTATAATATATTTTTTTAAAGTAAAAACTATTCAATTTTAGGGAATATGCTGTTTAATAAATAACAATTTTAAAATTAATGTAAAAACCATTTGTTTTAAATGAAATGTAAATGATCCGTTTTTGAAATGAATTTTAAGTTGTTTAAAATGAATTTTCGTTTGAATTTAACTACATAATATTTAGAGTGTAGATTAATTTCATATATTTACGAACGAACCACCGATCATATTGCACTTTAAATTAAACTGTTATAATTTAGGCAAATTGCTTTTGTACTAGGTATTTACTATTCAACGGTAAACCGTTGCGAAGAAGTCAATATTATATGGGCAATGTTTATTTGAGCTGTTGTACAACTGTTACAATTATCTAAACAACTCCTTAAAGTGACGAAAAAGTATAGTTTAAGAACTCATTATTCGATTCTAACGTATTCTTATTGACTACCAAAAGTGACGAAGTAGTTTTAATTTCGCAGATAATCGAAAATTGCTCTACCAGGCGCGTATTCAGGGGGGGAAATAAGGAAATTTCCCCCCCGTAAATTATAAAAATATGTTTTGTTTATTTCGATAATACATGAATTCCCAATAATATTATTTTTTTTTAATGTACAAAATTTTTTGAAATACCAGCAAGGTTTTTTTTATTGAATCTCTAACCCAATTTTCAATAAGTATCGAAATCTTAATCCTAATAGTTATCTATTAGATAAACATTTTTTTTTTCATTTTTCGAATTTATTCTATGAGTTAAATTTCAGTTATGTATTTTGTAAAGCTTTAAGCTTTCCTTTAATTTTTCAGAAATGACTTTATACACTACCAGACTATTATATTGTATTTTCTTTTTACATTTTACCTTAGCCTTCCTTTGGAAAGCAATGAATAAATTCGAAAAATTAAAAAAAAATGTTTATAATAATATAAAGTAACCTTCACAAAGAAATAATTCCCAATTTCTAATTGTTAAAATAGTTGAGTTAAATACATTCAATTTATAAAGTAACACTATCCAGTGAGACACAAAGAATGCTGACGAAGGCCGTAGCGGGCCAGAAAATGCATTACATTCTGCTGGTGTCTAATAATTGTAAATTTTTCTGAACATTCAATATACCTCATTGCTTTCCAAAGGAAGGCTAAGGTAAAATGTAAAAAGAAAATACAATATAATAGTTTGGTAGTGTATAAAGTCATTTCTGAAAAATTAAAGGAATAGAACTATTACAAAAAAGCTTTACAAATAGAAACTCTGAATTATTTACTTCCGAAGGTAACTTTATATTATATTCAACATTTTTCATTTTTCGAATTTATTCTATGAGCTAAATTTTTTGTAATAGTTTTTGTAATAGTTCTATTCCTACAATTTTTCAGAAATGACTTTATACACTACCAGACTATTATATTGTATTTTCTATTTACATTTTACCTTAGCCTTCCGTTGGAAAGCAATGAGGTATATTGAATGTACAGAAAAATTTACAATTATTAGACACCAGCAGAATGTAATGCATTTTCTGGCCCGCTACGGCCGTCGTCAGCATTCTTTGTGTCTCACTGGATAGTGTTACTTTATAAATTGAATGTATTTAACTCAACTATTTTAACAAATAGAAACTGGGAATTATTTCCTTCCGAAGGTAACTTTATATTATATTCAACATTTTTCATTTTTCGAATTTATTCTATGAGCTAAATTTCAGTTATGTATTTTATAAAGCTTTTTTGTAATAGTTCTATTCCTACAATTTTTCAGAAATGACTTTGTACACTACCAGACTATTATATTGTATTTTCTATTTACATTTTACCTTAGCCTTCCGTTGGAAAGCAATGAGGTATATTGAATGAACAGAAAAATTTACAATTATTAGACACCAGCAGAATGTAATGCATTTTCTGGCCCGCTAAGGCCGTCGTCAGCATTCTTTGTGTCTCACTGGATAGTGTTACTTTATAAATTGAATGTATTTAACTCAACTATTTTAACAAATAGAAACTGGGAATTATTTCCTTCCGAAGGTAACTTTATATTGTATTCAACATTTTTCATTTTTCGAATTTATTCTATGAGCTAAATTTCAGTTATGTATTTTATAAAGCTTTTTTGTAATAGTTCTATTCCTACAATTTTTCAGAAATGACTTTGTACACTACCAGACTATATTTTTTAATAAACATATAGGTATAACTTTTTTATTACGATCGTAGCTAAACATGTTTATTTAGGCTTGTCGCTCAAAATAACATTTTTCCAAAACTCTGTTTCCTGATTTATGTAAAGTTTTTGGTCTTAACTTTTTTCTGTAAAATCTCCATATAAAAATATTGTTTAACATGGCTAAATTTCATTAAAATTTATTTAATATAGGTGTATGTAGACTTTATTGGGCTACTGTATAAGAAAATAAATAGAAACTTCATATTAATGTTTTGAAATATTTTTATTTTTAAAAGAATTATTTAAATAGCTGTCATTGCTGTAGTTTCGCCTGCCCGCTAACAGGATACTTTCGAGAATCACGTGGTGGTTGTGATTACTACCCAAAGTCTTAAGAAGGGGGATCCCAAAAATCTCACAAAATGGCAGATTTTTACCACTTGTGGGAAAGTTCGGCCTTCGTTGCAATAACGGTTTCATGAGAATATGCATAAGTTCATGAAATTTAATTTTTCATTAAATCATTTTTATGAAGAAAGGAATTTTACAACATGAAAATTAATTAAAACTGTTATTGATAATCTTTCATTATTGACGTGGCTGGGGCTCGAACCCCGGCCGGCAGGTTACCATGACATGTTTCGATTGCAACCACTCAATCTCCTCAGATGGATTTGCCGTCTTACACTCGCAGCCATCGACGACTGCTGACGTCAATAGTCAAACATCAATCCTTAAACCAAATTGTATTCTAACATTTGGTAGATCGAAATTTGCTTTCCTGAATGATTATCCATTTTAATTGATTTTACATGTTTTTTCCTTACTTCTGTTTTTTCGTACTTTTAAAGAATTTTTCTTGAAGTCCAAGTACATTTTTCGTTTTTTCATTTTGTCTTTTTCTTTTCTGTTGACCTTTTTCAGCACAACTTGAAGGACAAATGTACACATAGAGCTCGTGCCTTAGCTTTAACAATAATTAGTGTTGTGGTTATTTTTGTTGAACTATTTATGGTTTTTAATCCAAATTTTTAATATTCTTAATAAGGCTTAAGTTCATGAAATTTAATTTTTCATTAAATTATTTTTATGAAGAAAGGAATTTTACAACATGAAAATTAATTAAAATTGTTATTGATAATCTTTCATTCTTGACGTGAACTTAAGCCTAATTAAGAATATTAAAAATTTGGATTAAAAACCATAAATAGTTCAACAAAAATAACCACAACACTAATATGCATAAACTTCAAAAAAAAAATTCTAAATATTGCTAATTCGTAAAATGAAGAAAAATTTCCTAAAAAAAAATCTGCCAAGTTAAAACCTAAATTGACTAATTACCTAACCCTTAAATGCTCAATTTTTATAAAACAAAATATGGTAAAAGCTGTTATGATACTTGCTATTTTTTGTATTTTTCTATATTGGAGAACAGTGCAAATATATTTGCATAGGAAAACTGACTAAGTGTAAAGAGTATGATTATATCATAAAAAATCTTGAAATGTCAAACAAATATACATGTGTTATCGATAAATAATCTAAGACTGTCAAAAAAATATAAAAATGTTTAACTTAAAATTCACATTTCCAGAATAATGGTTAGCAAGCACTGTTGCCAATTTTTTTAGTTTTTGATCGAAAGTAGCGGGTTTAACTTTTTTTTGCGATTTTTAGCTTTTATGACGGGTTTTTGTGGGGAAAAAACATGGGCAGTATTGTTTGTTTTGTTTACATTTTATTTTGGAATCACAAACAATTTTTTTTATAAACAATAAAATTTAATGCAAATAATGTAAAATATTACGAGTTACATCGGGGTATATTCTTTAATTGAAAATTTACGATTTGAAATACCATATGAAGGGCACCTGCTTCATTTCACTTATCAAAAACAAAATAGTTTCATCTGCCCAAGCTTTTAGCATTTTTTTTTTTTTTTTGCTTTACTTGAGGGCTACACGATCAAGTTTTGCCTATCAAGTTTTAATACACTCACACTTTTTTACCAATACACTCATACTTTTAAAAATTGATACGAACTTGCCTCTAAAATTCTCTTGCCAGTGAGTGTATCAATTTTCGTTCAAGAAAACATCTTCCCGGTGGCGTTTATGAGCGACATTGTCATTATGACATTTTCATTGATGAATCATCGCACCAGAGTCAGTAACAAGTTGATATTTAGGGAGTTATGCATGACAACGGCTTTGCAATGTCACTGTTCCCTTAAAATGAAAAACTTAGCGGCATTGTCTGTTATGAATAGATCACGAAGTGATCGCTGTAGGACTTTGTCTGCTACATGTCACCGTCAATGAATAAATCAGAAAATAACGGACCGTTTCTTTTTCTGTTTGTTCTGTTCCATTTATTACTTGAGTTTATTGTGTTTTCCTTGTCAATCTACCTGAAACAATTCACTAATGAAAGTTGATGATATTGTCTGTTAGGACTCACAAACAAATGGACGCCTACAAGACAAAATCAACATTGGTCATCTACCACCGGGTTATTACAAATCTTTTGAAGTTGTTTTTGTTTTTTTTTCACAAATATTTTGCCGGCAAAAGCTGAAGTTCTTTTTTTTACAAATTGTTGCGGGAATTTTAAAATTTTAACTAAAAACCTAAAAAAATAGTGAAATATGTTTATTAATAAAATTTATTTATAAAATTAATAAGCAAAATGATGTTCTGCGATTCATAGAGCTGCACAGAAGCCATGAAATTTTATGAATCTTTCATCATATAGGCGAAATGATTTGAAAATAAAAGCCTACGAGTCTATAGCTTCTGAAACAAAAATGCCAGTGGAAGAAGTAAAGAAAAAATAAAGTCCCTTCGAACAGCATACAGTGCAGAAAAATCAAAAGTGGAAAATAGCAAAACATTTTGAGTTGTTTTCTCGGCGACGACATCTTGAAAAAGTAAATTGCTTTCAACTTGCGCGCAGCCTACGTCACAGCTGCCAATTTTTGCATATTTTGACAAACAGTATATGTAAAAGACTATCAAGAAACGCTTAATCGTGTGGCTGCAATGTTAGTCAAAGGAAAAAATAAACATGAGAAATGTCAATCAGAAAAAAGGGTTTGTTTATAAAATTGTATTTCTTGTTTTTTCTCGCATTTGTTGTTTCATTCAGTTAACCCAAAAAAATCCAACACCTTTAATAAAATGGAATTTTTATATTCAACATTTTTCATTTTTCGAATTTATTCTTGAGCTAAATTTCAGTTATGTATTTTATAAAGCTTTTTTGTAATAGTTCTATTCCTTAAATTTTTCAGAAATGACTTTATAGCTCATAGAATAAATTCGAAAAATGAAAAATGTTGAATATAATATAAAGTAACCTTCGGAAGGAAATAATTCCCAGTTTCTATTTGTTAAAATAGTTGAGTTAAATACATTCAATTTATAAAGTAACACTATCCAGTGAGACACAAAGAATGCTGACGAAGGCTGGGTGTAAGGAATTTTAAAAATGAATCGCAATTCTTTGTTTATTTTATCTTGTGGAAATACCGCATAAAAATCGCTGCATGTGACTTGAAAAGTAGATCGCAGGAAAGTTAAGAATTAAATGCGATGCATGGAGGCATGAACGCGTGGTGTCGACTCTCAGCTTAACCAAAATTTAATTTTTTTATTTTTTTTTGGATTTAATAGAAAAAAATTTTTAGGAGAATATTAAAAATATGATGTCGGTACTCAAAACTCAAAATATTTTAATTTTAAGAACAATTTTGATTTTTAGTTGAACTGTTAATTTTTAATTTTTTGATATTCTTTAATTAGGCTTGAGTTCATCAAATTTAATTTTCATTAAATTATTTTCACTGAGGGAAGGAATTTTACAACTTGGAATTTTTATTAAAATTTATTGATAATTTTTCTTGGCTGAGATGGGATTTGAACCCGGGTTGATCTTTACATGTTTCAAGAAACACCACTTTCTATCGTCGGAAGATCTTTGAGTTCTACCCACAGCACCACTGCGGAGCCCGTTAGCCAACAGTCAAACATCAATCTTTAACCAGTAGTACTGGTGGTTCGGAATTTGCTGTTATTATCACTTAAATTTCAAATTACATGTTGCCTCCTTTTTCCCCTGTTATTTCGTATTCTTTCTGTCAAGACTTTGTCTTGAAAACCTGAATACATTTGTTTATTATGTTTTTTGTCCACTTTCGTCGACATTTTATTTGTACAAAATAAAGTACAAATGTAAACATTAGAGCTTGTGCCATAGCTATTTTTTTAAGAACAATTTTGATTTTTAGTTGAACTGTTAATTTTTAATTTTTTGATATACTTTAATTATGCTTGAGTTCATCAAATTTAATTTTCATTAAATTATTTTTACTGAGGGAAGGAATTTTACAACTTGGAGTTTTTATTAAAATTTATTGATAATTTTTCTTGGCTGAGCTGGGATTTGAACCCGGGTTGATCTTTACATGTTTCAAGAATTAACAGTTCAACTAAAAATCAAAAATTGTTATTATCAATAAATTTTAATAAAAATGTGTATTTAATTATTTAATACTAGCATACCCCGCTACTTCGTTAGCGTCTTCTTTTTTTTCGTGGACATATTTTTATGCCAAAGTTTATTTTTATAGGTTTAAACTTGTTTAAATTGTAGTATTAAACCTGCTAAATACTTTAGTAGAACCAAAAAGTTAATGAAAAATGTCAAATTTCCCGTATTTCCTTTTTTGGGTACTATATTTTTCCCTCATTAAAGAATCAAAAATTTCAGTATTGTAGTGGCAATTTAGTACGAATATGTCAATGAATAGAGGAAAATGTTTTGTAAAATTTTCGAATTTCGAAAAAGTACCAAATTATTATACGTATTTTTTTGATAAGTTTCGAATGTGGTATTAACGTTGTTTCTATGTTTATTAGTTCAAAAGATGGCAAAAAGTACTAAAAATAGGGCCGAATTTCAAAAAAGTACCAGACACCTATCTGCTTATTTTTCTAAAGAACAACGATAAGTATTACTTTTATTTTGCATCGCTTTTAGTTTTGGAGATATAAGGTTACCGAATTTTCCCGTTTTTACCTCCTAAACATTCGAATTTCGAAAAACCCCGTCTTAGTAGATCGATTTGGGGAGTGACCAATCGATAGTCTAAATTTCATGAATGAATGAGTCAGTCACTCAAGCAACTCTTTTATATATATAGATGACAATATTTTTATGGTTCAATTATGCATGGAACAAAATGTCGGCCAAACGGCCGCCGCGACTTCGGCGGCACACCTCCATCCGATGGTCCAAATTTTCGATGACGCTGAGGAATAATTGAGGTTCTATGCCATTAATGTGCCGAATTATCTCATCCTTTAGCTCTTGAATTGTTGCTGGCTTATCGACGTACACCTTTTCTTTCAAATAACCTTTAAGAAAGAAGTCCAACGGTGTCAAATCACATCGACACCACGTGAGATAACACGGCCATTGAATTTTTCGCGCAAGAGAGCCATTGTTTTGTTAGCTGTGTGGCCAATGACACCATCCTGTTAAAACGTCATATCGTCCACATCAATATCTTCCAATTCAGGCCATAAAAAGTTCGTTAGCATCTCACGATAGCCAACACCATTCACAGTTAACGCCTGACCGGCCTCATTTTGGAAAAAATATGATGATGCTGCTAGCCCATAAACCGCACCAAGCAGTCACTCTTTGTGGGTGCATTGGTTTTTCGACAATCACTCTTGGATTATCATCATTCGCCCAAATGTGGCAATTCTGCCTATTGACGAATTAACTGAAGTGAAAATATGCCTGAAGATGATTTTCTTTGAAAATTTATCATTCATTTTCATAATGAGCCTGAGTAACTTTAACGCGTTGCTCGATTGTGTATATTTCCATGGCTCAAATTGAGTGTGGTTCACATTCATCATCAGCCCTTTCGTCAATAAACATTTTTGGTTCAATTCTATCCTATTATAAATTCTTCAATTATTTTGTTGTAACCAAAACAGATGGCACTTGAAACATAGTTTATGCAAGGGCCGTTACAATAAAGTACTATAGTGCAAGAGTAGTGTTAACTCCTCATTATCTCATAATAAGTAGTCTGGGGTAACACCACTTCTGCGCTGATAGCCTCATATGTAGTTAGATGTAGATGTATAGAATCTAGATAATATTCCTCACAAACATTGCTTATATGAATCTCATTTCATAATTTTGTTTGGCGGGTTCATGATTGGCCATGGGTCCCAAAAAGGACACACTATCGGAAATTTGTAAATACTGTGGTGTAGGCATATTTACTTTCTTACTTGTATATATTATTTTTTATTTCCTACAGCTCTCCAATTAAAAGTATATGAAAAACCCTGTATGTTTCGGTTTTTATTACTTTGCATGAAACTGTTTTGCTTTTTTTAACATTGTTCTTGTTCGCACGTACACATGTATGTGAGTTGTTTCTATGGATTTGTTACTCATTCTAACGCCTACAGGCCAGGACTCAACATGGCGAGAACGAGCGTGCTACTTGGTTTTGGTAGGGACCAGATTAGAACAGTGATATCGGTCATGACAGGTCACTGGGTGATAGGGACTCATGCGGGGAGAATGGGCCTAGGTTAAATTAAGTACTGTGGAAGTCTTCATGATGTAGAAGAGGAGGTAACGGGGTTTCACTTTATCTGCCATTGCCTCGGTCTCGGAGCAATTAGGATTAAGCATTTTTGGAGACCAGAATTGACATGTTTTAACGCTGTGTCTAGTGTAAGACGGAAATCGATATCTCTGTTTTGCAGGAAGTCGTACTGATTCGAGGCCGCAGTGATGTCTGGGGAGTACTCTGGTGGATACTGGCTATAAACGCCCAACCAGAATGTGCATAAGCAAACTTAAACTACTGGCAAAAATAAATGAAAAGCCTCTCAAATCCATTTACAAAACGAAATAAAAAACATTTTATTCCGTACGGAATGTGCTATCAGTTTCGCACTTTGCTTAAGCAAATTACAGTTTCATAAAATTTAACAAACTTAACACAATTGATTTATATGTATTCGCTCAGTTTCTTGGACCACGTTATTCTTATTCTGGTTGCGCCTTAAGGACTCGAGTGAGTCGTCCTCGTGTCCACTGCCCATTGAACCTAACCTAACGCATATATCTCCTAAGCCATTGAACCGATTTAAAAAAAATATACATTCATTTATTGTGCATCCGGCGTAAAAGGATCAAATAAAAAACCTTGCTTATCTATATATATAAAATTGTAACGTTACTGACTGACTCACTGACTCACTGACTCACTGACTCACTGACTCACTGACTGACTGACTGACTGACTGATTCATCATCGCACAGCCTAAACGCCTGAAGCTAGACACTTGAAATTCGGACCAGAGATTGGTCACTCCCCAAATCGATCCACTAAGACGGGATTTTTGGAAATTCGAATGTTTAGGGGGTAAAAAAGGGTAAAAACGGGAAAATTCGGTAACCTTATATCTCCAAAACTAAAAGAGATACAAAAAAAATTTAATACCTATCGTAGTTCTTTAGAAAAATAAGCGGACAGGTGTCTGGTACTTTTTTGAAATTCGGCCCTATTTGGGAGTAAACGTGTAAAATCTAATTTTTAATACTTTTTTGACACCCCATCTATCTTTTGAACCAATAAACATAGAAACAAAGTTAATACCGCATTCGAAACTTATCAAAAAAATACGAATATAAATTTGGTACTTTTTCGAAATCCGAACATTTAAGGGGTAAAAATCGTAATTATTTTTGGTACTTTTTTTAAAAAACATTTTTCTCCATTTTTTGAAATATTCGTACTAAATTATGGGCTGCCACTATAATACTGAAATTCTTTATACTTTAATGGGGTGAAAAATAGTACCAAAAAGGGGGAATACAGGAAATTTGATATTTCACTTAACCTTTTTGGTTTTTTTTAAATTATCGTTATGTTGGACCTAAAAACATAAGATTCAACATGCAATGTCGTGAGTGGATAAGAATCTATGACGGAACTTTTTGGTACTTTTTTGTTCTTTAACTGGTACTTTTTGAATTTTCTTTAGTTTTGGACCTAGAAACATAAAATTCAATATGCAATGTCCTGGATGGATGAGAATCTATAAGAATGAACTTTTTGGTACTTTTTAATTCTTTGATTGGTACTTTTTGAATTTCAGTTGGTATTGGACCTAGAAAGATAAAATTAAAAATGCAAGGTCCTGAGTGGATAAGAATTCATAAGAGGGAAGTTGTTGGTACTTTTTTATTCATTTACTGGTACTTTTTGAATTTCCGTCAGTATTGGACCTAGAAACATAAAATTAAACATGCACGATCCTGTGTTAATGAGAATCTTTTAGTGGGATCTTATTGGTACTTTTTTATTCGTTAGCTGGTACTTTTTGAATTTCCGTTAGTATTGGGCCTAGAAACATAAAATTAAACATGGAACCTCTTGAGTGAATGACAATCTGTAAGAGAGATGTTTTTGGTACTTTTTCGTTTTTTAAATGGTACTTTTTTTAAATTTTCGCTAATGTTGGTCTAATGAACATAAAATTAAACTTGCATGGTCCTGAGTGAATGAGAATCTCTAAAATCGCTTATTGGTACTTCTTAGTTAATAAACTGGTACTTTTTGAATATCCGTTATTATTGGACTGAGAAACATAAAATTGAATATACAATGCCCTAAGTGGATAAGATTCTATAAGAGGGTAGTTTTTGGTACTTCTTTGTTCTTTAACTGGTACTTTTTGAATTTCCGTTAGTATTGGACCTAGAAACATAAAATTAAACGTGCAAGGTCCTGATTGAATGATAATCTGTAAGAGGGCTTTTTGGTACTTTTTTGTTCTTTAACTGGTACTTTTTGAATTTCCGTTAATATTGAACCTAGAATAATAAAATTCAACATGCAATTTCCTGAGTGGATAAGAATCTATAAGAGGGAATTTTATGGTATTTTTTTATTCATTAACAAGTACTTTTTGATTTTCCATTTTTAATGGGCCCAGAAAGATAAAATTAAACATGCAAGGTCCTGAGTGAATTAGAATCTTTAAGAGGGGTTTTGGTACTATTTTGTTCTTTAACTGGTATTTATTTATAAACTGGTACTTTTTTTAATTTAATACTTATTTTTGTGTAATAAATAAAAAAAAGTAAGTAATTGTCTGGTACTTTTACGAAATTCGGCCGTTTTAATAAAATTTAAATAAAAATTATACAACTTGGCCTGATTACAAAGTAGCGGGTTAGATGCTATAAATTAAAATAATTTAAACCTAGAAAAATAAGCTTTGGCATACAAATATGTTCACGAAGGAAAAGGAGACGCTAACGAAGTAGCGGGTTAAATGCTAGTTAAATATATTTACAAAACAAATTTTCTATGAAATGTTTTTATAAAAACTTTTGTTAAATTTAATAATCGTTTATGAATATTGTTTTTAAATTTTAATAAGGAAAGTGCGAAAACAAATTTAAGCTTTGGCAATAAAAAATTTCACAATTTCCATAAATAACATTTTTTGCCTTTGCATAAACAGTATGTCAAGATAATGTTTTTACATAGTAAAAATAGTGTTGCTTGAAGTAAAAAAAACAAGGAGTAAAAAAACAAAAGAAAATGGGATTAACCCTTTGACTGTCCCCACACAATATTTTTTTCAGCGTTAAAAAAACTGCAGTCAGAGTAGAAAAACTGCCATTTCTTCCATTTATTAATTTGTCATTCGCCAAAAAAAACTATTGCTTTTAATTTTGATTCATTAAAAGTAAACAGTCGCTGTCATTCCAAACCAAAAAGCGAAAAGTTGTACACAAATTTTTGTTTTAGTTTGACAGTTTATGGTTTCGACTGCAACTTTTAAACCCTGATTTTTTTATAGCGATCGTCGACAGTAATTATCTGGTAAAAATGACATGTATCACATGTGATACACGGAGCAAAGTTTAAACTATTTATTATTCAATCGTTCTGTGCATCACATATGGCCATTTCTATGAGAATGTCACCCACGACTCAAAAAACAAAAACTTTTGAGCGCCATTATTATAACATGACGTTAGCTGTTACCCGGCAAATAACCGACGATTTTTGACAGATAACACATTACTATCTGTCAACCTAATCTTAACTTAATCTAACTTCAAGGTTTTATAGGTTTTATAATGCTTCTAAGCCTTCTTTTAAAATATGGTCGAAAGTTAAAAACATTCAAACTTAAAAGTAAAAGTTTAAACTTTTCTGGTCAACAACGAACAAGATCCATGAGGAAAGACCAAATATCTGTGGTTTTCATGGGCTACCGCGTATGTCCATTTTTTTCGATTTTGAGAAGTTGTCATTTTTATCAGAATGTTAATTTTTGCTAAAATTGTTAAAAATAAATCAACAATTAAAACGCATTGATTGAATATCACAAATTAAATAAAATGCTGAAAAATGCGTTATATCAATAATTTATATATATTCCCCTCGATCCTATAAGGAGCATAGGGCCTCTATCAATAATTTATGGATATGGCAAAACCCCACAAGTAATTTAAAGACAACTAAGAATCTATATATATAAAAATGAAAAATGTTTGTATGTTTGTTTGTTTGTCGCTTTATAGACTCCGAAACTACTGAACCGATTTTCCTGAAATTTTTACAGTAACATCACGTGAGCCCTAAAAATAAAATAGGCTACTTATTTTTTCGATAGGGGCAGGGGAATTGGTACCCCCCATAGGATGCCAATATTAATTATCGCATATCTTAAGAGCCGCTGTAAGCAATTTGTTGAACTTTTGGTAGTAGGATCTTCTGAGCCCCAAAATTGAAATAAAATAGCAGCGGGGGAAGTAGAATCCCCCATAGGACGCCAATGTTTAACATCGCATATCTTAAGAACTGTAATAGTGAGAATGTTCAAACTTTGTAGAAGTCACTCTTATGGTATACTACACTTTTGAAAATAAAAATAGAGCGGGTAGGCGCAGGGGGGAAGTACCTCCCAGAGGATGCATACATTAAATATCGCTCAACTGAAGAACTATTAAAGGGAGAGTCTTCAAACGTGGTTAAAGCTACTATTATAGTAAACTATAAATTTCAATATAAAAATGGGCGGGAGAGACAGGGGAGGAGCAGTGCCCCTCATAGATAGAAATATTAACAAGAGCCACTGAACGCATTTTGTTGAACTTTTGGTAGTACGATCTTCTGAGCCCCGAAATTGAAATAAAGTAGCAGCGGGGGAAGCGGTTTTCCCCATAGGACGCCAATGTTTAACATCGCATATCTTAAGAACTGTAATAGTGAGAATGTTCAAACTTTCTAGAAGTCACTCTTATGGTATACTACACTTTTGAAAATAAAAATAAAGCAGGTAGGCGCAGGGGGGGGGAAAATACCTCCCATAGTATGCATATATTAGATATCGCTCAACTGAAGAACTATTAAAGAGATAGTCTTCAAACGTGGTAAGAGCTACTATTAGGGTAAACTATAAATTTCAATATAAAAATAGGCGGGGTAGACAGGGGAGGAGCAGTATCCCTCATAGATAGAAATATTAATAAGAGCCACTGCACGCATTTTGTTGGACCTTTGGTAGTATGATCTTCTGAGCCCCAAAATTTAAACAAAATAGCAGCGGGGGAAGTGGTACCCACCATAGGACGCCAATGTTTAATATCGCATATCTTAAGAACTGTTGTAGTGAGAATGTTCAAACTTTGTGGAAGTCACTCTTATGGTATACTACACTTTTGAAAATAAAAATAAAGCGGGGCGCATGGGGGAAACACCTCCCATAGTATGCATATATTAAATATCGCTCAACTGAAGAACTATTAAAGAGAAAGTCTTCAAACGTGGTAAAAGCTACTATTAGGGTAAACTATAAATTTCAATATAAAAATAGGCGGCGTAGACAGGGGAGGAGCAGTATCCCTCACAGATAGAAATATTAATAAGAGCCACTGCACGCATTTTGTTGGACCTTTGGTAGTATGATCTTCTGAGCCCCAAAATTTAAACAAAATAGCAGCTGGGGAAGTGGTACCCACCATAGGACGCCAAAGTTTAATATCGCATATCTTAAGAACTGTTGTAGTGAGAATGTTCAAACTTTGTGGAAGTCACTCTAATGGTGTACTACACTTTTGAAAATAAAAATAAAGCGGGAAGGCGCAGGGGAAAACACCTCCCGTAGGATGCATATATTAAATATTGCTCAACTGAAGAAATATTAAAGGGACAGCCTTCAAACGTGGTTAAAGCTACTTTTATGGTAAACTATAAATTTCAATATAAAAATGGGCGGGGTAGACAGTACCCCTCATATATAGAAATATTAATAAGAGCCGCTGCACGCATTTTGTTGAACTTTTGGTAGTAAGATCTTCTGAGCGCAAAAATTCAAATAATATAGCAGCGGGGGAAGTGGTACCCCCCATAGAACGACGATGTTTAATATCTCTTATCTTTAGAACTGTAATAGTAAGAATGTTCAAACTCTTATGGTATACTACACCTTTGAAAATAAAAATAAATAGCTTTCTCGAATCGAGAAATTACTCGATCACGACTGCCAGAATTAGGTGCCTGGGTTTAAAAAACTGCAGTCGGAACCAAAAACTTTATGTGCAACTTTACGCTTTTTGAGTTGTTTTGACAGTGACTTTTTACATTTAATGAATGAATGAAGTAAAAGCAACCGTTTTTTTTTTGCCAATGACAAATTAAGAAGCGCAAGAAATTACAATTTTTCTACTTTTACTGCAGTTTTTAAACGCTGTGCAGTACCCCTCTGTACTGTACATTTCAAAGCAAAAAAGATAAATTGTTCTTATTTATGAAACTTGTTGTTATTCTGCAGTCTCGACTAAAGTTTTTTGGTGAAAATAAATGCTAATGGGAGATTCCAAAATTTCAAAAAACAAGCATCTTTATTGAAATTGGCATGCTGAACACAAATCTGGTAATTTTGGATTTTGATGTCCAATGAACAGTTTATTACACTGTCAAATTTTGTGAAGATCGGTCCATAATTTACCATAGGCCTCATATAAAGCCAGCTCTCGGAAGGAAGTTTATTACGTCTAAAACCGTACTTTTTCTGAAAAAACGCTTTTCTTTTGGAATACAATTCGAATTAATAGCAATTACATTGGTGTATAAAACCTTCATTATGCAAGAAAATGGCATCAAATTAGTACAAACACGTAAATTTTAGTTTTCTTTAAAATAAGCAATCCAGAGACTGGCTACCTTATGCAAAAAAAAACAAGCTCACGATATCATCCGGGATAAATTTTTTAATAAAATTTATATCTTTTCTCATCATATTATATTGCCTAACGGAGAGATCCATATCAATATATAGAATTTAAGCTTGCTCAACAGATACATTCTTAACTACTGTTGGGTTTATAATATTTTCTTCAGATTTAGTTTTGTTAGCCGAAGTTGATGCAATAAGTTCACCAGCTCGACTCCTTTTAGTCCGTTAGTCTACTGCAGTTTGTACTGAATACTATTCAATTGAATTCTTGATATTGTTTAACATAAAATTCAAAACAACTCACAGCGCAAACTTCTTCATTAAATATTTCTTTATATAGCCAGTCGCTCATCTCAGCTATGAATCTACTTCTACGCGAGTGTTTGGTCCAATTACGGCTGAATTTAAAAGCGTGAAATTTAATTACTGCACATCAGTGCTAAACAATACTCTTTGCAAATGATTCTCCACAAGTTGTGTTACTTTAAGTATCACGGTGCTGCATCAGTGATTTCAAATCGTTATATATTTATCAGTGAAGTAAATGTGGACCAAAAAATAATGAAATACTCCACAAAAATAATAGACACACAATAAAAACAAATTATAATTATTTTTTATCGGCTTTATAAAAAATTTGCATTTCTGATACAGCGCAGTGAAGCATTTACGAACGCACCCGTTTAACGTTGCTTCATTTCCAACGACAGGTTAAAAATATCACGAATACGAAGGGATCTAAAAAACAATGACCATAGAAATTCGTGCAAAAAGGTGCAGCTGAAGTTTATAAATTTAATAATACATCAGTGTTGCCACTTTGTGGATAATTTCCCGAATTTTTACTCTCGTGGATAATTATTTTGAGGTGTAATTCAGGTGGTATTCGAAATTCTTTAATTTTAAAACAAATAATATTTGATTTTAGTGATAATATATTGTTTATCTAAAAAATTTACAGTGCATTCAACCAAAGTCACTGTAAAAAAAAAGGATTTCCATGGTTTATCAAGCAAAATATTGAGTAATTGGTGTCAGATGAGCAATTAGATTTCGATAAATATGAGCTTCATACTTATTTACAGCCCGAAGTTTATTTTAAAAAGAAGATACATATCTGTCTATCTATATATATAACACAGGATGTGTGTATGTATGTAATACTATGTATGTATGTAACGTATGGACTCCAAAACGGCTGGCCCGATTTTGATGAAATTTTCAGGGAATCTTCAGAATATTAAAGCGGGTGACACTGTGAAATCTGATTTTTGATTTTCGGTCTGCGAGCGGAGGGGCGTGGCAAAATCCAATTTTCATATTGCACCACCAATGCCATCTATATAATTTGGACGATTTTTTCTTTAAAGTTATCTTTAAAATGAAATGACCTTTAAAATGATTGCCCCGCCCACTTTTGTCGAATTACCTTAAATCAGAAAACGGCTCCATCGATTTGACTAATTTTTCTTTCAAATGTTCGTATAAATCCATTTTAAGTTTTCATCGAAAGAAAAATTTACCACGCCTACTTTTACGCCCACTTTTTCTATTAAGCGCATAACTTGAGAACGGCTTGAATGATTTGGACGATTTTTCCTTTAAAATGATCGGCATGGTCCAACTTAGGTTTTTACAGAAAAAAATTTTGCCCCACCCACTTTTACGCCCAATTATTTCGATTTACCTAAAATCAGAAAGCGGCTCCATCGATATGACTAATTTTTCTTTCAAATGTTCATATTAATCCATTTTAAGTTTTCATCATAAGAAAAATTTACCACGCCTACTTTTACGCCCACTTTTTCTATTTATCTAAAATTGGAAAACAGTTGCACCGATTTTGCGAAGCCCTAAGGGAATCAGTTCGAACAAATTTTCCACTGTTGAATCGACAACAAAAATATGCATACGACACCCTCATGAAAGCTTTAAAAGATGAAGCTGGAGGGATTTTTTTTCTAAACGCTCCCGGTGGAACTGGGAAAACTTTTTTAATCGCGTTAATTTTGGCAACGATACGCTCGCAGAATGATATTGTACTTGCGCTCGCATCGTCAGGAATGCTCATTCAGCACTTAGGCTGCCATTAAATGTTCTAATCAATTAAAATCCAACATATCGAAGAACAGTGCGGGGGCCAAAGTTTTGCAGCAAAGCAAACTGTTCGTTTGGGATGAATGTACAATGGCGCATAAAAATCTTTGGAGGCATTAGACAAAACGTTGCAAGATTTATGAAACAATCAAAGCCGATTTGGAGGTACGATGATTTGTTGTCAGGTGATTCGGCAAACACTGTCAGAAACGGCAAAATCCTGGTAGGCTAGCTGGTAGTAAGCTAGTCTATCAGCGCCGGGGATGTGGGTTCGATTCCCGCCAGAAACTCTGGTTTCCTGCGGACAGGCGCAGAGCTTCGCGGGATTAGCTAAGGATATTAAAAAAAAAAAAAAATGTATGCCAGCTCACCGAATCAAAGTCCGAACTCATCCGAAAGGTGTTTCCAAACATTACAAAATAACTGAAGTCATGATTGGTTAAGCAAACATGCTATAAGCTGCGAAAAACGTTGATGTCGACGAACTGAATTTTAAGATTAAAAGTGAAATCGCTGGCGAATTAAAGACTTACAAATCGGTAGATTCCGTTACTTCTCAGAAATATCCAATCGAATTTTTGAACTCCCTTGAATTTCTCGGATGACCGAATCATAATCTCCAACTAAAAGTTGGATCGGTAATCAAAATGTTACGAAATATAAACCAACCATGTCTTTGCAATGGCACCCGACCCTTGATATTTGTATGATACAAAAAAGTAAAAAATTTATTAAAAACAATCAGGTATGTGATGGAAAACGATTTTGAAAACAAAACGATTTGAAAACGATAATATCGTTTTCGGTAACTTTAAAAATTGATTTCTAATACATTTTCCTCCGTTTTCATTTTTATATTCTGTTAAATTCATTATTAAATATATTAATTGAACTGTATTTTGTACAAAAAATAAAGATTTTACTTCAGAAATGGATTTTAAAATCGGTCGAAATTCATCACACCTGCTAAAAACTATCATTTTGAAAACGATAGTTTTTCATCACATACCTGAATATGTGTATTAGGGTAAGTACTTTTTGCAATTTTTGCGAATATCAAATTCTTCATCGCATAGCCGTCTAGACCGTGAAAAAATATTAAGAAATTATGTATTACTTTTTCGCGATTTTTTTTGAGCAGCTTTAGAAATTGCATTTGGTGCAGAATCTTTTTTGGCCAAAATGGCCTAAAAAAATTATTTTCAATATCAATACTAAATTGCCCATCGCGTGGTGGGATGAAAAAATTTTGTCCAAAAAGAGTCATTACCCTAATTAAAAAAACTCAACAAAAAGGTTAAATAAAATATAAGATCAGTTCAATATACATTAATCTTTTTAAATAAGCAATTTATGATTTTCTTGTGAGGCAAATTTAGATAGTACAGTCTATCTTCTGTCATTGTTGATCCGAGCCATGTTTTTATTCGACGAAGGGTAGGAAATGACCTCCCGCTCATAGCTTTACTGACGAGCATTGAAACGAAAATTTGAAATATTTTTCTTAGATTTGGGTAGATATCTTCATCACAGTTTATTAAAGCATCTACAACGTTATCTGTAGCTACTACAAGTTAAGATCTTAGTAGGTGTTTATATATTTTATCAAATATAATCAGCTAGTTGTGGTTTTAACAGTTTTGTAACTGTATATGACTTGATTACAATTTGAGGTAGAAGCTTAGGTATGTTCAATACATTTGGTATATCTATTGGGAAAGTTGTTATGAGATCTTCTAAAATAAATTCAATAAGAGGAATGTAACCTACAACTCGGTAGTAATCTTCAACATTTTGGATGTGATTATTTCGTTCAAATCTTGACTTTTCGATAGGAACCTCGATTTGAACGCAAATAACTTTAGCTTCTTCAAAAATCGCTTTATATTGTTCTTCGGCTTTATTTCTGTTTTCTTTAAGGCACATGATTAAAGTTTTGATAAGGCTTGATTCTTTTTGAAGATCTATATCTTGCTTTTGTAAACTGATATTAAGTGGCTGTGTAACAATAGGTATCACACTTAATATGTATATTCCGCAAATAAATTCAAAAGTACCAAGTGAGTTCCTTAATATAAAAGTAGAGATACTACCTTTCAACTCAGATATTTTTTCCAAAGCTTCTACTATATGGTGTACACTTGTTGCAAAGTTAAAATTAAGTCGTGACGGTCCGCCCATCTTGCCTCGCATAATGCAGAGAGTTTGGCTCCCAATTACTTTGCTAAAAATGCGTTTCGCTTGGGATGATTATATTTAAAAAATTTTGTCGTTTCTTTAACAAAATGTTACAACTTTTTGTATTAATGGCACTTTATTGCTTTTAGAAATTGAGTTGTTTGATTTATGGGAATAGCAAGACGTTTGTTTAGCATTAGCCGCGGTTTCCAGAATTTTTTAGCAGCTCCATTCTGTTTCAACTCCTACACATTTTTTTAGGTCAAGACCAAAATTTGTCAAAGCTTTTACAAAGTAATTGAATACGGTAAACTAGATGTTTCTTTGGAAATATCTAATAAATAACTATTAGGATTAAGATATGGATACTTATTGAAAATCGTTAGATTCAATAAAAAAAAATAAAAAAATACTTATTGAAAATTCCGTTAGAGATTCCATAAAAAAAAACAAAAAAACCTTGCTGGGATTTCCAAAAATTTTGTACATTAACCCTTCTTCATCCCTTGGATATGTGACCTTCCTATGATCCTTTGGGTCAATATGACCCAACAATAAAATGTTAACAGCATTTCATATTTAAGTGAAATAAAACCAAAAGCGATTCTATTGATTATTTGACCGAAAAAATTATTTATCGATGATTCTGAATGAAGATGAACTCAATTCAATAGAAAACAAATTTTAAAGTGGAATTAAACTTGCAATATCGCATGTTGGGTCATATTGACCCAAAGGATATTAAATGTGTGTAAATCGTGTTTTTTGGAGGGGGAAGGAAAAACTAAAATTTTATTATTTTCATTTAAATTTATAATTTTTGTCCCTGTAATGGATAAATTGAAGTTTCACGTCCATATCTTATATTAAAAGGGACAAATTTTGCTTTTGAAAACCAAAATTGGGTCAAATTGACCCAAGGAGTGCAGAAGGGTTAAAAAAAATATTATTATTGGGAAATCTTGTATTATCGAAATTAACAAAACATATTTTTATAATTTACGGCGGGTAGGGGGGGGGGGGAATTTCCTTATTTCCCCCCCCCCCTGAATCCGCGTCTGTTATATTGGTATTTGGACATATTTTGGACCAAATATATTTTATTTTAACCAAAACTATCCTACGAAATTAATTTTGGAATCATTTTATATTTGACCATGGCTTGCAAATACCGCTCACGAAAATAGCTTGCAATGCCGTAACTTCCGTCTAAATATTGGTATGTATCTTCTATATATATAAAACAGGATGTGTGTATGTATGTAACGCATGGACTCCAAAACGGCTGGGTGAATTTTGATGAAATTTTCACGGGAATATTCAGGCGGGTGACACTGTGAGGTCGGATTTTTGATTTTCGGTCTACGGGCGGAGGGGCGTGGCAAAATCCAATTTTCATATGACATATACATACATATATTTATTTTTTTTGCTTTTTTTATTTTATTTCTTTTGAAAGCCGTTGTCATGTTTTTCAAAACGAGATATCAAACTCTTAAATCGGTTATGTAGTTCCGAAGATATTTACAAAAAACCTATGTATGTCAATAATGATCCAATATCAAAATTTTAAAACTTTCGAAATCCACTAATTCCGATGATTTCCAACGATTTACCATTCCAATTCCCTTTGCGTCTTGCCTTTGCTTTTACCATCAGCAAAGCACAAAGCCAATCATTGAATAAGCCACGGCCAGTGGCATGTGGCTTGCTCCCGAGTTGGCACGCCAAAAAATGTATACGTTTTTACACCAAATAAAAAAACAAAAAACATTGTCTATCGGCTGGCCTTAAAATGAAGTAATAAATAAATATACAGGTATGCTCTAGGTTTCGACTCGAATTGAAAACGAAAAATTTTTTGAATCCGCATAATTCATAAATTGATGTTCTCAAATCCGCATTTTTTTGTGCAATTGAAATTTTTGTTCGAAAAAACTTTTGTTGAACTAAAGATAGCTTCCGGGAATGCGTCAGGCAAGGGAAATCATCTCTCCCGGCAATGTAATGATGACGAATGGTCTCGGCAGACGGGATCTGCGACTGTTGGTGGCCTATCTGACTGGTCACCACACAATCAAATACCAACTTTATAGGATGCGCCTTGCAGAGGATCAGGAATGCAGACTATGTCTAGACGGGGACGAGCCGACGAAGCATATACTGTGTGACTGCCCGGCGCTGGCATGGGCGGCACTTGGGGCACAGTATAATTAGTGCGTCCCGAATCGGTACTATAACGGCAAAAACCCTGGATGGGTTCCTTTATGAAGCAGAGGGTTTTTTGGCCTAGTAAGGGAAGTGGGTACAATAGACCTAACCATGTCGCGGTACTCGTCACTGTGGGGGAACCTCCCCGCTTTATCGTTGGAAAAAAAGATCGTTAATTTGCTAACCGCAGCATGATAGCAACGTCTAATATTTTTTTAAAATCGTGAAGGCTGTAAAGAATCACAGGAAAAAATCGCTTCTATCGAGAACATGGCTAAAATTCGCGAAAAATTGGAAACTTTTAAGCAAAAAGTAAAAAAAAAAATTTCGGAAAATAACAAAAAAAATTGTTAAAATAGCGAAAATTCGCGAAAATTTTAATATTTCAAACTAGCCACAATATTGATTAAAAGTCACTAAAACTATAAGGAATGGCAAAAATTGCTAAATTCGCTAAAATTCGCCAACTGCGGCATGAAAGTCTACTTTTCATTCGTTAAAGCTGTAAAGAATCAGAAATCTTACTGAAACAAATCGCTTCTATCGCAACCATGGCTAAAATTCGCGAAAAATTGCAAAACTTTAAATAAACACAAAAACTAATTTGATATCGCTAAATCGATTCAAAAAAACAAATTGTCTGAAAATAACATAAAAATCGTTACAAAACATTAGCTATAATAATTCGAAAAATGAAAAAATGTTTAATAAAATATAAAGTAACCTTCACAAGGAAATAATTCGCAGTTTCTAATATGTTAAAACATATTAGAATCAAAGTCGATTCGTTTTACTTTCACCAACCCATAACTACTCTAATTGAAAACGAATAAAAACATGTGGATGTGAAATACAGAACACCAAAAATGCTAAAGTAATCCACTTTCGAGTGGATTCGGATTCTAGAACACACCCGATAATTTCCAATTTGCCTTAAATGCATGCGTTTCTTTTTTGATTGAGCCCATATCTACACCATATGTAAGTTATTCTGTAAAAAAAAACTTTATGATAGGTATTCCATGGATTTTTATTTAAAGGCCGTAAATTTCGCTAAAAGCTCAATTTAAATCGTGTGGTAATACAACACTAATGTTTTCTTAGTGCCAGCAACGCGGATCGGGACCGCTAGTGTATTGATAAAATAAATAGCGACTATGTCATGGCAAAATTTTGTGCTGGTAGATAAAGCGTTGAACGTAGGTATTATATAAACCACTTTAAGACGAATAAATCGCAAATAGATGTAGTTACCTAGATAATATTAGGCATAACATAATTTTGTTTTAAAAGGTCCATAATTGAATATGGTACCTAACAAGGGAACACTCTTAAAAATTTGTGTATAAATTCAGTTGCGTAGGGTATCAAATATGTTCGGAATTAAGCGACTATGTACATACTTTCTAGTTTATTCTTTTTTTAAAGATTTTTTTATTATAATTAAGCGTTAATTTGATATCAGGTGTAATTTCATTTAAATTGGGAAATTTTGGGTGATCTTAAGTGTAGTTTTGAATTTTGCTGGTGGTAACACTGTAATACATACTTGAAAGAATAATCAGGGGTGTCATAGAATCCAAGTCGGTTTTGCTTTTTGTCGGTTTTGTAGACCAATATTGGTTTAATTTGGTGTCATGAAAACAAGTCGGTTTTGTTATTCTCGAATACAAATAAAAACGATATTCGAATTATCTGTTTTATGTTTTGTATCATGTGTTTACCTATTTAAATGCAATTTTTGGTTGCTTTTAATAAAAAGAAAATTATAGAAAAGAAAATAAGAATGGTAAAACAGTAAACATATGAAATAAATGCCGTCGTTATAATATTTGCATGTGTATAATTTTATTGTTTTGTAAAAATATAAAGCGAATTTATTAAAAGACCAAAAAAAATTTATTTATATAGTTTGCGACGAAAAAGCAGCAAAGCTGCGCAAAAATTCGGAAAGTTTGCAAAAAACGCGGAAATTCGCGAAAATTTTTAATATTTCAAACAAGCCATAAAATAGATTAAAAGTGCCTAAAACTATAAGGAATGACAAAATTGGAAACAACCCCTAAAAATTATTTGAATTCGATAAATGGGTTTTAAAAAATAAAATGTCGGAAATAAGCATAAAAAGTTTGCAAAAATCACAAAAATTCGCGAAATTTTTCAATATTTTAAACAATAATAAATTGCTGTTGTTGCATATTTGCTGAAAAAGTGAGGAGAAGACTTTTGCGAGTTTGCAGCAACCCGCTGCCGGAGACATGCAAAAAATTCTATTTTAACAATTTTATTTACTTTCATCTATGCAAAAAATCTAACTGTTGAAAAAATAAAATAAAAAAATTAAGCTGTTCAAAACTATTTGTATTTCCAATAAAAAACAAGAGCTGTAAGCTGCTTGGTTTGTTTTCAATAAAAATCCGATAATATTGGTTTCTGTGACACCTAAAACCGACACTAATTTAAGTTCGAACAAAAAACCGACAACATTGGATTTCATGACACCAACGTATTTTTTTTGTCGGTTTCAAATCCAATTCCAATAAAATTGGTTTCTATGACAGCCCTGAATATACAAAAATATTGAGAGTATTTTTGATGAGTTTTTTAATTCACTAAGGGTAATCACGATAGTCATTGTTCAAATTTCGAATTTGTAAATTTTAATATATTACATAAACGCTCACTCCACTTGATAAGAACTTTGGAGAAAAACCCAACTTTCGAATTCTGAGGACTACATTTTTAAAAATGTCATATCCAGTCATACGATTCTGAGGCGAATTACTAGGGGAGTACCACTCCGATTGGTTACTAGTGGTAACAATAATACTCAGGAGCAGATTCTGGAAGTTTTCGGCTTCCTAGACGAAAGTTAAGGTCGACTGATGACTTTGGAAAAGGGTTCCTATCTTATGTAACAATCTGGCAAAATAACTTTAGAAGTTAGCCAGGGGGGTTGCCGCGTATTTCGATTCGAAAGAAATCATTTATGGATTCGAACAATTTGTACTGTGTATTACGATTTTCGTTATCGTTCGAAACGATGAGAGGTTGTATTTTTTAAAAAATGTGAAATTTGATGAACAATTTTTGTTCGTAATAGAGAGTATCTTTTAAGAAAGTGATTTTTTGTTTTCAATAAAGTGTGAAAAACGTCCGTTTATTCGAAACAAATATTATGAAAATCGTAATACACAGTACAAATTGTTCGAATCCGTAAATGATTTCTTTCGAATCGAAATACGCGGTAACCCCCCATCACAGTATAATTTAGTCAACTTTAATTGAACAATACACAATGGCTCAAATTAAAACTTAAGACTATTGTAGATTATAGCTTTTCATACAAATTTTTACTACACGTTCAATCACTTGTGTTGTAAAAACAGCACGTATGTATTAGGAAAAAAAAAAATAATTTTAAAATTTTATTCAATAGTTTATGTATATTTAATTTTTTAATTATACCATGAGAATAATAGTAAATAATGTGTTTATATTAGGGTCGTGCAACTAATCGATAAATCAAATATTTCTATGAATCAATTATTTGATTAATCCGAAATTTGATTAATCGAATAACTTTTATTTTGATTAATCAAAATCAAGATTAATCAAGTTCTTGGTTGATCAGAAATTTTTAACTTGAGAATTTTTGAAAAAATTCTTCAAGCTTTCAAATCAAAATTTTGATTAACCGATTAATCGCACATCCCTAGTTTGTATGAATATAATACATAATTTTTTTTTTTTATTATGTATTTATAATTATTTGATAAGTTTTTTTAAGTTTTTCTTTAAGGGCTTGCGATTAAAAACTATATTTTATTGTTATTCTGCTTTTTCTTCTTCATTTACCAATATGTTCCGATTTATCTCAATGCAATTAAAAAACTTAAAATTGGACTTAGACTACAAAACAAGAGTAGATAGAACGATATACTAATGTAAGAGCATGGAGATAGATGATGTTTTAATGAAGGGATACAAAGAGATAAATACGAAAACAAAACTACACAAATAGGAAACAAAGTTTACAGAGTGTTTGATTTGTATTGATAAAAATAATAAGTTACTATGTTAAAAAAAATTAATTAAAAAGCAAACAATGAATAAAATTTTATTAAACTAAAAATAAAAAGAAAAGAAAACAAAGTAAAAAGGTACAAATTTCATTTTTAATTTTTGGCGTCGAAGACGTTTTAGGACTTAAGTCTATAATAATCGAAAAAAGTAGAACATAAATTTAAAATACCAAGTTTTAAAACATTTTAATGGAATAGTTTTTTTATGTTTCGATCTTTTTCTAATGTTGTAATCTTTTACCGTTGTTGCTGGTAAATTGGAATGTTTTGTGGTAGATTTGTTTGATACTGTTGTGAACCACTCATTGTCATATTAGCCATTTGTTGATGCAATTGCCCGAATTGGTCAAGTGGTCCAGAGGGTGGCATATTGGCTGCAACATTTTGTGCAGTACCCATAAAAGGTGGCTGTGGTGGCTGTTGTTGTTGATCGCCTACAGAATGATTATAAAGATGGGGATTGGTTGAGGGTTGATTAGAGGGACTGTTCATGTAGGGGGGTTGGTGGACATGTTGATGTTGTGGTGAAATAAACTGATTAGATTGTTGTTCTGGATGCTGTTGTTGTTGGGAAACATGCGAGTGTTGTGTGGGAGGTGCCATATGATTTGTGGGAATTGCCGTAGGTGCCGTATTAGTAATTGCTGGTGCTTGTTGTGGCATATAATGTTGCTGCTGCTGTTGTTGCTGAGGAGGCAACATTTGATTGAAATGGTGTTGTTGATTTGGTATATGCTGTTGCTGTTGAGAATCACTGCCAGGATTTAAATTACTTGCACCATACATGCCTGGTTGCTGAGGCGAATGATTCTGAAGCTGCTGCTGTTGATGGGTCATTATTTGATGGTTTATGTGTGGTGGCAGTCCTTGCAGCGAATGTGGTTGATTATGGGCTTGTTGGGTACCAACATGACCATTTTGGTATTGCATTGGTATGCCCGACATTTGATGGTGTGCTGGATAATTGCCAGCCGGTGGTGAATAAGGTAAAGAGTTCATACCAACCGGTAAGCTGTGTGGACCAAAACTTCCGGAAAATGCAGGATTTGCGCCATACATCATATTAGGATGACCAGTATAGCTAGCTCCAGGTAATGGCATACTAGGCATAGTTCCAGGCATATTGTAGGCTGAGCCTAAAGCATTACGATCATCCCGCATTAAAGAATGATAAAGATTAATGGCATCCACCAAGTCACTAGACAACTGCGACAATTGGGCATGTTTGCGATCAACTCGCTCTAGTTCGGCATCAATTAGGGGGCCCATTTGATGGACTTCCTGTTCCAGTCTTAGCATTTCCTCTGTATCTTGGGATGGATCTTCAGGATTGGCCTCATTTAACAAGTGCAGTAAACGATCAATTTTCTGCTCATCCACATCTATTCTTTGTGTAGCAGCTGCCGCTGCAGCAGCTTCTGTTTTTTGTTGCAATTCTTTGGAATCCTCTTCAAATTGAGTGCTCTTTTTCATTTTATGTTGTTGATTTATTTCCAAACGATCCGGATCAATGGACAAATCGGCCGTTACAAAATTAGATGGAAATAAACCTTCGCTGCGTTGATTGTAGCCCTTCCACCAATTTGGGTCAGAATCATCAGTGACATGTATAATTTCACCAGCCACAAATGTAAGCTCGTTTTCTTCGGCAGCTTCAAAATCATACAAGGCACGTACCTTACGTGGTTCAGCAGCGGCAGAAGAAGATGCAGAAGCGGAAGATGCCATCAATGGATACAAAGCAGGCTTTAATAAAAGCAAATGAATTCAATTATTAATTTTTAATTTTTAAGTTTGTAGAAACTTACATAATTAGCAGATCCTCCACCTGAAGTTGATGAAGATCCTTGTTTTGGACTATTTTTTGCTTCTTTTAAAGACAACTCTATAGCTTTAGCTAAATCATCCTCTTCCTGTTGACTGCTGACAACATTCGGATCTTTGGCAGCTGCTAATTTTGCAACAGATTTAGTTGGTTTCTCATTAAAGTGGCTAAAGTCATAATTTTCCTGGCGCAATTTCGTATACAATGAAGGTATCAAATTGAGCTCAGGATCACTTTTAAAATCACCTTCGGCCCAACTCTTCAAAACTTGACACATTTTCTAAAATTTATAAACAAATTTTTTTTAAATTATTTTAAGAAACAAAAATTTCTTTAAATTTAAAAAGAAACATTTTTTTTATTCTCTTAAACACTACATCCACAACACTTGAAAAAAATATTTTTTTAAACTTTTATCAAAATCTTACCGATTGAACTTTTGGTTGAACTTTGCCCAATAAACGTAAATATTCTGTTTGAAACTCTCTTGAGGCGATTTCCAAATGAAAAGTTTTGCCGCAATTGCTAACACAGGCATCCAACAGAGTAATGGCCTGCATAACAACATGCGGATCATTGTGGCCCATGCGGCGCATAATGGCTTTTAAGCATTCTTTGGCATTGCGAGGATTTAAGGAGACCTTATCACAAACCTCCAATATTAAAGTCCAATTCTCATTTGTATTTGTTTCACTGGTGGCTTTTTCTAAGAAAGTTAACGTAAAGGTTTATAAACACAATTATTTAAATTTGCACATCATATTTATTTCAAAATTGCATTATTTATTTAACGCTAATAAATGTTTCTCTACTTTTTTTTTTTTTTTTTTTTTGACAAGTTTTACTAGAAAATCTATTTAATTAATATTCGTCGTATAATTTCAAAAGATCTTCATATTTTTTTTTTTATTTAAAATAAGAAAATAATAAATAAATAAATGCAGGTTTTCTGAAACCATGATTTTAGAGGAATATTATGTTTTATTACATCCATGGTACGGAACAAGAAAAATGTCTCATTTTCTTTCGAGTCACCTACATTTTTCTTATGAAATAACATCATACATACGTTAGAATAGTTCCCCAATTATCACCAATCACAAATTATATGTTTTCAAATTTTTCAAAAAATTTTTAAAGATTTTTCGCAAATTTTTCCTGTATTTTCACATTTTAATTTTGAAATAAATTTAGTTAGATTATTTAAACTCTGAATATCTTCTATATAATAAAAATGAAATGTTGTCTGTTGCTGATCGCATAACTTGAGAATGGCTGGACCGATTTGGACGATTTTTTCTTTAAAATAATCGCCATGGTCCAACTTAGGTTTTTTTTTTATTTTTCCCCGCCCACTTTTACGCACACTTTTTTCGATTAACCTAAAATCAGAAAACGGCTCCATCGATTTGACTAATATTTTTTTCGAATGTTCGTATAAATCCATTTTAAGTTTTCATCGAAAGAAAAATTTACCCACTTTTTCTATTTATTTCACCGATTTGGACGATTTTTTCTTTAAAACGATCGCCATGGTCCAACTTAGGTTTTTACGGAGAGAAAATATTACCCCGCCCACCTTTACACCCACTTTTTTCGATTTACCTAAAATCAGAAAACGGCTCCATCGATCATTAGTAATCAGCTACCGAGCGAAGCCGGGGCGGCCAGCTAGTTGTATATAAATTTGTCACTTTGGATAATTTATTAGGAATCTCTAGTATGTAATTGGTTAAATTAATTTTTTAGTTTTTTTTGGATAAAACTTCAGTATTAAAGCTTAAATTTCAATTGTCAACTCGGTTAAACTCCAAATAGCAGGTGTTATGTAAAAAGGTTTAAGTTAGTGCCAAGGCTCTGAAGTCGGAGTTGAGGTTTTTTTTTAACGGAGTCGGAGTCGAAGAAAATTGTTCGGCATAAAAACATAAAAATTCTTTGAAATTTGCGATGCAATATTTAATATTTCGATTTTAAATTTTTACAGAATAAACTCACTGTTTGTTGTTGGTATTTTGGTTAAGCTTTGATACCGTTGCAAATAAGACTTTTTGAGTGTTTGCAATTCTCATCAACAATAAATTTCAGTGTTTTTATCAAGAATAAAAATCGGGAATTAAGCATGATAAACGAAATTTTATTAATTAAAAATTTTGTATTCCCAAAAAATTACTTTGATTTTTACAGAATAATTTTCTTGCAGTATATAACCATTTAAAAGGTGCTGCATTAAAAAAGATTAAAAAGTCAAATATGGACCAGTCTCATCTACATTTAGCATAAATGTTAAAGTAGAAGTCGGAGTAAGAACTATTTTTTAAGACTCCACAACCTTGGTTCGGGCTTATAAACTTATTTCAGAAGTTATGGATCACAAAGGTTTTAAGACTTGTTGACAACATTTTTGAATTAAAAAATCCCGACATTAAAAGTACTCAGCAAAAAACTTTTGAAGTTGTTCAAGTAGAAGGGATATTTTCATGACTTCCTTAGCACTTAACTACTTGAATGAATTAACAATGCGTTCCAAAATTCGAATACATTTTAAATAAGTGAACCCATGAAAAATTACATGCAATGCACCCATTCAACTCTTATGTAGGAATTACAATTTTTCACTATAATTATGTATTCTTTTATATTTTATCCTATAGGATTGAAAGGGGACGAATATTATATACAATTGACTTTAATGATTGAGTTAATTTTTTTTTAATACATACCTACATATGAAATACATTTAATTTTAATATGTATTTAAATTTGTTATATATCAAGGCTTATCCAATAGGTCTGCTTACCTCTATAACAATACAAAAAACAACAGGCATTTTGTTTGTGTAAAATCTACCCGCCGTTGTCAAAATCTAACTACTACATAGGGAAAACAAAAGGAAAAATGTAATTTATAATAAATTCCCATTAAAATCATTAAAGATTCATTGCTTTTCATTCACACTCAATTCAGTTAATATTCCAGATCAATGAAAACCCCGATTTAATTACTGAACTTTCATTGGTTCTAAGCAATATTTTTAATGACGAGCCGTTTATTTAAATGTGAACCCATGCTCGCCAACGACACGCTAATGTTAAAATCATGCATGCGGAACCCATGAATTTACTACTTCTTTTGAATGTCTTTTTTTGGTGGGTATGATTGAAAGTGTTTTGAATTAGCTTTCAAATTATGCAACAAGTGCAAATATAAAAATTTTTTGTTTCTTTAAATTTTTAATTTGTCGTTATCTTCAAAATCGAACTTTTTAATACAAATTACACTGTGCTCGAAATTGACTTTTTTAGAAAAGCCGGGCACATGGCGTTTTAGCATAATTCGGGTACGCTTAATCCAAAGGTGCCCACGGTTTTTTAGATTAGCTCCTGCTTTGGGTATATACCGTTGTTTCGAAAATGTAGGAGGTTGTACAACATATATTCGCGTTTATTTAAATTACTAAAAAAAAACTGAAATTCCGCAATAAAAGTTCATTTTAGAAACATAATTTTTTTTGGAATAAAAAATAGTGCGTTTGTATGTGATGTATGGTTAAATATAGACCGATTTTATTAAAATTTGCAATAAAATATGTTTGGCACAATTTTAATCTATATTGTATATCAACAATAATAAAATGGTTTATGGGCACAAACAGTTTTTTGTGGAAAGAAGCGCGTATTAGGGCCATGTAAAATTATGCACCGATTTGCAATATTTAATCTTTGTCCTTATGACAATTAAAACGCACATACTAAATATTTTTAAATTATTTCTAAAATTGCGACCTCTACTTTGGGCACAATGTTGAAGTAAGCAGCCAGATGGACAGACATTGTAAGATCGATTCAAGAGCTATTAAAAGTCAACCAGTACACTAAAAGGTGTGTGTAGGACCAATATTTTTTAGTGTTATATCAATCAGTACAAACTTATAATACCCTCTCCACTTTTGTGGTGGGTATGTATAAGTATTGCATAATGCGTAAGTCACTTATTGTGTTTTCTTTTTTGCCAAAGATAATTCCATCCATCTATGCTACTATCGGTATTAAGTGTAAAAATATAAGGTAAGGATGTGATTTTTTAGTGTCCGACCAATTAATCGGCTTTGGCTTCGGTATCGGCCAAAAATAGCTAATCGGCCAATATTCGGTGGTTCGATATTAATTTGTCCAAATTTTGACGAAGGCTGAACTTTTTAATACCATTACATGCAAATATAATAAACTACAAACTTTTTCCAAATTCGGCTATGAAAAATTATGCAGTTTCAAAAACAGGTAAACAAGCTAGCAATATCGGAAAGAAAAAAGATGGAATACTGGCCTCGAGCTAGAAATAAAAGCATTTTTATTTATAAATTTTCTAATATTTTCCAAAATAAAAATTCGATGCAATATTTAAAATATCGATTTGTTAAAGAACAATTTTCCTGCCATATTTAACCATTTAAAAGGTACTGTATTAAAAAGAATTTAATGTCCAATAAGGACAAGTCTCATATACATATGTACATTTAGCATCAATATAAAAGTAGGAGTCGGAGTCGGACTTAAAAAATTTCAGAGGTTGGAGTCGTAGCTAGAACTATTTTTTGACGAATCCACAGCCCTGGAAAAAACTGTAGTAGGGGAAAAAATTAATTTTATTGCGTTTATGCTTTGATCTTCGGTCTGAATAAAGTTGTCCAGCAGTTTTAAATTACTGAAAGGTTTTTTCTGGTCACTGCCTTAAGATTTATAAATTAACTGGAGTTCCATTATTGAAATATAACTGTACTTCGAGGACTTTAAAGTTCAGTCAAATACATATTGATTTCTTTTTAACAATATTTTCGTTACTTTCTTCTTGGCGTTCTACATGTGATGCTTTCGTTTTATTTTCATTTACACACATGATAATAACTATGTAATTTCATAAAAAAATTATGTGCTCGGTAAAAATTTCGCCGAACACCAAACATTGGCCGAACATCATTTTTACCGATCTCCGTAACCGAACCCGAAATTTCGATCGGACGCTACTAATTTCGGTAAAGCTCACAATTAGGTCTAATCTAGAAAATTGGACTTCAAAATGATGACTTCCGGCTCTGATAAGAAATTTGCGTAGCTCTTAAACATATGGATATCTCATTCTCAAACATCTTACTTGTTACTTAAAAGGTGTTTGTGTTTTTAAAACTGGCTCCAAATAGGTTAATAAATTTATTATACAGGATGTAAAATGTATTTTGGAGAACTTTCTAATGATACCAATATTGTTTCTTAGATAATATTTATAGATATTGGGATGTTCATAAGAAGTTGTTGAGCTCAACTGCTACAAAACTATTTTACGTCTTATGAACATATTAAACATTTAACTTCTGGACATCGAGAACCGAAATAAGGCTAAATAATTAGGATTTAATCTTATTTACCGACGCAAATTAAAATAAAAAAAAGAGTACCTAAGGTGATAGAAAATTTAAAAAAAGAAGAAAATATGAAATGATAAAAGTGGTGCAAACGCAGTTTTCGAGTTATGGACCTCTAAAGTTTTCAATTATGTATATGTATATACCTATGCGATTTTCCACTACATTTCTGAAGGTAGGTATATGGCCAATATTGGTATCATTTTCAATCTTGTGAATAGATCTTTCTGGATATACAAAATGTATTTAAAAATTCTAAGCTCATTAATTATCGGGATGAGTTTTTACTTAACGTAATAACTACTATGGAGAGAAGTTTTAGTTAACGAAGCCGGTGTTTGTTATTATATAAAATTTTTTTATTTTTTACACTTTTATTTAAAAAAAAAATACACAAGTATCTACCTAGTGCTCTTCCGTAACATTTTGATGTAAAATTTTCTAAAAAACTGTAGTGGGACCTAAAGGGTTAAAAATTTTAAAATAATTTATAATAGGTAGTATTTTTTATTTGAGGCTGCGTCGGTAAACTAGATTTGTTCCAAAATTAAAAGAAATTTATTTTTACATCACTTTTGGATCAAACCCCCTTTTCGAGTTGATGATCTTTATGAATTTCAAACACTACAATTTAATTTACAACGAACTAGTTATATCTGCATAATATAAACATGCCATATGGGTAAATACATAATATACATATTGTTTACATACAAAGAATGTATATAGGTATGATGATGTACATAAAAACAATTTACAAAGGCTGGTTACGTACATATTTGAGTACTTTTCATACAGTTGTATTTATCTTCATCCCACCTATCACAATAAAAAAAAATGAAGGCAAACTAAAAGTCGACTTAATACCCAGCCACTTGCATTCTAGAATTTATCACTGTGTAGTTATTTGAATAAAGACAATAAAAAAGCGAGAGTTTAATGACCTGAAAAGTCTTTATTTTATACTCCCCAAAATTTTCATTGTTGTCTAAAAACAAAGTTCTAAGAACACGGTTAGACAAACAAACGCATCGTGCTTTCTCTGGGTCCTTGCAAAGGAAAACTTAAGTTCTTTGTTTCAATAAAATAAGAAAAACAAGCGAAAATAAAATTTACAACAACAAAAGACCTTGATAAATGACAATAACAATCAGCGAGTTCAGCTGATAACAAATTTTAATACAATCGGCTGTCTGTCTAACTTTCTTTGTTTTGTAGTTAACTAAATAACTAAAAACTCGCCCTCCCACTCCTGTTTCTTGTTTTTTCTTTTTTTTATCCGACTTTTTCAATAATTTTATTGCTGCTTTTTAAGCTGTTGGTGATTAGTGGAATAAGTTTTATGTACATATATTGTTTTTCTTACCCACATCAGCATCAAAACCAGTAGATTGTCCAAAAATACCCATTTTCCGTAAAAATTAATTGGAAATCACTCTTTAGTAAACAAATTTATCAAATAATGATATTAATTAATTGTATTGAACGTTTTTCCTTCGGTCTTTAAGTTTTTCGTTTCTTTACACAATAAAAATTTTATGAATTCTTTTGACGTTGTTGGTGTTGTTTATTTCGTTGTTTTAGTTTTTATTTTATAATTTAGTTATTAAATCAAGTTTTTTTATAGCGTTAAAAATTTATCTTTTAATTTAATTTATTTGTTGTTTAATTATATTTTTCAGTAGACTAAATTTTTTTTTCTTTAAAATCTGCAATGAAAATGACTAACAAAAAACGTCGTACGTTTGTACGAATAAAATGTCATTATTCCCGTTGACTTCCAATACAGAGTAGCCAGATCAATTAAACTTTGGGGAAATTAGGGGTTATGAGAATTCATTTTTAGTGGATTTCAGGGGATGATTTACAATTTTGTTGCTTATTATATTCCGCATTTTTAAATTTCGAAGTTTCGATATAATCAAACTTTTCATTTCCAACAACATGTACAAAGCTTATCAAGAAGCTCCTTATTAGTTTGACCCAGCAATAATTTTTTAAAAAATTGTGTTAGGTGTAGGGTATATATAATTTAAATAATCCTTTTCTGAATCCAAACATGTTTCACGAATTGTTTATGGTTTCTGAAATATATAGCAATTATATTGCTCCATATCAACTATTTAAAAGTTCATAAAGTATTGGTTTGCTCTACACGCAACTCTTTGACGAATGCTGTGAATTCATCATAAAAAAACGTACAAAATTAATTTCACTCTTGCTTTGCATTGCTGCCGGCAGGAAAACAAGTAGTTAAAGCGAAAGCAAAATAAAATGACAACAAGAAAATTTGTTTTACTTTTGCTTCACTTCATTGCCATAAGAAAAACGTAGTAAAAGCAAAAAAAAAAATAAATAAAATAAAATGTCATAATATACTACTTTTAAGAAAATTTTTGAAATGTGGCGTATGCGGCGCAAGACAATAACTAAGTTCGTTCATGAACGTTCACAATTTTTCTTCAAACCATATGCGAGAAGCAGTGGTGGATATATTTTCAGAAAACTTCATGTTAACCTGAATCAAACGCATTTAGATATGTATATAGGATATACAAATATATTTACTTGGCTAAAACTACTAATATAGATCTTAAAATATTTATGCTTCGAATGAAACAAATATTATTAATATAAGTATGTAAATAATATGCAAATATATGTTTCACAAAATCGCAAGCACTATATTTCAGCTAAGGATACAAATACGTGCGGAATATTAGTTTAGACTCAGCATAATTAGTATTGTGGTTATTTTGTTGAACTATTTATGGTTTTTAATCCAAATTTTTAATATTTTTAATTAGGCTTAAGTTCATGAAATTTAATTTTCATTAAATTATTTTTATGAAGAAAGGAATTTTACAACATGAAAATTAATTAAAATTGTTATTGATAATCTTTCATTCTTGACGTGGCTCGGGCTCGAACCCTGGCCGGCAGGTTACCATGACATGTTTCGATCGCAACTACTCGATCTCCTCAGATGGATTTGCCGTCTTACACTCGCAGCCATCGACGACTGCTGACGTCAATAGTCAAACATCAATCCTTAAACCAAATTGTATTTTAACATTTGGTAGATCGAAATTTGCTTTCCTGAATGATTATCCATTTTAATTGATTTTACATGTTTTTCCTTACTTCTGTTTTTTCGTACTTTTGTCAAGAATTTTTCTTGAAGTCCAAGTACATTTTTTGTTTTTTCATTTTGTCTTTCTCTTTTCTGTTGACCTTTTTCAGCACAACTTGAAGGACAAAATGTACACATAGAGCTCGTGCCTTAGCTTTAACAATAATTAGTATTGTGGTTATTTTGTTGAACTATTCAGCATGTTAGAGTTTTTCTCATGTTTTAACAGCCTTGTTCTATCATTATGTTTTACCATCATTTCATATCTGTTGTAGACTGGGTTATGTTATCTAATACTTAAAGTTCAATTAAGTTAAAGTAATACATATTTAATTAATATTAGGTTTAATGCTTTATCACTCTTAATACCCGTATCGACTATCCATCAACTTGGTAAGAACAATGAATAAAACAAATGCCGAACATGAATTCTGCTAGTGTAGAATCTTGATGTTCATATCGTTGCCTAAATATTAGTCTTTGCAATCATGTTCGCCATGATGTTAGCCCTACAATGTCATTTTCTGTCTACAACCAAACGCCCAATCAAAAAAATAAACAAAGCTCACCGCTTAATAAGCGATAAAATGTGGTCAATTAGAACATGAACACATCAACACGTATTCGCCACATACAAAAACATGATGAAATTTACAATTGATGTTTTTTTTTAAAGGTTTTTATATCGGTGTTATTACATAATTGCATATATGCGAGGTCAAATACGAATGCAAATAGCAAAAATAAGCGAATAGTCCACTATTTCGAAACCGAAACTGCTTATGTGCTTATAAATATATGGATGTTCTTTTTATACTTCTAAAAGGGTGTTTTCGCTTTAACTGGGTGAAGGTATTAGTATATAAATTGAGTTTTAAACAAAATCTACATAATGCCAAATATTACCAAAATATTTCCATTTAGGGAGATTTTTTAAAAAGGGTCGAACTTAGGGGAGTTTTTAAAGTTTTTTGGGGGGAAAAAATAATAGCCTGACAACTCAGTTCCAATATGCATTTGTGATTGGATTTAATTGTCAAACTACGAAACAGTGGGCAAAAGAATAAAAAATTTTGGTTGGCCCACCACAACAGATAAGTCGGTTTTCGAACATTAAAAATCAATCAATTTTATTAAAAGTACAACTAAAATGTATATGTATTTTGTTTACTTTCAAATTGAAATTGTGAACAAAAACTTTTTGCATATACGTTAGTTACATGGTGTCTTCTCATGACAATTTTTTTCCATATTAAACGTCAAACTTCATATAAAAAAAAAAAACGCTGAAAAATATTAGAGTTGTTTTTATATACAATTTGACGTTTGGTATAACAAAAAATTGTCAGGTGAAGACCCCATGTCATTAAGATCCTAACAAAACAAATAAAATAAAAAACGTGGGAAATTTGGCAAGTACACTGTAAGTACAAAATGCCTGTTGTTTTCTGTATAACTGTAGAGTAGCTTGCTTTTTATTGTCACTTTATATTGTTTAAACGCTTCACTACAGGTGGAATAGGTAAACATATATGTATAAATTCGTTTGGTATAGTAGTTTGTTAATCTGTTTGTAATTTTAAATACTTATCTCTTAGACCAAATAAATATTCGAACCCGATAAGTGGCGCAGTTGATTTAACGATATCCGTTCGTCGGTTTGTCTGACATTGTAAATGGTAAAATGGGTTTTCTAAAAGCGCCAAATGTGTTGGGGACCAAGTTGTTATATATTTATATCGCCAATAATCTGGAATATTTTGCAATTAAAATTCAGTCGCATCGGTCCAAAAGTGGCTGAGACATCAGAAAAAATAACAACTGCCTCTAATGTTATTTTATAAAGAGCTAATGTTTACCTATAAATCTTTACAGTTTAATGGCGATTTCTTTTCTGAGAAAAATATGTTACAGTATATACATGTTACATTTACTAATGTTACCTATAATCACTCGAAGTGTTACATGTTGTGCAATTTCAATAGAACACAAATAGTGCTTTTAATTACAACTATTACACTTTCATCATTAATGTACTTAATGAGCGATTTTTAAAGCTATTTAAGCGGTTTTTGCAGGCTATTACGGGTTGGAAACAAATATTAACATCACTAATGGCTTATAAAAATAAAAACGATTATAATATAAATAGACTTTTTTTGATTTTAATGTGTAAATATTTTTATACCCTCCACCACAATTAGTTGTGAAGAGGGTATATTCAGTTTGTCATTCCGTGTGAAACTTTTTTACTATTCATCTCAGACCCTATAAAGTATATATATTCTGGGTCCTTGAGTAATTTTAAGTCGATTTAGCCATGTCCGTCTGTCTGTCCGTCTGTCTGTTCGTCTGTCCATCTGTCCGTCTGTTGAAAACACGCTCACTTTCGAAAAACTCAAAATGTGGAACCACCACCTAAAAAAAATTGATTATTTTGTTACAAAAACTAACATAAATGATGGAAAAATGCACTGAATGATATAAGATTTCGCAACAATTCGTTTTATTCAACTGGAAATCACGTTGTGAAATTTCGTGAAGATCCGTCAATAATTTACCCTAGGCCCCATATAAGCCCTACTCTCGGAAAACAGTATATTAAGCCTAAAACCCTAACTAACAATGCTATCATTACAAATTTTAACAAGTCACAGTTACATAGGACTAGAAATTAAACCGTTAAGTTTCGTGAAGATCGGTCCATAATTTACAATAGGCCCCATATAAAACCTACTTCCGGAAAACAACTTAGTACGCCTAAAAACGTAAAAAATAATGCTATCATAACAAAATTTGGTACATCAAAGTTTTATAGAACTAAAAACAAATCTTTGAAATTTCGTGAAGATCGGTTCATAATTTACCATAGGCCCCATATAAACTTTACTCCCGGAAAACAACTTAGTACGCCTAAATCCGTAGAAAATAATGCTATCATAACAAAATTTGGTACATCAAAGTTTTATAGGACAAGAAATAAAACTGTCTAATTTCGTGAAGATCGGTCCATAATTTACCCTGGGCCCCATATAAACCCTACTCCCGGAAAACAGTTTAGTACGCCTAAATCCGTAAAAAATAATGCTATCATAACAAAATTTGGTACATCAAAGTTTTATAGAACTGGGAAAAAGACTGAAATTTCGTGAAGATCGGTCCATAATTTACCCTAGGCCCCATATAAACCCTACTACCGGAAAACAGTTTAGTCGCCTAAATCCATAATTAATAACAAATCGTCACAGTTTAAGATAATAATAACATCATACAGATATTACTCCTTAAATATTCGAACTGTCGGTGGAGGGTATCAAAGATTCGGCACAGCCGAATATAGCACTCTAACTTGTTATATATTGTTTTAAAACCAATTTTTTACAAAATTATGAGCAGTATGAATTATGACAAACAAAATAAAGCATTTGTTGTACAAAGAAAGTAGTAAGTACCAAAGTTGTAGAACAGAGTAGTATGAACACCTTAAGTAAAAGTAAGGGTAAAATATGCAACATGTTTTGCATGTTTTTCATCAACATAATCACAAAAGAGCTTGAAAATTTTTCCCACAGTTGTATTTTTTGTACAAACGAACACAAAAATGTAGAACATGTAACATTAATGCAACATTTTTCTCAGAAAAGAAATCGCCATAAGTCTTTTTAAAGTTAATTAACTTTATTTTTCAACTATTACATAGAATAAACTACAAGGTAGGATACTGGGTATGAAGAAAACAAACCCGGTCTATAAATGACCTAGTTTTTGAAAAATACCTTACTACCCTTTGTTCAAAAACTCATGGTTTTAGTACATACATTGTGTCCGGCTATGCACAAAGCCTAAGTTACAAAAAAAGCAAATTTTTTTTAAAAAATATCGTGCGATGTTTCTAAATAAGTGCATAAAATATTAAAAAACAAAATATTTCCAATCGTGAGTAAGTGGCCTTTAATTTGAGTACCAACACATTCCATTAGGTGGAAAATGGGTTTTTTTATTTAATCAAGACCCTTTAAATTTTAATTTTGATTTTTTTTTACCGTAAACTGCACTTTTGCCTTTTTCTTGACAATAATATCAAAAAATTTCATATTAAATTTTTTCTTGATTCTTTACACGCATTGGAATAGTTGGCAGCCCAGTTGGTACTGTTTTCAAATACAACTAGCACTATTCCGAATTTATACAACCATGCAGCCTTATTCGATTTTTTGCTTCTCTTTTATTTTTTTTTCCAAGAAAAAAAAAAAAAAAACACTTTTGGAAATAATGACAACAACAAACGTCATTTTTACTTGGATTGATGAAAAATAAAGAGGAAAAAACCAAGACCAAAATCACTATATAGATAAACGAATTATTAAATGAAAAGCAACGACATCTTGTTTCCATAATATTTTATTTTTATAAATAAATAATAATTGAAAATCTAAGTAAATAAAATGAATAATTGAAAAACTTATCGCCAGTACTCATAAAAATAGCAGCAGTACTGTTTTTCCTCAATACTCAGCAGTCAGCAGAGGTGGCTGCTACTTTAAAAGCAGGATACTTGTTAAAAGAAAATATTAAATAAAAATACTCGCATTAAGAAAATCAAAAGAGCAATGAGGTTCGTCCGGGATCCTTGTGGCGTGGCCTGCCTGATAATTACATACTTGATGGTCATTTATGCTGATTATGTTGTAATGAGATGGATTATTTTGCAAACAATGCAGGACAGGTACAAACAAAACATGATTGATTACTAAATATCAATAATCTAAAAATAATTTGTATGATGTATATTCTGTAGTATTTGGGCCCCCTTGCATGTAGTTTTATTCAATACGGTCGTTTTCTTACTGGGCTTGTCTCATCTGAAAGCTGTTTTATCTGATCCTGGTACAGTACCATTACCAGCAAATCGCTTAGATTTTTCGGACTTACATACAGTGGGCAAAAATAATGGTACTGGAAATGGCCAAAGCGAATGGACGGTGTGTACACGCTGTGAAACATATCGGCCTCCTCGTGCCCATCACTGTCGCATTTGTAAACGTTGTATACGACGAATGGATCATCATTGTCCTTGGATTAATAATTGTGTTGGCGAACGCAACCAAAAGTTCTTCTTGCAATTTTTGGTGTATGTTGGCATGCTGGCTTTGTATTCTATTGCTTTGGTTGTAGGCTCTTGGTTATATCCTTGTGAAAGCTGCAGATCGGATACTTTGGATTCACAAACAAGAATGTAAGAATGATTATTAAAATATTTAATTCAATTAGTGGAGAGGAAATTATTCTTTTAAGAATGTATACCGATCGACTCAGAATCAATTTTCAAATTGATCTAACGTTGTCCGTCCATGCTGCTAGCTGTCCATGTAACATGTAACCTTGTGCGCAGAGTACAGGTCGCAATTTTGTAGATAATTCGATGAAATTCGGTACATATGTTTTAATTGCCACAAGGACCAAGCCTTTTAAAAATGGCGACAATCGGTCCATAATTTAACATAGGCCCCATACAAGCTTATTTCCAGAAAAGAGTCTGTGTCCATAAACCATCTTATTATGTTAGTATTTAAATTAAATTTTGCTTAAAAATATTTTATTTCAATCTGAATAACCTTACCAAATTTTACCGGAATCTCATTAATACCACTACCAACAAGTTAGAGTGCTATATTCGGCTGTGCTGAATCTTTGATACCCTCCACCGACAGTTCGAATGTTTAAGGAGTAATATCTGTATGATATTATCTTAAACTGTGACGATTTGTTATTAATTATGGTTTTAGGCGTACTAAACTGTTTTCCGGGAGTAGTGTTTATATGGGGGTTAGGGTAAATTATGGACGGATCTTCACGAAATTTAACAGCGTGATTTTCAGTCAAATAAAACAAATTTTTGCAAAATCTTACCTCATTCCGTGCGTTGTTCCAGCATTTATGTTATTTTTTGTAACAAAATTATCAATTTTTTAGGTGGTAGTTCCACATTTTGATTTTTAGCTCGGGTCCTACTGAACCGATTTTGCTGGATTTCAGTCCCAAACTGCTTAGGATAACTACAAGCAATTTGGCACCAAGTTTGTTCTTTTGAGTTGTTCGAAAGTGAGCGTGTTTTCAACAGACGGACAGACGGACAGACAGACGGACATGGCTAAATCAACTTAGAATTACTCAAGGACCCAGAATATATATACTTTATGGGGTCTGAGATGAATAATAAAAAAGTTTCACACGGAATCACAAACTTAATATACCCTCCTTGTGGTGGAGGGTATAAAAAAAAGCTTTTAATGCCATAACTCCCCTTTAAATGTTCAAATTTACATACAAATGTATGTGCTGGTAGGTCCCGCATCGCCTATAATGGGACCTATATTCAATTTTAAATCAGATTAAGACGAACAAATTTCAAAATGATGAAGATAAATAAAAAGTATTAGGCACAATGAACTGTAATATTAATCTTAACCTCATATCATAATATTGTTCCAGCCGGTCCATGATAGGGTACGCTCGAATAGGGAACACTCGAAAGTGTATCTCTAAAAACTCTGGTGTAGACTATCATGTTCTATGTTGATCGACTATACTTTTTTACTTGTTTAAAACTTAATAACTTTATATTGAACTGATAATAAAAATTCCAATTCCCTCAATTTTGTAAGATATTTGCAATATAGGGGACATGTTTGTTTCACAATTTTTTTAATACTTGCATACATATCTGTGGCGGTGGCATGTCATAACGTCCAGTGTCATAGTGTCCATGGACGTTATGACACTCAAAAAGTGTCATTAGGTCCATAATTACTAAATAAGTTAAATACAAAAAAAAATGATCTGCATACACGCAGAGAAAAACAAGTTTCATTATGGTCCCAACCAACAAAATTTTTTTTAAAGAAACTAATTTAACCATAATATGGTTGTCGGTGACAATGATTTGGTTAAATGAAAGATAATATGGTAAACAAAAATTTAAAAATGGTTTTGCTGCTTTTTCTCTGGGTGTATATAATTAATATATAACGAAAACAATTTTGGGCGCAAGGATTTTCTCCTCTATGGTATAACAAATACCGGCTTCGCTAACTAAAGCTTCTCTGCACAGCCGGCCTTTGGCCGGGCGGAAGGATTTTCTCCTCTATGGTATAACAAACACCGGCTTCGCTAACTAAAGCTTCTCTGCATAGTCGGAAACAAGGCAGATTTTAGAAGCTTTACTTAGCGAAGCCGGTGTTTGTTATACCATAGAGGAGAAAATCCTTGCGCCCGGCCGAAGGCCGGCTGTGCAGAGAAGCTTTAGTTAGCGAAGCCCGTATTTGTTATACCATAGAGAAGAAAATCCTTGCGCCCGGCCGAAGGCCGGCTATGATCCCAAATTTGTTTACATTCTTGCTTATTAGAATTTTTGGCATTGTACTTACTTATTTTAATATTTCAAAAAAAATGTTACACATTTTAATATTTTTCATTATAAGTTAAGTTGTGGACATTATGACACTTTACAAAGTGTCATAACGTCCGCGGACGCTATGACATTTCTTTGGTGGACGTTATGACACTATGACACTGGACGTTATGACATGCCACCATCTGTGGCATTTTGACAAAACATCTCAAGTAAAATTTTGAAATTCGAAAAAAATGGTCTTAATAATACGAATTTTCATTTAAATAATATTTTTGTTTACGTTTTTAAAATTTTGTATTATAAACGAAATTTTTCTTTAGTTTTGGGTTATTTTATTATGTAATAAAAAAGATTTTTTCACCTCGTTTTTTAAAAAATCTTTTTTGCTATCTTATCTCGACTTAAGATATATATTTTAATAAATAGAATGTCAGAATTGGTTCTTTTTATAATTAATTTGTATTATATTATTCATTTTAATTTTTCGAATGTGCTCAATGAATCAAGTTTCAAATTATATAGCTTTCTTGCAATAGTCAAATTCTTTCAATATGTCACATACATTTTTCTTAAGCCACGAAATTAAAGCTATATACATATACATATTGGTATTTCCACAGAAATGTCAACTTTTTGTCACGTAACGTCACCAACCATTTTTTATTGTTTCTCAAAGAATAATGAAAATATTATTTACTTTTTTGCATTTGGGTGTAGAGCGCAACTAGGGTTTCATTTAGTGAAAGAGAGGAAAAATTTTAACAACGTGGTTCTAAAATACAAGAATTATTGCTTGGTGACGTACGTGACAAAAAGAGAGCATTTCTGTGGAAGTGCCCATATGTACATTAGGGTGGCCGTTATTTTCTTTGTTTGATTTCTTATATTCTCCCCCCCCCCCCCAAATCGGTTCAGTTTTATGTAAAAAAAATACAAAAAAATTTCGTAGCGATAAGTTGTGTTTTAGGGGGGGCGTCCGCCCCTCCAAGTTTGCCTTCAAGCCATTTATTCAAATGTAATTTGTTTGCATATGACTATCTCTCAAAAACAACATTTTACAAGAATATGATATATGGCAATATTTTAGCTCTTCTAGTCAATAACATTAGCCTCGAAGAAATTCCTTGATACGTTAACGGTTGCCAGTTAGCCATTTATGAATCATTGCGGATACTAAGAATGACCTCAATCTGATTTGCTCCGGAGGATGTTACACCAAAAGGTGAAATATCCTTAAGATGATCCCTTCAATCCTCGGGGAACTCTTTGGGGCAGGTGAAGATCTGGTAATGGTATTTTAAAATCCGTTTTGGATGGCTAATGTGAGCAAAAATTACGTTGGTCATAAGTTGCTAGCGCCAACACCAGCCCAGGATACAGTGGGCTAATCCCCTCCTACGTTGACGACCTTTGGCACACGTTTATGGATTAGAATTGGACAGTGGAACGTTAGCACGCTTGGATAAACTTCTAGACCAGCTGAACTTGAGTCTCAGATAGATGAATATAATGGAAGCCTTTTTCCGATCGCAAAATAACCGCCCGTTTTTACACCAATGCCGGTAAAATCATTACTATCGTTCAGTGTTATGCACCTACGGAGGAAGCGGAAAATGAGCTAAAAGATGAGTTCTACAGTCAATTAACTGCTACGATACCAAAAATTCCAAATCGAGAGATACTCCTACTTATAGAAGAGTTCAGTGTAAAGACTGGTAGCAACAATTTTGGGCAATCACAGATCGTGGGAAAACAAGAGAACTAAGAACAAAAACGGAGATCATTTTATAGAAACAGTTAGTTCGGTTTGTGCTTTGTTGTGATACAGACGTGTATTTTAGCCCCGCATACGATTTGAACTATTAATTAATCACATTTGATTTTGTAATATAAGCAGCGAATGGACGCTTAAAAAAAATAATATACGTATTTTGTTATTTAAATTATTTAACATAATAGTGAACAATTTAAAACGATTAAATTAAATAAAATAAAACAGTAAAAATAAATACGTATGTATGAATGTTCATACATGTGTATACATATTCTGAACAAAAACATTAAAATTTCTTGTTTTTTTTTTTGTTGTTGTAAAATACAATAAATAATAAAAATATTAAAGCAAAGCAAAACGGTGAAAAACAAAAACAACTCTTTGCATGAGTACGAACAGTGAAACAACACTAAGACAAAATGAAAGAAACGTTTACGTTTTAGTTCAATCAAACGAAAATAATGCGGAAATAAATAAAACTAAACAAAATAATATAAACTATTTAACGGCTAAGCCAATTACTAGAACACGTTCCCTATCACCCTCGGTGTTTACAAAAACAGTGGATAGTGACTCATTAAAAAAACTACAACTAGATTTGGTGACAAGTGTTGCCAGGCCAGCAAGTATTGCCGTGACGTCAAAAACAAATTTAGTGGGAAATGAAACCATGAACTTAAACACAAATGCAATGGAAAACCCCCCTGTAAAAAGCTGCCAAAAGCCTACAATACAAGTTGGTATGGACAGGTACATAACAGTGCTTAAACGGGGACGCAGCCCTACCTCTGCAGCAGTTGCTTCGGCCTCAAAAGTACCATCTTTTGATAAAATAAATACACAAAATCGTTTTGCGATTCTGGAGGATGAATCCTCTGAAGCACCAAACGTCATTAAATCGTCTAAGCCACCCCCGATATACCTTAGAGAGCAAAACTCTAATGAGTTAATAAAAAGTTTAATTTCGGTGATAGGTGAAAATTCCTTTTATGTAGCTGCAATAAAGCGCGGTATCATTAACGAGACTAAAATACAGGTGAATCACGAGGATGATTTTCGAAAGGTAATTACAGTATTTGAGACTCTGAATAAAAACTTTTATACTTATCAACTGAAGAGCAGTAAAGGTCTTCAGGTAGTAATCAAGGGCATTGACTCATGCGTAGACCCAGAAGAGGTTAAAACATTCTTAGAAGAAAAAGGCTTCAAGGTAAAGCATGTAGTAAATATTAAAAATAGAGAAAAAATTCCCCAACCACTCTTTCGAGTTGAGTTTGAACCCGGCGACGTAAAACTTAAAAAAAACGAAACCCATCCTATTTACAATTTAAAATATATTCTCTACAGAAGAATAACTATAGAAGAGCCGCACAAAAGAAATGGTCCCGTTCAATGTTTAAACTGTCAAGAGTACGGTCATACTAAGGCATACTGCTATTTACCCCCTGTCTGCGTAGTATGTGGTGAACTACACGGTACAGTTTCTTGCGATAAGTCTAAAACCGACCCCAACGTAAAAAAATGTAGCAACTGTGGCGGTAATCACACTGCCAATTATAGAGGATGCCCTGTATATAATATCGTCAAGCAGACGGTTGGACCAAAAACAAATACCCCTCAAATGCAGGTTGCAAATCAAGTAAACACAAATGCAATTCAAGCCCCCCAGCCTAGTAATAACAGAACCTCTTACGCTAACGTCCTAAAATCAAACCATCAGCCAATGCAAGGTGCTTCGCCAAGTAATGATGAAACTCCGGTTTCTAATTTAAGTCGCTTAGAAAAAACCATGGAAACATTAGTGCAAACGGTAAATAATTTTACGAACACAATGGGTAATATGATGCAGGAAATGCTTAGAATGCAATCGATGTTATTGCAAGCTGTACTTAATAAACCATGAACTGTTTAAAAATTTGTTTTTGGAACGCAAACGGCATCCGCCAACATAAAAATGAATTAGAATACTTTCTTAAAAATAAACAAATTGATGTCATGATGATTTCTGAAACTCATTTGACCTCAAGAAATACGTTTAAAATAAATGGTTATATACTATATGATACCAAGGACCCTCGAGATAGAGCTTGTGGAGGTTCTGCCATTTTAATAAAAACCCGAGTGAAACACTACCTAATGTGTGATCATCGTGAAGATTATCTCCAAGCAACGAACATTTGCGTTGAGGAATTAAATAGAAACCTAGTAATTTCATCGTTATACTCCCCGCCTAGATTTTCAATATCGGAGGACCAATATTATAAATATTTTAAATCATTAGGACCGTGTTTCCTAGCCGCTGGCGATTATAACGCTAAACATACCTTCTGGGGGTCGCGACTTATAACACCAAAGGGTCGTGTTTTATTTAACACAATTTCTAAAATGGATTTAAATGTGGTAGCGAGCGGACAACCAACATATTGGCCCACTGATCATCAAAAAATTCCAGATGTCATCGATTTCGGCGTGGTTAAAAACATTCCCATAGAAACGATTCATGTTGAAGCCTCCCTAGATTTATCTTCCGACCACACACCTACAATTGTTACTATAATGAACCCCAATAGAATTGTACCTCCGACGACAGCTACGCAAATTAATTGGTTAAAATATAAAAAATATATCAGTACCCATTGCACAGAAAATATTCCGCTCAGTACACCGGATTATGTAGATCGCTCCATTGACAATTTTGACAGTTTTCTGAAACTAGCTGTTCAACATTCCAATATTGTCCCCAAAAAAACAAAAACTATTAAAATATATTCCACAGATGTCGAGCATCTTTTGTCTGAAAAAAGGAGGGCTCGAAGAGATTGGCAATTGCACAGATCCCCTCAACTTAAGAACTTACTTAAAGAGTGTACAAAAAGACTTAGAAAGTTACTGCAGACTAAGAAAACGGCTTCTCTGGAAAAATATCTTGAGGAACTTGATGCAACCCCACAATCAAACTACTCATTATGGCGCGCAGCTAGAAATCTCAAAAGGCCAGTTGTCTCTAAACCACCATTAAGAAACTTGAATGGAAGTTGGGCAAGAAATGATGTTGAAAAAGGAAATCTGTATGTCAATCATTTAAAAAACGTATTTACCCCAAATATATCTCACGATATTGCGGTCGAGTTACCACCTGTTGCTGCTAGAGCAGCTGTTCCGCTAAGATTTGAGATAAGAGAAATCGAAAAGGCTATTTGTGATTTAAACCCCAAGAAGGCTCCTGGTTTTGATAAGATCAGCAACAAAATGCTTTTGGAGCTACCCAGCATAGCAAAGAAAATTATTCTTTTAATTTTTAATGCTATTTTACGCCTTGAATACTATCCTCAAAAGTGGAAGGTCTCCTTAGTCACCATGATACCTAAACCTGGAAAGGATCACACAAAAGTTGAGTCATATAGGCCTATAAGCTTACTTTCTAATATATCAAAGCTGTTTGAGAAGCTGTTAGCGTCAAAATTAACCCCAATTTTAAATGAAAATAGATGTATTCCTAACCACCAATTCGGCTTTAGAAGAGAACACAGCACAATTGAGCAAACCCATCGTATAGTAAACGCAATAAGAAAAGCCTTTGAAGAAAAAAAATATTGCTCCGCTCTCTTCATCGATGTTTCTCAAGCTTTTGATAAAGTCTGGCATGAAGGCTTATTACATAAATTGAAGCTCAACTTACCAGTAAACACACACAAGCTGTTAGAAAGCTACTTAGTCGGTCGAAAATTTATTATTAAAGAAGGTGATTATTTAAGCTCTCCTCAGCAAATTGACGCTGGAGTCCCTCAGGGAAGCATCCTGGGCCCACTTTTATACTTAATATATACCTCGGACATGCCAACAAACAACTACACACAAACTTCAACATTTGCTGATGATACAGCTTTTTTGAGCGTGCACGAAAACCGTCAAGAAGCATCTCGATACCTACAGGATCATATATTTCAACTCGAACTATGGTTAAAGCAATGGAGGATAGAGGTCAATGAGCAAAAATGCGTACATATAACATTCACCTTGCGTCGGGAATCATGCCCCCCTATTAAAATCAATAATCAAATAATACCTCAAAATTCGCATGTAAAATACCTCGGTATTCATCTAGATCGCCGTTTAACGTGGAAAAGCCATATAGAGGCAAAATTAACTCAAATGAAACTAAAAGCCATCCAAATTCATTGGCTTATTGGAAGAAACTCTGTCCTTAGTCTCGACTGCAAACTTCTTCTTTACAACTCCATCTTAAAGCCAATCTGGTGCTATGGTATTCAGTTATGGGGCACTGCCTCGGCCTCTAATATCGAAAAAATTCAAAGGCGCCAAAATAAACTACTTCGAATAATCACAGCTGCCCCTTGGTATGTTAAAAACTCAAATATTCACAAGGATCTTAATGTTCCATTAGTTAAAACTATGATTACGAAATATGCAGTAAAATACTTAAAAAGGCTCGAATCGCACCCAAACCCACTAGCACGAAATATTTTAAATGATAGCGGCCACACTCGCTTAAGAAGAAGAGACACTGCAGCACTTATCCAATTAGATGAGCGATAAACACTATAAAAGTGAACAGAACCCGCGATGAAGAAAATTTTTGTCTGGCACTGGCAGGACAAAAAATAACGTATTAGGTTAAGATTTGATTAATTATTGTTAGTTCATATTTAATATATGAAGATTCAATAAATAAATAATGAGAAAAAAAAAAAAAAAAAAAAAAAAAAAAAATTTTATAGAATTCTGTCAAACTTTTCCACTAGTCATCGGCGGCCCGATCTTTCTCCACAAGGAATCTCTTATATTATAGAAGCAAGTTGTTCCCAAGTGAATGAAAAAAGAATTTAAAAAAATGTGTTTAACAATAATTAGTATTTTGGTTATTTTGTTGAACTATTTATGGTTTTTAATCCAAATTTTTAATATTTTTAATTAGGCTTAAGTTCATGAAATTTAATTTTCATTAAATTATTTTTATGAAGAAAGGAATTTTACAACATGAAAATTAATTAAAATTGTTATTGATAATCTTAATAATAATAATAACCACAATACTAATTATTGTTAAAAGCTAAGGCACGAGCTCTATGTGTACATTTGTCCTTCAAGTTGTGCTGAAAAAGGTCAACAGAAAAGAGAAAGACAAAGGGAAAAAAAACAAAAAATGTACTTGGACTTCAAGAAAAATTCTTGACGAAAGTACGAAAAAAACAGAAGTAAAGAAAAAAAACATGTAAAATCAATTAAAATGGATAATCATTCAGGAAAAGCAAATTTCGATCTACCAAATGTTAAAATACAATTTGGTTTAAGGATTGATGTTTGACTAGTGACGTCAGCAGTCGTCGATGGCTGCGAGTGTAAGACGGCAAATCCATCTGAGGAGATCGAGTGGTTGCGATCGAAACATGTCATGGTAACCTGCCGGCCAGGGTTCGAGCCCGAGCCACGTCAATAATGAAAGATTATCAATAACAATTTTAATTAATTTTCATGTTGTAAAATTCCTTTCTTCATAAAAATAATTTAATGAAAATTAAATTTCATGAACTTAAGCCTAATTAAAAATATTAAAAATGTGTTTAAGCTAAAAATAATTAGTGGGTACTGACCAATCCATTACACTTTGCTAGTTAAAAAACAGACAAGCCGGGCACATGGCGTTTTAACATAATTCGGGTACGCTGAATCCAGTTTGATTCTGGTTTTCGTGATATACCCTTATTTCGAAAATGGTGGAGATTGCACAACATATCGACCCATTTGCGCGAAATTATCGTATATGCCAATTTTTTTGAAATTGAGTTGCTCCAAAAATTGAATGTAAATTTTCATTTTTATATTGCAAGTGATAGCAGAGCAATGTAGAAAAATGGCTCTCGTGTATAATTGGGTTTTTGTAACATACGATAATTTCGCGCAAAGGGGTCGATATGTTCGCGTAACTCAAAAACGCATTAACTTATTAAGGGTATTCACGTCACAAGTTGTACCCTTGCAAAAAAGCAAAAGTGCAAAAACATAACAACGCACAACTAATTGTCTGTGTGGTTGTTGTTATATTTTTGCACTTTTGCTTTTTTGCTAGGGTGCAACTTGTGACGTGAATACCCTTATTGAAGAAACTTAAATTCCGCAATAAAATTTCCTTTAAGAAAAGTAAAATTTCTTTTTTATATGCGCAGTCGTTTTAGAAACATAATTTGGAAAAAAAATAATTCTTTTTATCAAAATTTCGAAATTTTTTATTTTTAATAATTCATAAAAAATTGGAAAATGCCGCTTTGCTTCTAATTATTTGATGACATCCAAATCGAAAGACATCGATTTCAAAATTGGGTCACTTGACATTGATTCAATACACATGAATATTTTGCATCTTCAAGTTACATGTCTTACTTTAACTATCCTTTGCTTGGCAATGAAATAAATTTTGTATGAAAAAAAAAATTACAATTTTCAGACACCTGCAGAAGTATAGGTTTCTAGGGAATCGCGTATTTCGATTTGAAAGAAATAATTGAAGAGTTCGAAAAATGTGTACTGTCTATTGCGATTTTGGTACTATTTGTTTCGAATAATCGGAAGTTGTTCAACCTTATCGAAAACAAAAAGTCCCTTTCGAACCGGCACACAATACTTTAATGTAGAACAAAATTGTGCAAAAATAGAAAGAGTTGACCCAGACTAATAATATTTTGCATATGATAATAAACACAATTTCAAGTCTTGAAAAAATTCCGTCAAAGGATTCATCTACCTCCCATATATCTTTTTTTTTTAAATTTAATTCGGCAACACTTTATGTTGAGTTGTTGAAAATTATCAAATCCATCTAATTTAATGTTAAAATTTATGTACTTAATTTTTTATAAATTCTAGCAAGGGTACAAGCAATTTAAATACTTCATAATTAAAATATTTCATACAAAAATATGTATAAAAAACAAGAACCATTTGGTGTTCCGTAAAAAGCCCAAAAAATTACACTTAAACTCAAAATGTGGTAAATTTTTTCCTTTACATCAATAGTAGGGGCAACGGAGCATATATTCTAATTATATATTCTTAAAAAAAACTGAAAAAGTTTTTTTAAATTTAAATTTGTTTAAAATTTACGATTTTCATATTTTTTGCAAAAGCAAACTGCATTTTTTTACGGCTATATAATAATGTCTTATACTAATGTCTGAGGCCATATGCTCCTAAAAGTAACTACGGGACAATATATATAGGGCGATTCTATTCTGATGGGTGCAACATTTAGACGCTTTAAACGTCTCTTACTTATAGAAAGAAACACATTTGCAATTAAGTTAATAAAAAGAAAATAGGATAATTTTATCGTACAGAAAAATATTTATTGCTTTTAATCTAAGTAAGAACTAAAATGTGGTAAGTTTCTCTTTTGATGCATAATGGCGGGCACTTGGTTTATTGAACTGCAGAGAAAATTGAAAAAATTATTCACTCAGTTTTTTTATTTGTCCATCAAAAAATGTTATTTCTTTTTTTTTTTAGTTACGGCAACACTTTTAAGATTCATCCAGAGCATTACTAAGACCCCTTTCACACTCGGCAAGTTACTTGCGCAACTCTTGGTTTCTAGTCGTAAGCGGTAAGGTCGGGGTAAGGAAAAAAAAATTTGTACAGTCTTTGTTGTTGTCGGCAAGTAACAAGAAAGGGATCTAATACATACTTTAGATAAAGTGTGGGGTCATATCTTTTTTACCAAATACTAACTTAAAAATTGTGGTACTTCTTTTAAATTAATTTTTAATAATTTTTTTCCTAGTACATGAATTAACAGCCTGTTCGTTGATTTCGAACGTTAACGTTCGCATAGAAAATTATGTTTGAAACAAAAACAAATTTTCGAATTTTGTTTTTGTTTCAAACATAATTTTCTATGCGAACGTTAGCGAAAATTTGTTTTTGTTTTAAATGTAATTTTCTATGCGAACGTTAACGTTCGAAATCGACGAGTAATTTTTTTAAACATTTGAACAACAATGTTTCACCTTATTTTTGTGTATGGAACAAAGTACTGTGCGACAACTCTCTAATACGGGCAATTAAATTCCCTTTCGAAACTAAAACTCTGTATTACGAAAATAAACATCAGCTATCAAAAAGCGTTAGGAAGTTGTTCGAAAGCTATTTTGCTAGTGACAGAGTGCAAATGACAAAGTCTAAGATAAATAAAAGTGTAAAAATTAATCCTAATAATGTTGGATTTGATATAAAATAAATGTTTACAAATGTTATTATTGAAAATGTTTTAATATTTAAGGAAGCCTTTTCCAAAGATTTTAGAAAAGCTAAAAATATTATACAAATAAAACCTTAAAGCGAATAAGAATTATAAACACTCAAAATCGTAATTGTAACAATATCAAAGCTTAAACAAAATACAAACCATAAACAGTGAGCTTATCTTTTCTTACATTCCCCTATAATTGGTTTTCTTTTTCTGACTCGAATTGTAGTTGTGGGTAGTGGGTAAAAAGAAAAAACAAAATTAAAAAACAAACTGTTTCATTATATTGTCCTCGTAAGAAAACATGAAAAAAACCAATTTGCCAGTTCAGTTTTTTGCACGGGCACATGCATGCAAACTTATTTTTGGGAATACAAAATTTATTATTACCTAGGGTTTACACTTGCAAGTGCAAGTGCGAAAAACTCAATACACTCACACATTTTTACTAACACCATCGCATTTTTCGAACTTGCAGCCCAACTTGCAAGAGAATTTGCTTGCAAGTAAATGTTTGACACTTGCAGCAAGTAAAATGACAAATGAAGAAACAGTGTTACCATGGATGGCTTTTGTATAAATTTTCTAGTACTTAGTAATATAAAAGTTATGTTTATAGCGGATTTTCTGTGTATTTATAAAAAATAACACATAAAAAAGAGAACAACTATACAACAACCCATCTCAATGATAATTTTATCATAAGTTTCAAGCATTTTGAAAAAAAAAAATTGGTAATCAAAATATTTTCTCAGTAATATTATGATATCGGCACTACGACAATACTGGAGTCAGATATTTTATTAAATAAACATAATTTTTTCATCAAAATGGATCACAAATTAAATAAAGAAGGAATTATTAAATTTATTTTGTTATAACTTGTTAATATTTTTAACATGGTAATGCTGTTAAACCGTAAAACAAAGTTTTTTTATAGGATGTTTTCGCTTCGAGAACATTTGAAAAATGAACTTACAACTGACTGTGTAAACACTCAAGCTACTTGCAAGACTTTCGGCTTTTTCTTCGACTTTTTCGTTGATAATACGTATATACTACTTGCAAGTAATTACTTGCATGTGTAAAGGCAGGGTTAATAAGATTTCTGTGTAACGTGCTAAATTCCCAATTTTTCATATTTGATAAAAACACTGAAATTTATTGTTGAAAACATTTCATATTTCTTTGTTTTAATTTTTAATTATGAATGTGATTTTAAAATATAAAAAATATACATAAACCAACATACGCAATTTGTCCACACTTGCTTCTAGATTACACAGTGTTATTCTACTATTGGAATCAGCCCTGTTCGGCCTATTTGTTTTGGCGATAATGGTAGATCAGATGCATGCCATTCTACATGATGAAACTGCCGTGGAACAGGCTCAACAAAAGGGTTCTTACCGGCCAAACAGACGCAAATTTTATTTATTGGCTGATGTATTTGGTAGAGGTCATCCGGCTTGTTGGCTCTTGCCATGTACAAGTTTTTCATCCTCCTCCTCGACACTGCGTTACTATGATACACCTCTACTAAGTCATGATGTTTAAATAAAATTTAAATATACAAATGAGATAAGTTCTAATATTTTTAATTTCTAAATTATCATTTCCGCACTATTTATACATATTGTTGTTTTAATTTTTTAAAAGATTATTATTACAATAGGAATGAATGTTTATGTTTTAGCATTTCTTTCTGTACCTACCTACTATTTAACATTAAATTGTGTTGTAAAATATACTCCAAATAATATTTATTTATTTCTTATGATAATTATACATAATTTCTTCTGTTTAATTTACATATTGTATTTATGTATATTAAAATTATTTTGTGTTTATACAGTTTTCCATTTATTTAAAATCATTTGTTTTATTTAATGTATGTATATTTAAAAAAAAAAACAAGAAATTAACTTAGGCTTAATTGTAATTTTAATTAAAATAATATTAAACATAATCAAAATTTTAAATTGATTATGACTTTTTTTTAATACATATTAATTAGAAAATGTATTAATGTATCAATTCAAAATAATTCAACAAACAACCAACCAATAAACAAATCTACAATCCTACTTTATAATTCTGTGGCATTTTGACAAAACATCTTAAGTCGAGATAAGATAGAAAAAAAGTTTTTTAAAAAAACTCGGTGAAAAAATCATTTTTATTAAAAAATAAAATAAATCAAAATTAAAGAAAAATTTCGTTTATGATACAAAATTTTAAAAACTTAAACAAAAATGTTTTTTGAATGAAAATTCGCATGATTAACAACATTTTTTCAACTTTTTAAATTCGAGTTAAGATGTTTTGTCAAAATGCCACAGAATTATATCTTTACGATTAATTTTAAAGGGAGAGCCTTTATAAAATAATTTCAATTTTATAACAAATTAAATTAAATCAATAATTACTAATTCATATTATAATAATTTACTGTACGGATTTGATGGAAAATGCATTTACGTTTATTTTTTGTACTGAATTGTCATAACATGACGGTACAAATTTAAATACTGTCGTCTTATGTTTGATGTATTAAAACAAAAAATTGAAAGTCAAATACCATTATATACACCACACACTCAATATTAAGGGCGATGTTTGGCAATATGAATTTATAATGTAAAATTAATTTAAAAAGAAAACAAAAATTTAAAAGAATACATAAGTAGAATACATATTTTACCAATAAAACAATTACAATATAAACGAAATGGATTTATATTTAGCACATTTACTCCTAAGAATTGTAAAAAAATATACGTTTACTTACTTATACATTAAAAGAACGGAAAAATTAAAAGAAAAATCAGCCAAAGCAATTTTCTAAATAAATTTTAACTATCATCAATTACTTATATATTTAATAAGAGATGCGATTGATATATTTTATTTAACCAGTCAATTTACGAATGATCAAATATTGTTACCGTTTTACCCGTTTGTTAAGGAAGAGTTATGTTTTTCGCTCATATTTTGGGTGTAGGTATGCATGCAAATTTTCTTTTTACCAAGTATCATCCAAATTGCTGGATGGATTTCGTCTTTAAACAAACGAGTCGTTTAGTGGATAAAGGGAATGAGTCCATTTTTAGCGTTTTTGAGATTTAGCGTGGATACACTTCCTTTTATGACTAACAATGTATGGTAAAAGTTTTGTTTTCAAATTTCAACGGAAACCACCTTTTAAAGACAAAACATTTTTTTGTACGAAACACTAAATTATTATTTTCAGTGGAAAAAGGGAACAAGTCTACGCTTGCATTTATATTGCATTAATCACTTGTTAACTTTGCTTTTAATCACTCTCATTTGTTTCTATTTCTTGCCTCTCTTCTAGCTTTCGTCACCACTGATGGGATTTGTGGTACAATTGTACCAAATTTGGTACAATCGAAACTTTGTTGGTACACTGGTACAATTCATCCTGTTTTGGTACAATTAAAAAAAAAAAAATGCCCACGAAGTTTTATTATTTCTTTGAGGTGTATTAACTTTTAATAATAAAATTTTTAATAACATATCTCCAGCCTTGGCCAGAACTATCAAAATTGCATTAAATTTGTGTTCATGATGATAAATTCATACATATATAAATATATGAACTCGTTTCCCTGTAGGAAGGCCTGGGATCAAATGTCTTCAAATCGCCACTTTTGTCGATTGTTTTGGTGACACTGTCTACACTCTTGTCTGCCTTTGACAAAAAAGAAGAAAAATAGATATTTTTGCTTCTTCTTTATTTTGTATACCCATACCAAAATAGTGCAGAGGGTATTCTGCGTTTGTGCTGAATTGTGTAACGCTAAAAAGACCCACCCTTTAGTACTCCGATCGATTCAATATCACTTTCTAAGCCGATTAAAATTTCCCTCAATCCGGGTGGGTCCTAAATCTCGAAAATGTATCTTGATATACTCTAGTGTAGGTTATCAAATGGTCGGTCTTAACCGACTATACTCTTTTACTTGTTTTGTTTTTATTTTTTTAATATTGAATAGGAAAGTGTTATTTATGAGTTACTATGTATTCTATTTTATTTTATAGCGAAAATTTGGTACAATTTATGTCATCTTGGTACAATTTTGATTTGAATTCGATCTTTGTCCGCTGTTATAATATCGCTGTGGTTAGAAGAGTTTCTAGTTAAGTAAGTGCAGTGAGTGCAGACCGGTCGTAACCTTCGTCTTAAGTTACAACCTTCCTGCTAAAAAGCACTTATGTGTTTTGTTTCGATTTGCAAAAAGCCTAAACTTTTCCCAAGTTGACCACATCAAGTGCATATTACAAACGTAATTTGTACGTATATAACTTAGGATTCCATGAGTTTCAAAACAATGCTAGAGACATGTTTATTTGGCCAGAAACTGAGGGATCAAGAGGCTCGCAAGAAATCGCATCTTGTTTGGTCAAATACATAAAAATGTTTGCTGATACGCACGATCGGATTGTTTTGTGGTCTGACTCATGTATTGGACAAAATAGAAATATCAAGACGGTTATAAGTTTACTCAAATTAGTTCAAAGTACTGATATAAAAACCAAGTCGATTGAAATGAAATTTTTAGTAAGCGGACATACCTACTTTCCAAATGACGCCGATTTTGCCATTATTAAGTCTAACGCAAAAAAAATTCAGCACATTTATTCGCCAAATGATTGGATAAATATAATCGCAGAATGCAAAAGAAAGGAACAGTTTCGAATGGTTTAAATTACCCATTTTGATTCTTTCTCTACAAAATCTTTGGAAAATAACGTTTGCAATCGCAAAACCAATACCGCGGGAAAACCGGTAAGCTGGCTCCAAATGAGGTGGATCAAACTAGAGAGATCGAAACCATGGATAATACAATATAAAAATAATTTCGATGAAGATTTTGGGTTTGAAAATATAAACATAAGAAAGAAAGGTAAAGTAATGTTATTGAACAGCGTGAAGCAAAGTCTATTGTATCCTGAAACTACAGCTATAACAAAAGAAAAGAAAAAGGGTATGATTCATTTATTAAAATATGTATATCCCTCCCGTGTACCATACTTTCTATAAAAACTTAAAAACAGTATCAAGTCAGAAAGGTTATTCTGAAGAAGACATTTTATTTTGTTAAATTTGTTATACTTTCGATTCATTTAAAAAGAAGAATTTTTTTTAGTTATTTTTTGTTTTAAAAATAAGAAATTTTTTATGTTATTTTTTTTAAGTTCATTAAAAAAAAAATTGCGAATGCACATACACTAACATACTAAAATTATATATTTACAAATTGTAAAAGAAGCCCTAATAATTAATTTTGCAATTTTAGTTTTGAATTTTGTTGTAAAAAGTCAACGTCAACTGTTCTGTCGTTTTTCTCCATTGCAAATTTTTGGACTCATGCCCTTTATCCACTGAACGACTCAAATATTTCTTTGGGAATTTATATTGAAAACCAAAACAAATGTAACTGCCTGTTTTAGAACACGAGTGCAAAAGTGACTCGTTTAACTAGCAAATTTCAAAATTTGTTTTTGTTTCAAATTTCAAAATTGGTTTTTGTTTTAAATGTTTAAACGAGTCACTTTTGCATTCGCGTTCTACAAACAGCCAGTAAGTTTTTTTTAATGCTCAGGGGTGTGCTGGAAATCGGAAACGGAAAACGCAAGAATTTAAAAAGTCGTTTTTTAATAAGATTTCTTTAATAAAAGGATTTTATAACAAATATTATACAAATATTTCTCTACTAGCATTTAACCCGCTACTTCGTTAGCGTCTCCTTTTTCTTCGAAGACATATCTGTATGCCAAAGTTTATTTTCTCATTCACTAAGGACCTTGCATTTTTTATTTTATCTTTCTAGATCCAATACCAATGTAAATTCAAAAAGTTCTAGTTAAAGAACAAAAAAGTACCAAACAGCTCCGCAATAGATTCTTATCCACTCAGGTCATTGCATGTTGATTCTTATGTTTTAAGGTCCAAATTTGTTTGTTTTCAATTTCACGTGATAATTGTGTTGGAATAAGTATTTTTTTAGTACTTAAAAAAAATTTAGATTTTATTTTTGTCTTTCTCAGGTGTGGAAAGGGAAAGACTATTGGAAGAGGTAGTCATAAAATCATAACACCATGAAAATATACCACTGCTACGAGCCACCCATTATAATTTAGATTTCTACTGTGTATTTATGAGAAAACAAAGACCACAGCGTAAAAGCTCTTATTATTTTAGAACTTTTTTTTTAAAACAACATAATTTTTGTAAGCCAGTACTGTTAAATATAGACTGAGCAAAAAAAAAACAGTACAAAAAACTGTACAAAGTGTAAAAAACAGTACATTTGCGTACTGTTTTAGGAGTTGTGCATAAAACAGTACAATTGCAAAAAATCAGTACATGTACTGCTTAAAACAGTTCGTGTGGCAACCCTAGCGATGAATCAGTGAGTGACGTTACAATTTTATATCCAAATTCTTGCGTTTTACGTTTTCGATTCCCAAACGAGAATATTTTTGATTAAACACAAATTCCGGTCATAAAAAACGAAGAAAATGCGCTATATTTGTTAGGGCTTTTTTTTTTTTTGCTTTTGTAGTAATTTTTGCAATATCGGCTTTTTTTCTTATTTTGCCATTTTTAGATAATCAAGGGTCTAATTACCGCATACGATCAGGGTTGTCAGATCGATTTTGACATTTTTCGCCAAATTCAATATCAAAAATCGCCAAAACCTTTGTTTACAAGTTTTTGACAATAAAATACATATTTTTCAAATTATTAAAAATGTTTTTTATAAATCCTAAAAACAAAATTAGTTCCGTATCGCTTAAATACGCCAAAAATTCAAAAAAAGTCGCCATAATATATATATTTTGCTTAATTTTTATTAAGAGCGAAATAAAAATAGTTAGTGAACACAAAAAGGTACAATGTTAACTATAAAATAATTTATAGTAGTCTACTTATGCCCGTAATTTCAACAAATAGATATCTAGCTGTGTATAGGTATCTATGATTTTCAAAATTTTAAAACGTATTTATTACCTACGGGTTAAAGTGTAATGTATTTTACACCACGGATTTTCGATAGTTAATTCACGAAGGTAACATTACCGTTTAAATTACCAACTAACTGTTAGGTACGAACACGACTAGATATCTTTTTGTAGAAATTACGGGCATTAAAGCAACAAAAAAAGATTTTTTGCGGTTGGTACTAAACAAATAATAGAAATGCACTATATACAATAGTTGCAGTTTTATTATGTATCTAAAACGCTTCACCGTCAAGACTCGCTATTTGTCTTCTAATTTGGAATACATTCAACGAAATTCAACGAAAGTACAAAAGAAGTGCAACATGTACTATTCCCATTCATATAACTTATCAGGCATGTTCTGAAAATCACTTTTTGTGAAAGTGATCTGAAATCACAAATAAGGTGTTCTGGGCAAAAAGCTTTTTTCATAATTGTGATTTTAAACTAGTCAGCTAAGTGGCCGCCGATTTAAAATTACTTGCTTATTTGTTTCCACCATTTTTAACTCAGTTAAAACTTTTGTGGTTTTCAAAACACCCATTAATCACAATTGTGATTTCAAAATCACAAGTCTAGAAGTTCGTATTGCATTCTAATTCGAAGGCGAGTTTTAGTGAAGTTCATAGTTTCAACACAGGCATTACTAGTTGTAATAACCTCATATTAAGGACAGCCAAAGTAAAGTCCTTAAAATTTTACGTACCTGCGTATCCTTGTGACTTTAAAATGTTGGCCTAAACTTATTTAGTTATCTTTCCAATTAACCAACGCTTATTTCTTCCATTGTGTTTCATAAACTTCCAAAGGTATGTTAGGATTCATAAAAATCTTTAAAATATCACTAACAACAACATATTTTATCTGTGATAATAAATTGCCACATACATATAAGTATAATGTGAAAATGTTTATAGACTTAAAACATATTAATGTTTTAAGGAATTCTATTTATTGTTTATTTCAATAGCAATTTTAAATATAAAAAACACTTTTCTAGAAGATTTTCATTAACTTCAGCAGCTATTTGAACATACCTTCGAATACCTATCATACATATGATTGCCTGAAATTTCATTCATTTAAATACGAGAATTAAAATAATATTATTTCTAAGTATTGAATTTAACGAATTTCAAAACAAATTCATAGGTCATCAAAAATAGCCAGTTGGCGATTTTAACTATTTTATAAATCGCCAAAAAATCGCCATGTCGCCAAATCAAAAATTAGGTCGCCAAAAATGTTTGAAAATCGCCACGTTTGCCGAGAAATCGCCACATCTGACAACCCTGCATACGATAACGAGCAAAATTGATCATAATTTATTATTTTGGTATTATGACTCTCGATATCGAATGAAATTTATCGCAATTTGAGATGATAGCATTCGATATCGAGTAACCAAAAACATTACTTCTCTCTAGTTTTCATTCGATACGTCAGTTTCTATCGTATGCAGGAAAATACGATAGCTTACTCGATATCGAATGCGGTAATAAGGCCCCAGGTATGTTCTAGGTTCGACTCGAATTAAAAACGAAAAATTTTTCGAATCCGCATAATTCATAAATTGGTGTTCTTAAATCCGCATGCTTTTCTGTATTCAAAGTTTTTGTTCGAAAAAACTTTTGTTGAACTAAAGATCGCTAATTTGCTAACCGCAGCATGATAGCAATATCTAATATTTTTTAAAAATCGTGAAAGCTATAAAGAATCACAGGAAAAAATCTATCGCGAACATGGCTAAAATTCGCCAAAAATTGCAAACTTTTAAACAAACTCTAAAATTTCTATGAAATCGCTAAATGGGTGTCAAATGACTCGCAAGGAATGGTGGCAACTTGATTCTCAGAGATCTATTACACCGCTTTATTTAACGCACTTTTTGAAGATGTTTTCTAGAAAGAACAATATCAACTCCTTCAAACTAAAGAATTGAATCTTTCTTATACACACTAAGAGTTTCTCATAATATTTATTTACTCTCATGGTACAAATTTGTTTTTATTGAAGAAAAATATAAAATTTTACCAAAATAAAAATTTTAAAAGAATACTAATTTATTTTTTTTTTAATTTCCTTCATTGCAAAACAGACACAGTTTCATGGTATTTTGTCTGCAACTACATTGAACACTAGGTTTTACAATACGTCTTCGATCACGAACTGGTTTCAATAGTTGTTTCTGCAAAGACCAAATAATATCACTGGACAAAGAACTAACGCATAGTTTTAAAATCGAATCATAATTTAATGGATTTATAGCGTAGCTGAGAATCGACTTGGTGACTTGTTTAAGTAGAAATTTACGATCAATATCTAGTTGAGAAAAACTTTTGTAAAATATATTTAATTTAGAAACAATTTGAAAAATATTTACCCAACAACTCTTGTCTAACATCCATGACTTTGTTCTCGAAATGACACTGTATAGCCGCAAATACTCGACGTCCTATGCCAACGAGTAGTTCTCTCTTAAATTTTGTAACATAATGCTCAATAAACACCAGCTCGTTTCGGCATAAATTGCTACATTGAGTCTTTTGGACTAAGCTGGTGGTGGAGTCGACAACTATTGATGTTAGAGACCCCTAGAGAATGCAAGACGATAAAATTAAATTGAGGAGATATTTGCATTAGTCAAATGTCACCAGTAATTTTATATAATGATAAACTGATAAAAACGCTGAATATTTGATTTTATACATTTCGCAAACTTAGTCATAAACAGTTACAACTCAAAATGTATCAAAGTCGTATATTTTTCTTAAACCAGCTCACAAATCAATTTCTATAAAGACCACGAAAATTTCGTTTGCGTTTCTGTCTTCTTTAACATTTGTAAAACTCAGTTTGATTAAAAAATGGCAACAAAGTTTTTGAAGCCAGTAGTTTGGCTTTCCTAAACATTTTTGAATTTTAAGTTGTGACTGTTTTTAATTTAGTGTGCGATATGCACATTTGGGGCTTCAAAACAATATTTTTTTTTTTTGTTTAAGTGCTATCATCTCAAAAGTTTCTAGCAGGTATATAAAAAGCTCTTCCACAAGATCAACTACAACCTATTCTGATTATACGCGACACGTAACGACTTTCAGTTTTTCCATATAAATTATATATGAAAAATTTTACTCCTAAAATTTTTTTTTTAATTTTTTTCATAAAAAACCTCTTAAATGTTTTTTTGTAACATAAACGGCTAAAAAGTTAGACTTTGTTTACTGGGAATTTTCTTCTGCAATCGGAAACTATCGGGGGTTTTTAACAAGAACAACATGATAGTTTTGACGTTTAGTTTTTTGACGTTTTCGTAGTAGATGCATTGGCAATTGTTACAATGAAATTAATTTCGCTCGAAAATCGCATTAAAATAATTAAAATCTACTACGAAAATGGTGGTTCTGTTAAAGTTACATTTCGTAAAATTCGTTATATTTTCAGACGAAGCCCATTTTTACTTGTCAGGGTATGTGAACAAGCAAAATTGCCGCATTTGGACGTCTTAAAATCCTGGAGCGATTATTGAGAAGTCTTTGCATGCTCAACGTGTCACTGTATGGTGTGCTATGTGGTCTGGAGGCGTGATTGGGCCTTTTTTTCGAAGATGAGGCTTAAAATGCGGTAACGGTCAATGGATCACTCTATCGCGAGATGTAAACAACTCAATTTTGGACTATTGTTGATGAAGTGGATGTGACTTACATGTGGTTTCAACATCGCATAATTTCACGAACATCATCTATTAAGTGGCCAGCCAGATCATGTGAGTTAACACCACTGGATTATATTTTGTGGAGCTATGTTTAGGACAGAGTATATACGGCGCCAATCGAATCGATTGCAACCTTAAAACTCAAAATCCGAGATGTGATTAACGAAAAACACCCGCCAATTTGCCAAAAAGTGATTAAAAACTTTGATGAAAGAATGGTCATCTGTCAACGTGCTCGTGGTGGACATTAGCCAGATATCATTTTTCATTCATAACTGCCGAACTTTTCTCTTCGTAATACAATTAAAATTTGAATCATCTTCATTTAAATTTTTTGTTTTATTTTGTTTTAGAAAACAAAATTGAAAAACCCATTAGTTGTAACAAATATTTTTTAATTTTACGAAAAAAATCATATACAAAGAGGTTTTTTACGAACAAAAATAATATTTCGCATGCAATGTATGAGAAAAATACTGAAAGTCATTGAGCGTCGCATATAATCAAAATATGGAGCTTATCTTGTGGTAGAGCTTTTTTAATGCCTATTAGAAACTTTTGAGATGATAGCAAAAAACTTTTTTTTGTGATGTACACATATGTACACATATTTATTGTTATTTCTGGTGGCATGTCATAACGTCCAGTGTCATAGTGTCCGTGGACGTTGTGACACTTTTGAAAGTGTCAATGTCCATGGAAACTATGACACTTTGCAAAGTGTCATAATGTCCACATTTTAACTTATAATGAAAAATATTAAAATGTGTAAAATGTTTTTTGAAATATCAAAATAAGTAAGTACAATGCCAAAAATTCTTACAAGCAAGAATGTGAACCAATTTGGGATCATAGCCGGCCTTCGGCCGGGCGCAAGGATTTTCTTCTCTATGTTATAACCAGGGCAAGGAAGTTCATGCACTTAAAATCGCAAAATATGCGCATAAAACATGCACTAAAAATCGTAAAATATGCAAAAATAAAAGTAAAAAATATGCATTAAAAATATATTTATTTAACCATATTTAACAAAAAAAAACATAAATACATTTCATTCAGTTTTAAAAACTTAAAACATAGTTTAAAAAGTAGTAGTAGGTCAAGATATATTTACATATATAAATAAATAAGTTTTTTTTTAAGTTATCAAATGTAAAACTCATTCTTTTTGGTCTTCAAACAGTTTTAAGCATTGAAAGTGTTCGTTCGACATCAACGGATGTAATAGGTGGATATTTAAAAGTGGTCATTTTAAATATTGTCTACAATTTTTTCTTTACTGGAAGGTAAATTAAAAATATTCTTTTTTAAAACTGCATAAATTTTGGCTTTTATTTTTTCGCCGATTTGACCTTCTACTTTTCTTATTTTAATGACAGCGTCATCAACGAGTTTAACCGAGATGTTCAATGATTTAAACCCCTGAAGTTGGGTTATTGTCTCGACTAGAAACCCATTGTTTGAGTGTATAAATTCTAATTGAGCCTTTATATTAGGTACATTTAAAATATTGTTTCCTTTTTTATCGCGACTGCATTATTTTCATTAAAATTATTTACCACATCTTTAAATTCTTCAAAATTTTTGGCATAATACTCAACTGCCTGCAACCAGGTACCCCATCTTGTTATACATGGTTGAAACGCAAAGGTGACTTTAAAAACTTTCATGCATGGCATGAGCTTAGCATGTGACATGTTACATTTTTGAGTAAAATATCTTAAAAAAAAGGGCAAGTAGAGCAAAATTTTATTTTTATTAAAGGATTCTAAAAGAGAAATTGAATCTTTGAAAGTTCGAGCTATTGAAGCATGATCCACCTTTTCCAACTTTACAATATTTAACAAAAATTTGTGTTTACTCTGTTCTTCTTCTGCATTCAAGATCTTCTTCTGCATTCAAGATCCCAATTACGTAGACAACGAAACGTCCTTCAGTGTCCATTGCTTCGTCAATAGACAGCCACAAATTATGTCACTTAATTCTTTCAACAATGTCACATAGTTGTATAGTGTACAACTTGGCGATATAAGTTTTTATAAGGGTTGTTTCCGTAGGAATGGTTTCATTGTTATACCTGCAGACACCAGAGCATTATACAATTAAAAACTAAATTTGCTAGTCTTATCCCCAAAAGTTGATTTTCTTTGCGTTTCTGGCTTTGAAGGTGCTGATTTACTTGAAATTTTTAAATGAAACACCTTTTTGTAAACTTTGCAAAAAAGTACTTTTCCCTCTATTTTGAAGACTCAAAAAAACACTTATTTAAAAGATTATTTTTTGATATTTTTTCTTTTGGCATTTTTTTCCTTAAAAACAATTTATTTTTTTTTAATACTTTTTAGATTTTAGGTCATACTTCTTACACCGTAAATCAAAAATATTATGTTGAGTTCTATTTTTTCTTCTCCGAACATTATTTTTATTTGCTGCTTCTTCAAGTAAAAAAAACCGCGAACAAAATGAAATGTCAAAAACAGTTTTATTGTTACTTCTACAATTATGTGCACATTTATACAAATTGTAAAATTTTTGTATGTGCTACTCTTTAAAAGTAAAAGAAACAAGGTGAATTTATAATAAAATGTAGGTAGTTCAGTACCAAACACCAACATGTTGTTTTTGCTCCTTGAAAATACCGAAGTTAGCAGATTTTCCCATACTATTTTAACTGTTTCAGGGCTGAAACAACTATAGCCAGCTGATTCACTGACTACACCTTATAATGAATTCGCCTTGAACAGAAAGATATTTCTAAACAAAAAACTAAGAAAAGAGCAATTTTTTTTTTATAAATATAACAAAATATGACGAAAAATGTGAATTTATAACGAAATATGACGAAAAATATGCATTTATATCAAAATATGCAAAAACATGCATTTAAAGCAAAATATGTAAAAATATGCACTAACAAATTGATGCCATTTTACTGGAAATATTGTGATTCGCAAAGATATTAACTTTAGGTGGGTCTCAGAGTGCCGACAACAAACATGCATTTGCATGAAGTCCCTTGCCCTGGTTATAACAAATACGGGCTTCGCGAACCTTCTCTGCACAGCCGGACTTCGGCCGGGCGCAAGGATTTTCTCCTCTATGGTATAACAAACACCGGCTTCGCTAAGTAAAGCTTCTAAAATCTGCCTTACGCCCGGCCGAAGGCCGGCTGTGCAGAGAAGCACAGGTGTTTGTTATACCATAGAGTAGAAAATCCTTGCGCCCAAAAGTGTTTTCGTTATATATTAATTATATACACCCAGAGAAAAAGCAGCAAAACCATTTTTAAAATTTTTTTTACCATATTATCTTTTATTTAACCAAATCATTGTCACCGACAACCATATTATGGTTAAATTAGTTTCTTTAAAAAAAATTTTGTTGGTTGGGACCATAATGAAACATGTTTTTCTCTGCGTGTATGCAGATCATTTTTTTGTATTTAACTTCTTTAGTAATTATAGACCTAATGACACTTTTGAAAGTGTCATAATGTTCATTTTCAAATTGTCATAACGTCCATGGACACTATGACACTGGACGTTATGACATGCCACCTTATTTCTAATTAACCTTTTTTCAGCGGTCCGATATTTGTTATTCAATATGTATCTAAAGAATGTTGTACGACTTACCGCCGGTGTTGGCTTTCGATTTGTAACTTCTCGAACTTCAATTAATGGATGTATTTGATAACTTGATATGCCAATAGTACTTGGATTGTAACTGAAAGAAACTCTTCCAGTAGAACCCGGTCTAAAACCTTGACAAGCCATAAATCTAGAACGATCTTGAAACGAAGCTATTATTTGGGTCGACCTCTGTGAACAATTAGGGAAGATATTAAATCTACATATGTATGTTCCACTGACCATCTACTATTAAAAAACTTACAAATATGACAAATTTCTTGGCTTCGTCAAAAAATTGATTCATACGTTGATAAACGCTTTTGTAAGCCATTTTTTCCTTTGACAAGTCTTTGTGGAATTTGGTCAAAATATGGTGCATTATATATTGAGCAGCCTTGTAAATCGGATCATCGGGTTCGAAAGGAACTTTTGCTTTGTCTTCCATATCTAGAGCGGCATTTAAAGCCTTACACACTTCGCTATCTAAAAGCTTTTCAAAACTTGCATGGAACTCTGAACTATTGGCGGCAGGTACTTTGGCGGAGTCAGTTGCAGGAACATTTTTAACTTTGAAAGTATTATTCCTATGATTTCGTAAAGCTCTTTTTTTGATATTTTTCTGGATCCTTAACCATTTCTTTTGATATTTTTGTTTATGATTCTCCATATAAGTTTTCTTTCTCTCATTTGCTTGACTTATCAAACTCTCTATTTTTTCCTGATTGGCTATTCTCTCAGCCAAACGCTTATTCCAGGACTTAATTTCTTTCTCTTGTTGCTGTTGGATTCGAGTTACATACAGTTTTCTTAAGTTTCTATGCAAACGATCTCTTTTTATTTGAAAAAGTTTTTTAAACGAAATCAACTGTTTGCGCTGTAAATCACTGCGTATTTCGGCATATTTTTGGAATCTCAATTGTCGCAAGACCTTTTTGTGTTCTAAGGCAGTCTGATTGATTGTTTTAATCATTTGAATGTACATAAATTTTTCCAAAGTTCTTTCATATAATCTTTTAAAGCGTTCCGCACGTTGTTGATCTAGAATAGATTTTCTTTGCAGGATTTCCGAATGGGTGTGTTCTCGTGCACATAGATTGTTATGGTCACGATAAGTGATACTCTCTGCATTGGCAATTAAAACACGATCTTGCTGTTCGGCTTCCTGTCCTGATGATAGTGAGAATCAATTATTACTGAAAATTTATTCTACCTACCAAACGATTCATTTCTTCCAATATATAATACAATTGTGATTTGTGTAATTTCTGGCGATATTCATTAAAGTCCTTTAAATTACATATGACATCATTGTCTATAGTTATTTCGCCATTTTTTCGCAATCGTTTTAGGTTTCGTTCATTGGCGTAGAAGGTTTTTAGGTTGGAATCATGCAAAGGATTGTATTCGGGTATACATTCATGACTTGACGCATCAAATTCGTGTTTGAGATGTCGTAACTAGTTACATATGTACATATGTAGGAGTAAATTATAAATAATTTGTTTTTTTTTTATAAAATTCTACACTATCATTTACCGATTGTCCAATTTTATTTTTCGAAAATATGACCTGAGTTCCGGGACACTTTAACATGGGTAATTTTGAATTAAGCGGTATATGTTCCCACCCTGGCAGACTATTAATCGGCAAACCTGACTGAATTTTTATGTTAGACAATGAAATATTCCGATTTCGCCTTCGTGGTAACGACAACAATTCGATCATTTTAATAAACACGACAATTTTCGGTTTTAAATTGAAATTTATTGTTGTTGATAATAAATCTTTATTTCTAAATGAAAAATAATTTTTTTTATAGATATTGATGGAAAATTATTAGTTTTCGATTATTTCGATATCAATTTAGTTTCTAAATTTAAAGTAAACACTAGGGTTACTAAACACAACTTTTTTGGTGCATATAGGTAATATTTTGGTGAACTTTGGTACAGAAAACGTTGTAAAATTGGACACAAATACTACCTTATTAACTGATCGGTTAAATTTAAATTGGCTTTTTTCGATTAACGATTAAACCGGTTAAGTTCAGTCGGTTAACCGATTAACCGATGTAATAAAATTTCAAATTTGGGTGAGTTCAAAAACGTTAGTTGCAAAAGAATTCACTTTTTAAATGCATTCTACAATGCCTCCGTGTCCAATTTTACAACGTTTTCTGTACCAAAGTTCACCAAAATGTTACCTATATGCACCAAAAAAGTTGTGTTTAGAAATATATTTTCATACAATATATTTCCTCCTAGAAATAAATTCCTAAAATTCAGTATAAAAACAGAAATGAAGGAATTCGGAAATAAATTTTTTTGCCGAATGGTCGGTGCGAAGCTTTGTTAGGATGAGTAACATGATGAACTGACAACAGAAGAAACTCTCAATAGTAACACAAGCAATCTTTTGACGGAATTAACTGAAACAATTTGAAGTGTTAAAAATTTTAAAAATTAAAACGAACTTTAATAGCATAATGGAATATTTTATATGTTTAGAGAAATCTAGGAAAAGGACTGAGAATTTTGATATTCTGTATTATTGGTTGCTTTCGATTTCTGCAACATCTACGATAAGTAAAAGAATTTTTTCCAAGTCAAAATTTATCAAAACTAAAGAAAAGAGTCGCTTAAATCCTAAACATTTTAACCAAATTATTTTTCTAAAAGATTATTTTAGAAGATCTCTTTAAACTATTTAAATTACTAATAAAATTATCTCACAGTTTATTTTTTAATAAATAAAAAATATGTATTGATTAAAAAATATGTATTACATTGTTATGAATTATTTTTTGTTTGCTCGTTTTGGTTCAAGAATTGTTATGTTATTATTTTTTTACTAATTACCTACAAATAATAAATAATTTTTAATTTTTATTTATTAAAATTACTTAATTTATAAAAAACTTTATTAATCGGTTAACCGATCAATTACATAATTAACCGATTAACAACCGATTAAACCAAAACCTCACCGATTAAACCAAAACCTCGATTAATTAATCAAGCGATTACCCGATTAAAGTAAAAGCCCGATTAAATGAATACCCTAGTAAACACCCTTTTTTTTAAAAAAACAAGCTTTGATTTAAATGCGCCAAAAAGAAAAAGAAAATAAACTTTTACTTTAAATTCATTACACATACTATATGATATAAAAGCTTGTCGCGAGATTTAATTACTCGTATTTACTAAGATTGAATATTGTAATCTAATCAAGTTAATTTCGCGACAAGCTTTTATCATCATATATATTATTTCTAAAGCACATTTTTTTGTCGGTTGCAAATATCTCCCATACCACCGCATCAAATTTAATGAATGATATCTCATTTTAAAGCTTATTTCTAACACTAATGACGAAAAATAATTAGAAATTGAAAAATTAATATTTTCATTGATAAAAATTATATTTTAAAATGTATTGAAGTTACTAAAATTTCTATTAATTATTTTCATTTTATGTTACAAAAATGACAACTAACGGTGCGAAATATTCGCACGGGTCATCTAGTATATATTATTTCTAAAGCACTTTTTTTGTCGGTTGCAAATATCTCCCATACCACCGCATCAAATTTAATGAATGATATCTCATTTTAAAGCTTATTTCTAACACTAATGACGAAAAATAATTAGAAATTGAAAAATTAATATTTTCATTGATAAAAATTACGGTGCGAAATATTCGCACGGGTCATCTAGTATCATATAAATTGTGTAATGACGTTATAAGTTGATAGTAAAAATTTTAAAGTAAAAGTTATTTTATTTTTTATTTTTAGCACATTTAAATTAAAGCTTTTTTTAAAAAGGTTTTTACTTTCAATTTATTTCCTTTTAGCACATTAAAATAAAAGTTTGTTTTTAAAAGGGGTTTCTACTTTAATTTGTTTAAAACTCGCAACTAAATGCACAGTAGGTCCATTCATTTGATACCCATATTGTAGACAAGCAATTAAAACTTATTCCGTCATATTGGATGACGTCACTTTATTTGCTTATTCTCAGCAAGCCCTTTTGTTTGATACCCATGTTGTAGAAATGCATTAAAAATGGCTAGTCCGCCTTCTGGGGTTTGCCGCCATGTTGCATTTAGAATGACATCACACAGTTTAAATAAATTGTCATCCAAATTGGACGTGTATATAAAATCTAAGCTCAATCGGTTGAAGATACCTGCCAAAAAATTGAGTTGCAAGATTTCACCCAAAGAAACATGCATACATACAGTGCACGTTAAAAAAAGCTTTTAATTTAAAAAGTCAACATAAACCCGATGCTAGTTTATAGACCAAATTAGCTGTATGATTAGAGCTTAGTTTGATTGATTTGGAAAGGTTGGGCCAAATTTGTTGCACCCGCGGTGGAAATTTTAACCTTCCTCCTGGCTTTTAAAATATCATATAAACATTTTTTAATTAATATAAAGTAAACATATTCAAATGTAGTCTTTTAAAGACTTTTTTAATGCAAAATGTTTTTTATTTAATTAGGTTAAACTAAAACAAGTGTCTAAATGTTGCACCCGCGATAATGGAATGTCCCTTATAGTTTAAGTTATAAGTTATCTTGTAAATTTTTATTAATATCGTATTAGTTTAAATTGTTATTTTCTCCACTGTATTGAAGACCTTAGATTTAATCAAGGCCCATCTATCAGGTCTGCTTACTTGTACAAAAACAAAAAACGATTCTTTTTAGTTGTCAAAAATTTACTAACACATATACAAAGCAAAAGGGAAAAACGTGTATGTGTGGCATACCATAAACGTAAACAAACGTATACATGCACATGTAAGCAAAATGTAAACAAATTTTGACAACTAAAAAGAACATAAACAATGATCATCAGACTTCTTGCGAAGACCTTTTAAATGGGCCTTGGATTTAATTGCAGAATTTTGAAGCCTTCAATTGACAAGAAGGTTCTTGAATCTACTAGACTTCAATTACTACCGGTTGTGAACTATAAATACAGGCCGTCTCGTAAAAAGTTGAGTTCAGTTATTTTTGAGACATTAAATGGTTCAGTTCGGTACAAATAATATTGGATACATTTTGTGAACGGTATAATTAATTTCAACAAAGTTTGTTAAGTTGAATAAGTGTTTTTATTTATTTCGATTTGCAATTTAAAGAACTCAAACGAGTGTATTAAAGGAAAAACGTATCAATATGTTTGTTAATCATATTCACCCTTATTCTATTTGGCGTCGTCAACAGTAAACAACGCCGTTTTTTATGTTTTGTTTCAATTTCGTATTCCCGTTGGCAATATTGCCATATTTCGATGACTGTTAACATATGTTTGGTATTTTCTAAGAAAAATTGGCGTTGCTGTTGCCTTAAATTGCCCTTGATTTTGTCGTCGGCATTTTTAGTGTTGTCTTGTGCTGCTTTGTGTCGTGTTTTAAAAATTTTACGTTATGGTTGGCTGCAATCATTATTTCTTCGGCGGTTTTGATATTTTTCTTCATTTGTGTTGTGTTTTGATATATTTTTTGTGGATATAATTGAAAAAATTAAACTAACAACTAAGTGCCAGTTCGAGAAGCTAGTGGAAGAGCTTGTAAAAAATCCATTACTAGCCAGAGGATTATGCAGGGTATCTTTTCCTAATAAATTAAATATCTCTTGCGATTAAAGAAGAGATGGTGGTGGGTTCCGTCCACACAGCCAATTACACCTGGAAATGCTGCTTTTCAAAGAAATGCAACTTTAATTTATCCATTGTGGACAAAGTTCTCTCTTCATGACTTCCAGAATCTCAGACAAAATTTTTAAACTTGTGGCTGGGACAGTCAAAAGTGGAAATAATTTCAAACGCTAAAATGGTACGATCCCTGGGTCAAAAAACGAAATGTTGCTGCAAATATATTGTGTTTGGAACAAACGTTCCCTTTTTTAACACATGTTTAAAAGAAAGTTTATTCAGCCGAAAATAACTTTCAGATCTTAAAAAGATTAAAAAAAATCCATGAGGCACTTGGGAAAATTTAATATAATAAAAAAAATTTTCATTTAACCATTATTTTTTTTACAAACAAATTTTTATTTAACTTAAAATTTGCACAAACAGCACAGAATTTCTTTTTCTTATAAAAAAAACAGTAAACAAAATGAATCAGCTGATTTAACATTAGAGATGTGTGCTGTATTTTATTAACATTATCGATAAATAGTCAACGGCGTCATAATACTCTTACAAAATACCAATTTAACATAGAATTGATGTTGTCTTTGATAAGAATTGCTGTTGCCTTAAAATTGACATTGTTATTGCCGACGCCAAATAGAATAAGGGTGATTAATAATTGAATGCTTCTTTGTATTATTTGAATCAAATTGAAAAAAATGCACTGATTTAAAAAACAGTTTTTTAAGTTAAAAATTGCAAGGCAACGCTGTTCTTTTCATAAAAAATTATATAAATTAAAATAACCTGCTCCACGTTATCATTAAGGGTGAAAATTTAGTTAATTTTTGGGGGATTTTTCAAATAAAAAATAAAACTCAGCAGACTACGCTAAGACGGACATCCCCAACTCTCTAGACACGTGTTTACATAACAGTAACAACATAAACAACAGCGACAGTAACAAACAAGAAGTGTACATAAGTATGTATTTGTATAAATCTATGCCATTTGGTCTGCGGTAAATACTAATGCTCATAGAAACCTAGGAAACTAAAGCGTTACCATGATTTCGTGACGAGCTATTTAATCTGTATCCTTATTTAAGTCACGAAAAAACAACAACAAAGTGTTGTTTTGAAAAAAAAAAAAATACAAAACAAAAAATTTGTTGTGTTAAGAATGAATAATATCTGTCCAAACCACAGGGGAATTGTTCTAATATTAAAATCAAATATTTATCTGATGAAAAAAGAGAAAATACATTAATAAAAAATAATTGAAGAAAAACTGATTTTTTATTACTTACTTACTCTAAAAGCTCGAAAGGCGTGAAAGCTTTAATGTGCACCATAATTAATTGGTATATTTTTTCTCTTTAATTTTTTCTGATTTTATTTCTCTTTAAATTATCTAAAACTAAAAATATAAAAGTTAAAGCTTCAAACTAATCTGTTCGTTGTTAGGTTTATTTAATTGTTGATGGTGATTATTGGGTTAACGTTGTTTTCGGTGGGAGAACGATAAAGGAAAAGAGGAGAATTTAATAATTATATGTCATTGTGAAATTGTTAATGTAAGTATGCACTGCAAACAGTATTTAAAGATCTCCGTGTGTATGTCGAAATGGGGTTTTTGAAGAAAGACCTCATTCATGATGGGGACTAGGATATTATATATTTATATCACATGTAGTCCGGAACTATTTGCTATTGAAACTCAGCTAGATCGGACTAATGGCTGAGATATAAACAAAAAAAAAAAAAACTGAAAACAAGACTGTCTCTTATTTTTATACATACAGTATTAACAAACTTTTTTTTTCACTTTCACCCAAATTGGGGGGGACAATTACGAGTTTTGGTACAATAGTGAATTTACAAAACAAACTAGGTTAATAAAATTGATCTCAAATATTTACGATATATGAGATTTGTTTGGGGTTAAAAACCAGTGATGTCGACTTATTATTTCACCTACCTCCAATACAAATATGCTCCCAAAATAAGGTCTTGGAACGATAGCGCAAATATCATATGAGCTAGGGAACAATGGGCTTCTCAATACTATGGCGAATGGCATTTAAGATTTGACACGGCTGAATATAGATAGCACTTCTATTTGTTTCTATTTGCAAACAATTGTTGTAATTAGGTTTTTTAAACTTTTAAATCTCAACGGCAAGCTGAATTATATAATAAAGCTTAGGACTTTAAAAACGGGTTTTACATTGATAATACGGCAGTATTTAGTTAAATATTGAAAATGCTTGGAGAAGAGTAATTAACGTTGTAAATCCTTAGAGAATTTTCAGGTTTTTAAGCGAGTTCATAAAAAAAAGTTGTCGTATTCACAAAACCCCTTGTATCATTATATCGATTGTATGTTGCATAAAAAACAATAGTGAACTATGTATTTTAAAACAAAATACAAACGATACAACGACTCAATGGGTTTGTTAAATACAGAAAATGTTTTTTGATGGAGTTTATTAACAAAGTTTTCTAAATTTTTGTTTAAAATTTTTAAAAAGCTATACGAACGTTAACACTTAAAATTGTTAAAGAGGCAGTTAATGTTTTTATTTCTAGTCATAGAAAACTTAATTTGAACTACTATGAGTAACAGATTTAGCCGAACTAAAATTATGGATCAATCATAACAAAATTCTGTAGAGTGATTTCTGGTATTAAAGACCCTAAATTCGAAGTAGTGTAATCTATTTAAATGTGTTATATGTATTAAAGCATACGCAGAGAAAAAATATGGTTGGGCATGGTTACGGCAACTTCACTATGTTTATTGTAACAATATATTGTTATCGTACACAAATAATTATTATTTTTATTTATGTGGTGTTCTATAAACTACACATTAATATCAGCAAAATTATAGTAACTGTACACATATCAATGTTTATCGCAATAAATTTGAGTATTGTTGACTGAAAAATAATTATTTTTCTAACAACTAAATAATGATAGCTTCAAAACATATTATATTTCTCGCAACCATATCATGATATTTAATAGCTATAACATGATAACTTTCTATACATTTATCATAATATGTTTAAGATGCAATCAAAATATTTTTACTCTAATAATATTTTGTAAACACCATTTGTAAAATAATTTTCCATCAGTTGTGTCGTTTGTGTCGAATTATTTATTAGTGAGTAGTTCAACAATAAAATAAAATACAAATTAAAAAAAACAATTTTTAAAAAATTAAAAAAAATAAAGAAATTGTTTTAACATTAAAAAAAATTGTAAAGTGCCCCAAAATAAAAAAATCAATGCAAAAAATTAATTTTGTTAATTGTTGTGACAGCACCCACCAATAGGATTACTTCTAATTTTGTTATGATTAACATGATAATAATATGATTACTTCTTAACTTAGTATGATTAACAGGATAATAATATGGTAAGGCAAATATTCATTATATTTTTTAATGTTCTATGGTTTTTCTTTTTTGCACTAATAAAGGAAAGAGCAAACAAAAAAATTTTTTTTTGTTTTTGTAAAAATTTTTGGTTTTATTTTTACCAGCCACAACTGAAACCACAACTGAAACGAACACAAAGACGTTTGTGGTTAATAAAACAGTACGCAATTAAATGTTCTCATCAGAGAAACGGTTTTTTTGCTTAATGATTTACTACACAAACACTATAAGAGTTTGTGTTTTCCACAAATCTACCGAACCGAACACTAAGGAACGATATTTATTGTTTATTTTTGAACACTTTTTTAAAGAATTTTTAGAAGTCTGCTTTATATCTGACCTACGGTAATTATTATCACAAAATTGGATGGTGATATTTCTGACCATATTAAGCTTAATTGGACCAAATTTTACCACAATAAAAATATTTTTAACAGTTTTAGTTGTATTTAAATGATTTCACTGAGTAGGCTTTATGTGGGACCTATTGTAAATTATACAACGATCTTCACGAAATTTTACAGTGTAATTTTTATTCCTATAAAATTGTGACTCGCCAAAATTTATGGCAATAGCATTATTGTTTACGGTCTAAGGCATATTAAGCTGTTTTCTAAGAGTAGACTTTATAAAAATTTGACAGTGTAATTTTTAGTCCTTTAAATATGTGACGCATCAAATTTAATTACAGTATCATTATTCATTATGTACTTTAAATCGCTTCTAGGCTTACTATACTTATAGCAAATTTACGAAATATAATAATATTTATAGTCATATAGAACGAATTTGTGCAAAATCTCTTATCAATTCGTGCATTAATCTACCATTTATCTTAGTTTTGTTGAACAAGATTATCAATTTTTTAGGATGGTGATTCCACATTTGGATTTATTACTTTTGTCGTAATGACCCGATTTTGCTAGATTTCAATATCAAACTGCTTAGGATAACTGAAGCAATATTGCTTCTTCTTTTGAGTCGTTCTCAACTGAGCGTGCTTTTAACAGAAGGAAAGAAGGACAGACAGACGGGTATGGCTTAATCGACTTGGAATTACTCAAGGATCCAGAATATATAAATAATAAAAACGTTGCACAAGGAATGACAAACTTAGTATACCCTCATTCACCACTAGTGGTGAATTTCAAATTCTATTTCGAAATACATACTCCAAAAACAAACCTTTATTAAAACGTCCTCAAAATATTATCGATTTTTTAAAAACTTATTTTAGCACATGACAAAATTCCATCATCAAAAATTTTCCTTCACTTCTTCCGTTATACATACATTATCAGTTATGTTTTGTAGTTCAGTTATTCTAAAAAACAGAGATGATTACTCTTGATGGTCTTAAATATTGCATGTTTTAAAACCATATATTGTAAGTATGTATGTACCTTCCTGGCTGGCACTTGTAACTAAATACATTGTAAATTGTTTATGAGTCCACCGGTATTTAAGACTAAAATGTATTTTTTTCGCTATTAATCGGCCAAATGATGTAAACAATGCCCTCCTTATCCCCTCAGCCAATAACAACTCTTTTACGCACACAAAATTAACAAAAGTAACAATAAAATACTTTCATCTATTAAGAACTTCAATAGAAAAGTAGCAGAAAAAATTAAATAAAAGTTAAATGTCGAGAACTAAAAATATAAAATAGCCTTTAACAACAGGTATAAAAAAAAATAAGATGTAATCGAAAGAAGTATGTAAGTAGAAATAAGTACATACTTCAAAATATATACAAATTTATTCAAGCAGAGCAATAAACAAAGAGTAAGTAACGATGGGATACAAAAACAGAATTAATACTTAATATTAGAGAGCATAATGTAGCACTAAAAATGCTTCAATTCGTACTTTAGGTTCGAAAAAAGTACTTTTACTATACGCTATTTTGATGTATTAGAAATAGTATTTATAAATATAAGTATTTTTATAATCAGGCTTAAGTTCATCAAATTTAATTTTCATTAAATTATTTTTATGAAGAAAGTAATTTTACAACACGAAAATTAGTTAAAATTGTTATTGATAATTTTTCATTCTTGACGAGGCCGGGGCTTGAATAAATAGTTCAACAAAATAACCACAATACTGATTATTTATAAATATATGGGCAACTTCAAATTTTTTGAGCACCTGCTGAAACCGACATACTATGGCTCTTATTTCGTTAAGTTTTATGAATTGAAAAAAACGTTGTACAGGGTTTGGATGACTATACTTGAAGGATATGACGTGCAAAGTTTTACGTTGAAAAGTCCTCACCTTAAGAATTGGTGGTCATCTAAAATTCGAAAAATTAAAAAAACGACTTGAAACTTCCAACAGTTTTTTCATTCATTCCGTTTTCTTTGTAATAGTTTTAAGCTTTTAGATCCAAACCCATACAAAATATAGTCACTAGACTTGGAGGATATGTCCACTAAAAAAAAAATTTTGATATCGCTGCTGCGTGAAAAGTTGCATGGTGTTTTAAAGTGAAACCAAAATTTTCCGAATTTTGAAATTTTTGAAGATTTTGCATAGAGTTTTTGCGCCGTTTAATAAAAATGAGTTTTAAGCGCAGAATTGAAAAAACTGCGTAATTTTATAAAGTTTGAGGTGTATCAAGTTGGTGTCAGCGCACCAATAACGTATCACGGACATCACAAACTTAAAAGAATTTAGCGTACATTTTTTAAAAATGTATCTTTTTTGCGTCTGACAATCTGAATTGCCTTTTAAGTTGGCTAGTGTATTGCGTGATGTGAGTAACTTCGTAAAGGGCACCTCCGAGGCGAAAACGCACTTTAAAATTTTTAAACGCAAAAATTTTATGAACTTTTGAAAATTTTTGCAAAAAAACAATTTATTTTTAAGCTTTTTTTTATATCAAAACATGTCATGGAAACATGTTTAGGTATCTAAATAGATTCTTCGCGACGGACTAAACTGATAAAGTGCAAAAAAAAATAATTTTTTTCAACCGTGGCGCGTGCAGCGGCAGTTTTTTCCAAACACATTTCGCCTTGTGACAACTGAAGCGCTGTATCAATTCCGCTCAAACGTACATCGAATAGAAGACTTTACTGAGCTTGATACTTAAATTGAAAACGCACCAAAAAATTTTAAGGATTTAACATTTTATGGAGGAAACAAAATGTTTCTAACCTTAAAAAGCATCCTTGTATGAAATATTTGATTTGCGATAGCCAAATAGTTTTTTTCCCAAAATATTGCAAATTATGTCTTATACTAGCCGTAATTTTGTAAAATGTTTAACAATTTTAAATAAATTTTTATATGCATACACGATAAAAAAAATTTTTTTATATTTTTTTTCCAGTGTATTTTAAAAAGTATTCAAGCTTTTACAAATATTTTAGTGTGCTAAGAAAGCCCTTAAGGGGTATTATCCACACGCGTTTTCCTTTTTCAATTTTAACAAAAACTGTAATTTTTATATTTTTTTTTAATTTTTAACTTTAAACCGCAGTAAAATTTGCGCCGTGTAATAAAAATTATTAACGCGAACGGATTTCACATGCTCAAATATCGGTTTATACACACGCAAATCAACATTGATGTCAGACAAAAAAAAAAAAAATGTCTAGGTGTCGTAAATTTTTGAAGTTGCTCATATATATATTTTCCTTTCACTCCTCTTGGGAGCATAGTATTTATAAATAAAATTACAATATTTTGTGTTTTCCCCATTACGACTTTTTGGCATGTTTAATCAGAAAAATCTGATTTGCTTGTATTGTTTAAAAGACATATTTAGGGCTTAGTCATTAGAGTCCAACAAAAATCGTTCCGCTTGCCTTTTGTTTCCAAATGCACCGTCTTCAAATCTCCTCGTTTAAAAACCCCAATCGTGAAAGAAATGAGCTTATATCTTCCAGTATTTACTTAAATCGAAAGATTTTTCATTAAAGTTTTATTATGTTAAAAGTTAAAAATAAATACTGTCAAACAACTGTTGACATTTATTATGTCAAATATCTGTAAAGTGCTAAACTGTTAAATATTTCCAACTGACATTGCAGACTTAACTCTATACTTAACTAGTACAGATCCAAACTAACTGATAAAGCTCCAAAAATAACGATTTTATTCGATAGCAAAACTTAATCTTTTCATTTTAGTTGGCATTTAGATCGGGATTTACTATCCTACACAATCGTACGATTCATTCTATTCTGCTAAAACGGTTGTCATAGCCACCATCACATAAAAAAGATGCAAAATCAAATGATGCACCTACTTTACAAGAAAATGTAACTCTGATCGTATTAGTGTTAGGGTGTCGGTTTACCGATTAATTACTACCCGATTAACTGATCGGTTAATTTAAAGTTGGCTTTTTTCGATTAACGATGAAACCGGTCAATTTCAGTCGATTAACCGATCTAACAGAATTTTTAATTTTTTGTAGTATTATAACAAATTTTTTTTGTTTTTAATTATTTGTTTCGTCTCATATACAAAAGGTATGTGCTAAGAAAATATTTTTTTGTACAAAATATTTCCCTCTAGCAATACATTATTAAAATACAGTACAAAAACATAAACTAGGGAGCTCGGAAATAAACTTTTTTGAAGAATGTTCGATGCTGAGCTTTGCCAGGATGAGTCAGATGATAACTCTGTTAACAGAATTTGCCGAAACAATTAGAAGCGTTAAAAATTTTAAAAAATTAAAACAGGACTTTATTTTATATGTTAAGATTATTTTATATTTTATTTTTAATAAGTTAATCACACAGTTTATTGTTTAATAAAAACATAATATGTATTAATATTTTGTTTGTTATATTATAGTTTTTTTTTTTTTTTACTAAAAACGCCAAATAAAAATAATTTTTGCATTTTTCTTTATTGAAATTTCTTAATTTATATCAAAAATTTTATTAATCGGTTAACCGATCAATAACTAAGTAAACCGATTATTAACCGATTAAACCAAAACCAAAAAATCGAGCGATTAACCGATTAAAGCAAACCCTCGATTAAATGAATACCCTAGATCGTATAGGATATATGATTTTATCAACATTTTCATAAACATTTGCAAGTCAAACAAGTTTATTAAGAGCAAAATAAACCACACAAATTGCTTGGCAAATTTGTTAAATTTTATGTTTGTTCAAATATTTTGTGTTGTAAATTGGGTTGTTTGCTATCTGGACAAACATTTAAAGCGTGTTTTTTGAATAATTTAAATTTTTTTAACTTTTTATGGTGTCTAGTGCCAAATGTAATCATTTCAGCGAACAATTTGCGAAGTGGAGACGTTTAAGATGAAGCAGCATTGTTTGCCACAAAACAGCCCATTCCAAGCAAATGAAAAAAGTTTAAACATAAGCATCTTTTTGCTGTCAAATTGCTTGTTTAGTTTATTTGTTCTTTTAGTGCCAATCAATGTCACAAAAACTAAAATTATATCAATAAATTTGAAATGAAATTCCCTTAAAAAATTGCTTAAATCAGAATTTGTAAAAACAAAACTTTAAGACAAATTTGTTAAAAAGAAGGGGAAAAATCTGAAAAATAAGCCAAGTAAAAAAATCTCTAAAATCTGAAAAAAAAAATCAAAATTGAAAGAGATTTAGATAAAAAAGCTAATTTTGAATAAAGATTTATGATGCAATAAAATCGAAAATTATTGAAATATATACTATGAGAAATTACATCTTAGTTTTGCTTAACCTGTTGGTCTTTAATTAAATAATAAAAAAATACATTTCGACGGAAAAATCCGAGTTTCAGACTACGTTAAACAAAGTTTAAATTTAATTCACATCTCAAAAAACCAGGCCTAAACGAAGTAAAAAGCAATAACCTTTTTCCGAACGAAGATTTCGTTCGCTTTACTTACATTTAAAATAAGAACAAATTATAAGATATTGTTATTGTTTTACATGTAAGTTAAGCGAACGAAGTCTTCGTTCGAAATCGATGATCCGGCCAAAAAATTGTTAAAATTTATTGTATCTAAAAGTTTCAAAAAACATTGAAATGTGGTACAAATATTATAAAAAGAAAGCTTCCTTTATTATAGATAAAATGTGTTTAAATCATAACAAAAGAAGGAAATATATTTTTAATATCAATTTATTGGAAAGAAAATTTTATAAAATTAATGTTTATATATGATTTCTGCCATGTGGCCGCCACGCCACGGCTGGCGCGTAGAATAGAAGAAGTGCACGATGAGTTTGACGAATAGAACAATTCTTTTGATTAAAAATTTCAACAATTTGCACGCGTTGCTCTGTTGTCAGTCGAATCACAATAAAATTTCAAAGCAAACTAAATTAAAAAGCAACTATCAGCTGTTAAATGGGTGCTCAAATAGAGCAGTGATGCCAACTCAAAGTTGTGAAACTATAAAAAACACGATTAACTATTAAATAACAATAAAGTTACAAATTTCTAAATTTATTTTGAATATTCCTGAAACTATTACCAGAAAATTGATATACATAAATACCATAAAATCATGTTAAAAAGGTGGATAGATGAAAAGCATTGAAAATCTTTTTAATGTACCAGATGAATTCAAATCGAGCTCTTACATTTTTGGCGATTGATTTTTTATTGCATATTAAATGGGACACATTTTTAATTCTTGGTACCATTTGTAAAATTAATTTATCCACTCTGTTCCAAAATATAAAAACAACCACTCTGCCAGAGAGTAAAACACCCACCAGAGATGTAGAGCTTTATGAAAAGCTTTTCTTTTTAAGGAGGAAATACTTTCACTGTAGAGATTCACAGCGATTTTCTTTAGTTTCTAAATGAATTTCACTGAGAAAAGACATAAAATAACGGTAGAAGAACCTGTAACGAATCAACGAATCCAACAAAAAAGAAAATAAAAACGTTGTTGTTATTTGGATTAAATGTTTATACAAGTGTGTTGTGTTTTCGAATGTGTGTGTGTGAGTAAGTGTTGGTGTGGATACGTTTTTATAATATTAAGAGTGTGCATTTGTGTTTGTTGCCGAAAACTTATACAACATTTGACAAATACATGCATATATTTATGTGTGTGTGTGTAAACGACGCAAAACATCAGAAAAGATTTTTTTTCAAAAAATATTAACCAAGCCTTCTTCTATTTTAAATAAAACCACTAACACCCATCCCATCATCTGCAACAATATCTACATCGTCCGTCATCAGCTTTAGCAGAAAGAAAGAAAAAAAAAATCATATGTAAATATGTACATACATATGTACATACATACATACATATGTATATTAGTAGTTCATTTTTTAAAAAAAGGTTTGCCTTTCTACTAGTTAGACATATTATTAGTTGTAGTTGTTGTATGTGGAAGTGTAGTAAAGGAGCAAAAATTTAAGATTTTCTCATACTCAACAACAAACAATCAACCATTTATCCATCTACACAAACATTCATACATCCTTAAAGGGTTTTAAGTACACACAAGTGTGAATGAAGATGGATGTATGTGAATGTGATTATTTTTCGTTTTGTTTACCACTACTACAATGACAAAAAGCTTCATAAAGCACAACAAAGTAAAATAACGGAAAATAAAAGAAGAGGAAGAAAAACAACAAAAAATATTGTATAAATAAAAAAAAAAATGGCCAACATTATCCTCATTATAATACTGACAAACAAATAAAGTTAATTGTGCAAAATACGATACTTGTGCATTAGTATTTGTGTAACGAAACAATTAAAAATACGAATAAAAATATAAAATTATAATTAATGTACAAACATACATTTAAATAAAAACATACTTAAAGAAGAACATATGAATAAAATAAGAAGCATACATTTTGTTAAAAAAAAATTTAATTGTGCTAAATATTATTTAAATCAATATGACTATCCCTAATGTGTACTTTGCACCATCTCACAAGTCTTACGTATTTTGACAAAAATGCTTACCTGATCTTATTATTGCTTAAACAAATTTCAGAAAACAGTAACAACTATTCATGAAAGTGTTTTTTTCCTCAAAATATTTTAAGACTTGTGGGTTAGTGTAAACTAACCTTAAGGAGTGTTACAAAATTTTAATTTGTTAAAAAATCTTTCAAACGGAACATGGTTTTAAACAGCAAACGGAAATAAAAATAATACACTACAAGAAGAAGAAGAAGAAAAAAGGTTGTCAGAGAATTATATGAGTTGGAGTGCGCTCAACATTAAAAAAGTGCAATTAAAGTTCTTTGGAAAACAAAATGCGTTAAACTTGAAACTTTGTTCAACACCAAAGAAAATGTTTAAAATTTAAAAAAATTAACTTGAGATAAAAATAATTAACAAACATATTAAGAATCGCCTGTAATAAGTAAATAATTTGAACTAGACTTAAAGTTAATTGTAGGTTCGAATTAGTTAGATATTTGTAAAACACGTATATAATCAAGTAAGAGTGCTATAATACCATTATTCGTTACAGTGTAAGGCGAACTAAAGGGTTTTCCGGGAGTGAGCTTTTTATGGGGTGTATGGTAAATTATGGACCAATCTGCATGAAATTTTGTAGTGTAATTCCGACCCCCTTATTCATAAAAAATATTTCAGTTTTATTTAAGGTTAATTAAACAAATTTTCATATAAAATTTGTCTTATAAACCTGTTATAAGCATGGAAATATTGTTTATGAATAGCGCCTCTAGTCTAACGAAACTGTGCCAGACCAAAATTTGCTACTATAACTACAAATATAGCGTTATTCGTTACAGTTTTAGGCGTACTTAGGTGTGTTCCGAGAGTGGACTTTATATGGGGCCTATGGTAAATTATGGACCGATAATCACGAAAATAAGTACAAAGTATGATGTCTAGTCAAATAAAACGAACTTGGGTAAAATCTTATGTCAATCTGTGCATTCTGCTACCATTTATGTTGGTTTTTGTAACAAAATTATCTCTTTTTTTAGGGGGGTTGTTCCACAATTGGATTTATAACTCTTTTCTTACCGAACCGATTATATGTATTGGATTTGCAAACCAAACTGCTTTGGAAAAATAGAAAGAATTTTATAGCAATGCTGTTCTTTTCTTTTAAGTTGTTCGTAAGCGAGTGTAATTTGAAGTTGTTGAAATTATAATATACATATGAAGCAAAATTCGATCTGTACTTTACGCTCAAGGTTTTCTTGGACAACCAGCCGGCTGGATGGACATCTTTAGATCGAGAAACTGATTCTGAGTCGGTCGGTATACTAAAAGGACTAGCGTTATACACAAAAAAATATCCACAAACAAAGTGATGCGGAACTCCATAAAAACCTCTATAACGGAAACTCATGCAACTGTATATATACGGTTTCCCACATTATAACAAACGGGTTTATAAAAAGTTGTGTTATATATCTTTGATGTTAGGCAAAAAGGTCTTAAGTCAGAAACTGTAGTTTTTCTTAATGTTAAGTTGAAAAATTATTTAATTGATTTATTTGCTAAAGATCAAATGATTACGATAAGTAGCAGTAGATTAAATCTATTGAAAACAAACGAAAGAGTAAAAAATTGGTTATGCCTTATAAAAAGCTAAAAATTAATTTTTTGACTTAACACCTTTTTGCCGCACGTTAAAGGTTTAAAATACTTCACGCAGAGAAAAAACATTTTTTAATATGGCCCCCTCAAACAAAACTATTTTAAGGAAAATTTTTATACATATTATGTTTTATTAAACATATTTTTGACACCGAAAACCATATTATGGTTAAATAAGTCCTTCATTAAGATCCCACAGCCATATTATGGTTGCCTCTATACAAGTTATGGCCAAATATGACAATAATTTGTATACCACTAATAATTGTTTGGTTTTTAAACTTTTCCTAGAGCAACATTCAATGGTTTAAAAACAACCACGCTATTTTAAGTGTTAAACACATTATTGTTATTATCAACAATAATATGTTCGGAGGCAACCATTATATGGTTGTGGCTTCTTGTTTAGGAGTCTTTAAAGTCTACTTTCGTTGTATGGTGTTGTTATAAACGCCAAGGAAACCGTTGGGTTACAAGAAGTACTTTACGAGATTCAAAATATTTAAAGACAAAATATTACATCAATTACATTTAAATATAAAATAGCTTAAAATATGAAATTAATAAAATCACGTTTTAAAAATTTTCAAAAATTCCCGTTAGCCTAAAAGATGAAAAAGATAGTTCGTAATCTAAAAATGCTCAACTTTTGATATTTTTCTGATGTTCTATTGCGTCATATTGGTTGTTTTTGCTATATTTTTTTGAATTTCACATTAAAAAAATTAAAGAACATACAACCAATATGATACCATATAACACTTTGTTAATTGACTAACTGTATTTTTATTTTTCTTATATTAAGATGCTTATAACCCAATTGAATTAGGAGGCTAATCTTCAACTTTTGTTATTTGCGGAAATGTGTAGAAAAAATAGTTTTATTTTAAACATTTCTGGGAATTTTAAAAATATGTATTTTTTCTTGAGAATTACCGGTTAATTTTTGTGGACGAATAAAAACGGACAATTTTTGTTTATTAAATTATAATTAAGGTCTATTACCAAGTACGCTCAATACCCATTAGTGGTATTCACACCGAACTTGTTAATTTGTTACTCGGTAGTTTGTTAATTTGTTAAAGTTACCAACTGTGAACGACCCCCTTTTTAAAACTTTGTAAGTCTGGTAACTTTAAAATAAAAAAATCATTTAATTAACATACTTACTCTCAATGTACACGAAAATTGCCAAAACACAAATATTTTTTTAGAAATGTAGCACAGATGACTTTTTTATTATATTTATTTAGAAACTGCAACAGCTGATTGTGAGTTACCAACTAACAACTATTTTATCAGGGGTGCCGTGTCGTTAATTTGTTAAATGTTAATCCGGTAGCGCGTTAAATATACAAAAACAAATTGCGAGTAAAAAAATTAACGATTAACGACTAACAAACCAACAAGCTCTGTGTGAATACCACTATTGTTTTCATTGTATTGTGTAAAGTAAACTAATTCAAATAGCTTTACTAATAATATTAATAAGTACATTAAATATATAGGGAAAAGTACTTAAAGCTTTTGCTTTAGTTGGCAGTTTGTATAAGATCAAGATGATGACTTAATAAAATCTATATTCACACATTTTTCAAATGCTTGTTTTGCTTAATTAAAAATGTTAGTTAGTGATGTTCACTTAACATTGCTTACAACATTTTCTGAGTTAATAGCAAAAATAATTTAATCGATAAACCCCATAATCTTTTAAAAGTTGCTTCTTACTTAAAATTTTGCTTATATTTAACAGTAAAAGGTTTGCTTGCCTTACAAATTCAAACATGATTAGCTACAGCAATATTTCAGTGGCAACAAGGGAAAAGTGCTTAAGTCTATGTTTTAAGTTTTGTAGGAAAGCAATTTTATATTTTGAAAATGTATTTTTGTTTTAATAAATTGTCAATTCTCTTTAGCTACAGTTTTAATACCTAAACACTACAAACGTCAAAGATCGGAAGTAAACTTTAGTTTTTATTCCAAATTTGATTGCACATTGCAAAAAATAAGCGAAAATCTATTTTGCTATAACTTCCTAAAAATCCATTCGTACTCTTAAATATGGAGATTACAACGGCGCGCCGCGGCGTCATTAACACGAATTTTGCTTATGCCGACTACCATAACGATTATTGTCAGACAACAATATAAAACATTTTATCTTAAATTTAAAATTTAAATATACATTTTATCTTAAATTTAAAATTTAAATATACATTTTATCTTAAATTTAAAATTTAAATATACATATAGCCAATTCACGAAGTGCTAAGTGCTAAAGTACTTTTTTGGGCTAAATAACACGTTGTTTATTATCATATGATTTAATAAAATTAAATTAAAAATTTAACAAATAAAATGTGGAATTATTTCTTTTTTAAAATCATTTAATTTTTAAAATGGTTTTCAAATATAATTCTCTCAAATCAAATTTTAATTTATAAAGATTTCTTGAAATAGTTCTATTCCTTCAATATTTCAAGTACTTTTTGCATAGGCGAAGCTTTGTTTTACATTGAAGCCACAAAGTATACAGAGATGAAAAAAGTGACGTATGAAAAATGCCTAAATCATTTGCGAGGGCAGCTCTCGAAGAAAGAGAAAGAAAACGTAGTTTGTTAGTGAAGTGACAATGCGTAAAAACAGGCCGCTACTATCAACACAAATTGCATAATCAAAACAAAAAACGCAAAAAGAGCAGCTTTCGAAGAAAAAGACAGAAAAAACACAATATTTTCTGTCTCGTGACGCCTCTGTATACTCTGTGTTGAAGCTTCAGATATGGGCTAATCCTGCGTTACGGACGTGGCATTCGCACGCAAATTTGCTTGTTAAGATTGACACAGCTGGCGTTAACACTGGAATATTTCATGAAATTTTTTGCAAAATGCATTTCTTTGGGAGTACTTTAAAACTTGTTTTAAACTGAAAGGTTAACTGTTTTTGAAAAAAAAGTTATGCTAGCTTAAAGTTCCGTTACGGACGTTACAAAAAATGCAAGTCGACTTTGAGGCTTATGCGAATTTCCACATTTTTTTTAGCTAATTTTGCATAATAAACAAAAAAAGTCCAAATACAAAAAATTAAGTGGAATATATGACCATATCAATCCAGCTTATCGCTAAACAACAGCGCCAATACCGTCCACCGCTCCTTTTTCATGCGAAGTGGCAAAAAAATCCATTCGAAACAACTCACATTCCACTCTTTTACGAATTGTGGAATGTTTCTCAGAATATATTTATGTGCCTCTCTAAATTTGGCCCCTCGTTGTCTATTATCTTTTTTTATTTTTTTTGCCTGTGACACACTATTTTTTAGCTGTTCTTTGATTTTCTTAAAATATGCTCGATTTATTTCTACCTCTTTAGTTTTAAACACCAACAGTTTTCCAGTACTATTTTCAAATTTGCACGAAATTATTTTTCTCTGTCTGCATTTGAACTCATTTTAATTAATACGAATGTATTTATCTCCACTCGCAAAATTTTGATATCAAAGCAAGACTTGCTTAAAGATTTTTAACGGAAAATCCAGTTCGCGAACATTGCATGCATGGGCGTAGCACCAAATATTTAAAGGGGTGCATGGAGGTTGCGGTTTACAACATGGTTATTAATTACTAATTATTGATATTCAGGAATTATTTTAGGTTTCAGAAGAATTTGAAATTCATCTCAATTTAAGTTGCAGATTGGTGAAGTTTTTCGGATTCTCGGCAGCCTAGAGGAATTTTAAGTTTAGATCCAGATTCAGTAGGTGAAAATTTATTATAAACACTTACCTTTACCTCATAATATTAAAATACAACTTTGGGTATTTTCATGCCGTTACGGACGTTACACACTTTGTCATTTATATTAAAAAAAAAGTGCACTAAAGGTATTTCTTTTTTTCATCAGATTAAAGTGCATAAAAAACTCTGTTTATAAAGCTAGTTTGGAAAACAAAATTATTAAAATTCATTCTGTTAAATTTACAAAACCCTATTTTCCGTTACGGACGTTACACACAGTGTACCACTTTTTTGACCATGGAAAATACCCTTTTTTACAAGAATAAATGAAAGCAAGAGGTACGTTTAGGTTAGCATCTGCCAAGAACAAACAAACCACCGTAAAACCTTATTGCTTATATATTTTGAAGATTGGATATGTATCCTATTATTCCATTAACAAACATTTGGATTTTGGGCAACTTTAAATTTCTGCCTTTGGTTTAAAAATTTTCGGATTAGCCCATATGTACATATGTATTATTAAGGAATATATACGTTCCGATATGTACGTTATGGTCATAACTTTTTTTATGAGTGCAAAATACCACTCCTGTACCATGTGGGGAATGTTGTTGTGATAATAAAAAACTATTTTTTAGGTTGATTCGGTTAAAAAAGTTTCCGCACCGAAAGCGATTTCTAAAGTGCCTTAAATTTGTATTTTTTATTATTTTAATTATTGTACAAACAAATACATATAGATTTACATAAGTATTTTTTTTTATTAAACCGCCATTTATGTTTTGTTAAAATTCGTAAATTTGGCCCCTACAGCGCCTAGGATGCCCCTAGATGGGTAAAATGTATGACCAACCCCACTTTATTTTTTATCTCAATTATTTATTTCTAACATACCTACGCGCTATCTCCATTCCTTAAGGGCGCTCCCATACAAAATTTTCAATGCAGACTAGAGATATATTAAAGAAAAAGTCCCATAAATGCCCAGTAGTTGCCCCTAGTGGGATAACGTATATGACCGCCCTCAATTAGTATTTTGTTCTCAACATTGTCTGGATACATACTTGCCTCTTATCTCCACTTTTTAGGGGTGCTCCCATACAAATATTGCGTTTTATGAAATTCTTAAATTAATAGCTTTAAAACAGATTTTAATCATAAATAGCTTGTTTTGTTAACAGCTTCGTTTTTTATATATCTGCAAAAAAATTAGAAGCCTAGCTTCATTTTCCAATTTTTTTATGAATTTTAAAAAAACAATAATTTCGACATTTTGATAAAAAAAATTATTTTTTTTTCAAAAAAAAAAAAAAAATATATCGGGTGATTTTTTAGCTATTATCTTTTTGGCCACACTGGTTTAAACAGCTGACGCACGTTTCGTGTTTTGTTTCACTGTCAAACATCTTCAGTTTGGTCTATAATTTAACCACGAATCGTCTTACAAACGTACAACGCTTGCAAATTATTGAATTTTATCATCAAAATGCGTGCTCTGTTAAGAAAGTTCATCGCGCGCTTCTTGTGTTCAGCGACGAAGCTCATTTTTGGCTCAATGGGTACGTTAATAAGCGGAATTGTCGATTTTGGAGTGAAGATCAGCCAGAAGCATTGCAAGAGCTACCAATGCATCCAGAAAAAGTCACAGTTTGGTGCGGTTTATGGGCTGGTGGCATCGTTGGACCGTACTTCTTCAAAGATTATGCGAATCGTAACGTAACTACCGTGAGATGATATCCAACTTTTTTTTGCTCAAAATGCAAGAGCTTGACATGTGGTTTCAACAAGACGGTGCCACATGCCACACAGCACGCTTAACAATGGACTTATTGAGAGGCGAGATGGGTGAACATTTTGTTTCACGTTCGGGACCGGTCAATTGGCCGCCTAGATCGTGCGATTTAACGCCTTTAGACTATTTTTTGTGGGGCTATGTTAAAGCTCATGTCTATACACACATGCCCGCTTGACGCATTGGAAGACAACACTGAAGCATTTACTCATGAGATACTGGCCGATATGTTGGAAAGAGTATGCCAAAATTGGACTAAGCGGGTGGACCATTTGAGGCGCAGTCACGGTCAACATTTGCATGAAATAATCTTCAAACATTAAATTATATGGACCGTACTATCGATTCAAATAAAGATTTCATGCATTTTTCTGAATTTTATGTGTTTTTTTTAGACTTTCCTATAGCTCTTAAAAAATGACCCGATTTTTCTAAAGCGACTGTTCATATTTAAAAAAAAGTTTTACTAAGCTTTAAAGGAAATTTTATTGCGGAATTTCAGGTTATTTTCTTTTTTTAATAAACTAAACCGTTTTTGAGTTACGCGAATATATGTTGTGCAACCTCCTCCATTTCCGAAATTTATTTATTTATTAATGTATGTATGCCTATGGAATTTTATTCCTTACAGACAATTTAAAAAATAATTGATTACAAAATGGTACACATAAAAATATTATACATAATTAACAAGAAAAATTACTAAGTGTTGAGAAATGTGATTGTTGCCATTTTTATAGCATTAGGATTTGATAAAAAGTCGATAAATCTATTTAAGTTGTTAAATGCATTGCTCATTCTCCTGAGAGGGTCAGCATTAGCATAATTAGCTCTAACAAATGCAACTGATAATGGTATGTTATTCCGGGATAAACGTTGAGGAATGTTGAGAGAAATATCATTAATCAAAAATCCACAGCAGATGTCACCATTAATAACATTGAATAAAAATGACACATTAAGCATAGTTCTACGACTTTTTAATGTAGGAAGTTTAATAAGAGCAAGTCGAGCAGCATATGAAGGCAAGTTTAAGGGGTTTAGACGTAATCCACGAAGACAAAACAACAGGAATTGTTTTTGAACCGACTCAATGGCATTGGAATGGATTTCGATCCATATTCAAGAATAGGTCGAACTAGTGCCATGAATAATGTTTTACCAATATAAGGATCATAAAACTCTTTAGCCCAACGATTTATATAACCCAGTGAGCCCCTCGCTCTATATTTTATAGCTGTTATATGCAGAGTTGAACTCAATTTAGGATCAAATAATATACCAAGATCTTGGAAGCTGTCAACTAATTCCAAAGCGCATTGTTTTACATTTCTTTAAATTCAGATCCATAAAGTTGATGTTGCACCATTCATAAAATGAGTTTAAGTCCTTTTGAAGTCGATGGTGGTCTAAAAGTTGGTTATAGGTTAGATAAACTTTGACATCATCAGCATACATTAAAATATTCGAGAATTTTATTACATTAGGCAAGTCATTAATAAACAATGAGAAAAGCAGCGGTCCAAGGTGGCTTCCTTGAGGTACTCCAGAAAGAACATTAATATTTTTAGAATAAATGCTTTTAAAGCAAACAGTTTGCGTCCTATCTGATAAATATGAGTATATCCATTTTATGCAATGCTTCGTAAAACCAATTAATTGTAGTTTCTTTACAAGAAGCAAATGATTAACTTTATCGAATGCTTTACTAAAATCAGTGTAAATGACATCGGTTTGATTTTTTTGAAGAAATCCGCGGTTAACAGCGATAGTAAATTGTAAGAGATTTGTAATCGTAGAATTTCCTTTACGAAATCCATGCTGATAAAGAGATATTATATTTGCAACTTGATAACTCAAATGTTCTGAAATAATTTTCTCAAAAAGCTTAGGTATAGCACTCAGTTTTGCAATTCCCCTGTAATTTTCAATAAGAGACTTATTACCCGACTTAAACAAAGGTACAATATACGACTCTTTCCACAATTTAGGCAGATAATCATATTAAATAGATGCGTTGAATAAAATTGTCAGAGGGATTGCTAAGGAATCTGCACACTTTATTAACACACAGCTAGGAATTTTATCCGGGCCATAACTGTTACTTCAGTTTTTTTTAGATTATTTGTAATCGTATACACATCAAGAAGCAATATTGATATTTTATTGTTTTCCACCAGGGGAAATGGATAATTGACTAAGTTATCATATGTTGAATTCGAGTAGGTGTTTGAGAAAAAATCAGCAAACATGTTACTTATAACTGTGTCATTGCTAGATTCAATTTGTCGATAAGTCATTTACGTAGGATAACCAACGGTTCTTTTCTTTGAGTTTATAAATTTATAGAACGACTTGGGATCACGTTTTAAATTAAATTTGATTTTATTTAAATAACGATTATAACATATTTTGTTTAGACTAGCATATTCAGCCCTGCTGACGGAATATCTTAGATAGTCTACAGATGATCCAGATCGCTTGAATACTTGATAATATTTATTTTTCCTATTCTTTGCTCGAGAAAGCTGCACGTTATTCTAAGGCGGTCCCAGTAATACTTTAAATGTGCGTTTTGGAATGCACACATCCATAAAAGAACACAGCTTGTTGTAAAACACATAAAATATACGAGACATGGAATCACTTGAGTTTGAAGAATATGCCAAGATGTTACTCCAGTCAGTATTACTTATAAGATCATTTAACATGTAGCTGTTAGCTCGTTCGAAAGAAAATAATTTTTCAGTTTTAACATTTAATGATACAGCACAATCCGAAGGAATGGATACAATAACTTTAAAAGCAGGATGATATCGATCTTCCGGAAGAGTAATAGGGTTGGATCGTTTAATATAACAGTCATCTATATCATTTACAAAAACTAAATCTAGAATTTTAGCAAAATCGTTTAGTAATCCATTTATTTGGAAAAGGCTCATATCATAAAGGGTGGTTAAATTGTAAGGGCCGATGTTGAATGTGAACCACACCTAAACGCCAAGTTTTTTTCCGAATTTTATTTGACATTTCTCTATTTCAGACTTACTCAATTTGAACCATGGAGAGATACACAATCTTAAAAAAGTGTCAATTTGGAGCACAGTGTAATTATGGTAACAAAAATTTTAATGAAGTATTTTTGTTTTTTTTTAACTGTGTATCATGTGTTTTTAATTAAATTAAAGTTTTAAGCCATTTTTTTCCATAAATTTTGCCATTTTTAGTTATCAAATGTTAGCATCACTGCATTATATGTTGCTTTACGTTATCTCCAATCATTTTTTATCTGCATGTAGTTTAAAAACTACGAATAAATCTTTCTGAAAATTAGGTTTCTATCTAGAAGGAAATTATAAAGTTTTTAGTACTTAAGTGAAAGTTTGCATAAAAGAATTAAATTTTCTACTACCACCACAAAGTTTTATTTACAAAATAGCAGAGAAAATAAGTTATCTTAAACTTACGTCAATTTAATTTAAAATATGTATTGGAACTGTGACTTTATGTGGAACAAGGATTTATTAAAAAAATCCTAAGTTTTGATATTTTATACGAAGATTTAAAGGGTTAGGAGTTGCCTATTTTTATATTAACCTTTCTTAAAATTCCAAAACTAGCAAATAAATCGATAACAATTTGTTAAAATTCACTTCATTAAAGAGGTTTTTATACCAAAAATAAAACTTCTTAAAATAAAACTATAGACTCATTAATTATAACCACACTTCAATAGTGAAGAGGGTATTATGCGTTTGTGTTGATGTGTGCAACACATAAAAGTATTTTGCATACCGAATCAGTTTCTGAGTCGATCTTACGTTATGCGTCCCTCGGTCGGGCTGACTAACTTCTTTCCGGAATAGTCCCCATGTGCCCATTGGTATTTAAATTAAATTTGGCTAAAAAATATTTTTTACCACATAAATCGCCTTACAAATTTTTTATAAATCGGTCCATTGTTGACCATACCCAGTAAAAACTTCGCTTACTTTTTAAAAATTAATAGCTTCTTTCACTAATTATATAATAGCTTCCTTCGCTGTTATTTATGAAAATGGATTTTTAATGAAAATTGATTTTTGACCGGTAAAATGTAAAAAATGTTTTGCTTGTTATAAGCGCCCTTTTAAAAAGTTTCCCTTTAAAACCATTATAGTTAAATTGTAACTAGTTTTACCTTTTTGGAAGGTATTTATTTTTAAGACATTTTGTAACTCCTTACTATTGAAGCACCCCTTAGTTAAATGTGAATAACGTTGATTTTGGGACTTCCTTGTTAAATTCATTGGCTCTTGCAGTAGAAATTGTTTTTGCTTTTTTCTGATAACTCACCACATTATTTTGTAGGCGAAGTTTTTCCTGGGTAGCTCATAAACGTTGGTATTTTTAAAAAATTTAACGAATTTTATAAAAGCTACTTAGTCATGGCATGATTTATTACTGGTAGGCTCAAAGTTGACCAAAGTTCCCCAAATAAACCCTCTCTGCAAAATCACTTTAAAACTAACAACTCTCATATAGATGTTTATATTTAGATAATATTTTGCACAAAGAACTGTTATATGAATTTTAACCTCAAAGCATGATTTGGTTTTGCCGGGTCCATTATTGGTCATGCGTCCCAAATAGCGTACACTCTCGGCAAATTTCTTTTTATATACTATAGAATAGGATACGAAATGGTCGGTCTAGACCGACTATATATTCTTATTTGTTTTTTAATTAATTAATTAAATTCAAAATGGTTACAAATACTCAGGCAACAGGACCTGTGTGGTAAATGAATGAGTGATGATGACAACTAAAACAAATGACAAAATCAACAAACACACCTTTTCTTACTTGCTGTATGCGGTGAACAGCCAAACTATCCTTGGTTCATGTAAAGTCCTAAAAAAGAACAGCCCCGACAAAAAAAAAAAAAATAAAAATCAATAGTAACTTCAAATTATGTTTCATTCGAGTTTTACACATTTAATATGACATTTTAGCAAACAGCTAAGGAACTTTTACGTTGTACGATATTCACGGAAAACAAATAAAATTACTTGAATAAACACAAAAGAATTTAGCAATTAAAGTTTAAAAATAATAAAATAAAAGAAAACATACGACAAACTAAACAAATTAAAATACACTCCTTTTTACGACTAGGCAGAAAGTTTCTCTGTTTTCTTTTTTAATAAATATTTTAACCGTATTCGCAAATGAAAATTGAGTTTAAACTATAAATCTCATTTAAATATGGATTTTTCTGTTGTTCGTTTTAAAAACGTAAACTAAAATCTGTAACCTTGACTCATGGATTCCTTTAACAATCTTCTTTTTTTTTTATTATGTACTATATTATTTAATTCTAGTATTTTTCTCTGAATTGAATTTTTTTACGACTAGAACTACAAATGCCAACTATAAGCGCCTCGCATAAGAAACAATGTGGATTGCATTATAAATTCTCAAAGATTTTCCACATTTTTTCTTCTTCTTCTGCTGTGTTTGTATATAAAGAAAAAAAAAATAAGGAAATTGTAAAAAACACTAGAAAACTGTAGTGCATATTATTAATTATTTAAATACCTAAGTTTTGTATTAAAAAATGAAACCGTACAATAACAAAAAAACAAAAAATATTTCAATAGCTCTGAGTGCCATAAATCTTTAGAAAAGATTTTAAAATTATAAAAAAAAGACTAGAGTAAACAATTTTGAAAAAAGACGTAAGAAAGGACGTAATATATGCCACGAGTAACAAAAGTTTATGTGAAACGCATTCATAAAATTGAAAATAAAAACTGTGAAATATGGAACTACAAAATTAGCCTAAAGAAAGAAAAAAATGCGTAGTAAATACATATGATGTAATAAGCATAAATTAATAAAAGAAAAACGTTATTTATACACGTTAACAATAATTTAAGCCATGACATATTAAACGAAAGAAACGTATACAGTGAAAAAAATTTACCTTTCGAAATATCAAAAAAAAAAAAAAATAGTTTACGAAAAAAGTCCCTTAATTTTTTTTTTTTTAAAAGCATATTTATTTAAAATCACATATGATTTCAAATTATTCGTTTACTATCAAGGCGAATTCATAACAGGTGGGCTTATTAGCCCAGTTGATAGTTTTTTATACTCTCCACCACAATTAGTTGTGAACAAAGTTTGTCATTCCGTGTGAAAGTTTTTTACTTTTCATCTCAGACCCCATAAAGTATATATAAGGGCGGGCCAAATTTTTTGTCGATTAGAGCCGCCCCTAGGATGATTCTATGGACAATTCTAAGCAACTTTGGTGAAGGAATCATAGGTCTATCTCGATTTTCCCTTTTTCCCACTTTTCAAAAAATTATTTTTTCCCTATAACATCATTTTGATTCAAAATTCGATTTTTTATTCATCGTTATGTTATCTTTTTTATGTGTATATGGGGCGTTTTTGGGGTCGAGAAATTAATTTTTGATCTTTGTTTTTACCTATGCCCACCACCAGAGGGCGTTTCATAAATATTTTAACTATTTTTCGTCTGTTTTCCGAGAAAAATTTTTCGGTAAAATTGATCTTTATTTTATTTTTTTCAACAGAAATTCAAAAATCATTCGAGTGGGAGACTCGAAAATCGAGATAGACCTATGGTTCCTTTACCAAAGTTGATTAGAATTGTCCATAGAATCATCCTAGGGGGGGCTCTAATCGAATTTTTCGGCTCCACACAAATTGGCCCGCCCTAGTATATATATTCTGGCTCCTTGAGTAACTCTTAGTCGATTTAGCCATGTCCGTCTGTCCGTCTGTAGAAAACACGCTCACTTTCGAAAAACTCAAAAGAAATAAACAATAAACATGGTGTCAAATTGCTTGTAGTTATCCTAAGCAGTTTGGAATTGAAATCCAGCAAAATCGGAGTAGGATCGGAGCTATGAATCAAAATGTGGAGCCACCACTAAAAACTCGTTTTATTCGACTGGAAATCACGCTGTAAAATTTCGTGAAGATCCGTCCATAATATGCCCTAGGTACTCTCGGAAAACAGTATGGTACGCCTAAAAACGTAATTAACAATGCTATCATAATAGAAATTGGTACGTCACAGCTTTATAGGACTAGAAATGACACTGTGAAATTTCGTGAAGATCGGTCCATAATTTACCGTAGGCCCCATATAAAGCCCACTCTGGTGAAATAATTAATTACGCCTAAAACCGTAGCAGATATAGATGTTATGCAATTTTGTGATATACGGTCTATAATTAACCTTAGATCCCACTTTAGCAGCCTTCTGAAATTCACTGCAAACCATGGCTCCAATATAAATTGCTCTCCTGAAAATCATTTAGGTTTGGCTTAAATCATAACAAATCATGATATTTTACTCAAGCTAGTTAAAATTGCTAAAAAAAAAAGCATTTAACTTCCTGATTGTCGGTCAATGATTTAATATAGATTTAAACCGCAACCAATTTTAATGCTGATGTCTGTTTTTATAAAGATGATAATAATAAATAAACATCATACAGATATTACTCCTTAAACATTCGAACTGTCGGTGGAGGGTATCAAAGATTCGGCACAGCGGAATATAGCACTCTAACTTGTTTTGCTCTATAATTGAAGCACAGCTGCGAATAACGTTGTAAAAGCCACTTTTTGCAAAAACTGTTTTTTTGCAGATAACCGTTAACATTGCTCTCGTACACTGTTTAAACCTTAAATCACCCAAAATTATGCACCTTAAAGCCTTTAAAAAGGACATACAAAGAGTCAGCTAGTGGAATAACGTTGTAACTTACTTAAAAATGCAAAGTTAATGGTTTTAAACGTGGAATAACGTTTTAAAAGCCACCAGTCGTGATGCTTTGCGTAGTGGAAGAACGTTTTAAATGACATCGTGATTGTGGATATGAAACGTTTTTCCACTAAAAAAAAAGTTATAAACAGTAAATTTGCATGTAATTTAAGTTTTAAATTTGTTGATATTTTGTATAAAAATTTTTATTATCATTATTATTATTATCATTAATCTAAAAAAAATAAAATATTAATAATCTTTCCTGTTAAAAACGTTTTTTTTTGCTCTCCTGAAAAAAAAAATATTTTGTAACTTAAAAGTTATTCGCGGCTGTGCTTCAATTGTTGGTTATCAAATGAGGGCCTTGGCTAAGTTATTTCAAGACTGAAATCCTCAATTCCTTGCTGCAAAAATTTTTTCAAAAATTGTGCGCATTTGCAGGAAGTACGTGTTTTATTAATTAATTTTTAATATTATTAATTAACGGATTCGCCTTGGTTTAACTTAATGGGTTATGTTTATTCCTCACGTCATTTGTTTTTGACATTGTACAATGATTATAGAAAAACAAATTGCTTGTGGTTTTTGTTGATTTGTTTCAATTGTATTTAATTGAAAAACAAGATTTTTAAAATTTTTTACCTGCTGTTATTAGCTAAACAAGTATACAAATTAAAAAAAAAAGTTTTTTGCAAAAATATTGAGATTAAGCTCAATTCAAAAACTTTTTTTAATATGTATTTAAATCCTTAAGCCTGTATTCCTAAAAATATTTTAAATTTAATAAAGGCTTACAAAACAAATGTTGTATGAAAATTTGACTTAATAAACGTTTGTTAAATTTAATAATCGTTTATGAATACGGGGGTTAGTGTTTCACATAAACTCTTAAAAAGTTTTCACTAGTTTTCAGCAAAATATTTCCAGAAGTTGTTGAATTGGAGTATTTAGTATTAAATTCAGTTTTCGTTTCTTGCGAATTTCGAGAAAATTAAACTTTTTGGTTTAACATTTATCAAGAATAAAAATAGGGAATTAAGCACGAATAACAAAATCTTTTAAATTAAAATTTTGTATTCCCAAAAATTTCTTTGATAATAAACAGGCAAGTGCACGGCTTAAAAAAACTAAAACTGGCAACATGCTTTTGCAAGTTGTTTTTGTTTTCATTTTTTTTTTCCTTAACCTACTTACAACTACAATTAATGTTGGAAGAATTTCAATCAATTGTAGTGGAGAATGTAAGAAGAGATAAACTCACTGTTTATCGTTGATGCTTTTGTTTAAACTTTGATATTGTTACAAGTAGAACTGTTGCTTATAATTCTTATACGCCTAACAGTTTTATTTGGTTTAATATCTTTAGTTTTTCTAAAATCTTTTTGGATGAAGTTTCCTGACGATCTGGCCTAAGCAACCAGTGAAATGCACACAGGAATAGCTTATACCATCAACAATAAATTTCAGTGTTTTTATCAAAAATAAAAATTGGGAATTAAACACGAATAACAAAATCTTTTTAATTCAAATTTTGTGTTCCCAAAAAAATTTCTTAAATTTCTTTGATATTTTCAGACATGTTTGAGAGAATTGTGAGAACATAGAACTAAGAAGTTTTAGAAATAAGAGAACATTTTGGAGGAAAATACTATCCTCGATCGAAAAGTCTATTAATTTCTTACATAATTGTTTGGTGTCATGCGCAACCGAAACACCAAACTCAACCATTTCGGTTAAGTAGAAGGAGTTTAAAAACTTTTCTAGTCATTATATTGAGATGTCACAAGTAGCGAATGTTTCTATACAGTTTCTAAAGAATTGGTTAATTTCGCCCTAAAATAGTTTTGGTCAATGAAAGTGGTCATCTGAACCATAAAGCAATCAAGAAATTTCATCGAAAAATAAATAAATTAAAGAAATTGCACCTTTTGTAAATTTTTGTACTTTTAACGCAAAAGTTTTTGCTGTCGAAACATGTTTCGTATGTGGTTTCTTATATACATATACGACGTGAACATTTTTCGGTGTACAATACGTATTTTTAGCATAACACTTTTTTTGCTTTGACTATAAAGTAATAATTAAAATAAAAAGAAGATAATATTTGAGACAATGATATTAGTGAGTGAAATTTACATTAAAAGCGCTACGTTATGAATTTTAAATCTTGTGTAATTAAAAAAATGTATTTATATATTACAAAACTTAATCTACAATTAATGCATATATTTTAAATATTGTGCATTACGTAATAAACATTGCAACAAATTATCTTAATTATCTTACGTAATATACATATAACACTGATTTAAATTTTTTTTTGTCAAACTTACTAAAAACGTAACATAGTAAAGTAATATAACATAACGTAGAAATCAAAATGTGAATCCTTTTTTTAGTTCTGCGTTACGTAATGTGTAAATATAATGAAAATATGTAATCTCTAATAATTTGTTACGCTAGTGATTTGTGCGTGTGATTGGTTAGCGTGCCATTTCTTCACACACGACGAACAAATCAGAACAAGCTTAAACCCCAAATATAAAACCTGAATTGTTAAGCGGATTTTTAAGCAAATAATTTGTTATCACAAGTTATTTAGAGGACTAGTTATGTTAAATGAACTAATAAAGCTGCGTAGTAACAAAAGTGTAGTAGTGGTAAAGCACTACTTGTAATAATAAAGTGAGAAGAAAAAAACAAAGGTACAGAGAGTTAAAACTGAACGTAATCTAAACCGTCACGTAAAAAATAGGTATTAACAAGGATTATCAATTAATCTTCATTCAGATTATAGTGGATTAAATTGTTTTTGTACAAAAATGCATAAAATACAAGTTACGCGTAATGAACTTAATGAACTGTACATTATTCTTTTATGATATTAAACTTATAAATCGAAAATATAAAATAAAAATTAAATCAAATATAAAAACCTTAAGAAACGTTATTAATAAATAAATACTTATTTTTTAAAGAGATATTAAGAGATCCAGAAATTTGTGTATAAAAATAAAATTTACATAATAAGAAATGTAAACAAAAAATGGGACTATTACGTTTCGTAAGGTGAGAAATATCATTGAAATGTGAAACAAATCTAATTTAAAAAAACTTACTCAATTTGTATTTAGAACTTAAAAAATTGTTGAGATTTAACAAGTTACACAAGGATGTAAAAGTAAATTACATAATAATTTAATCAAAAAATCTTAACTATACCCAAACAAAATGAATTCTAAAAGTGTAAATGTTTATTTATTGCAACTAAAAAAACAACTTTCTGATGTGAAAGGGAATTGGTAATCTGAAGATACCTAAAAAACAGTGATATAGTCAATTAAATAATAAAAAAAAACTATAAAAGTTTACAGAAAATTAAAAAAACTATGAAAAACAATTAAGGTATCATTCAAACATTTTAACTAAACACCAAAAAATAATAAAGATAAAAAAGTTTCCATAGCAAAAAAAAAAAAAAAAAAAAAATAAATAAACTATTCGTTAATGAACTAAATATATATATTGTACTTTCACTAACTTAATAAAAACAAAAAGTTTCCTTAAGTACTTTTACCACTTTAACAAACTAAAACAATATGTCTAAATGGTGTGTTACACTCAACAAAATTCTATAGACTTTGTAGTTCTAGCACGACAGTTCAAAGTTTAAGTTATCTCCTATTCCGCTTAACACTGTAATGTTGATTAGACTTGATGTGATTAGTCATCCTGATTTCATGCATTATTATTCCTTCCATAACAATAGAATACCGACTTCTTCAACTCATCATTCGCTAAAAAAGTTCTCGACACTAATAATTTTTGCCTATATCTTCTCAAACTTCCAAGAGATCAAGACAAATGTTATATTTAAAGCAACATGCAACCAGAGTACAATGAACGAGACACCAATGAAGCAATTGCGGAAAATACCAATCGATTCCTAGATGCTGAATTAGAAATATCTTCAGATCACCTGCAAAACGGCATTACAGTAATAACGTCCTATAGTGATATAGAGGATACAACAAGTATATCTGATAAATCAACAAGTCACACAAATACTGACGACAATATAATAACTATAACAACAGCGAGTATAAATGATTATGCCAAAAACCCTGAATTATATTCGGAATTAACCCAAATAAAGACTCACAAGACCCATAATACAGCAGCGAAAATTTTGAAATTTTTTAGTAAGAAAGACACTCAACCACCGATCGAGAATTCCACAAGTTCTACTGAGGGCCTGAGTGGCTTAAAAGCATCTTCGAATAACAACAACCATTTGGCCAATATAAGAACATCTAATACTTCAGCAGGACCATGGAAGATTTCTCACTGCATCTCGTTTCAAGAAAATATTGCCGATGTTCATCATCGTAAAGGAAGGCGTATAAATGGTTTACAAACACCTTTGCATCCCCTACAATTATTCGGCTGGTTTGTTCTTTTATTATTTGGCTTGGCAGCGTATTGGATTTTAATACCTTCTTTTAATACGGACATCCAAGGACCTCTATATGGCTTAATAACTGGTCTATACATTGTACATATTGTATCCCATTTAGTGGCTTTACTTATAGATCCAGCCGATCGTGAATTACGAAGGGTACATCGCAACGATCGTATTGTGCCCGAATTCGATCGTTCTAAACACGCCCATGTTATTGAGAACGGCCGTTGTCATCTGTGCAATATAAAAACTTCGTCACATCGCACAAAACATTGCTCTGTGTGCAATAAATGTGTGGGAAAGTTTGATCATCACTGTAAATGGTTGAATCATTGTATTGGATCACGTAACTATGTCGCCTTTCTAATGTGTGTCGTAAGTGCAGTGTGCGCTACATTGGTGATTTTATTAGCGGTTATTGCTCAGATTGTTTTGTATTACCTCCAGCCGGAGTGGCTTAGTTATTGGTATCCCACACAACCTACGTTGGAAGGTCAACCAATAGATGGAAGTCAATATTTGACATTGAATGTTACCGCTAACGTAACAGACTTAGCCTTAAATATAACTAACGACTATGAGGATATTTTACTTTCCGAAAATTCCACCTTGCCTACTTTAGTGGAAAATAGTACAGTTCTTATTAAAGATATCCTAAGTGATACCTTCGAAAAAAATACCTCCACCATTTTAACTTCTTTAGAAGCGGATGAACTAGGCAAAGATATTTTAAAAGATGGCAGTTCCATCACCCATAATAGCACTTTTGTGTCCTTTGCCGGCATTGCAGTTAATCACACAATATTCTTAGTGCTATTGGGATGCTTAGGTCTATTAGCAGCCATAACAGCAGGACTTTTGTTACATTTATGTTTCTTTCATATTTACATTTCATTTTTGGGTCTAACCACCTATGAGTACATCAGGAATCATCGCCAAGCCCAAGAAGCCAAAACCAAGTTAGTAGCTACTGCCAAAAGTGCACAAGCCGATACGCAATCAACTCCACCTACCAGCAACCATCCGTCCAAAAGGACCTCAGAATGTGGCCAATTCTATATGTGTTCCAAAATTCGTCATCCAAATGATGGAGACCCAACGCTACGGCAACAAAAATCTTACCAATCAGAGTCCAATCCACATTTAAATTTTCACTGTTGTGCCAACTCTAGGGAATATCATCAGACTGCCTTAAAGACATACTACATGTGTTCCTTGCTAGAAGAAACTAATATCAAGTCACCACTGAACATAGCTCACATCTCAGGAGCTAATAGCGATTTAGACTCTACAACCGACGACAATACTGAGGCGTTAAACACATTTCACTGTTGTTCGTCCTTTAAGGCAGCATCCACACAAAGAAGAGTGAGTGCTGCAACAACAAAAGCAACACTAGTGACAAATCTTGAGACTGCTGCAGCGGCTATGAACAATCGACGCTCATATCTTCAATATACCGAACAATGTACGTTTTGTTCGTTTCGCCTACGAAGCCCTATTATAGGAAAGAGAGATACAAAGACCTACAAAAATAACAAAACACCAACGCCAAAGTCGGAAAATACTCAACAAGTGTCACGTACATCTTCGGGAAAATCACAATCATCTGTGCAAACCTCAGCGGCTCAAAAACGATGTTGTATGCAGACCATTTCTAAGCATCAAAGATGGCGTAGAAAATGGAATTGTTGTTCGGCTGTACCAGATAGTCCAGATGTTCCCAATGATATTATAGCAGCATTAGCGCACAAACATCATCAGGAGCTAGCTGCCAAAATGGCGGGTAAAGGAGAACATTCAATCAACTTTGTTAATTCAAATGGCAATTCTGCCCCTCAGATACCACACAACTCGCCCAGATCCGTGGATCATTTAAAAGTCCCACAAACAAATTTACGTAACACAAGAACGTGGCCAGTGGCCAGATTCAGACATTTTATGCGTGTCATTAATCGCTATAGAAGACCCAGGTGCAGGTTACAGCATAACGCCGAACATGGTCTTAAGCAAAACCAGGTTCGACCAATACATCTACAAAAGGATGATAACTGTTGCCAACACAAACATTCCTATGGATCAAATTCCTCACTCACAACAATTTCGCCAAACAACACCCCCACAGAGAGCTCCAGAGAACACAGCAGCTTCTCGGACAGCAGTAGTGGTATGAAAACACCCTGTTCTCAAGCCACATACAAAACATCTGTTTTGCCCACTTCGATAATAAGAGACGATACTTCAGTCACTTATACAACACCCATTGGCATCTCCTTACCGCCTGCTTTACCTCCGCCCACACGAAGGAGAATACCCAATACTGCAGATTTAGAAGAGTTGGCCGAAACTTTAGCTTTTGCTTCCTCCCTACCGTCCAATAATACAATTTCTTCTTACAATCCTGTACAGCGATTGCCAACCATCAACAATATCTATCGAAGACAACGCCGTAAACATTTTTTGCGGACACGATCTCCTACTCTATCGCCAATACACGAATCGGGCTTATCAAATCCCACTTCGCCGCAACCTTGTCGCCACAATGCCACATCATGTTCGCCTGCCACAACACTGGCCAATAACTTTTGTAGCAGTGCACTGAATACATCAGAATTAGCGAGGAAGACATCATCCAACAGTTCGTTGCATAGTGATACTTCAACGACATCGTCTAGTAGTACCAATTGAAATTAAATTTTATTTTAGTCAATGATATGGAACGCATTGTTTTACGAATTATTGATTTTTATAGAAAAAAATTATAATTACTTATAAATTTTAAATGCAATAGAAATAAGTGTTATTTTTGGTATTCTAGTATAGTCCAAATAGAGAAAGACATCGACATCTTGTATCGGATTATTGGCCGGAGCTTATGTTGTATTCAGTTTTGAAGGAATCAGATTAATACTTAATCTGTTTTATTTGCCGCATGGCGCGTTTTCATTTTAAATGTTCAATTATAGGTGACATAATCATACAAAACAGTTGTTTGAATCAAACCTAGGGGTAACACTTTATTTGATCATAGGAGACTTGACATAATGCCATAACCATAGAAATCAAGTAAATCTTGTTTTCAGGCAATACATCTTTTTGGAAGAGCGATGTGAAAGAAACCATCGTTATATAAAGTGTGTTGTTAGTTCGTTGCTGATATTTAAGAAAGACCTCTCTGCAAAGTGTGCACCGAAAAAATCACTTATTGCTGCGAACCTAGTTTAGGACTTGCAACGCGCCAAGATTTTTGTCATAGTATTAAAACTTATCACACACTTACTTTTTTCATTGCTCTTAAAAATGACTTATAAAATCAAACAGATAAATCGATCCTACCCCGTCATCCCCTATAGTGATACCATAACAACTTTTAATTGAAGAAATTCCCCTTGTTTTTCGATATTCAACAATTTCGCTTTTATGTTGCTATGACCACTTGTTGTTTGACGAGGTATGTTTTATATTATGAGAGACCTTTACAGCTACTCCCACTATAAATGGGACACCTCATTAAAATACTTGGTTTTCATCTTTATGTTTTCTTATTTTGAGCTGGTATGAAATAAATTTGGATAGATTAACTATAGGAATACAAATGCACCATATGAAGTTAAAAAACGTTGTCAAGTAAATACTTTTAATATTTAGTACAAAGGCACACAATAGTTGGGGCAAACGTCATAGAAAAAGAAAAATTAAAGGTAAAAAATGAAATAATTTTTGTGTTTTCAAATTGAATATTGGAAAACAAATAAAATCAGGGAAAAAACCAATCAAAATTCAATTAATGTGGATTATTTCTAATATTATTTAAAATAAATTATATTAAGTGAAAATTCTTAAATAAAACTAAGGATTTTGTGTATTTTGATTTTTATATTTTATAATTATTTCCACATAGACTTTTTCTATGTGTCCCACTTGAAGTGTGAGTAGCCGTACGTATCCATTATTTTAATTTATAATAAAATTTCCATACAGTGCCTGCAAAAACGAGTGGATCTTATATGAAGCAAAAATTCTGTTAAAACGGTAAACAATTTATGACAGGAAGACAATTAATTTCTTGTTGATGAAATGAAATTACAAAGCAGACTGCAAACTTCCAAAATGATTTTTCATTAGTTTTCTTTTAACTTTGTCTTTCGTTTTGCAAGAATGGCGTACAGATGGTTGGTAGCGTTGGCTTTGAAGTAGCAGGAAAATTTATTACATGTTCTTATTTTGTAATTTTTGCATGTTTTCAGTTCAGTTTATTCTGTTTAATTTTTTTTGTTTTGTATCTTTAATTAAAAAAATTCAACATGGTTTTTGTAAAAGTTATTTATTGAATAAAATTCAGAGATTCTACAGGCAGATTACTTTAAGTGAAAAGAGAACGGTCATGAATGCTGAAAGTATATTTAAACTATAAAATCATTCAAATGTAATGTTAAAAAAATAACATATTAACGGCCAATTTCATCAAGTTCCATGAAAACTATTAATTTAACTTCCAGTTAACAATATGTTTTGACAGTTATAACGGACAGTTAATTAAAACAAAACTTGGTGAAATTGGCCGTAATTCGATTTAAGAGAAAACAAAAATTTCGAAAGCCGCCTATACAGATCAAATTCAATAGCGATTAAACCTGTTTTTTTATGGGAGGCCAGTACCCATGTTCTGTAACTTTAGTAAGAAGTTATCGCATCGAAAAGATTTGAAACATAATATTCCATCGTTTCTCGAAAAGTGAAAAAAACTGTGTCTGTAACTCATGTCGAAAACTATCCAAAGAGATTACGTCGTTACGTTATAAATGTAATAACATTGCACCCGAAGCCGATGTGACATTGCAGACGTCGAGAATGCCAGTAACACGTATCGTTGACGGCGACCAAAATTTACTGAAATTGAAAATCTTTTAACGACGGCGGCGAAAATACAACCGTCGCACAGTGTGGTAGATCGCAAATATAGCTGGACAAATCGCGTTAGGTTCACTTCTCACTCCTGAATTAAATAAAAAATGAGATCAAATATACAAATGAATATGGAGCGGGATCCCGGGATCCCGGGAAATTTAAAAAAAAATTCCCGCTTTGCCGGGAAAAAACTCTACTTCTAGTATATCTTGAAGGGCATATCTAACCATTATTAACGTCAATAATACGTCTTTCCGATGTATTTTGGGAGTTTTTACCCATTCTTCAAAAATTTCCTTTCGCCAAAGAGTGGAGGTCATACTGGAAAAGTGGAAAAAAATGTATGGCGGTCGCAAAAACGCGCAAGATGTTTTTGATTTATCTTAAAGTGAACACTTAAAAGATTACGCCGGAATTATGCGGAATTAACAGCTTTAACTCTACTTGAAAAAAGGAAATATTTTATTTTTTGCACTTTCTGAACTTCTTACAAAAAAAAAATTTTTTTTAATACTTACAATGGAAATAATTGAATGAAAATTCTAATATATTTCCTTGAAATAGAGCTTTATCATAATAAAAAAAATTATGACAATAACATCACTGTAGCCTTTTAAATCATAAACCGAAGTTACACAAAAAATACGCTTCCCTTTGAAATCTGAATGTACGTGCTGACAACAACTGACTTTAAAGCTTATTTATCCTAATCAGTACCTCAATTCTGTAACTTTTTGAATTTAACTACCGGTATCGTTAATTAACGAGAAATCTCGGTTACTTTAACGAATTTGTTATTCTGTATTTTAAATAAAAAAAAATTTTTGTTTAGAAATATCGGTAAAAATATAAGAACGTCAAAGTAAAAATTTTTTAAAATTAATAAAAAATACAAAATAAATTTGCTTTATTGCATTTATTTTAACAAAACATGAATGAAAACGTGTAAATATTGATTATATTTCTAAACAAATATGTATGTTGGTTTTAAATTCTTTTATACATAGGGAAAAATTTCCAGATGACTGACATTCTGCTCTTACTTTTCATACCAGCACTACTGTATGTGAAAAGGGTATTATGTGTTTGTACGAATGTGTGTAACACATTTAAATAAAGGTTCTGGGCCTGCCTTTTAGTATACCGATTGACTCAGAATCAATGTCAGAATCCATTTAACGAAGCCCGTCCTTCTATCAGGATGGCTGGTTGTCTGTCCAAGATAACCTTGTGTGCAAATTACAGGTCGCAGTTTTAAAAATAATTTTATAAAATTTGGCACATATGCGTTTATTGTCACAAGGTCGAAGCATTTTTATAATGGTGAGAAGCAGTTATTTAATTTTTATAGCCCACATGAAAACTTCTTTCCGGAATAGGGTTTTGTGCCTATTAATAGCCATCTTGTTTTATAGACATTTGAGTTGAATAAGATCCAAAAATATTTTGTCGCAACCTACATTAATCACCAGAACAAATTTTTTTAGAATCGGTCCATATTTGACCACAGCTCCCATACGAATACACTAATAATGGTAGATACTTAGATAATATTTGGCACAAAAATGTATTATGTGAATAATAACCTCACGATTTTGGCGGAAACATGATCGCCCAAATACTGCAATGTAGAGTCGGACTTGATCGACTATACTTTCTTACTTTTTTTGTGTTAAAAATTGGCTACTTTACTCTATATTTTTAATCTGTTAACAGTACATTTATTGTCGTTATTATTAAACAAGAACTTTTTTTGTGTCGTTAGCTACCGACATTTTTTGCCGATAAAAATTGTTAAAATTTCATTACAGAATAGCTCTTAACGACAACTTTCGTTAGCTAACGAATTTTAACTACTTAACGACAATTTTTTGTCGTTAAAAAGTTACAGAATTTCAGTACAGAGCTAAAAACAAACAAAAACAAAACATGAATTACAGTTACCTACCTATTGTATTGAGAAGCTCACTAAACGATCAGAAGGAATGTTGCCAGACATTTTTTTTTATTTTGTCCACCTAGATTTGTGATTTACCACAGTGTGTGTCGGCTATACCAAATAATGTAAAGTGCGACTTAATTGTTTATTGTTTGCAAACGAGCTTTGAAAACTTTCGTATATTTAATAAAAATTTTAAAAGCAAAATAATCAAACAATGAAAAGATGTGCCAAGAACAAAATATTATTATTATTATAATTTGCATTTTCAATTGTTTTTTTTAGTGTTAAAATTTTTTCGCGCCCCATTTTTATTCGTGAGTTTAAAGAGGGGACTTTTCTCACCAAAATTTTACAGACACACTTTTTCTGTAAATTGGCGAGTAATTTCCTTACGTTAAAGCTAGTTTCTCGACGCGAGAATTACAGAACATGAGCACAGGGAATTTAAATATATTAAAGCTGACACAGTTGCTACTTAAGCTATGGCCACATTACACAAATTAATTTTTTTTTTCAGTAATAAAGTTTAGGAGATCAACAAAATTTATTAAAATAAAAGTTAAAAGCAGATGAATGTAGTGGTCACGCATTTTTTGTCAAATATTTGTTAAATGTAAACATACCTTAAGTGATATAAGGTGAGATGTCTTTAGGTTAAGTATAAAATAGTCTAGTTTAAGATATCAATGGGAAATATACAATTATAATTAATAAAAATATTCATGAAGATTTACAGTTAACTAAAACATATAACAAATATAATAGCCAAAATTAGTTAAGAATTTTTAAAATATTTGATCATGATAAAAAAAAACATTTAATTTTTTATAGACCATAGACTAGTTAGAATAAAAAGGGAAATTTAAAATAATGTAAATTATATATTTTTATTAATTTTATTTAAATTTTGAAAAGAATGCTGGAATCGGAAACAGTTTTATGTAAAATGTTTGTCCAGAGAAAATTTCGAAAAATTTGTCTAGACAAACAAAGCCACCGCAAGAAATACGTGTGTTAACGAGGCATAAGCTTTAGTGCAATTGATTCTTCTAACTCTATTTATATTTGTCAATTTTAATTCGTTTTCAATGAAAGTTGTTTCAAAACAATACATAAAACTTTTTCCACAAGTAAACTCTCTGATTTCATTAAATATATAATATGAAGTGGCAACTCAGTTCAACTTTGAATGAAAAACTAAAATATGTGGCAGCACAGTTAAATTAAACCAATTTAAGTTAAAAATGTCTCTCTCTCTTTCAAGAAAAGAGACGTCAAACTAGATATTAAAAAATGTCCGCAAAAATAATAACCCTTTCACACTCGCTTAGTTACTTGCGCAACTTTTAGTTTGTAGACGTCAGCGGTAAGGTCGAGGTAAGGAAAAAAAATTTTGTACAGACTTTGTTGTACTCGGCAAGAAACTTGCGCAACTAACTTGCCGAGTCCGAAAGGGGTCTAAATGTTTGGGAACAATGGGTGAGTTTTTCTTAAGACCCAAATTTTTTAAACTTAGAAAGACTTTTTAAAAGTTGACATCATGTAGATATGTTAATTAAACACTGATCTAAAAAATGGATTTACAGTGTGACAGTTGTTGCAGAAACGCAACTAAATATCCATTAATCTAGAGAAAAAATATACTCAAACTGCTTACTTGGATTTTATTTCCTTATCTTTGGCCGATTTGAAAGGACTAAACATTTTTCAAGAAAACTTATATAAATTTTTAATAAATTTAAAAGACGAGAAGACCCTATAAATCTCTATATTTAAATTATTATAATTTTATAGAAAATTTTTGTTACAATAATTAGTAATATTTTATTGGGGTGATATTAAAATTTAATAAACTTTTAATTTTTAAAGTCATTAATTTTTTTTCAGCAAACTCCGTACCAAACGAAAGAAAAAGCTCGGTAGATCGTTATGATCGTTAAATCTTTTCGCCGCTTCACCTAAAACTTCAGAAAAATTTCTTGATCGAAATTAAGAGAAATGTTTTAGCTGGTATATTAAATACTTCAACTTCTTTATATAAAAAAAATTGCTAAATACTGTTTTTACTCCTCATATTGCGCTAAGATTCATTATCATTTATTCCGGTTACAAAATGTTTATTCTTCTTTTTATACATCGATAAACTGGCAATTCGAAAATTTCCCATCTCCAGAAAATATATTTATTTATTTATCGGAGTATGCAATAACAAATTGTATTCGTAGTTAATTTAACCAAGCAAAAGTAACTTAGAGCTTTAACCCAATGTTGTAATACAAACCAGAGTCTTTGGCGGGAATCGACCTTCGCAGTGATAGACTTGCTTAATACCAAATAGCCTATCGGTACACCCCAGAGATTTAATATTTTATAAGTTATAAAACCAGATGCCGGCAAACGCATTCCTAAATGTAAACTTTTTTTTTTTGTGAGATAATAGTGACTCTTCCTCTCGGAAGCACTTAAAGAAATGTTTGTGCATTTTTTTTGTTTTCGTGTAAAAATCAATCTGGTTGTTAATGTAGAAACTGAATTAGTCTGGGTTTACATTATGAAAGATTTCTTTCAGAAAGACAAAATTTATTGGTAAGAGGGCGAAAAGTATAACTAGTCCTCTTCCCCTCTCACCACTTAACTTAGACTTTCTGAAAGAAAACTTTCGTAATGTGAACCCACATTAGTGCATGTTTATTTATAAAATAAATAAAAATATCATTAAAATAATTCACATTCTTTAAGAAAATAAAGAAGCTCTTTCCATTTGTATGCAAAAAATAAAATTGATTTAAAAAATTTATAAATTTTTAATTAAAAATTGTGTTAATTTATTGAAACAAAAATAAATTCAGGAATCGTACATTGACATAACAAACATTCAGGCCAGCCAAACAAATTTTCGGCAACCAAGAAATCAAATTCCTATCATCGTTAAACATTTCTGACACTACAATTCTTACAAAAAGCGTCACCACGACCCCCTTGTTTCAATGATCCAGAATTATTCATAGATTCTGGTTGTTTTTTTTTTCGCAAAGTGTAAGCTAATGTTAATGTAAAAGGCCAGTTACATTACCACGAAATATAGTAGATTAGATTTGAAATCTTCCTCAAAATCTAGTTCGTTTAAATTATACTTTTTTGACATACATAAGCGACATTTTGTTGTTATAGCAAAACAACAAGTTAAAAGTTTTTTGCGGAACACATACAAACACAAAAGAAATAGACATTTAAAAATTTGCATTTTCTTTTATTTATAGTCAACATTTTTTATCAAAATTTTTTGACAGTTTTTATTTTGTTTTTTGTAATGTAATTTTTTCTTGTGCAGGAAAATATTTTTTAGTGCTTTATGGAAATAACTATAGTTGCATCACTAAGTACTACTTGATTTTCAAAAAATTTGAGCTTCAAACGAAGCAGGGGCCTGATTCTGGCAGTCGTGATCGAGTACTTTCTCGATTCGAAAGCAATTTAATACCTAATTATTTCAGTCAATACTGAACGAATCGGAATTCTTTTTCAGTGTTGTAAAGCATTAATTTGAGTTTCACAATACTGAAAAAATAATTTCGATTCGTTCAGTATCGACTGAAAGAAATAGAAATAAAATTGTTTTCGAATCGAGAAAGTGCTCGATCTCGACTGCCAGAATCAGGCCCCAGGTTTGTAAGGAGAAATAAAAGAGTTTCGCTTACCATCTTGCTTACGAAAGGCATTCCTTTTATATAATGAGTTCACACTTTGAAGCAAGACACTTTTGACACAAAAAGCGCTTTATTCAACGCATATAAAAACTGATGAATATAGCTAACAGCTTTACACACTGAATGTTTTTTACAGCTATATTTTAGTATTATCCCTTACAAACCTGTTTCGTAGTAAGGGAATGCCGTGGCACTTTAAGTGTTATTTTTTCCTTTATAAAACTCGTTGAGAGTTCCTTCACTTACTTTACTGCATCTCTGTATGTCTTATTGCGTAGCGCATAATTGTGCGCTTATTTTTTTAAATGTACCACTAGTGCTTCGCAAAATGTTAAAATTTTTTATTGAGTTCATTTTTGCATGCGCCAGAGGAACTTAATTTTTGGGCATTGGGGTCCCCATCTCTTAGAAATATTTATGCCAAATTACTGACTTATACATGACTATGCTCTTGCTCTAGACAAGATAAATTTGATTAAATTGGAGGTCAAAGCTGTAGGGACTAAAATAATAATAAAAAATAAATAAATAAATAATTAAAAAGTCATATAAATAAATAAATTTCTTTATAACAACATTATAATTATACACAATACAGCAACATACATATGTACTTATATCTCCCCAGTTACAAATTAAAATTATTAAAAAGTCTCTTGAATATAAGATTCTTAACACAAACTACAGTAGAACATAGTTTATTTAAACTACAACTAAAATGAAAATTTATTGTTAAAAATGGGTTTATTTTTGAAATTTTAAGCAAATCTAAGCCCAGACAATATGATAATATTAACATAGTATAATAAACCATTTAAGCAGGTCCCACTGTAACAAAAAAAAAAAAAACCATGGTGTTTTGTAAAATTTACTAACAAACAAATAAAGAAATTAATGAATGTTTTGTTTCTCTTTCGTGAGAAAAATAGACGGGATTTAAAAGAATATAATTATTTTATTATTTATTTATTAAACATATATTTTTTAAACATGTACAATACATAAATAATAATAATTTTTTAATAATTACGCCTTGATAAATACAATTAAGTTATAAACTTATTAATAATAATCATAATATTATAAAAAACATTTAATAATGTGAAAGAACGAATTAAAGTAACTAATTAAATATTAAACAATTTAATAGAATAATTAAGAATTCAATAATTAAATTTTTATGCATAAACAACATTTATTTTGTACAATAGTCTTTATATGTCTGAAGTAAAAAAAGGATTTAAATAATTTTTATTATTTTTAAATATTTGTATGTGAAAATAGATCTTAATAAAATGTTTATTAAATATTATAAATAATAACAGAAGAAAATAAATATTAAAAATAAATTTTATTTAGTCAATACTAAGATTTGTTGTGTTTCTTATGAAAATTTAAAAGGAGCGGTAAAAAATAATTTTTGTTTTTTTCTACAACATTTCACAAATTATTCTAGCAAGACTGTTATTTATGAAATTCAATTGTCTTGGAAAAACCCAAAGTCACATAACTGTAACTTCACAGGAGAAGGTAAAAACATAATAAAAGCTGTATGTGTCAAAATATAAAATTGCTTGTTAAACCGTATTTGTAATACTATTGCATAAAGTATTTGTGTGAAATGTATTGGAATCACTTAGAAACTCAACCTGCAACAAATCAAGTTAGGGCCTTTCTTCAAACAAATGCTGCCACATGTGCCAGATTATAGACCTAAGACCATATTTATATTATGCAATTAATGCCGCAACTTTCGCATGCAACTTTTTGTTTGTAAGCAAGATGTGTAGGAAAGAAAACGGGATTGAAAAAGTTGAAAAAATTCATGAAAAAAATGTAATTGTAAATGTAAAAAGAGTTTCGTAGCAACTTCTTTTAAAGAAAATAGAAAAAAAACTCGGCGTTAATTGCATAGTCTAAATGCTGTCTAACTGTTCAATGCCCTGTAAATTCCCGAAATACAGCAAAATACGATATTACTTCACAGAAAAAAATACGACAAATCAATTGTTATATTGAATACTTTATTCGTCAATACAATTAACTTTTTAATTGAAAAGGCACCAATATCTAAATTTTGCATATATACAAAATTATTTTGTTAATTAAAATTGTTAAAACTCAACAAATATTTTTAACAATGAGTTTGTTATTTTAAATACAATATTTGTTTAAAATTTAATATAGTTTTTTATTGTGAGTTTGTCATATTAACAAAATAATTTGAAGATGCATTTAAAGTCTATTTTTATTAATTTTTTAGTAAAATACATACATACTTTCTGTATATTAAAAATCACATGATACATAACATTACAATTTATTTAAGCCAAAAATTTAGACCTGGATGCACTAGAAGGCTCCGAACTCAGCACAAAACGGAATCTGGACACCATTATCAGAAATATTATTTTAAGTATTTAAAAATCTATAATTTATTAAAGATTCGTTAAAATTTCATTAAATATAAACTTTACTTACCGTATAGATTGATTAAATTTCGCAATAGTCATCGTATCGCTTCTTATTTTAAAGATTTTAAATCGAAAATACAGATTTTTTTATGTTATATTTTTATTTTTTTGACACAAAATTTTTTTTTTTCTAAGATCTACTTATTAATTTTCTACAAATGGAACAAATTGTTAATATGACAATTTACAAACACGTTAATTAAAAAAATTGTTAAAAATGTTTCAAAAGTTTTAACAAATTCTCTTTAATTACTTAAAAACTTTTGTTATTTTTTTCTTTGTTAGATACGGGTAAGAAAAATTTACTAGATCTCTATTTTTAAGGATTCTCTAGAAAGTTTTCAGTTCTGAAAGTCCTAGTTTCTTATAGGGCCTGCCTTTTCTCGAAATTTTTTATAAATACTGACATTAGCATAACAAATGCGTAATGGTAATTTAAACTTACACCTTACAAAAAAAAAATGTTGCTATGACATGCACAGAGAAGATCAGAAAATAATTTTGTGGCATAGAAAAACTGCCCAAAAGAGTTGCGAGAGCAGCTTTCAAAGAAAGAGACAGATAGCGTATTTATGTAGTGAAGTGCTCCTGAAGAAAAAACCTTTTTCAATATGGTTTCCTCCAACAAAACGAAAATTTTTAAACAAATTATGGTTAATTTAAGCATATTATTATCACAGACAGTCATATTATGGATAAATTAGTCCTCGAACAAGAAACCAAAATCATATTATGGCTGACTCCGAACATGTTATAGTTTTGTTGGATGTGACCATATTGAGAAATGTTTTTTTCTCTGCGTGTATTAATGTTTAAAAGTAAGTCTCTACATTCAACACAAATTCCGTGATTAAAACAAAATTAACAAAAAATAAAAAATATAAGTACAATAAACGTTTTGTTTGTTAATTTACCTATAGTTTGGCTTTGTGATACTATTAAGTTACTTGAATATTAATTACAGTTTTGCAAATAAAAGTGAACTAATAAATTTGTCTTCGTGTATTGCGACATAAAATATGGCAGCGAAGAATGAAACATATCGTCACCTAAAATGCAAAAGGCCGTAACTACACTTTATGGTTTTTTACAGGAGAAAGAATAAACGTTATAAATTAAAGACTACTTAAAACTTAATATCCAAATTTTAGATTCAAGGTTAGAAAACAAAGACGGATTTGTTTCTAAAAAAGAAATTAATGGAAAAAAGTACTTTTTAAAAAATGTTAGTTACGGCCCTTTATACTCTATTTTTCTGAAACCAAAAAGCCGTAACTACAAGAATAAAATTGTGCCTAAAATAAAACAAATGGTTAAGATAAGAAAATAGTGCTTTAAGGACGTAACCAAAAAAGTTTTTAGGCAAGTGATGTCTTTTTGTATCTATTTATTGTAAGTATTTTAAAACAAAACACAAAATTCCTCATAACTATTAAAAAAATTTATTTAATTTTGAAATTTAATTCGAGAAAAAAATAATCCAGGTCCTCAATGAACTAATTTCCGAAAGCAAAAACGAACTAGTTCCTAAATTTTTTATACACAGAACAATAACACCGATTTTTAGGGAGTTCCTTCCTTTTTACGATATACGTTTTAATTTTATGGTGGGATATTTTTTCATAATGAAATAAGTCGCCAAATTTTGTAAAAGAAATAAAACCCAATTAATATTTTTAGAAGGGATGTGCAAATAATCGATTAATCAAAAATCTCCATTAATCAAAATTAAAATTGATCAATTAGTCGACCAATCGGTTAATTTGATTGATCAACTTCTTGATAAATCGATTAATTGTTATTCTGTTCGAGTGAACACCTCCTCTTCCGTGTTACCAAATTCATCTTGCAATAAATCAAGTGTTAAGCGCGCTGTATGGCAAATTGCGCCGTCTTGTTGGAATCAGCGTTTAAAAAACTGCAGTCATAGTACAAAAACTGCCATTTCTTCCCCTTCTTCATTTGTTGCTTTTACTTTTGATTCATTTAATGTAAACAGTCGCTGTGAATCCAAATCAAAAAGCGAAAATTTGTAACCAAATTTTCGTTTTTTATTTCGACTGCAGTTTTTTATGGATGTGAAGGCGATTCGTTAAAGATTTAAGGATTGTCTTCGCTCCAAATATTGTCATTTTGCTTATTGACTTAGCCATATATCCTAAATGGACAAAGTGCTCCATGAGCTTTGCAAACAGACTTATTTTTTTTTTCAAAGTAAATTTCCATAATTTGAAAGCATTATTTTAGCGTTTAACGATTTATGATGACTTGCCAAACCTTAATGAACATAAACATCAACAATGTTACATTCTCAGCTGTCAAATCAGAGTTCTCGAATTTTTTTAAGGAAGCCAGGGGGCTTACTGTGGCTTATTTTGTGATTCGTATAACGGCTTTATGCGGTTTCAAAAAAATCGCTTTAAATGAACACCAACAAATACACTCGCTTGCGGTCACACAATCAAACTTGCGCAACCGCAAACATTCGCTGCTGGTTTGCAGTCATTCAAATAATGCACATCGTGCTTTGTTATTTATTCCATCGTTTAGCTTCGTTTGTCAATTAAGATGTTTGTGTGTTTGGTCTGACAATGGTTGTTTTACAAAGAAAAAAAAAAAATGCAAACAAAAAAGCTAAAAATCAAGCAATTATTACTCATGTAGGCATTCAGCAGTTACTATGTAGTACAAGAAAAAAATTGAAATGAAACTAAACGCACATACTTATGAAGGTACAAACAATTTCCATAGAAACAGATGACTTTTTTTTATCATTTCTTAAAAAGTACAGTAGTTCTGTATGTACAATGTATTCTTGTTTTTATTGTTCTTAATGGTAACAAAGCGTCTCATCGAGTGGACAATGACTACTTGAATGCAAAAGTATAAGAATGTGTGCCTTTTAACTTTACATGCAAACAAAGCACTTTCAATAAAAACGCACACACGCAAAAATCAAATGTGTACGAAACGACCCTGCAAATAAAATTGGACCACCTGATCCATTTTGATAAAATGGACTACTCCATGAACTGGTCCGATTTAATGCAAGCATGGACCATGTTAAAGTGTTTGTAGTGAGACGACATGTCTTCGTTTTTTGATGACATGCTTTCGATTTTAAACGACTTCAAAACTTATCCTCTTGAGTATACCATGGAGTAGTTTTAAAACTACTCCTTAGTAGTCCAAAGGTGGGTTATATGGTCCTCTCCTAGGACATCGTAAAGATAAATAGACCAGGTTTTTTCCATACGTTTGGGTTAGTTTTGGACTAGTCCTGGTCCCTTGTGGACTACTCTTTACACGCGTGTTTGGACTGGTCCTCTTATTTGCAGGTAGGGTAGCCAGATTTTAAATTCGGAAAAACAGTACATTGAATACATAAAAACAGTACAATCAAGAAAAAAACAGTACATTTCTTTTACGACACCATTACCATTTGTTTTAATAAGTAACCCCCAATCTGTTTTGGAATAAGTATTTTTTAGTACTTAAAAAAATTTAGATTTTTTTTTTTTGTCTTTCTCAGTTGTGGAAAGGGAAAGACTATTGGAAGAGGTAGCCATAAAATCATAACAACACGAAAATATACCACTGCTACGAGCCACCCATTATAATTTAGATTTCTACTGTGTATTTATGAGAAAACAATGACCACAGCGTAAAAACTCTTATTATTTTAGAACTTTTTTTTTTAACACAACATAATTTTTTGTAAGCCAGTTCTGTTAAATATAGACTGAGCAAAAAAAAACAGTACAAAAAACAGTAGAAAGTGTAAAAAACAGTACATTTGCGTACTGTTTTAGGAGTTGTGCATAAAACAGTACAACTGCAAAAAATCAGTACATGTACTGCTTAAAACAGTACGTATGGCAACCCTATTTGCAGGGGATGTAAAACTTACCAACGTTGAACTTTGTTTTGCAGGAAAAGACTGAATGTATATTTGAGCGTATGAATAAATCAAGAAAAATAGTGGTTTTTACAGTTCTCTGATTCGTATGCAATTTTGTATTTCTTTTAGTCAAAAAAGAAATAATTTTTTCAGTGTTGTGAGAACTCAAATTACTGTTTTACAACACTGAAAAAAATAATTTGGATTCATTCAGTATCAACTGAAAGAATGAAAGATAAAATTGCTTTCGTATCGAAAAAGTATTCGATCACGACTGCTGGAATAAGCCCCAGATTAAAGTTTAAAATCTTGACTGAAATCAGGAATCGCTGAGCACGATTTTGTCCTAGCTCGAGTTAGGCCGTTATGTTATGTGACCACTGCATTCAGTTTTATTTTTTTTTTAATAATAAATATTTTAAACTTTTAACTAATAAAACATATTAGTTTCTATAAAAAATATTTATCTTTTTAACAAATAGAATCTGGGAATTTATTTCTCATGGTGAGTAACATTTATTATATAAATTTTCATATTAATTCGAAAGTGTATTCTCAGTCAAATTACAATTTTAAAAGCTTTTATACTTTAATAGTTTTTCCTTCAATTTTTTCCAGGAATATTTTCTATGCACTATCAGAATTTTTTCTTGTATATTTCTGTTACGAATTAATATAAAAACTTATAAATTAATTGTTACTCACCATGAGAAATAAATTCCGAGATTCTATTTCAGTGTTCGAAAATAAACAGTACATTATTTAGCGTTCGGCTCACACACCGAAGAACGATATCTATTTTTTTAGTGTTTGTGTAAACATACACAACCCTTAATACCGTTTGTAACTATTTTCAAGAAAGAACCGAACATTATGTTATGTTCGGTTCTTCGTTAAAAAACAGAACAATTGTAGTGATACTGTAGAAAAACATTATATTTTAATGTTCTATAATGTTTTTTTCGTGTGTGTATTTTGTTTTTGTAAAAAATGTTTGGTTCGTTTTTTACTAGCGAAAAGGGACGAACATTAACGAGCCGAACCGAACACATTGAAGTTTGTGGATTTTCAGAAAAAACCGAATGGAATTGAATGTTCTCATCTTTTGTTGAGTATGATGAAAACAGTATTATTTTTGTGTTCGAAAGATGACAAACAGGGAAACGTTATTTTTTTTAATGAATTTCTACACAAACACTATTAGCGTTTGTGTTTTCCAAAAATCTACCGAACCGAACATTAAAGAACGATATTTAGTGTTTATTTTCGAACACTGTTCTATTTGTTAAAATAATTAAGTTAAATGCATAAAATTTACAATAGGCACTATCCAGTTATCAAATACAAAGAATGCTGACGAAGGCCGTAGCGGGCCAGAAAATGCATTACATTCTGCTGGTATCTAATAGTTGTATACATTTTCTTTACAATTTACTTCATTGCTAACCAAAGGATAGCTAAAGTAAGCCTCATAACAGAAATATAAAACAAAAATTCTGATAGTGCATAGGAAACTTTCCTGGAAAATATTGTAGGAAAAACTATTAAAGTATAAAAGCTTTTAAAATTGTAATTTGACTTTAGAATACACATTCGAATTAATATGAAAATTTAAATTTATCTTTTTATTATTTTGTTTTGTCGATGTTTTATAAAATATTTGCAAAGTTCGAATGGTTGATTTTAAAGCCGATTTTTGTACAAAAAATAAGTCGTTTTTATTCGTATAATAACTGAGCTAATTTTTAGTATCAAATCTATATCCAAACGATTGACTGATTCATTGTACTGATATCTTAAACTGCTGTCATTAAAAAACAAATTGAAATTTAAACGTTAAAAAATTTACTTGTTTCATTATTTTTTTCCATTTACTAACTGCAAGACAAATCAATTTAATGCAAATTTTTACAATTCATTGAATATCTAGTACTGGCTCATTAAAATTACATGAAATTATATTGTTTTTTTTATACCCTCCACCACAATTAGTTGTGAAGAGGGTATATTAAGTTTGTTATTCCGTGTGAAACTTTTTTATTATTCATCTCAGACCCTATAAAGTATATATATTCTGGGTCCTTGAGTAATTTTAAGTCGATTTAGCCATGTCCGTCTGTCTGTCCGTCTGTTAAAAACACGCTCACTTTCGAAAAACTCAAAAGAAATAAACAAACTTGATGTCAAATTGCTTGTAGGTATCCTAAGCAGTTTGGGATTGAAATCCAGCAAAATCGGTTCAATAGGATCTGAGCTATGAGTCAAAATGTGGAACCACCACCTAAAAAAAAAATTGATAATTTTGTTACAAAAACTAGCATAAATGGTGGAAAAATGCACAGAATGATATAAGATTTCGCAAAAGTTCGTTTTATTTAACTGGAAATGACGCTGTAAAATTTCGTGAAGATCGGTCCATAATTTACCATAGGCCCCATATAAAACCTACTTCCAGAAAACAGTTTAGTACGCCTAAATCCGTAAAAAATAATGCTATCATAACAAAATTTGGTACATCAAAATTTTAGAACTAAAAATAAGACTGTGAAATTTCGTGAAGATCGGTCTATAATTTACCATAGGCCCCATATAAACCTTACTCCCGGAAAACAGCTTAGTACGCCTAAAAACGTAAAAAATAACGCTATCATAACAAAATTTGATACATCACAGTTTTATAGAACTAGAAATGACACTGTGAAATTTGGTGAAGATCGGTGCATAGCTTACCATAGGCCTCATATAAAGCCCACTCTGGTAAAATAATTAAATACGCGGTAAACTTTCTTCCAGTTAACTTCATATGGCAAGAAAAAATGTTATGCAATTTTGTGATATACGGTCCATAATTTTCCTTAGATTCCATTTTAGCAGCCTTCTGAAATTTACTGCAAACGCTTAAACTAATTGCACCGCTGCATTGAAATTTATGTTTTTTAATACCAGAAATCGTTCTGCAGAATTTGGGATGATTGGTTCATAGCTTACCATGGCTTTTATATAATTTGTTCTCTTGAAGATGATTTAAGTTCATCTTAAACTGATATTCTACTCAAACTTTTTATAATTGATTTTGATTGTCGATCAATAATTTTATATAGGTCTAAACCGCAACAAATTTTAATGCAGATGCCTGTTTTTACAAAGATTATAATAATAAATAGACATCATACAGATATTACTCCTAAAACATTCGAAGTGTCGGTGGAGGGTATCAAAGATTCGGCACAGCCGAATATAGCACTCTAACTTGTTTTTTTACTTTTTAACTTTAACTACCACATTTTATTGATGACCTACTTTAAGTGCTCCACACCCTGCCATATAAAACGAGTTCCAAAGTAGTTGTCTTTTATTTCTCATGGCCCAAACAATCAATAGAAAAAGACAGTTTAAAACGACAAATATGTTGCCGTTGTGGTCACTAATGTGTTGTCAAGGATTCGCTAAAAAATATTTATAAATAGAAATAAAACTGTACAACTTTGTTGCAATTTTCAAATACATTTAACATCTCATTTGGTGAACAATGGTAAAATGTAGTTAAAATATAGACGAGTAATTATAGTTTGACCCAACGTATCCGCGCGATACAATTACGTATAAGTATTTTGTTGTTTTTTACCTGATTGATCGATAAATTCAATTTTATTGAATTTGTTTTAAGTAATTATTTTGTTTATAAAACAATCTAATTTCATTAAAGTTTCTTAATTATAAAATTTTCTATTCTATTTGCTTTTCCGTGACAAATACAAGATTGTGAAAAACAAACTGTACATTAATAATTTTCCAAAGTATCGATACTTACTTGTATCGGTTTATATGATAAAATAATAGAAAGAAGCACTTATAAACTCTCTTATAAGTGTTTTAGTACTATACAATACAATAAGAACTACGAACCATAAGAATTTTTGTAAAACGAAAAGTGTAAAAATTTAGACCACTTTTAGTTACCACCTAGTACCAATTTGCTTTCAAAAAATCTTTTATCTTAGAAACAAAATTTTATAGAACGTTCAGGATAACAACCTTCATTCACCTTTTATTCCAGAAATCAACAATGAATGTCCCTATGTATTTATTTTAAATGTAAATATGTATTTTATTTTTAAATTGATAAATATAATATATATATATATATATATATATATATATATATATATATATATATATATATATATATATATATATATATTGGTTCCTTTAGTTCCTATAAGGAGCATAGGGCCTCAACAAAGTTTCGCCATTCGTTTCTACTTGGTGCAAGGTTCTTTATTTCGTTCCAGGTTTTGCCTGCTCTCAAAGCTTCTAAGTCTAGCTGTCTTCGCCAAGTGTGTGCTGGTCGTCCTCTTCTTCTACTACCCTGCGGGTTCCAGTCTATAGCATTACGGGTTACGTCATCTGGAGATCTTCCTTCTTAACACTTCGATTTGTATTTGATTCTGATGAGTGCGTTCCCAGAGTTGTACATTGGATATCCTGTTGGGCCAAACAATTTTTAATATTCTTCTCAGGCATTTGTTGACGAATACTTGCAGGGTGTTCACATCTTTGGTAGCCATGTTCCACGTTTCGCACCCATAGAGAAGAACAGATTTCACACATGAATTGAAGATGTTGATTTTTGTGTGGGTGGAGATGACTGGTGATTTCCACACTGTGCTGAGTTGGCCGAACGCTTGTCGGGCTTTCATAGTGTGATTCAGTACATCATCAGAAGATCCTCCGGTCGTTGTTATGATGCTACCCAAGTAGCAAAAAGTGTTAACATCCTAGATTTGAATGTTTTAGATGGGAAATGGCCTGTTACATGTAGAATTTATTCTCATGGCTTTTGTCTTAGGAATATTTATTTTGAGGCCTGCCTTTGCAGCTTCTGACTCTACCATTTTTAGGCTTTCTAACATGTCGGAGTGACTATGTGTTAGAAGGCATATGTCGTCGGCATATTCAAGATCGGCCAGACGCTCGCCAAGTCCCCACATTATGCTTCTGTTGTTGGCCGTTGCATTTTTCATAACGATGTCCAGCACAACGTTAAAAAGTAAAGGTGACAATATGCAGCCTGGATGCACACCCGCTTTAACAGAAACTTTGTCGCTTATTGAGTTTTGGTGTAGTATACGACAGTTTGCGTTTCTGTACAACTCCTGAATGATCTCAATTATTTTTCTAGGAACGCCTTTACAGGTCAGTGCTTTCCAAATGGCATCGTGTGAAAGTGTGTCAGAAGCTTTTTCGAAATCTATAAAGACTAGGTAAAGGGGCGATCTCCATTCGACTGACTGCTCAATTATAATACGGAGGCTGTTTATATGATCTAAGCAAGACTTTTGTGATCTAAAACCCGCCTGTTCACAACGAAACTCTTTGTCAAGGGAGTCAGAAAGTCTTCTATTGATAATATTAGCGATTATCTTGTTTATCATGCTTAGAAGTGTTATTCCTTTCCAGTTTCTACACTCTGTAAGATCACCTTTCTTCGTTATGTTGATGATCAGGCCCTCTTTCAATTCGTCGGAAAGCTCATTGTTGTTTCACAATCTTTTTACCACATTCTGGAGCAGGAAGGCACTTGTTTGGGGGTCTACTTTTAACAGCTCAGGATTGATGTTGTCAGGTCCTGGAGCCTTGTGGTTTTTAAGGGCGTGTATAGCGTCAACTATTTCTTCTACTGTAGGGGTGGAAACGGGTATGTCGGCCCTCTCGGTATGGGTAGTGCAATTGTATATTGGATGTGGTATGTGCATGTCCGATGACAGCATGTTGGCATAATGATGTGTCCAAATTTGAAGCTGAGTATTTTTTGAGGTGATGAGATCGCCGTTGCTATTTCGTAGCGGTTTTGACGAGTTGAATTTTTTATTAGTAAGTTTTTTTATTGTTTTGTATAAGTCTCGTGTTCTACCTGACTCGGCTGCAGTTTGTGCTTCTGTGGCAAGGTTTTCCACCCATTTACGTTTGTCTCTACGCGCGCTACGCGCGCTACGCTTAACTTCTCTGTCAATAAAACTGTAGTTGGCCTGGAGTCTGGATTTTTCCAAGCTTGTTCTGGCATTATTCATTTGAGACTTGATTTCTTTTCTCGTGGTTATGAAATTCCACGTTGTATCGGATATCCACGGCTTTCTTTCGGGGATTTTGTATCCAAACAGCAGCTGCAAAACAGCAGCATCACATATAAGGTCCCTCGCATTTTCAAATTCGTCAGTAAGATTTTGGTTGGTTTCTGCTCAGTTTCTCAAGGCCTGGGTGTAGCTAGTTTTGACGTTGGGGTCATTTAGCTTCTGGACATCAAATTTTCTGTGGGTTTGAATACCCGACTTCACCGCCGCAACTCTTAATCTGATGGTACCCACAAGGAGATGGTGGTCACTGGAACAGTCAGCACCACGTTTATTTCGCACATCTAATAGGGAGCCACGCCATGTCTTGCTAATAGCGATGTGGTCGATCTGGTTTTCTGTTCGATGGTCAGGTGATACCCACGTGGCTTTGTGGACTTTTCTGTGTGGAAAAATTGTACCACCTATAACCAGTTTGTTGCCCAAACACATTTCTGTAAACAACTCTCCATTTTCGGTCATTCTTCCTATGCCATGGACGCCCACTTGAGCGTTAAAATCACCCATCACCAATAATATATAACTCCTGTGTGCAGTTGAGGTTACTCTGGCTAGCTGGCTATAGAAGTCTTCTTTAGTCTGTGTGTCAGAAGTTTCTGTGGGTGCATAACATTGTATACATGTTATGTTTCGAGCGCGTGTTCGGAGTCGTGCTGTAATTATTCTATCAGAGTATGGGTGCCAGTCTATCATCGCATTTAGCGCTTCCCTGCTTAGTAGTATCCCCACTCCACTAGACCGTTGTTGATCGGCTGGTTTGCCAGAGTAGATCATGGTAAAATTATCAGATGTTGAGAACTCTCCTGAATCCGGCCATCTGGTTTCACAAAGTCCTAGGAAGGCGAGGTTGTAAGTTTTTGCTTCCCTGCAGACCTGCGCAAGCTTCGAAGAATCTAAAAGCGTCCTCACGTTCCAAGTTCCAAATCGTGTCCGTTGTTTAAAGCTGAAGGTCGTCATCAGAGGGATCGATTGTTTTTCATTTACATTGTTTGAGGTTTCGGTAATCATTTGTTTTAAGATGAGTAGCTGATTGGGCTTCTGCATCCGATCCTGGAACTGGGGCTGCCAGCATGGCCTCCAGGCGTGCTGTTGGTGGCAATTGGTTATTTGAAGGCGCCAATCTCTCGCCTTGACGTTCCGAGTATCATTGGCACTCAGAACTTATTAGGAGTCCGGCGCCACCCGGAAACCCTCTGAGACTCTCCTCCCGGAACCGCTGATTGTCCGCGACTGCATTTGCAGCTGTTCCGTATATCTACGGAACTTTCCACTAACCGCCAACCTGTGGACGCGCCCGATAGCACTCAGCTGTGCTTCCATCAGAGATGGCGGGGATAACTATAAAATAAAGGGTGGTAAAACGATAGTCCACGTCAAGTTTTTTGCGCCACTTAATTTGACTTTTCTTTGTTTCAGTATTTGACAAATTCTACCATTGAGAGGTACACAATTAAGCAGCGCGTTAAGATTGTTAAAGAATTTTACGAAAAAGGGCGTTCAATCGAAATGCATTTTTTTGGTCAGCATAATCAACCAAATTTTTTTATTTTTCCTAAGCTAATCCCGCGAAGCTCTATGCGTGTCTGCAGGAAAGAAACCAGAGCCTCTGGCGGGAATCGAACCCGCAACCCCGGCGCTGATAGACTTGCTCGCTACCAGCTAGACTACCGGGGCACACATGTTTCCACAATCGGGAGAATTGTGCGTAATTTTAGCAAACCGGGTATGTAGGAAATGGATGTACTTCTTCGAAAATGAGGTCCAATTACGGTGAATAGTGTTCGATATCGCGAGATGGCAACGAACTTCCTATAGCCAGAAATTGAGGAAATGGACCTGGACAATATGTGGTTTATAGGTGTTTACTGCTCAAACGGGTTCTTTATACTGTTACTGCTGCTCCAGTTTTGGAATATAATCAAAAATTTAAGATTCATTTCAATACCAAAGTGATACTACTTGCTAAGTATCGATTGCAAAAATTCTTGGTACTTATATAAAAGTATCGAATATGTATTTGTATTTACTCGTATCGTTTCATCCCTATCTCTGAGTTAGAGGGCGTCAAAATTTTCACATTTTGGCCAAACAGGTGTTTTTCCAGTGTTTAAAAAATTGCAGTCAAAATCAAAAAATTTCTTTTTCTTCGACTTTTTTATTTTTTCATTGTACAGAAATAAACTTTTGCTTTAACTTCTTATTCATTAAATGTGAACAGTTGCCGTCAAAGCAAATGCAAAAAATCAAAACTAGAACACGAAAAAGTACTTCAGCAGTCGACATGTTCGGAAGTTTTTGGTTTGACTGACTGAAACTTTTAATAAACTCCGAACCGTGTTACCGTTAGGAATTTTTGAAAAGTCACACAATAGGTCGTTTTATAAAAAATAAAGTCGCAGAAAAAAGTCTCACATCTTTTGTTTTGATGTTTTTAATTAATAAAAAGCATAAAAAAACAATGGAAACAAAATTTTTTAAATTTTAGAAGCCTTTTTTATATGATTCATGTGTTTTTCCATATCGCTGAAGGTGATTGTCTAGTTCACTAAAAGCTGTTTACAAGAACTGCAAAAGACCGCTTTGACAACATGTATTGATTAAGCCATTTATACTTCGGTTCGGTCTTTCGAATGGTACCATCAAATATTACGATTCTTGGAAGGTCCTGCAGCGATGCTAACGTAATCTTCTTTCATTGACAAAAAATAATTTTGTAAAAAGGGACTGCTAACACCGCAATTTTTTATTTTAAAAAGTTTTTTTGTTAAAACTGTTCTTTGAGACTTTGAGGAATATTTCTTAAATACTTTGTATAAATGACAAGGTTGCAAAAAAGGAAAATTGCTGCCAAAGGAACCATATCTGTGAATTGCTTTTACATTTTGACGATTTTTTTTGATAAAAATAATAAGAAAATTTATAATTAACAGTACATTAAATGTTTTTGTGAGAAACTTTACAAAAAAAAATTAAAAAAGTCGAACCAGTGTTCGAAACATTAACTTGGGCTATATATGGGTGTTTCCACTGAAAATTACCCCTTATAGTTCAAAAATGAAATTATTATTTTGAATTAATTTTGCCGCTAATAAAGTAACGACTGTTACCTTTTTAATGGTCAAAAAACCATTGAAACTAAATTTTTCAAGCTTTGATATTGTAACAAGTAAAACTGGGGTTTTATTTGTATAATATCTTTAGTTTTTCTAAAATCTTTGGATAAAGTTTCCTGGCGATGTGGCCTAAGCAACCAGTGAAATGCTCATAGGAATAGCTTATCCCTTCAACAATAAATTTCAGCTTATCAATAGTATGAAATGGGAATTTATCACATTTAAACGAAACCTTGTAAATTAATTTTTTATGAATTCTTTCGGTTGCTACCGTTGCTTGAACTTTCGTCAGTCCAAAATGGAACAATCCTCGTGGCATATTTGGGTAGGTTGGAATTTTATTTAAAACACCCATATACCTCCATACATGTACATATACTTTAACAATCTTACAGCCAATTTCACCAAGTTCAGTTAAAACTAACTATTACTTCAACAATACGTTTTGACAGTTACAACTGATAGTTAATTATAACTCAACTTAGTGAAATTGGTCCACTGAAAAGAAAAATCAATCCATCCGTACTCAAATCAATCCGAAGCGGTATTAATAGTACGGTGAGTACGGATTTTCTTGAATCAAGTACAAATAGATTGATTCAAGTACGGATTTTCAATCGCAAAATACTTAAATTATCCGCATTCAATCCCGATTTCGTACTTGAAATAATCCGAAAATGGGATTAATTGAAGTAAAACTAAGTTTGAATCAATCTCAAAATACGCTTGATTCAAGAATTATAAAATTGTTTTAATCCGAATTCGTACTTTAAATAATCCGAAAATGAGATTGATTTAAATAAAACTATGATTCAAACAAACTCAAAATGCGCTTGATTCAAGTATTATAAAGTTGATTTTATCCTGAATTAGAAAAAAAAAATTATTATGATTGATATACTTACACGTTAGAGAATGATGTACATATTTTACCAAAAATATAAACTAAATGAGAAGCAAGAGTTCAAATTTACTTTTTAACACTTCTTGGTACTCATGGGTCTGGCCAGACCTATTTTCAATGTGTATAGAAAATCAAAACATGCGTAAGCCAGAGGGTTAAACACAACGAAAAGTTCAATCTTTTTTTTTTAACTTTATTTAAAAATTTAATACTTATTTCAAGAAATTCCGGGATTGATTTTCGATTGATTTATCCGGAGTGTTTTTCTTTCTGTGTCGTTAATAAAAAAAGATTAATTTTTGGGATTTCAGTATTTTGGAAATAACTCAGCCATTTTTCAACCGATTTGACAGATTTATATACCGACATCTTTAAGAATAACCATTTACCATTTATTTGGTGATAAAATTTTGACTCGGGAAGATCAATGGTTCCCGAAAATGGGTACTTAAAAAAAATTATATTTTGTTCATACATTTTTTGTATCTGAACCGATTTTTCGAGTTTTTTACGAAGATATTTTACGATGTTTGGATATAAAGGTAATATAACAGCTCTTAAATTTAAGCTTTTATAAAATATTTGCTGTTTTCTGTTCGGGAGTGGTACCGCCCACTTTCCCAATCCCACCCATTTTTTTTTAGGGAGGTTGTATATTGATAACCAAGATGATTGAATCTTATTTGGAAACTTCGGCACTTGCCGTACTCCAGAAATACAGAAAAAACAAACAAACAAAAAAACAACAACAAGGGATTTTTTGGTAAAATTAGAGGCAGTCTTGGTTTTTTCTCTTATCTCCGTCAGTTATGGACCCATCGGGCTGAATTTCAACAGAAAACTTTAACCGAGTATATGTGACATAAATGTATGACAACCTAGTCCCCATAATTTCTAGGGTCTTCGGAAAACCCATTTCAGCATACAAACGGACAACCAGATTTGAGCTTCTATTCTCATAAGGAACCAGAACATATATTTATACTTCAAAGGGTGTAGAATCAATATTGTGGAACTTACAAGCGGAATGACAAAGGTATATATACCGTCTTACCTTCGGTGAAGGGTAAAATTAAAAAAAATATTACATTAGATCCTTTTTTTACTATTTTTACACTTAATTTATTGTAGCTGAAGTTTTTAAGTTTCGTTAATTTTTAAATACAGTCGGGCCTCGATTATCAGTGATGGTCGGGACCAGAAGCATTACGGATAATCAATTTTCACGGTTAATCGAATAACATTATTGATTATACAGAGGCCAAAAAAGGAAATTAAGCAAAAAAAGAATACAATTTCTTAAAAATAATCGTGTAATGTTGTTTGTCTTATATTTTTCAACTGCAATCACGGATAATTGAGGTAATAATGGTCAATCGAAGCAAACAATTTCAAAACATTGCAAACAAAAACCAATAGACTGATCTTTGGACATCACGGTTAATCGGAGGCCCGACTGTACCCCTTTCGTCCTCATTATTTATGGCCATTATTTGCTTCTTTTTTTTTGTCATTCCTTTCTTGGCTTTACTAGGTTCAACCTCCCTGCTGGGTTCTTTGGAAAGAAATCGCATTGAGTAGAGGCAGAAAACTTGTTCAACTTGTGTATTCCATCGACACTTTTGATAATTGAGTCTAAATTCTTCAAACTATACACAAAACAAGTTAATTTTGCACTGGCATTTTTCTTCGAGTGTATTCAACATTGCTTTTCTTTATTTTCTGCCACGTTAATTTTGAAAAGAGACACTTATTTGAACGTGTACATTTCCAAACAAAATAAAATATGTTTTGTTTGTAGAAAACTTTTTTCTAATATTTTATTATTTTTATTTGTTGCTGTTATTTTATGCTAGGAGTTGCTAGCGAATGTTGTAGTTTTATTATATTATTATACACATTTACTGTGCAATAAATGTTGGTTGTACACTAGAATTAATAAAACAAAAAACCCTTTTGAAATACAAAAGTACAAATAAGTTTTTAATTTTCCCCTTTGTGACCGTAAATGGTACCATAAGAAATTTGTATGTGTATGTATATGAAATAAAATTTAAAAAATGAAGTTCATTTAAAATCTTCTTACCCATGTTTTACACGTTTTTTTTTGCTAACTTTATTTAAACAAGTTGTTTAATATTTTGTTTTAAATTGAATTCTGTTTAATTATAGCTCTTTAAATTAGACAATTGTAAATAGTTAAACATAAATAGAACTCGCCTGTTAAACATTATTTCGAACACAATGGAAAACATCCTTCGGGAATATTGTAAATATTGTTTTGAATGCAGTTATCTCGTAAAGTGTTAACTCAACTGGAATTAAAAGAAACGAGAAGTGGCTAGATAGATGGATAATGCAAATATACGATGGCCACATTTGAAATTTCAAATAAAATTTTCCTTTTTTTGCTATATTTTTTAACTTTTATATTATACCTAAAAAGATTTTTTCTAATAGTGAGCTTTGTTTTTTTTTTCTTTGAAATGTTAAATTTATGTATTCTGAGTCCTTCAATAGCTCTGTCTGTTGAAAACACGCTCACTTTCGAAAGACTCAACTCAACAAACCAGTTAAAATAGTTTTCAACACGCCTCGTAACCTAAATTGTACCCCAAAGGGATAAAATTATCACAATCATTTCGGGTTTCTCTCATAACAGATGAAACGCAAACACGAGTTAAACGTAACTGATTTCCAATTCGTTACAAAATAGTCGCGCCATGTGCGGTCCTGCAAAGGAATCTATAAAATTAACTCATATTAAATCCAAAACTAACTAGAAGTTGCAGTTTTGTTGCAGTTGCATTTATTCGTCTGTTCTGGGCCTAAGCAGTTTGGGATTGAAATCTAGAAGAATAAAATACTTATGAGCCCAAATGTGGAACAAGTTCCCTAAAAAATTTATATTTTTGCTACAAAAACTAACATTCTCACAAGTTCGTTTTATATGACTGGGAATCATGCATCCTACAAAATTTTGTGAAGATCGGTTCTTAATTTACCATAGACCTCATATAAATTCCATCCTCGGAAAACATATCAAATAATGCTATTGTAGTAAAATTTGGCCTGTCGCAGTTTCATAAGATTAGAAATCATTTCGATACATTTTGTGAAGTTATGTGCACAACTTACCATAGAGTCTAAATAAACTCCACACTGGGAAATCATTTTACCACGACTAAATCCGTAACAATAACAATAAATAACGTAACAAATATTGCGGTAAAATAGTTCCAATTTAGCTTAGAAACAACACCGTTCTATTACTACACAAGGTAGACTCGTTGCTACAACAAGACAAAAACAACAGGCAATTTGTTTTTGTTTTTTTACTCGAGACTTCAAAAAAAGAGCAACACTGCGCCTTCAGAAACACAAAATAAAAATACAAATTAAAAAAAAAAAAAACAAAATAAAAAAAGTGAAGGAAAATAATAAAACTTTTGAAAGTTTTCTTTAATTGGTTATTTTTTTTTTTCGTTTTCCTATGGATACAATACAAAGTGGGCAATTGAGTGATTTGCAATTAGAATCTATGATATACATACTAGGTATGCCTTGCAGGCCCATGATCACCTATTGCCCGATGGCAATCGTGCTGGTTTCCTTATCGGCTGTTTGGATAAAGGTAGAACTTTTGGCGACATTACAATTGAAAATTATTGAAAGATCGTAAAAAAGCTAATGAGCAACGACTTTCATGTGGATTCAATTTTTATTTTCTTTGGAATCCTTATAAATTTAACCAACTTTTTTGTAAACTGCTAATTCTCCTAATTCTGATTCAAAAAGCTTGACTTGCTCTTCAAATGGTGACAACTCTTTAACAACCTCTTTGTCTTCATCATCATCGTCGTTCTTCATGGCTTTCAACAAAAACTTTTGCTTCTCTGAATCATATACACTAGATATCGTTTTTCTGGCCTTTGTCTATGATTCTTTAGTTTCGGTCCTGCTCCCTTAAAGTATTTTTTTTGCACAGACACTTTTGTTATAAAGTTTTTTTTATTTTAATTACATTAACCAAATTTTTATATGAAAAACTGTTTTTTTAATATAAAAATGTTTATATGTATGTAAACAAACATAATATCTTTTTGACATTTGGGGTTTAACTGGGGTAAACAGCTGACAAACATATGGGCCAACGAGTCTACCTTGTGTACTTGTACCATGAACGACCCCTTTTTCCGGAATGATCGTAAGCTACATTTTGAAATAAAAAAAAAAAATATTTCATGTTTGAAATTAAAATTTTACTGACATCGATGTTTTCTAACAAACACAATGTCAAAATGATTAATAATGTCAAATAAATATACTATAAATATGTACATCAAGGCGAATTTACACCAGGTGAACTTATCTTGCTACGTAAGCAACAGCTGATTACTAACCTTGTGTCAAAATGGTATACCGTCCTGTTGGTTTTAGGGAATCTTAACTAAATTCAAAAATTTTCGGTTGAAATTGTGAAATTTAAAACTTTTTTAAGTTATAACATTTCAAAAAACCACAATTTAATATAAAAACAAAATCAAATATTTGTTTGAATTTTTGACACAACGTTAAAATATTTTACAGTGCTGTAAAATGTTTTCAAAATAAGACCACCTTGTATGAATTCGCCTTGATGTACATACTCGGTTTGATCGTAAGTCATCTTCAGAATTTTTTGTTATACCGAGCGACTCACGAGGGGAGATTTTGGCAAAAAATTTTAATAATTCTGGATTTTGTTAACGGCTAGTTCGCTTGTTTTTGAAATTAAGTTTAGGATTTGGAAATTAGCAAAACATATTTTTATAATTTACGGGGGGGGGGGGGGGGGAATTTCCTTATTCCCCCCCCCTGAATCCACGCTTGCCACGGGTAATACAACAATTAAAAATACTCCAGAATTCTTAATTTAAGCACGATTTTAATTCCATGGAATAAACTAGTCGATTTCGACAAAAAAGTTAGCGGCATATACATATATATATCTCTAAAGCTTACGAAATATCCGACTTTGAAAAATAAAATTTGCTATTTTTGACCTACCTTGGTCTTACTTGATTGAAACTTTTTCTCATTTGCAATAGAATAAGGCAATTCACAAAGGGTCATATTGGTTGTATTCAGGGCTACCAGAACAATATATGGGCATTTTCCCAGAATGGTCTGCCAGGATGAAAAAATAAAATGTTGATTATCATCGTCTTTAATTGTTTTTTATTAGAAAAAAAGTCAATGTTCTTATAAAAGAATGGTTTCCTAGCATATCTGAGCTGTTTAACTTGAGGAAATTGGGCTGGAAACTGGAAAATTTTATAATTTTCTACTTCTAAAGACATTTTTATATACTTATTTTACATGCAAAAAATATGTTATGTTAACACTCTTTCTTCAAAATTTCTCCATTACAATTAATTGTAAAAGGAGTATTAAGTTTTTTTGTTAAGGAAATTTGAAGACATTTATGGTAAAATGCATGGTGATAATAATAAAAAAACATATGGAAAAATCGTACGTTCGCGACCGGTACATAAGCCAATTAAATTACAACCAAGAGAGATATTTTATTTTGTAAATACTGGATGGAGACCTACATTAATACACTTTTAAAATAAATTAATCACTTTTGAAAATTCCGTTTCATTACGCAGATTTTTACATTTCACTACTGTTAGACGAAGTTGACTTCTATTTTTCGTACGTTCGTGACCACACGTTTATAACTCTTATTATGAAGAGATTAACTCGATGAAATCCATCTTTTGTACTAAACATAGAGCTACCCAAATGCTATCGAATTGCAAAAAAAAAAAATGCTAGGAAAAGTTTTGTTTTCTATATTATTTGTACATCAAAAGCGTACGAACGTACGTTCGTTACCCCAGGAAATGCCCATATGCAAAAATCGTAAATTTTCTGAGAAAAAATAAAAAAATCACCATTCTCGTTTTGAAAAAAATGTCAAAAAATCGGACAACTTAAAATTTTTGTTCGACCTTTACTTTGTCGACTTTTCTAAAAGAAAAAACACCATCCAACAAAAAAGTAATCACTTCATAAACAGCTAGCATTTTAATCGTGTTGTATAATCAACCAATCGGCTAAAACACATAATATGTTAGCTGGGTACCCAATAAAAAATGGAGCTTCCAACGAAGCAGGTTTGTAAGGGAGAAACATAAACGTTTTGCTTACCATTGCGCATACAGAAGGCATGAATTTTATATGGCGAGTTCCCACTTTGAAGCAATACATTTTTGACACATGAAGCGCATTATTCAGCGCATATAAAAATTGTTGGATGTAACGATAAACCTTACACACTGAATGTTTTGATACAGTTATTTTTTAGTATTCTCCCTTACAAACCTGCTTCGTAGTAAGGGAATGCCGTAGCACTTGATATGTTATTTTTTTTTTTATAAAAGTTGTTAAGAGTTCTTTCACTTACTTTACTGCATTTCTGTATGTCTTATAGCGTAGCGCATAATTGTGCGCTTATTCTTTTAAATGTACCATTAGTGCTTCGCAAAATGATAAAATTTTTTATTGGGTAGGTACTTATTTAATTTATATACGAACACCGAGATCAACATATTTAAGTTCGCTTTATAGTATGTATGTAAGTTTATCATTCCGTTTGTAACATCTACAATAGTTATTAACCATGCACCCTCTAAAGTTTTGTTTAAAATGGGTTTTCCGAGGACCCCTTGTATGATGGTTACTAGGTTTTTATATTTTTATATCATATATAGTTCAGAAAAGTTTGCTATTAAAACTTAATAATATCGCTCTAAAAGTGGATGAGTTATTAGCAAATGGCCACTATTGCTTTTGATTTTACCCATTTATTTGTAATTTTTACCTATAAACCTTATTTTTTGTTGTCTTTATAATCTATGAACTACTTTTTTATACAGAATTTGGCGCGATGTGAGCTAGTGGGATTAAGTTTAGCCCACATTTTTTGCTATATAAGGAGTATTATATTTTAAGAAAGAGCCAAGTCTAGGCTTTTAAGTTTTGGTACGATTTTTAATACAATTGTGAAGGGTATATAAGATTCGACACAGCCATGTATTACACTTTATCTTGTTGTTTAATTTAAATTGACTTGACAATTTTAAATTTTTTTTAAGGAAAAGAAAACTTAAAAATTCAAACTTTCTGTGCTTACAAATTTTTTTTCTGTGCTGCCTCGTATCTAACCATATAAAAACATTTAAAAATTTTTTTTTTTTTGAGACTGAATAAAATCGTCACTTCTTTGAAAAAAATCAGCAAATCGGCACTTTGCTAATTTCGGAACAAAAAATCTTCAAAATGATGATTAATCGTCAAATCTGGCAGTCCTGGTTATATTTGCTATAGTTTTTGTTAATGTCACATTCGTAAGATTACTGCATATAGGTACAACCAATATGACACAATAGAAATTTTTTTGAATTAAAAAAGTTTTCCAATATTAAAATTATCGTTAGAACATGGTATTGTCAGATCTAACTAAAATGCCTTTATGGATATAGGGATAGTAGGGAACTTGATTTTAAATTCTATACAATAAAAAATAATAGTTAGATATTATTTATGGTGCTATATCGAAAAATCAAGCAATTAATATATACGAACAATACATTATTTAATACAATATTTCATAACCAAAAATGCTATTATTATAACCCTTTCTGTTGCTAATGTGTGCGAAACTTGTCATTGTACGCAAGAAACAATTTACTAGACAATTTTTTTATTTCAATTAAAAATGCAATAATACGATGTCTATCATTGTCATTAAGCCGTTACTTTACACATAAATACATACAAACAGACATATAAATTTCCATAGACGCACCAATACATCCATATACATGTCACTGCTAAAATTATTATGTCTGCATATTCCTTTTTACTTTGTTTATTCGTTTGAAAAATAAAGCAAGGATAAATAATTCCCGCTAATTGTTAACTAGTTTTTGCCTCTGGCAACTTTCTTCATTTAATTTAGTTTTTATCATTAAAATTTAAAAGTTTGTCGGAAAAAACTGATTAGTTAAAGAGAATTACTTGAACAAGAGTATCGTGTACTAAATATGACGATAGACAATTATCTTAACTATAGTTTTAATAGAGCATAAAGGATAGTTAGTTCTTCTTCTGAATAAAAATATTAAAAAAAAAAAAAATAGAACTAATTGATTGTGAGATTGTACTGTAAAAGGGCATTTTGTAGAACTATTTTTTTTTAAATATTAATCTTTGAAGTTCATTTTAAATCTATAAATTTCTTTTAGAGTAATACAGTCGTAGACTCTGTGACTGTGATGCTTTTAATGAAATTTAGTCCAAGGTCTTGCCAAATTTATATCTGCACTCATTATTTTTATTCATACCTTTGATTGAGATGAATTATTTTTAGATTTCTTTTCATTCTGTCATTTTACTATTTATCAAATGCATTTAAGGCCATATCAATTTATAAATGACGAGTGTAAAAGTACATACAAATTCTATTATCAGGGCAAGGAACTTCATGCAATTGCAAGTTTGTTGTCGTTACTCTGAGACTTACCTAAAGTTAATATCTTTGAGAATCACAAAATTTCTAGTAAAATGGTATCAGTTTGTTAGTGAATATTTTAGCATGTTTTGCTTTAAATGTATATTTAGTTAAATAAAAATATATAGCTTTTTCTTTATTTTTATAGTCAGTACTGTAGAGTTGGAAACGTTAGATAGATTATGCTTTAATAGCTTAAGGTTTAAATAATTCGATTTCGATTTGAGGAGATGACTTGATGCAGCGCCATACATGATAGGTTCTGGACATTTCTTAAGGTATTTTACCCAAAAAATATTTCAAGTCATATGCTTAGCTCATGCCATGCAGTAGAACAACCGTAAGTACTAGATTTCGGTGTTATGTAGTCGTGCTATAATTGCTACTAGATCTCAACAAGGTACGCCATAGGAACTAATTTTTCGTTTCTATGCACGCTGCCATGGAAATAGTGTTACAATATTTTTTCATAATGGTTTTATTAACTTTATACAATTTGTTCATAAAATTTTAAAGAATAATCTTTTTACCTGACAAACTGACAACTTGCTTAATTTTTTTCAAAAACAATAATTACGCAAGTTGTTTTTGTTTTTTGTTTGTTTTTTAATTCTTGTTCATACCATTTTTAAGAATAAAGTGACACTGCGCCTGTGTGTGAGTCCAACCAGCATACACAGGTAGCAATTTGAGTTTACTATGCGGCAGAATTAGACATTAGCTCCTTGTTTAGAGGCTGTAGCCATCTAACTTCCGCGCGTTTTTGAAACAAACAGCATCTGTTGAATAGAAGCAGTACCTAGGTAGATGAGCCATCAGACTTTTGAGTCGAGTTTTAAGATATCCCTTCCCGCTATTTTGAGCTTACCACAACCACCACGTGACCACAAAAGGGGCCTCACAGTTAGGTTGAAGCAGAAATTCTAGGGCTTCCTGACTCCCGTGGTACCAAATATGAACTCTCAAGAGATCTGTCAATTTTGAACTTTGCCTAATTTAGTAGGGTAACTAAGATGTAAAAAACCGGTTTGTAACAATTTTTTAATTTACTTTTATTTATTGTTTTTAAATGAGACTAATTTTCTAATTTTAAATAAAATAAAGAAATTGTTATTTTGTATACCTAAATGCTTGAAACACGTTAATATAGGGTGGTGCAAAAGTAACGTTATGCCCACCAAATAGAGAGCCGTTTTGTTGAAACCACAATTCTGGATTGTTCTCTACCTCGGGCCTAAAAAAATTTTGTTTCATTAACCGCAAATTGTTCGTCGCTTTCGAAAAAATATGGACCAATGATCTTTTCTAAAGTTATTCCACGCCAAACTGTGCATCTAAGTATGATGTTCAACAATTACTCTTGGATTTTGGGAACCCCGTATTTTTATTGAGGCGACCATTGGGGGAAAATATAACAGGTTAAATTTTTTACAAATAGCTCCGTGTTTCCATATTCGTAGAGGCTTAATTTTTAGATACATCGAAATATAGCGCACACAAAATGTTTTTGTAACCACCATAAGTTTTTAGTCACCACATGCAAGTCATATTGTTCTTTTAACAGACAAACAAACGAAGATCTAGCTCCTCAACTGTAACATTAAAACATAATGAAATCATTAATTGTTTGAAAAGATTACAATAAGAAGAACATCAATATCAACGAATTAATTGAACAAAACCAACGAAAAAATTACTTGTTAAAGAAATTGAATAACATTTCGTGTATTTATTATGAGAAATGAAACAAACAAAGCGCAGAAAAACAAAAAGAAAATGCATTTTGAATGATTATTTCAGTAATAAATGAAGGCAGAGAAAGAAATCGACCAAAGAATGTTTGTTGTTCGTTGACTGGTTACACGGGTAACTGTGAAAATGTGTACGAATTGAGCAGCAATCAGTCAGTTTGTGTTACTCCAACTCGTCTACTTCCACACTTGCTTGACTTCTTCAGCTGCATGATTTTAATAGTTAATTTTTGTATTTCAAGCTTGAATTATTTTTAAATTAAGTTAAAATCTTAAGATGTTTTAACTTTTTGTTTAAAGACTTTTATGGTTGTTTTTTTTAACCATGTTGCAGCGAAACTTGAGTTTTAATTCATTTTTATAACAATATTTTGTTTGGATTTGGTATGTACTAAAAATGTTTGTTTAACGCAGTTTTAACGTTAAAGGAACGATATAAATATCAGCGTTGCAAGTTTATTTTAAATTTATCTGCTAAATTAAGCAGATGGACTTGACAAATCTTTTATGTTAGGCAAAAAGGTCTTAAGTAAAAAACTGTAGTTTTTCGTATTGTTAAATTGAAAATTATTCAATTGCCTTGTTTAGCTGAACTATTTTCTAAAAAACAATTGGTTACAATGTACAAAAGAGATCATTTCTTATTTAATTAAAACCAGTTTTTAAACAAGAGCATAACACTGAAAAGGAAAATCAATCTATCCGTACTTTAATTAATCCGAAGCGTAATTAATTGTACGGAAAGAACGGATTTTCTTGAATCAAGTACATAAAGATTAATTGAAGTACGGATTATTCAGGTGCGAAATACTTACCTTATCCATATTAAATCTCGAATTCTTACTTGAAATAATCAGAAAATTAGATGGATTGAAGTAAATACTAAAATTGAATCAATCTCAAAATACACTTGATTCAAGTATTATAAAGCGATTTAATCCCGAGTTCGTACTTGAATTCACTGACCCGTTTTACACCTTACAGAACTTCAGTTATAAAACACCAGCATTATTTTTGTTGTTTCAACAAAAAGCAAGCAAAATTCACGCATACAAAATGCAATGCCGAGGGTGAGACTCATAGGTTATATGCAGTGTGATTTAGCTTTGTTTTTTCCTTTTTAGCTTGAGATATTTAATTTAGCTTTAAGCTTTTTTTCCAGCTTTTTTCAACGATGCATTCGTGTTTATTAATATTTTAAAATAAATAAAACAGTTTATCCGAATAAACTTATGTGTGATTTAGTTAAAAGGGTAATAGTCTGGCAGCGCAGAAGAAATCGCTGTTGCAGATTTGATTTACATACATAACAATGCTGCGAGGGGAAGAATACAAAAGTTACGCCAAGGTACATTAACACAAGGTAGACTCATTTGGGAGTGTAGACATGCTGCTCTATAAAAAGAACTGAGTTGAACCGAGTTGTCAAAATAGTCTTCATATAAAACAAAAACAACTTAACGCACACATGTACAAATTTTGACTCATATACACGAAATTTGACGTTTGGGTTCCAACTGGGGTAAACAGCTGACAAACATATTAAGAATTTTTGTCAAAAGTTACACTTCGAAAAATTTCTTGAGTAAACAGTTAATTTATGTGATTTATAAGAACAAAAAACATACATATTTCCATTCCATATTTCAGTGATAATAACAAGACCACAAATCAATTATTGAACAAAAGCAAAGCTTAGGGTAAGTTTTATGCCTATTGCATGAGAATTTAAAAATATGGTTTAAGCATACAGTACTTTTCGTTTATAATCACTACAGTTTTTTGCCACTTTAGCGATATATTACAATTTATCTGTCTTTTCTGCCATTATAAGCAAATTTAATATAAAGGATTTACGTGATAGTCCATTTAGCGACGAAAGCATATTTGCCACACACTTATTTCATTTATAAGCAGGCATCAAGAGCAAAAGTAAATCGAATTATAAGCGTTATAGTTACATTAGCAAAACGTTCTACATTCTTTTTAATTTATTTTCTCAAACCATTAAAAGAACTAAGAATTAAATCGTTTATTTTTTTTATCATGAAAAAAATTAGTTTTTGGCTTAGGTATCAGAGAAAATATCTTGTTTGGCCTTCTTATGAGTGTTGTTGTCGTTGTCGAAATAAAGTCGTTTTTAAAAGTTGGTATTTTGATTGACGCAAACGACATATGTACGGTAAACTTTTTACTTATGTGTTTTACATTGTCGTTGTCGTGATTTCGAATTTCAAACGGCTACGACTGCGATCACGACAACGACTTCCTTCAACTATTTTTTGCAAATTTCTGCTAGTAAAAATTTTACTAGTTAAGTTATGTTCATACCTATTAAATATTTGGCGTCCCTTGTTTTATTAAAAAAATTATTTGCTTTTACAAAACGTTTAGCTAAACCAAACATCATTATACAGTTTCTTAATAACATTATACAATTATCTTCTTACAAATAAAGTTAAGCAAATCCATAGAAATTGTTAAAAATAAAGTTAAAGTTTGATCAATTTACTGGTCAAGCTTTTTTGGATTTTTTTTTTTCGTTTATTTATATAATTAATCTCAGCTATAATTACATAAGCAATACTTAGGCCCGTTTTCACAACTAACCGATAGCTAAAGGTAGAAAGTTATTGACCGTATAAAAAGTGTTCCATTATTACAACTTTACTTTAACCTCCCAGGTAGTATGAACCTTAATTTACTTTATCGCTAACTTTAGGTTAAAGTAAAGTTTTAATAATAGAACCCCTTTTATAAGTCCGGTTAAAGTCTCCTTTTAGCTATCGGTAAGTTGTAAAAACAGTCCTTAATCTATGAAAAATATCGAAACAATTTCTATAGCTATACAAACAATTTTGCTTTATTTTTTGGCTTTAAATTTCCTTCTTTAGCTTTTTTTTAGCTCTATTTTAAACATGATTCAGCTTTATATTTTTAAAAAATCTGGTCACATTGGTTATATGAGATTAAAGCGGTTATTTTGTAATTTTATTCTACGAGCGGCACTACAAACTAACTAACGAAAAGTTTAATCCTTTTTTTACTTGTTTTAAGAATTTTGTACTTATTTTAAGAAATTCCGGGGTTGATTTTCGAAAGTAATCCCATTCAGGGCTGTTTTAAGTACGTTTGAGTGTAAATCGTATTTAAATTTTTAAGTTCGACTCGTACTTATGTGCTGTTTTCAGGTGACAAGCAATTGATTGTGTAGAAAAATGTATATGAAAGTCACTCAGTTTTTTGAGTGCTTATCATATAAAATTTTCTACACAATCAATTGCTTGTCACCTGGAAACAACACATTAAAGTGAGTATAAAAAACTTAATTTATCCCGAGTATTTTTCTTTCCGTGTATGAAGAAAAGTACAACTTTTGAATATCTAAAAATGCAAATTTACGGCCGAATTGATTTTCTTTATCAGACAACTCAATTCGTTGACGCATTTATTTTCAAAATAAATATGGTTAATAGGTAAATTAATGTTCTTGTGGCTAAACAAGATGTTTTGCATTAAGGACCGTTTAAATATATTTTACATTAATACAATGCCTATTTTGCGGTATTAATAAACAACTATTGCGTTTCGTAAAAGTTTTATATCAAACACTAAACTTTGGACCATTCTAATTTCTATTTAATAAAATTCATTGCATTTATTTTTCAATGCAAAGTAATGAGCAGTTCTTTTTTTTACGATAAGTAATAAGAAAAATGTTCTTCAAAGATGAATACATAAAATGTAATGAAAACGGTAAGTAGTAGTCATTACCAAGGAATGTCATATGAACTGTATATTAAAATAAATTTAGCTTTTATGCGTGATTTGATAGTTTTTTACGTTTCAATATTTGAAAACAAAACAAATGGAGAAAAAAACGACAATGTTAATAAAGGTAAATAAAATAAAATATATAAAGGTAATGGAAAACAATAACAGAGCGTGTTTTAAGAAATTAACATCGTTGCAGGCTACGTTTTTATAACATTTATCATTGAAATATACACTCAGCCAAACACCAAAATCTGCATGAACAACCAGCCGTTTTGGGCGTATAAACAAACTTTAAAATAAAACTATGCAGACTCTTCTCGATAGTAGTTTTTCTTGTGTTCTTACGGCGCACAGTGGGTTAAATTATAGGTAAACTAATGATTAATTCAGGGAAGCCCTTGTTATCGATATTTATATTTTCTTAAAATAACTTAATATTTTTTTATTAAAAAAATTGTATTTGAGAAAAAATTTATGGAAAATAATTTTTTATTAAAAAAAGAAGACAACACTCAAAATATTATGTAGTTAAATCCAAACGAAAATTCATTTTAAACAACTAAAAATTCACTTAAAAAACGGATCATTAACATTTCATTTAAAAAAAATGATTTTTACATTCATTTTTAAATTTTTTATGTTTTTGAACAACATATTCCTTAAAATTGAATGATTTTTACTATAAAAAAATATTTTTTAAACGATAAAAAGCAAACTACATAACAAAATAAATACTATAAAACATTATTTTTTGGTAGTTTGTTTTTTGAATAACAAACATAAATGTTAAAAAATAAAATTATTCGTAAAAAAATTATATTTTTATTCAATTTTAACAGAACAGAAAACGTATTTAATAACCCACAATCAGTTACTGTAATAATTTTATAAGTGAAAATATAAAAATAATTATGCATTAGAGCGGTTTTAAAAATAAATGTGAACCAGTCACCACGATAAAAGATTAGTAACAAACAATTCCAGAATTATTTTATTAATTTTTTACCACGCCTCTGCACGCAGAGAAAAAACATGGTTGATGTATACATATACACATTATGGTCCCCGCATTGCCGAAAAACAAACTATTGTTATTTTTAACATTACTTTTTCCCGATTAATAATATTTTGTTTCTATTTAGCAACAAAGTGTTTACCTCCATTGCAACTTCAAATATGGTTGAATATAACAAAATAATGTTTTAATAAAATAAAGTTGCAACCATACACTTAAACATATTATGGTTACTTTAACCATAATATTGTCACCGGCAACCATATTTTTGTTAAATTCATTCATCGAAAAACCATAACCATATTATAGTTGTCTCCAAACATGTTATGGTTAATATGTAATAACAATAATATATTTGATATTATAATAATTTAAAACATTGTATGCTTACTTTTAAACTTAAAATAATATGTTTAAAACAACAATTTTATGGTGGTTTTGCTCTTTACAATAGTTGAATGCGTTTCAAATTCAGTGCTTATGAAGTTCGTCAAAGGCTGGAAATGCTTTTAATGGGACTACTTATTAAAGTGGAACCAAACATGTAACAGGAAAAAAAAACGAAACTTGACGCTTAATAAGCAAATTGCAAAAATGGATGAAATAAATAAGCTAAATATGGTTTACTTTGACCATAGTATTATTAATTCTGACCATAATATGGTTACTTTTGTCCAAATTCTGGAAATTTTCGAACATTTTATTGTAATTTGGAACATAATATGATTAATTTTGACCATTATTATGGCTAATATTGACCAAAATATGGTTAATTTTGAACAAATTATGGTAAATTTTAAACAAATTATGGTTAAATTTGAAAATATTATGGATAATATCGGAAAAAATTGTGTTCAACATTTTTCATAGAATAAATTCGAAAAATGAAAAATGTTGAATATAATATAAAGTTACCTTCGGAAGGAAATAATTCCCAGTTTCTATTTGGAAGAAATTGTGTTAATTTTAACCATATTATGGTCAAATTTAAACATAACATGGTAACCTGCAAACATAAACATTGTAAAAATCCAGCCATAGTATGTTGCTCTTTTGTTAAGCTCAGATTCTATTATTTCTAGCATGCGAAGTTTGCCCAAAAAAAAGTTTCATACTTTACCAGAGAAGATTGTACAATTGATTTGATTGTACAATAATTATTGATGAAGATGATTATACAATGATAGCTGCGATGAAGTTGACACCGATGTTGATGATGATTATTAAGCACAAGAAAGTACTTTCTGATAATTTTGCTTACATGTTTTACACCGAACACCGCCATCTTTTTAATAAAACTACATACAATTATACTTGAAAACTTCTTGTTTTGCTTAGTTTAAAAAAGATCTGATAAAGATTTATGTTTATTAATTTTTTTAATTTCCTAAGCTAATCCCGCGAAGCTCTTCACTTGTCTGCAGGAAATAAGCCAGAGTGTCTGGCGGGAATCGAACCCGCAACTGATAGACTAGTTCACTACCAGCTAGCCTACCGGGGCACTCAAATTAATTAATAAATAATTAATTTGTATGCACCCATCTCCCCCTCCTATACCCCCAAGCTTTTGTTGCAACATGCAGTTTGTTCTAAGAGTTACCCACATCAACTTTAGTGAGACTCACTTCTGTAGATCTGCAGATATAAGTAAAATCATAATTTATAAACATAGATATTAACCTCCAAAATTTTGTTGGAACATGCAGTTTGTTTTAAAGGTTACCCAAAGATATGAATTGATCTGCGAAAATAGGGCTTTTGGCTCGCTTTCTGGCGTACGACCCGTTTGTGCTCCTAGCATTTATTACCTAAAATCAAAGTTGCATTTATGTACATGATTACAGTTCGATTACCTTTTGGCTTGCTCCACTAACAACTTGTTAATATTTTAGACAGTACTGTCTAAATTTTTGTGAAAATTTATTTTTATGTACGATAAGATTTATGGTTTTTATTTTTAATAAATATTTTATTTAACGCTTCCCTGATTAAAGAAAGTAAAATCATATTTTTAACGAATAACACTATTGAAATGTTTAAACAACTAAAAAGAAAACTGCTTAAAATAAAGAAAAAAAAAAAAATTAAATTAAAACTAATTATTTGCAACATGTGTTTACAACCCAAAATGATGAAAAAACTAACTAGGCATTTTAACTTTTGTAATGATAAAAGTAAATTAATTAATTTAGAAGAAGTTTTTTGAGATTGGAATTAACTTGAAGTGCTTGCATGATTGTAAAAATATTAATTACAAGGGAGTTTGTTTAAATTGCAATAATACATAAAATTCAACTAAAAGTAAATTTTAATTCGAGTATATTTGTAAAGAAAGACATACAGACAGACAGACAGACAGACAGACAGAAACGTTAACTTAAGTCAACATTTTTTGAAAGCTTACTTTGAGAAAATTGGGGTAATTGTTGGCCTACAGCTTTTTTGTTTTGATGTGTTACGAAAGCCTAATAATATTGGTGAAAAGCTTTTTATTTAATATATTGGTTTGAAGCGCAACTCAAATAAAGAAAAAAGCTTATAGATTTGGTTACGTTTTATTGGGTTTCGTTTACACAAAGTTTTTATAGGATTTTCTAGGAACATTTTTATAAATCTTTACGTTTAGGATAGAGCTTTTACTATGTGAAACAACATATTTTACTCTTTATATAAGGTTTAAATACAATTTTTAAACAGGATATTCATCTGTTAAAAAACTTTTAAAAAAGCTTTACGGTTTTATGTAAAAAGTAGCTAAATGTTGAAATCTGTTGGTTAAAAGCTCAAGCAAATAACAGCTGCGTCCTTTTTATTGTGATTTATTGTCTTTCATACGGACTAGAGCTAAAATTAAAAAAATGTCTATGTACTTTTTACGGACTGTTTTTTAAACTTAAAAACTAAATTTCAACAACCAAAAATAAAAACAAAAACAAAAAAAAAAAAAAATTTTGAAGTAAATGTCGGAAAACTTATTCAAATATACCAAAGCGAATTCATACTTTTTACGGACTGTTTTTTAAACTTAAAAACCAAGGCGAATTTACTTCAGGTGGCGGCGAGACTACAACAAGTCAACAACACAAAAAACAACATGTATTTTGTTTTTATTTTTCGGTCATGTAATGTCAAAAACAAGGCGAATTAATATATATATGAATTCGCTTTGTATAAAACAGTTGACTAAAGCAGGGCTACCAGATTTGGGGTTCTTATCTCAAATTAGTTTAAAACAATTAATTTCGGGCTTATATTGAGAATGTAAAAAAAAAACATTTTTCTTTTTAGGGAAATTATTGATAGATTTGTTTCTGTTACAAGCCGTCATACATATATAAAATCTGTAAGACTTTTTATGTACAAAACTCATTTTAATACAATATATATGAAACAAATTATAGCGCAAATACAATATCGGACGGCTGAAAAATCTGATTTGCTGATCAGTAAATATCAGTTTTTTATTTAAAATTAATCAGCAGCATATATTTCTCATCTAAAAAACGTTTGCCCCATTTGTTTAGGTTGACCTGTTAAAACTCTTTGAAGTAAAAATACTTTTAAACGTATTCAGGGGTGTTCTGAAAATCGAAAACAAAAAACCCAAAAATTGTATATGTAATATTTTAATAAGATTTCCGTGATAAAAGAATTTTACGACAAATATTAAACAATTATTTCTTTGTTAAACTGAATTTTATAATAAAAATTATACAAATTAGTTTAAAAGAGTATTACAAACAACTGAACAATTTTATTGTTTTGCTTTTTCGATTTAAAGAACACTCTTGAATGGCTAAGCCAATTAATATTTTACGCGTTAAATGGATGAGTTTGTGGGTCGTTATTATAGCCCTAATTCTCCACATTTGGAATTTTGTGAAGTTGTGAACATTTCAAGTTCTTAAACGATATAAAATGGTGTAACATGGATTTCCAGGCAGACTCCATTCATGCTAGAAGCATGTTTGCCAATGTTCTCATGATGCTTTAAGGTTTATATTTTTACCACTAGTCATAGGAACAAGAAATTTAAAATCTATTAATTATATCTTAGATTAACTGATCACAACTTCCACTTCTTTTAATAACGTAGATTTTTGGTCAGAATTTGTAAGATAATTACCAAATTGTAAAATTGGTTACATGACATTATTGTTTTAGTGTGCTTATCTATGCTAAACTAAATAATTTTTTTTTTAAAGAATTATTTAGTGGCTTTTTATTTTTAGAGGGGATATTTTAAGTAATTTTTATTTTAAATTTGGGATTGAAGAAAAAATTTATCTGGCATCCCTAAACTAAAATTAACAAAAATAATTGAGAAAAAAAAATGAAAAAAAAAATAAAATTATTTTTGGAATTAAGAAAATAATAGTTTTTCTAACATAAACTTGTGCAATTTTTGTGAGCATTAATTCCCAAATTCGGTTGAATTTAATGTTGTATTTAAAATAATCTAAGCCGTTTCTTTTCTGTGTTCATTTTATACATTTAAATATTAAACTGCACATAATCATAGAAATGGCTTTAAGCTATAGTTATAATGGTAAAAATTAGTTTTGGTGATATAAAAAAGATTTTAACTTAATTTTTATACATAGTTTAATTTATCATTTCTTTATTGTTTAATTTTTTCATTTATAAGTTGTAAAGCAAAATGTTAATTTAAAAACTCAATTTTAAAAAGCACATGTAAACAAACTTTTGACACATCTGGCCTGAACAAAAAAAAAACCGGCTGTCTTTTCGACACCACCTGAAGTAAATTCGCCTTGTTAAAAACTAAATTTCAACAACCAAAAATAAAAACAAAAACAAAACCAAAAAAAAATTTTGAAGTAAATGTCGGAAAACTTATTCAAATATACCAAAGCGAATTCATACAGGTGACATCACATTTTCGAGTCATCTGTTAATTGCTTATTTATGTGTGTGTAAGCTGAATGTCAAGCTTTGTTAACATTTTGTGGAAAAATTCATTAAATTTAATAATTCAATAAAAATCGAAATATGTACTTAAGCTTATTTAAAAACTTATTTAAATTTTTTAAAACAAAAAAAGGGAATATAAAGTTGAACACAAGAATTTAAAATGTGCAATGGAAAAGTGGAGCAACAATAAAATTTCATTACAGGAAAAATATGTACCTTCTAAAGCAATTGTGTATATTTTATTAACAAAAAGGTTCCCTTTTTAAAAGCTTTTATTTTACTTACTATGTATGTATGTATGTTTGTAAGCAGTTATCTTCAACCGATTAAGCTGAAATTATGTATACACTTTAAGTTTGGATGACAATGCATGGCAAACTGTGTGACGTCATTCTAAATATAATAGGGCGGCCACACACAACGTGGCGGACTAGTTATTTTTAATAAACTTCTACAATATGGGTATCAAATGAAAGGGCTTGAAAAGAATATCTCGAAAAATAAAGTGGTTACCCTAAATCCAATATGGTGGGCACACACAATATGGCGGACTAGTTATTTTAATGCACTTCTACAAAATGAGTATTAAATGAAAGGGCTTGCTAAGAATTTCTCGAAAAATATAGTGGTCACTCTAAATCCAATAAGTCGGCACAAACAAGATGGCGGACTAGTTATTTTTAATTCACTTTAACAATATGGGTATCAAATGAAAGATCTTGCTAAGAATAATTCGGAAAATAAAGGGTCACTCTTAATACGAATGTGAGTTTAAAAAAAATTAAAAGTAAAAATTCTTTTTTAAAAAATAGCTTGCATTTAAATGCGCTAAAAAGTACACTTATAAAATTATTACATTAACTGATTGTGGGTTATTAAATTCGTTTTCCGTACTGTTAAATTTGAATAAAAATATAGTTATTTTACGAATAATTTTATTTTTTAACATTTGTGTTTGTTATTCAAAAAACAAACTACCAAAAAATAATGTTTTTTCGTATTTATTTCGTTGTGTAGTTTGATTTTTGTCGGTTAAAATGTATTTTTTTAAAGTAAAAACTATTCAGTTTTAAGGAATATGCTTTTTAATAAATAAAAAATTTCAAAATGAATGTAAAAATCATTTGTTTTAAATGAAATGTAAATGATCCGTTTTTTAAATGAATTTTAATTTGTTTAAAATGAATTTTCGTTTGAATTTAACTACATAATATTTTTAATAAAAAATAAATTAAACTGCCTTACAAATTATTAATTTGGAAAAGTACCAAGAACGTCACAGTCCTCGATAAGTTAATTTGGACCTCCTGAAAACGAAAAACGCTGTAATTTTTTTCCTAAGTACAGTTTTTTAGATAACGGTACTTTGTGTTTTTCGCTGTATGATCCCACTCAAACCGAAAAATCCGATCGAAACAAGTGGCACATTGTTGGAAAGGTAATTGAATGCCTTTTCCGTCGATATGCTGATATTTAATATAACGTAGAAAAAAAACGAAATAAAATTGAAAAATTTTGAAAATAACGTAAAAAATAGGCAAGGTGCCATAACTCAGCCATTTCTTATCAGATGGAAATTTTTAGCATATCGACGGAAAACGCATTCAATTATCTTTCCAACAATGTGCCACTTCTTTCGATCGGACTTTTCGGTTGGGCTCCACAAGGGTTTGCGTGGGACCATACACCGAAAAACACAAAAGTACCGTTATCTAAAAAACGGTACTAAGGAAAAAAAAATTACAGCGTTTTTCGTGTTCAGGTGTTATCTAGGCATGTGGCGTTCTTGGTATTTTTTGGCTGTTAACCAGTGTTATAAGTAAAAAACCTTTTTAAAAAACAAGCTTTTATTTGAATGCGCTAAAAAGAAAAATAATAATATTTTGCTTTAAAACTTTTACTTTCAACTTTAAACGTCATTACACAATTTATTTAAGTACTTCTAGTAGCAGTAATGTAGTAGCAGTAATTTTTTATTTTTTTTTTTTTTTAATATGTAGTTCATTACAAACATTTTTATTTTTATATCTATAATAAATAAATAGATAAATAAAATAAAAGAAATTTACGTACGGCTTTGACATTGTCGATAGCCGGAAAAGTAGGCTTAATATGAAGATATAAAATGTTCTGTATAAACTATTTCAATGATTAAATTCTAATGTTTCCCAATTATAAAGTTCGCCATTTAGTAATTTAAAAAAATTTCCTTCTGGTATTGCTTTGGTATGAAACTGTTGTAGTCTGATGGAATTTAGAACAGGGCATCGGCATATAAAATGCTGAACTGATTAAATTTCTCTTGTATTGCACAAGGAGCATTCTTTATTGCTGCTTCTCGTGAACCTAGCGCCATTGAAATTAAGTAAGTCACTGCGAGCTTTAAGAATCAATGTTACATAGCTTTGGTCATGCAAAATCATAAAATAAAATTGGCTTAATTGACGAGTTAATCGCGATGAATTTAATTTAAAAAGTGTTACATATAAGTATTGTAAGTTTAATTTAAGGGTGTAGAAATGACCGTCTTGCAAACCAGTCTCCAGCATTAAAACATAGTTTGGTGTGAAATGGGGTAGTTTTAATATCCGTTTTATAAAATATCTTTGCAGCTTGTCCACATCTTCAAAGTGCATATTTCCCCATATTTGGGCACCATACGATTGTACAGAGCGGCTCACAGCTTCAAATAATTTGTATTTTGTTTTAAAAGATATATTTCTTTTGTTCAGAAATGAGTTCCAAGTAGAATTTATACTACTTTTTGCTGCCGAATTTCTACTTTGTACATGTTTCGAGGATCCCATTTTTTGGGGTTAAGATCATACCTAAGTAGTTATATTCGTTAACTATTTCTACAACTTCGCCTTTAAATAGCCATTTTTCACGACAAGATAATCTACTTCTATTTCTAAACACCATTATTTTAGACTTTGTTAGATTTACTTCTAGGTCCCATAAGTCACAATATTCTTCTAATCTTTCGATCATTTTCTGCAACACTCCTATTTCATCTGCCAATATTTACATCTGCATACAAAAGCAACCTAATATTCAATTCATCTATTATGATGCCTCCGCCTAAATGTTCGTGAAGGCCATTTATGTTAAGAGAAAATAATAGGGGAGATAACAAGCACCCTTGCTTGACGCCTGAATATGTTTCAAATGGTTCAGAAAGTTCGGTTCCATTCCAAACAGTTGAGTATGTTCTAGAGTTGACACTGTATAAAAAATTTACCATTTTTGTAGATACACCAAGACTATGTTGCTTAAACACAAGAGAGTGTCGAGAGATTTTGTCAAAAGCTGCTTTAAAATCTGCAAAAAAGGCATAAACTTTTTTCTCTTCTTCCATTTTCAAATTTACAACAGCTGCCAAGTTATAAATGTTATCCATTGTAGAATAACCTTTTCGAAATCCAGCTTGATATTCCGTGATGATATTATTCTGTTCAGTCCATTGATGTAAGCGATTGTTTATGATACCCATCATAATTTTTGCAACTCGATTCATAAATGAAATTCCCCTATAATTGCACGCTAAGTTGGGATCGCCTTTTTTGAATATAAGAAAAATTACGCTTGATATAAATGTTTCGTCAACTTCCATTGAGTTGTATAAATAGTTATAGCATTTGGTTAATTCTTTCAGCAATTCAGTTGGAGCATTCTTACAAAATTCATAGGTTACTCTGTCTTCCCCCTTGTATTTACTTGTATTTACATAGTTTGAAAATTTTAATAGGTAAAATCAATCTTGCGACAAGCTTTTATATCATATTCATATATATATATATCTATCTTCTATATATATAAAATTGGATGTGTGTATGTATGTGTGTATGTAACGTATGGACTCCAAAACGGCTGGGCCGATTTTGATGACATTTTCAGGGAATCTTCAGAATATTCAGGCGGGTGACATAGGGAAGTCTGATTTTTGATTTTCGGTCTGGGGGCGGAGGGGCGTGGCAAAAACCATAACTTGAGAACGGCTTGACCGATTTGAACGATTTTTTCTTTAAAATGATCGCCATGGTCTAACTTAGATCTACACGGAAAGAAAATTTTGCCCCGCCCACTTTTACGCCCACTTTTTTCGATTTACCTAAAATCAGAAAACGGCTCCATCGAGTTGACTAATTTTTCTTTCAAATGTTCGTATTAATCAACTTTAAGTTTTCATCGAAAAAAAATTTACCACGCCTACTTTTACGCCCACTTTTTCTATTAAGCGCATAACTGGAGAACGGCTTGACCGATTTAGACGATTTTTTCTTTAAAATGATCGCCATGGTCGCACTTAGATTTAAGCGAAAATAATATTTTGCCCCGCCCACTTTCACGCCCACTTTTTTTGAATGACCTAAAATCAGAAAACGGCTACCATCGATTTGACATATTTTTCATTAAAATGTTCCTATTTATCCATTTTAAGTTTAAATCGAAAGAAAAATTTACCACACCTACTTTTACGCCCACTTTTTCTATTAAGCGCATAAGTTGAGAACGGCTTGACCGATTCAAACGATTTTTGCTTTAAAATGATTGCCATGGTCCAACTTAGGTTTTTACGGAAAGAAAATTTTGCCACGCCCACTTTTTTCGATTTACCTAAAAAGGGCTTCATCGATTTGACTAATTTTTCTTTTAAATGTTCGTATTAATCCATTTTACGTTTTCATCGAAAGAAAAATGTATCACGCCTACTTTTACGCCCACTTTTTCTATTAAGCGCATAACTTGAGAACGGCTGGGCCGATTTGGACGATTTTTTCTTTAAAATCATCGCCATGGTCCAACTTAGGTTTTTACAGAAGGAACATTTTAAAGGCCGTAAATTTCGTTTAAAGCTCAATTTAAATCGTTTGGTAATACAACAATATTTGCTTAGGGCCAGCAACGCGGACCGGGTCAGCTAGTATATATATAAAATTGGATGTGTGTGTGTATGTATGTAACGTATGGACTCCAAAACGGCTGGGCCGATTTTGATGAAATTTTCAGGGAATCTTCAGAATATTCAGGCGGGTGACACTGTGAAGTCTGATTTTTGATTTTCGGTCTGGGGGCGGAGGGGCGTGGCAAAAACCATAACTTGAGAACGGCTTGACCGATTTGAACGATTTTTTCTTTAAAATGATCGCCATGGTCCACCTTAGGTTTTTACGGAAAAAATTTTCCCCGCCCACTTTTACGCCCACTTTTACGCCCACTTTTACGCCCACTTTTTTCGATTTACCTAAAATCAGAAAACGGCTCCATCGAGTTGACTAATTTTTCTTTCAAATGTTCGTATTAATCAACTTTAAGTTTTCATCGATAGAAAAATTTACCACGCCTACTTTTACGCCCACTTTTTCTATTAAGCGCATAACTGAAGAACGGCTTGACCGATTTGGACGATTTTTTCTTTAAAATGATCGCCATGGGCTAACTTAGGTTTTGCGGAAAGAAAATGTTGCCCCGCCCACTTTTACGCCCAATTTTTTTCGAATTACCTAAAATCAGAAAACGGCTCCATTGATTTAACAAATTTTTCTTTCAAATGTTTGTACTAATCCATTTTAAGTTTTCATCGAAAGAAAAATTTACCACGCCTACTTTTACGCCCATTTTTTCTATTAAGCGCATAAGTTGAGAACGGCTTGACCGATTCAAACGATTTTTTCTTTAAAATGATTGCCATGGTCAAACTTAGGTTTTTACGGAAAGAAAATTTTGCCCCGCCCACTTTTTTCGATTTACCTAAAATCAAAAAACGGCTCCTTCGATTTGACTAATTTTTCTTTTAAATGTTCGTATTATTCCATTTTACGTTTTCATCGAAAGAAAAATGTATCACGCCTACTTCTACGCCCACTTTTTCTATTAAGCGCATAACTTGAAAACGGCTTGACCGATTTAGGTTTTTACGGAAGGAAAATTTTAAAGGCTGTAAATTTCGTTTAAAGCTCAACTTAAATCGTCTGGTAATACAACACCAATGTTTGCTTGGGGCCAGCAACGCGGACCGGGTCAGCTAGTATCATATAAATTGTGTAATGACGTTATAAGTTGAAAGTAAAAGTTTTAAAGCAAAATATTATTTTTTTTTCTTTTTAGCGCATTCAAATAAAAGCTTGCTTTTTAAAAAGGTTTTTTACTTTTAATTTTTAATAAATATTTTCAACACACATTCACTCCAAATATTTTTTTAAAAACAAAATACATAGTTTTTTATTTGTAATTTCGAAGTTGCTTGGAGGTTTCTGTTGTAAGTTAGTCAGAAGCGAATAAAAAATAAATTTTTCAACTAATATATCTTTAAAAGTCGTTACTCTTAGATAAACGTATCCGTTGCCTATCAGCTGTTCCGTTTTTCTTACCAATCTTATATGTAAAAAAAAACTCTTACGTAAGCGTAACTTTGCGTTACGAATGAACCTGTAGTGTACCTCATAAGTTGCCACCAGGTAATTATGCAAGATCAAATAACGGCATTTACCAATCGACACACATCGATCGGAATGCAAGTTAATTGGGGTATGAATATGATAAACACAAACAAAGAATTCTACTCAATAAGAATTGTAAATTGCGTGACAAATAGGAATGAGTGTAATCACAAATATTCCTATTGGTCAGAATAATTGCAATCAGGGTACACAGAAAAAATTATTGCCGAATTATTTTCAAACAAACGTTTGTTTGAAAATTTTTTTAATTTCTATAAATTTTTTTAGTGATTCAAACAATATTTTTGTTTGATTTTTATTTAACCAACAAAAATGTGTACAACTCTTTAAAAATATAAGAAACGCGTTATTGGTGTCAAGTTTTCATAATTTTGTATGAAATATTTAACGATCTTTAATGTTGTCGTCTTTTTGCATTTTTTTATTTGATCGTAAGCAACACTTCTTTATGTGAAATATAAGAACAACAACAAAAAACACACACAGTCTATTTTTGGACGCTTTAAAAAAGTGCAACTATAAGAAAAACAATAGCAGAAACAACATTACAAGAAACAAAATCCCGTATTCAATTTTTTGAAACTGTTTGGTTAAATATATCAAATACAAAAATAGAATGATGACGAAAAACATATCGAGTCGGTCTGCTGCCGTTTTTGGTTACATTTCTTCTTTAGAAAAGGAAAGGATACAGCAACAGAGAGTTGATAAAGAAAAACATTGTCTTGTGTGTATAAATAAGACTTCGTTCAAAAATTATTCCAACAAAAAAAATGTGTCTCAAAGCCAGCCGGCGGCTCTGCTCTGCCGTCATCTTCTTCTCATACAGTGCTTACTTGTGTGCGCGTCATCGCTTGTGCAAAAACTTTTTTTTTGTTATTTTGAAATTTAGTATATGAATTTCAGTAAACTTTTTGTTTGATTCAGTTAAATTATTTGTTTGAAAAATTCAGTTTTTTTTCAGTAAACAAAATGCAAATAAATTGTTTGAATATGCAAATTTGTTTATAGGACCGATTTCAGACAACAAATTTTTTGATTCTATAAAATTTTTTGTTTGAAATGGAAAAATAATTTTTTCTGTGTAATTATTCATATGTCCATAATATCGACAAGGACAACTAGAACTTTATCGATAAGTAGAATAAGTAAGAAAGGCTTAGTTAAAAACTCATGTATAGTATTTATAAGTGCTTGTAAATCCAAAATAAACCAGACTTGAAATTACAATACTAAATCGGCAACAATCTGCCTGGTGTTTTAATTGAAAGCCTCAAAAATAATTCGGCAGTTCCTTTGAACGCCTTGTAAATCAGCTGAAACCCTGACAGCTACTAAAAATAACCAAGGGCTATAGGGAAAACCATTAACATTCCACAAACACTACACATTTCATGGCGATCCTGCCACCCCTCACACATTTCAAACCTGATAAAATTAAAATTATTCTCCGTTTTAGCGTAACAGCTGTTTACAAATTTTAAGTTTGCTTATGTTTACAGCAAACATATTTTTTTTTTTAAAGTCCCTACGCAGCAATTAATCGAAAAAGATTGCCAAAGATATCGCTCTGGTTCCTCAATTTTCACTTTTTGCAAGAAATCGATGTACAGTGGTCATACCTACGCACTGCAAAAATCTTAGATCAATTTCTCTAGTAGCTTGCCAAAAAATACAATCGTATCCCCCTTTGTAGTATAAGATAACATATGAGTAATTCCAAAGTGTTGCACGTGACAGTCGTACGCATCAAAAATGCAATAACATTTCAAGCAACAAATATTTTTACGTTTTCTTAAACCTTAAGGCAGAATTAGTCTTTACTTTCTGTTTCTGTTCTGTTCCGTGCCGTTCTGTTTGGAAATTGTAATAGTTACTTTTTCTGTAGCAACTTATAAGCCATTTATGACAAATTTATTAGTTTTGCACCGTCCATTGTTTAATTTCAATCACTTTAATGGAAATAAATTTGAAGAAATTAAATTTTATGAATTCTTAAAATCGAAAAATAGTTTATTTCAACATAAATATGTATTTTTTATTTTATTTGATTTTAAGAAACTGAACCGCAACAGAACAGAAAAACTAATCAATTTCACAGGTTTTTTAATAACAAAAACAAATCAGCTGATTCGTAACAGAACAGAAAGTAAAGACTAACTGAGCCTTTACATTAAAGCACTAAGAAAGCACTGTTATCTATGCTTAAGCTTGTGGAGGGCGCGATTCTAGTTCAAAGATAATGGCAAAAGAAGAAGCGGTTCGAACGTGAAAAAAATATATATAAGTAGTTTTTGTGGCCAGTATAAAAAGGCGTAATTCAGCGAAACCTGGAATCAATGCTTTAGTCAAACTACTTTCAGAATTTTACGTAGCAATGTAGCATTAAAATGTCTTTGGTTTGATTCCAAAATCTTCTGTATTTTTTTTTTAGCCAAAATCAAATCTGGGTCGATACGTGACACTTCGAACGTGAATTTTTTTCCATAATAATTAAACTGAATAACGATTAAAACAAAATAAAAATTTAACGTTAATCCGAATAACATATTTCTCTCTGAACTCTTCCTTAGATTACAGACCATGTAAGAAAATTTTTTTGTAGTAATTTTTATCAAATATCACCGCTTTTAAGGAAGAGGGGTCAAAGATTGACATTTTGGTCATACAGGTGTTCTTTCTCATCCATGTAACTTACTTCCTATTGGTGTTAGCAAGTAGCTTCGATAGCTATTTAATCAATCTTTTGAAAATTTTTTTTATTTCAAAAGAAAGCTTTTGTCTTTTCTTTTAACGTAGTTTTGGTCGCTTTTGTATAAAAAAAAATAATTTCTAATCATCCAAATCGGAAGACATTGATTTAAAAATTGGGTCACTTAACATGAAATCCCGCATATATAAAAATAAAGCAGTTTTGAAAATTTATAAATTTGGAGTTAACCCCATTTAGAGGAACCAGTGCGATATATAATTTTGTCACATTTTTCAAAAGTTCCTACATTTTAATGATTTAAAAAAATCTGTCCTTTTTCCCCTATGGCCATTTTTTTTTTAAAAATCCCTAAAACACGTCACTGGTTTGAGGTGACCATATTAAAAACTTTTTTCACTGCGTATAATAAATTTGCTCACTAGAAATTGTTTTTAAATACAGTAGAATCCCGACAATTCGTAATCCCAAGGGACCGGCCATTACTTACGAATTATAGGGGTGTTCGATTTAGCGGGGTTTCGATTTAACGGGGTTAAAATAAATACGAATTAACGCGGTTTTTCAATTTATTTACTAAAACGATAAAAAAAAAAAAACATAAAAAACAATTGTTAAAAATAAAATATATAAAAATTATTCATGTAACAAACTGATCTTAAGAAAATAAACACACACAAGCAAAAGCAAACCCACGCAAAAAACAGCGGTAAACAAAAGATCATTCTTTCCATGTTTCTGTTGTTTTAATTACGAATTATAATTGGTAGTTAGCAAACAATTACGATTTATAAGAGGTAAAGAAGATGTTATTTGAAAAAAAAATTACGAATTAGCGAGGGGACCAAAATTAATGGAAATTTTACGAATTAACGAGATTTTTTCAAGGGACCGACAGTTTATTACGAATTATCGGGAATTGCGATTTATCGGGATTTGACTGTATAACAGATGGATTACGGCAATTTAAACTCCCACTCTCGAGACTGTTTTAGCCAAAAAGGGAATAATATTCTTTTTTTCAGATTTAGAGTCTAAAAATCGACGGCAAAGCGTGGGGCCTTATTTCATATGCAACAAAACCCCAATTTTGAAAATGAAATTATCCCCAAACGAAACGAAATAACGCCCCAAACATAAATGAAATAATTCCCTAATTTTTTGGGGCTTATTTCATATGAAATAAAACCCCAGTTTCTGATATGAAATAAGAGCCCAATATAAAGAATCCCGCGATAGATATCATGGTATGATATAACAAACACAAGCTTCGCCAACTAAGGCTTTTCAGCATTGCCGGCCTTTGGCCGGGCGCAATGACTTTTTCCTCTATAGTATAACAAGCACCGGCTTCGCTAGCTAAAGCTTCTCTGCATAGCGCCAGGATTTTCTTCTCTATAGTATTAAAAGGAGGGGGGGGGGGTGCTTTAAAACCATGGTAGATTAGGTCATGATGGCATTATTGCTCAATTGAATGGGAGATAAAGCCATAATCCCCTTATTGTCCAATCATTGAGAGGTAAGGTCATATTTAAAATTTTGCGAAATGAGATATATAGCCATATTTTTTTTTTCGCAAATGAGATTTAAAGCCATATTTTTTCAGAAAATTGTTATGCATGGTGTAAACATTCTGTAAAAGGGAAAATCCTTAGTTATCATTGAAAAACAATTTTTTATTCTTGTGACGCACGCAGGAAAACTTTATTCAGCGAAGCCACCTGCCGCGTCCTACTGGAGGTAAAAACCCCTAAGCACGGCCGCAGGGCGTCACGCATCAAAACTTTAGTATGCGAAGCCAGATTTCAATACTTAACTTAAGTGTCTCTGGAACTGAAATGAGAGATAAAGCCATTTTCTAATATTGCTAATGTGAGCTAAGGCAATGATGGCTTTATCTCCCATTCAAATGAAAAAAAAAAAACAAAAAAGGCTTTATTTCCCTTTGGAATGAGAGATAAAGCCATCATGGCCTTATCTACCATGGTATTAACGCACCCCCCTATAAAAATACCGACTGGACCCGGCTACGCAGAGAAGCTTTAGTTATCGAAGCCGGTGTTCTGTATACCAAAGTGAATAAATCCTTGCGCCCAAAAACGTTTTCATTATACATTTAAAAATGAAATAATCCCCCAAAAAATATATTGGGGCTTTATTTCATAATGATTTTTTGGGGGATAATTTCATATGAAATAATACCCCAATTAAAAAAATTAAATAACACCCCAAACAAGATGAAATAACCCCCCAATAATCGTTTTTGTACAAACTTTTGGGGGGTTATTTCATTATTTTTTTGGGGAGTTATATTTTGGGGGGTTATTTCATGCCGCCCTAAAAATGTGGCTCAAATTCTTTATGAGAAAAAATAATAAAACTTCAATTTCAATTTTTTTTTTTTTTTAAATTATTATTTTTTATTTAGTTTAGTTTATTTTTTTTAATAATATTGTTTGTTTTAGTTAAGTATAATTTAAGGTTAATTTTAGTATGTACTCTCGTATATGAAGTATTAAATATATGGTTAATAAATGTCTTTCTTAGAGTTTGTGGTTTTTTGTTAAATTTAGTTTTATTGGTTTAAATTATGTTTTTAAGTTGTTTTTTTTTTTTTTAATAAATTTGTGTTGATTTCTAGTTTTTTATTTATTTATTTATAATAAATCCTTAATTTAGTACTTTTTTTTAAAAATAAAAAAAAAAAATTATTGTTATTAAAATTCAAAATAAGAATAAAATTATGAATATTTTCAAACAAATTAATTTGTTACATAGTGTAAGTGTGTATTAGGATAATATTTAATAGTTTTTGTTGTGTCTTTTATTTACTTATTTTATTTATAATTTATATTTTTTTGTGTTTTTTTTTTTAATTTTAAGCTTAAAAGGTAAACTTTTGTTGCTGTGTGTGTTTTTGTTTTAGATTTATATTTTTGGTTTTTTACTAACCACACTACGGGTTGTTTTTGTATTTAATTTATTTATTTTACTTGCGAACTTTTACATTTTTGTTTAATAATTATTTTAATTTGATCATAAACCAACTAATTTTAAATGATTGCTTTCTTTTCAATGTTTTTGTCTGTTTGTTTGTTAAATTTTTTCTTACTTAATTTTTTTGTTAAAGTTCTTTATTAGTTATTAAGCAGGCGACTAATATTTATATTAATTAAGCTTATTATTTATTAAAATTGTTTGTTCATTTAATATTTCTACAGTTTCTACTCTTCTATTATTTATGTTTTATATATTTTTAGTTTTAACAAATAATTACAGCAACAATTTTTTTTGTCATTAATTTATTCGGTTTAATTTTGTTGTAATTTATTATTTGCTTCTTGTTTTTGCTTAAATATTACGAAACGATATGCTTAACGGATTTTAAACTTCAAAGTTAGAATAAAAGAGCCCAAAAAATTAACAGTTTTTATTTTCCTTTTATTTTTGTTAACAGAAAAGCTTTTATTATCGTTTAAATATTTTGTTTGTTAAGTAACAAGTTTTTATCTTTCACAGTCTTAGAGGCACTGGGTGCTGAGAAACAGAAAATTTTCTTTTAAAAAATTAAGTGATAGAGATAGAGGAAAAAAAGATATTGTGAGAGAAAGGACGAAGGAAAGATATGCAGCCATACCTAAATAAGAGCGAAAGGCGAAACGTTTTCTTCCGCTTCGCTCTAATGCTGAAAAACTATACCAAAATAAAAGCGTCAACGTTGAGTCACGAACAGTAGTGTTAACTTTCTTGTTTAACCCACATTATAGAAAAAAAAAACATGGCGATAACGCTAGATACTTCCTAAAAACAGCTAAATTGCCGTTATTTATCAACAATAGAGGCCAACTTCACTATTAAACGCGCTGTAAAAAAAAGATTTTCCGCTTGCAAAGCGTTGCCGCCGCGCTGTTTCGGCATGCTACATACAAATTGTATGGGCATGAGGTGTTAAGACAAATTGGAAAACGCTTTCCGCTCTTATTTAGATATGACTGCTAGACAGAAATTTAAAGAAATAATCAAAGCATTAGCTGCTGAAGAGAAAGGCATTATTTTAAAGCGGTGCACCGCGGTGTTCCGATAAAAAGAGAGCACAATTAATTGCATATTTTATAAGTTTATTGAAATTGAAAGAAAACTATATTTAGCTTTCTTTATTCAATACACAAAATTAAAAAAAAAAAAACATGGACACATAGAAAAATCTCTGATCATGTTTGTATAAAATAAGTGTATTTTGTTTTTAATTATCAATGTTTTTAAATTTTGAGAGAATATTTTATTAGAGTTTCTAGTCTAGCCGTTTTCACACGCAGAAAAAAATGGTTAAGGCATGGCTAAAAAATATATTATGGACCCCGTAATGGCCACAAACAAACCATTCATTTTTATCGTAATATGTACGTTGCAGCATTGAGCGTTCCAGTTTGTTGGAAACATACGAGGATTGCAAACCATAATAGTATTTTTAAAGAGTTTTGTTCAAGGTGAGTTCATGAAAACGATGGTAGCAATACTACAACAAGTACAACACCAAAAACACAACATTTTATTTTATTTGCTGCTTTCGTTGGTCGATATGTCAAGAACATAAGCAACTTTTAACGCGTCCCTCTTAAAGTAAGAAAAAAAGTAACTCATAAGGCGCATTGAATTCTAGGTGGCCTCGTTAGCTTACGTCAAGTGTCAAAAATGGTTGCATGTCGGCTTTCATTGAAATTCTTAAAATTGAGAGATTGTGCAAGTGAAAAGTGAAAAAAATCAAATAAAATTTAGCAAACAAAAATAAACTTTTTTTCACATGAACATTGTGACACTTTTTTTATATTTACTTTCGGTTTTTAACTTGATGTTTTTGACAGATTGGTAAAGTTGTACAAGGCGAATTGGGTGTTTTGCTATGAACTCGCCGACGAGTCCACCTTGGATTGGTTAAAATTCGTTTTATATGTATATGCTTATAGCAGGGCTGCCAGATAAATTTGTGAGGAAATCGTCAGTTTCCTGAGAAAAAATAAAAAAATCAATAAAGACGAGTTTTTTTTAAAAAATTTTTGTTTGATTTTTATAAAAAAAAAACATTCACACAAAAACATAATTACTTCATACCCAGCTTACATTTTCAATCATGTAAGAGCTACTGGGAGTCTCACAAAGAGCGTCTTTGATCGTCGATGACCGCATTTTTTAATCCTAGAAGATTCCTCACACGGGAAAAACTGTAACACGAGTGAGATTCTTCCATAGTACAGCGAAAGACGCTTCTTCAATCGTTGTGGGAATCGTTTAAGGCCTGGGTAAAGATAATCTAACGAGACTTTCATGTCAAGAATCGTATGAGACTCGTGTAGATAGTCTCTAACAAATCGTGAAATGCTCGCCGTATAATTGTTGAAAATATAATTTATACAGGGAGTCGTAAAAGGTTCATTCGATAATGGTTTGACGAAAGATAAACAAAATGTAACATTGTTGTTTTTTTTACTCTGAAAATAATTCAAGATTTTCTTAACACTTGCATATTACAGCCTTACCTAGAAAAAGCCGCACGCGTTTCCTAGTTTTTGAATAGAGCGGCCTGAACGCTTTTCAATTGAAAAAACCGATTTTGACAGCTTGTTTAAAAGTGAAGTTTGCCGCTATTGTTAATTAATAATGGCAATATTTTTTTTTTTTTTTGATCAATCTAGCGTTTTTATCGCTATTTTTATTTAGATTTTTTTGTGGGTTTTATTAAACAAGAAAACTATCACTACTACATATCAGCGTAAAGGCTAAGCGAAGGAAAATGTTCCGCCTCCCGCTCTTGTTAAGGTAGGGCTGTTCCAATATTAAAAAACGAAATTGTCAGAAAATTTAAATGTTTTATTCAGACTTTGGAGACTGAAAAAATCCTCACTTTTTTTAAAAAAATCAGCAAATTGGCACTTTGCTTATTTCGAAACAAAAAATCGTTAAAATGACGATAAATCGTCAATTCTGGCAGCCCTGGCTTATTGGCCTTAAACTTCGTAAGCTCAGTATATGAGAGAGGGAGTGCAGTGCGGCTTTAGAGAAGAGCATCCTAATCAGAGACCACAATTAACTACCCAATAAAAAAAATTTTCTTATATCGCGAAGCACTAGAGTTACGTTTTATTCGCTACGCAATAAGACATACATGGAAACACTGGCAGCAAAGCGTTTACACTTTTGGCTGTATTTGTGAAACAAGAGAAATTGTCTAAAAAGCTATAAAGTTAAAAAGTAAAAAGTTAGAAATTCGGATAGAATTAAAGATTTTATTTAATCAAAATATATGAACGAATTTGGATTTAATTATTTACATTATCTACTTACATGTGTAAAAATCTAGTTAAAATAAATAAAATGGTGGACCGCATTACATTCTACTTGTGAATCTTTTGTTTTAATGTGACCATATGGTGCCATAAGAACTATGTACTTAAGCCGGCAATATGCTATCCTGTTCAGTCGTACGATTTGTGTGCTTATAAATAAGGATCGTGTGGCTTACAAATTAATTAAGTGACAGATTTTTTTGATGAGTCTGTCGTCCGACTTGCAAATGTTTATGAACATTTTAATGAAATTATAGTTTATATGCGGTCAGTTGCATTTTCTTGTAAAGTAGCTGTGTCATTTAAGTTGGCATCTCTTTTGTGGGATAGTGTGGCATTGACAGCAGGTTTTGCAGACATTTTCGCTATACGGGACACAATTCATTCTATGGTCTAGAGTTGGTTAGTAGAACTGGTGACAAAGTCAACAGTAAATCAATACAGTTTCACTTTTGACATTTCCTGCATGTAGTTTTTGGTTGTCTGCCATACATTCATGGATACAGAGGATGGTTTTCTTTATGGTGTAGTAAGTTTTTGACAAAGATAAAGAAATTTTCGCAAACAAAATGTATAGTTGTAGAGCTGCGCAGCCCTTATCAATGTACCTTGAGCTGTGTAACTACACAAAATTTAGTGCGTAAAGCTAGTTTTTATATGAGTTGAATAAAGCGCTTTTTGTGTCAAACATGTGTTGCTTCAAAGTAGGAAACTCAACATTTAAAATTCATGAGAGAAACTTTTACATTTCTCCCTTATAAAGGCACAGTTAGGCGAACGTTGCTGTACCCGTAATGTAACGCACCGTACTGTAAGTTTGTTGGTGCACTTACAGAACATTTAAAAACGTGTCATATGTTTTTCCCATACATAAACGAAAAGCAATAGTATACACAAAACAATACACACAGAGATGGGAATCAAAAAAGTTGTAATGACGACCGCTGTGCAGAAAAAGTACCAAGTGATTTAAATGGTATTAAAAAAGTATTTTGTGTAAGTAAACAACGTTAATAAATAAATAAATATTTATTTTATAGATTTACAATAAACAAATAAGTAAGTATTTTAGTGTATATATTTTTAGCATACATATATTGTAAATATGCATACACTAAACAAGGTTTTGATAACATTCAAAGCCTTTTATATGTTTCTCATTTCCTTTGTACAGGGTTGCCCATGTTCGACGGACCCATGTTTTTTTTAAAAAAATCAAAGAAAAAAATAAAAATTTGGCGGTTGGCAATCTTAATCATTTAATATGTTCCAAGTAGATTTGTTTACATCAATTTTTGAATATGATATCTCTCAAATGGCCGCCTCTGGCGTTGATGGCGTATTGTGCCCTTTTTGCAGTATTTTCCATCGTTTTCGCCAACATTTCGGCCGGAATAGCGGCTATTTCTTCACGAATGTTGTCCTTGAGCTCTTCTACGGTCCTTGGCTTGTTAACGTAAACCTTTGCCTTCAAATATCCCCACAAGAAGAAGTCAGGCGGCGTCAAATCGGGCGAACGCGGTGGCCAGTCCAAATCACCACTTTTCGACATCAAACGGCCCGGAAACAAATTCTTCATCGATTGTTATGCGACTTGTGTGCGGTGGAGCGCCGCACACTGGGGATTTCGCGGAAAAAAGTCAAATTGTCAACATAGTCTTCAAGCAATATGCAGTGATATGTTGCAATTTTAGACCAAATGGTACAATCAAATCAAACAGATTTACTCCGATCTGACTGCCAGTTTTTTTTTATATCCGTCTCAAACTCAGAACTTGTGTGTTTTACCGAACCAACTTAATTTAAACCTAAGAATTTAAATACGAATATTATTTTACTATGTGAGCTAACGTTTTTCTTTTTTTTTCTATTTAAAGTAGTATATTTCAGTATACTAAAATTGAAAAAAAAAATCTGCAGAGACTTAAGTTTTTTTTTTTTTTGTATTTTTATGGACATATAACAAAAATCCCATTTTTCTCCAAACATTTGGACCTGGAATTTTTTCTTTACTTTTCCTCAGTTTGAAATCACACCGAATACATTGTCTTATATCTGTTTTAACATTATTAATCAATTTCAAGTGCCACCAGGTGCCACCTCTCAAGTTTTTGCATTACACAGTACAACATTTTTCAGCTGATTGATTCGGGACTCAATTCTGATAAGGCTCTTTTGTTTAACATAACTCGAGAACCACTAGTCGGATTTTGCTGAAAAAAATTTAGAAAAATCAAGAATTACAACTACTTTCATCTGTTTATATAACATTTTGCTACATAAGCAACAGTTTCGCAGTTATAAATAAATGTATGAAGAAAAAAAATATTTTTTGACCAAAAAATTTAAATTTTTTATTTTTAATTCATAAAAAATCCAAAACAGTAAAAAAAAGTTTCAAGTTTTATTACTTTCACGTAAAGTCGCATAACCTATGAAAAAAATGAGACATAAATCATGAAAATCGATGAACGCGTTTCGCTTTTATTCACAATTAAGTGAAGGTATGCATTTCAAAAATTTTCTCGAGATATGCACAAAATTCTTTGCAAAAACATTTATGACTTTTTTTATGATTCTCAGAATTAAAAAAAAAGCAATAAACAAAAGGTTATTTGATCTTTATGATTGCGGTAGCAAAGTAATAAGCGGTAATAAATGTGCGTGGAAAATTGAAAGGAAAAAAGGTAAGTGCACTTTTTTAATTATTTGGGTTTTTTTCGTTGGCTACCTGCATGATTTTTTTACACAAATTGCACCCACATTTATGAGTGGTCATGTTTTAGAACGTTTCGAAAAATTTTAAACGCACACGAAACAGGTATATAGACTCCCTTAAAAGATGCGGGAATTCATAAGTACCTTTCAGTAAAATGTTGAAACTTACGTAGTATTTATAGGTGTTCACTGATCGATTTTTGTCATTCAACAAGTGCTGGCGAACGCGAAATTATTTAATTATAACTGAAACTAAGGACCAAGAGTTTTACGGCAATGGAAAGTTTTTCTATTTCTCATGGGGTTTTATGCTCGAAGCTTCTGGAATTTGACAAAGACAGAACAAAATTAAAACAGTTTTTGCAACAATTGCACGTTGGCTTAAACGATACTAGAGCATGTGAAATTTTGGATACAATATATAAACCCTTTTACTATAACTTCAAACAAAGATGGCAGGATTCTAACCGTACGAAGTCGCGATTTGAAAAAAAGAATGTAAATTGGCTTGAAGGCACATTTACAATTAAGTTTACTGAGGCTGAATGTTCGTTTGAGGAGTGCTGTGATCGCGCCAAACGATACAAAAGGGATGAAGTACGTTCTATGTTTCCTCAAGAAGTAATTGATTTTTCTTCTAATATTTCAAAAACCAACCACAAAATTTGTACATTAAAAACTTTGGGGATGTTTACAAAGCTTGAACTTACAAAAGAAAAATACGAGTATCTAATGCATTGGTTACAAAATGAAGGATATAACATACTCGTACCATACAAACAACTCACGAAAGAAAAAACTAACAGTTATCCTCTAGAAATTTCTATCACTGAAAGTTCAGGCAGTGTACCTCTGCAAAATCTGTTGGATCATACTGCTAAAAGAGTCCTAGAGACCAAATCAGTAAAGGAAATAAATAATATTGAAAGCGGAAATCTAACAATGTACTATAAATGGGGATGTGATGGGGCATCTGGTCAAAGCGAATACCAACAGAGGTTTTCAGATGATCTAATTTCTGACTCTCATTTATATATGACATCAGTTGTACCACTAAAATTATCATTGAGTGATGACATAAATAAATTAGTATGGAACAACAATAAACCTTCTTCCACACAATATTGTAGAACACTACAGTTTGCGTACGTTAAAGAGACACCTCAAGTTATACGAGAAGAAAAGAGAAGAGTCGATGAGGAGATATCTCAACTAAAAGAATTTGAGTTAACAGTAAATAATCGTAACTTTAAAGTTAAACATGAATTATATTTTACAATGATTGACGGCAAGACAGCACAATCAGTAACAGAGACACCAGCAGCATCTTCTTGTTCTATTTGTGGAGCAACAACATCCAAGATGAATAAAATCGAAGAAGTTCAAGCTATGCCCGTAAATGAACAAGCACTGCAATTTGGTATGTCACCACTTCATGCGCGTATTAAGCTGATGGAGTGTCTTTTGCATGTAGCTTACAATCTTGAATTTAAACGTGGAAGAGTCGACTCAAATACTCGTCCGATAAGAGAAGCCCGAAAATGTTTGATAAAGCGTGAAATTAAAGAGAAAATTGGAATACAGGTTGATACTGTTAAACAAGGCTCTGGTACGACAAATTCAGGAAATACGTCACGAAGATTCTTTGCTAATCCTGCTTTAATTTCCGAGATGAAGACAAAATCAAGAGGTTTTCAACAATTCTCGAAGCTATAACCATTACCGAGGCACTAGAGCCGAAAAAATTTGGTGATTTTTGTCTGGAGACGGCAAAAAAGTTTGTTGCACTGTACGAGTGGTACAATATGCCACCAACACTCCACAAAATTCTGATTCATGGAAAATATATAATCGAAAAGTGTATTTTTCCTGTAGGCTTATTATCCGAAGAGGCTCAGGAAAGTCGTAACAAAGACTATAAAAAATATCGCCTTAGACACTCCAGAAAATGCAGTCGAATTGCCACGAACGAAGATATTATGCACTGAATGATGGTAACATCAGATCCCATGATCTCACACTTGACTCCTTCATTTAGCCAGAAAAAGCATAGTGATATAAGCGACGAAGTTAAGGCTCTTTTAGAATAATAAATTAAAAAGTAGATTTAAAATAAATAATAAATTAAAAATTAAAAAAAATCATTTAAATTTTTTGTTAGTTAGGGCTTTTTACATTGTAGGTAACGATATACATTTGTCTAGCTTTCTTTATTTTGATTACTTTTGTATATAACTATATAAATAAAACAAAGTTTGTGATGAAATTAAAAATAGATTTAAAATAAATAATGAATTAAAAAAATCATTTACATTTTTTTTGTTAGTTAGGGCTTTTTACATTGTAGGTAACGATATATATTTCTCTAACTTTCTTTATTTTGATTACTTTTGTGTATTACTATATAAATAAAACTAAATTTGTAATGAAATCATTATATTTTTTGAAAAATATACTTTTTTCCTCACCTCCATACAAAAATCCCCAGTGTGCGCCGTCTTGTTGAAACCAGAACTGCCTCATACACTTTCGACGAATAATTGGCATCACAAAATTGGTCATCATGTCGCGATAACGCTCCTGGTTGATGGTAACAGCATGGCCATTTTCATTTTGGAAGAAAAACGGCCCAATGACCGTTTTCGCACTAACGCCGCACCAAACTGTGACTTTTTCCTCATGAAGAGGCACTTCTTGAATCTCCTGAGTATTTTCAGTGGCGTAAATACGGCAATTTTGCTTATTTACGGTCCCATTCAATGTGAAATGGGCTTCATCGGACATGATAATTTTGTTCCAAAATTGCTCGTCATCTTCGGCCATTTCGATGACTCTTTGGGCCCATTCCAATCGACGAGGCTTGTCCACAGGCAACAATCTTTGCGTCAATTGAATTTTGTACGGGAACAAATGCAAATCAACGCGAATAATCCGTTGTAAAGTGGACCGAGCCATGCCCAACTGCTGAGAACGGCGTTTTTGGGATGTTCTTGGGGACCTCTCAACACTGGCTCGTACGGCAGCGATATTCTCGGCCGATCGCCTTGGTCGACTTTTATTTGGCCTCTTCGGATTAGAAAGAGCCTCACCAGTCGAAAATTTTTCGTATAAACGCTTAATGGTGTTCTTAGAAGGCGCACTTCTCACATTTTTGAATATTTTAAAAGCACGTTGAGTTTTCACAATTGACTTGTTCTGTTGAATGTAAATTTCAACTATTTCAGAGCGCTCGCGTCGCGTGTATTGTTGCATGGTAAAAATCTGCTTGGACTGACGCTTCAAACGCGGTATGTCATTAAGCGATCTGACATCTCTGTCAAAAGTTATGGCGTTGCCAGATGGGTCCGTCGAATATGGGCAACCCGTTATGTGTATATGCATTTGATTATTTTGTACTTCTACGCATATGAAAACTTGTATATATGCAAATATGTTGTATTGTAAGTTGTTTTGTCGCAATTCCATAGCTATACTGAAAAAGCACCAAAAAAAAGAGCAAAAATACCCGCATTCAATGTAACATACAAACCGCCCATCACTGTGTTACAAATGTCACGTAACAACGGCATTTCGGTAAGCTTTTGTATTGGTTTTCATATAACAAAAAGCGATGGATACAGTACAGATACGGTACAGCAACGTTCGCCTAACTGAGCCTTAAGCCTGCTACGGTTAAAGCTCCATTTTGTATTGGATAGTAGTAGTTTTAGCATGAATGGGTGTAACTATTTAAGGAAAGTACTGCAAAAGTTATTTTTTTGAAATTTTCTTAGAAGCTTATATAACATGTTTGGCCAGTTTTTGAAATAAAGTCAATTTAAAAACATTAATGAAAAAATTCAAAACTTTTCGAAGGTTATTTTAAATTTTTCAAAAGAAATTTGCGTATGATATTTTCACATTGCACAGTTTTAAGCGGATTTTAAAACTTTTTTAAATAGTTTTTTGTTTCTTTCCTTTATTTTCCGTGCCTTCATAAATGTTGCTCTTAATTTTTTTTGTTTGATAAAACTTTTAGTAAAGTTTTCTCTTTTTTTTAAGTGCTTTACTATTTTTCAAATACAATTTATAATAAGTATCTGTTAATACCTTAAAAGTTATTTATAATTATTATTATGTGTATCAGTATTTAATAATTTATATATATTTTATATTATTTTTTATCTTTAAGTTTTATAATTTTTTAGTTTTTATTTATATATATATATTTTTTTTTTGTATATATTTATATATATAGAATTGTTTTACTACCTTAATAAAGCTATGATCCCAATTTCAGCTGATATTATGGTACCTTACTGCTAAGTAAATTTACCATTGCTCTGAGAGTGTAATTAAAAAAAAAAAAAAAAAAATACAGCGTCAATAGTTTTTTAAAAATCTGGAGGATAATAAATAATAATGATTACAAAAATATAAACTTCTAATAATTTCGTCCCGCGAAAATTCTTTGCTATGCTCGTTTCTCTTTAGTTTCTATTACTTGTTACTAAAGGAAACTGTAATAATAAAAAAAAAAAAAAATGTTTAAAATTTTTCTTTAAAGTTTTATTTGTTTGTGGCGATTTCAGAGCAATGGTAAACCTTAAAAGACTGGTCCCGCTATCAGACATTTTGAAAAATGTTTTTGTTTTGTTTTTATTTTTGTAACACTTAGTTTTTCATCTTTTCCTGGTGTATATAACCCATTCATGTGTTTTTCATTTTTTCATTTAAACAAAAACCAAATAAAAAATAACTTGAAATAAAATTTTTAAAATATTTTTAACTGAGGCATTTTGTTGGTATAAAAATAAGATTTGTTCTTTTTCTTCAAATGCATAAATATTTTGCACAAATTGTAAGCGTGTGTACAATGTGTGTGTGTTTTTTGTTTGTTTGGTTAATAGTATATATATTTTTTCTTGTTGTTGTATTAGCTAAATATGCATATTTGAAAGCTCTTAATAAATAATAGTATTGAGTTATTAAAAATGTAAAATAAGAAAGCCTAAAAGTGTACTATAAATACAAAGAGATATAAAGTCAGTGAGAGATAGAGTGAGAGAGAACAGATAAAGTGTTAGCTTAAGTTAGTTGTGTAGGTATTTAAGAGTGTGTAGCATAGAAATAGACAGACAAATTTATAATAAAAAGCCGATTTTATACTAAAGCTAATATAAGACGTGACATACCATAATGCCATAATCGTAACAGCTGTATATGGTTATGGCAAAAAGCCAATATAAAATAGTTTTCTAGGGTTATGTCGTTAGGGCAAATCACCTAAAACAAAATATAGTATTTCCCATAAGGTTGTTTCGAATAGATGTTTTATATGGTTATGGTTATGTAACGTTTACACTAACCATACAGAGCTTTTCCTTAAAAATTATTGGCTCCATATACATACTTATAAGTTTACAGATTTTTATTATGATGTCATCTTTTGATTGCTTAGTGAGTTTAAAGAAAAGTTTTTTTTAATTTATATACAGCTAAATACTATTCTTTCGTTATCTTGCCAAATCATAAAATGTTTAAGGTACTGTTCTTTTTTTAAATTAATTTGTTTTAGTTCATTACTTTTTTAATTTGCCATTTAGTTTAATTTTTCAATTTAAAGACGGGTTAAACTGTCTGCCTTTATTAATTTAATTTTAATGAGTCAATAAATACTTAAAATAATATTTTAATCTTAAATAAATGTTCCTTTTGGATACTTTATCAACAAAATTATCTTATATTTTTTATACAATTTATATAGTTTATGAAAACCAAAAAGCTTTAGAGTAGTTTAAAAATTTTCTAAAATTGTTTTTATGACCATATTTACATTATGCAATTAACGCCGCAACTTGCCGCAACTTTCGCATGCAACTTTTTGTTTGTTAGCAGGAGATGTAGGGAAGAAAACGGGGTTGAAAAAGTTGAAAAAATGCTTGAAAAAAATGTAAATGAAATGTGAAAAGAGTTTCGTAGAAACTACTTTAAAAGAAAATAAAAACAAAACTCGGCGTTAATTGCATAGATGTAAAAGCGGTCTATTTCAATAAATAATAAATCCTTAAACAAAAATCTTTAATAAATAGAGTTTAAAAATGGTTTATTTTTCATAAATCTTATATTATATTAAACATTTATTTTTTAACCAAGAAAGCTTCATAAATATATAATAAATAAAATGGGACTCAAAGAAGCACTTTCGAAAAAATGTTAAAATTATCAAAATCTTTAATTTTAAACTCAACAGATAAATAAAAGTTACCCAAGGCGAATACAAAATGAGTACTTTAAAACATAAATAATGTTGTATACCTTAAGGAGATAAATAAAACAGGCGTATACGCAACGGTAGTTATAGTATTGTGAGCAACATAATGCGTATACGCTACAGCGGCCAAGAAACTAAAAATATCGCACTGGTTCCTTCCTTTAAAGCAGTGATAACCAATCAACAAAACAAAGTTGTTGTATACATATGAATTGCCGACCGTGTCTGTGTAAAAAATACTATTATTGACTGCCTCGCGAGACTATGGAGTAGCCCGAACAAAGTTGTTGCATACTACATGTGAATTGCCGACCGTGTCTGTGTGAAAAATACAATTATTGACTGCTCGCGAGTCTATGGAGTGGTTCTGACTGCTTTAAAGCAGCGGTCATCACAAAGAGAGACAGTTAAAAATGTGTATGTAGTGGTGAGTGCAAAGAGAGGAAAATAAATTAATTCGTTTGAGACATTAACTATGTGTTTTGTTCTTGTTTTTTGAAATTAAGGCTTTTTACAATTGTTTCGTTAACCTTCGTGTTGTGTGTGTGTGTGAAATTCACAAAAAGTGCTCGGCGTGATGATCGTTGCTTTAAAGAGAGTAAATTCAAAATTTTTAAATTTTCACTTTTTGCAAGAAATCGATGTACAGTGGTCATATCTGCCCACTGTATAAATCTAACATCATTTTCTCTACTATTTCACCAAAAAAATACAGTTGTATCCCTCTTCTTGATATAAAAGTAGCTTCATGGAGTTGTCCCCAAATGTAAGCTGAATTTATATCAGTTTTGTTGCAACTAGAAAGGAATATTTTACGTTGTGCTAGTGCTTATGTCACAACGGTTTACTTTGATGATGTTCTATTTCGTGTTGTCTCTTTTTAGTTGTTGTAGGTATGTTTATTGTGCTGATATATTTCGTATTGTTTCTTTATTTATGAAATGGGTAACGAACAACTCAAAAAACTTTTTATTTTTCGATAGTCCCTGAAAATTGTACAAAAACAACTAGCCTTGTATACTTCTCTCTGGTATTTCTTCACAATTGTTTTCAACTTTTATTTCATAAATATTTAAAAAACCCGTTTTTTGCCTCGACTGAAAATTCTTTAGAGGAACCAGTGCGATGCGCAGTAGATTAATAAAAACTATGTAAACAAATTTAGTGAAAATAACTTCTAATTTGGCAGCAGTTTAAAAACTTAAGTGAAATTCAAGATTTCCCTTATTATTTTAATTCTAACATCCTCTAGCGGCATGGCCAGACATCAAACTTGCGTATTTCTGTGATTTTGTAAGTAAAAAAAAACTTTTGATTTTCTTAAAAAATTTAAGCTAGTTTGATGTGCCTGCATGAAATTTTCTAAAATGTCATTGTTATTTAGTTTATATGAAGTAAACACAATTTAAAATTTTTTTTTAACCCTGGAACGGTAAACACCGAAGGTGAAAGCTTATTCGTACCAAAGAGTGCGTTCGTGCCAACTCAGTTGATTGTTGTAAGAGCCTGCGCAATTAGTTTGTCGAGGAGACATGAAAGCCAAGTATAAAAAAACGATCGAAGGATCAATATTCGTTGTCCGTCATTTAAAATAAAAGCACTTGATATATTTTTGGTGTAAACATTGCAAATAAATTTTTGTAAATAATTTTTAAAGCTGAAGTATAAATTTCCTTCCTGGGCCCTATTTCTCAAAACAACAAGTTACAAATCTATAAGTAAAATACATTTGAAACGAGAGCAAAAATTTTATTTTACTTGTAGATTTGTAACTTGTTGTTTTGAGAAACAGGGCCCTGGTTTAATAAACAAATAGAAAATGTATTTAAAACAAATTGTATAACTAGAATACGGGCATATTCTGGCAATCGCAAAACGCTTATTATTTGTGATTCTGACATGAAACTGCATACTAGGTTTTTTGATAATAGCAATTATTACAAACTTGGCGACTTAAAATTACAAAATAATGTTCAAGGGAACTAGAATATTTTCAAGCACATCGCACGAGTTTTAAAACACAATAAAATAAATCTGGTGTTTTGCGCTTTCAAATCATGCGTTTGTCAGAACATGGCCGATAGTCTACGCACTTTAAGAATTGACACAGAGAAGCATTTTGTTTGATTTATTTTCTTCATAAAGTAAAAAAATTATGTTTATTTTTCAGCAGGCTTAAATTTTTATTTCGTGTAAATACAAGGTAGTAACTACAGGTAGTGTCGACACCACAACAATCCAAAAACAACAGAAACAATATAGGGGGTTTTCAGGGACCGAAAATAACAGTTATTTTGAAATTTTAAAACAAAAAAAGCTTTTAGAAGAAAATGTCGGAAAACTGATTTAAGTATACCATATTGATCCTTATGAACTATTTTATTATAAAATATACTGAATGTTAAAATTTTGATTTATATTTTTTTTTTATCAAAAATAACAGTTGTTTCTTAATTTATATTTTTTTAACAAAAATAACAGTAATATATTGATTTTTATTTTTTTGAACAAAAGTAACAGTTATTTTTTGATTATTATTTTTTCGAGAAAAAAGAAATGTACGTGTTATAAAAATTTAGTTGACTTAAAATATTTATTTTTATGTGCATAAGAAATCCCAATGATAATCACTCATTTAAATAAATTTTAAAAGTCAACTAAATTATTATAACACGTACATCTTTTCTTAAGAGAATAACTTTTATTTTTGCTCGAAAAAATAATAATCAAAAAATAACTGTTGTTCAAAAAAATAAAAATCAAAAAGTAACTGTTATTATTGTTCAAAAAATCGAAATCAAAATCTATCTGTTTTCATCTAAATTTTATGAAAAAAGGAATAACACTGTTACGGTCCGTGGTTTTCTACATTCTATTGTTACTGCCGTATTCATAAAAAATCAAAATGGATTTAAAATGCATTTTAAGAAAAATTTGTATTTCAAACTCATTTTATTATTTATGAATACGGCAGTTAGTGTTTACGGTTCGAAATGTCGACCATTTCTAACAAAACACTAACATATTAAATAAAATTGGTTCGAAGGCGTTTCGACACCACTAGTAGTTGAATTTTCCTTTTGTTAATATACACAGCGTTACCTAAAACGCAAAGGGCCCTATATAACATTTTGAAAATTTTATAGGTGAAGCAAAAACTATTTAAAATAATAAATTGATAAATCCAGGGTTTTGAAAACTGCAGTCAAAATAGAAAAATTGCTTTTTCTTCCACTTTTTGATTTTTCATTGGACAAAAATAAACTGTTGCTTTTACTTCTGATTTATTAAATTAGAACAGTCGTAGTCCAGGCAAAAGCAAAAAACGAAAAGTTGTACACAACAAAGAACATCGACAGTCGACATTTTCGGAAGTGTTCGGAAGTGATTAAAGACATAATAGGAAAACGCACTTCAAACTGCAAAATCAAAACAAAACAAAAACACAACGTCCCATCTTCGTTAACTTCGGGATTAATAAAAAGTTTCAGTCTGTCTAACCAAACACTTCTGAACATGTTGACTGCCGATGTTCTTTGTTGTGTACAACTTTTCGTTTTTTGGCTTTTGCCTGGACTACGACTGTTTTCATTTAATGAATCAGAAGTAAAAGCAACAGTTTATTTTTGTCCAATGACAAATGAAGAAGTCGAAGTTACAGCACAATCTAATGACTTTTACTATCTCAACAGCAGGTTTTTAAACACTGGACAAATCTCATAAAACTGTTCAAAATTTATTTTTCTTTTAAAACCTATCAGTTGTTTTGACAATTGACAACGTTGCATGTAATGCAAACTATAAGTAATGCCTTTAAGCATTTACCATATAATTTTTTGTAGATAGGGCCTTTTGTTTTTTGCTAATAAAATCGCAAATCTTACACAGAAAAAATTATTTTTCCAATTCAAACAAAAAATTTGTAGAATCAAACAATTTTTTGTCTGAAATCAGTCCTATAAAGAAATTCGCAAATTCAAACAATTTATTCGCATTTTGTTTATTGAAAAAAAAACACATATTTTTTCAAACAAATAATTTAACTGAATCAAACAAAAAGTTTATTGAAATTCATATAAATTTCAAACAAATAATTTTGCTGAATCAAACAAAAAAGTTTTTGCACAAGCAATTACGCGCACACAAGCAAGCATTGTTGGAGAAGATGAAGCAGAGCAGAGCGGCCGGCTGGCTTTGAGACAAATTTTTTTGTTGGAATAATTTTTGAACAAAGTCTTATTTATACACACAATGTTTTTCTTCATCACTCACTGTTGTTGCATCCTTTCCTTTGCTAGTGAAGAAGAAATGTAACCAAAAATGGCGGCAGACCGACTCGAAAATTGAATACGGGGTTTTGTTTGAAACCAACCAAAAATTTCAAAACAAGCGTTTGTTTGAAAATAATTCGGCAATAATTTTTTCTGTGTAGTCGAAAGATTTCAAAAAATTTTTTTTGGACATTTGTGTTGATGCAATCGATCAGAATGAAAAATGAAAAATTCGATTTTTAATTTAACGTTAGTTGGGGCCTTTTGCGTTTCGGGTAACGACATGCATAAGACTTTGGCTGTATTTAAAAGAAGCATATTTAACAAATTTTCTCAAAAAAAAATAATCACCAAAATATTAAAATTCCACAAAGTCGGGTGCAAATCCACTCGCATATTTAAATGCATTCATAACTGCAATCTTGTAGAATTTTTCAATTGTACCTAGTCTGTACCAAAGTGCACTTTATGTACTTTGAAACTCAGCCTTTATCAAATAAAACCAACTTTTATTAAGTACGGTTTGGCTTGTGAACTAAATGGAAATGCCTGAACTTTAACCTTTTTGCTTTGCAAAGTCATAAGACAAGCACTTAAGGTTTCAAGGCTACATCAAAAGATCGAATAATCTATTTTCAAACTCCTGCACTAGAGGATTTTCAAAGTACACAAATTTTGTTTCTTGTATTTTGTCCCATATTATTGTTATTAAACTTTTTCTGAAAATTTCCACTGTTACAAATTTTAAACTCTTTGGGGTTATCATGTGTTTCGTATTATGAGAGACAATAATTAAAAAAATGATTTGCATATATAAGTTATCTAATAAAAAGCATAACTATCGTTACAGAATCCGGATAGACATCTTGTTTTAAATATTGTAAAACTATACTTAACTGTAAACTATTTAGCTATTTTACATCAATATATGTTTAAAGTCATTTTTTCCGAAAGGAATGTAAAGTTAACTTAGGCCCTAAATTTGTAAAACGCAAACGCAATGCGAAAATAACATTGAAAGCAAAAACAATGTCAAAAATTTGTCAACATTTTGTTGTTGCTTTCTACAGAAATACATACTGCGTTTTAAAATTATCAACGCCACAAGATATGCAGCGTTAAAAATTTAAAAAACCAATATACATTTCTATAGAAAACACCAACAAAATTATGAAATATTTTTGATTTTGTTTTTGCTTTCAATATAATTTTTTGCGTTGCGTTTGCGTTTTACAAATTTAGGGCCTTAATGTTTTGTTAAAATATTTCAAATTTAAAAGAAAACTTTAACATTCACTTAACGCATTCGCTGCCATGGCTGTTTTTCTTAAACCAACCCCTGAGACCAGTTAAAGTTTTTTATTCATAACTATAAATAATACGATAATATTAAAAATAATATAAACATATGTATATAATACTCTAAAAAGTTTTATTCAGGTTGTTAATAGCTTTTTATAGATACTTTTAGGAATAACAATTTAGTCTTTAGCTTTGGCATCCATTTGATTTTCTCATATAAAAAAGCACTAAACTTTACAAACTAACTTGTCAATCTACTGAACTGGAATGATACATATTTCAAATACATAATGTAAATAGCTATTCAATTTGCAATGTACGAAATGAACAGAAAATAAAGAGAGAAATAAGGGATATCAAACCGATACTAAGTTGTCGTCAATAATAAATCTAACTACTACTACGAGTTTTCTTTTAAGGTTTTTTTGCAGCAGTATAATGAAGTTATTCTCTGTGTCAAAAAAAAAAAAAAAAAAAAAAAACTAAATAAAGACAGCTTAACATGCCATGTTAAAATTATATTACCTATAATGAAGTCATTATTACTACAAGCCAGCCTTATCGATACGGAGGTCGACTACGAGATAACTGGTAGTTTGCAGTGAATGCGTTAAAAGTAGTTAAAATGTGAAATGCATGTTTTGCTAATCAAAAAAAAAAAAAAAATTCATAATTTGCATCTCCGCCGATGTAAAGAGTGCTTCTAGAGACTGAATTTAATAGGCAAGAGTTCGTACATTATCATTTTTTATACATATAAAATTATACATACATATGGGTACGTTCGTAAATGCATCACTGCGCTGCATCAGAAAAGCAAACTTTTTTTAATGGCGAAAAAAGAATAATTATAACTTTTATTATTGTGTGACTATTATTTTTGTGGAGTATTTCACAATTTTTTGGTCCACATTTACTTCCCTGATAAATATATAACCACTTGAAATCACTGATGCAGCGCAGTGATGCATTTACGAACGCACCCTATTTATTATGTAGGTAACAAAGTTGGGGGTAGTGCACTTAATATTGATTTAAATCAGCATTGCACTATGCCTAAGTAAAACTGTAAGTTTGCACTATTTTTTTTAACCAGCTTAAGTGATGATTGGTAATTTTTCACTAGTAGTATTGCAAATTTTTTCACTATCACAATTTAAATAATGCAAAATTTTAACTTGCAATCAAAAAAATCTGGTAATCATACTCTCACTAAAATTTAAAAAACTTTAATTTTGTATTAACATGGTTTTTGGTTACTATGATGATATGCTTCAGCAAATGATGTTAAATAAAATTAAATTCTGTAAATAACGAAATCTGTGGCATTTTGACAAAACATCGTTAGTCGAGATAAGATCGCAAAAAAGTTTTTTAAAAAAACTTGGTGAAAAAATCATTTTTTTTTTTCAAATAATTAAATAACCCAAAATTAAAGAAAAATTTCTTTAATAATACAACATTTTAAAAACGTAAACAAAATGTTTTTTGAATGAAAATTCTTATGATTAACAACATTTTTTTCAACTTCTTAAATTTGACTTAAGATGTTTTGTCAAAATGCCACAGAAATAATTCTTTGCTTTTAGCATGAAAAACAATTTTTTTGTTTTTAATTTAGTGCAAAGTTTTTAGTTACACTCAAATGAGTGAAGAACAAAAAAACCGATGATGCCTTTTCTTGAATCAAAAAATTTTTTTTATTTTTTAATTTTTTCATACCACTATCACTCATGTTTAGTGAGGCTGCTTATTTTCAATTCATTACGCAATAATTTTTTACTATCACTAATGGCTAATTAATCACTGATTGTTAAAAAAATAACATGTGGCAGCACTACGATAAATTTTATCAAATTCATATGGTCTATATTGGTAGTTTAAACGCCCAATTTTATGCGTTTAAAGATGGTTTATATGTTTAGTGATTTGTGGATTTGTAGATTTAAAACCAAAAAGAGAGTTTAACTTGTTCTGATTTTTTAGCCCTAAGTGTGAATTAAAAATGTTTAATTACTAAACTACCCCCATCTATGGTAGGTTAGCATTAAGAGGGGTTTTAGAAACATAGAGTTGAAACGGAATGGTAATTTTTTCTGTTTGCTTTGATTGAGAATTAAAAATAATTTCATACATTGTACCAACAAATTTAGTGGGTCCGTACAGTGTTTCGTGTGTTGTACAAAAGTATCATAAGCCGAATAATGTTAATGGATACCACGGCTCAAAAACGCCTTCGATAATAGCACGGATATGACTTAAGTGGGGTTAAGAATAACGTTTTTAATAAAAGAGATTTTGAGTTTTTAAATGTGTTTAAAACTTAATTTTTCAGTTGAAAGGATAAAGGTAAATTAAGGGTATTTTAAATACGCCAAACACGATAAGGGCTAATACTATTAAGATGAAAAAAGTGTTAAGTTTTGTGGAGCGCAAGTTTCACTTTGTCCATTTTACGAAGCATTGGTATCTGGTTAAATGGCTACATCAATAAGCAAAGTTGGAGCGAAGACAATCCTCAAGCAGTTTACGAATACCATAAAATTGACTATTAAAGTCAAGCATTCGGCTTAAAAATTTAACCACAAAAGAAGGAATATCTCTTGGTTGGCTGTCGTTATCGGGTTCCAGAATGACAAAAAACGAACGTCCAACACTTTAGTGAATAGATAACAAATTTCTGGCTTTACTAATTTTAGTATGCTAATAGTTCTTATTTAAACGAATAAAATGAAAACGTACATATTTTTTAAAATTTATAGTTCATTTAGGGTGAAACTGTTAAGCCAGTAGATATCCGATCGTTTAATAATTAAAATCTTAACTTACCAGACAACTAAAGTTTTTTTTTGAAATGATAAAATTCGCAAAAAAAAAACAAAAAGGTTTACTAAGTTCAGAGTGACAATTAACTGTTCAGGTATGTGATGAAGAACGATTTTGAAAACAACACGATTTGAAAACGATAATGTCATTTTCAGTATCATTAAAAAATTATTTCTTATAGATTTTCCTCTGTTATCCTGTATGTATTCTTTTAAATTTTTTTATATATGTTAATGAATTGTATTTTGAACAAAAAATTAACAGCCGTATTCATAATGAAAATTTGGCATGAAGTTAGCAAAAAGTTTATTCATAATACACTAACCAAACTCTGGCTAACGATTTACTAAACTCTTGTTAACGAGCTGCCAAACGTTTGCCAACTTGTGAAAAACAGCCGTCTAATGTCAAACAATTTTGTTGGTTTTTTTTAAATAACTGTTTTTTTAATTAACTGTCTTTTACATAATTTATTTTAGTTTTAAAAACTTTTTAAAATTTTTATATGTGAAGCGAAAAACAAAAAAAGAAAAAATGACAAATTCAGCGATGATTAATGAAAAACGTGTTGCATTTTTGAGTTATACAATATGGCATCATTAAAATTCAGAGTGGATTTATTAAAAGTTGGCAGAGGGAGAAAAGTTCGTTATGAATTAACTTTGTACCAACAAGCTGCTAAGCTTAATCGGCATTCTAGTTAGCAGCTCGTTGTACGTACTTTTTGTTATGAATACGGCTGTAAGACTTTACTTCAGAAACGGATTTTAAAATTGGTCAAAATTCATCACTACTGCTAAAAACGAATGATTTGAAAACGATCGGTTTGCATCACATGTCTGATAATTATTAACGTCAGTTAATTATGGGCCTGAATGTGGAAGGCCATGACATAAACGCCTTAGTCGTTTTTCGTAGTAGATTAGGAAAAAGAGTTTATGTGCTACTTTAATCTATTACACAAAACGACACAGCCGTTTACGCCGAAGACTTGCAGGCCCATTATCGCAATTAACAGTTATAGAAATAGCTAATTAATACTGAACTTGGTCGAATTGGCAGTTAAACAGATGGATTTAAACCTGAGCATTTGATTATAAATAAGAAAAGGTGTGACACAGAGGAAGGCAGAGAGAGAGAGAGAGAGAGAGAGAGAGAGAGGGAGAGGGAAAGACAGACAAAACTAAAACTAAAATAAAACGAAAAAATTAAATAATTTCATAACATGATTAAAGTTTTATTTTGTAATCATATTTCGAGCATCATTATTATCAATAACAACATGATCATTATGATTAGCAACAACCACTGTGCAATACATTGATTGTTTAACAAAAATTACAAAAAAAAGAAGGATTTCAAATTACAAAACTAAAAAAACACTCAATTAAGGCTAATAATGGTAATAATTATAATTGTAATGATAATTGTAATATAATAATATGTTTTTTGTTTGTTTTTGTTTACATAACAATATTTGTTAGTTTGTTGGTAACTTACATTTAGCTATTTTAACTCATACATACAATTTCAATCTCTAGAATATTTAAATCATTTTAATTAAGTTAATAAATTTTTACAATTACAATGAAGTGACATAATTTGTTATGTTTTACTGCTTTTTTGTTTTTGTGTTGTATGGAATAACAATATTCAGTATTAATTTAATTATAATTATTTTAAGTTTATATTTACAAAAAATTTTGTTATTTAAAACTAAAGAAGAATTATGGGAATAAAAAAGTTAATAAATAAAATATTTTTCAAGCGTATTCATGTGGTGTTTTTGTTTTAGAGTTTTTTGTTGTTGTTTTTTATTTTAATATTAATATTTTATTATAAGTTCCTAAAATAATTTTAAATTAATTTTTTCATTATTTAATATTTATTAATAGTAAATTTTTGTTCATTTGTTTTGTTACATTTCTTGTTATGGCTTCTTTTTACTCCTTCTTTGTTTAGAATCCTCGTGTGTTTTTTGCATTAAATTTTTATTTAAAATTCTTAATTCTTTATTTTTAAATTTGAGCTTTTCCTTTGAAATTGGTATTTTGTTGTTTGATTAAATACGAACTCTAAAAAAGGACGAATTGTTCGAAGAGAGACTGGTTGAGAAAGAGAGAGAGAGATAGGGAACTTAAAGATAAATAGCGAGAACAAATTAATTCTCAATTGCTGGTTTGTCTGCTTCTTCTAATGCTGCTGCAGCTGCTCTAGCTTCAGCGTCTGAAAAAGAAGTAAAAAATGTGAGTTATTAAAATGTGTTTATATATAAATTAGACAAGTAAAAAAAATATTTCACCAACCCTGTAGTAAGCAGGGGAAGTTTCGTTTAAATATAATTTACTAAATTCCCGTAACCTGCTTTTGGGAGTGGAGTGTGCAAAAGGCAAAAATAAGATTAACGGTCTTGTTCAAGAATGTTGTTTATTCCACAACTTTAGGTAGCACAGCTGAGGGCTATCAGGCTCGCCCACAGGTTGCTAATAATAGAAAGCTCCGTAGATATGCGGAACAGCTGTAATGCAGTCGCGGATAATCAACGGTTCCAAGTGGAGGATCTCAAAGGGTGGCACCGGACTCCTGGCAAGTCCTAAGTGCCTGCGATGCTTTGAACGACAAGGCGTGCAGTTGGCGTCTACAAATTACCAATAGCCACCAACTGCTAGAGTCTGTTTCTCATGCTAGTGGCGGCTGGAAGCAAGCTTCGGATATTGCAATAAATGGCTTACTAAATAAACGTGGCAAGGCCTTTAAACCAGCCCACCTGGAGTCCATAACGGCAGCCCCAGTTCCAGGATCGGAGGGAATCAGTAACTCATCTTGCACCAATTGATTACCAAAACGTCAAATTGAGGCCCTTTGCTCCTTATAGGAAAGAAGGAAAACAATGTATACTTATGGGCATTTCTATGAAAATGTCAACCACTACTCAAAAAATTAAAACACTTGAAACTTTTTTTAAAATATAGTTGAAAGGAAAAAAACACCCAAGCTTTACTATGCCGAGGTACTTATAGCTAATTACTATTTTAAAAAGGCAAAAAAACTAAATTATAACAAACTTTCTCAAAGATTCATTTTAAGTAACTGCAATTTACAATTTTAAATTTTCTGCCAATTAAATTCGATACTGGCAACCCTGGACTTATGCTTTAAAATTAATGTTACAACAACAATGAACAAGATCCATTAGCGGTACATTTTTGTGTTTGCTTTGGATGCTATTCTAATGTCACGTACGTGGTACATCATTTGTCCTTGTCATTTGTAATAGATCAATCTTAGGTGTTTCAAAAAAAAGTTCAAAGCAAGATAATTGTTGCAAAAATATTAACCGGATTTTTTTTTTTAATTGGTTTAATAAAAGTTTTTTAAGCTTTTAAAGTTCGTCACGTACGAAATGGAAAGTACTAAAATGCAACATAATGCATAATCTTATTATGTTGGTATTTAGCTTGAATTTGGTCAAATCATATTTTATTACAATCAAAATCATCTTACAAAATTTTATTGGAATCGGTCCATATTTGACCATAGCTCCCATACAAGTAAAACTACCGAAAATAGCTTTTAATGCCATAACTTCCTTATAAAGATTGGTATTTACATAAAAATTGGCGACAGTGACTTTTACGATAGGTACTATGTGATGACAAAATAGGTCCCATACAAACCCCCTCTTTTAAATCGTTAGGGCAAACAAATCTCATATAGATGAAGATAACTAAATAATATTCGGCACAAATAACTTTTATATAATTCTTAATTTCATAGCATAATTCTGTTCTGGCGACCTTGATTGGCCATGGGTCCCAAATAGGGTGCACTCTCAAAATTGTTTTTTTAAATATTATGGTGTATGTATATCGGGCTTGACCGACTATACTTTCTTACTGGCTAGTTTTAAGTTATTTACAAAAAATATATTTCATACCTTGTAAATACTATAAGAGAAAAATCAGTCACGTACGGTATATCACGAACGATATTACATTTTGATCAATATAAAACCATAAAAAATTTTTTTTCAATTACGGATTATAAATGAAAAATAAGTGGTTTAATGTAAAAAATTAAAAAAAAAAAGAAAAACATCGCACAATTCGCAGATTTTCGTATTTTTTACATTCAACACAAAATCACTTCCGTTTTATGTCACGTACGATATACACTTATTTTACTCGAGATTTTGGACAAGGTTTCGAATTTAATAATTTTAATTTTCATTCATAATAAGTTCATTCAAGCGAATAGTTTTCATATATAATATGCTCTAAATGAAATGAAAAGAATGATTTTTAGGCGTACAAATGTCACGTATGATGACATACATGAAATGCCCACATGTAACCTTGCTCATAGGTAAAAATCAGTTTACAAATTTCATTTTTGCCAAGATTTTTAGAAAAAAAATTGTATTTGAATGTATTTTCAATTTAGCCATCTTGGAAGAAATCTTTGACAATAGAAGAATTATTGTTATTTGTCGGCCTGATTACTTAAGATCTGGAATTATTCAAAAATATTCAAAAAAGTGTTTCGAGTATACAAAGAACAAGTTTAAGAAATTATTTTTAGAATAAATTAAAAAGCCGATTAAATTTCGGATTATATGTTGAGATAAAATACAAATCGTAACAAAAAACTTTGCGCCGTAGATTATTCATTGTCATTAAGCGATCTTTTCAAAAGTAATTTTTGAATTTCACCCACCTTTTATTGCTTGTTCTTTCCAAATTTTCTTATTATCCGTCAGACATGAAATCCATGGCTTTCGTATGGTAAACTTTTGTTTGAATGCTGTTGCCGCTGTATTCGTATTACCAACAGTAGTGCTAACAGTACCCGTAGCAGCAGTCGAAACTTCTGGTTTATCCTCCGACGTCTTATTCTCATTACTCTCTTCTATGGCATCACAAGTTGTTGAACGATGGCGCAGCGAATGTTTGTCATGAGAAGGTAATCCATCTACAGGAACATCGCCGGCATCTATGCTGGCATTCACATTTTTGCACATTGGGGCAATGGGAGCCAAAACGTGTTCCAGCATATCAGCCATTACCGACATACTGGGGTCAACAATGAAATCTATAAAACCAATCTGAGACTCGGCCACTAAAGTATTATTACGATCACACAGAGGGCTAAAGGGCAGACCCAGCTCACGTTCGAGATCACCTTGACGGAAAAACTCCTCTAACAACAACATCGTCCAGCGATGATGTAGATTCCATCGTTTGGCAGGATGTGAAATATCACAACAATGGAGGACCATAGCCAAGGCTTTTGATTTATCCACTGTTGCCTCGTTTAGCGTTAATAGATTTTTCATATTCTTCAACTGTTGGAAATGGAAAGACATGTCGGTGGACAGGACCATATCAATAACCAGAGTTCTAAGTTCACGATACTCTTCCCGTGAAAGATTCGACAAAACATTGCAGTCATCGTCTTTGAGCAAACGAAAGGCGGCACTAATATGATGATTCTCTAAAACGGCACGATCATTGTATAGTAAAGCCGTTTCGGAACCCGACATTACATGGAAATTATTAGTGGTGCCAGTATGTTCGTAATCATGTATTAGAGCTGCCAAGAGGGTGGCGTAAATCTCGAGATCTGTTAGCCAGTTCATGAGACCAGTTTGGCACAACATGTGATGCACCGTTTGGGTGACATCAGCAGCATGAAGATTATTGTGATATGGATTGCGATAGCGACAGTAGCCCTCCTCGATGCGATTGAGAAAGGTTTCCAAGGTTGCGGGTGCGATTTTGAATTTATGTATAATGCCATAGCGATTGAGCAAATCATAACCGATATATTTGACAGGTTGACCATTGGCGGCTTCAGCCAGAGCGAAAACATCAAAACACCAATCGTCCAAAGTCTGAAAAGATGAAACAAATATTAAAGATGAAGAAAAACATTTTACAAAAAAAATTTATTTTTACTGTGTTTTTAGCAAAATATCATTCTGAAAAAAGCTGTTTGAAAAATTCTCTCTTTGAATGTTAGTACATTTGTTTTGTAATTAAAAAATGATTTTCATTTCATCTAAAAATGGTTACAAATTCAATATTTGTATGAACGAATTCCGTTTTTTAATATTTTAACAAAAAAGTTTATTTTCTATAAAAAGATTCTTTGAAAAAAAAAAACTTTTTGCAACGAAGGTACTTGTTTGTGTACAGGGGGGTTGCCTCGTATTTCGTTCTGTGTATTATGATATTCGTAATCGTTCGAAACGATGGCAGAGATTGTACGTATTTATGAAAAGATAACCGTTTGGAAAGCGAATTTTTGTTTTCGATAAAGTACAAACTAATTTAGTTCATTCAAGCGAATAGTACAAAAATATACAATTTGTTTGAATTCGCAAATTATTTATTTCGAGGGCCGTTAGTAGCCTCCTAGGTATTAAAAAAGTACCATTTGGAAAAGCTGCCTTTTACAAAAAGGTATCTTGTTATTAATCAGGACCTTTTTTAAAATAAATATCTTTTTACAAAAAAAAAAAAAAAAAAAAAAAAAAAAAAAAAAAAACAAGTAAGAGTGCTGTATTCAGGCATGAGCTCTATGAATTATTAATTTATCTTTATAAAAACGGACGTCAGTATTTATGATCTTTACAAAATTTCACAGTGTGATTACTAGTCCTAGCAGAACGCGACGTAACAAATTTAACTGCAGTAGCATTATTTTCCGAGAGTAAGATTTATATGGGGCGATCTTCACGAAATTATACAGTATGAGTACTAGTCCTCTAAAACTGTGGCGTACCAAATTGTATAGCAATATCATAATTTTTGACAGCTTAAAGAGAACTAAACTGTTTTCCGAGAGTGGGCTTTATGTAGGGCCTATGGTTAATTGTGGACACGAAACTTGACAGTGTGACTTATAGTCTTATGAAAATCTGGCGTACCAATTTTAATTGCAGCAGCGTTATTATTTACGGTGTTAGGCTTACTAGGCTCCTTACCGAAGGCTGACTTTATATGGAGTCTATTGTTATTTATGGACCGATCTTCAACAAATTTGACAATATGATTTCTAGTCATATAAAACGAATTTGTGCTAAATCTTAAATCAATCCGTATATTAAACCACCATTTATGTTGTTTTTTATAGCACAACTATTTCTTTGGGCTAACAAATCGGTGCAAGTTAAACTCTGTTTTTGGTTTAAAATGTGTTTAACCAACAAATCTAAAAATCACCAAACATATAAACCATCTTTAAATGCATAAAATTAGGCGTTTAAACTACCACTACAGACCGTATGAATTTGATAAGAGTTATCGTCGTGCTGCCACATGTTATTTTTTAAACAACGTATAATATCTACATACATGATTTATAGTTGTTGAGTTTAAGCTACATATAAATTCAAGTTTAGTTCAACTAAGCCAGCTTTTAAGCTGTCAGTGATTTATTAGGCATTAGGGTCGTGGTTCCACATTTGGACTCATAACTCTCATCCTACTGAACCGATTTTGCTGGGTTTCAACCAGAGAAAGACAAAAAGTTATATTTTTCATACCTATAAGTTATTCATACGCCACCGAGCACGAGTACAGACAGGTATGAGTACCAATAAGTATAAACATAAATAAGTTTGTATATCGACCGGTATGAGTATGACAAACAGGCATGCGTATGGATATTCGTTTGAATGCGTATGAGTTTAGGCATGTATCGAAGAGTATCGACTTCAACAATTCGTATGCTTTTTGTAAACCAAGCAATGTTGCTACGACCTTAAAATTGTTTATGTAGAAAATATAATTATGAGCGGCGTACTGGAATTCAAAAACGTAAAACGCATGAATTTTAAAAGTAGTTTTTAATAATATTTCGTAATAAAAGAATTTTATGACAAATATTATACAAATATTTCTCTATTAAGCAGAGTTTAATAACAAAAACTATAAAAATAAGATTTAAAGTGTATTAAAAACAGCTTCCAAATTCTTGCGTTTTACGTTTTCGATTTCCAGCACACCTCTGTATATTTTAAGTATACCAAAACCAGTAAAACAAATGTTGCATTGATTAATTCAGAATTTTATTAATTTAAAGATATACTAAAACATAAATATTTTCTATTATTATAAAATTAGGCTTCTATTGACAAAAATATAATATAATCTCTCTTACCAAAGAGGTTTTTCTGTAGAAAGAATTAAAAGAAAGAAGGCTATCAACTATTTTTGGCTATATTCTGTTTTTTTTTTTAATGATAATGTTTCCAGCTAAAGAGAAAACTCGCTCTGATGCTGCGATACTGGCAGGAATTAATAAAATTCTTGATGCTAGTTTTGATAACCGTGGGTACCTTGTGGAGTTGTTTTTCCACCAAAGCATGACGTCGAAGTCCTCTGTTAGGCTAACATTTTCGTTGGAATACTCATCGACTTCCGCCCTTAAATTATGTGGACCGGGTTCTGGCATTCTTGCAAGATTTGGAAAAAGAAACTCAATTTTCTTGCTGTAAGCTGTGTTCAGACAAAGTCGAGCTAACTGTTAATGTTTGCATTCGGCCAGATGTTGGCGTTGGCTGAACCATTTCATCTTGGCTTTCAGTTGAAATTTGCACTAGACTGCAAAGATTTTGCTGGAGGGAATAAAAACACTGCGGCTTTATGCCAAATTCTTAAATTTGTGCTCCACTTCGTCAACGACAGTAATATGACTTCTCTTTAGGGCGGTTATACTGTCTTCTTCATTACTTCGAACGGTACATATCATTTGTATTTTCTTGATGGATGGAATCGCATAACATATTGTTGGAGACATACAGCCTTGAAGTTCCTTAAAAATAACCTCAAAATCACTGCATATTTTAACCAATTCTTGAAGGAGAGACATGCTGAAGTTTAATTGACTGCGGCTGACAGGCGTTGGCCGTTAGAATTTCGTTGACTTTTCCATAGTTATCTAAAATCGACTTTAGCATACAGTATGCTGTATTCAGAATGTGCTGCTTATCAAACTTTTTAAAATATTTGACAATTTTTTACAAGATTCTAAAACGACTTTTAATTCAGCTGTTTTCTTAAATCCGTCATCCTGGACATTGGAGAATAAATGAGCCGAACAGTTTAAACGCGTAAATTCTTTTAGTGCATTTTTGATGGTAGATCCTCTATCCGTTATAAAAACCACGTTAGACATATCTGTGACACCAAATTCCCCAAATAATCTGTTTAGTTTTTCTAGAATGTTTGCCGTAAAATCCATTGAATTCATGTTGAGGGTAATGTTTACTAGTTCAAAATTAATTGAAAAATTTAACCTGGCGCACAAAAAAGTTCTTTTTATTTGAATGTGAGGGCTTGCTCTCTTTTTTTTTCTGCTTCGGCCATTAATTTAGTCCTTCGAGAAAACGTCTTTGCACTAGGGATAAAATTACCAATATCGACGACACTTCCATATTTTGCTCCAATGTTCCTCAACAATGCTAAATGGACGGCAGTCCTCAACTACGAAATTTAAAAAAGCTTCAAGGCAAGCATTTTATTTACCTCATTAACTAAAATTGGAGGTAAATCTAATTATGGCAAACTTCACACTATTGTCGGTCCTTCAAAATAGAGCCATATTGTCTTTGAATATGGGAAAATATTTTCCATACAACACTTTTTTAATCATGGTTTTTTAAACGGATATATTTGCCATTACTTATTTTTACTTTTATATCCTGTATTTCTTCCATTTTTCTTTTAAATTTTACAACAAATTAAAATCAAAAAATTTAAGACGTCTTTAAAATGCAACTGCCAACAGACAAATTTGTCAAATGTCTGAAGGTATTTGTTATTTGGAACGATTAAATTCAACACGACGTATTTTAATTTGCATCAATTTCGTCATTGTTATCAGATTATCTTGAAAATTGTTTTTTCTATTTAGATAAGAACGCAGATATTTTATTCCAGAAATTTTTGTAGAGTCAACAATACTTTTTCAATAAAATTTTGTTGAATTTTACGCAAACGATTTAAAAAAAAAGTATTTAATAGTGATTCAGCAATTACAAAAAACATTTATGAAAAAAAATTTAAGAATAAAAAATTTTTTAAGTCAATGATATAACTATGGCTGTATGTGGATATGTGCGAGTATGAAAAACAATAAACAATAAGATTTTGCCAGAGAACTGCAAAATCACTATTTTTCTTGATTTATTCATACGCTCAAATTTACATTAACTCTTTGCCTGCAAAACAAAGTTCAACGTTGGTAATTTTTACATCGTTTCGTACACATTTGATTTTTGCATGTGTTCGTTTTTTATTGAAAGTGCTTTGTTTGCATTTTTTGTTGCGCACGCAATATAACAAAATTGTGTAAATTCAAAGGCACACATTCTTATACTTTTGCATTCAAGTAGGCATTGTCCACTCGATGAGACGCTTTGTTAACATTAACAACAATAACAACAATAAACCACTCGATGAGACGCTTTGTTAAAATTAACAACAATAAAAACAACAATAACAAGAATACATTGTACATACAGAACTACTGTCCTTTTTAAGATGATAAAAAAAGTCTACTGTTTCTATAGAAATTGTTTGTACCTACATAAGTATGTGCGTTTAGTTTCATTTCAATTTTTTTTTCTTGTACTACATAGTTACTGCTGAATGCCTACTAAACATCTGCATAACTGCATTCGTCCAATGAATACACAACCGCATTCATGAATGATTCTTGCTACTTGTGTGCAAAAATACCATTGAATAAATGTTGTTTTGTACTTCGTTGAAGTTGTATTCTACTTCGTTGTGCTTCGTCTGGCGTAGATTTTATTAATTCGTCCTATACACCGATCCAACTCGAACTCACAACATTCAATAATAGAGACAACAAAAAGACAAGTTCTAGTAGCAACGAGTCCATTGAGTGATTAGTATGCATTGTGTTGTGCATTCTCTCTCTTCACGCCAACAACGTTGTAACCACGTACTTTCGGCGAATAAATTGTATTTTTTTTGTTTATTACATTGTTTCAGTATGGAGGTAAGATGTAATTATGTATATAAGTTTTTGTGGATAAGCGCCTAACATAGAAAAAATAACAAGATTTAGTATGATGTAATTAATACACTTTTTTTAAACTATTCTAAAATGTTCTGAATTAAATTGTCATATTAACAATTTGTTTTAGTTGAAAAAATAAAAACAATTTCTTTCAAAAATGTTCTTTACGAAATCAGGTACTTTTTTCCTTGTCCCCAAAAAATTACAAAAAAAATCCCCAAATTAAAAAGTTAATATTTTTTTTTTTGTTTCAAAAAATTAAAAAAATTAATTTGGTTTTGTTTTAACTTCGTAAAAAATGAATGCTGGGACTGTTATTGAAAACAAAGTATATGTAAGGGGTAAGTGAAGCTGTTATTTAAAACTTCTTACCGAAATTTTAACACGGTTTAATTAATTCTAAGTCCGTTTATGTTAAAGGTATGTATTTGTGATGAGATTTTTATTATATTTGAAAAAAAGTTAATTAGATCAGCATTTTTAATGCATTTCTTTCTGTAAAAATTGCCATACATTTTTTTTAAATTAATAAGCAACAAAACATTTTGTTAAAATGACAATAAAAATTGTGTTTTTCCTTTCTGATCTTTCTTCAGTTAACTCGGGTAACGCGAATAATATTCTATAATTCGAATGCGCCTAATAAACTCATTGTATATAACAAAGTCGTATACGTACTTTTCTCATTTGTACCAACATACAACATATATTCATACCGAAGCAACCATATCCAATGCTTACCGAGTTGTGTCGAGTGTGAATCGTGGATTGTGTGAACGCAACAAGTTGATCGAGTTCGATGCTTTCACACTTTAAACAACTCAAGCATCTTTTGAACTCACTCATTGCTTCTCATTGCAAATGAATTAAATGAATATGTGCCGTTATTTTTTGTGAGTGTCTCATAGCTGATTTTTTTTGCATTCATGCAGATGTTTAATGCCTACATAAGTAATAATTGCTTGATTTCTGGCTTTTTTGTTTGTATTTTTTTTTTCTTTGCCAAAACAATATTGTCGGACCAAACACACAAATATCTTAATTGACAAACGAAGCTAAACGATGGAATAAATAACAAAGCACGATGTGCATTATTTGAATGACTGCAAACCAGCAGCGAATGTTTGCGGTTGCGCAAGTTTGATTCTATGACCGCAAGCGAGTGTATTTGTTGGTGATCATTTACTGCGATTTTCTTTCAATCACACAAATCCGTTCTCTGATATGTGCTGGAGTACTTTAATTTTTTTATACCCATTGACTTTCTCTGGTTTCAACCTCAAACTGCTTAGAATAACTAGAAGCAATTTGACACCAACATTATTCGTTATCAACAGATGGACAGAAAGACAGACGGACATGCCTAAATCGACTTAGAATTACTCAAGGAACCAGAATATATAAACTTTATGTGGGCTGAGCTGAATTATTATAAAGTTTTACACGGAATGACAAACTAAGTATACCCTTATTCATCACTAGAAGTGTATAAAAAACACTAGGGATAAATCAGGGCTTTTTATACTTACTTAAAGTACGAGCCGTACTCAAAAGTTCAAGTACGAATAACACTAAAACGTACTTAAAGCAATCCTAAATGGGATTACTTTCAAAAATTAATTCCGGAATTTCTTAAGATAAGTACAAAATTCTTAAAAAAGTAAAAAAGATTACAATTTTCGTTGGTAGTGCCACTCTGAGAGTAAAATTACAAAGTGAGCGTGTTAATCTCATTAAACTTATCAAAGTTTAGGCCTAGTTAGGCGAACGTTGCTGTACCCGTAATGTACCGCACCGTACTGTAAGCACGTTGGTGCACTTATAGAACATTTAAAAACGTGGTTTATGATCACACAGTGATGGGAATCAAAAATGTTTTAAAAAGTACCAAGTGATTTAAATGGTATTAAAAAGGATTTTGTGTGTGTAAAAAACGTTAATAGTTTAATGTTTATATTATAGATTTTCAATAAACTAATTTGTATTTTAGCATATATGTATATTATAACAATAGATATATTGTATTGTGGTGTATGCACCAAATAAGGTTTTGCTACCATTTAAAGCCTTTTATTCTTTTCACATTTCCATTGTATGTGTATATGCATTTGTTTATATGTATTGTACATCTAAACATAAATATATTTGTTTATATGGAAATATGTTGTATATTAAGTTGTTTTGTCTCAATTCCATAGCTTAACTGAAAAAAGTACCAAAAACGAGCAAAAATACCCGCATTCAATTTAACATACAAGCAGCCCATCACTGCTTTACAACTGTCACGTAACAACGGCATACAAACCTGTTTAATACAGATCGAGACGTTCCGTCAACGTGACATTTAAATTCAGTAAGCATTTGCATTGTTTGCAAATGACAAAACGAACCAGACGTTCCATTAGGGGACGTGAACGTTAGGCTAACTCTGCCTTTTGTTGCAGACACTACAAAAACACCACACAAGTAGTTACAAAACTATTTGCTTGTTGTATGTAGAAACAACCAACATTTAAAATCCGACTTGAATCAAAACTTGATTCAAGAAAATCCGTACCCACCGTACTATTAACAACGCTTCTGATTGATTTGAGTACGGATGGATTGATTTTTTTTTGAGTGTATATTCAGGCAAAATATCTCAACAAAAAACATGAAGATGCTTAAAAATATGCTAAAAGTTGATGGAAGTGTTAATTTTTGACTAAGAAAACAGAACAATTTTTTATTGTTTTTATATATTTATCGACATTTTTCTACTATATTAATGTTTTTTGGGATTTTCCAAACAGGCTTTCAAGGTCTAATTATTTCCTATATGATGAATTTCATTTAAAAATCGAGATAAAACTGAAATTTTGAACCCGACCAACTCAGATATCGATGAAATTTTGTTCATAGCTAAATTTGATCAATACAAACAAACTCTCATTTTTAGAAATGACTGTTTTGCGATTTTTTGGGCGTGACACAGTGGGAACGTTTTCGAAAAAACGCGAAAATGGTCAAAAAGAGCTCCATTTGAACTACAATAACTCAGAATCGGCTAAACCGATTTCCATGATCTTGGTATCATTAAAAAGATATTTTAACAGGCTTTATGACACGTAATATTATAACAAAAAAAATTTTAACTGACGAAAAAACCAAAAAGATCAAGGTTTTTTTTACAGTGTATTAATTTTTTAGAAAGGTTTATCCTTGATCTATACCATATCAAAAAAATATAAATGGGTTCTTTTTTAGTTTTTTTTATATAATTTTTTAAGTAGTGTCACTTCTAGTAATTGCCCTTATATTTTATAACAAAAAAAAATTTTAGGTAACGAAAAACCAAAAAAGATCAAGGATTTTTTACAGTGTATTACTTTTTTAGAAAGGTATTTCCTTCACCTATAACATATCCAAAAAGTAAAATGGGTTCTTTTTTAGTTTTTTTTATATAATTTTTTAAGTAGTGCCACTTCTAGTAATTCCGCAAAATTCTGAATAAAAAAATCAATGTATTCTTCATAATAATTTTCTATTTTGTCATAAACATTTATTACTTTACCCATAATAAAGAGAAATATATATAGAACAAAAAAATTGTTGCCCTTTTCATTCCAAAGATTTTTTCAGGTATATTTTTTCTTCCTCAGGTAGACACCATGTGCCAGAACTAAGGGCTCAAAATATGTACCTGACGAAGGGTTAACAGGTAAAATAAATAAACATTGTCCCAGGAAAATTATGAATATGTTTTAACCGCAAAAAGTTCTTGCTTGCCTTAAAAAATGTTATATAATTGCACCTGATGATAATTATAAACATCTTCGAGAAGCCAAGATATCCCATTACAATTTTTACGCGTATATTTTAAAAATTTGAGTGAATATGAATTCAAACAATAAGTACAGATGCATAAAAATCTATATATATAAAAATGAAAAATGTTTCTATGTTTGTTTGTGTGTTTGTTTGTTTGTTGGCTTATAGACTCCGAAACTACTGAACCGATTTTCCTGAAATTTTTACAGTAACATCACGTCAGCCCTAAAAATAAAATAGGCTACTTATTTTTTCGATAGGGGCAGGGGAATTGGTACCCTCCATATAATGCCAATAATTATCGCATATCTTAAGAGCCGCTGGACGCATTTTGCTGAATTTTTTGTAGTAGGATCTTCTGAGCCCCGAAATTGAAATAAAATAGCAGCGGGGGTATTGGAATCCCCCATAGGACGCCAATGTTTAACATCGCATATCTTAAGAACTGTAATAGTGAGAATGTTCAAACTTTCTAGAAGTCACTCTTATGGTATACTACACTTTTGAAAATGAAAATAAAGCGGGTAGGCGCAGGGGGGGAAATACCTCTCATAGGATGCATACATTAAATATCGCTCAACTGAAGAACTATTAAAGGGAGAGCCTTCAAACGTGGTTAAAGCTACTATTATAGTAAACTATAAATTTCAATATAAAAATGGGCGGGAGAGACAGGGGAGGAGCAGTACCCCTCATAGATAGAAATATTAATAAGAGCCATTGAACGCATTTTGTTCAACTTTTGGTAGTACGATCTTCTGAGCCCCGAAATTGAAATAAAGTAGCAGCGGGGGAAGTGGTTTTCCCCATAGGACGCCAATGTTTAATATCGCATATCTTAAGAACTGTTATAGTGAGAATGTTCAAACTTTGTAGAAGTCACTCATATGGTATACTACACTATTGAAAATAAAAATAGAGCGGGTAGGCGCAGGGGGGAAATACCTCTCATAGGATGCATATATTAAATATCGCTCAACTGAAGAACTATTAAAGGGCGAGTCTTCAAACGTAGTTAAAACACTATTATGGCAAACTTTAAATTTCAATATAGTAATGGGCGGGGTAGACAGAGGAGGAGCAGTTCCCCTCATAGATAGAAATATTAATAAGAGTCGCTGCAAGCATTTTGTTGAACTTTTGGTAGTAGGATCCTCTGAGCCCCAAAATTGAAATAAAATAGCAGCGGGGGAAGTGTTACACCCTATAGGACGCCAATGCTTAATATCGGATATCCGAAAAACTGTTAAAGTGAGAATGTTCAGACTTTGTAGAAGTCAATCTTATGGTATACTACACTTTTAAAAATAAAAATTAAGCTGGTAGGCGCAGGGGAGAAATATCTTCCATAGGATGCATATATTAAATATCTCTCAATCGATAAAGTGGTTAAAGCAGTGTTGCGAAGCGCACCGGGTTAAGCTAGTATCTAATAAGTGTTCCTTCGTAAGTGTTCTTCGCTTCGTAAAATAAGTGAAAACGAGGCTGCAAATATGATTGGATATTTTCCAGCTGTCGCCAACATTCATTGTAGCCGTATTTGCGAAACTTGCCGGAATACACTGAGAAAAGCGCGCAGTCGTAATGAATCCAACGTGGAGCAGAATGAAGTCTCAAATTATTTACCAACAACGCCCAGCGATGAAATTAGCGAAGAATTGAATGAACTTCCAACTTGTACCAGCCGTAATGCAAACATCGAAAGGACGGAAGTCATTGAAAATATAAATGATCATATTATTCCTCATCTACCAAACCAAATGTCGCCTCTTAAAAGGAAATATATGAAACGAGATGCATACAGAAATAGAAAATCACTGCAAATTTTCGAAAATATAGCAGATTCACTTGGAGCTGATCCATTATCTGATTTGTCAGCGCAACCTGAAAACGTCGAAGCCATTTACGAAGAAATATTGGAAAACATCAAATATCAAATAGAGAACAGCTCAAATCTTTTGGAAAAGCAAAAACTTTTATCTCTCTTACCAATCAATATGAGTCACGCAGAAATTAAAGATCGTTTTGGGGATGATATATCTCACGATTGTATCAAAAAAAGTAAAGATATCCAAAGGAATAAAACGAAGTTTGCAGATATCAATCTTTTTAAAATGAGCAGACGTAGTTTACCAACCGAAACTCTAAGCACAGTCAAGTTATTTTATGAAGATGATGAAATTAGCCGAATGATGCCTGGATCGCAAGATTCAATTACTGTTAAACAAGGAAACTTACGTGAAAAAGTTCAAAAAAGACTGATGTTATCTTCACTACGCGAATCTTACTACGAATTTAAAAAAAGTGGGTTTTACAAAATTTACAATGTTAAGGCCAAAAAATTGTATGAAACTTGGAGTTGGAAACCAGCAAAATATCTGTGTATGCACATTGCATCAGAATATGAAATTGATGTTTGAAAAAAGTGGCTTAAAATCAATTTGTATTGAAGGAGAATGCACATTTACCGACTACAAAGATGTTCTCAAATTCGTTGTTTGTAATGGTGACATAAATAATCTAAAAACGCATATGCTAAAACATTTTGAAAATAACCAAACTGAAGAAATAATATACAAAAAGTGGAATACAACGATTAGATGTGTTCTGGAAACGTTAACCACCAACCCAGAATCATTTGTCAGCGATTTTACTGAACACATCAAAGTTCTGATTCCGCATCATTTCATAGCAAAGCGACAATCTGAATTTATCAGCAATAAAAGAGCGGCGCTGTTATCAGAAAAAATGTTAATTCAAACACAATATAAAAATAAATATAACTTCATTAATTTATGCCATCACAAATCTGATTTTGGGATTTACGCTGAATGGCACTTTTATGCTACCAGTCACGGAAAATCTGCATGTGATGGAATCGGAGGAACATTGAAGAGAGGTGCTCGAAATTATAGTATTGCAAATAAAAATGAAATCCAGACAACGAGGCAACTCTATCACTGGGCATCAGAAACATATAAGACCACCATACAAGTTGCTTACGCAGATGCTGACGAATACAACAACGTTAAAGAAAAGCTATTTTCAAGATACAAAGAAGCTAAAACTATAACAGGAACTCAAGGCTTTCATTCATTCATTCCGATAAATGAAACTTTTGTACATGTGCGCAGATATTCTGACTGTGCCAAATTTGAGCAGCGCAAAATTTCTTACAAATAATTAACTTAAAAAAAATTTAAATAAAATAAAACACAAATTAATAAAAACATGGCAAATAATATAAACAATTGTTGATGGTTTTTTATTTGTAAACATTTAAAAAATGTTAGAATTGTTGAACTATTTTGTGAATGTGACCAGATATTTTCGCTGTTATTCGAATTATTTCGAAAACTTTCGGTACGTATTACTAGAAGTGACACTACTTAAAAAAATTATATAAAAAAAACTAAAAAAGAACCCATTTTACTTTTTGGATATGTTATAGGTGAAGGAAATACCTTTCTAAAAAAGTAATACACTGTAAAAAATCCTTGATCTTTTTTGGTTTTTCGTTACCTAAAATTTTTTTTTGTTATAAAATATAAGGGCAATTACTAGAAGTGACACTACTTAAAAAATTATATAAAAAAAACTAAAAAGAACCCATTTTTATTTTTTGATATGGTATAGATGAAGGATAAACCTTTCTAAAAAATTAATACACTGTAAAAAAAACCTTGATCTTTTTGGTTTTTTCGTCAGTTAAAATTTTTTTTTGTTATAAATTTTTTAACAGTGTATTTCTTTTTTTTTTTTAACGTGTCATAAAGCCTGTTAAAATATCTTTTTAATGATACCAATATCATGGAAATCGGTTTAGCCGATTCTGAGTTATTGTAGTTTAAATGGAGCTCTTTTCGACCATTTTCGCGTTTTTTCGAAATCGTTCCCACTGTGTCATGCCCAAAAAATCGCAAAACAGTCATTTCTAAAAATGAGAGTTTGTTTGTATTGATCAAATTTAGCTATGAACAAAATTTCATCGATATCTGAGGGGGTCGGGTTCAATGCATCTCGATTTTTACATGAAATTCATCATATGTAAATAAAAGATTTATTTCATATTTTCCTCCGACGTTTCGTAGGCTGTTTTCCTACCTCTTCAGGGATTATTTTTATTGAAATATAAAATCTTGAATTTGTATTTACATTTCCATTTTTTTTTTTTTTTTAATTAAAATGTGGTTTTAAACAATACACACAGTACAATTAAACACACATATAAAACAAAAATATTAATGTATAATTAATAAAAAATATCACAGTTTAAACTTTTCTTAATGCCAGTAGCACAGTTGAAAGTGGACCAAATTTTTTTTTTTCATTAAAATTATCTATCAGTTTTAGCCGAAAAGCTCCTAAGGGCTAGATAACACTATTATACTTTGTATTAATACATGTCACAAACACAAGTAATATGACAAAGTGTGATAGTGTGAATGCAATGTGTCACGAAAATGACAAGTATTATGAAAAAAGTTTGACATCCCATACCATGGTGAAATAATAAAGGTGGCAGCACTATGCCAGATGATTTTTTTTGCACTTGCATTGTTTGTCTAGTCTTATGTCAAAGTTTTGTTTATGAAAGTTTAAATTAGAATAAATGAGATATTGACCATTATTAAATAATAAATTGGCTAACATTTATTTTTTCATCACGTTCAGCGGCACGCTTTGATTTTTGTTTAAAGTATTTTTTGACGTAAATGGTGATATAATTTAAATTTTTGTTGTTGTAATATTGTATTTATTGCCGTAACGATGCCACCTGCTTATTCCACCATACGACTTCGTTTTTTGAAAAATTTCTAAGCAATAATACTTTTCAAAGTTATTTTCGGGAATGCAAAGTTTATTATTAAAACGATTTTCGTATGACGTGCTAAATTCCCAATTTTTCATATTTAATAAATACACTGAAATTTATTGTTGAGGGAAAGCTAGCTTCTATGTTACAAGTAAGACTTACTAGTGTTTATAATTCTTATTCGCTTTAGGGTTTTATTTGTTTAATATTTTTGGCTTTTCTAAAATCTTTGGAAAAGGTTTCCTGATGAGCTGGCCTAAGCAACCAGCTAAAATACTTTTCATTGGATCATGGTTGTATTTTATATCATGTGTGAGTGTTTTTACTTTGTGTGATGGTGTGAACACAAAATGTCATGTTAAATTAGATTTTTTGACAGAACTCGATTTATATCTCACAATGTATTATGGAATACGTAAGACTAGTGAGATAGTGTAAACCAGCTTTAACTAAAAGTGAATGGTATAGCAGTGTTGCCAATTTAGCCATTTAGTGGCTAGATTAAGCCATTTTTCACCTTGTTTAGCCATTAAAAAATGTATTTAACCATTAGCCATTTTTCAACATGCTAAAAAAATGTTTGACGTTTTTGTAGTTTACTAATAATTTGTATGTTCTTATAAAAATTTCTTAAATTGCTTAAAGTAAAATAAACGTTTTTAACAATAAAATCGCATTTTATTTAAATCAAAACTTTTACAAATATTCAAAATTGCTATAAACGATGAAGCTGAAACATTTTTAAAAATAAAGGAACAGTATTACTTTACTCAATTTTTAAAATGGACCAGGAAAAACAACAGTTTCTTTCTGGTTGGAAGTATTTCAATATAGAGCTACAGGTGGCAACAAAAGACTTGTAGAAATTTCAGAATTTACTTTGAAGTTGCTCTCACTTCCATGGTCTAACGCTGAAGTAAAAAGGGTATTTACCTTAGTAAATATCTTTTAAAGTAATTTAAAAAAATTCTACCATAACAATCAAATATTTTTTATATTTTTGTATTTTCTATTGTACTTTTGGACAAAAAGTTGGGTAAAGGTTAGGCAAAAGTGATTCCTATAAGATGAACGATAACGACGTCGAATTTTTCAAGGATTTAATTTTTTAAATGCCGGAATATGTATTTAATTTACTTTTATTCTTACGTAGCAAATTGATCTCAATTTAAAATTTAATTTTAAAAAGTTTTTAATGATTTATTTTTGTTTTGTTATAGAATTTTTTTTTTAAAGTAATTTTTAAGAGGATTTTTTTGCTATTTTTAAGACATTTCTTTCTGTAAATTGAGCCATTTTTGTCACCAAGTTGTGGCAACACTGTGGTATAGAGCCATATTTTAGTTAAGAAATTGATTACTTAATTACAATAGGAACGTACAAAAAAGCTTGGAAAAACTTGTCCTGTAAATAAAGCATATCAAGGGTTTTTTTTATTGCACACTCACCTTAAGTACTTTAACGACTTCAGCAGGAAATTGCAGCAGTGCCGTACTTGATACTTTACGATAAATACGATCTACAAAAATGCCAGCACGTATGGCGTGGGCAACTGACCGAAATTTGGGCTTCTCGTCGTTTTTCTTGCGTGTTGTTGCCAACTGTCGTGTAAATGTGGAAGCCAGCCACTCACGAACTTCTGGCGGCACAGCATCCGGTTGCACTTCAGAAAGTTCATCATCTTCATCAGCAAGACGTCTGTTGTTGTTGTTTGCATCGAAAGAATTGCAATTGCATTGAATGACATCATGATGTTGTCGAAATGGGCGTTGTGTTGTGTGTTGTCGTTTGTTGATTTTGAAAACAAGTTGGATAAAGGAAGTTTCAAGGATATTAAGGTTTAACATTCAACAGGAAGGAGAAGAGGGAAAGGAAAGAGAAGAAAAATATAATTTCAATTAGTAAACGAGTCTTATAAAGATTTCTTTATTTTCTATAAATCATTTAAAATTACTAAAAATAAATACAGCTTAAAGTAAAACAAAATTAATAATTAGAAAAATAAAAAAACTTAAAATTATTTTCTAATGATGCGCCAAATGAGCTCAGAACTAAAGAGTTGCAGCATCCTTTTAAAATAATAAAAATTAAATCTATTAATCTTTTCTTTTATTAAGATTCTCTGATTAAAGCTTTAAAGGATTATAAAAGTGAAAATAGGAAACTTATAAAAACCTCTATAAGGAAAATGAAAAACAACAAGAAAAAAATAATCAAATCATTTTTCACAGTGGGTGCAAAAGAAAAAATAGTTTCGTTTTTATTTATTTTCTTTCTTTCTTATGAAGTGTTAATGTAAGTGTTGTAACATTTTTGGTGAGGGAGGGGGAGTGATTTCACATAAATTCGCTTAAATCAATTAAAAAAAAAAAAAAAAAAAAAATACAAAACAGTAGTGTTTAAGTATTAGAAGACATTTCACATGCTTTTGCCCTGTAACTATCTACTTTACTGTTTGTTGTTGTTTTTTTAAGTGCTGGTGAAGAGTGTTTGAAGGGGAATTTTGTAACATTTTCAGATGTGGGAGTGTTAAGTAGAATTTTTATCTAATTTATATCTATCTAACATAAAAACATAGAAATAGTTGTAATTTCATTACATGCAAACAATTAAAATATCAAATATTTTTTTAAATTACTATTTATTATTTTATGAATTTTTCTTAAATTTTATACAATTTTAATAACTTAATTAAAATAACTTTAAAATTTTAAAAAAGTAATGCTATTTAAAGCTTTAACTTAATTTTTTTTTTTCATATACACCAAAGCCCCAATTTGTGTTGTTTCGATTTGCGCCGCTTTTTTAAATGTTTTACATTCCGCTTTGTGTTGTTTTTGATTTTCTTTATCTTCAATATGTGATATCAATCGAAAATCGTAGGTCAGACGTTATAATAAGGCAATCAATTGCCTTTTTACACTTGAGCACATTTAATAAAATATTTTTGATAATAAATTTGCATGTGCCCGTGCAAAAAAGACTAAGCTGGCAAATTGCTTTATTTTGGTTTTCTTAAGAGCCTATTTACACTTAAGCACATCTTAGAGGAATGCATGGAGGATGTGGAAAATAAAAAGAACTTGTTTACATTTGTAACATCTTTTTTTTTCATAAAAATATTTATTTTCAAGTTTAAAAGCCAATAAAAACTAAATAAATGCTTTTGCTGTCCTGCTCATTTGTATTTTCTTCTAGTGATGGTATATACTTTTTAAGAAATTGTTTGTTTGTTCAAGTGATGACACCGACCCCTAACCGCGAAAATAATGTAAGCGCCAAAAATCAAATTTTACAGGAGAGAGCTTTTTTGTTTTATTTCATATTAATTTTGTATGAAATTTGTCGCTTGCATTAAAATTGTTTTTGCTATAAAATCGTAACGGTACATTATGTGACCATGATATTTTAGGAGATGATGCAAGTGTTGCCAATTAAGTCATTTATTAAAAAAAACGAAAATTTAAAATCGTGTCGCTTACGTTATTTTCGCTGTTAGGGCTCGACACTAAAGTAATCGAAAGATGTTGAATTAAACAACATGAGATAGGAACATCTTTTAAAGATGATGATTTTTAGCCCTGTACAATTCTTATGGGAAGATTTTATCATCTTTGCGATAATATGAAAGATGTAAGATGTAAGCAAGTGTAAAAAGCCTATAAGAAAACCATAAAATTAGGCAATTGGTTTTTTCTTTTTACCCGTTCCCCTACAATTGGTGGGCTTTTTTCCGACTCGAATTGTACAACTAATTGTAGGGGAATGTAAGAAAATATAAACTTACTGTTAATTGTTGGTGTATTGCCTAAGCTTTTATATCGTTTGCAAGTAAGACCTGAAGCTTTGTAATTCTCATTTGTTTTACAGTTTTATTTGTATAATATCTTTGGATTTTTCAAAGTTTTTGGAAAAAGGTTTGCTGATGATCTGGCCTAAGCAGCCAGTGAAATGAGCATAGGAACTAGCTTGTCCCTTATCAATACATTTCGGTGTATTTATCCAAAATAAAAAATAGGGATGTAGCACGCCTAGAGATGTCTTATTAATAACACTTTATATAGCCTTTTAACATTTGTGAACATCTATCATCTACTATCGATTTGCAATGATGTTGACATTTTCCCATTAGAAATACATAGAGCTAGAAATCGACATCTTTACAATATATTCCTTTCTATCTCATGTTATTCCGTTCTACATCTTTCGATTATTTTTGTGTCATCACTGGAAAAGTGGCAATAAATTCTATTATTATTGTGGCATCACAGGCAAAATTACATGTGTTTTGAACGCAGCGGGACCATTTTTCAAGTTTCCATTTTTGCTGGTTTTTCTATTTAATTTATTTAATATTATTTAACAAAATGAATTCCAAATACGTTTTGGTGTTTTCTCTTAAAATTTTGGCACTTTTGTAGGAAAAAAATTTTAAAAAATTAAGTTTTTATTTCAGAAATGTTGAAATTTTCCATTAATAGTAGATGTAGTAGAAGATGGAAGATGTTCCAAGTATGAATGCCTGTTTTATTTTTTTTCACATGCGTGAGTGAATTAAAACTAAATACATTACATTGCTGTCCTGCTGTTTAGTAATTTTTTCCTAGTGATGGCGTATGCTTATTTTCGAATTTTCGTTTTTGACTTCGTTCGCTTCAGCCCTGATCCCTCCTTATAAATGTTATAACTGTTATGCACATAAGCATATATTTACTATTTTCAATCAATAAAAAATTTGTTCATTTACATAGAAAAATGTGATACAATTTACGTCTAAATTTCCCGGTTCCTATAACAGCAAATCGAGGCTTTGGTGTACACATATAAAACAAAATAATAAAATCAGTAAACAATTTTTTATATAAAACAATGTAAGTAACTATGTCAACACAAATATCTTTTGTTGAGCATTTATAAGATTTAAAATTATTGAATTAGACTTTTGACAAGTAAACATTTACGAGGAGGAACTCTACAGTTTTTCGGTAATTGGTAAAGTTATAATATAACAATTTTCATAATTCGAATAATTTTTTAAGACGTAAAACAAAAGTAAGCACTTCGTTTTGCCAATTTCGAAAACTATTTTAAAATTTGTTCATAAATCTGCGGTTTTGGGTCTAAAAGAGCCAATGTACATAAATATTTTTCTGTTTTGAGTTAATCGTTGCATTCGGTTTCTTTTCTTTTTCTCATTTATTTTTCTGAAACAGCCAATGCCTAATTTAACCTTCTAGCCAATGTCACGATGAAATTATCTAAATATATCTTTAATTGCAATTTTCTGAAAAGGGAATATTTTGACATTTGGCCCTTTAATAAATAAAAACGCATGCACTTTAGCTTCCGAGATGATGTGAACTAAAAGTCGTTAAAATATTTTAAAAACATTTTATATCCTATAAAGAATTTACAGTAATAAATTTACTATCAAAACTTTAAACTTTTCAAAAACAAATATTTAAACTAAATCCTTTCAACTTAAATGTAACTTTTTAATTTTATTAACAATAATCACGATAACTTCACATGTCAATGCGTTTTAGATTATCAATCAATATCAAGCGTGCAATTTATAAAAAATATTGAATTAAAGTGTGATTTGGCTTAATGTCAATCATTTCATTAGGTTTGCAAAAATAATTAAATAAACAGAATCGTCATCATCATTATCACACATATGCACACAATTAGTTTACGCAATATTCACAAGTATACACACACACACACACACACACACAGAAATTTAAAAAATTCATACAGGCGCACGGCCTACGATTTTGTACAGGAAGAATTTTTCATCAACCCTTATTTTGCAGACTCAAAATTTTGATTTGAAATTTAGGATTATTTAAAAATACTTTAAAAGTATTTTTTTAACGTACTAAATATCGGTTTTTAATGTTCGGTTCGGTAGATTTGTGAAAACACAAACGCTAATAGTGCTTACGTAGAAAATCATTAAAAAATAACGTTTCCCTGTTAGTCATTTTTCGAACACAAAAATATTACTGTTTTTATCAAACTCAACAAAAGATGTGAACATTTAATTCCGTTCGGTTTTTTTTTTTTTTTTTTTGAAAATGCACAACCTTCAATGTGTTCGGTTCGGCTCGTTAATGTTCGTCCCTTTTGGCTGGTAAAAAAAAAAAAACAATTTTACAAAAACAAAATACACACACGAAAAAACATTATATAACATTAATTTATAATGTTTGTCTACAGTATCACTACAATTGTTCTGTTTTTAACGAAGAACCGAACATTATATAATGTTATAAAATAGTTACAAACGGTATTAAGGGTTGTGTATGTCTACACAATCACTAAAAAAATAGATATCGTTCCTGGGTGTGTGAGCCGAACGTTAAATAATGTAATGTTTATTTTCGAACACTGACCTAAACCCTCCCTTGCATTTTATTGTAGTTTGGATTGACACTGTTATCCCATAATTCTATCCTGGGTGTGATTCAAGTTTTTTTCATTCAAAATGTGTAAACGGACAAAGTCCTTAAAAAATCGTTTTTTTACTAATGTTGTCCGGACATACTATTTTTCTGGAAGTTTTCGGCAGCACTGGTTTTTTGCTCATTCGAAAAATGTGTCCGGACAATCAATGCTGCCATATGTAAACAACATCTCTTAGTTTTATAAGGTGGTTGCACATTAGGATAAAGCTTCGATGAATCAAAAGAAAAAAAGTCACCCTTTAGATATGAAATAAATAATTAAGGTAGATGCAACATAGGTAGATGCAACATTCTGAATCTACCTAAATTATATACAAAAACAATTTAAAATTTTTTCGACATATGTATCTCTTAGCCCTCTTTTAGGAGTGAAAGTTGGATCAATTAAATGAATTTTATTTTAATTTGATTAACTATTATAGAAATTTTGTTCAAGCTTTGATATTGTTACAAGTAAAACTGTTGCTATAAGTCTTATACGTTTAACAGTTTTATTTGGTTTAATATCTTTAGTTTGTCTAAAATCTTTATGGATGAAGTTTCCTGATGATCTGGCCTAAGCAACCAGTGAAATGCATAGGAATAACTTATCCCATCAACAATAAATTTCAAGTGTTTTTATCAAGAATAAAAACTGGGAATTAAGCACAAATAACAAAATCTTTTGAAATTAAAATTTTTTATTCCCAAAAATTGAAATTACTTTTTGATAATAAACAGGCAAGTGCACGGCCTAAAAAAACACTTAATTGACAACATCTTTTGTAAGTTGTTGTTTGTTTTTTATTTTGTTTTTCTTAACCTACTTACAACTACAATTAATGTTGAGAGAATTTCAACTAATTGTAGTGGGGAGTGTAAGACGAGATAAACCCACTTTTTTATTGTTGATGTATTTTGTTCAAGCTTTGATATTGTTACAAGTAAAACTGTTGCTATAAGTCTTATACGTTTAACAGTTTTATTTGGTTTAATATCTTTAGTTTGTCTAAAATCTTTATGGATGAAGTTTCCTGATGATCTGGCCTAAGCAACCAGTGAAATGCATAGGAATAACTTTTCCCATCAACAATAAATTTCAAGTGTTTTTATCAAGAATAAAAACTGGGAATTAAGCACAAATAACAAAATCTTTTGAAATTATTATAGAAATCTTTTTAAATAATTTATTTTAAGCATACACGAAGAGAAAAACATAGTTGAAGTATGGTTAAAAAAACATATTATGGTGCCCGCAATGCCAACAAACAACGTATTGTTATTTTTAACATTAATTTTTTCTTGAAACTTCAAATATAACAAAATAATGTTTTAATAAAATAAAATTACAACCATACACTTAAACATATTATGGTTACTTTACCATAACATTGTCACCGGCAACCATATTATTTTAAAATTCATCCATCCTATAGCCATAACCATATTATGGTTGTCTCCAAACATGTTACAGTTAATATGTAGTAACAATAATATATTTGAAATTATAATTATTTAAAACAGTCATGTTTACTTTTAAATTTAAAATACTCTCTCTACAATAGATGAATGCTTTTTAAATACATACTTTCTTGGTATGTCTAAAATTCTCATTCATTTTATATTAATTGTTGAATAAAATACACAAATTTAGTACTATGAGCCAGTTAAACAGAAGGTGTGCTTATGAAGGTCGTCAAAGGCTGGATATGCTTTTAGTGGGACTACTTATAAAAGTGGAACCTAACACGTAACAGGAATAAACGAAACTTGACACTTAATAAACAAATTGCAAAAATGGAAGAAATAAATAACCTTAATATGGTTTACTTTGACCAAAGTATTGTTGATTCTGGCCATAATGTCTAAATTTTGGAAATTTGTGACCATATTGTGGCTAGTTTTGAACATAAAATGATATGATTATATGATAAATTTTCACCATTATTATGGTTAATATTGACCGAAATATAGTTGGTTTTGACCAAATTATGGTTAATTTTGACCATATTATGGTTGATTTCTGAAAAATGTATGTTAATTTTAACCATATAATGGTCAAATTTAAACATAATATGGTAACCTGCAAACATAAACATTGTAAAAATCCAACCATAGAATGTTGTTATCAGAATATGGTTACCTACAACCATATTTTTTTTCTGCGTGTACACTAAAAAACTATTTTCAGCAGTCTGAACAAAACGAAAATTATTTGTTCAGTGTTGTAAAAAACTAATATTTACTAATAACTAATATAACTAATGTATTTATAAAAAAAATTTAAATTTAATAAAGGTTTACAAAACAAATTTTGTATGAAAATTCTCCTTAATAAACGTTTGATAAATTTAATAATCGTTTATAAATACGGGGGATGATGTTTAATTAATGTCATCGACAACCATATTATGGTCAAATTAGTGTGTACAGGGGGGGGGGGGACGGGGGGTCTAAAAGTAGGTGCCAATATTTATTTTCATTATTTTGCCACTGCTTTTCTCTGAGCAGCGACAACTAAAAAATTGCATTTAGAAACAAAATGCATCGTCAATATTTTTATGGTTGCATTTAAGAACATGTTGCCTTGTACTACTACAATGCAACAGATGTTTAGGAAAACAGCCATTATATTTTGCTTTATCAAACTACATATTTAAATTGTTTTCAAAGATTGTGTGTTAATAACGCATGAAAATAGATTTTCACTCACAATTTGATATCACAAACGGACACTTTTTAAAACCAAATTAAACTCTTTGCAACTCAGATCATGTTTATTCGGACAAAATATAAAACTCAATCCAATTGTTTGTCAAAAATATTTTCTCTCAAACTAAAACAGAAGACGTCAAAATACATATAAAAAGTTTTTGGTCTGGACAACACGGTTGAATCGACCAATATAGTTTTTCACACTTGTTTTATATTTCTTTCACTTCATTTTGCTTGTAGTTTATTTTGTTGCAGGGGTTAAAATTAGTTTATAACTTTTTTAGTTGTTTGTTTTATGTAACTTCCAGATGCATTTAGATTCTTAAATAAACTATATAATTTTGTTTGCAAAATAACTAAATCAATAAGTAACTTCTTTGGAAAACATAAATATTAAAACTTTATTTCTGAACAAACTAATGAACCCTCTGACCAAAATCTTTAAAAGGAAATAAAAACTTCATAAATAAAACAGCAAGTAAGAATGCTAAAATCGGCTGTTCCGAATTTTAAATACCCTTCACCACAGTATTAATTAAAAATCCTACTAAGTCCTTAAGTTCGGGAGTACACTTGTATAAGGGCCAGGTGTAATAATTGAATATCTTAGTCAGATTAAGTCATCGTAGCAGAAATTGTATGGGCGCTATTGTGCCAAAGCCCTGAATTCGGTAAGAAACCCGTAGTTTTTTGCCTCAAGTTAGAGCATTTGTAAATTTTTACTACCAGCATTTAACTTAGTTTTTTTCACGTAAAAAAAGAAGCATAAAAGTCATAAATCATAAAATAACTTAAAAAGTTAAAAGTTTATGGGTAAAAATTAAAAGAAGTTGTGGTTTTTTGCTCTTATCTCATGAATTTGTGAACCGATCTAGTTGAATTTCAATAGCAAACTATTTCGATCTATAAACGATATAAATATATAATAACTCAGGTACCAACAAATCTAGGGTCTTCGGAAAACACATTTCAACATACACACGGACAGACAAACGGAATGCCAAACTTATATCGGGTGATTTTTTAAGAGCTATAGTAAAGTTTAAAAAAATAAACACATAAAATTCAGAAAAATGCATGAAATCTTTATTTGAATCGAAAGTACGGTCCATATAATTTAATGTGTGAAGATTATTTCATGGTCCATCCGCTTAGTCCAATTTTGGCATACTCTTTCCAACATTTCGGCCGGTATCTCATGAATAAATGCTTCAATGTTGTCTTCCAATGCGTCAATTGAAGTGGGCATGTGTGTATAGACATGATATTTACCATAGCCCCACAAAAAATTGTCTTAAGGCGTTAAATCGCATGATCTAGGCGGCCAATTGACCGGTCCCGAACGTGAAATAAAATGTTCACCGAAATCGCCTCTCAATAAGTCCATTGTTAAGCATGCTTTGCGGCATGTGGCACCGTCTTGTTGAAACCACATGTCATGCAAGTCAAGCTCTTGCATTTTGGGTAAAAAAAAGTGGATATCATCTCACGGTAGCGCTCACCATTCACAGTTACGTTACGATTCGCATTATCTTTGAAGAAGTACGGTCCAATGATTCCACCAGCCCATAAACCGCACCAAACTGTGACTTTTTCTGGATGCATCGGTAGCTCTTGCAATGCTTCTGGCTGATCTTCACTCCAAAATCGACAATTCTGCTTATTAACGTACCCATTGAGCCAAAAATGAGATTCGTCGCTGAACAAAAGAAGCGCCGCGATAAACTTTCTTAGCATTTTGATAATAAAATTCAATAATTTGCAAGCGTTGTTCGTTTGTAAGACGATTCATGGTTAAATTATAGACAAAACTGAAGATGTTTGACAGTGAAACAAGACACGATACGTGCGTCAGCTGTTTAAACCAGTGTTGCCAAAAAGATAATAAGAAATTGGGAATTATTTCCTTGTGAAGGTTACTTTATATTATTATAAAAATTTTTTTCATTTTTCGAATTTATTCTATTACAAAAAAGCTTTACAAAATACATAACTGAAATTTAACTCATAGAATAAATTCGAAAAATGAAAAAAATGAAAATAACAAAAAGATAATAGCTAAAAAATCACCCGATATAAAACGAACTTTTATATAAAACTTTTACCTGTGGTGTAGGGTATCAAAATTATTAAAGAAGTTTTTGAGCAATGAAATAATAGAAGCAAACGCTGTATTATTACCTTCATTATTAGATATCCAGTAATTAATAATTTGGCAAAACTGAGTGCAGAACTATTTTTTTTAAATATAAATTAAAAGAATTTTTATTAAATTTAATTACCGTTTCTAACTTCTTTACAATAAAGAAAATTCGCTCAGTATAATAAATTTCACTTTCATTTATTTCAGCGTACTCGAATTAGTTTTACAGGTAGGGCACCATGCTTGTACAGTGTATTTGAATTTCATTATTAAAATTCGTACTGTGTGAGAAATGTGTTTCGTAAATTACGTTATAAACGACCCACTGCCAAGATCAAGAGATTTGACCCCAATTGACTATTTTTTTTTAGGGATACGTGAAGTTTCTCGTGTATAGGTTTAAGCCAGTCACAATTCCAGCCCTGGAAGACAACATCACAACTGCCAGTATACCACCTACGGTGTACATTTACATGAAAAAAAAACCTTTTGAAAGTAAATGACAGGCATGAATTTATCGCTCCAAATAAATATTTTATTCACTTTCGCAAATTTTCTGTTTTTTTTTTACTTTTCTTAAACCAAATGTTGTAAATAGGGTTTTTTCACTTATTATATTTCCCGTTTTCCCGGGATTTTTGTTGCGGGATCCCGGGAAATAAAAAGTTCTTCATAGTTTCAGAAAACAGCTATTTTTACTCTGAAATTTAGTTTTCTTTTCTCTAAAAATTAGCATCTGTGGATGGGTTTTCGATTAGATCAATTATAAGAAATGTGTACAAACGTAAATTAATGTCTCCTGCGGCAATAAATCTATTAAAAGCAGAATGGGCAGTGCAACAGTTGATAATTAATAAATTTAGTGAAGTGATGAATTGATAAAGAACATAAATTCAAAAAAAAAAAAAAAAAAATCGAGCTTGGTAATATATCCGGGAAGTGCGGGGAAACCGAAATAAAAAAATAATGAAACTCGTGTAAGTTACTAAAACATACAATTTGAAAAACACATTGTCCTAAAGATTACAGATGGACCTAATGAAAAGAAATAGTTTGTAAGAAGTAGTCCGGATGATGCTATTTTTTGCATCAACCTTGACATCAGAAGCATGCAACAACGGTGCACTTTTAATTATTTGTCCAACCTCGGTAAAAAAGTAAACGAAATTTTTCGGAAACATGGTAATCAGTAAACAAAATCAGAAATATACTCTTTGGCGACTCACTAAACGCTTTGAGTGTGTCAGAAAGTAATTTCCTACGCCGTTAAAAAATGTTAATATATTTATTAAAATATTTTATATATTTTATGAATTTACTTTTTGATCTCAAGGTACTCAAGATACCTCAATTGTTATGTTTATTTTATCTTGTACTAGATCATCATAATACGGAATTTACTTATAATAGCCAAAGGTAATAATAATTCAAGTTCCGCTTTCAATCTTCAATTAATTTTTGTACACGCAGAGAAAAAACATGATTACTGAGTGGTCACTACGACCATTTTTATTCATATTTGCCTTATATGTTTACCCTAATAATTATATTATAGTCCTAATATAATTTGAAAAAATATTTTTTGTCCTTAACATTTTTAAAATCACTATAATCATATTATATGGTGTTTTACACCTAAAAAGTTACTCTGATCTAGCTAAACATATTAAATTATGGGAAATGTTTGCTGCTATAATAAATATATTTTCAACTATACATTTGAAATCATAATACTAGTTGCACACAAAAGGTATGTTTAATACCATAATTTTTGTTTGCTTTAAAATACATTATCTAAATGAACAAACATTTATTGTTAGAACCAACAGTGTGTGTTTATAAAGAAACAAAATTTCTTCCGTCCGCGAGCATCAGTTAATCGGCAAACATGGATGATTACAAAATAATTAAGAAGTTTTTCGGGAGAAAAAGGCCATGCTGAGACGCAAAACTTACAAAATAAATTAGTTTATTGAAACAGGTAGTTATTAATATAAAATTATAATCAAGTATAAATATGCAATAACGTTGCCTTTCTAACAGCCAAGAAAACCTACAACATTGAAGCCGTCTTGGAAATTATTTCAATTGCTGTTCCAGAGTGTTCAATAGTGGATTTTTTAATAGAAAAAAAGTAAGTTTGTCTTTACTTTATTTTTACAAGTGCTAAATTTATGTATTTAATGTTATTTTTTAATATATGTATATAATTTATATGTATTTGAATTATATATGTGTTTTTAATAAAAAATATATTCTTGATATTAAACATTTTATTGGTTTTATTGTGACAACCATATAACATGCTAAAATAGACATGTTGCATGGTGTTAGGAAATATAGAAATATGGTTTGAATAACCGTTTGCGTTTTTCTTCTGAACATAATAATATGTTTGAGACGATAATTAGCTATAACATTATTCTGAACATATATTGTTACTTAAGACGTGTTTGACACAATCATAACCCCAAACATTAATGATAGTTTGCGATTCTGATTGTATCAACCATGTTTTTTCTTTGCGTGTAGTATTTAAGCATTTATTTTACTTACTTTGTAAACAAGTTCCCTCACGTTTGTTTATAAAAGTTTTTTTCGTTAATAAAACCAAGTTTACTTTGTATTATTTGTATGGAGCGGGATCCCGGGATCCCGGGAAATTTAAAAATTTTTCCCGCTTTCCCGGGAATCGAAAAACTCCGGGAAAAAAAAACTCTAGTTGTAAATCACCCTTTATATGGTTTTTGGCGTTTAAATTAATAATATTTGCACATATGTATGTACTAAAAGAGTATGTGTGAATAATTATATTTAAAATTATTTAATTAACTTTTAATAATTGCCGAAAATTGGTGTAGTTTTTGTTACATGGTGTAGGTTGTTTTATTTACACAAACTTTTTGGATACATATTTTTAAAAATGTTCATTTTTAAAAATCTCAAATACATATTATGAACTTTTTAAGTTCTTTAAAAGTTGTGAATTTTAAAAACTTGACAATTGAATACTTTTAATGTGTCATTGCAAAAACAGTGTCATCTCTTTTAACGAACACATTCCTTAAGCGGACACTGTTCCATGGTCTCAGCAGCGGAAAGCATTTAAATCTTTTACACGACACTGCCCTTATATGAATACATTTTAATATAGTCCCTTCGGTATCCGGTAATAAGAGATTCCACTGCACTTTGCTTCGCTAAATATGGAATTTTTTCCATATTTAATTTATTTCGTCCTCGATGCCAGATTGCACCCTGTGGAAAAAATGTATGTTTTCCTTCACATTTTTTTCTTTCTTTCTTGCCCTTTTTGAACAGATAAATTGTGTTGGTTTAAGTGCATTTAACGATTTACAAATAGAAAAGATGTAAAAATATTGTTTATTTGTTTTGAGTTTCAGTTTATTTGGTTTTTTTTTTTTTGTTATTTTTTTCCTCATTGACTTTGGGTGACTGCAAGCAAAAAAAAACAAGGAAAGGGGGAAAATTGTTGTAGTTTTATTTAATAAAACTTTCGAAAATTCTTAGTTTGGTTCTTACTTTTGATGCAATTTAAGTCACAATCTATAAATTGCTTTAAGTTTGCAAGTTTTTCGCAGTTTTTTAGTTTTTCTTTTGCTATTAAGTAAATGTTGGTTAATATGATTGTGAAAAGAAGGAAAGATTAAGGGAAATAGTTTAAAGTTTTCTTTTTTTTTCATTTAAATGAATTTGGGACAGCCAACGTAGTTAGTTTTATAACTTCTCTTTCGATAAATTTTATAGTATTAGTAGAAACTTTGTTAGCTTAGAGTGTTTTTATTAATTTAAATACAAACCAATTTGCAAATTTTACTTAATATAAAATATATTAACTTTTAAGCGATTAAACAAAAAAATTTCTCTCAAAAAAATGCTGTTAATTTTATGATGGGATGTTTCATTAATTTTTTTAATAAGTCACAACTATATTTTCTTGCTATTTAGGAATAAATAGAAGTACGAACAAACAGAAGGAAGAAATATCTAAAAATTTAAAATAGATAATTAATTACAGCAAAATTTCGAACCACCAACAATCGCATTGGTTTAAGGATGGGTGACTTACAGCCATCGCACTGGCGGAACTGGTCAAACTGCCAAGAACTCTGATAATGAAAAAGTGGTTATTCTCGAAACATGTAAGTTCGATCCGAGTTTAATTCCCCGTTCAGTCAAGAATAAAAAATTATCAATAAATGTTAATGCATTTCATGTTGTAAAATTCCTTCCTTCATTAAAATAATTTAATGAAAGTTAAATTTGAATGAACTTGAGCCTTTACTGAAATTCCGTAACTTTTTAATGATAAAAAATTGTGGTTAGGTATTCGAAATTCGTTAGCTAACGAAAATTGTCATTAAGGGCTATTCCGTAATGAAATTTTAACAATTTTTATCGGCAAACAATGTCGGTAGCTAACGACGCAAAATAAGTTCTTTTTAAATAATAACGACAATAAATGTACTGTTAACAGATTAAAAATATATAGGGAATTCACAAGGTGTGCTTTAATGTTGTATTGTCATAATGTTCTAACATTTTACAATGGTTTAAAAATATTGTTGTTGCTTTGTAAATAAAAAGTGTCTTAAATTAATAAAACTTTGCATGCTATGTTTTTATGCTGTCTATCATAATTAATCAAAAGAGACCTGCGCTGAGCGGCTGAGCCGAGCGGCTATGATTTTGTAGCCGTCGCCGTTGATGGTATAGTTTTATCCGGCTTATATCCGAATTTAACCTGCGGCTAGCACGTTTTGCAACAAAACACTTGCGGAGTCAAATTAGATCGACTAAGGACTCTGATGTTTGGTAAACATAAAATAAAATTTATTTGTGATTTGCCTCTAAAAAATGGAAAATAGTCAGGTAACATCTAATTTAATTTATTAACTCATGGATTAGAATTAAAAATATTTTGATTTTAGGTAAATATTTATTTTTTATATTTGTTTTAAAAAAGCTGATTTAAATTCAAAATAGCACTCTGAATTATGAGGGGTTGTTCACAACATTCGTATTTTTTCATGTTATTATTTTAAGACATATGACTTTATGATACCTTGTGAATCCCCCAATATAGTAAAGAAGCCAATTTTTAACACAAAAAAAGTAAGAAAGTATGTCGATCAAGCCCGACCCTACATTACAGTATTTGGGCGATCATGTTTTCATCAAAAAGAGTATGTTGTGAGGTTAAGATTCACATAAGAGATTTTTGTGCCAAATATTATCTAAATATCTACTCTCATTACTATGATTACTACATAGAAGCTTTTATTAAGGCTACTTATTATTAGTGTATTCGTATGGGAGCTGCGGTAAATAAAGACCGATTTTACTAAAATTTGTTCTGCTGATTTATGTAGGTTGCGCCAAAATATTTTTGGACCTAATTAAACCCAAATGTCTATAAAACAAGTTGGTTAATGGGCAAAACCCTATTCCGGAAAGGAGTTTGCATGTTGGCTATGAAAAATAAATAACCGCTTTTAAAAAGGTTTCGACCTTGTGACAATAAAAGCATATGTGCCAAATTTGTTAAAATTATCATCCTGATAGAAGATTTACCAGGGACCGAAAATAACAGTTATATTAAAATTTTAAAACAAAAAAAGCATATAGAATTAAATGTCGAAAAACTGATTTTTTGAACAAAAATAACTGTTATTTTTTTATTATTTTTTTCGATCAAAAATAACAGTTATTTTTTGATTTTTATTTTTTTGAACAAAAATAACAGTTATTTTTTGATTTTTATTTTTTCGAGCAAAAATAAAAGTTATTCTCTAAATAAATGTACGTGATTTAAAAATTTAGTTGACTTTAAATTTATATTTTATTGTGTAATTATCATTGGAATTCCTTATGCACATTAAAATAATTATTAAAGTCGTCTAAATTATTAAAACACGTAAATTTATTTCGAGAATAACTTTTATTTTTGCTCGAAAAAAATCAAAAAATAACTGTTATTTTTTATCGAAAAAATAAAAATAAAAAAATAACTGTTATTTTTGTTCAAAAAAATCCAAATCAAAAAATAACTGTTATTTTTGCCCAAAAAAATAAAAATCAAAAAATAACAGTTATCATCTGACTTTTATGAAAAAAGGCATAACTGTTACGGTCCCTGATATTTACACCTTTTCATTCATGTTTTGTTGAAATAAATTTTTTTAAAGCAAATTTATTTTATATTTTTTAGTAATTTTATAAAATTTTAACTTTGACGTTCTAATATTTTTATTGATATTTTTCGTTAATATTTCTTAGCAAAAAAAACTATTTGTTTATTTAACATAGAGAATAACAAATTCGTTAAAGTAACCGAGGTTTCTCGTTACTTAAGACAAGAATACACTATTATACTTTGTATTAATACATGTCAAAAACTCAAGTTATATAACAAAGTGTGATAGTGTGAATGCAATGTGTCACTAAAATGACGAGTATTATGATAAAAGTTTGACATCCCATACGACTTCATAGTTTTTTGAAAAATTTCTAAACAGTAATACTTTTCATTGGATCAGGGCTGCATTTATTTCATGAGTGAGTGTTTGTACTTTGTGTGATGGTGTGAACACAAACTGTTTTGTTTCATTAGATTGTTTGACAGTCGCGACAAAACTCATTAGATTTCTATCTCACAAAGTATTATTTGCAAAAAACTCAAGAAGTTATTACCTTAATGCACATACCTATTGAATAGAAGAGCGCTTTTAAGGAATTCAAACATTTAGAGCTTTAAAGTGGGTATAAGGAAATATTGAGTACAATAAAAATAATACGTAGAGACTAACAGTCGTATTTATAATGAAAATTTGGCATGAAGTTAGCACAAAGTTTATTCATAATACACTTACAAAACTCTGGCTATCGATTTGCTAAACTCTTGTTAACGAGCAGTCCAACGTTTGCCTTCTTGTGAATAACAGCTGTTTAATGTTAAACAATTTGGTTGGTTTTATTTATATTACTGTTTTATTTTTATTTTAATTTTAAAAACTTTTTAAAATTGTTATATGTGGAGGAAAAAAACAAAAAAAAAATTACAAAAGAAAAATTACAAAATCAACGCTGATTAAAGCGTGTTGCATTTTTGAGTAATATAATGTGGCATCATTTAAATTCAGAGTTGATTTATTAAAAGTTGGCAGATGGACAAAAGTTTATTAGGAATAAATTCTGTGCTTACAAGCTGCTAGGCTGAAGCTGGAGGTCCACACCACGCGTTACTCGCTTTTTCGCAGCATACGCAGCTGTCAAAAAAGTGGAATCTGTGTAGTTATACGTATTAAGTTACATGCACAAAAGCGTAGATGCTTTGAGGCGAAAAGTTGGTTTACTTTCTACTTTTGTAAGCGTCACAAGCAGCGTTCGAACAAATCAGCTGATTTTGACAAATAAAATTTTATTTTTACTTATGCTGCTGCTGCATAAAAAGCGTTGCATGTAACTTGAAACGTAGAACGCAAGTAATGTTAGAAAAGCATGCGCTGCGTGGAGGCGAAAACGCGTGGTATGTACCTCCAGCTTTAATCGGCATTCTAGTTAACAGCTTGTTGTGTGTAGTGAACAAACTGTGGCTAACTTTTTGTTATGAATACGGCAGTTAAAATTTAAAAAGACATTGAAAGGGCAAGATTTTGTACGCTTGGTATTTTTTTAGAATCGCCATTTTTTTAGTTGTCCTAAGAACAGTAACATATAACAACTTGGAAAATCTTTATAACCATCTGTATTTACAACTTTGCGTAGGCAAATGCCCTTCAAAGAAATACAGATTATGCTTTGCTGAAGAAATGTTACAAGCAAAACTTCTTAATATTCAAATTTCTTAAATGTCAGAGGCAGGATACGTTAATTTTGATACAAAATTTAATTAGTTTTTTTCTAAAAAGAAAGATTTGGTAAAAAGTTTACATGTTTTTACTTTTTAATATTTATATTAATTTTTTTTAACGTTTTATTCGTTATTAAATTCCTGTTTTCACACACTTAAAAAAAAATTGTGTTTTTTACATTATCGTGTAATATTACACTACCTGTAATTCTTTATTGCATTCACTTCTTTATTAAATGGAGTGGATCATACTTATTATTATTTTTTTGAAATATTTATTTTAAATACCAAAAATTTTAACACTTTCCTTTCAAAATCGTAATAAAACATTAAGATTTATTTTTCTCGATTTCTTTACGGCTGTAATTTCTTTCAAACTAAAAATTTACACACAAACACAACATAACACATTAGACAAGATCATTTTCATGCACTCGTATGCGAGAGAGCGCAAAAGGATATAAAAAAATTTATGTTTTATTCGTTCAATTTCATTTGATTTAAATGCACACCTTTTCTTGGTCTCCTTGGCACGGTACTGTATAATGAACTGAATAAGTTCAACGGTTATAATACTGTTGCGACTATTTTGACGTGGTAAGCGACTCATATTGTCGCCAAAGGATTCAAATTTAAGACACGAAAATCCTTAAATGTGTATGAAATAATACTTTTTTGTTTTTGTTGTACGCGGTTCGTCGTCGTTTTATTTGTAGATGTAGCGGATGTTGTTGTTGTTGTTGTTGTTGTTGTGTATAAAACAACATAAATTTTGTAAGGAAGAACATGTAAAATTTTAAAGCTTACGCACTATTTCGCATTCAGCAGGACATGTCAGTAATTAAAATGTGTGTAATATTTTTTTTATTAGTTTCTTTTACTTTATTAATGGTTCGCATTTTCTTTGACAACAAACAGGACAATTTATTCTGCTTAAATTGAAAGACGTGCGTGCTTAAATATTAAATTAAAGAAATTTTACAACAAAATTTTTTTTGGACCGTTTATGTTTTTCTTTTATTTCGTTTGGATTTTTTTCCGCGTTTTATGTGTCTTTACGTTGAGACTAAAATTTTAACTAAATTGTGGCCAAAAACCATCCATCCGTTAAGTTCACCAATTTATTTTTTTTTCTGTTGGTAATTAAAGATAATATTTTATTTTTGCCCCCCTTTTTTCATTTTATTTATTCTTTATTTTTCCGCCAGCTCACGCTATTTATTTGGATAAAACTAGAATTTGGTTGGTGTTTTATTTGCTGATGGCACTATAAGTTTTCTTTTTGCAAGCAACAAAAAAAAAAAAAAAAAGAAAGGATATCAATTATGTTGCTTCCACGAATTATACTTAACACTCATTTAATTTGTTATTGATTAAAAAAAAACATTTCTCTATTTATGAAAATAGAAAATTAAGGCTATTTTTAATTTTATTAAGATTGGTTACGTTAGGAATCATAATGAAAAAAATAACCTACATTTTTAATATTTTATGTTTACAAAGTTAATGTAAGTACTTGCAAAATAGTCAAACTTGCTTAATATTAGTTATTTAGCAAGGAATTCAGGAATTCAAGGAAGTATAATAATCTAATTAGTAAGCAGTACGAAAAAGCGTCTGTGAAAATACTGTCCTGTTAGCAATCAAAAGCCACGAAAATCTTAAAAAAACCCTTCTTAGATGTCAGTATAAAGATCATTAAAACTTCAAAAAATAAATTCAAATATACAGTGGTGGCCATATAGTTAGAAACATATTTAAGAATAAACTATAGCAATGTAACCTCTATGAAGACGTTAACTGCAACTTATAAGAACCATTATTCAAAAAGTAGACAATTTACATTGTTGCTAATGAGAACTATGTGAAGTTTAAAGTTTATTTTAAGATAAACTTTTAAAATAGTGGCTTTTGTGCAATTCACTTGTATAAGAAGCAAAAGGAGTGGCAACCCCAGTAAGAAAGCCTAGAGCATGAAATACCAGTCCAATAGAAGATAGAGTTATTTGTTGGGCCAGTAAAATAAATCAGGTTTTTGTTCGAGTGAAATTATAGCTGAGATTGGACTGCAAATAAGTGCAGAAATATCTACACGGACCAATTTGATTTTGATGTACATGCACTATGGCCTTATATAATGGTGGATCTCAGCCACTAAGTAATTTATTTTTTAATCATATTTCATACACAGGTTGCAATTTGAGTGTATAAGTCGACAGACGTTATGCTCTCGATCCTTGTTTAGGAGCTGGATTTATCTAACCGCTACTGTCAGGCCAATTCAAAGCAGCTTTTGTTGAATAGCAACAGCACCGAGGAGTGATTTAATCATTGCAGCAGGTGCCTACCAGAAGTTGCTACCACCCCTACGAATAATGACATTTATTTTAACCTCAGCCATTAAGTGCTCTCCGATAGAATTCCTTCATCGTAATACAAGACAATCTTTCGAGTCCTCGGGATTTAGAAAAGCATACTAAGGGAGACAATGACCAATAGTCAGACCGGTGTGCTACTCACCGGCGGCTACTGACTCCCGTCAGTTAAGTACTGAGGTACAAATTCGAACTGCTTGAAATCCATTGGACCCCAAAGAGCCTTGTCATTTCGGATGTTTGTCGCATCGTAGGTTTGGATGCACCTTACACGTTCATAGATTTTCAATGTCCGAGGAGAGAATATCGACACAACCGAAAACTTCTATGCACCTCCATGGAAGTACGACTTTCATATAGCTCCCAACGTCTTCTCTATGATACACATACTGTTACCAAATTAGCCATTTATGGCCGATTTGTCACCTTTCGGATCCCAGGAATGACTTTGTCCTTAGTCCGATTAAATGAGTCAAAACTTGTTGGGTGCATTTAAAAAAAGAATATTAAGCGGTTGCAGTCTTTAAGGGAAATGCTTGGAGAAGAGTGAAAAAGAGTTCTCTGAACCGACGAATCCAAATTTCAGTCTGATGTTATTAGTTTTAATATGTTGAACTAGGTTTTTAAAATATAGTAATATTTATATACCCAATATAATAATTAATTTTGCGAAGCACTAATGGTACATTTAAAAAAATAAGCGCACAATTATGCGCTACGCAATAAGACATACAGAAATGCAGTAAAAGTGAACGAGCTCTCAACAGCTTTTATAAAAGAATAGTATTTCAAGTGCTACGGCATTCCCTTACTACGAAGCAGGCTTGTATTATATATATCTGGGACTTTTCCTTAACCTCAAATTCAGTCTAGGCCATAAGAGATCGTTATAAACATGTTTTACGAGGGCATCTTGTATCACGCCACTGATTGTGGCGACCGTCAGAATCATCCAAATTAAACTTTTTTTCACCGCTAAATATTATAATACATGCGGGTAATTAGTGCCCTTTTGTGGCGGTCAGTTAAGTACGGGTTTGCTATTTTGTTTTTGTATTTAAGACCAATATCCTCTTTCAGCACTTGATGTATGGAACACTGAGTTCGAGTTCTAGCCTTAATTCGTCTGCAGCTCATTTTCTCGTTGCTAAATGCTGAATGCTCCGATTTGTCATCGTGTCAATGATTGCAATCCGTGCAGTTGGCATATTTTACAATCAAAATTAAAGATCGTAATACGACGCCGCGACGCTGGTTCAATGCAATAGCGATTCTACCAATATGTTTTCCAGCAATCCGCCTTCCCCATTTTCCTCGCTTCTTTACAGTTAGTTCGGATTTTTAAACTGCAAACATTGCTATTCGACAATATATACTTACTCACCAACCAAAGAAGGATTATGTGTCTCTGCTTTTAAGCATCTGAAACTCGACTGCCAATCAAAGAACAAACTAATTTTTTCTATGGAATTTCTATTTGGTCGACATTGTCAATAACGGGCCATCAAATTCCGTAGTTGTGGTCTCATGAATATGACGGGATACAAAAGTATGTACAGTTTTTCTTTCTCGTCTAATGGTAGTTTCCACTATTTCTTGTGATTTGCCTTTCCTTCTTCGAATTTTCTAATTTTGTAAATTTTTCTCGCTTCTCAAGGCATCACGTAACAATGGACCATACTGGGATCTGGGTGAGGATGTGAAGTTAATTTCACGCCAGCTTGTAGGTAGAAAGTCTGAACTGCCGATTCTAACTTGTGAGCGTCTACTTTATAGCAGTATTAAATCTAAAGAAATCCAATTATTTGATGAAGACTGAATAGCTAAGGACTTTAATATGCATAGCCTTGCTTAACCTACTGTCAAAAATTACCAAAGATTCTCTCAAATGTATTAAAAAAAAGACTAAAATAAATTCAAAAAACATTTGATTCCGTACGGAATTTTCGATCTGTTCGCACTTTGCTTAAACAGATGTCAGTTTCATAAAACTTAACAAAAAGTTTCCTTAAGTTATATATGATTTACATATATTCGAACATTTGCTTTAGCCAGCCTAAGCACATAATGGTTCGGCCTTTAATATTTAAGTTCTCGAATTTGAGCTATTTCTTTATCTATCTTTAGACATTACTGTCTCATATAGGGCATTTAAAAGGCATAAATAGCCATCACTTTTAGCTAAGTTTATTCATTGTTTATTCTTCTACTTCTTTTTTCAATATTCATCTAGTAGTTTTTCTGTTTTATATTCAATTTTCTTAATTTTTTTTAGTATTAATTAAATACATACAAATATATTTCTTTTCAATATTATGTCCTTTAGATTATAAAGTCAACACAACGAAAAGAAAAAGAGACAAGAGAAATTTCTATACAATTGCCATAGAATCATATAAAACAAACAACAGCAATTTTTATATTGGAATAAATACCGTTTTCTCTACGAATAAATACATACAAACATACATAGTATATTCATAGATATATCTATATATTTTTTCAAACAACAACTGAATAAGTCATGACAAAAAACGGAAGTCTCAAGAAGATATAAACACCTGAAACAGTTTTCTTTGGCATTTTTTTGTACTGCACGTGCAGTCAGCTGAGTAACAAACTACAATATACGTTTATCTCACCTGTACAAGTGTTCAGCAAATTCAATACTAATACAAGAAGTATGACTAGTGTTAGGGAAAGAGCTGATGGGTTGTGGGGTTGGTTGAGGACCCCAAAGGAGTGTGTTACGTGTGTTAACGTTTGTTTAAAGGATTTGCATGTTTTATTTCCCAGTTCCTTTTGCCTTCTATTTGCCTTTTCCTCTAGCAAACATATTTAAGCAGTTGCTTTCAGCTGAATTGAAGTGAAAAGTTTCTTTTCTACTTTTCTTTTTTGATTGGCTAGTGGAAAATATTAAAGACAGTTAATTGTTAACAAAGATAAAATAATGACCTTGGAAGTGTTATTTTTGTGTTATTGTGTATTTAAAGCAATATTAAATGTTAGTTAGGTTATTCAAAAGGGCGAATTACGGAATTTAATTGTATTTAAATTAAAAAAAATTTAAGAAAAGTACGATCGGTTTAACTTTATTACTTAAATTTTCCTTTTAATTTTAGTCAAATGTTATCAAAATTTAACAACAACTATTTTCGTTATTGTTTTACTTTTTTCTAAGGATATTGTAAAACTAATGTTTATTTTACCTTTAACATGACTACATTAGTCAGCGTTTTACAAAATGTTTTCTAGTAGATTTTGTTTTTATAAAAATTAAGTTTTTCATCATCCAGTCTTTTATGAGATTTAACATCATTATTTTCCAAATAACAAAACCAATTTTAGCCAAATTAAAATGCTGTATTTGTTAAAAAAAAAAAAAATAAATTAATGTAATTTTAATGAAAACATGCCATGCAGTTTTCATTTTTCAACAATAGACAACATCGCAATAAACAAGATTTTTCTCATGTTGTAAAATGAAATTGAAATACATACAGACAAAACGGCAAACAGACTGACGTACGAAAATATTTGCCCAGGCAAGTTTTTCAAAACATTTACTTAAAAGAAAAGTTAAGCATATTTCCCATTATTTTTAAGAAAATTATTATTTTCTTGACAAATACATATATAATAATGCACCCTCCTCATATTGGGGTCTTGGGGACAGTTTCTAATATATTTTTCTTTTTTTTCCTTGCATAATTTAAAATTTGTTGTATATTAAAAAACTTGTACTGATAACAGATAGCCTTATTTTAAATAGATTCTCTAAAATGGACAAATATTTAGAATAAAAGCGAACATCACTAACAAGAATTTATTTGCCATTTATTTCGCCGAAAAGTATGCACCATATTATATTTAAAATTGGAGTTTAAATTCATAATAAAAATTTGTTTTGTTTCTCGTATAGGGGTAACGCTGGGTCTCCACGTAGCAATTTTTATTGCTAAGTACAAGCAATAACGTCGGCAGAACAATGACAGAACCATGGAGAAATAATTGCTGATGATATCGCTGGAGAACACTTGAAATTGCTTTGCCATACATTTTCGATTTTCACTGCGAGTAGTTGTATAAAGTTTTGTGGCTGTATTTATAACATATGTTTTATGTTGCGTTTTGAAGTGGTTGTTAAATTTTCTTTTTGAAATTAATAAAATAATTAATTGTAAGTGTCGTAGCTGTGTTTTGTATTACTTTTTTGTTTATTTGCGTATGAAAAGAAACCTAAAACTTGTATTGTTCTATTGAAAAAATAAAAATATACAAAAAAAAAATTCGTCGTTTGCTTTTGTTGATATTGATGTTTATTAAAAAATATAATATATAAAAACTTTTTCTGTATTTTGTTGAAGTATTTTTTCACTTGGCGGCTTTTTCTTGATCGCTTTTTTAATAAATAAACACACTAATAAACAAACAACCTTACAGATAAATGAAATGTCAGATAAATTACAACTGATTTGACAGCAGATTGCTCAAGCAATCAGAAGAGCAATGATTGCGCAATGGATTGCCACTCATTTCAATTTGCGGTCTATACGTCGCAAATTTAATGGAGCAATAAAATTTGACGTTTGCCGCAATAAATATTGCTACGTGGAGACCCGGGGTAAACATCCCAGTGATGCCATTAGGATACGAAAGATACATTGTTCGTATCTTTTGTTGAATTCAGGTACCATGCATAATCCTAACATTTTTCGTATCTTTTGAATCTGTACGCAAAATGTACAGAAATAAAATATTAAACTTTGGATTAACAGTCCCATAGCCGCTGATGAGTATTAAGAAAATATATTTAACTTAATAAGTTGTTAATGAGCCGATGTTTAAAAATTTGAAAAAATAGTTTGTTTAACATTTGCATGCATGTGTGGAAATAATTATTATTAAGACTGATCATCGTAACCGACTCAATACTAATACAATAGAAATTTAATAATGGTGGAAGAAAACATTAATGATGTTTCAACATACGATCCACCTAAATCGATGATCACTAGTAGTGCGAAGTTGTTCTTAGGAAATATAAAAATATTTTTTATTTTCAGGAAATTTATATAAACTTTTTGATATAATCGACTTAGTGTAAACGCCTTATTTTAAACGCCTTAACTCGTAGGTATATTAATTTTTACAAAAATTATGTTATGTTTTAAACCTTTTTTTTTTAAATGTACCTTTTTGGGAAAAATTTATCTTTTTGGAAACAAAAATGTATCTTTCCCAAAATTTCACTGTCAACACTGGTTTACACTGCAATAATTTTCTATTAAAAATAACCTAAGTGCCTATTTTACCAAATACGAACGAACTGTTTCTTTCGCTAAATGTAAAACAAATTCTTAAAAATGTGTTTTTGTTTAAAATTTAAAAAAGCGTTTTTTCGACATCGTGATATTGGCAACAAATAACGAACAAAAACGTCTCATACCAAGTGACGCATCGTTGGTCTTAGATAAAAAAGCTCTAACTCACACAATTGCAACTTTACGGCAGAATAGAAACTTAATGTATCCAAATTTATGTATTAGTGATTTTACGAATATTCGAATTCGAAATGCCGAGTATTTGGCTATTTATGACATTCGCATTCGCCAAATTTAAGCGAATATTTTTAATACATAAAATAAGATAGACAGATATTAACTTTCAATAATTTTTATTAAACAAAACCTTTGTCTTTAACGCAAAATAAAATCTTCTCAAAAAGTAATTTCAATTTTTGGGAATACAAAATTTTAATTTCAAAAGATTTCGTTATTCGTGCTTAATTCCCAGTTTTTATTCTTGATAAAAACACTTGAAATTTATTGTTGATGGGATAAGCTATTCCTATGCGCATTTCACTGGTTGCTTAGGCCAGATCATCAGGAAACTTCATCCATAAACATTTAAGGAAAACTAAAGATATTAAACCAAATAAAACTGTTATAATAAAACTGTTAATAATAATATCAAAGTTTAAACAAAACACATCAACAATAAACAGTGGTTTTATCCTCTCTTACATTCCCCACTACAATTAGTTGAAATTCTCTCAACATTAATTGTAGGAGTAGCTTATCCCATCAACAATAAATTTCGAGTGTTTTTATCAAGAATAAAAACTGGAAATTAATCAAGAATAACGCAATCTTTTGAAAATAAAATCTTTTAGAACTAATTTGTTTATTTATATGAAAATTACTCAAGTTTATGTTGAGGAGAGCCGAAAAACCATTCTCGATCAATGTACATTTTTAGAGCCATGTAAAGAGCGTTTAAAATAAAGCAATATGGCATCAAAATTTCAAAATCGAAAAAAATGGACATACGCGGTTGCCTATGAAAACCACAGAATTATCAACAACTGAAATGGGTCAATTAAAAATTGCTAAAAATTTCGAAAAAATTACATTTTCACCATTTTTGTCCCGTAGCTGCCAAACTGTGTAAAACCATCTGGCTGAAGAATGGTTGTTTATAAACGTTTGATAAAAAAAAAAAATTAAAAATTTTGTGTTTTAAAAAATCATGAAAAATCCAAAAGGAGAAAAAGTTTATTATTAATTTAATTTTTTTTTTTTAATTGTACTTTTTTGCAAAACTTCAACGATATCTATGAAACTACTGGGCAAATTAAAAAGCAATGTAAGTACGACTTAAAGATAATAACGTTGCAAATTTGGAATTTTCGTTAACTGAATATGGTGAACGGCTGTCAAGATATTTCAATATGTGTTGCAGAAGTGCCTTAATTTTGGACATAACGGTAAGTCGAGCTGAGAGAAAAAAACTAAGTGGAGATTTGGATTCAGCGTCCCAAATTACCTTTATATCAACATTCAGTTCTTACTCAACAAACACCTTGTTCCCTTGTGTTTACTTCATTTTGGAACGAACTACAGTGAAACAACTTTAGTAGTTTAGATTTTGGCACATAAAGCCTCCCTTTAATCCTGGATAGTTACTCGAAGCGACGAAGCTCATGTACGCTTTATAATATTATTTTTTATGTGTTTGATGGCGAAAACTTTTAAAACTTATTAATTTGAAAAGAGCAAATAACTTTTATTTATTATGCTTTTTTTTATTTTACTTTTTGATTTATTGCTTAACTAAAAGAATTTTCGTTAATTTTTTACTTTGAAAATCGTACCGCTAGAATTTTTTTTTAAATCTTCGTCGATTCGGCCTAACCTTAATGTACTAAAATGAAGAGTAACCTTCCACGGTTAAAGGGCAAATTGAAATTATTGTAAGAGTAAATAAAGTAAGCCATTTAAATATTTATCTATGTTCAATTTTATTATATGAGAATTTTTAATTATTATTCGATTCTTAAGTACAGTAGACGCTCGCAAATTAGAACCGCTTTGTTTTTGAGGCGATTCTAATTTCTGAATTATTCCAATTTCTGGACTTTTTTCGAATAAAAAATAAAAAATTGAGTAAATTTACTTCCAAAAACTTAAATAAAAGACTTTTAAAATTTTTTTAATTCAATTTTGTTTGATAAAAACAAGAAAACAAAACGTAACAATTCAGTCCAAGGCGAATTCATCCCAAGTAATCTCGGTACTACAACAAGTACAACTCGTACAAAAACCACAAGCAATTTGTTTTTGTAAAATCATTGTACAATGTCAAAAACAGAAATAAAACAAAATAGAAACAAAGATAATAAAAGAGAATAAACAAAATTTTAACATCCAACAGTGATTTTAGCTAATATCAGCAGGGCTTTTAAGACCACCTGTAATAAATTCGCCTTGATTCAGTCCAATACATTAAATGTATTTTTTTAAATTAAAAAAATGAATATAAAAAAACTATTGGCAACAAAACATAACAATTCAATAAGGAAAAAACAAATATGATTTGGTAATTCCCCTTTTTAGTTTTACTATGTTCAAACAGAATAAAAATAAACTGCGGATTTGTTGTGTTAAAATAACCAAAAAAGCGCTCTGAAATTACAATTTTAAATTCAAATTTTAGAGCGTTTAATGTATTGCAAACACTGATTCTAATTTCTGGACGTTTGAATTACTGAAAGCTCTAATTTGTGAGCTTCTACTGTATTTTGTTGTTGCATATTCCGAAAAATCTTCCCTATTACTACCAAATGTAACGAAGTAGTGGTGTTAAGCGAAACAGTCGGAAAACAATCTACAAAATGATTAAAGGGATATATGTATGTACATATATGTGTATATGAATAAGTTTTATGAAATCTAAATGTGGCCAAGACTTAAGTATCAAAACGTTCCATTTTATATGCCCCAATACACTAATCGACATAGGGAAATAATATTTATTGTTACATTAACCTACACACATTAACATATATACACACACACTCTTTTATAAATATATACATACATATGTACATATGTATATTAAATATCCTTTTGCAATTTTAACGTGAAAATTATCTGTGAAATCAACATTACAAGCACTTGAGCACTTCTACAGCACTTCGCAGCTGTGCGGAAGCAAATAAAATAAGGAAATGTATATTAAAATACAAATAAAATATTTTTAATGATGCTTTTGAACAGCTTTTGAAAACTTTTTCGAACCGGAAAACAAAACCTTTAATACGTCTAATAAGCAGACAACAAAAAAGGTCCCTTTTATTCAAACTTAACCATTTAATCAATAAAGATATTGTGTTGAAGGAGAAGTCTTATTATTTCTTAATGATGCTGAAGAAAACTTCAAACGAACATTTAATATTAAAAAATGTCTGGTAAAATTTAGCTTAGGTAGCACACAGACAGACGGACAGACATACTATAGCAACTTATTGAATATAAAATTTAAATTGATAAAAGTAAGCAATTTTTTTTAAGGCTTCATTTTACATTTTGTCTTCAACGCAAATTGAAATTGAGATACTAAATTGACGTTAGTTGTATTGGGGGAAAAAAGTCAAAATGAAGTGGTATTTTCATTTAATATAAAAAAACTTCTTGTTTTTTCGTTATATTTAAAGTTTCTCTTAAATTTGTTTGCAAAATTTAAAACTGCGTTGGAACTTTTAACCTCAAACGCGCCTTTTAACACTGAAAGGCCATAATAAATGACTAAAAAAGTGGATAGAAAGCAAAAGATTGCATTTTGTTGTTCTTTCATATGAATGTATTTTTGCAGATTTATACACCCAGAGAAAAAACATGTTTAAATATGGTCACCTCCAACCAAACTATTTTTCAAGAAAATTTTAAACATATTATGTTTATTATAACCATATTATTGTCAGCGATAACCATTTTATGGTTAAAATAGGCCTCCATCAAGAAGCCCCAATTATATTATTGTTGCCTCCGAACATGATATTGTTAATAATAACTATAATATGTTTAACACTTATAACAGCATGGTTGGTTTTTAACCATAGCATGTTGCTCTTGGAAAATAGGAAAATACTATTGTAAATTAAAAAAAATTTTTTGTCATATTTAACCATAAACTTTTTAGAGGCAACCATAATATGGTTGTGGGTTCTTTATGAATGACTAATGTAACCATAATATGGTTGTCGCTGACAATTATATGGTTATAATCACCATAATCTGTTTTAAATTTTTTTTTTTTTAATAGTTTGGTTGGAGGTAACCATATTTAAACATATTTTTTCTCTGCGTGTAGGTGTCTCTAATGGGTTTATTGTGCTGCCTTTAAGACCCAACTGTAATATGCTTAAGTTGGCTAAAGCAAATGGGCGAATACATGTACAGCATATGTGTCAAACCATATTGAACTTAAGGAAACTTTTTGTTAAGTTTAATGAACCTGTCATTTGCTTAAGCAAGGTGCGAAACAAATCGCACTTTCCGTACGGAATCAAATGTTTTTTGTTTTTGTGTTTTAACATGCATTAGAGATGATTTTTGTTCATTTTTGACAGAAGCTTAAGCAAGCTTATGCATATTATAGTTGGGCCTTTAGACTTTCGTATATGATGCCGAAATTCCCAAAATCCGCACCCGAGTTTTATGATATTTACCTTAATAAAATTTAGGTTACCACAAAATAAAAGCATACGTTTATGGGAAAAACTTGAAAACATGTACTTGGTACAAGGAAATGGTAAATCGATTTCGATTCCAATCGAAAATCGATTTTGTGTTTAAAAAAATCGATTTTTCGCAATCAAATTTTCATATGCGATTTTATACTGAAATCTTTAAAAATCGTTTTTTTTTTTAAATTAACATTTACAACTTTATATTTTGTTTTATGTGTAGGTATGTTTATGCAGTTTTCCAAGTTTAAAGTTAAAAAAATCAGTTGTATTTACTTATTGGAACCCTTGGTATACTTCCAACTTTAATATAGGTCTTCTAGTTCTACAGAAATTACAGTAATTAATGGAAAGTAAACAAAAAAGCCCTAAACGTATCGTACCGAACCAAACACTGAAGGTGAGCTTTGTGAAAATCAACATTAAATAATAGACACACCACAGTTGAATCAAACCATGGCATTCCTGTGACATTAAGCTAATATTTTAACGGACCAGTGTGTGAGCGACATTTAAATCTAGTTATTTGCGAAATTTCAATGGAGTATTTCTGCATCTTTTCGACATCAATGATATGTAAACGTTTGTTTTCTAAAGCTTACTTAAGACTAACTTAGCAAAAAAACAGTCGCCACCAAACAAGAACTTTTGTCATACTCCTCTGAAATACTATCCATACATTGACTAATTTGAAATATTTAGAAACGTTTGTTATAAAAAATATTGCTTAAATTTAGATTCTTTTTATAATTATACCCTCCACCACAATTAGTTGTGAAGAGGGTATATTAAGTTTGTCATTCCGTGTGAAACTTTTTTATTATTCATCTCAGACCCCATAAAGTAATATATTCTGGGTCCTTGGGTAATTCTAAGTCGATTTAGCCATGTCCGTCTGTCTGTCCGTCTGTCCATCTGTCCGTCTGTCCATCTGTCCGTCTGTTGAAAACACGCTCACTTTCGAACAACTCAAAACAAATGAACAAACTTGGTGCCAAATTGCTTGTAGTTATCCTAAGCAGTTTGGGATTGAAATCCAGCAAAATCGGTTCTGTAGGACCAGAGCTATGAATCAAAATGTGGAACCACCACCTAAAAAAATTGATAATTTTGTTACAAAAAATGACATAAATGCTGGAACAAGGCATGGAACGAGATAAGATTTTGCAAAAATTTGTTTTATTTGACTGGAAATCATGCTGTTAAATTTCGTGAAGATCCGTCCATAATTTACCCTAAGCCCCATATAAACAATACTCCCGGAAAACAGTTTAGTACGCCTAAAACCGTAAAAAATAACGCTAGCGTAACAAAATTTTGTACGTCACAGTTAGGACTAGAAATAACACTGTGAAATTTCGTGACGATCGGTCCATAATTTACCTTAGGTCCCATATAAACCCTACTACCGGAAAACAGTTTAGTCGCCTAAAACCATAATTAATAACAAACCGTCACAGTTTAAGATTATAATAACATCATACAGATATTACTCCTTAAACATTCGAACTGTCGGTAGAGGGTATCAAAGATTCGGCACAGCCGAATATAGCACTCTTACTTGTTTTAAATACAAATGTTGAATATTTTGTTTTTAAATGAGCAACTACCGATTTTTTGTGGCATATTTTTAACAATTTTGAGGGCATATTTTCAAGTTTTTGCTGCGTATTTAATGCGCATAAAACGCATTTTTTAGAGCATATTTCTAATTTCCCTGTTAATAATAAATAGATATCACTTCTGAAATATTCGAACTGTTGGTGGAGGGTATCAAAGATTTGGCACAGATTTAGCATAGCACTCTAACTTGTTTTAATTAAGAACACAATTTTAATATCTGAAATGTACATACATATCGTACAGATTCCTCTAAAGGGAGTCAACTCAAAATTTACACATGTTCACTTTTTGCAGGAAAATGATAACCAGTGGTCACATCTACCTGCTGTAAAAATTTTAATTCAATTATTCTAGTTTTTTGCTTAAAAAAATTCAGTTGTTTCACCCTTTGTGATATAAGGTATTAGCTTGGAAATCAATATTAAACGATTTTGAAATCGGCTTTAAAATCGATTTGTAGGTACGATTATTCGATTTTAAAAATCGAAATAAAGAAAATCGATCGAAAATCGATTTTGGAATCCATTTACCATTCCATTCTTGGTACAGCTTAACAAAAGCATAAGTGAAACATAAAACGACTGTTGGTTTTCCATATCTGGTTTTTATATGGGAAAACTATCAGTTAGATCCGCATCAACTTAAACAACAGGTAACAGCATTGCAAGGTACCCGGGTACCTATATAGAAATAATATTGGAAACTTAAATTTTTTGTCGAAAATATGTGTATAATCACGAAAAATAACTCTGAGACTTACAATAGAAGTTAATTTTTAGTAAAATTTCAATATCTCGTAACCGCCCTGGGTTATGCAACGTATTACTGCTAAGATACGCAAATTTGAAATTAAGCGTTAATATTTCTCTATGCATAACAAAATAAGCAAATGTCAAACAAAAAAATTGTAAATATTATTCCGGTGATTTCGCTTGTTATGTGGAATAAAAACATTTGAGTAATTCCGTGAAGAAGAATTAAACGCTTTTATGGGGACTCTTATTCACAAATCAAATAGAAAACACATAACAGAGTTGTGGAAACCTACTCACTTGCCATTGTCTGCAGAATCAAAATGATTCTTTTTTTGAGATTATTTGGACAATGTTGAATGAGAATCAGAAAGCCTAATGTAGAATCTACTTTTGCAGCTAAACCTGAAAGTTTTACATTTTACAAAGGAGGAGTTTACAATATGGGCAAACTAATAGGCGAATATTCCTGCAAACGCAGAGCGAATCGATTTTATAATACTATAGATGTAGCAGCATTAGCATCTTATATCATTTATATATGGAAAACCATTCACAATTGCGTTCCAGAGATCATCGTAGACAATTTTTGAGGTGATCAGCTTTGAAGTGTGTTAGTAAAATATTCAACAACGCATCATTAACCCAAAAGATATCTCAGCCAAATCTGCAATACCAAGTTTGCTGGGGGAAGATTTTAATGTATCCACGTCAGACATTTTCGGTTTGCAAAATAAATAATTAAAGCGAACGTAGTAGGAAATCCTCGTATGAAGCACATAAAAACATGCAAAGCTTGCACAAAATGTTTCACACCAATTTGAAATGAGCATTCAATTCAACAAACTGTCCAATAAGAACAATTCGTTCGCAAAGCGATCAATGAAAATTTATTTGTAACTAAGTGTTCGTTTCTGGCTATTTTTAATTTATCTATGTATGATTTTTTTTGTTTGTTTTTATTTACCAAATAAAAGTTTTAATCTAAAATATTCATAACGACTTCTTTTAATATTATTTTAGTAAAACTTCACTTAAAAAAATACTTGCAATAATCGTTTTTTGATACTAATGTATGAAGGTACCCAGGTACCTTGCCATACCGTTAAGGGTGTAGGATAACTTTAGGTACACCAAGCCCTTCCAAAATGATTTTTTAGCTAAATAATAATGATAAGTTAAAGTTTATTTTTAGTTAGGAGTTCTCAAGAAGTTTCAGCTATGTGAATCATCTCCTTCTATAAAAAAAATTAATCTGAAAACGCCAAAGGTACCCGGGTACCCTGCCATTCACATAAGGGTTAATACAATAAATATTTGACAATAATCCTACCTTTGTGAAATTATGGACCGATTCTCACAATTTCTAATAGGCTCAAAAATAGCGGCCTGCACTTTGCCCACAAGCAAGTCAGCTTGCCGGTGTAATCCTTAGATCGATACAGATGGGTCCAGGGCCATATTTTATAGAATTGTAAAAGAAGATTCTAACCGAATTGAATACAAAAATAATTTCATATGCTTTTATAGTATTGAATTAGAAGATTCTAACGGAATTTAATTAACACTTTATTTGAACCGGCGAAGTTTTTGATCATTTTTTTAATTAAAATTACCAATTATTGAAAAAATATTTTCACAATTTTTGATTTTTACAATAATCTATATTATCATTTTGGTCATATATACTATGTACAAAAATAACATATTAGCAGTTTTCATCCTTTGTATTAAGTGTACAACTCTGCTTTACTTAATGCGATTTTATACTACAAAGCGTGAGTGTCTTTTTCGTTAGTATTGTAAATTAATGAAGTTGCTGAATGAGGGAAAGAGACAGATATAGTTTCTTCAACTGTTTTATTCTGGGTTATTTAATAAACGTGTTTACTACAGCTTTTTGTTAGATTTTTCAACCACAGCGTAGTTAATTTTAGTCTAATACATTTTGTTGTTGCAGTGTTGTAAATCTGAGTACTTTAACTAAATTAATAAGTTTCACAAGGTCTACGAGGGACTTTACTATCAAGGGTGAAAACCGCTATTGTATGAATTGGTGATTATTTATTTATTTTTTTTTTTAGTTGTAATTTTTTCTGTGTGAAATACTTAAGACTTGTGCGATGGTGTAAACTAGCCTTTACTGAATAATCGCAATGTAATGCATCAGGTACAAATTAGCATTCAACCGCAATGCGTACATTAAACTGATGTACATATTTTATTTTTGAAATACAGTTATTCTGGGTAAATTTCTTACCTTAAAGCATTTATGTTGTGTTTCTCATAATTTCAGTTGTTGTAAATAGAACCCCAAAATTGAATTGATAATTTCTAGTTATGCATGAATGACATACATATTTTGTTTGTATGTGTATGTTTAATTAGGGGCATTACAACATTGAAGTCAGCCAGGCAGTCAAATCAGCCAACTAAACAAACAATGTCATATCGTTATAATAAAAATGCGAAAGTTCCATTTTGGCCATCTGTCTATTGATTTCTGAAATAGTTAATATTTTTTAGGTCAACTTGACAGTACACAATTTCAATTTTGTTTAACAACAGTAAACACGATGTGCCAGCATTTATCGAATATTTTTCTGCACGGAGTAAAGAAGTATGTACACAGAAAAAATTAAAAATTTTCTCTAATCACCAAATTTGTTCCAAATTCATATAATCAAGCAACCCATTTGTTGATTTTGCACCTATTACCAAAATGATTATATTGATTACTAAAAATTGTAAAAGTTTAATATTTTGAATATTTTTTTCTCAATAAATAATATTTTTAAATTTAATTAAAAAAATGTTAAAAAAAACTTTGACGTTTCAAACAATGTGTTGATTGATTTCGACAATTTCCAACAACAATTTCACAAGTTTGAATTATTTAGTTTTAAACGAAATAATTTTTTGTTATTTAATTAATTTTTTAATTCAAAATTTATTTAAAAACAACTGAAATGTTAATTAAATCAAAATTATATTTTTAATTTTCATTCAACAAAAAAAAAATTATTGATTCAATTATCACATTAATTAAATTTTAATACTTTTTAAATAATTTTTTTGATTGATAAAAAACTACTAGAGTGAATCCATGTCAAACCATTAAGTCGTTCGGCATCATCACCTCCGATTTGAATGAAATTCAACACAAATGTTGTATGTAATTGGACTTTAACAAAACATAATTTTCAGACCCCAGATTCTTTCGGCTTCCGAAATATGACGTCATAAAAGATGTGAAAAATGTGAAAAAACACAAAAGTCTCCTAACAAAGGGGGATAGAACTCTTGAACTACGCAAGATAATTTAGTTTTTTTGGTATCGTTTTAAAGGTGAAAGTGCACCCTTTAAACGGCAGGAGCCAAAGTTTCCAAATTTAGTACACAAATTTGAGTTATCAATACACACCATCCCACAAAATGTGGTCGGGATTGGAGAAGTGGGCGTGGTACCTCCCGTACAAAAAATATCAAAATTTTTTGTATCTGAACCGATTTTTCCGAGTTTTTCAGAGAATATTTTCTACTTAAGATTTCCGATCTTTTGATATATACGGCGTAACCATAGGTCATATGACAGTCCAAAGATTCAGGTTTTTATACAATTTTTGATATTTCTTGTACGGGAGGTACCACGCCCACTTCTCCAATCCCGACCACATTTTGTGGGATGGTGTGTATTGATAACTCAAATTTGTGTACTAAATTTGGAAACTTTGGCTCCTGCCGTTCTCCAGATATACTGAAAAAAATAATTAAAATACAACAACAACAAGGGATTTTTGAACACAAAACATACTTAGAATCACGTTCTGGTATATAACTCTGACACCAATCGAGTCTCCACCATTAAATTTTCTGCAAATGTTGAAGAGGGTATAGTACTTAACATATATTTTTTTAAGAATTTTAAAAAATATACTTTTCCAGATATGGACCTTTGAACTCAAGACCCCAAAAATTTACCATTGACCTCTTCTTAAAAAAACACAATATGCCTATCATTTTAAAGGGTGCACTTTCACCTTTAAAACGATAAAACTAAATTATCTTGCGTAGTTCAAGAGTTCTATCCCCCTTTGTTAGGAGACTTTTGTGTTTTTTCACATTTTTCACATCTTTTATGACGTCATATTTCGGAAGCCGAAAGAATCTGGGGTCTGAAAATTATGTTTTGTTAAAGTCCAATTACATACAACATTTGTGTTGAATTTCATTCAAATCGGAGGTGATGATGCCGAAAATGCCATTTTTTCGTGATGGTTTAACGTGTTTAAACTCACTAATAATTTTTTCTGTGTATGTATGTTTGTAGAAAAAATTGGAATAAAGGGAAGCAAGGGTTGGGGTTGAAATGGAAAATGGGATGTTACTATTATCATTGTTATAACAGAATTATGTATGTATGTATGTTTGTATGTACAAACATTTCCACGCAATTAGAAATTTCTACAAATATTTTCAGTTTAATTGAATTCGATAGCATTTATCTATTGTTACACGTTCCTCAGACCTAAAACACTTTATTGCTTGTAACATTCCACAAAAACAGAACATGATTGATTAATGTACTTAAATTAAATGGTAAATTTACACAAAACTCGAGTAAATTATATATATTGCTTATATTAAATTTTTAAATTTTGTCTTCTTTTACTTTTTTCTGCTTCTTAATTTCGTTATAACCTTCAACATTTTATTTCTTTTAGAAAATATAGAAAAAAAAAAATAGATATTGTTTTATGGGTCTTGTCTTTTGTGGAATAATGGTGACCTAATTTGATGATGAAACTTGTACAAATAATAAAATAATACCTTTTGTTGAATTGAATTTGATATTAAATTAAGAAAGACATAAATTGCAATGAGTTCTCGTTAAAGTTTTAAAGACGCATTAAATGAAGAAAACAATTTTTGTTATAATAATTTAAAAAAAAAAAATAATAATAGAAATAATTACTTGTTTTCATCTATAATAATCGACATTTTGGTACACACTGCTCTTAAAGATTCTTTAAATATCAAGCTAGTTATTTACTTTTAGCAATTTATTATTAACATTTTTAGTGCAAAAAAACTTTAATTTTTTTTTCAATCAAAATCTTTAGAATATGAAAACATTCGCAATAAATATGTTTGCTCTCAGCCTCATATACATTTGCCACTTAATTGCTGCAGATTCCGATTGATTAAATTGTTATTAAAATATCAATAACAATTCCTACTAAATGTCGATTGTCTGCACATTTTTTCACACTTTTTGATTTTTTTAATTGGCACTGATTTCGTTGAAATAGATGACTGCACGTTCAGGTTTAATTGTTACTAATAAAGAAACATTAAATTTAATTAAAATGTTAAAAGCCTGACTGTTGTTTTTGCTGTTATTCTCATATCTAACATTTCTGTTTATTTCTCCCTTTTCGGTTTTTTTTTTTTTGATTTTTTCATATTTATTTGCGTTTATTTATTTTTAAGTTAAATGTCTTCAATTTAATCTGAGGCGGTAATTACACCTTGAAAACAAAAAATTATTTTAACTAGATTCAGAACATGACTGATTTGATAGACGGCGTTATATTAAAGACAGTTTAAATGTCTATACTGAAAGAAAAACGCTTCGTAGCAGGAATGAAACTATTAAGTTGAACCCCCGTTATATTAATGTAATGAATATTTTCATTTATTTAACATTCATAATCGTGCTAAACAGGGGGGCTACTCTCTATAGCGATGCGAAAGAAAATTGTAGCTAATCTAGCGATTGTTACTCTTCAATACGTTTGCGCATGTGTCTTTCGCATCTTTTAACTTTTTTCTTTTCGAAAATCATCACTTTATTTTGTTTAAATTTTCCAATTTTTAATATTTTTACACACTTTGGCATTTCATTTTCCAAAAGTTTTGCGTAAGTGATAGAGAGTACCATATTAGCTTTCGCATCGAAATCATTTTCGCATCGCAATAGAGAGTAGACCCCAGGTGTTTTTCGAGCGTTCGCAGTTTCATCAGGGCTACGAAATGTATTACATTCGGGACGCGAAAAACTTTGAAGCACGATTTAAGGTATATACCTAGTTATAGAAAAAAGTGATTATTAATTCCTTTTTGCTCTACAAACATTTTAATCTATTTATTTAAATGACCTTTATTTGAATAAGTATTGAATTATAGAAATTACAGCACCAGTAAAATTTTAGAGAAATATTAACGTAGTATTAATGAAGCTTAACATTCCTAAAGTTTTTTTTTGTTCTTTGAGACAAAATTTTATACAGATTATAAAATAAATTTTTTTATTAAATAAATCGAATTTATAAGTTTTTATTGATTTTACTGTTAATTTTTAGAGTTTTTTGTAAGTGACAAATGTCTTTCTATTTGTCATTTTATGTAATTTCGTAACTATGCGGACACATTAATGACAAAACTATATATAGTCACAGTGTCAGCCAGATCCCTGTTAAAATTGTTAATTTGGTTTTAAGTAGTATTTATTGGGTATTTTTAATCTATAGGTTCTAAGTATTCAAGTATTTTTTTATGAATAATTTTTACAAACATTTTTATGTTAGGGCCGTTAATAAAGCTAGAAGTTTAAATGTCATTAATATTAAAGTGATTTTTGTTTTGCTGGTTGTTTATTTGTATAGCAAATAATTGATTGCCTTAAATACACGTTTCTTTGTTTCCACTGTTAAAAAGTTCATTGATGGCTTTTAGATGTTTGTCACCCGTTTATGTTAAAGAGTTTCTGTATTTTTTTTTCCATGTGACAAGAGTTGTAAAAATATAGGATTTTAAAAAAGATAACATCGAGTTAAGGCGAACTAATACAAAGCGAGCGCCAGAAATTATATTAAGTTAATTTTGACATTGCTTCAACTTTTTGATGAAAAAAGTCTCATTTTAAAAAATTATTGGTTTTAAATTTCATAAAAACAATTATCATTTTACCAACAAGTCAATTTTCCATTTAACAAAAAAGTGAAAAAGACACATTCTCGCCAAGAGGTCATTCTTAAGCTAAAAAGAAACTTCTTTACAACAATGTAAATTTCACGAAATATTTACTTTTTTACAAAAAGTAAATATTCTATTTCCAAAACAAGTTTCACTTTTTGTATCAACAAGTTTTTTTTACTAGAAAACAATATTTTAACTTTAGTCGCTTTTTTTTACCAAAAAGTCCAATATTTTTAACCTTTTAGAAGGCCTTCTAGACGGCATCCGTACTCATTCTTTTTTCCGCTGGGATTTAACACACACACTTATGGTGTTTTTTTTTCTACAAAAAAATGTGACATTTTATTTAAAAAAATGCAATTTTGTGTCTGTTTATTAAAAATTTTACTCCCAAAAAGGGTTGTTTGTTTGCAAAAGTTTTAAGAAACAGACACCAAATTGCATTTTTTTTTTAAATAAAATGTCACATTTTTTTGTAGAAAAGAAAAAACCATTAAATTCAAAGATATGAACATTAATTTTTGTTCATAGACACAATATTACATGTTGAATAAATATTACGACTTTGAAAATAAGTCAAATAAGTTTTCAAAAAACCATAAAGATAAAGTTATTTTCCTAAAAAAAAGTCATTTAAAATAAGCACCGGTTCTTCTAAAGAGAGTCTACTTAAAATTAACAAATTTTAATTTTTCGCATGAAAATGATATACAAGCCTAATTCTGGCAGTCGTGATCGAGTACTTTCTCAATTCGAAATCAATTTTATTTATAATTCGTTCAGTCAATACTGAAACTCAAATTATTGATTTACAACACTGAAAAAATAATTCCGATTCGCTTCGGTATTGACTGAAATAATAAGATATTAAATTGATTTCGAATCGCGAAAGAAATCGATCACGACTGCCAGAATCAGGCCCCAGTTGTTATACCCAGTAAAAACTTCGCCTTCAAAATTATGTGTTGAGTAATCAGAAAAAAAGAACTGTAAATATCCCACATTGGATTTCGAATTAACCAAAAGAAACATATTTTTTGCCTCTACTGAAAGTTAATAGTTTTGAATTAAGCACTGTAAGAGCGTTATGAATATTTAAAACGTACATAAATTTTAATGATTTAATTCAAAGCTAAAAAACTAGTTTTAAGCACAAATATGTAAATTAATATCAGGGCAGTAAATAACATAAATGCACACCTAGTATAGGTAAAAAGGTACTGGACTATTCTCTCGAACTTTTCCTTTGTCCCATATACTTTTTTTAGTAAGGAGGGAACAAATTTCTAGTAAAATTTCATTCCAAATAAGCGTATTTATCAGCCTTATTACGGTTGTCGTTTTTTGTAGAAGATTAAATAATACAGGTTGTGTGTCAATTTATTCTATTACAAAAAACGACACAGTCGTTGACGACAACAACAAACGTAATAAGGCTGTATATTGTATTAAGACCTGAAACAAATTTAACAGTTCTAGTTTCTGATAAATTTTCGAGTACTTCGTTATTTCCTATTTCCTGTATTCCATATTTTCATAGAAAATCCGATTCATCAACCTTTTGTAAACATATTTTTTTTATTAACTTAAAATTAAAAAATTTTCCGTAGAAGCAAAACAATTTTTAATTTTAAATAAAAGGCATATGAAAAAGAGTGTTTAAACCAACCAGCGGGTAAATATGAATATTAAGCGACGATTTTTTCCAAAAAAGAGAAAAAATAAAAAGTTTTAGTGAATACCCTCTTATTGACCAAGTGCGGTATGTGAGGCCGCTTAAATTTAATAAAATTTTTCAAACTTATTTCATATTAAAAAAAATTTTCCTTTTATCTTTCTGACAGTTTATTTTATTTGCTATGACTTTCTCCCCTAAATGAGTTTAAAATCACAGAAGCTGGTTATTTGTACTTTTTTATTTTGCTTAAAGGCATCCATCTAAAGCAGTGATAACCAAGCAACAAACAAAGTTATTGTATACATATGAATTGGCGACCGTGTCTGTGTAAAAAATACGATTATTGACTGCCTCGCGAGGCTATGGAGTGGCCTGAACAAAGTTGTTGTATACATGTGAATTGCCGACCGTGTCCGTGTGAAAAATACAATTATTGACTGCTCGCGAGTCTATGGAGTGGTTATGACTGATCTAAAGTAACAACAAAATTACCAACTACTTTTTTGTTGTCTGTTTTATTTTATGTCCAAATTTAATAACGGGAACCAATTTATTTTGTCCGCAAATTATTGAACGTACACACTTGATGTATCAGGGATGAGAACTTAAAATAACAATTTGTGGTTAAGATTAGTAACAAAATTTAAGTGATATTTCTAACTTAGAGTTGACAAAGAAGATACAAATTTAATAGGATATGAAATTTTTGTTTTTTTTTTTTCATTTTATTACATACAAATAATATTTCTTTTACAAAAATAAAAAACATTACAAATCCTTTAAATAGTTTTATAAGTCTTTGAACGTCATCCATTAAGCTTCTGTATTTTCCTTTTAATGTTTGTTTTACCTTTGTTTAACCTTAAGTCGAGAAATGACCCAACAGAGATGAAAAGTGACGTATGAAAAATGCCTAAATCATTTGCGAGGGCAGCTTTCGAAGAAAGAGAAAGAAAACGTTTTTTGTTAGTGAAGTGACAATGCGTAAAAACAGGCCGCTACTATCTACACAAATTGCATAATCAAAACAAAAAACGCAAAAAGGGCAGCTTTCGAAGAAAAAGACAGAAAAAACACAATATTTTCTGTCTCGTAACGCCACTGTATACTCTGTGTTACCAAGCGACTGCACATGCGGCGGATGCTTATATATTTTTTGTATTTTTATTAAGAATATTTGTCTCTTTATTCACTTATACTAATAAAAAGCAATACAACCACAATTTAACTTTTGGACGGCACTGATCTAGATACTCGACCGACACGCATATTTTAAAATAACTACCGATCTTGACTTAGCGTACATGTAGTGTTCTTGAAGCGTACGCGTTCAGTGTTTTTTTCAAGTGATCTCGAAGTGAACTTTTAATGAAAGTTTTGTGTTGATCATACATTTTCTACACTAAAAATTCAAAATGCGTACGCTAAAAGAACACTATACGTATGCTTAAATAAGATTGGTACGTTATCTTCTTAAAGTTCATAAATTATATATTTTTAGCAAAAAACTTTTGAACCAAAAATTTACTTGATCATCCGCTGAGTGTTATACAGAAGTGTGAATTATTTTCTAGTGAAATAAAGTTCTGGTATTTATGAAGGGAAATCCTGAAGCTCCACGTTGTGGTTTCAGTATTGCGGATGTGCAAATCTTACGTATGTATGGTGCGCAATATGATGCCCACGATGTTTTGCAGAGTTATGAATTGAGACAATATATGAAAGATTTCTCCGAGTGTCCAACCACACCACAAGTATTCATTAATGGCGAATTTGTGGACGGTTGTGACATTTTTATGCAAATGCACCAAAGTGGCGATTTAATTGAAGAACTTAAAAAAGTTGGCAAAGAGTCTTCGTTATTATTATATAATATTATGTAAAAAATGTACCTTTTGCAAAACTGTTATTCATTTTAGTTTGTAATTTCTGAACAAAAATATTAATATATTGAAAAATTGATAAACAAGGTTAAATTATTTAATTAAATTAAAATTTAATTATTGTTACTAAATTATGCTGTATTTACTTAAATATTCTCTAATTAGGGTAATTCCATGTCAAATCGAACAAGAGTGGGACACGACCCCTTTTGGATTTTAATGAAATTTGGTGAGAAGGTTAAATTTTTCTTTTATCTACTGTTTTACTTTTTATTCACGATATGCGTAATTATGTTAACTTCTTGGGTATTAATTTTCGAATACAACAAATCTATCCTTTACTTTTCTTACTTCAAGTTCAGGTGGTGTTTTTTTTTGCTCGAAATTCAAAATTTATATTGCCATTTTCGAACGTTTTCAGCAATAATTTTTTTTCAAACATTCCTATTTTGAAATATAAATTCGGGGTGGACCTATAACGGCAAAACCAAATTTACACATCGCATCTCCGGTGCAATAACGACGTAAGTGCATTTTTTTTTCTTCAAAAACTCGAAAAAGAGACAGGTGCAACATAGAAATAATAAAAAGTCAATTGAAGCCAATTCTGTAGGGGGATTTGAGGGCAAAATTCTAGCAAAAAAACTTTGAAAGTTATTTCTCAACATTTAGGAAAAATGCACTTACGTCGATATTGCACCTGTGCACACTGGGAAATTCCGGCTAAAAAGGATTTTTTTTTTAAATTTTGATGACAGGTTATAGCGAACACTTCAAAACATACAACTCATACTTTAATTTGGCTCTTGGATAACTATTTTACTGTTAATACTGGAGCAAAGTAGAGAATTTTTTTCTTACAAATTTAAGGTTTTGAAATAAAATTAAACTATGAGTTTTCCTTTGAAGTATAGCGCGTTATGTTTAACCCGTATTAGTAATTATTCATTCCATGTGATAATTGTGATTTTGTGTGCGTTATTTTTTTTTTTTTTGGATAAGTGAAGCGATTGTGAGTTACTTTAAAAATAAATAAAACCTAAAGTAAGCCAAAATTAAAGAGACCATAGAAAATAGGTGGGGCTAAGGGAGGTAGAGTGATAATTATCTATATCTAGTACTGTTAAGTATCAAAAGTTAGTACTATACATTTCAGATGATTTTTAGTGATTTCATATATTTTTATAAGATAAGCGTGACTGACTGGGTGATCAACGCCCAGCCCAAGCAACTTAAGCCAGACACTTGAAATTTTGTATGTAGACTCCCATCCCAATGTGTAAAATAAAAAAATAGTAGAGATTGTTGGAATTTAAATTCATATGGGGTTATAAATGGGTAAAAACGGGTAAAATCAGTAACATTATATCTCGTGATCTAACAGAGGTAGACGTAACATTTTAAAAATACAATTATTGAATCGAAAATTGAATTGTCATGTGGTTGGTACTTTTTTTTTTGAAATTGGCACATTTTGGATATAAAAAAGGTTAAAAGTATAATTTTGTACTTTTTGGTAAACAATTCATCTTCTTAAGTAATAAAGATAAAAATAAAATTTAAATTGTGTTCTCTTCTCTTTAAAAGCTCTCATACACATTTTGAAACCTTATGGAATTTTCCACACAAAAATAAAATTCACCAAATAAATCAATAATATATGCTAATTTAATAATATGTAATTTTATATGACGCCATGTAAGACAGATATTTGTTATATATAGTTATGTAGTCGCGAGTACAGGGGAATTGGTAATCAATCCAACCCACCTCAACCCCCACCCACCTTAAACGGAAAAATATATACCATTTCTATGATCTTTCCAAAAGAAACTTTGCATAATGATATGTGTCAGTTGAAGGTTCCATAACAATCCCCCCCTCACACCGCCCACAGGAGCCAGGCGCGGATCCAGCTTGAGCCTTAGGGGGGGGGGGGGAATTTTGTATGATACAAAAAAGTTAGTTTTTAAAAGTTTATTAAAAACAACATGTATATTAGGGTAAGTACATTTTGCAATTGTTGAGAATATCAAATTCTGCATCGCATAGCCGTATAGACCGGGAAAAAATATTAAGAAATGATGTATTACTTTTTCGCGATCGTGAAGAAAGTTTTCGCACCAGACGCGATAAAGTTTTGAATTTAAATTTTTCTCCTTACTATACAAAACTAACATTTAATTACAAAATTTTAAGATTTTCTAATAATTTCATGAATATAACAAGATCTTACCATTTGTACGGAAGAAGGAGCTTTAGAAATTGCATTTGGGCGGAAACTTTTTTTTGGCCAAAATGGCCTAAAAAAATATTTTCATTATCAATACTAAATTGCCCATCGCGTGGTGGGATGAAGAAATTTTGCCCAAAAAAGTCGTACCCTAATTAAAAAAACTTAACAAAAAGGTTAAATAAAATATAAGATTAGTTCAATATACATTAATCTTTTTAAATAAGCAATTTATGATTTCCTTGTGAGGCAAATTTAGATAGTACAGTCTATCTTCTGTCATTGTTGCTCGTAGCTTTACTGACGAGCATTGAAACGAAAATTTGATATATTTTTCTTAGATTTAGGTAGATATCTTCATCACAGTTTATTAAAACATCTACAACGTTATCTGATAGATCAGGCTCAAGTTTAGATGTTAGTAGGTGTTTATATCTTTTATCAAATATAATCAGCTCATCAGCTAGTTGTGGTTTTAACAGTTTTGTATCTGTATATGACTTGATTACACTTTGAGGTAGAAGTTTAGGTATGTTCAATACATTTGGGATATCCATTGGGAAAGTTGTTATGAGATCTTCTAAAATAAATTCAATAAGAGGAATGTAACCTACAACTCGGTAGTAATCTTCAACATTTTGGATGTGATTATTTCGTTCAAATCTTGTCTTTTCGATAGGAACCTCGATTTGAACTTAAACTCTTTCAAAAATCGCTTTAAATTGTTCCTCGGCTTTATTTCTTTTCTCTTCAAGGCACATGATTAAAATTTTGATAAGGCTTGATCCTTTTTGAAGATCTATATCTTGCTTTTGTTAAATGATGCTAAGTGGCTGTGTTGCAAAAGGTATCACACTTAATATATATATATATTCCGCAAATAAATTTAAAATTACTAAGTGAGTTCCTTAATATAAAGGTAGAGATACTTCCTTTGCACTCAGATATTTTTTCCAAAGCTTCTACTATATGATGTACACTTGTTGCAAAGACGCATAATGAAGAGAGTTTGGCTCCCAAATACTTTGCTAAATTTGTTTTTCGCTTGGGATGATTATATATAAAAAAATGTTGTCCTTTCTTTAAAAAATTATACAACTTTTTGTATTAATGGCACTTTATTGCTTTTAGAAATTGAGTTGTTCGATTTATGGGAATAGCAAGGCGTTTGTTTCGCATTTGTCGCTTTTCCAGAAATTTTGAACAGCTCCATTTTCTGCTGACATCAGAGGACACCCATCTGTTCCATCTCCTATACAATTATTTAGGTCAAGATCAAAATTTGTCAAAGCTTTAAGAACTATTGATGATAGTGCCTTCGCATCAATTGACACATCAACGTCATCCATATCTTTTGAAGCCTCTTCAAATGCGTTAACAACAAAGCCAATAAATTCTTTCCTAAAAACTTTTTGTTGTATGTTGAAATATCTTAAAGATAAGGAAATCTGGCTTTTCCCCGACAAATCCGTGCTTTCGTCAAAAGTTATCGAATAGAATTTTGATTCATATAACACATTAATATATACATAAATATTGCAAATACGTAGGCTTTTTAATAATTCAACCGCACGTATTATCAAGTCAAACGTTTAGTCTTTGGATACAGATGGCACCTGCTGGGATTGAATGTAGAATAATAAGTAATTGAATACGGTAAACTAGATGTTTCTTTGGAAATAACTAATAAATAACTATTAGGATTAAGATATGAATACTTATTGAAAATCGCTAGAGACTCAATAAAAAAATAAAAAAATACTTATTGAAAATTTCGTTAGAGATTCCATTAAAAAAAAAACCTTGCTGGGATTTCCAAAAATTTTGTAAATTAAAAAAAGCCTAACTAAAAATATTAAAAATTTGGATTAAAAACCATAAATAGTTCAACAAAATAACCACAATACTAATTATTGTTAAAGCTAAGGCACGAGCTCTATGTTTGCATTTGTCCTTCAAGTTGTGCTGAAAAGGTCAGCAAGAAAAAGAAAGACAAAAAAAATTAAAAAACAAAACAAAATATGTACTTTGAACTTCAAGAAGAATTCTTGACAAAAGTACAAAAAAAAAAAAAAAACAGAAGTAAAGGAAGAACATGTAAAATAAATTAAAATAGATAATCATTCAAAGCAAATTTCGATCTACCAAAGGTTAAATACAACTTGGTTTAAGGATTGATGTTTGACTAATGACGTCAGCAGTCGTCGATGGCTGCGAGTGTTAAACGGCAAGCCCTCTGAGGAGATTGAGTGGTTGCAATCGAAACATGTCAGGGTAACCTGTCCGTAAAAACGCCTGGGTTCGAGCCCAGATTGAGTCAAGAATGAAAAATTATCAGTAAATTTTAATTAATTTTCATGTTGTAAAATTCCTTTCTTCATAAAAATAATTTAATGAAAAATTAAATTTGATGAACTTAAGCCTAATTAAAAATATTAAAAATTTGGATTAAAAACCATAAATAGTTCAACAAAATAACCACAATACTAATTATTAAAAAAAAATATTATTATTGGGAATTCTTTTATTATCGAAATATATTTTTATAATTTACGGTGGGGGGGGGGGGGAAATTTCCTTATTCCCCCCCCTGAATCCTCGCCTGACAGGAGCTCAAGGCGGATCCACGTCTAAGTTTATGCAGTTATGTTTATGCATATAATCACATAAGTTACATATTATATTATTACCATATATGATCAGATCTACTTTATTTGCTCAGGTAGGCAAAAATATGGAGACAGGAGATAAGTATATGTAGATATTTCACAAACTATTAATATAATCGCTACAAATGATTATATTTTATTACACCTCCAAATCCCTTTTTTAATTTTGTTTTGTACTGTATGTTCGTGTCCAAAATTTTACCTAGGGATCAAACATGCTATTCTTAAGTTGCATACCAAATTTCAGCCATTTACGTAAAGGAGCATATAGACGACATGTTTTTGTCATCTGACATGTCAAATTTCCCACTGCAAAACACATACATGTCGTGTGTTTCCTTTTTAACTTTGCTTCTGTAAAAGTCAGACGCAAAGTCATCTGACAAAATTTTAATTAGAGCGTGCTCTATTTTCCTCTGACAAACCATCTGACATAGAAATCTATGCCGGGAAGAAACTGGCAGCGGCGTCAACTATTGACGGAATCATTAGCCGGCTGAAGTTAATATTTTACAATACCAAGATATGTATGCTCATCTTACCATTGAATAGAATTTGAAAATAGAATGTAAATATATACATAAAAACCGTTTAATTATAAAATTCTAAATTGGTATCTTTAAAATAAAAGAAAAAATGTTAAGATGGCTAAATTATTTTACGGCGCAAATAAATATTTTCGTGGCGGCAGCAAGCTATTTTGAAACCGAGAACTACTTTGGGTTCTGCAATAACAATGCGAAAAAAAACAGAGACAATGTCAGAAGCAAATTACATGTACGTTTGTGACCGAATATTATAAACCTTATGTAAAACAGCAATTTTGACAGACATGAACAATTACATGTGACTTGAAAATTTGACATGTCAGATGACAAATACATGTCGTGTACGGGCGCCTTAAAGAAATAAAGAAGTTATGGATTTTTTGGCCGGAATTTCCCAGTGTGCTGTGGTGCGATATGTCCATCACTTGAAATAATTAGCTTCTTCACTAAAAACTGACTTTTTTTTGCAAAAAAGTGTAAGTTTCTCCAAAAAGCGACCATTTCCCCAAAGAGAGACTTTTTCACCATAACAGGACTCTTTCACGAGCAATAAAACTCTTTCACTAAAAATAACTTTTTCAAAAAAATTTTCTTTGAAGATTTAAAAGAGTTTAAATAACTTAATATTTTACATAATGACATTGTATTAATCACTCTTAATACAAATCCTTAGGACAAGGATATTATATAATATGACTAAAACTAAAATTGTTTATTTATAAAGACATATTTTTTGTTAGTAAAGTGAGAGATGAATTGAAATACAAATGTACAATAATAAATTTTATTCTCCAGTCTGTAAGGATTTAAATTTTTCACTACATTTAGCAAATTTCCTAACAAAAAAAGTACAAAAAAAATAGCATTAGATTTATGTATGTATTATAAGTGAAAATTGTCAATATCACAACATTTTCTTTTTGGTTGTATTTACAAATATATTCATTGCAATAAAATACACACAAACAACACTTGTACAAACAACAATATAAATATGTATAAAAAAAACTACCAATAAGTTTCTAAAAACTTTTTCAAGTTTATCGTAAAATCTATAAGTAAAATTCAAAATTCTTAACAAATAAACCAACCAACCCCATTGTGTATAAAGGACAATTGTTATTATTGTGTTTATTATCATCATCGGCAATACTGGTCTGTGGATGATGCTGTAAAGTGACATTTTGCCGATTCCGATTACGTTTATTCACCAGAACAACATTTACCGAAGCATTAGAACATTGCAGCGACGAAGAGGCTGTTGAGCAACGACTTTTTTTTATTAAGTTTTTATTTCGATTCGATTTGTTTAAGATTTGGTATTTTTTGTGGTTGTTTGTGGCGGGGATGGAATGAAACAAAAAATTACGGAACACTTAGCGAAATAAATATTTGTATAAATTTAAATTAGAACTTAAAAATAAATTTTATTTACACTTTACTTAGTTATTTCGTTAACAATTAAGGAAGTTAGCAGTAAGCTTTAAATAAATAATGTTTGTGTACTGGTTTTTTTTTCATATGTTTCGGATGTTTTTAAGATGCGAAGAACTATAAATTAAAATAAAATAGAGAAAAACGTTTAATATATCAGTTCAATTGGCTTTTATACAGTATTTATCGGAAATAAGAAACTTAAAAAATCCAGGAAAAAAGTTTCTTATAAGCGTTTCATTCTTATATACAACTATTTTATATAAGAAACTTATTTCTTCTATGGACTTTGACGTTTGGTATGACAAAAAATTGTCAGGTGAAGACCCCATGTTAACGTTTCTAACTTTTAAATAATTTTAAAATTAAATGCAGCCTACGTCACCGGTTTCAATTTATGTAAGTTTTGGCAAGAAGTATATGTAAAATACTATCAAGAACAACTTGATCGTGTGGCCGCAGGGTTAAGTGTACATTACACTATCACATAAGTCTTACACGTCTTACGGGAAAATACTACCCTGTCATGATAAGTTGTTATTGTTTTTTGATAAGTTTCAAACAATTATTAGATCAGGGAAGCATTTTCGTCAAAATACGTAAGACTTGTGTGATAGTGTAAAGTACCCTTTAAACAATTTGGTTTTTAATTATCATACTTGTTACATATTTTTTTGTATTTTATTCACAAACGCTCAATGTTTCTTGTTGTTATCAGAATGTACTAATAAAGTGACCTCACAAGCGCAGCTGTTTGCAGTGATTTTCTTCGTGTGAGACGTTTGGTGTCATTTGTTTGTTTATTTAAATTTTTTAATAAGGCATTTTGCCATTTGCCGTCTCAATTCTAGCAACAAAATGCCTGTTGTTTTTTCTACTGTTACGCTGTTGTAATACTGAGGTCACTTTGTTAATACATTTTGGTTGTTATGTTAAACTTTTAGAATTTTATTTTTTGTTTAATACAAGGTATATTAACACAAGGTAAACTCGTTGGCTCATATGTTTGTCAGCTGATTACCCCTAGTTGGAACCCAAACGTCAAATTTCGTGTATATGAGCAAAAATTTTTACCGTGTATATGAGCCAAAATTTGTACATGTGTGCGTTAAATTGTTTTTGTTTTATATGAAGACAATTTTGACAACTCGGTTCCTTTTATAGAGCAGCATGTCTACAAATGAGGCCCTATGTTCCACCTAGGAACTACGGGAAATTAATAATAATAATAATAATGTCTACAAATGAGTCTACCTTATGTATACCTTGGTTTAATATGTATTGTATGTATTTGACGTCAAAAAGCAGAATCCATATAAGTTGCTATAATTAAATAAAATTAATATATGTACTTATGTATATAAAGTTAAAAATTCCTATCTAGAAATGCACAACATACATACATATGTAAATATTTTATAAAAAAAAAAACAAAACAAAAATTAAAAAACCTTAAAAAAAATTTTAGTTCCCTTAAGGAATTTAATTAACAGTTGGAAGTTTAAAGGGCTATTGAAAAAACGAGGTTAATTTAAAGAGGATTTTAAAATAGAGAGAGACGTTATAAGTTTGTCAGGTGTGTCTTGAACTATTTGTAAAAATTATTTACACATGCATATGTACCTTTATTGTTATAAACATATGATTTATTTTAACACAAAATGTCTTGTGTTTTTGTTTTTCAAACTCCACATTGTGGATCCAGATTTTCTTTGACGAGAGTTAAATACATACAAATTTCAAGCCATGACGAATAAGAAAGTACATATAGTCATTTAAGCCTGACCATTGATACCTTACAGCTCTATATAGGCACGTTTTCGAGATTGTAGTCTATTTGGGACCCTTGGCCAATTATGGACTCGGCAAAACAAAATTATGCTATGGGGTTAAGATTTGTATAATAAAATTTCTCTGTGTCGAGTATTATGTATCTTATGGCGTTTTCTATTCTAAAAAAAGTGTTGCATAAGTGTTACATGGCAATATTTTTAAATTCTCCTCTAATTTTTAAGAAGTGTTTCATATTTTATGTTTACAAAAGAACACAAATTTCGGCATTAAACAATAAAGTAAAAATAGCGCAAGGTAAATTCAATTACAGGTGGTGGCAAGACTACGGCAATCCAAAGCCAACAGAAACAACAGATGTTTTATGTATTGTATTGTTAGTGTTTACGGCTCGAAACTTGCCATCACCTTGTACTGATTTCGCCTTGATCTAGTACTGCACTCATGCCCCTTTAATTAAAATGAGTGTTGAACATGTAGAATTTTTTTAATTTTAAAGGGAACATCATCAGAAAAGAACGCTTAACACTTTTAAAATAACACATGTTTTTCAGAAAAGAGCATAAAAAAATGTAAAAGGCAGAATTTTACTCAGAAAAAAAACGCCATTAATGTTATCTTCTATATAAGATTTGTTCGCCTTAAAGAGATATTTGATAGGGAATTTATATGGGAACTATGATAAATTTAGGTCTTTCCAGTATCACATAGTGTCTTATAAAGTTTAACCTTGCTAAATGTTATATCATTACCAACATTTATAAGAAAGTTAAAGCTTTTTTCGGAAGCACTATTTGTATGGGAGCTATCGTCAAATATGAACCGATATTAAAAAATTTGGTAAGATTATTAATGTTATAATAAGACATTTTTTGATCAAATCTAAAATAGCAACATAAAAATATAATTTATCGGCAGAAAGACGATTTCGGAAAAAAGTTTGTATGGGGACAATCTGAAATTATGGACTGATTGGCACCATTTTCAATAGGCTTTGGTCCTTATTACAATTGTACAAAATTTCAACAAATAATCTTCAAATTAGTACCCGTACTTTGCACACAAGGCTACATGGACAGACAAAACGCTTTTGATTTTTTTATAAAAACAGCTTTGCACAATGCTACGAGCTTTCCAAAATATTTGGATAAACTCAAAAAAAAAAAAAAAAATAAAGAGCTATCTTAACATTGTTAAAGACTTTTAAAATGTTTTCCTTAATATATACTAAATAAAGCTTTTTGAAAGCTTAACTTAAAAGCATAAAAAAGTATTTGACTTAGAAAAAACTCACGTTGGTTAAATATACATTGGTACCTACATAAAAAATTTCAAGTTTCCTATTTTCTTTAGAAAAATCTGTTTAAAAAAACATTTTTTTATTAAAAATTTCCATTGTGTTCAGTTGACCTTAAATGTCAGCTAAAATAACCAACTCCTACTACGACACAGTAAGAGTGACTTTTTTTTCTTTATGCCCTGAGAGAATGTTCGTTAAGTAGTGTTACGGTTTATTATTATTTTTGTTTTTTGCTAAAAATGTACATATTTAGACATTGTCCGGTGTGCCTTGTAAAAAGCTTAGCGGAAAAAGACCAGAAAAAACCAGCTTGAAAGGACTCCATTTCACCTACTCATATGAGACCATTAACTAGCAACTAAAGACCATACGGCCAGCCGAACAATGGAAAAGTAAAATAACCTGGCTGACAAACAATGCCACTAGCGTTGGTTTCTGTCATGAATACTCTCAAATGACAATAACACAAGGCACTAAAAGTGGTTAAAATTGAGGGGGGGGGGGGGGGGGGGGGGGAAATAGCAAAAAAAAAAAATATATCAAGAAGTAAAGCAAGTAAAAATTGTTAGAGAGATAAGTTCATTGCGTAAACGTTGTTACAACTATGATTGTGTCCTTTGATGAGTCTTTAGGGGGATACAATAGAAAGACTGAACAACGCCAGAAATTAGTTATTGACATTTTATGTCTTGGTTTAAGTGAAAACAAACCTAAAAGAAGTAGAAGAGTGTTTTTAACGAAATTCTGTTTAATTGTTTTTTCGCTTTAACAAAAATTAAATAATATTTTTGCATTCTTAAGGCAAAACATCTTATCATTTTGATAATAATGCCCTAAAAACACAAGTAAGACCAATAAATTTTTTACACTCAAAATATAAATTTTAATTTCGATAATAAAAGTTTAGAATTAATTTTCTTTTTAGTAAACTTGGATTTTCAATTTCCTTTAATACATTTTGAAAAAAAAAATATTAAAAATTAAATATGCAAAATCTAACAAATCCCTTAAAAATACAAAACCATATTTTTTTGTCTGCTCCTTGAAGACAATCAATTGATTGCTGCTGAACATAGCAACAGGATTAAGAATGTGACAGGACGAAAGAAAACAAACACACTATTGTTTACATTTTACAATTGAACCATTTTCAAATTGACTTTTACAAGTCAACTATTCTGAATGCATACCAATGTTTTGTGTTGAATTTTATTAGGTTCGTTTCACTTTTGATTGCATTTTTATTTTTTTTTTGTGCTGTTTTCGAACTGTGAACTTCAGTCAGTTTTTTCGGAAAAAAAAAAAATCAATCAATCAATAAGCAACATTGGGTTTTGAGTTTGAGGGAATGTTTGTTACAGTGGAAAAATTTTAGTAAATTTTTTCTATGGCATTCTTTTTTTAGTTTTCACTTTCTTAATTGTCAAGATATTGAATAATCAACACCAATTTTGTATTCGAAATTGTAATCTACTGATATTCTTTAAATGACTCAGCTTAAAAGATGAATAACTTATCAGCAATATAATTAATTAGAGTTGTCAAACCCAATTTCCGAAGTATTCGAAAAATCGATTTTTTTTTCTATTTTTCCGGTTTTTTAAACCCGGTTGTTTTAAAGGACCGGTTTTCGAAGTATTCGAGAAATCGGTTTTTTGGTCTCGAATAATCGGCTTTTTATAATATTTAATAATTGAATAATCTTGCATTCGATGAAATTTTTTAGTAACCACTTTCATTATTCACAACAGTGTTTTAATTGTTGTCACCATACATAACATATTTATCACAGGACCAAGCTATTGAACTTGCAGAAGAATTCTACTACACTAACTTTTTTTTGTAATTGCCAGCAGTATGAGTTAAGCGACAGTTCTAACTTTGGCTTTGGTTTCTGGTGTACAATCCCCAACTCAGTGGAGTTGAAATTAAAACAACTGCTAGTGAAAAGTTGTGAATTGATGATGCTTTTGTAAATCGCACTAAAAAAAAGAGTTGAAACTCATAATACAAAACTGCAATATTTCAACTGAACCAAAGTTGAGTTTTAAACCGTAATAGAAGTGGAACCGCTTAATAATAACTTAAAAAATTCAAACCCAAGATAAAAGGTCAAAAACAGTTAATAATAGTGACTTAAAAGAGTATTTTGACTACAGAAATACATTTTCTAAAATATCTTTCAAGTTAGATCTGCTTTACATGGCATTACTGACAATTAAACCAATCTCAACAATTAGTGAACGTGTTTTGCAGTAATGTCCTCTATAAATGCTTTGTTGAGTAATCGAATGCCCCCAACTCATTCGACTTCTACACCTTTTCCAATTGTAATTGGCTCAAAATCACCAAGGTTGTAAATTTCAGGATTGATTTTATGCCAGAAAAAATTTGAAGCTATAATGATGGCTCTTAGTTTATACTTTTGCAGAATTTGTATATTATAAACTTTGACAGGGCAGCGCACACAATTCTCAACTTTTTTTATAAAACTACTTTTTAGTGAATATCTTTCAGAGCACCATCATTTCGGGAACGTTTTTCTAAGTTTGATTAAATTAACAAAAACAAAGTACATAAGTTAAGCATCGGTTAATAACACGGGTTTATTATGAATCTATATTAGGTGTGATCCCGTACTCAACTTTGGGAGCCCGCGTGATCCCAATCTTACCGAAAACTGTTTCCGTACTCAAAGTTTGGAAAAGTGAGAGAGCTTTTAAGAAAAAAATATTCTTCTTCTTCTCGCACGAAGTAGCCCGTACTTTTTCTTTGGGCTGATTGGGAAAATTGTTAAACAATCAGCTGTGACAAAAAATAAAAAATAAAAAACTACAAACAAGTATTACCAAAAGAAAAAAAATAAAAATATTAATAAAATAAACAAAAGAAAATGTTAAACAATGAAGGAACATGCTAATGTGTCATTTATGTATTTTTTTGGACGTTTTCATTGTAACGTTTGCTTTTGGGGTAGAAATTTGGTTTTTATTGTTCCCGTACTTTTGTACATTTTAGTCTATTAGTGAGAGAAATTCTTGTTTACTTTCATTTTACCGAACTTTACCCAAAAAGTACGGGATCGCACCTATTAGGTATATAAACATTAGCAAAAACAATACATAAGCAAAATACGCCAAAAAATTAAAGAAGTTGCATAAAATTTTAGAAATATCAAAATATTCAAAACTCTTATGATCAAATTAACGTTACATGAAAAGACTTAAAGTTCTGTTATAAAATAAACTATGTATTTTCTAAAAAAAGCTAAATTTATGCGTATTTTATTAAAAAATATTAATGTTCCCGGAAATGATCAATCGTTCCCGGAATGACAAAACTGTTATTGATAATATTGATATCATCAAGGCCCATTAAAAAGGTCTGCGCAAAAAGCCTGATGATCATTGTTTTCGTTCTTTTGAGCTTTCAAAAGTTGTTTTTACACACACGTTTTTTCCTTTTGCTTTGTATATGTGGTAGTAAGTTTTTGACAGCTTAAAAGAAAAAGTTGTTTGTTTTTGTACAAGTAAGCAGACCTGATAGATGGGCCTTGGATATCATAAGGTATAACTTAGGAAATATTTTTTTGAATTGTAAGCAACGGTTTAAATATTAAGTTATTTATTTTGAAGAAAAGTTAGCAAAAAAAAAATTAAAAAAATACAAAACAAAAAAAAAATCATCAAAATAATAATATTTTCCATTTTTTTTCTTTTTGGTTTATTCTGCTGACGAAGAGATGTTGCCATTTAAGCTCCTTCTGTTGTTCAGTCATCTTATCCATAAAAAATTGTAAGGGAGTCGCCCTAGGAAACAATAATTATCATTCCGAGAACGCAACAGTCATTTCGGGAACGTGCCATAATATACGGAAACGTTCCCGAAATGACCGTTCACGAAATGACGATTTCAAATAAATGCGCAACTTTCTTATACAGCGGTTAGTTTAAATGCGAACTGACTTTGTTAATAGTAAAATATTTGGGGCTACTTTATCATTTCTTGTCGTAAAAAAGAATTTCATCAATAATTACATTTAATAAACACGTTCACGAAATGACGGACTATTGATGTACGCTCTTCCTCTACTGCCGTTTAACACCTGATGGCTATGTTTACTTAAAACAGTTATTTTTTGATTACACAGTACAACAGCCAATCTGGGGGGTGAGAAATTCCAAGTCAGGGTGATGGTACTAGGTCAGTATAGTAAAACCCTCAAAGGGTTTGGCGTTCGTATGTGTCAGTTTTTTTTTATGACATTTTAAATTTTTTCCTTATCTCGATGTTTTTTCGCTTAGTTGTAACATTTTGGCAAAAACGTAGTTTAACATAACTCGAGAACCACTTGTACGATTTTGCTAAAACAAACTCAAAAAAATTTAGAATTACAATTTCTTTAATCCGTTCATATAACGTTTTTCTTTATAATCAACAATTTTTTGCCGGTAAAAATAAATTTGTGGAGAAAAAAAAATATTTTTTTGCCTAAAAATTAAAATTATTTTTTTTAAATTCATAAAAAATCCAAAACGGAAAAAAGGATCAAGTGTTATTAATTTCATGTAAAGTCACATAACCTATAAACAAAATGCGACATAGATCATAGAAATCGATTAACGCGTTCTGCTTTTATTTACAATTAAGTGAAGGTATCCCATTTTGACAAGAATATTGATATTTGTTTTTATTCAAAAAAGTGTCGTCTACTAATAAAAAATGCAATTTTTAAGAAATGAAAAATCCCCCCAAATATTTTTAGACAAATTTTATAAAATTCTATGTAAAAGTTTCTAGGGATAGTATAAAAAACCCGAATTCTTATACCAAAGTAGAGAAAATCCTTGCCGGTTATTCAGAGATGCTTTAGTTAGCGAAGCCGGTGTTTGTTATACCATAGAGGAAAAAATCATCGAGCACGGCCGAAGGCCGGCTATTAAAAGAAGCTTTACTGAGCGAAGCCAGAGTTCGTTATACCATAGAAAAGAAAATCCTTGCGCACGGCCGAAGGCCGGCTATGTAATAAAGCTTTTGTGAGCGAAGCCAGTGTTCGTTATACCAAAGAGAAGAAAATCCTTTCACCCGGCCGAAGGCCGGCTATATAGAGAAGCTTTAGTTAGCGAAGCCAGTATTCGTTATACCATATAAGAGAAAATCCTTGCGCCAGACCGCAGGCCGTCTATAACGTGAAGCTTTAGTAAGCAAAGCCAGTTTTCGTTATACCATAGAGAAAAAAATCCTTGCGCATGGCCGAAAGCCCAACCATGCTATCAATCGTACGATTTTTAAAACCAAAACTGTATAATTATCCGGATTTTGAAATCGGGATTCAAAATTTGGGATTTTTAGTTTCGGGCATATGAACTCCACCGAAAATGTTTAATGTAACTTTCTTTGTGTTCTTTTTGGGGTTCAAATTCATTATAAATTTTGAGGTGATTTTTTATAATGAACAATAACCCCAAATTTAGGGTCATATTTCATTTTAGTTTTAGGTTTATTTTTCATTTTTTTGGGGTAATTTTTCATTAAAAAAATGGGGCCATATTGCATTACGAAAAATAGCCCTAAATTTGGGGTCAATTTTCATTTATTTTTTTGGGGCCATATTTCGCAGCGCCATTTTTTTTATTGTATAAACATACAAAAAATTAAAAATATCATTGTTTTAGTGAAACAATGGTTTAAAATAACTGAAAAGATTTCATTTCATAAAAAGAAATCTATATATAGTCAGCGTCAAAAGAAAGTGTACACCGAACAGGTCCACATTTATAAGTCCGTAGATGTTAAAAGGGGGAGAGTACAAAAAATCTGTTTTTATGTTTTTGAAGTGTATTCAGTACTTGTTTATTTTAATAAAAAAAAAATTGTCATTTATTTCTTCTTCATGTTCAAATTAACATTAATCTCAGAAAACGCCTTATTTAACGCGTCAAAAAAAGTGTACAATCTCATATTATTTCCATGTTCCTTCGTCATAAAGGTAATTTGACCCCTAGTTTTTTGTTTTTTTCTTCTTAACCCTTAACGTCTACAGACGGTCATCATAAAAAGCAATTTTGTACAAAATATGCATAAGCTACGTTCTGGCAACTTACATAGTTTGAATGAGTATCAAATTCTTAGAATAACGGTACCGATTAAAATGTGATGAATAAAATAGTTTTGAAGAACAAAAAGTGGCAAACAAATTGCTTGTGATTTTTGTGAAACTTAAAATAAAAAAAAATATACATTTTAGTAATTAAATTGAATCCGGAATTTTTTTGGTAAGTATTTGAAATGTTTTCTTTAATAATATGTAGCTATAAAGGTAAATCAAAAAACGATTTGGTTTCAATGAAGGTTTTTGTAAACACCGTCTGTAGACGGTCTTAGTGACTTAGTCGAACAAAATTTTTTGTAACGTATTTTACCGGAATAAGAAGTAACCGATATAACTTCTTGTTTTTTGGACTAGCAAATAAGTAATTGTCAATTTAAAGATGTCAGCACAAAGGGTAGAAAATCAGCTTTCCCGTAAAACAAAAAAAAAATAAACTTTCTTCATTGAGTGACCAAGAAATCGCAGATTTTATGGCCTCAATAGAAGACGAAGATGATTTTGAAGATTTGGATGATAGCGTCGAAGACACAGATTATCTGTGTGATGAAATAATGCCTGAAGATGAAATGATAGTTGAGTGTGTACACGTTTTAGATTCTCCAATGCTTACAAATGCAGTAAGCTTATCTATTAACGCAAGCAATTGCAGTTTGAACACTATTGGTGAATCGCTTGATACAACACAATATAAGCCTTCATCGGAAGACATTACTTCGACATCAAAAAAACTACATGTGGCCACAGCGTCTTTCAAAGCCCACAAAAAAACGCTATCGCCATTACCGATTATAGAAGTGTCAGGACCACAAGCAGTACCATCATCAGGCGGGTTCACAGGGGGTAGTAAGTATATAAAAACGTTTTTATCTGTAAAACAGTAATGTATAGAATTTAAATGCTAGCTTTGGCAGATATAACAAAAAACTCTTCGGAATTTAAAACCATTTTATGGCGCAAAACTTCTATGCAGTTGCACGTAAACGAGGTTGCCTTTCGGGGGAAAAGTGATTTGCCATCTGCAGTGCGCAAAATGCAAACCCCAGTACAGTATTTTTCATATTTTTTTACTGATGAACTCATTGAACTAATAAGCTTAGAAACAAATCGTGCTGCGTTCATAGAAAATGTAAATACACAATTTAAAATCGACTCGAGCGAAGTTCGGCGATACATTGGAGTCCTTATACATACAGTGTCAAATTTTAAAAACCATATAAAATATTTCGATAATTTTTATACATCCATCCCCCTTATGGTGTACCTAAGATCACGTGAAATTTATAGCCTTGGAACTGTTCGAGCAAACAACTTCCGGCGGACAAGGCCGATGAGCTCAATAATGTGCCAAGAGGTTATTCTACGGAATTCGCTTATGCTTTGCTATGGATGGAGTCGATATCACATCAGTTTTGTGGAAAGACACTAAAAATGTCAGGCTATGTTCAACATATGTTGGCATAAAGCCTTTTCAAAGAACCAATTTAGTCGACCAGCCCACCAAAATAGGACGTTACAAAAGAAAGCAAAAAACCCACGATGAAATTGACTGTCCGCAGATCATCCGTGAGTATAATGCTCATATGGGAGGTGTAGACCTAATGGATTCCTATATGGGTCGCAATGGGCTCAAAATAAAAACGCAGGACATGGCAACCAGAATATTTTATCATCTACTTGATATGGCCATAACAAACGCATTTGTGTTATATCGCAGAGTAAACACGGAAAGTAATCAAAGCTGTGATAATGAGAAAGAAAAAAAGTTTCGCTCAAGCATTGCAAATGAGCTCTGCGCATCCGTCACAAAACCGTTTAGTTGGACGTCCGTCATTTGCTGAAAACCTAACCGGTAGCTCCCTTGTTGGAAAAAAAACTAATCATCCTGTGGCTAGTACAAGGTTTGACAAAATAAATCATTTTTCACAATGGGGTTCAAAAAAATCTTGTAAACTGTGTAAAAAATCAGATACACACACGTTTTTTACTAAGTGCAACGTCCACCTATGTTTTTCGAAAGCAAAAAATTGTTTTACTAATTACCATTTAGATACATACGTAATATATTGGCTTTATATATTTTATTTGTTTTTTAAATCAAAAGTTGAAAATAAAACTGATATTCTTTCAATTAACCATCGTTATTTATATATTTTTGAAAAAAAAAGTTCGCCTTAACGACTAAGACCGTCTACAGGCGGTCTTCCTTGTTTTTGTCCTGGATCTTTCCAGGAGCATTTTTTTAGCAATTGGAAATCAAATTCGTGATTTTCAGCCGAAAGACATAATAGATCAAAAATTATTGGCGCAGTTTAATTCGTATTTCAAATTCAGGCATTTAAGGGTTAAAATCATATTACGGATGTTTAATTATCTTTTCTATCTATACTGATCAATTAAAAGTCAAGTTAACTTTAGTTTGTGAATAATAGTCAACATGGGTAAGCAGACTACAGTAGAAACTCGTAATTTAGTGGTAAAATTGGCATCTGAATTAAAATATTTGAGAGAAATTGGCAGTACTATTGGCAGATGTCATAATAATATAAACAAAAAATATAAGGTTAGTACAAAAATGTGAAAAATGTTAAAGACTTTCACCCTCTAGCAGACCTAAAACTTTGTCCGACGTGAAGAAGAGAACAATAGTGCGAAGAGTAAGGCTTATCCCTGGCACAGTACAGTAAAATAGCAGAGGAACGAGCATTAAAATTAGGAGCAAGTGTTTGCGACAGTACTGTTCGCCAATCACTACATGAACATGGGATAAATCGTAGTGTTCCTAGAAAAAAGCCACTTGTATCTGTAAAAATCAAAAAAAGTCGTCTGGAGTATGCGAAAAGCATGATTTTTTCAGAAGTCGGTTTTTTGAAGCATTCGAAAACCGGTTTTTTGGTATATACGAATATTTGATTACTCTTATAATTAATATATCATTCTTTAGTCCTAAAAAAGCTAGGATAATAAAAAACTACCTAAAAAATTTATTCGATTTAAACTTTACTTATGATCGATTTTTAAAACTTGACTTGTCGTTAGTTATAAAACAGTCATTTTCTGAAATATACACAGTAGTTGAAAATATAATTGGAATGGTTATAAAGTTATTTAAATCAAAAAGAATAAGAATAAAGTCATATTAAAAAAATCTTTTACACATGTTCTAAAAATCGAAATGATGTCGATCTGAAATCGAAAATGATTCTGTACTGAAAGTTCATAAAAATATTCCATTTTATCTATTTCAGTTATTGTGTACCAATTAGCTTAACAAGAACTTCCTTTAAAATCAGAAAAAACCCACAGTCATTTTGAAAATAATTGAACCTTAAATCTCATTCGATTTCAATTTCACTTCATTTCGTTTTCTAGAACATGCCCGAATATACTTGTATGAATTCATATAAACCATCTTCTATTTGCGCGCTTTATTTCTCTAACAAAAAGATTAATTTGAAAATCATGTGCAATACATCCTCACAATCCAATTTTTCCAAATTAACTATGAAGCCATTTACAGCCATCCTCTGAGTTGTTTGGTGCCATAAGTACCAGTACTTTTCACCAAAATGTCGTTTGTTTGTAAAATTGTTCGTTTGTATTGAATAACATTCACATAATCTGTGAGTGTTTAACTAAGTTTTCGTATATTTTATTGCTTTCGACGTTCTAATAGAGTTTTTGTAAGGTTTAAAAATGTTCACTACTACAATGGACAAGGGAAGTTTATTTACGCTATGGCGCACTAAAAGCGATGGTGTTCCATCCACTAGCCCCAATTTTAACTTAACAAACCAGAGATTTTAGTTTAAATCTAAAATGATTTTAATTTTGTTATTTGTTATCAGCTTTAATTGAATTTGATCAAAGCAAAATAATCACCCCTATTATGTAAGGCGTTGTCGACGTCGACATTAATTTTTAATTGTTGTCACATCAAGGCGACGACTACATCACTTCGACGTTAATTTGGTATTTTATAAGAATGTTGTGTCGACGTCGACTAGTTATCGAAAATTTGACAAAAAAAATCCCATCTCCAATTGTTTTTTTTTTTTATTTTTTGTTCTTCACTCACTTTTTAACGCTATTTATGCTATTTTACGACATATTTTTTTATCCGATTTAATTTTTTTAAAATAAAGTGTCGAGTTTGTTTCCAATTTTGAAATTTTTCGCGAATTTTTGGCATGTTTTTGATAAAAGATATTTTTACTGTAAGTTTTCTGATTCTTTATAGCTTTAACGTTTATTAATAAATACATATAAGACTTTTCTTTCATGCCGCTGTTAGCAAATTTTTGCGAATTTTCGTTAATTTAGCAATTTTCACCGAATTTTTGCCATTCCTTTCAGTTTAAGGGACTTTTAATCAATTTTATGGCTTGTTTGATATATTAAAAATTTTCGCGAATTTTCGCTGTTTTTGCATAATTTTTTTATAACTTCCCGACATTTTGTTTTTCGCCGATTTAGCAATTTCAAACCAATTTAAGGGTTTGTTTCAAAGTTTGCAATTTTTGCTTATTTTAGCCATGCTTGCGATAGCAGCGACTTTTTCCTAAAAGTTTTCTGATTCTTTACAGCTTTAACGATTTTAAATAAATATTAGACTTTGCTATCATGTAGCTGTTAGCAATTTTTTGCGAATTTCCGCTAATTTTGCAATTTTAGCAAAATATTTGCCATTTCTTATAGTTTCAGGGCTTTCGTTATATATTCAAAATGTTCGCAAATTTTCGCTATTTTTGCAAATGTTTCCGAATTTTCGCGTTAAATTTACTTATAAAATTTGTGCCCATAACTTCTTTTAAATTTGCATTTTTTATTTCAAACGTATTCAATAAATATGTTAACATTTCATTTAAAATTTCTTTAACTTTCATTTGAGTCGTCACAAAATTTCCTGTCGACTAAAACGGGGACAATACTACTCGACGTCGACTTAAAAGCGCCTTAGAAAATATCACTTGACTGTCAAAAGTAATCGATTATTGTCAACAACGACTCAGAAAATACCATTAATGTTCAGGTGCCGTCGACTTGTGTCGATGTCGACTTTCATAATAGGGGTGAATATAAAATTTTATAACTTTCAAAAACTAATTTGTTTCATTACAATAAATTGTAAAAAAAAAACTTCAAAGCATTTTGAAAGTAATTGCATGAAACGTTTTCACACTTCTTTTAACGCGGTGTTTTTGAGCTGAAAGAGCTTTTCTTCGAAAACAAATCATTGTTAAATACACTATTAATTTTTTTTTACATATTTTTGTATTAAGAAAACCCAATTTTTATTTTGATATTTTGATTTAAAATCATACATATGTACATGTTATTGTAACATTTTTATAAAAAAATACTTATTATTGACAAGATAATGTGTAGGTTTCCTAAACATCTGCCTGTATCCTGTATCCTAATCTCTTCGCATTTTAAGGCGTGTGCACTTCAGCATTTTTACGATTCCAACGCCAAACTGTACCATCATCACATACCCACACCAAAACGTTAGCATCTCGTGAAAATGCCGTTTGTCTGACTATAGAAGTACAACGTATATTATTTAATGTACTGGAGTGTGTGTGCTTAGGATCTGAAGGATCTAATTCCCAAACATACACTTTGCCATATTGATTGCCCAATGCTATGATCTTATGCCAGGGATTGAAACCAAATCGTACAAACCATATTTCACACTCGTCATAATCAAACTCGCAGATTATGGTACAAGATGCATCATTGGGTTTCAGCTGGGATATACTTTGGTGTAATTGTCCCGGCTTCCAGCAAACTATAGAATTCTCACACGACTTGGACAAAACAAAATCGCCAAACCATTGAACACAATCCACATAGTTGCGATGTATATCGCGTGTTGAGAATTCCGGAAAATGTTGCATTATTGTGGGAAATGGTAACTGAGATTTATTGGGATTAAAAGTACGAGACATTTCGATGGTTTCTTTAAATTCCTGGGTGTCAATGCGCCACAGTTTTAACGAATGATCCATGCCACTAGACATTATACGCTCACCACGTAAATCAAAGTCTACAGAAAGCACTTCATCGCGATGACCTTCAACACCTCCAAAAATGGCAATGCAAACATGAGTCTGTATATTCCATAGACGTATAGCATGATCTTTACTGCCCGACAGCAAGAGATTCGCTTGACGGGGGTGAAATTTCAGTTCATTAATGGCTTGACCATGACCAACATAATTACCTACCGCTTCGTTTTTTTGTATATCGATAACTCGTATGACACCACGATAACCGGCCGTGGCTAAAAGCGGTACAGATGTTTTCAGATCGTACGACCAAGTGCATGTGTAGAACACTTCATCGGGCTAGTGACATAAATGAAGAGATTTAAAAATTTATTTTTTACTTCAATGATGTTGTAAATTTATGGACAACTCTCAGCATTATTCTTTATATTTTTAAGTGGAAGAACATATTGAATTATCGTATCAATACATATATGTACTCTGCAATTCGGGTTTGTTTTGTAAAACACGCTTTTCAACTTGAAGTTGGTATAGGTATTTGTATTTATATATAAAATTTAAAAAGAACAAGACGAAATTACAAAAATTGCAACTTTAGAATTTCATAATCTGGACACTAGTGCAATTTCAAAGTAGAATTTAAGAAAATTGCAACAAAAAATGGCAAGTTTAGTTTTAAGAAAATCATAAACAAGGTTACCTGCTTATTTGAAGTTGCTATTTTATCAGTTCAAATAACTGATTCATAATAAATAAAGCAAAGAAAAAAGTCTAACAGTTGTAGTAACGAATAGTGGAAATATGTATATTTGAAATTTTTAAAATCCACTTTGAAACTGTTACAAAAACGGTTCCCAACTCGAGGTGAGATTTTCATGGGCAGTGCGATCCGTGAAACAAAATCAGCGGGAGACCTGCTATTAGAGGCCAGCTATTTTTAAAAAAATCGATTTTGGAGTTGGAAAAATTAAGACCATAAGGGTACAAGTATGTATACAAAATTCGGGCTACATTTCTTGAATAATTAATTGTATACTATGAACATACTTTTCTGAGAATTGACCAGTAACATTTTTTAAACAAAAAATACTTTCAAACCTACATCTGGATCGGCATAGCACATTATCAATTTAATACCTCCTTTGCGGGGACACTCATAAACACTGCATCTATTGCTGCCCGCGGTGGCAAAAACATTCGGCTGATCTTTGCACAATAAATGATTAAAGGCCACACCAAATATAGCTTGGCCATGATCCTCTTTTAGATGACAGCTTAAAATGAAATAAAAACATTTAATTAATTGATTCCAAGCAAGTTTATAAAACAACTTACTCATATCTGAAAGCTGGTACATTAACATGTGATTTACTATGACGACTTTTTCGTCGACCACCACGAGAACCGGGCGATTTGCTACGTGAAGTGGTGCTAGTACTTACACTAGCAGTCTCATCCTGTATGGAATATTTTTTACTTCTTTGTTAAAAACAAAAGTATTTAAGATAAGCATATTAAACACTTACACAAATTGATTCATTTTCACTATTTTCTCCTTTGGCACTATCTTTGGGCGATGGTTTATCGGCTTTTACTTTGGACATGTTATATGATCTTTGTTTACTTTTCTCTTTATAAATTTTATTTATACGCGCTATAACTTTTTTTAATTCTCATTTATTTAACTTTTAGCACATTCCCAAACAAAACTAATACTACTAAATTTAATATGCAATTCAAACATTACCATTGTAGAAATGACAGCAAATTTGGCGGCTAAAATGTTGCATTTGTCTATAACACTGTATTACCGACAACAGCTGTTGGCAAATAAGGTGATGCCAGTTAGTAATTTTTAAGTTTTCTTTAAATTAGCTGTTTTAATATTTGCCTAATTTTATTATCTTGTTTATTATCTTGTTTAAGAGTAATTTATATAAATTACTTAATATTCAAAGCCCTTATTTATAAAACGATTTGAAGATTTATCAAACAAATTTTCTATAAAATTTGTTTAACAACCTTTTAAAGTTTTGCTATATTTTGTATGAATTAAAGTGTTTATATCATATTTAATATTGTAAAATATAACCGACAAGTTTTTATACTTTACTAGTTTAAATTAGAAATTAGATATCCAGAAATATTCTAACCAATTTAATTTCTTATTTACTATAGATATGTTTATCTCCTTAAGACTAAATTCATGCTCTTCAAACAAAATTAAATTTTTTTTTTTTATTTTAATATAATAAAATTGTTTTATAAAATCGTTATATAAAAAATTGCAAAAAATCCAATAAGAAACATGCTAAAAATTTAATTTTTTTAAATATGTATAAGAAAATATTTACAAAGTTATTAATAGAAAAATAGAAAGGAGTGTTTAAGATTAAAAAGACAGAGACAATAGAATATAAATAAAATTTGTAGGACAGACATTAGTAGAGAACAGATCAAAGGACATAGTAACAGACAGGCCAAAAACGATTTGAACTTTTTATAACATTTTTGTTGTATTGTTAAGGGATCGGTGATGAGATAGTGTTATATTCTGAAAATAGTATTTGTACAGAGTGTTTTATTGTTCTTAAAAAAATAAACAAATATTTAATTTAAATTAAATGATAAATCGTTTTAATATAATAAAAACTATTAATTCAATTTTGTAGAAAATTACGAAAATAAATTTGTATGTACGTTTTATTTGTCGACATGGATCTGGCCCAGACCGGTGTTCTTAGACGTTTCTGCCTCTGTATGGTTGCTTTATTACTACAACTGCTACTGCTAACTGAACTGTTGTCAGTATTTTGCGATTTTGATTGACTAGTGCTTGAGCAGGTGATGGTAATTGTCTGCTTTTTAATCTCATCGCCTTCTGTTGCGTTTTCGTTTGGCGGGTTATCTTTATCTAGCGGTGGTCCTGTTGGACCGCTATGTGTTTGAGGGGCTAAACACACACCTTTGGTGCGACTATCTATGCTGGTTTGATTGTAAGCCACGTTTTGTGTTTGAAAATTTGAATCTTCGCCTGAGTGCTTACTATTCTCGGTTGGGTTGCCCAACATAGAGCAGGTGGTGTTAATGTTATTATTCTCATTCAAAGCAGTTGCATTTGGATCCAAAGACGAATGTGCCGAGTGTTCATGTTGATTACAATCAACATTTTTACAATCACCATTACATCGTTCATCTTGGGTAACGCGTTTATTGCCTTGACTTTAATTTGGAAATTAATTATTTATATTTTGTATATTTTATTATTTTTTTTCAAAAGGGTTGTATATTATAGATTGCGATGTTTTAGCGTTTTTAAGTTTTTAAATAACAGTAAATTCAGCAATTAGCAGTGAAGTAAGAGCAACCAATTTCAGATAAGCAATCAATTATTATTTTTCATGTTTATACGAGTATTAAATACACATGTTGAGTAAAATAAATTGTAGGCAGTTTAAAAAAGGAGGAAAAAAAGATAAGAGAAAATTTTGTTTAAATTAAAGTTTTTTGTCGTATCCTGTAAAAACAAAGTATTTAAAACAATATCCAAATAACCTGAAATACTAAAAGCAATAAATTAATTTTAAACAAGACACTCTTTGGGATAAGACGTTACTTCTGGACTCGAACGTTATCGTTTTACATCCGAAATTAGTATATTTTTTGATATTTTTAACTATTCTTTAATATTATATAAGGACCCAAGCGAGCCGTCCTTGTGTCGGCAGTCCATCGAACATTTCTAACCTTAATTTTTTTGACATCACTTAAGTTTTTGTTACACTTTTAGCAAAACTTTTTTTGCATTTTTTTTTTTTTTTGTTGACATGGCAAACCTATTGACATAGCGTCTTCACCTGACAATTTTTTGTCATACCAAACGTCAAACTTCATATTAAAAAAACGCTGCCAAAAATGTTCAAGTTTTTTTTATATAGACTTTGACGTTTGGTATGACAAAAAATTGTCAGGTGAAGAGGCTATGTGAGTCTTTTTAACGCTTAAATAATAGCTGCGTTCGAGAACAAAAAAGTTTTTACTATTTATTACTGAACTTTACTGCATTAAACTAGATTGCGTTCGCGTACACAAAATACAGTAAACGAGAAAACAAATTGAGGGCAAAAAGTGACCGTTCTTGTCTGAGTATTAACAAATTTTTACTGCATAAATTTTAGCAGTAAAATTTAGTAAAACACAAAAGCATATGTACATACTTATGTTTCAAACAAACAAAATGCTTACAAATTGTGAAAAAATTGTAAAATAAATACAAAGTTGAAATAAAAATTAAACAAAAACAAAAAGTGAATAAATATTAATTAATTAATCTTGTTTGTAAAGCATTTACTTGGCTAAATACCAACATTTGAAACTTTTTTTGTTATGTTAATTTTTTAGAGTTGTAAAAGTGTGAAGTACTTGGATAAATTTTGAATAAATTAACCCGCCACAAATTTGTAACATCAAATAAAATAAAAAACAAACAAATATAAAAGATTACATTAAATAATTTGTTTGTATTTTCAAAAAATGTTCGTGCTAGAAAAAGTATTTAATCGAGTATGTACCGATAAGAAAACGAGTTGAGTAGTCAAAAGTGTAAACATTTTTCCACAGTTCAATTATTTGCCATCAGGTGTTTGCCTTTATTTTACGAATTTTTACAATTTTTGTGCTCGCGTACTTTTTTGGATAACAGCTTTTTGTGAGAGCAAAATTTATATTTTCTCATTTACTGCATTTTACTGTAGAAGTACTCAAACGCACCTAATATTACCGATTTTCTTTAATTTTTTAAAAGTGATGGTAATATGTTTAAAAAAAAATAAGGACTTTTTTAAATAATTACAAGTTGCACGACTTTCTTTACCTGTATCCATGTTCTCGAACTTTAGTGAGAACTTCTCGTATCGAAAAGATGTGAAACAAAATATTCCATCGTTTCTCGAAAAGTGAGAAAAAACTGTGTCTGTTACTCATGTCGAATACCATCGAAAGAGATTATAAATGTCATAACATTGCACCCGAAGCCGATGTGACATTGCAGAGGTTAAGAACGTCAGTAACACATATTGTTGACAAAATTTACTAAAATTGAAAATTTTTCAACGACGGCGGCGAAAATACAACCGTCGGCTAAACCAAATAATGTAAAGTGCGACTTTAATGTTTGCGAACGAGCTTTGAAAAAATTCGTATATTTTATAAAAATGTTAAAAGCAAATAATTAAACAATGGAAGAATGTTGCAAGAACAAAATCAAAGCGAATTCATACAAGGTAGTTTTATTTTGAAAACGTTTTACAACATTGTAAAATATTTTAACGTTGTGTCAAAAATTCAAACAAATATTTGATTTTGTTTTTATATTAAATTGTGTTTTTTTGAAATGTTATAACTTAAAAAAGTTTTAAATTTCACAATTTTAATCGAAAATTATAGAATTTAGTTAAGATTCCCCAGAACAAACAGGACGGTATACCGTTTTGACACAAGGTTAGTAATCAGCTGTTGCTTACGTAGCAAGATAAGTTCACCTGGTGTAAATTCGCCTTGAACAAAATGTTATTATTATTATTCTTTGCATTTTAATAGTTTTTAGTGTAAAAATTTTTTCTCGTCCCATTTTTATTCGTGAGTTTTTTGACAGTTCAAAGCGGGAACTTTTCTCACAAAAATGTTACAGACACACTTTGACATCTTGACAGCTTGTACTCGCCAAAAAAGGCATACACACACCCTACAAGAAATGAATGAGCGAGTAGTCACATTTTTCATTTTGGTGTTAAGAAAATGATAGAAAGAAATAACCGAATGTGACCAAAATCTTTATTTCGGTCATTTCTTTCTATCATTTTCTTAACACCAAAATGAAAAATGTGACTACTCGCTCATTCATTTCTTGTAGGGCAGTTTAGTGAGAAAAACGGCTGTTTGTTTCAATATATGACATTTTTGTTTTCTTTCACACATTTCAACCGAAAAGTTTCTAGACGCGAGATTTACAGAACATGGGCACTGTTTCCAGTTAAGAAATGGTTGGAATTAAGTTTATTTTTTATTTTTTGAACAAAGCCCAATTTTGTTGTTTTTTTATAACAACAAATTGCCATGTTTAGAAAGCCAGTGTCAAACTTGTAAAAATTTGGTAGATAGGTACTGTTATTTTTTAAAAACGATATAAATAAAAAAAAAATCTATCGTTTTTATATTATTCTGCTTTTTTTTACAAAATATGAGCCTACATTTAGAAATGTTGTATACTTCTGGCAATTCTGCATTTAAACTGCTGAAAGTCTTTATTAATGAATGTTCTTCGTAGATATTTAGCGGTTTTTGACCATTAAAAGGTTTGTAAAACTTTCTCTTCATGTCACTCATTAGTGCTGGTTCACACAGGTCAAGTTTGACTCTTCAAGTCTCGAGCTTTTAGGAGAGAGGGGTAAAGAGAATGGAAAGGGGTACATACTTGACCGTACCAGTCAGTTTTGTATTTTTCTTTTCTTTTTTCATCCGTAATATAATAAAAAGCTACAAAGTTGAAGGAAAAGAAAACAAAAACTAATTTTGTGCATGAACGTGAACGCAAGTTCAAAAGAAAATTTAAATAAAACTGTTCAAGTAAACTTGACATGTGTGAACCAGCACTTAGACATTTTTTTTTCAAGTAAATCAAGCTTTTTTAATAAATATACCTACTACATACGTTTTTTAAATATTTAAATACTTTTATTTTGAACACCACTAACGTCGTTTTGTTATTTTAATTAATTCTTTGTATTGTTGATTTTATCGTTGCAATAATTTTTTAGCAAAGTTTTAAATAAATGCAAAAATATGTTTGAGTAAAAATATATTAAAATACATGTAGACACTAAGTGCCGGTTCACACACGTCAAGTTTGACTCGTCAAGTCTTGAGCTTTTAGGAGAGAAGGGAAAAGAGAATGCCATTTCTTTTCCCCTCTCTCCTAAAAACTCCAGACTTGACGAGCCAAACTTGACGTGTGTGAACCGGCACTTAATATTTATGGTCTGGTATTTTTACAGCTTGTTGGTTTTTTTATTTTTTCTATTTTCGTTTTAGAATTCATTTTTAAAAGTTAAGCAGCCATGTTGGTTTAATTTTTGAACATAACGCATGTATTTTAGATTTACAGTGTCACACACTACCCAGCTAACACTTTTAAAGATTTGCAAGCGATTAATGCTAGCACTGCATCCCGAACTCTTCATGTTTTGCTTCTTAAGATATCTGCCTTACTCTACTGCTGCGCCGAATATGTAGAAGAAAATCGTTGTTTATTCGCTTTTTTAGAGCACATTTTTTACTGCTTCACTAAAGCGAGCAGTGAAATCATTTAAAGTTTTAATGACAAATGAGGGGCTTCAAGCACAAGGGGTTCAAGTGACTTATGCTGAATAATGAGACAAAAGCGGTTGTTTCACTTGTTCTCCAAGCGAGGCAGGTATTTTAAAGTCAAGTGCTTGAATTGTTCACCATATCTAGCGTCCGGATGAGAATCCTACATTCACCACTTGTGCTCTGAACAACTTCTCTGATCTTCACCTATAATTCCATATGTAAACTCAAAGGCACTTAAACCCCTTGTGCTTTAAGCCCCTCAAATATAAAATGTTACTAAATTATACAAAATGTATATATGGGCATTTCCCCAGAATGGTCTACCAGGATGAAAAAATAAAATGTTGATTATCATCGTCTTTTTTTGTTTATTATTAGAAAAAAGTCTATGTTCTTGTAAAACAATGGTTTCCTAGCATATCTGAGCTGTTTCACTTGAGGAAATTGGGCTGGAAACTGGAAAATTATATAATTTCCTGTATTTTCTACTTCTAAAGACATTTTTATATACTTATTTTACATGCAAAAAATATGTTATGTTCACACTCTTTCTTCATAATCTCTCCATTACAATCAATTGAAAAAGGAGTATTAAGGTTTTTTTGTTAAGACATTTATGGGAAAATGCATGGTGATAATAATAAAAAAAAAACATATGGAAAAATCGTACGTTCGCGATCCGTATGTTCGCGACCGGTACATAAGCCAATTAAATAAAAACAAAGAGAGATATTTTATTTTGTAAGTACTGGATGGAGACCTACATTAATACACTTTTAAAATAAATTAATCACTTTTGAAAATTCCGTTTCATTACGCAGATTTTTACATTTCACTACTGTCAGCCAAAGTTGACTTCTATTTTGCGTACGTTCGTGACCACACGTTTATAACTGTTATTATGAAAACTTAAACTCGATGAAATCCATCTTTTGTACTAAGAATAGAGCTACTCAATTGCTATCGAATCGCAAAAAAATGCTAGGAAAAGTTTTGTTTTCTATATTATTTGTACACCAAAAGCGTACGAACGTACGTTCGTGACCCCAGGAAATGCCCATATACATAATTTTATAAAAAATTTAAGAAATTTTTTTAATGCGCTTCTTTTAGTCAAATTTTAATTTATGAAGCTTTTTTGTATTATGTAGTTCTATTTCCTTATTATTTCACATAATTTTTGCTTAGGCGTAAGCGATATACAGCGATTTCTCTTTTACATTACTGCCTCTGAGGAAGCATAATTTGTTGCTGGGTAGATGGTATTTATTACTTTTTTATTTGCAAAAAAACATATTATTTTACTAGTTGTTATTTTCTGATGTTGTTTACTTTAGAAAATATTGGAAAATTCAACAAGAAGGATATTGTAAAGTTATTTTTTTTGATGTCCTTTATTTTACTAATAAAGTAGTACGTAGTGTTTAGAATGAAGTGACACAAACTAAAATACATATGTACATATCGCACACTAAATCATAAACAGTCACAACTCAAAAATGTTCATGAGGAAAGAAACTACCCAGCGGGAAAATAAGGAATTGATTACATAAATAACTAAAAAAATAATGTATTATTTTCAAAAGAATAATAATGCATTCATGGGAATCGAGAAGGTAATTTTATTGACACAATAATTATGATTTGATTACCACGTATATACTCAAATTTGCAGAACAAGGAATGTATTGTTTCTGTTCGTAAAAATGTTTCGTGCTTTTTCTTCTCTTCGTGACAATTATCTTTTTTTTTTTAGAATTATTTAAGTCATTCCCAGTATACATTTAAATAATTTATTAAAATCCTAGGACATGGTCTGTGTTAAGAATAATGAATTCTGGAATCAAATATTATACAAGATATGTATTACTTTCTCGATTCTTATTAATTCCATTTTCCCGCTGGGAAGGAATGTATTGTTCTGTTCGTAAAAATGTTTCGTGTTTTTTCTTCTGTTCGTGACAATAATCTTTTTTTTTTAGAATTATAAAAGTCATTCCCAGTTTACATTAAAATAATTTATTACAATCCTAGGACATGGTCTGTGTTAAGAATAATTAATTCTGGAATCAAATATTATACAAGATATGTATTACTTTCTCGATTCCCATTAATTTCATTTTCCCGCTGAGTAGTTTCAAATACATGGTTGCAATTTTTTGATCTAGTTGAGTTCCACAAATGTTAAAGGAGAAAAGTTGAAGAAGACAGTAACGTAAAGTGCTGGTTCACACACGTCAAGTTTGATTCGTCAAGTCTTTAGCTTTTAGGAGAGAAGGGAAAATAAAAGACATTCTCTCTTAAAAACTCAAGACTTGACGAGTCAAACTTGACGTGTGTGAACCGGCACAAACGAAATTTTCGTATAGATAGATTTGAGTTGTGACAGGTTTACGTTAAAATAAACGATTTTTTAAAAATTTTGGGTTGTGACTATTTATGATTCTGTATGCGATATTCATATTATCATATGATTTATATTCTTTGCTATAACTTAGTTTTTTTTTAATAATTGTATTTTTGTTTTTGTATTACTCTTAATAAATTTTCATTGGTGTGGGAAGTTGTGTTCTATTTTTTTTAAATAGAATTGCATACAGTTGATGTTAACATTTAAAACCATGTTAAAAGTTATGGAATTCATTAAATAAGTTAAGCTCGTCAGTACATATCCTGACTTATTTTATACAAAACCGAATGGTGTTTCTGGTTTAATCAATCATCAACTGATAGCGTTTCAAAAGTTCTTTTTGCATTTGTTTATTTTTTTTCTGCTAACAATACAAAAGTAGCCCTTAGTGACAGAAATATTCAGAGACTGGTCACTTTTCCACTGAAGACCTCCATTCATTATCTCAAGTATCGATGAAAATATGTCTAAGTACATAGATTTTATTTTCTAGAAAAAAATTAACTTCCTATAAAAGAGTTGTAACTTACACTAAGCAATCTACAGCTAAAGAACGTTTAGAAATTATATTGCTATACTTTTAAAAATAAAAAGTTCGGACAAAGTATAAGGATTATAAATAAATAATAGTTAAAAACACATACGAATTTTAATTCTTGATAGCGTCGTTTTATAGTTTTAATTGTAATAATGGTTGGTAATAAAGTAGCACACACTTATGTATGTAGTTTTATTATAATGGTAAAATGGCATTTGGTTGAAAAAGACTTATCCTAAACGCTTTTTATTGAACTTAATTAATTGGTTAAAACACTTTTTAAACAGTGTACAAAATGAAGACTGATAGAATACAAGATTTGGCCATGCGCATGATCAGATGACGAAGTTTGTGCGTGGCAAGGGTTGCTAAGTATAAAAATTCCTAAGATTCACCAATTTTTTTTTATTAGGAATTTATGCACTTTATATGAGCTGGCAAGCCCATGCTTAACAAAAACTATCTTAAGTTTGCCAGCTTGAATTTTTAAACCAACAGGAAAGCAGTACGCGTGACGTCATTAGTAAGACATGCGCAGAAGATTAACAGCCTGTTAGCCGATTTCGAACGAAAACTTCGTTCGCTTAACTTACATGCAAAAGAAAAACCATATTTCATAATTTGTTTTTGTTTTAAATGTAAGTTAAGCAAACAAAGTCTTCGTCCGAAATCGTCGAAAATGCCCTATAACTTTGTTTTTGGGATGGCTTAATCTTTATTTCTAACATTCTTGTACAAAACTATATGCTGATTACAAGATTGAGAAATAACTTAATGAAGTATAAAGATGGAAATGAAATTAGCAATAGTTAAAAGATAAATGAGATTTGTAGTCGACTTAATAAATTTAAAGATAAAACATCAAGATTTAAAATAACACCAAAAAAATTCCTACAAAATGTACCTTTATTAAACACTAAAAAGTACTTAAGGCTAGTTTACACTATTACACTTTGTAATTATACATATCAAAAGCTCCAGTAATATGAGAAAGTGTGATAGTGTGAAGGCAATAAGTCATGAAAATGACAAGTATTACGAATAACATCCCATCCCATACGACTTCATTATTTTTTGAAATTTTTTAAAACAATAATACTTTTTCATTTGATCAGGGTTGCATTTTCACAAAAACAGAAACTGTAATGCTGAATTAGATTTTTTGGCAGTCGTAACAAAACTCATTAGATTTCTATCTCACAAAGTAGTATGGAATACGTTAGACTTGTGTGATAGTGTAAACTAGCCTTTAGTTTTAAGTTTATGTTAAATATCAACTAACTGGCTATATGCACTTGTTTCATTACATTTGTCTCCCTCTCTCTCTATTGAGAAAAGTCACAATAAATGATTACTACAAAATACAACAATGTTGTTTACATATAAACACAAATTAATAAAACAGTTTTGTATTACAATTAACAGAAGGTAAAAGAAAATAATAGGTAAAATACATTACTCATTCAATGGGATACGCACTATCGAGCTTGAGCGACAGTAAAAAATGTTGTCGGTCAACAACCAACAACAAAAAAATTTGTGATTGAGCGTTGACTGACGAAAACTATTGGCCACAATATCGAGGAAGCGAAAATTTTAGCAAAACTTGCGCTCGCGTTCTAAAAACAGGCAGTTTCATTCACGTTCGATAGTGTGTAATAAAATAAAAGTCCTAACTAATATCAGGAAATTTTAATTTTGGGAATGGGTTTGTTGTCTATATTTTATAAAGTATAAAAAGTATAAAGGTATGTATATAAGGCTAGCATAACTATATTATACCCTACACCACTGACTGGTCCCTATGTAAGCATTTATTATTCATATATACAATTAGATATTGTTTAAGGTGCATGTAGACGACAAGTTTTTTACATCTGACTTGTCAACTTTTCAAGTCACATGTAATTGTGCATGTCTGTCAAAATGGCTGTTTTATAGAAGGTTTATTATGTTCGGTCACGTTTGCAGTGGGAAATTTGACATGTCAGATGACAAAAACATGTCGTGTACGGTCGCCTTTAGTCGTAACGCCGCACAGTGGCTGAACATTTTATTTCATTGGCCAAAAGTCCAATTTTTGTTTGTCACCGATTTCAAAAATTTTAATTTGATTTAATAGTAAACATATTAAAACTAAGGTAGCCAAAAAATTTGGTCAAAATATTGGTAATTGTGGGTGTGACATGTTGTTAAACACAACTTTTTTTTTTAATTCAGAAAAAAGTATTTTTTTTAATATTTAATCCGAAAGAAATTATCATTGCACAATAACTATAAGCGATAATGACCTGCTTGCTTTTCTGCTAGGTTGGTAGTCTTGTTATCTTTAAAAAGGTAATAATTTGCGACTGTTGTGTTATTTATATTTGAGATGCTAGGACATATTTTCTAAACTACTATATTTTTGTCAAATTTCAACTTTAGTAGAATAGAACTTTTGCAGCCCAAAAGGGACCAAGAAGGTGAAACCACTGATAGAAAGGTGAAAGTGTTTTCTTTTACCCTGTATATACTCTTGTACCCGTTTGGACCCGTCTGTTTAACTCTTTTTTAATTTTAATGAAATTACTCAAAAAAAAATTTCTAAACTACTATATTTTTGTCAAATTTCAACTTTAGTACAATAGAACTTTTGCGGCCCAAAAGGGACCAAGAAGGTGAAACCACTGATAGAAAGGTGAAAGTGTTTTCTTTTACCCTGTATATACTCTTGTACCCGTTTGGACCCGTCTGTTTAACACTTTTTTAATTTTAATGAAATTACTCAAAAAAAAAATTTCTAAACTACTATATTTTCGTCAAATTTCAACTTTAGTACAATAGAACTTTTGCGGCCCAAAAGGGACCAAGAAGGTGAAACCACTGATAGAAAGGTGAAAGTGTTTTCTTTTACCCTGTATATACTCTTGTACCCGTTTGGACCCGTCTGTTTAACAATTTTTTAATTTTAATGAAATTACTAAAAAAAAAAAAATTTTCCAAAACTACTATATTTTTGTCATATTTCAACTTTAGAAGAATAGAACTTTTGCGGCCCAAAAGGGATTAAGAAGGTAAAGTCACTGATAGAAAGGTAATTTTAATGAAATTACTCAGAAAAAAAAATTTTTTTTTTACAATTTTTTTTATTCCGCAAAAATGTTTGCAGAAGTAACAGAAATCATGTGCTATTGTCTTCAAAAAAATTTTATGATATAGGGAAAATTGATCGTGATCGAACATAATACAGTTAGTACATATAAAAAATTTTATTAATGTTACACAATCAGAAAAACGTAAAGCTACCCTGATTCATCCTTATCCGTTACACTTCGTTCACACTAGCGTATTCTATAGTAGAATAAAGAGCTTATACACGCTTTTACGCTAAACAGGTATATTGTGACTCCCACCTTAGAAGGGCTTTTTAAATTTTGTTTGGTCTTTTTATTTTATCTGTTTTTATGACTCTAATAATAGTCCATGACCCTATAGCTATGCAATGCGTTGTTAAATTTGTGTCAGGTATTTTATAGCATATAAATAAAAGGATTTTAAGTTTTTTAATCCTTTTTATTCTACCTGTACTTGGTATGAAAAAAGTATCAAAAGGTTTAAAAGCAAGTGACATTCGGATGCAAACTCAGTGGATATAATATATCTGAGCAATAACAACGTTTTTCATAAACATGGAGAGCTTCAGCTATAAAGAATTGGCCGGAGAGTATTTAAGAAACAAAAACGAGGAAGATGTTAAAAATTACATTCAAAAAAAAGGAAACTTAAATTCCTATAGCACTGAAATACAATCGGACTTAGAAAATAAATTATATGTTTTCATCAAACATTTAAAACAGCGATACAGGAAAGTTGATTACAGCAAAGATAGATTTTATAAGAGCTTTGCAAACTGGTTGAGAACGAACTTTCTGTCCAGATCGCTTCAGAAACTTCAAATCAAAACACACGTGGGAGACCACAAAAATCGCTGGACAACTGTAGCGATAGATCCAAGAGGCGGAAGCTTAAGGATATAAATGAAGAAATCGGATATGAAAATATTCAAGATACTTTCCTACATCAATTGCGATCACAGAAACAATTGACAAAAGTGGATATCATTGAAAAAGTTGTTAAAGCTAGTCCATTGAGAACAAAACGGATTCTTAAAAGTATACCAACTCCAAGCGATGCAAAACAATTCACAAATGAGGAGGCATTTGCATTATTTCTGGATTTGAAATTAACAAAACAGCAATATATACAGCTCAGATTGCGTGCGATTGAAAAAGGCTCAAATCTGTATCCAGCATATCATCACATAACATCTGCTAAAATGGACTGTTTGCCATTAAAGGACACTATTATAATCACATCAATTTCGGCAGAGGTACAACTACAATCTCTACTTGATCACACATCCGAACGCTTGCTACAATCAATAAAAGGAAATGAGTTAAAGAAATATGGAAACACAAAGTTAATTCTTTTTTGTAAATGGGGATGTGATGGTTCTTCCGGACAAAAACAATACAAACAAGTAGTATGTGAAAATATTTCGGACTCAGATATGTTCATGGTATCATTTGTACCATTGCGATTAAAAAAGATGTTGGAAGATTCAGAGCCTTCGACAAGTACAACGCAAACAAAGGATATTTGGAAAAATGAGACACCATCTTCTACGAAATATCGCAGACCTATAAAATTTGAATTCAAAAAAGAAACTCATGATGCCATTAATAAAGAAGTTAGTGATATCAAGGCCCAAATTGCAATGCTACAGCCATTACAGTTAGATTTAGATGGGCAGCAAATTGAAGTTAGCTACCAATTAGTGCTAACAATGATAGATGGAAAAGTAGGCCAGGCTTTGACTAACACGAAGGCTGCATCCAGCTGCATCATATGCCATGCAACATCAAGCCAATTAAACCAAGTACCGACAAAATCATTAGATAATACTGATGCATATGAATTTGGATTATCACCACTACATGCAAGAATACGACTTATGGAACACATACTTAAAATCAGTTATGATTTGGATTTCGGATCTTCAGGATCAATAAGAAACAACGAAACCAACAAGGAGTTAAGAAGTTCAAAAAGGAAACATGTTCAAGATGAATGTCGCAAATTTGGGTTGATTATAGATCAGCCTAAACAAGGGTCAGGCAATACAAATGATGGCAATAACGCAAGAAGATTCTTTTCAGATCCAGAAACAGCATCTGAAATAACAGGTGTTGATTTTAACCTAATTTTTAGATTTAAAATAATCCTAGAACTACTTGCGTGCAATGAAGAAATTGACTCTAGAAAATTTGGAGATTTTGCTGAGGAAACTGCAAAAATATATACAACCAAGTACCCATGGAGAAATATGTCTGCTACAGTTCACAAAATCCTTTATCATGGAGAAGATGTCATTAAATATCAGTTGGTGCCACTTGGAGATTTAACAGAGGAAGCTCAGGAAAAAAGGAATAAGGATTACAGATTTTATAGAGAGCACAATACTAGAAAAATTTCACGAAATTCCACTAATGAAGATCTATTTAATATATTATTGGAAACGTCAGATCCGTTTATCTCCAGTATTCGAAATCAATGGAAAGTGGAACAACGGGATTTAGATGAAGAAGTCAAAAAACTACTTAAGAACAGAAATAACACAGAACAAAATATGGAATATTTGCAATCAATCTTTCAATTAAATGAACAATAATTATAATTCATTAGATCAAAGACAGACATTGTATTATTAAAAAATAATAATAAATAGAAGCTCACGTTGTTACAAAAGCTATTAAAATCTATTGCTGCTATTATTCATACATTATCCACATATGTATGAAATGTTTTAATAAATAGGAATAAATATCTAAGTGTAAACAAATTTGAAAGCAAAAAATTGTTTATTTTTCAGCAATAATAGCAAAATTTCCAGTGGATTTTACTATTTTTTTTTATGTTAAAATTTTTTTTATAGTAAGCATTTAATTTTTTGAGTGTCCCATTATTACAAAAAATGTTTTAATTAATTTTTAAATAATAAAAAGAATTAAAAAAAAACCATATTGTACGCTAAATTAAAAAAAAATTTAAAGTTCCACTTTGCCCTCAATAACTACTCAACCGAAATTTCACTAAAATATCTCCTTCGGTTCAAAAGTTACAGATTTTTGGCCAATGAAAAACGATTTTCAGCCACTGTGCGCCGTCCGCTAATGAAGTCCCAAAACCAAAAATAAACTAAGTCCTTAAAATTAGGAAATAATTAATAATAAATTAAAACAACAATTCTAAAAATGAAACTCGTCCCCAAAAATATGAAATAAACTCCATAGTAAAAATGAGCTTAAGCCCCATATAAATTTCGTCTTTATATAATCCATCAATTTTCACAATTTCATCATTAATATGTTTAAAATAATCTTGTGATAACTTAATTAAAGTATTTTTATTCATTTTTAATACTTTAAGGAAATATAAATTTGTTTCTTGTGTTTTTTTCTTAGTTAACTTTTTTTTTTATTATTATTTTTTTTTTTTAATTCCCTAAGCTACTCCCGCGAAGCTTTTCGCTTGTCTGCAGGAAACCAGAGTCTCTGGCGGGAATCGAACCCGCAACCCCGGCGCTTATAGACTAGCTTTCTACCAGCTAGCCTACATCACAAATGTAGTGTGAACGGAAATAAACAAGGAAAATGTTTAAAAAATTCCAAATTTATAAAAAGTGTTCAGTTTTTGTTTTATTATGGACAACCGCAATTAAATATATGTTTATGTGTACGTGCACCAACGTACAATATTAAGGTTTACAATTTTATGACTTGTCATAGATAAACAACTCAAGTGTCTAAAGTGCTGATGTAAACGGCATAATTTATGAAAGTAGCTTACGACCATAAGATAGCTGGAAAATTGCAAGTGTAAATGCACTATTTTTAGAAGCAATATTTGTGTGTGTTACACTCATTAGTATAAACGCATAACTGCTTTCCCTCTGTAGTTGTGGTGTAGGGTATAATTAGACTTTAATTAAAGGATTTTAATAAAAATATAAAAACTAAATTTGATATTGATTTAATTCCTTGCTATTTTTATGTGGGATTTTGTTATGGAACTACAAAAACATTTTCAAACATCTCTTATGTATCATGTAAAAGTGAAAATGGGGAAAAAATGACAATAATTTTCACAAAACTTATGAAGGGATACACTTTGCATCTGTACTTCGTTTACAAAAATTATTAGACAAACTATTTTATAAGATGTTGAACTGAAAATGGAATAACAGAATGGATGGTAAGTGGAAGTCAGATACAAAAATAGTCTAACATGCTTGCAAATGGAAAAGAAAATTACATGAATATTTTAATAAAAGCCGCCCTTAGTAATGATGATTGAAAAACAATCGTATTCGAACGCAAACACAATTGAGACGAGGACGAAATAAAAAAGGTTTTTGAATTTAAATTGTGAATTTCTTTAAGAGTTTTTAATTTTTATTGTCTATTTTACTAAATACAACAGAATTCTTTCTTCATTTTGAACAAATTCCAAAATTTTGTGTTTTTGTTTCAAAAGAATTTTTCAAAATAAAGCGTTTTTTCGACATCGTCAAATTGTCGTAATTCTAAAAACTTTTAAGGAACAAATGTGGTTAATAGTTTTAAAAGCATTTATTGAATCAATTGGGGAACTATATACAATAGATGTTATTAGTTGAATTCACATTTTCACATTTAGTGACTGTTTATTTGTTAAATTAAAGAAATTCAAAATATTCAAAATATTGTTGTTTCAAAATTATTTTTTATTTGGTAAAACTGCAAAGCGGTCACACATCAAACTGGCTCATCAAGCTCACATTTTTGTAATTGAGTTTGTAAAAAAAAAAACTCACAAGTATGGGTTGATATGCATTCGACGAAACACAAAACATTTTTTATTTAAAAAAAAATTTGACGCCAGTTTAATATGTGTGTATGTAATTTCTTCAAATTTTAATTATGTCTTGTTTAGTTTTATTATGTTTTGTACTTTTAAGAAATAGCAATTTTAAATTAAATTTACAAAATAATGACAAATAATTTAATATTTTCCGACAAAAATGCAATTTAATTTTTTATTACAACTTTTAAACGAAGTTTGATGGTTTGATGGATACTTTGAATTCAAATTCTATTCTGTTCTAAATTTAGGTGAATACGTTTCAGCGATATATCAAAATGTTGATGTTTTTTGATTAATAAATACCGATACTCCTAAAAAATATAGAAAATATCGATAAATTGTTCCATACTACTGAGTTCAATAAATAACCGCTATTATTTAATTTTATAAAATTAGCTTATAATTGTATAAATAGCTTGTAAATAAAAAAAGTTTTAGACTCCACTATGAATTTAAAGTTTCAGGTAATAACTGAAAACAGTTTAAGCTGTTTTATTTAGCGGATTTTAAATAGAATATAATATTTATGTGCTGCTTTCCGTATATGTTTATGTAGGTAGGAATATGCTTTCCTATTAAATATTTCTTGTTATCGCTTGTCGCCTCAATTGTGTTTTTATTACTAAAAAAACTTTTGTAACTTTTAAAACCAATATATTAAAATTAAGACCCAACAAGTTCAAAAGAATAAAAGTTTTCAAGCAAAAATAAGGTTAACAACGAAAAACGAGTACAAATAAAATTAAAGAAAAGACTTACTCTTCACATTCGACAGATGAGCACGAATTTTGCCTCAACTTTGATTTACCTGATGTGGGACTTCTGGTATTTTATAATTTGTTTTTTGATTGAAGATGATTGAAAAAAGAAACAAAAAAGAATAATGAAGAATTTTACAAAAAAAAAAAAAATTAAAGAAAAGAAAATTAATATGTATTCTAAAAAAATCACAAAACAACAAAAGCAATTGGCTTTAGAAAAAAACATTAAACTGGAAGCCTAATGAAACAATTAATTAAAATGGTTGTCAACACAACAGGTACGAGCGAGTTACAGCAACAAATATGAATGATATTGTAGCGAACATTTATGTATGTATATAAAAATCGCTGTGACTCCTTTAAGCGTTTTTTACATATTTATACTTAAATACACAAAAAGGAAGACATTTAAAAATTAAAACATTTAATATTAAACTTAATTATTGTTATTTTTTTATTATTTCCAACGGATTATTTAAGCTTTTCCTTGTGACAAAGCAACATGTTCAACAAATGTAAATGAATGTTTCATTTCAATGAAAGAGAGAGAGAGAGGGAAACCTTAAAATACTTTTCTTATATGAATAATGAATTGTGTTTAAATTATACAGATTTTTTTTTGTTTAACAAGCTTTTAATTCTCACCATTCACTTCCAATTTCTGGCGAATTGTACACTACATTTCACTAAAAAATTTATATTAGTTTTGCGTTTTTTATATTTTGGTTTAAAAATTTAACAGCCATGTCTATTTGAATAAAGAAGCCTGCTGCTGTTTATACATATGTACGTTAAAGTTATTATTTTTGATTAATATTAATTTAAGAGCATTTTTTATTACTAATAAAAAAATGAGCATTTAATTCGTATGTAAATATAATTTGATTAAATCACATTTCATCTTTACAAAAGCTTCATAAGATAATATTTGCGAGCGCTAAAACAATACTTACTTGGATTCGTCGAGGAAAACAGCTTCTAGGACTCGGGCGGCGTAATGCAAATTTTTTTGCAAAACTTCGGCTTGTATTTCGCCTGAGTTAAGCATGCGCAAAAGACTCCGAAGTCTGTAAAGAGGTAGAGAAATACAAGGAAATTCTGTTATTGGTTAATAAAATAAAAAATTCAAATTTCTGAGCATAGAAATATTTTATAGCAAAGCAACCAAAGGTATGCAACACTTCTTTTTTATTTTCCATAAACGAAACACATGCTTCGCTTTCATAATCCCGATAAAAAAACGATGGTTCTGCTATCATTTTACGATGTGAAAATTTCTTTTATTCTTTCCTTTTTTTATCTTTTGTTGTTCTCAAGGTAGGTAAAAATAGCAAATTTTAGTTTTTTAAGTCGGATATTTGGTAACTATTAAAGATGACTATTACATAAAATTAAAGAATGCTGAATCATTTTTAATTTTTGTAATACCCGAGGTGCCCTTCCTTAGGAACAAATGGCAACTTTCTGATATATTCCATGCAGTTTCGTTGTCGTTTGTCTGCTTTTCGTGCGTTTTGCGGTGTCACCCCGCATTGGTTAATGGGTTGGTATCGTATAACTGTACCGAGTTATGGTTTTTGCGGTTGTCGCCATTGATTTTGTGCAATCGTTTTTAACCTCAATTTAGGGGTTTATCCCTTGTTGTTGTTGTATGTTTATTACGGCAAGAGCCAAAGTTTCCAAATTAGGTACACACATTAAGGTAATCAATACACACCATTCCACAAAATATGGGCGGGATTGGAGAAGTGGGCGTGGTACCACCCATACACAAAATATCAAATGAAAGATCGGGTCGGAAAACCTCAAAAATCGATCTAAACTCAAAACCGCAAAAAATCCACATACGACATTTAAATTATCAACCGACGATATGTATGTATACAATACATATTCCATTGAGCGTTAGAAATAAATAAATCAATTTAACGTAAGCATGTATTTTGTATGTCGGTTAATCGTGAATAGCTTCTATTTTTGGTTACCTTGAAAGAAACTAAATTTAACAGATTAATAATAAACATAACTTTACCTGAGCGCTGCTTTGTCGCAGGCATCTGGTGTATCGACAGCTGGCAAATTATCTGTAGCTAAATCGACCGCAGACGAGGTTATAGTTAAATCGGGCGCGGCGCACGACGCTGAATCTTCCCTTGTATTTTCCATATCATCGCCCGGTGCCGTTACATTAATTCCCGAATTCGGTGAAGTTGGCAGCATTTTTATTATATTTTGACCTGTGGTAGGAGTAGTGCTAGTGTTGCCGCCGATATTGTTGTTGTTGCTACAAATCTTTGTGGTATTGGAAGTTGCTAATGATGTTGCCTGTGATGCGTTTGATGATGGTAGTAATGTTGTGTTTGACTGATGTGTGGAATCGTTAAGACGATTATCTTGAGAAATATGACCCGAAGAGGGTATACCCGTTAGGTCACCTAATAAAGTTTGATGTGTTGATGGTGTGGGAGTGTTGGCCAATGAAAATAAATGCTGACTGTCGTGTTGGCTGAAACTTTTACGACTATTGGAGCGGCGTACAATGGTTAGGGCACCGTGTCCTGGAAATAATAAGAAAAATAAAAAATAAGTTTATTTAATATTAAAGATTTTTGGGTTATTTTTTTTTGTTGCTTAAATTTAATTTCATATGTATTTATGTATATAGACTTTGGTTAATGTTTCGATAGATTCTTTACGTCAATCACGCCTTGTCTTATAAGTAGGTATTTGTTTTTCTATTAAGTACCGGATTTTTATTGGCAAAACTGAATTAACGATGTGGGTGAAACGGTCTTAAAGGAAACATAAAAATTAGCTGTACGTACATTCCACAAAGAAAAACTAATAAAATGAAATAAATAAATATTTATGTATTTCAACATCTTTATTTGAGTGTACAATAAAATGTTTGTGAATATTTTATATTGTTTGTTTTACAAAATGTGTGTGCACGAGGGAGGACATTTGAATGAAGCAATTCCTGTAATATTTGAATTCTCATTACAAAGTTTTTTTTTTGTATTGAGCGGCTTCTAAGATGTAGATTAAAGGAGAAAATCTACATGGATTTTGGTTTTTGACAATTTAAAAAAAAATTTAACACAGTACACACATTTAACTTAACAAATTTGTATATTCAACAAAATCTTTAATTTTATTATTAATACATTTTTTTAAGTTATTTTGTTATTAAATTCGTTAGCGATTTTCAGTGAACATTTCATTAAAATTCTTTCGTGGGCATTCTTTTATTATTGATAATTTATATGTATAGTAAAAGTATAGTGGGGCATTCCACGCCAAATTTTGTTATATTTTTTAGAACACTCATTGAGTAATAAAAGACTCAATGAGCTTTCGTAGTAAATTTTTTTGATTACTCGTTTAAAAGATATTAAATTAAAAAAAAAAATAACTTTTTTAGTTTCTTACATACATAAAAAAACAGCTCAAGAGTAGTAAGACTGGGTATCGAAACCGACGAATCTACCGAATACTGCTGTCAAGTTTTCAACTAAGACAATAAGGGGGTAATTTTGTTGTTCACTTCACCTTGCGTTGAGAAAATTTTCATATAAAATTTTTTGAAAATTTGAAAATTCAAAAAATTTTATATGAAAATTTTCTCAACGCAAGGTGAAGTGAACAACAAAATTACCCCCTAAGTCTAATTTCATCATAGGAACCCATAAATTCTATGTAATCAAATAGAATAGAATCGTATATTTAAAAGTTGGGCAATATAAAAAAAAAAAAAAATAAATGTCGAAGTTTTTTTTGAATACAGGAAAAAGTAAACAAAACCACGGTATTCGTATTCGTGTTGTTGTCAACACATTAACATCCAGTTCATCGATTTCGAACGTTAACGTTCGCATAGAAAATTATATGTAAAACAAAAACAATATTCGAAAATTTGTTTTTGCAAAACATGTTAACACGTGTTTTAAATGTAGTTTTCTATGCGAACGTTGACGTTCGACATCGTTAAACAGGCAGTAAAAATTATTTCTTTTGCACAATATGAATCAAAAGACCTTTAATTTTATCCAACATATATTGTGCCACCTACTAACGTAGGTGCCTTTAAAACTGTGAAGTCGTCCAAGTTTTACTCCGAATCCAACAGCTGAAATTTTCAAGGTCTGACTCCAACTCCGACTTCGAGATATATCGTTGTATTAAAACAAAACGCAGTTGCACGACATATCTGTGGTTTTCATGGGCAAGCGCGTATGTCTTAAAATAAAATTTTTCAGGAGAGCAGAAAAAACCATTCTAGATCAAACTATGGGTTAGATATTGCACCTTTTGAACTTTGTAATTGAGTTAAAACATCGGAATGGGTCTATCTGTTTTTAAATTTTTTTTAAAAAATGTAAAGAGCGCTTTAAATTAAGCAATAAAGCATCAACATTTCAAAATCGAAAAAATAGACATTCGCGGTTGCCCATGAAAACTACAGATATATCGGTTGATTTTTCAGCTATTATCTTTTTGGCAACACTGGTTTAAACAGCTGACGCACGTTTCGTGTTTTGTTTCACTGTCAAACATTATAGGTTTGGTCTATAATTTAACCATGAATCGTCTTACAAACGAACAACGCTTGCAAATTATTGAATTTTATTATCAAAATGCGTGCTCTGTTAAGAAAGTTCATCGCGCGCTTCTTGTGTTCAGCGACGATGCTCATTTTTGGCTCAATGGGTACGTTAATAAGCAGAATTGTCGATTTTGGAGTGAAGATCAGCCAGAAGCGTTGCAAGAGCTACCAATGCATCCAGAAAAAGTCACAGTTTGGCGCGGTTTATGGGCTGGTGGCATCATTGGACCGTACTTCTTCAAAGATGATGCGAATCGTAACGTAACTGTGAATGGTGAGCGCTACCGTGAGATGATATCCAACTTTTGTTTGCCCAAAATGCAAGAGCTTGACTTGCGTGACATGTGTTTTCAACAAGACGGTGCCACATGCCACACAGCACGCTTAACAATTGACTTATTGAGAGACGAGTTCGGTAAACATTTTATTTCACGTTCGGGACCGGTCAACTGGTAGCCTAGATCGTGCGATTTAACGCCTTTAGACTATTTTTTGTGGGGCTATGTTAAAGCTCATGTCTATACACACATGCCGGCTTCAATTGACGCATTGGAAGACAACATTGAAGCATTTATTCATGAGATACCGGTCGAAATGTTGGAAAGAGTATGCCAAAATTGGACTAAGCGGATGGACCATTTGAGGCGCAGTCACGGTCAACATTTGCATGTAATAATCTTCAAACATTAAATTATGTATATGGACCGTACTATCGATTCAAATGAAGATTTCATGCATTTTTCTGAATTTTATGTGTGTTTTTTTTAAACTTTCCTATTGCTCTGAAAAAATCACCCATTATCAGCATAACTGGAGATCGGCTCTCTATATTTAGTTCAAAAATATACAACATTCGCCAACAAAATTATTTAACTGGCCTGATATTTTCAAAGATGTCATTGAATTTTTTGAAACAAAAAAAAAAAAAGTCGTGGTTAAAATTGCATCTTTTATTGTTAGAATTGAATAACATTCTATTTTAGCACTTAAGCAACACCAATTCTATAGAACGTTAAACATATTTCAGTGTTGACGATTAAAATTCCTGCCATTTAACATATTTAAGCACAAGTGAACGATTGGAATTCCTGCAATTCAGCATTTCGTTAATTAACCACAGATCTCAAAAAACCACAAAACTATTTTTTAAACTAGATCAATAACCGAGTATAAGTTCTGTCAATGAAATTTAGACACTTTGCCTTTTATATTATTTAATTTAAGTACTTAAATTCATGTCGGAACTACAACAATCGAAAAACAAGTAAGAAAGTATAGTCGGTCAAGCCCGACCATATGATACCCTACACCACAGTATTAAAAAACACATCATGCTTCTATGTCCATATAAATATGGATTTATCTATGTTTATGAACTTAATTAAAATCGGGTTGAAAGTTTGTGAGGGGCCCCCTACCTCCCCTTGTGGTTCTATTTTTTAAAAAATGTATCCCTTTTGTGCCCATAAAGATATGGTTCTAACTAAGTTTTAAATTTCATTAAAATCGGTTTGATAGTTTCTGGGAGGAAGAAATTTCCCCCTATCTTCCCTCGTAGTCCTAAGATTTGCCCCGTTTTCAATAGGCTTGGTCCTTGTGCCAATAAGAACCTATGTCCCAAATTTTATCAAATTATCTCCAAAATTGCGACCTTTACTTTGCGCACAAGGTTACATGGACAGCCAGCCTGCCAGCCGGACGGACATCGTTAGTTTGACTCAGAAAGTGATTCTGAGTCGATCTGTATACTTTAAGGTGTCTAGGACCAATATTATACGTACACAATAACGTTACACACATCAGCACAAATGCATAATTCCCTCTCCACTATTGTGGTGTGGGTATAGCAACAGAAAAATTAACTAACACTCTTACATATAATAAATTAAAGGAAGTAAGAAGGTATAGTTGGTCAAGCCCGACCATATGATAGCCTACAACCCAGTGTTTAAAAACACATCGTGCTTATGTGTCCATATTAATATGGATTTATCTATGTTTATAAACTTCATTAAAATCGGGTTGAAAGTTTGTTAGAGGCAGAAATTGCCCCCTACCTCCCCTTGTGGTCCTATTTTTGAAAAACTGCATAGCTCATCTGTCCATATAAATATGTTTCTATCTATGATTTAAATTTCATTAAAATCGGTTTGATAGTTTTTGAGAGGCAGAAATTTACCTCTATCTTTCTTTGTGATCCTATGAATTGGGCATTTTCAATAGGCTTGGTCCTTGTGCCAATAAGAACCTATGTCCCAAATTCTATCAAATTATCTCCAAAATTGCGACCTGTACTTTGCTCACAAGGTTACATGGACAGCCAGCCAGCCAGCCGGACTGACATCATTATTGCGATTCAGAAAATGATTCTAAGTCGATCGGTATACATTAAGGTGGGTCTTGGACCAATATTTTAAGGTGTTTCACAAATCAGCACAAATGCATAAAACCCTCTTCACTATTGTGGTGTGGGTAAAATCAACTTATTCATAGTAAACTTCGAAATATTGCGTCAACAATTTCGAAGAATTTTTATTTTGGAAAATATTTGAAAAATTATTTGAATTTTTTATGCACGTCCAAAACCGAGAAATTTTTAAATCGGAGGCACAAGTCGTAGTCCAGTATTAACACAGCGACTCCGTTTCCACAATTCCGACTCCATAGCCCTGGTAAAATCATAAAATTGGGAAAATAAAATTTGTGTTATGCCATCCGATTTGGCGATGTGGAATGCCCCGTATATAACTGATTCTCTTTATTTGATTACTACTGGAGGGTGGCTTATGCTTATAAAACCACACAAGTAATCAATTTTTAAAAATCAGCAAATATGTAAGTGTTATTTGTTCTGTAATGTGTGGATGTGAATACTGACTGCAATGTTTGTAAGAACCTCTTTTCATATTTCTTTGTGTATGTGTATTTTTTGGCCTAAGGATATAATACATATTCCTAACGGTTTATTTATACAATACATTCGCATATTTTTTATACACGTGTAGGGTCGATTGCATTTAAACACTGTAAGAGATGAAAATTAAAGGCCCTGGGTATTCCTTGTTATGGAAAACAAAGGATTTGGGAGAGAAAGCTTCAAAACCCTAACAAGGAAATTTTTGTTTCAATAATTTTAAATAATACATATGTATATTAAAGAGTTAAAAAATAAGTTACAAATAACACGTTCACAATGCGCTATATTAAAGTACATGTACAATAAAAAAATCACGAGTTATCTACTAAAATTTAATATTACAAATTAGATAGTGTTGATTCATTTACTTTGTAACTTTCGAGAAACATCTTTACAACATCCTACAATAATAATCCTATTAATTTTGAAACATGGAATCGTACAATTTTGTTCGCTATTTTCGTAAATGCGTATAAGTTTTAAACGATCAATGTAAAAATATGAACACAATGAAAAGCAAAGAGTTTTACAAGCAATGTCTGTTTTAAGTGGGGCAAGTTTTTATATGTACAAAAAAACTTATATATTAAAAATTTTTGTTTTTTGCTAATACCACTTAAGATACAATTTGTTAAAACCCAACAAACACGAAGTCAAACCTTTGATATGAAATGACTTTGTCATTTGACATCAAACACAATTCTCAAACGTTTTTCAGTTGTTTGATTTAACATTTAAATTTAAATTGATAATGATTTGAAAATAAACATTTGATATCAAATGTTTTATCAATTTGATGTCAAATGTTTGTCAAATGTTAAATTCAAATCAAAAATAAACTTGGCAATACTTAAGCGAAATATAAATGGTATCATTAAAAATGGCGATTAAAGTTACATTTTTTACTTTGTGATTACATGTGTTTTACTATTAAAAATAAATTTTAATATAAAGTGAACAGCTTATTTCTTGTGAAAAATAAAAATTATTTGTGAGTAATTACAATGATTAAAAATACGAAAAAAAAGGAAAATAAAACGGGAATGTGAAGAAAGTTTGTTGAACGATCGCGGTGCTACAATCCTCAAAATAAAAGGGATCCAAGTAGTTTGTCTTTCCAAGAATTAGAAACGGAAAGAACATTATTTCATCTTTAAGCTATGGTGCTGAGTGTTTATCTCACAGTTTATTTAAATAAATAATAAATTTAAATTAAAAAAAATAAAATATTTTTATTTATATTCCACATTGTATTGTAATCCACATTTAAAAAACATTTGAGAATTACGTTTGAAAGCAAGTTGAAAATAAAGGCATTTTTCAATTTGAAAATAATTTCCCCTTTTTGTTGAGAACGCTATGATTTTCAAATGATTTTCAAATCATTATCAAACGTTTGATTTCAAATCATTTTCAATTTGAAGTCAACCCTCCGTGTTTGTTGGAAAGTAATTCCATTTTATACTCACACCACCTTACAGACTTTGTTGTTGTCGGCAAGTAACTTGCCGAGTATGAAAGGGGGATTGTAACATACAAAATGAAAATGAAATAACTTTAAATTGATTTTTCATATTTAAACTTTTCTTTTTAAGAACAATTTTTGATTTTTTAGTTGAACTGTTAATTTTCAATTTTTGATATTCTTTTAATTATGTTTGAGTTCATCAAATTTAATTTTGATTAAATTATTTTCATTGAGGGAAGGAATTTTTACAACTTGTAATTTTATTAAAATTTATTGATAATTTTTCTTGGCTGAGCTGGGATTCGAACCGGGTTGATCTTTACATGTTTCAAGGATCACCACATTCTATCGTCTTTTCTTTTCAAGATTTAACAAACAACACGTCCATATGTGGGTTTTGCAATTTTAAATCATATTTTTTCAAAAAAACAAAATGCAAAACTGCATATTTATGCAAATAATGCTTTTAAAAATATATTTTGAAAGCAAAATGTTTGAAAACTTTCCCTGCGTAAGTAATTGACAATAATTGTACTTTGAAAATCAAGGTTAATAGGAAGTAATTTGAAAAAGTTCTCATCATAAGTACTTTAAACAAAAATTCTTAAGAATCTAAGAAAAAGTTTTGAGATTCTAAAACATTGAAAAAAAAATTTCAAAGAATTTTAATTAAAGCAGCAAAACTTTTCAAGATCTAACAAGTGATAAGGCTACAATTGGCCGTGACGAATCTATGATACCCTCTAAAAACGATGAAACCTTTTAACACACAAAACAAATTTAAAAGTTTTTAAGATAGGTGGGTACCGGTGAACTTCTACGTTATAGGGAAAATTTGTTACAGTGGAGCTGTTATCTTTTAATATATACATTGAATTCCATGTTAACATTTGCTTTTAATTTCAATAAATGTCTGCTTACGTTTAAACAAATTTATATGAGTACCTTAAATATTGTGCTTAAGGCATATTTTGAATAAAAGTTGTTATTATACCCTTCACAACAGGTGCAAAGGGTATATATAAGTTTGTCTTTCCGTTTATAATTTCTACATTATTGATCTTATACCCTATTAATTATATATATTCTGGGTGCTTATGAGAAGCGAAGTTTATTAAACGATGTCCGTGTGTCCGTTGAATTGAGTTTTCCAAAGACCCAAAATATGATGGGGACTTGGTTGTTAAACATTTATAGCACAAAAATTCCCTAAAAGTTTGCTATTAAAATTCAGCTAGATCAGATCAAGCATCATTGTTTTCAATATTTATTTACATCCGACTAATACATTCGACAAAATGTGTTAAAGAACGGTATTTATATAACTTACTGTTCTAATCGCACCATGCTGGAGGTCATACAAGGTGCGGCATATTCAAATTAAGCACTCTTACTTGCTTTTGTCTGTTTAAGACTGTTGAATTTAACATTATCGATAAAATTGTATGATTGAAGACATTTCCTTCTAGGGATAATTTTGAATATCAAAATCAAGTTTTATCTCAATAAATCAAAAAAAGAAAAAATACGATATAGAGAATTTCGTTATAGGGAGATAAAAATGCGAGGAAAACTTTTAAAAAATACAGTGATCTTAAAATTAGTTTCTTATGAGAAAAATCGACTAGATAAAAAAGTGGACCGAAGTGACACCAAGTCTTCTTCATACAAAATAAGTATGTTTATTAATATGCTAAATTTTATGGATTTTGCTTATCCCGTATTGTTGTTATAATGACAAGAGTTTTATTGCGAGGAGATATTTGATTTGACTACACGCAAAGAAAAAACATGGTTGTGGTAAACATATTCTAAGAGCAACATATTATGATACGAATTATGATTGTAGTCACCATATTAAGATTATTATTGAATCATATTATGACTAAATATACTCGTACTATTACATCATAATATTTTTCCCTTAATCATATTATTATTCTGTTAATCATACTAAGTTAAGAAGTAATCAAATTATTGTCATGTTAATCATAATAAGCTAAGAAATTAATCATATTATTGCCATGTTAATCATAATAAGCTAAGAAGTAATCATATTATCATCATGTTAATCATAATAAATTTAGAAGCAATCATATTATGATACAGCACCTTTCATAGCTGTCATAAAAATACAAAATAAATTTAAATATTTTTGAATCGATTTTTATTTTGTGGCTTTTTACAATTTTTCTTAATGTTAATCAAATAGCGGAGTTCAATATAAGGCTTGCAAAAGAGCAAATGAAAAATCTGTGGTTTTCACAGATTAAGATGTTGATGCCATATTGCCTAATTTTGAACGCTCTTTTAATTTTTTTGAAAAAAGATGGATCAATTCCGATTTTTTAACGTAATGGCAAAGTGTAAAATGTGCAATACCTAGCCCATAGTTTGATCTAGAATGGGTTTTCGGCTTTCCTGAACAATTTGTTTTAAGACATACGCGGTTGCCCATGAAAACCACAGAAATATCGTAGCACTTTTATAAAATATAACGAAATCTCTGTGTGTTTTGTTGTTGGATTTTACAAAAAAAAAAAAACTATGATATTCTGCATTTGCACTATTACATCACTAATACTTGAATGAACTCCGCTAATATTTTAATTTTTTAATTTCTTTAAACTTATTTTTTTATGGAATTTTATCTTTTAATTGTTTAACCGCTCACAAATAAAAAAAAACGACACAATTTTTTTAAATTATTTTACAAATGGCGCTAACATAATATGATTAGAGTAAAAATAGTTTGATATCATCTTTAACATAATATGATAAATGTATAGAAAGTTATCATGTTACGGCTATTAAATATCATGATATGGTTGTGAGAAATATAATATGTTTAGAAAGTTATCATAATTAAGTTGTTAGAAAAATGATTATTTTTCGGTAAACAATACTCAAATTTATAATTGCGATAAACATTGATATGTTTACAGTAACAATATTATTGTTGATATTAAATAAAAATAACAATTATTTGTGCACGACAACGATATATTGTTACATTAAACATAGTGTTGTTGCCGTAACCATGCCCAACCATATTTTTTGTCTGCGTGTACTTGCCCCATAATTAAAAAACGGATCTGCCGTCCATATAAAAAGTGTTCCATAATTACAAGTTTAATTTTACCTACCAGGTAGGATGAAACTTAATTTATTTTATCGCTCACTTTAGGTTAAAGTAAAGTTTTAATAATGGAACACTTTTTATAAGGCCGGTTAAAGGCTACTTTAAGCCATCGGTAAGTTGTGAAAACGGGCCTAAGTCTCTTGTCGCGAGCTCTGTCGTGATTTTATATGGACGGATGGACATGGAAAGATGTTCATCCGCTTCTTTAAGGTTCACCGATGAATATTTCAATGTGTTACAAACGGAATGACACAATCAATACACCTCCTATTTTTTTTTTGGTGGTGGCTATAAAATATGTTTAATTATTGATTTTATTTCAATTAAATTTTATTAAGAAAAATAAACTTATTTGAAAAACATATTCCATTTTTGTCCCTTTTGTAGTTTTATTTACAACATGTACGTTTTTTTCTTGTTTTTAAAAAATATAAATTTATATTAAAGTTGTACGATATAAAAAGAATTTATTAATGACTTATGTGCAGACATTTGTCAATAGAACAAAACAAGATTTCCAACCATTTCAAAATCTTGTTACCTCGAGCTTAATGTTTTCAATGTAATTTGACTAATTGGCAGGGGCAAACAACAACGAAAACAAAATTGGATTCCTTGTACATGTTTTATAAGGATTATTTTAAGCTTTGCAAAAGTAAACAATCTCTCTTGGGACATGAGGAGCTAAGAAAATCAAATAGTTGATTAGCAATTAAAATGTCCATACATTTTTAATTTAGAAACAGACATACATATTAAGAAGAAAGAAAACATGTTTAGGGCTTTTCACAAAGAAATTATTTGTGGAATTAGTAACAAGTTTGGTTGAATTTTTTTTTTATTTTAAAGCTCTTATCTTTTAGGACTTAAATGTAGTTTGGTAAATTGTTAATCACAAAAAAATATAAAATTGCATACGGTGTTTTTTTCTGCTACATGATAACACAAAAAAGAAATATTATTGGAATAAGTTTTTTTTTATTATAATCATGATTTTTGGCAGTTGTTCGCCACGGCTACGTGTTACATGGTCCATCCGATTAGTCCAATTTGTGACTACTTTTTCCAATAAATCTAGCCGTATTGGGTCAATAATGGCTTGAATATTTCAAGAGTTGCCTCATAAAAAGTATTCTTGAGGCGGTAAATCGCATGATCGAGAGGGCTTTAAAAGATTCACTTCTGAAAATAAAGTTGCCACCAAATTGATTTTGCTATAAATCAGCTAATTTTTGAAAATGCGGTAAATCGCATGATCGAGAGGGCTTTAAAAGATTCACTTCTGAAAATAAAGTTGCCACCAAATTGATTTTGCTATAAATCAGCTAATTTTTGAAAACAAAAATTTAGTCAGCATGGCTTGAAAGTGCTCGCCAATCACCGTAACGGCAGCTCCTTGCTCATTTCGAAAGAGCGAAAGAGCGCACGAAACAGTCAATTTAAATGGACGCAATGGTGCTTGGTTAACGGCTTTGTCTTTGCTCCGAATACCGCAATTTTACTTATTAACGTAGCCTTTTAACTAGAAATAAGCTTCCTAAAATGTACGAAATGCTCTTTGAGCTTTGCGAACAGATTTTTTTCATGGAAAATTTCCACAATTTGGACTAGTTATAGCGTTAAGCGATTTATGATGTCAACACAGTTGGACATTCTCAGCTGCCAAGCCATAGTTATCGATTTCGAAAGTTTATATGCAGCTAAAAAACACCCGATAGATGTTTAATACAATATTTAAGACTTTGTTCGAAATTTATCCAACAAAATAAGAACAATATATACGTAAGTGTATGTAAAAATGTATATTAAATGAAAAAAGCTGTCCATTAAGCAACAACAATAATAATAATATAAAAAAGGACGAAAGAAGTAAAGCAATAAGAATGGAAATTGGAATAATAAACACTTACTTGCAACTTGACCATTTATAGTAGACACAGAGCTATTACTTGTAATTGAGATGTTGCTGCAGATACTCTCTGTGGTATTTTCAGCAGCGGAGGGACTTGTAATCTTTGAAAAATCTTGTTTGCTATCACTAACACCACCTCCTGCTGATGATGATGCTGCTGCCGAAGATGCCGATGCTGATGGTGTGGGTGTGATTCCTGCAGCAATTCCAATTCCTCCTCCACCACCTGCAGTTACTGCTGATTGTGTATTTGTAAATTCACTCGTTGAATATTGTTGTTGTTGTTTCTGGTGCTGGGTATTGGTTGCACTGCTGCTCGTTTGTTGGGTATGAAAACCCGTACCAAGATTGTTGCCACCCGAACAAGATAAGTCGTCTCTTTTTGGTAGATTTTCTGGTGTGCTGGCAACTGCAAAAAATAAAAAAAATAAAGTAAAATTATTGTTCACAAAATTGAAACAAAATATTTCCAACAAAGCAAAGTTCTTTTTGAAAAGTTATCTAAAATTCCTTTTTTAATTTCAAATTTCTTTTTCATTCTGTTTTATTTATTTATTTTGCTTTTCTTCACGATTTTATTTCCTAAGATCTTTTAACCAATTTGAAGATATATTGAGAAATTGTGCTCGTGTTAGTACAATAAGTTTCAATTGAACCTAATGTCTCATATATGGAACCCTAATCAAATTGATTTTATATGTACAGAACCTTCAACTCACCTTGAACTTTTTAATCTACCCTCTTCGCTTTTCCTGCTTCAATTTCTTAAGTTATGAACATTAAAGCCGCACGTCTTAGGTCATTGAAAAATTAATACTACATATTTGGGAAAATTAAAACCCTTTTTACAAAATGCCACTCAGGCTTCATGGGAGATAAAATTGTAGTAAATGTAATTGAAACACAATGAAAGAAAAATTTATCTACAAATGAAAGCAAATAAAAAATTTCTTTCACATGAAATTTCATAAAAGGAGGAAAACAAAGAGACACGGAGAGAAATCGTAAAGGATATTCAAAGTTTTTGATTTCAACTAAAAAAAATTAAGTTTAATTTTAACGAAGCTTAAAACTTATTTTTTAAGATCAAAACTCCGCTTTAGTAATTTCAAATTGCATTGCTCTTTGTCAAAGTTTCAAAATGACCATTTGGTCTCTATTAAGCAAATCTGACATATCGGAAATATTTTCAACTAATTTTAATTTTCTCTTATGTGGTCCTGAATTACCACTTTGCTAAGTAATTTCTTTTGAGCGAAATATCACTGATTAAAAAAATGACAGAGGCTTAAAAATTTTTAATTGAATATAGCAAATATAATTTTTTTTAAAGAGCGCCTCGGTAGGCTAGTTGGTAGTAAATATGTCTATCGGTGCGGGGGTTGCGAGTTCGATTCCTGCCAGAGGCTCAGGGTTGTTTCATTCACTACAACGGGCTGAAGACCTAAGTTACTATTCCTCGGATAATTAAGTTAAAATATAGTTTATAACTGTTTTTGTAACTCTTAACAAATAAAAAATAAATAAATAAATTTTCTAAATTTTAATTGTCCAACTCACAAGCTCATAGAATCGTCGTATAATCAGTTAACTATTCAATACTGTTTATTTGTGGTTGGAAAGTCATCGTCCAGACTTGTAATTTTTGGTGCAGCAGTTCTGAGCTTATGTGAGAGGGGTGAGAAGATTGGGGAGGGGTACTTAGTTTCATGTCCTCAGTAATTCTGTTTTCTTTTGTAACACTTTTCAACTTGAAGTTGGCTGTAGGTTTATTTTAATTTAAATTTAAAAAAACAAACAAAAAAAAAGGAGTAGAGAAAAGACAAGATGAAAATACAAAAATTGCAAAACTAAAAATTCATTCTCTGAACAAATGCAACAACAATGCAAATTCAAAGCAGAATTTTAAATAATTGCAAGACGATAGCTAACTTTCATTCAAAGGTGTTGTCTCATTATACGATTGAATTTTATTTGTTTTGGAAAAATGCTGCATTTATACCAAACCTGAAAATGTTCGATTTGTTAGCTGAATTTGCAAAAATATTTTTAAAATGTGAATTAAATTCTATATATATGTTTGATTAACAATAATTTATAATTTTAATCGTTTTTAATTGAAGTTGCATATCAGTTAATATTTATAATCGTTACAGCTTAAATTAAAACTCCCATACCTGTTTAAATTCCATGGTATCAACCAATAAGAATATCAAATTTTATTTAAGAAGAAGAAAAAAAACCAAACGAAAATTAATTTTAAACAATTTAAAATTCACTTAAAAAACGGATCATTTACATTTCATTTAAAACAAATGATTTTTACATTAATTTTTAAATTTTTTATTTTTTGAACAGCATATTCCTTAAAATTGAATGATGTTTACTATTAAAAAAATATATTTTAAACATACTGCCTTATTTATAAAAAATAAAACATGTTAATAAAAGGTTTATTAAACGGATTTTGTATGAAAATCCGTTTCATAAAGCCTTTATCAACCGGTTTTATTTTTTATAAATTAGGCCGATAATTTTTTGATATTTGATTATTATTTTAATTCAAAATTAATTTACTAATAATTTTTTCTGTGTATTTTTTGGTAGTTTGTTTTTTGAACAACAAACATAAATGTTAAAAAATAAAATTATTTGTAAAATAACTATATTTATTTTCAATTTTAACAGTACGGAAAACGAATTTTATAACCCACAATCAGTTACTGTAATAATTTTATAAGTGTACATATTATAACTAAATTTAAATAATTTCTTTTTTCAGTTTTATTTTTCATATTTTTTTTTATTGTTTGGTAAAAAGAAATTTGTTAGTCTTCTTAAATAATTTACTCAAAGTGAATTGAAAATGTATGTATGTATTTACATTGAACTAATATTTTCCATTACTGACATTTAACAATACGACAAAGTAACGATACAATAAATTTGTCTATTCACAAGTGCACTAACAAAAATGTTATGTTTTTAAACGATAAGCTTGTGAATAGGACAACTTTTTTTGAGCTGAATGGTTGAATAGAAATTTAAAAAGTTTAAAAACAGATTTGTAATAATTCCATAAATTTGAGCTTTAATATGAAAAAATTTAAATGTTGTTTTAAGGGGAGCCAATGCGTCTACTAACAATACCGTGTGCGGACACATATGTATACAAGGATGGGAATTTTAATGCACTTGTGAAAATTGTGACATGTGACCAGGAGCTGGAGTTAATTAAACCTTCATTGCTGTATATGTAGTTACAACATACAGGGCCAGCAGTTCTTGTCATCTAGTTGCACCCCTGATCCCATATACAATTCTTGTCGCCCGCTATCTTGATAGATCTGTTAAGTTTTAGCCCTACACAAGCTTCAACTGATGGCTGCTCCTATTTTTCCCGATAAGAAAATTACAAAAGCTTGAGCTTCCTAAGACTTTCAGCCAATATTTTCGGAGGAAATATGACTAAAGCTACTTCGGTCACACTTATTAAATATTTTACCAAATAAGCGTTACCCCTACTTTTGTTAATAGCAAGTGAGATTTAACATTGTCTTAATAACTCAAAACAAACAAATTATACTACTACACATAGCAACAAACTGTTTTTGGTAAGATCTGGATTTATAATCAAAATAAATATTGGAATTAAAGAAAATGATTATTTAGTTTGCTTGTTGGTCCCGTTTTTGTTCGTCAAATATTTGACAGTATCTAAAGTTATTTAAATTTACAGTTATTATAGTTATTTAAGTAAATTTTAGTTTAAAATTTTCTTAGCTGAATTCAAAATTTTTATAGCTTTATTAAAAATTTCCTTAGCTAAATAATAAAAAAATCAAAAGAGGCATTTAGAATTTTGTGATATAATATTTATAAGCAGGGGGCTACTCTTTATTGCGATGCGAAAGAAAATTGTAGCAAATCTAGCGATTGGTACTCTTCAATACATTTGCGCATGTGTCTTTCGCATCTATTAATTTTTTTTCTTTTCGTAAATCATCACTTTATTGTATTTAAATTTTGCAATTTCAAATATTTTTACACACTTTGGCATTTCATTACTGTAAATTTGCGCCATTTTTAATTTTTATTGCCACTATCGCTTAATTTTTCAGAAAATTTTGAGAAAGTGATAGAGAGTACCAAGTTGGCATTAAGCTTTCGCATCGCAATAGAGAGTAGACCCCCTGAACTGCAATTTGATTCAAATTTTTCACCTAAAATGAATTTTTTCAGTGTACCCCTTGTGCACCGCATTCAAAGTTTTATTTTCGTAGGTGTATCAACCGAAAGTTAAAATTAGTTGTTCTTTTATCTGTCTCTATAAGGATAATCGGCATGTATCCTGCTGTGTGTGAAAAAGTGTATACATAAAATTGTGAACCCTTAAAATTGTGTATTGTGTGGTTTTTGTGTTCATGTGGTGGCATTAAACCATATTGAACCTACAACCGGGCTTATAATAAATTGTTTGTATAATTTTCATTTTATGGACAAATTAAGAAGTTCTAAATGACTCTTTAGAACAAAAAATGTTCTGCTTCAACGAAAATCAAATGAAAATAAATTTATCTAAAAATAACCAAATTTGCAGTAATTCATTTAATGTTAAATATTTCAATATGTCAGACAGTTTTATAAACTCTTTTATGTGATTTAATCGTTTAGTTTGTTGGTTAAAGGAGATTGATGGCAATACTTAATTAATTTTCTAATCTGCACAATAAATTGTTCGTAATCTGAAAGTAGTTGAGATGTTAATATTTTTTCACAATATTTTTAAACAGATAACTGACCGTATCATTAAAAGTGTACTACAGTCAGTGTTACCTGATATAGGGGAATATCTATACATGTCGGTTTGTTTCTCTAAAACAATAGCGTAGAGAAAATGGGTCAGATTTTTTTGATTATTTGAATTTTAAGTTTTTTAATCAATCTTAAAAAAGATACAGTATGTAGGGATTAGCTTGGGAAAATCTTTTTTGACGAAAAGGGAGGAATAGGATATTTATACTCACACCACAATAGTGTAGAGGGCATTATGCGTTTGTGCTGATGTATGTAACACTAAAAAATATGGAATCTAGACCACCTAGTATACTAACATTATCAGAATCACTTGCTGAGTTGTCCGTCCATCCGACTACCTAGTTGTCTGTCCAAGTTATCTTGTGAGTAAAGTATGCAAGTGTAATATAATTTTAAGAAGTTTGGTACATATATACGTACAAAGAGATATCTGGTAAAATTTTGGTAATTTCAAAGATAATTTTGCCTACGTGTTTTCTTCTTTAAGTTTTCTTTTAATATATGGCAACATTTGTTATTTTATGTCAAAAATCGATGGTGTAGAATACACTACAGTTTAAACAGTAGGTTAAACAAACGTGATAAAATACACACACAGATAGATATCTATTTGTAGAAATTACGGGCATTAAATGTCATAAGGATGAAAAAGACATTGAAAATGGTCAGAACCGCTGCGAAATTTTAAATGTCCTCCATACAAACTTCTTTCCAGAATAGTCTTTGTGCCTATAAGCTATCTTACTATGTTGTTATTTAGATTAAATGTAGCTGTTGGTAAAACTTTGTAATGGTAGGTGCTGAATTGACCATATAATATTGTTCCATATAAACCCCCTCTACAAAATCGCTTTAAAACGAACAAAACTTATATAGATGTTGATATGAATCTTAATCTTATAACATAATTTTGTTTTCCCGAGTCCATTTTTGGCCATGGAATTTTTAAAATAAATTTCTGGCAACACTCATTTCAGCACACTTTATTTTATGTGTATCGTAAAAGAGATCCGAGCATTATTTAATAAATAATATTCTAGAATTAAACAACTCGAAGAGATATGAATAACAGCGACAAGAATAGCCAATAAACGTTGGCAATAATTGTGTTTTTAGCACAAAAAAAAAAAAAAAAAAAAATATTATCAATTGCAAATAATTTTAATGAAAAAAAAAACTAATGATTTTAAAGGAAGAACGATAACAATATCGACCGTAATCAATAACAATATGTACCTTTAGACCAAAATCTGTATTATTTCGACTCTATTTTCATTAAAAAAGAAGCAAAATAAATTATCTTTAATTTATTTTGTAAGTTGGTTTTTTGGGGGTTTGTTATCAGTAACTTTTCATATACTTACATACATACATACATATACTAGCTACATATATGAAAAAAATCGAATTTTTTAACAATCGCTTCCACAAACTTCAAGTACCTTTATTTACGACTACTTAATATCATATATTCTGAAGTTTAAAGTTTAGTTCTACCAAACGCTTTGTCAAGTTAACACTGTTTTACAATGAAATTTTTCGCTTTATTTTCTTTATTGCTGTTGGCCGTTTTGGCTTTTGCTGCAGCTGATGTGGCTTCTAACGATGATTTGCCTGAAGCCATCTGCATGTGCCCCCGTATTTTGGAACCTGTTTGTGGCGATGATTTTGTAACTTATCCCAATAACTGTGAATTTGAATGTGCCCAGAAGAAACTGTCACGCAAGGGCAGACATATTGTTATTGCTCATCCTGGCAGCTGTTAAATCTAAATATTTATTCAGGGATACGGTTTGGTTTTCAATAAGTCGTAAAAAAAATGTTTTACAAAATTTAATAAAAAGAAAAATTTAAACAAAAAATGATTTAAGCAAAAACTAGTGATTTTTATTTAAATTTTTCAGATCATAAAGAGGGTGTTTACTTAAAATTTAATTTTTCAGTAAAATCATTACAATATTTTATTTAATATTAGAGGCATATGAAAAAGATTCCTAAGCCAACTGCTTCAATATTATAGAGAAGACAAAATAGCACGATATTTTTACAGTGAAATACCCTCTTAATGAGCAAGTGCGATATCTGAAGTTCCATTGCAAACCAAAGGTGGGCGGCTAAAGCAAAAATATTAAGGAAATAAGGACAATAAATAAAAAGTATTATTAATAAAATTTTTGATTAGAAAGGCACACAGAAAAAAAAATTGCACCAGTAAACGCATTAATCAAAAATAAAATCAGTTTTAATTAAAAATTTTACCAAGTGAATTAAACGTTTAATCAAGTGAATTACAACTCAGTTGAATTGTAATTTTTTAATTCTTGTATTGTGGTTTACAACTTTGCTATATAGCGGCGAACAAACACATCAAAAAATTACAACTCAACACAACCAGTTGTCTGATTTACAACTCAACTAAGTTAAGTTGTGAATTGTAATAGGGGCCTTAATTAAGTGAATTAAACGTTTATTTGATATTATTAATTTGTTTACTGGTTTAAATTAATATTGTGAAATAAATGTTTGAATAAAATATATTAAAACACCTTAAACACATTTAACGTTAAACATTTTTTTTTCATAATTTATTTATTGAATCTTAGAAACTGGGACTTATTTCCTTCCGAAGGTACTTTATATAATAGTCTGGTAGTGTATAAAGTCATTTCTGAAAAATTGAAGGAATAGAACTATTACAAAAAAGCTTTATAAAATACATAACTGAAATTTAGTTCATAGAATAAATTCGAAAAATGAAAAAAAAATGAATCATAAATCACTCTTCAAGAAGATTCGCGGGTAGGGTACCATTTTTTCCCGACAAAAGTATCATTTATGCTCAGAAAATGAGGGCATATTGTGGTATTTTAATCGCGCGCTGAGGAGTAAAAAACAAAATGCTAGCTGGGTATACGCTACTTGCAAGTAATTACTTGCATGTGGAAACGTAGGGTAATGGTGATAGCCATTTTTCAAAGTTAGCGCTCGTATTCCCGATATTCTCATTTATTAAATTCTAGGATAAGTTTTTAAAAAAAGCTTAAAAGTTTTATTTTTATTATCAATAAATTCCATAATATTGTGTTTAATTTTAGAACTTAGCCAGTAACGTCAGTTTAGCCCTTTCGGGCTGGATTTAGCCCTTTTCTAAGTACCTGAATAGCGAAAAAAGTTTAGATATTAACTAAGAAAGACGCGAATTTAACACTTTTTGTTTTAACTGTTATTACCGCTCTTAGCAGGTTTTAACATTTGATTCAATAACGCAACATTTTTTATTTTTATGACAATATCCAATTGTAATAGAAGTTTGCTTAGAAGTAAAATTCTGTTGAAGACATTTAAGTTATATTAACTAAAGTCTTAAACGAGATAATTATTGTTCAAGCTGCGAAATACCTGGTGACTTATGCTTAAAAATTAGTTGAAACGAAATATATAGAAGACGAATGAAGACGTAGATAACCAAGAACTGCAATTGTCAAGCTACTTAAATTGTTGTATGGACGAACAGCCCACATATGGTTTCTGGAATGCTGGTGCTTTCCGTTCACAGCCCAATTGTGGCTGTGGACTGTGAACTTGTAAGCAATAACCATTTTTTAATAGTTATTGTTACAAAGTTGCATGTTAATTCAATTGAATGTTAATGATCTCATACTCAATAATAATGCATTGTTTTGTTTAATATTTTAGATGTTTTAGTTTTAGTTTAAAAAATTATTTTAGACCTTTTTTGCGCTTAAAAAAAATTCCATGATAATTAGTACCGTTAATATTTTTCATGTTAGCTTTTTGTGATTTTGAAATCACAATTGTGATTGAAGGCTGTTTTGAAAACCACAAAAGTTTTAATTTAGTTAAAAATAGTGGAAACAAATAAGCAAGTAATGGTTTAAAATCACAATTATGAAAAAAGCTTTTTGTCCAGAACACCTTTTTTGTCATTTCAAATCACTTTTACAAAAAGTTATTTCCAGAACATGCCTGATAGTTAGGGTTTTTTCCCGGGATTTCTCTTAAAATAAGCATCTGTGGATGGGTTGTCGATTAGATCAATTACAAGAAGTGAGTACATACGTAAATCAATGTCTCCTGATGCAATAAATCTACTTAAAGCAGAATAGGCAGTGCAACAGTTGATAATTAATAAATTTAGTGAAGTGAAAAGTTAATAAAGAACATTAATTCAAAATAAGATGCAGGTAGCAAAGTTTAATTGTCCATGGACAAGTCTTAAAAATAGCAGATACCTTAACATATAGCTCCTTTATTGCAACATAGTCATATCTACAAAAACAAATGAACTTGGCAAAATGCGATTAAAGTTTTCAAAATGTACTGATTTAAAGATATATTTTGCTATAACTTCGGTTCAGTTTGGGATAAAATACGAGAAGGCGTGAAGGAACACTTTGCTTAAATCACTTACAATTTTTGATTTTTTGAGATATGAAGGAGCGATATGTTTATTAGGTGATAAACACAATTTTTTTTCAATTTGTGTTGGTTTATATACCCTTGAAGTGCGGGGAAACCGAAATAAAAAAAAAAATTTGGAAACTCGTGTAAGATACTACAACATACAATTTGAAAAACACATTGTTCTAAAGATTACAGATAGACCTAATGAAATGAAAAGGTTTGTAAGAGGTTGATGCTATTTTTTGCATGAACCTTGACATACATTTGACTGATATAGACATTGTTTATAAAAAAATGCTTCTTATTGTGAATCAAAAGCCTTCTACAACGGTGCACTTTTAACTATTTATCCAACCTCGGTAAAAAAATGAATGCAATTTTTCGGAAACATGGTAATTAGTAAATAAAATAATCAATATACTTTTTGACGACTTACTAAGCAATTTGAGTGTGTCAGAAAGTTATTTCCTAAGCCGTTAAAAAATGTTAATATATTTATTTAAAATATTTTATCTATTTTATGAATTAACTTTTTGATCTCATATCTTGAGTACCTCAATTTGTGTTTGTTTTTATTATTGTTTTAGGAATTAAATTGTTATGTTTATCTTAATTTTTTATCTTGTATTTAGAGCATAAAAATAATACGGAATTTACATATAAAACCGTAAGGTAATAATAATTCAAGTTCCTCTTTTAAGCCTAGTACTCTTTTCAAATTTGTGAAAAATGTTGAGCAACATTAATTATTTCACACGAAAATTTTGACATGTATCAATGCGAGTTTGTATTGCAGCAAAGTATGCAACATTGTTTTACGTATGTAAACAAACCCCACATGTATTTTACTAAAAATTATAAAAAAGAAAGTAAATATGGATAAAAAACTGTTCCCGGTTTTGTTATTTTATTTTTTTATTACTTATTTAATAATCATTTCATACTTTTTTGGTTTTGCTTAAAATTCCCCGTGAAATAAGTGCAGCTTACATTATTTCGCAGTTGTAAAAAAATGTTGCCAGAAACATTTCGGAACTTTTTCACAAGATGAACAGAGTACAACTCTTTCAACATTATTTCATAGACTAGATGACCCGTGCGAATATTTTTCATTTAATTTTGTAGTATTTAAGGATTTCTTTTACTTACTTTGTAAACAAATTACCTTACGTTTTTTTATAAAAGTTTTTTTTCATTATTTAAAAACTAATTTACTGTGTATTATTTATATGGAGCGGGATCCCGGGATCCCGGGAAATTCAAAAAAATTTCCCGCTTTCCCGAAAAATTCCGGGGGGGAAAAAAACTCTACTGATAGTGTAACGTACCCTTTAGTTAGAACTGTTGCATAGTTTGCAAACTTTTTAATTTCATCAAAAAGAAAATTGGAAGCAAAAATAAAAATTATTATAAAATAAATACCATAAAATAAGCGTTTTTCTTTGGAATTTATATAAAGTAAAACAACTGCACGTTTTTTTTATTTATATAAATAGAGTGAAATATAAGCAAAGAGTTGTAAATCACAAGATTTGACTCATTGCTCAAACAATATTTTTTGTAATTTTTTCAAATAAAATTTGTTTTTATAAAAACATACCTACATAACACATACAAAGCAAAGTAATTTTAAATATTAAAAGAATATAAAAAAAATTCTTAAGCCAACCGTTTCAGTACCAAGAAGTAGACAAAATAGCACGATACTTTTACACCGCGTAGATATGAATAAAACGTATCGATTCTGAAAAAGGTGAAAGATAAATATTTTGAGTTAATACCAACCTTCTTAATGATCAAGTGTGACGTATGGATGTGTCAGAAAGTAGAGTAAAAAAGTGATGTTTAAAAAATTTATTTTCATAACTTAAGATGCTCCCAAAAGGCAGTTGGCGAACAAGCAATTAGAGTAATTCAAACCCTATACCGTTTTTTCATATTTTTTATTAGAAAATATTTAATTCATAGAAAAATAATTACCAGGTATGTTCATTAGGGAGATTTTTCTTTTGTTTACCGTTAAATGGGTTTTGAAATTGAAAACAAGATTTCTAAAGACTATACCTTGTAATTATTCTCCCATAATTTAAATAATAGAAGAACAAACGAGTTCTCTTCTTTAATATTTGCTCTTTTTAAAATTTTAACGTTACTGACTGATTCATCATCGCACAGCCAAGCTAAAAACTTGAAATTTGTACCGGACGTGAATGTTTAAGGAGAAAAAAGGGTAAAACGGGTAAATTCGATAACCTTATAGCTCCAAAACTAAAAAAAGGTAAAAAATTCTGTTATACTTGCCGATGTTCTTTATAAAAATAAGCGAACAGGTGTCTGGTACTTTTTTGAAATTCGGCTCTTTTAGGGAGAACACGTGTAAAACCTAAATTTTGGAACTTTTTTGTCACCCCATCTATCTTTTGAACCAATAAACCTTGAAATAAAGTTTAAACCACATTTGAAACTTATCAAAAAAAATACAAATATGAATTTGGTACTTTTTCGAAATTCAAACGTTTAAGGGGTGAAAATCGTAAATAGTTTTTAGTACTTTATTTTACAAATCATTTTTGTCCATTCATTAAAATATTCGTACTAAATAATGGGCCCCTACTACAATACTGCAACTTTTGATACTTTAATGGGGGAAAAATAGTATCAAAATGGGAAATACGAAATATTAAATACCTTTCTTCAGCTTTTTGGTTCTACAACGGGTTTTTTTTAATTATCCTTAATATTGGACCTTAAAACAAAAAATTCAACATGCAATGTCCTGAGTGGATACGAATCTTTTAGGGAACTTTTTGGTACTTTTTTGTTCCTTAACTGGTACTTTTCGAATTGTCGCAAGTATTGAACCTAGAAACATAAAATTCAAGATGCAATGTTCTGAGAAAGTAAACGCGTATAACCTGTTCATTAGGGATATAACTTTTTGCAATTTTTGCAAATATCAAAAATACCACCTCATATCCGTGTGGGGCATTCAAAAATATAAAAGAATGGTGTCACTTTTCCTCTTTCGTGAAAAAAGTTTCCGCACCGAAAGCGTTGAAGTTTTGTTTTTATTTATTTATTTTCATCATTGAATCAGTTACTCTAGTCTTAAATAAGTTCGTTTTTGTTTAAATTCATATATAATCTTCAACATTAAACCATTTTTCATAATTCTTATGCAAAATACAATAGGTTTCAATTTCCAAAAATAAAATTCACACATAATATGGAGTTTTAGGAATCGCTTACGGTGCGGAAACTTTTTTCACCGAATCAGCTTAAAAAACAGTTTTTTATTATCAGAACAAAGTTCCCCACATGGTGCTGTAGTGGTATTTTGCACTCAAAAAAAAAGTTATAGCCCTACTGTTCATATTTTGGAATAATACTGGAAATTTACTTTCTTCGTTTGCTTTTGTGTTCTACGAGTGGTACTTTTTTAATTTTCTATACTATTGAACTTAGAAACACAAAATTATAGGTTAAATTTGTTATAACCTAGAAATATAAACTTTGGCATATAAATATGTCCACGAAGAAATAGGAGACGCTGACGAAGTAGCGGGTTAAATGCTAGTTATCTATAAAGTCTATATTTTTGACTCCTCATATGTTCCAAATATGCTGTTTTCCAGTATTTTTATCACACTCTATCGTGATTTATTTCTCTTAAAACTTCATTGTTTTATATATTTTGAGTACCCGTCAATAAGTCCACGTTTCGAAGGCCTCTTGTTTCAGCTAACTAACCTTAATACACGCCAAAGAAATAAAACACTTCTGTATCATTAACTTTAAAATCAAGGTTTTGATTTATTACGTTCTTAAAGAACAATTTAAAGTTCTAAAATGCAAAAAATAAACTATTTTTAAATTTTCTTAATCACTGTTAATTTTTATCGACAATATCACACCATATAGATAAATATTACAAAAATATTTAAATGTTATTTTAAAAGTTAGTAAAAAGCAAATCATTTTAAAATACGTAATACGAAATTATTAATGAATAATATTTAATTAATCCAAATTGATAAGTTAAGTTCTTTAGCAAGGTCCAGAACGCATCAAAGACAAACTGCGTCCACTGCGTTCTACTTGACGCTTTGAGCAATCGAATTCGCACCGATTTGAATAAGTTATGGAATTTGAGCCACAAACCGGATCGTAGTTACGACCACAAGGACAATAATGTACATCATTGATTTGAGCAGCACCGTTGGTATGAACAGCAGCATTGGTTTGAGCAGAAAAAGCAAGAACTGCCCAAACAATGGCCAACAAAACTTTTAATAATTTCATTTTGTTTATGATTTTTTCTAATTGCACTGAATAATAAAGTAAATTATATTTATTAAACAATTTTTTAATGGTTTTCAGTGTTGGTTGCTTAAAGTATAAGAGTAGACTGACTGATTAGTCAACATTGAGTATTTTTATCAGCAAATGTGACTGGATTTTTGTTATTTGAGACTCCTCAGTGTTCAGTATCTACAAAATATTATAGAACTATATATTTATAGCGGCGAGAAGTCATAAAAAAAAGACGTATTATATTTATATCTTATCGGATTTTTTTTGTTTAAAAGCAAGCCAAAAACAAAAAAGGTATTTATACATAAACATTTATTAATTTCAATTGATAAAGTTGGTAAAGTGTGAAAATAAGTTCTATTATAGGAAAAGTTTCTGTATAATTGGCAAAATAGCATTTTCATATAAATAAATAAGCTTTAATTCACATTGTTATGCTATCTGTTAAAGCAATATTGAGTTAAAAAGTTTTCATCAACTTTGCCACCATTTAATGTTAATTAGGCAACAACAAACGAATTTAACATTCAACAATCAAACTTGGTAATGTATAAATTAATTTTCGTTTCCCATTCCTCGCGCTTGGGGTCTTTATTTATACCCTTCACCACAGGTGCAAAGGGTATATATAAGATTGTCATTCCGTTTGTAATTTGTACAATATTCATGTTAGACCCTATAAAGTATATACTTTATTCTGTGTCCTTATGAGTAGCGAAGTTAATTTAATAATGTCCGTCTGGCCGTTTGTCTGCTAAAATATGTTGCCGAAGACCCCAAATCTGTGGGTTTCATGGGCAACCGCTTTTGTCTTAAAATAAAATTTTTTAGGAGAGTTGAAAAAAACCATTTTAGGTCAAATTATGGGCTTTAGGTATTGCACCTTTTGAATTTTGTAATTGAGTTAAAAAATCGGAATGGGTCTATCGGTTTTCAAAAATTTTTAGAACCATGTAAAGGGCGTTTTAAATTAAGCAATATGGCATCAACATTCCAAAATCGAAAAAATGGACATACGCGGTTGCCCATAAAAACCACAGAAATATGATGGGTTTTACGTCGTTATATATCTGTGGCATTTTGACAAAACATCTTAAGTCGAATTTAAAAAGTTGAAAAAATGTTGTTAATCATACGAATTTTCATTCAAAAAACATTTTTGTTTAAGTTTTTAAAATTTTGTATTATAAACGAAATTTTTCTTTAATTTTGGTTTATTTTATTATTTAATAAAAATGATTTTTTCACCGAGATTTTTTAAAAAACTTTTTTTGCTATCTTATCTCGACTTAATAGATATTTACATCACATATAGTCCCAAAAAGTTTGCTATTGAAATTAAGCCAGATTCGTCCACAATGGCTGAATAATGAACAAAAAACTTCGACTGCCTCTAATTTTACACACAAATCCCTTGTTGGAATTTTTTTTTGATGCATATTTAGAGAACGGTAAGTGCCAACGATTCCAAATTAGGAATATTTGGTTACCAATACACAACTTCCAAGAATATGTGGGCGGGATCCCATATAAAGACATTGCAAAAAACAAGCATCTTGGTTATCAATAGACAGCATTCGACAAAATGTGGGCGGGAATGAAGAAGTAGGCGTGGAAGAAATAAGATTTTTTTATATCTAACGAATGGTAATAGAAAAATTGTACACCTAGCTGGGTCAGCAATACACAACCTCTTGGAAAAAATGGGTGGGACTAGAGAAGTGGGCGTGGCACCTCCAGTCCAAAGGAATTATAGATTTATGTATATTTATATATGTATATAAATTTATATCTGGAGAACGGAGAGAGCCAAAGCTTAGTACAAGCATTTTTGTTATCAATATGGGCATTTCCACCGAAAAGTCCACCGCAACAAAAATATTATAAGTTCTTGAAAAGACTTTGTTTTATCATATTTTAACAGGAAAACAGTCAAATTTAATAAAAGTAAAAAAATTTTATATTTATTTATAACCCATTTCGAGATTTATGAATGCAAATTCGAACAAGTGAAACTTTTCTTATTTGGATATTTCTATTGTACGTTTTGCTATGATAACAGTTCTTTAAGAGAGACATTTGCATTGACTTTTTCTCTCTAAAATCTTTCGGAAGGTACAAAGAGTCAAAATAGAATGCACAAGAAACTATGCGATTGCAAACAAATGTAATTTTTTTCTTTGTATTATCTCATATTTCGATGTCATGTGCGACATTGAAAAACATAATTTTCTATCAATGCGTCGAAAGTAAAAGTAGAAAGCTCATCAAACTACCAGGCCAAACAGAGATTTTTTATAATATTAAAATAAAATAAAAATTTCTGTAAAATAGCAAGATTTGTGATCTTGGTACTTATATAAAGTTGTTCACGTGCGACATCGTAAGTGTGAAAATTAATAATTTGAAAATAATTTTTTATATATGTATGTAAATGATTTATTTATGTTAATATATACATTTCAATAATTTAAATCTAGATGAGCAAAAAAAGCACTAAATTCAAAAATAAAGCCATATTCTAGCCATTAACAATGATATACGATCCGATGAGATTAGACTTTAAATGACGATGCTATATATGTATATAAAAGAAAAAGGGCTGTAATGTAGGGCGTGGCAAAAACAATTTTTTTTAAAGTTTTTCAAACTTAATAAATATACCTTTTATTTTAGGGCGTGACTGATGATAATATTATTCCTTGTATTGGCTTCTACCTGATTTAATGAAGTATGTATGTGAAAAAGAAAAAAGCTTAATTTGTAGGCGTGTAATAAAAGTGGGCATATTAAAATCTATACATACGTAGTTTAAGAATGACTTTCTTGGCACTTAAAAAAAATTGGACATTTGGGGGAAGGATCCGAGATGGCATAAGTGGCGCCCAGAATTTGAGGTCGGATTAAAAAGTCACTAAAGACAAAAATGAAGCCACTATCAAGCCATGAAAAACGATATGCAATATGATGAGATCGGACTTTAAATGGCAGCGCTAAATATAAAAAACCGAAAGGGCTTTTTTTGGGGCGTGGCAAAAAAAAAAAATTTTTCCTGTTTTAGAAACTTCATTGACATATTTTTCATTCTAGGGGGTGACTGGCGCAACTTTATATATCTAATCAACATATATATCATGATGGAAAAAATGTCATGTGCGACAGATCACGTGCGACAGCGATAAAAGCTAAATAAAAAAAAAGTATACATTATTTTTATTTAAAATGACAGCCATATTTAAGAGATATGAGTGCATAACATTCTACAATTTTTTGCATTCAAATATTGCCTCAGGTTTCGCTGAAATCGGCATTCGAAAAAATGGCCACAGAAACACTTCTGTTTTCGTCACGTGCAAATGCCTTGTTTTTTTGCAATTTTCTTGAAAACGAAACAATTTATCAAAATGAACAATAGCACCAATTATAGGGCTAGTTAAAAGCTATAACTTGAATCTATTGCCAAAATAAATATACGTTTTATTTTGACTTTTTTTTAAACTTTAAATGTGTACGATGGTCACGTTCGACATGATGGAAATGCCCATATACAACATCCGACAAAATGTGGGCTGGATTGGAGAAGTGGGTGTGGCACAAAATAGATATACAGCCAATCCCACGATGTCACACGTTAACGTTCGCATAGAAAATTACATTTAAAACAAAAACAAATTTTAGAAGGACAGGGTGTTACTAATATCTAATTTTTCTTATATTTATATTAATACAATTTTCTGTTCTTATCGCACCACTGTAAAGGGTATATAAGATTCGGCATAGCCTTATATTTATATGCACTCTTGTTTTTTATTATTGTGGTTTAGTTAATTTGATATTAAACTTTTGCTCACCCTATATTTTGATAACTTTGTTTTCGTTAATAGTTTATTTGGTTATTCTACGAAGTGTTCTTATGCTTTGCAAATTGTTTACAATTTTGTTTGCTTTTGCTTTATCTTTTTTAGTTTGTAATATTAAAAGCCATTTATATTATTATCAATTTGCACTTCTGTAACCCTTTTAAACAACAGTAATTGTTTAAAAGCTTTTTTTTACTTTTTATCTAGAACTTTTATATGAAAAGCTTTTTGTTACAAACTATTTTCATAAGAAACCAACAACTTTCGGTTTTATTAGGGGAAGGTAAGCTAATTAAAATGTAAAAAAAAAGTTTTAAATATGAAAAAACGGATAACGAAACTTGACGATTTTTAAAAAATTTTCGAAAATTCATTTAATATATACAAAATATTTTGAAAATTTGGTAATTCATAAATTTATTAAGTAAATGTTTTCAATTGTAAGTTTTATTTTAATTTTTGGTGAAATAGTTATTTTCGGGTGTGTTCTAGAATCCGAATCCACTCGAAAGTGGATTACTTTAGCATTTTTGGTGTTCTGCATTTCACATCCACAAGTTTTTATTCGTTTTCAATTAGAGTAGTAATGGGTTGGTGAAAGTAGAACGAATCGACTTTTATTTTAATATTTGATAACATATTTAACAAAAAAATAAATTTTGTTTTTAGCTTAAAATCTTCTTTATCCAATTTAATCAAAAATATATCGTTATCTTAAATGCAAAAGTCCCTAACTTACCCTAAATTTAAAATTTACTGTTTCATTGTTTTGATGTAATTACAGCTTAATTTTTTAACGATTTTTATATTATTTTCAGACAATGTGTTTTTTTAATCGATTTAGCGATCTCAAATTAGTTTTTTTGTTTGTTTAAAATTTTGAGATTTTTCGCGAATTTTAGCCATGTTCGCGATAGAAGCGATTTGTTTCAGTTTTAACGATTTATAATAAATAGTAGACTTTGCTATCATGCCGATGTTAGCAAATTTTTGCGAATTTAGCAATTTTTACATAATTTTTGCCAATCCTTATAGTTTTAGGGATTTTAATCAATTATATGGCTGGTTTGAAATATTAAAAATTTACGCGATTTTTAGCTATTTTTGCAATTTTTTTTTGTTATTTTCGGACATTTTGTTTTTTTTTTTCACCGATTTAGCGATTTCAAATAAATTTTAGTGTTTGTTTAAAAGTTTGCAATTTTTCGCGAATTTTAGCCATGTTCGCGATAGAAGCTATTTTTTCCTGTGATTCTTTACAGCTTTCACGATTTTAAAAAAATATTAAACATTGATATTGCGGCGGTTAGCAAATAAGCGATCTTTAGTCAAAAAAAAGTTTTTTCAAACAAAAACTTCGAATACAAAAAAACATGCGGATTTGAGAAACACAATTTATGAATTATGCGGATTTAAAAAATTTTTCGTTTTCAATTCGAGTCGAAACCTAGAACATACCTGTTTGTGTTATTTTCAAACTTCACGAATTTTGTTAATTTCGTATTTAAAGAATATTTTTTACTTAAAATTTTTTGATTTTGAAAAGTTAAGCATTTTTAGTGATTCCGTTTGTTATGCTATGTTCACACTTGGGTTCTTAAACGCGTTTAATCAACTCAAACGTGATTAAGCTCTAATCACATCAAAATCGAGATGATGACCAATTCATTGAAGTGAAGATTTACAATCACTTCAAATTGCCATGAACACAACTAAATCACTTCATAAATCATAAAGGTTCCCCTGAAAATACCTATAACTGAGTTTAATATAGAATCGGCCACCATGAACTTACCCCTCACGTGTACAACCGACCATAATTTCTTAATGTTTTTATTTTGTCAAAACTTCGCCTACAAAATAATGAGACAGGCAATCAGGAAAAAGTAAAAAAAATACTTCCAATTCTACTGTAAGAACCAATGAACTTTACAAGGGATGTCCCAAAATGAACGGATTTTTATGTAAGCCATTATATTTTAACCTACATACATCTAAAATAATGAGTGAAAGAAGCTATTCATTTTAAAAAATTAGGCGAAGTTTTTACTTTATTAAAGTATTTTTAGTTAATTTTCAATACTTTAAAGATATATAAATATGTTTGTTGTGCTTTTTTCTAAATCAACTGTCACTTTGATTAACTTAATCAACATTTTGCTTAAACCCAAGTGTGAACATAGCATAACACATTTAATTAATCGCCAAAGGACATAACAACCCAGTTGCTTCCGTCTCTCTGCCTGTTGCTGACCGAAAAGTCTAAAAAGTGTAGAAATAGAGAAGTTACCTTAGTACGTTTTAAACTAAGGTGTATCAGTGCATTAAAATTATAGAGAAAATAGTTTGGCAAAGTTTGTACAATTCTTTTTGTATTTTGGATCTTTAAATATACAATCGTCACAAATGAGAAATTGCATGCTTTAAAATTTAAAGAAGTACCATTTTGGTGGGAGGTTCTATTGTGATAACTAAATTTCAATCAATCACCATAAAGTAAATTAACAAATCTCAACAGCTGATTATATTTTGGCATATCTTATATGTTAGTTAGAAAACCCTGGAAAACTCCACTGTATCTACGCTATCGTAAATAATTAATTTATTTTGTACGAAATTTAAAATAGAAAAATTTTGTTCTACTCGATAATTCGCCAATCTTGGCACCTATATTGGCACTAGCTTAACTTACCCAGCAAAAACTTGGTAATGACTTGCCATTACTGAACAACTTACTTTTCAATGACTACTTCATACCATCTGCATTACATAGAAGTAGTTTGGTAATGGCTGACATATAATCTGATACCTAAGTACTTGTGTATGAGTTGATTAACGAAATTTATAATTCATTCGTAATAAAATGCATCTACGGTTGAAGTTTTTTCAAATCTAATACAAATTGATTTAAAATATTTGTTCTTACAATTTGTTTTTTTTTTTTATTATAAATAAAAAACAATTAGTAATAAATTTGAATATGAAAAATTATGCTGTACTGAAATTTTATAGTTAGTTGTAATTTTGGTGACATCGGGGTAATAAGTTATTTAACTCCCTATTTGTAAGCGAGGGTGGTAAGTAGTTGCCTCCAATAATTTAATCTCATATTTACGCTCTTAATTGAGTAAAAAACATCGTTTTTTCATACAAAAACTACACTGCCCCGGTAGATTAGCTGGTAGTGAGCTAGTCTATCAGCACCGAGGTTGCGCGATCGAATCCCGCCAGAGACAGAAAAAAAATTAAAAATAAAACAAAGTAAAATAAAATAAGAAAAAATAGAAAAAAAAACATAAAGAAAAGTAAAATAAAATAAGAAAAAATAGAAAAAAAAATAAAAAAAAAATTTTTTTTTAAAGTCATGACATGTTAGTTGTAATTTTGGTGACATCGGAGTAATAACTTGTTTATGTCCCTATTTGTAAGCGAATGTGGTAATGACTTATTTAACTCCCTATTTGTAAGTGAGGGTGGTAAGTACTTGCCTCCAATGACATCACCGTGTTAAAATAATGAGTTAAAATGCCAATGTATAAGTAGTGAAGAGTCGTTATATTAGCTTTTTAACTCATTACTTTGCAATGTAAGTTTTTGCTGGGTAACTAACTAAGTCCAACAGAATTTATGCCAAATCGAACAAATATTTTATTAAAATATTGGTTACGCGTGTGGCGTTAAATGTTTGTTGTGTGTGACCAACTATCAGTCTTATAAGTTTAAATCATTTGCCCTTATTCATATTGCAATACAAATCCGGTTAAACTAGTTTGGTAATTTCAACGTTAAATTTGTCTACGCCTTTTTTCAAGTTTTCTTTTAAAATATAGCAACATTTGTATTTTTATTTACTTTTTGAACTACCGAAAAACAATTGCAAAAAACACTACACTTTAACTGGTAGGTAAGACATATGAGCTTAAATTATGACAAATTCGTAACACGATTGATATGTATACGCAGCTATTTGTAGAAATTACGGGCTTTAATAAAAGTTTTTCGTCAATTTCGAACATTTTTTGAAATAAGAACTTATGGCGTTTCGGCTGTGCCGAATCTTTGATACCCTCCACCGACACTTCGAATGTTTTAGGACTAATATCTGCATGATGTCTATTTATTATTATAATCTTTGTAAAAACAGACATCTGCATTAAAATTTGTTGCGGTTTAGACCTATATAAAATTATTGATCGACAATCAGAATCAATTTTAAAAAGTTCGAGTAGAATATCAGTTTAAGATGAACTTAAATGATTTTCAAGAGAACAAATTATATAAAAGCCATGGTAAGCTATGAACCAATCATCCCAAATTCTGCAGAACGATTTCTGGTATTAAAAACATAAATTTCAATACAGCGGTGAAATTAGTTTAAGCGTTTGCAGTAAATTTCAAAAGGCTGCTAAAATGGAATATAAGGAAAATTATGGACCGTATATCACAAAATTGCATAACATTTTTTCTGGCCATATGAAGCTAAACTGGAAGAAAGTTTACCGCGTATTTAATTATTTTACCAGAGTGGGCTTTATATGAGGCCTATGGTAAGCTATGCACCGATCTTCACCAAATTTCACAGTGTCATTTCTAGTTCTATAAAACTGTGATGTATCAAATTTTGTTATGATAGCGTTATTTTTTACGTTTTTAGGCGTACTAAGCTGTGTTCCGGGAGTAAGGTTTATATGGGGCCTATGGTAAATTATGGACCGATCTTCACGAAATTTCACAGTCTTATTTTTAGTTCCAAAAAATTTTGATGTACCAAATTTTGTTATGATAGCATTATTTTTTACGGATTTAGGCGTACTAAACTGTTTTCTGGAAGTAGGTTTTATATGGGGCCTATGGTAAATTATAGACCGATCTTCACGAAACTTAACAGTTTCATTTCTAGTCCTATTTAACTGTGACGTGCCAAAATTTGTTATGATAGCATTGTTAGTTAGGGTTTTAGGCTTACTATACTGTTTTCCGGGAGTAGGGCTTATATGGGGCCTAGGGTAAATCATGGACGGATCTTCAAGATATTTTACAGCGAGATTTCCAGTTAAATAAAACGAACTGTTGCGAAATCTTATATCATTCTGTGCATTTTTCCACCATTTATGTTAGGGGGGTGTGCTGGTAATCGCAAACGCAAAACGCAAGAATTTGGAGGCTGTTTATAACACACTTTTAATCAAATTTTTATAACTTTTGTTATAAAATTCTGTTTAGTAGAGAAATGTTTGTATAATATTTGACATAAAATTCTTTTATTACAGAAATCTTACTAAAAAACGACTTTTAAAATTCTTGCGTTTTGCGTTTGCGATTTCCAGCACACCCCTGTTAGTTTTTGTAACAAAATTATCAATTTTTTTTAGGTGGTGGTTCCACATTTTGATTCATAGCTCAGATCCTATTGAACCGATTTTGCTGGATTTCAATCCCAAACTGCTTAGGATAGCTACAAGCAATTTGACACCAAGTTTGTTTATTTCTTTTGAGTTTTTCGAAAGTGAGCGTGTTTTCAACAGACGGACAGACAGACGGACATGGCTAAATCGACTTAAAATTACTCAAGGACCCAGAATATATATACTTTATAGGGTCTGAGATGAATAATAAAAAAGTTTCACACGAAATGACAAACTTAATATACCCTCTTCACAACTAATTGTGGTGGAGGGTATAAAAATGCAATTTGGTGTCTGTTACTTAAAAATTTTGCTGCCGAATAGGGGTGAGTTTTTTTTAGAATAAAACAAGCCACCCTTTTCGGGAGCAAAATTTTAAAGAAACAGACTCCAAATTGCATTTTTTAAAATAAAATGTCACATTTTTTTGTATAAAAAAAAACATCATTAATAAAATTTTAATTAGTTGTAAGTCAAAAATTGGGATTTTTTAAATTTAGATACATGTTCTAAATATTTGAGAATTGTATAAAACTAGTAACGAATAATATATTTAATAGCCATTTTAACATTAGCGCCATCAGCATAGGAAATGACTAGCGTAGAATGCTCTTAAGGACAAATTTTTGTACATATGAAATTATATCATGGGCCACTAAGGTGGTGGAAGGGCGCTTTTGTGTGAGGTTAGCATAAAAATTTGTCAAAAACTTAAGATCGATCGGTTAAAACGCCGCACGAGTGTTAAAGTTTGTAATAACGAAATTGAGGACAAATGGATAGAAAAACAGGGTTACCGTTGGAAATTTTCGAAACGGGTCACAAAAGGGTATTTTCCAGAAAAAGGGGTCAAAAAAGGGTATTTAAATAAAAAAGGGTCGACTTTTTAAAAGCAGTGTTTCCCATTTCAAACAAAAAATAGTGCTTAAAAAACTAAGTTTTTTGTATGGAATGCCCTTTCCTGTTTTTAACACATGACAAAAAGTTTGTTCTTAATCATTATAACTCATTAGTTTAATACTATTTATGTTATGTTCCGACATTTTCTTTTTTTTACCTATTTAGCGATTTTGCATAAATTTAAGGGTTTGTTTCCAATTTTGCAATCGTTCGCGAATTTTAGCCCTGTTCGCTATAAACATAAACCAAAGTCACCTTTTTTACAGGGCACTCTTAACATTGTCGATTTAAAAGGGGGCGAAAAGTTCAATGCGTTATGCCGTTGTTAAAGGTGATTTTTTTAGCATAAAACTTGCTACTCTTTAAGAGAGCAAAACATTTTTAAGAAACGAACAGCTAATAGCATTTTTAAATAAAATGTCACATTTTTTTTTTGAAAAGAAATCATCATGTTATTAATAAATAAAAAATAACAAATACTATGTGTATGAGTTATGTTTTCTATTAGGGAAATTGTACTTTACAATCGAAAATCTAATTAGAAGTCGTAGAAAATCTTTTAACACAAACTTTTTTAATGTACGTTCTATATTTTGTTATTAAATCTTCACTTGAAGTCCATCTCCGCTTATTTCGAAAACATTTGTTTAGCACTAACGTTCAGCAGTGTTGACAAAAAAAAAAAAAACAAAAAGTGACTGCTATTTACGAAAAGGGTCAAAAAGTGGAACAAAATAGGTGAAAATGATACAAAAGGATAATTTTAAAAAAGGGTCATAAAAGGTATCAACACCGTCGAAAAAGGATCAAATTAATATTTAGTATCACAACGGTAACGCTATAGAAAAAGCTTGTTACTACTCAGAAGTCGCCTTTAGGGAGGTAAAATTAATGAGCAAACCCCATAATTTTTGTGTCACCGATATTTTTTACGCTCTATATTTAACCCTTTTAGGGGGGTCCCCACACAAAAAACTAAATTTTCACGAAAATTTATAAAAAAAAAAAACCATTAAATTACACCAAGTTAAAAGCTTTGAATTTGAATCGCATCGTCGACCCGTATTTTTTTTAAACTACAACATTGGTACTGTGACTCTAATAAGCCGATTGTGTACACGAGAAAAGCCTGCTAGGCTAGCACTGCTCTAAAACGTAAAAAAATTTTTGGGTTTTTTTGTTTGTTTGACTGTTGCAATTTAGAAAATCTCTGAATTATAATTAACATTTTTTTAAATCTTTTCATACATTGAGGGTCTACCTTAATGTGGCACTTACACAATTAAATGGTAAGTAATATTTTGAAAAGCTTATTTCGACTGAACACCACCAATGCATTCACTTTAAAATATTTTTTCTTTCTGCTTTTCGCTGTTTAACACTTGTATTAATGTTATGCAGTGCATTCATCAGCTTTTCTTTACAGCCCCAAGACATGACTTAACTTTACAGAACTGCTTACAAACTTTATTAACTGTTCCGAAAATTAGGAATAAGTTGCTACTTCCTTTTCATTGCTTATCTCTAGTCGAAACGAAAACAAAACTTCAAAAAATATAAAACTTTCAGATGGTTTTTATTGTATTAAGAAATGCAAATAAACTTTTCTTGACTGATTGAAAACGAACGAAACCGGAAAACAATGGTTTTTTATTTTTTTCGCATAACATTTACTAGGTTTTTCGTTTTTTCGCATAAGTACATACATATTTTTTGGTATTAGGTAAATTAAATGATGTAAATCTTTTATGTAATCTTCTAGAGGCGGGAAGTTGAAAATGATGTATAAATGCTGATTGAAAGGGGCTGCAAATATTCCTATTAGGCATTGTATGTTTTATTTATATACTAAGGATATTGTTTGGTGAAGATTTCACACATTAATAAAACTCATTTTAATGATTTGCTTAGATATGTGTATTCGAAAAATAATTCAAGTGTAATGCTTTCTGAATTTATTACAGTAAAACACGATTACAACGAACTCTTGGATATCAAGAGTTAAGTTCTTTTAAAACGTGCTTTGCTTTATCTATATTTAAAAGAACCATAAAATTAATTTGAGACCGGAAAAAGTGGTTCGTTATATTCGATGTATGTTTTACTGTATGCATAAAATATGTGTATTAACAAGCTACTAATAAACAGAATAATTAACACCTTTTTTTAGTTAAAATATACTATTCAAATCATTATTTTCTTAAATTGATTCCATTGTCTAATTTAGTCTTCTTCACTTACACTGAGATAAATAACAGTTTTGAATTTATATTAAAGAGACAATGTTTAATTTTTACATTTTCGTACCCGCATCACAATAGTGGAAAGGGTATTATGCTTTTGTTCTGATGTGTGTTACACCTAAAAATATTGGTCCAAGTCCGATCAACTCTGAATCACTTTTTGAATGGATCAAACTAGAGCTTGCTAAAAACCAAAAAAATGTGAAACCGCGGTTTCGATTTAAAAATGATTAAAACCGGTTTTCGGCTTTGAAAATATCCAAGTAAAACTACATACATATTTATTTTTTTTTGTATGTTATTGAACTTTTTTATTTGTTTCAACTCAGGCACTCTCTATCAAAAAAGAAGCATTTGTTATTCTTAAGCGGCCCATACACTTGCAATATTATTGTATATGATATTCGCCATATTATTTCCATCCTATATTATGCAATAGGTCGCACATTGTTTTCATTCATTCAATAAAAAGGTGAACATAACCTATAGGAATAACATAAACAGAATTGTACAATGTTGCCAACACATTCTACTTTATTTTCGTTGTGCAATAAAAATCAAAAGTCTTTTGATTGTTGCCAATATATTGTGCCATCATCGAATATCACATACACATTGGCGATATAATAGTACAGTACGTAAAATTGAACAATTTTATTGCAAGTGTATGAGCCGCTTTAGTACTTATTATAAAGTTAAAGAATTTTGAAATACGATGCCATTGAACCAGGCTGTTATGTATAAAGTTTTTTTTTCTGAAGTACGAGTGCATATTATGTATAAATTGCAATTTCTTTTATCATAAATATATATTTAAAGTAAAAGCTAAAACCAAGGTTTTTTCGTCGGTTTTAGGCATTAAAACCGCGGTTTCGATTTCCGTTAAAACCGAACACAATCCCTAGATCAAACGATGTCGGTCCATCCGACTGACTGGCTGTCCATGTAAACCTTGTGGGCAAAGTACAGTACGCAATATTTTAGAAAATTTTGTACATACTTAGGTCCTAGTGGTTAAAAGGATCATGGTAATAATTGGTCCATAAGTTCACAGAGCTTTCTTCCTTTCCGGACAAGTGTATCTGTGCCTATAAGCCATTTACTAATGTTGGTATTTAGATTAATTTTGGTAAAAACTAATTTTATTGCAATCTAAAGCATTCAATTCAATTTTATAAGAACAGGCCCATGATCATGAACCCCATATAAAAAATACTCTCGAAATTAACTTTGAATGCCATAACTTCCTTATTAATATCGGTATTGGCATTAAATTTGGCTTGACTTCGACAATAACTCTGGCTGCTGCGTCTTGTCAAAATTTTGCGTCGGTAGGCCCAAAACTAAACATACGTTCTAAATTTCCCTTCGGCCACTTAATCACTTAAAGACACACAATTTCATATAGGTCAGTAATATTTAGCACAAAGAACTTTTACATGAATCCTTAAAACATAACAACGCCCATGGGTCCCAAATAGGGTACAGTCTCGAAAATTTTTCTGTACTGTAGGTCATCATAGGGTCCAGCTTGACCGACTTTACTTTTCTACTTGTTCTCATTGAAATATTCGTGGTATTCACACCGAACTTGTTAATTTGTTACTCGGTAGCTTGTTAATTTGTTAAAGTTACCAACTGTGAACGGCCCCCATTTTTAAAGCTTTGTTAGTCTGGTAACTTTCGTAGTAAAACAGCTGATTTATTGTTCTGACACAATTTATTATTCTGGAAAAAATAAAACGTGCCACGAGAAAGTGTAAAAAAAACAATTGTCAACCATTTAATTACTCATGCTTTGAAACAAATAACGTTTGCTGACGGTAAGTAGACAAGATTTATCGAAGTTTAATAGTTTAATTACAAATAATTTAATAATGCAGAAATTTTCCACGATGAAAAAGATGAAACCGAAAATGTACTGGATGAGCTGTATGAAGATTTACATGCTGTCATGAAGTGTCGCAGAGGAGTTGTGTATGAAGTTCCAAAATCAATTTATTGGCGCGAAGATGTTTTGCCTTAAATGGATAAAAATCGTTTCTGCCAGATGTTACGCATGAATCGCGAGCAATTTGCTTATTTACTATATCTTATATGAAGCGACAAAGTTTTTTCCAACAGCAATTTATGCTCCACTTTTTTCCATTTTTGTTCGAATGCGCTTTTTCTTTTGGTTATCCACTATAAGAACAGTTTATGATTAATTAAAATAAAATAAAAAATCATTTTATTAACAAACTTACTCTCAATGTACACGACGATTGCCAAAACACAAATATTTTTTTAGAAATGTATCACAAATGACTTTTTTATTATATTTATTTAGAAACTGCAACAGCTGATTGTGAGTTACCAACAAACAACTTTTTTATCAGGGGTGACGTGTCGTTAATTTGTTAAATGTAAATGCGGTAGCGCGTTAAATATACAAAAACAAAATGCGTGTAAAAAAGTAACGATTAACGACTAACAAACTAACAAGTTCGTTGTGAATACCACTATTATGTTAATTCAAATAAATTATTTTTTATTATTCTGAAAGATTAATTTAATTTAGTTTCATGAATTAGACAACAATTACTTTTATCAAGCAACGCTGTTTGTTACACAATTTCTTTCACTTTTATTCAGTGAAGTTTAAGATTTTATACTAGATGTTTGCTATTTCTTTTTAAAAATGCTACTGAGTAAATTTTACATTGTAATCTTGATCATTTTTAGTCTGCTGTTTATGACAGTATTTGCCATCAACTGTCAACCGTGCAAATTGCTTGAAGCTCGTAAAACTCATGCAAATTCTACAAAATTAAAAATAAAAGTTAATTAAATTTTTCGCGAAAAATGTGCCAAATTTGCTTCTGCTTATAATTTAGATATACGATTTGTTAAAGAAATCATTAAAAAGGAAATTAAAATTAAATTTAAAAGAAATAAGAACTAATTATGTCTTCAAGTTATATGTTGAAAAGCTTTTAAGTTTCAGTGAACGAGGTAAAAATTTATATAATATAAAAACAAAATATATATTTTTAAAGCTAAGAAATGACAGCTTCCCAAATGACTTGAGGCCTAACCAGAATGTGAATAACTTGGCTTAAGCAACTGAGTGAATACATGTTAATCATATGTGTAAAACCATGTTGACCTTAAGGGAACTTTTTGTTAAATTTAATGCAACTGTAATTTGCTTAAGCAAAGTGCGAAACTAATCGCACATTCCGTACGGAATCGCAAATTGTGTAGTGTGGCCAGATCTCAAATTATTTTACAGCTAAATTTGGCGTTAGAAAAGGACAGAAAACTATCTTAAGGATTTTAAAACTAATGCTAAATAATTTGCAAGAGTTTTGTTTAAAATTTATTCACAATATAAAATTTTGTTTAAAATTATATAACGCTAAGGGCCAGTTTTTGACTTCATATTTAAACATTTACTATCTGTAAATGCTATTTAAATACGAAATTGAGCTTTACGGGGCATTTTTTATATATGTAATACTTGATGATGTTTTAACTTGACAAGTGCTCTTAATATTACTATGAACAAACCCAAAAACAAAAAGATAAGCAAAAATAATCAGCTATTTCTCTGATGACACCTTTAAAATAAATATGGTTACCTAAAACGCAAAAAGCCTTATACAACATTTTTAAAATTTCGTAGAAGAAGCAAAAAACTATTTATGATATATTAATAAATTGACTTAGGCCCGTTTTCACAACTTATCGATAGCTAAAAGTAGACTTTAACCGGCCTTATTAAAAGTTTCCCATTATTAAAACTTTACTTTAACCTTAAGGGAGCGATAAAATAAATTAAGATTCATCCTATCTGGTAGATAAAGTTAAAGTTGTAACAATGGAACACTTTTTATATGGCCGATAAAATCCCACCTTTAGCTATCGGTAAGTTGTGAAAACGGGTCTTAAACTGTTAATAATTTATTTATAGTAATATCTACAAGTTGTTTTAACAATTAACCCTATGCAAACGGTTTGTTATCGTTAATCCTGTACATAATCGCTTTTGTAGATAGGGCCGTTTTTGTTTTATTTATAAAATCGTTAAATTTGGTCGAAAGGTTCCAAAATTAATACGATTTCCGTATGACGTGCTAAATTCCTTTTTCATATTTGATAAATACACTGAAATTTATTGTTGAGGGAAAGCTAGCTTCTATGCGCATTTCACTGGTTGCTTAGGCCAGCTCATCAGGAAACCTTTTGCAAAAATTTTAGAAAAGCGAAAAATATTAAACAAATTAAACCCTAAAGCGAATAAGAATTATAAACACTCCAAGTCTTACTTGTAGCAATATCAAAGCTTAAACAAAACACCAACAATAAACAGTGAGTTTATCTTTTCTTACATCCCCCTACAATTGGTTGGGTTCTTTCCGACTCGAATTGTAGTTGTAAGTGGGTAAAAAGAAAAACAAACTGCTTCATTCTATTTTCTTCGTAAACCAACAAAAAACCAATTTGCCAATTCAGTTTGTTTGTGTCTTTTAAGTTTTGGGTAACGATATACTTTACAAGTCTTTTTATATTTTGTTATGCTGCCATTTTTTTATATTAATTTAATATGATCAAATTAGATGGAGATACATATGGCGGTTTGATTTTGAAAAATACCATATCGCACTTAATCAACAAGAGGATATTAAATTAAGAATTTTAATATTTCCATTAGAATCAAACCAAATTTTAATTTTCATTAAAGGCATATTCATTACCAAAAAGAAGCCAAATTTCCACAATATTTTTACAGCGGGTAGATATGAATATTACGTGTCGATTTCTTCCAAAAAGTGAAACATAATAGTTTGAGAGAAGTTTCAGTAAAATATTTTATTTAACCGCAAATCTTCTCATAATTTGTTTAGTGGATAAACAAGAGTAAACAGTATCCCTTTTATTCATTGAAAAATATTTTAATACTTTAAAAGGCTTCTTGAAAAATTTTTTTTATTGGAATTGGTTTTTTTTAACCTTTTTTAAAAATTTCTATGCAAGATTTCCTTTTTTTGTCATACTGACGATATAAAAGTCACACTGTTCAGGCAGCTAAATTCATAATGAATCATTTACTCTCTAAAATTTACTCTGTGGTACCTAAAAAAACAAACAAATACAATTTTTAACAAATAACAAACAACAATACATTAACACTGAATTAAATTGTTTATATTTGTTGTTTATACACAAGATACAGAAATCTTGTTTAAATTACAAAAAACAACACTTTAAATCAATAATTAAACAGATAGTAAAAGAGAGATAGCAATAGAGAACAGTCTAAGCTAATTAAAATATTCTACAGAGCCATTCAAGTGCGAAACTGATAAATTGCAATTCAGTCTGAAGTAGACAAACGAACTTGTCTCACACCAAAATTTCATTGAGATTTTGTAAATTAAAACTTTAATCAAAAAATTATCAAAATGAAATTCTTCGCTTTAATCTTGTGCATTTTCCTAACAATCTCCGCTACCTTTGTGGGCGTGAGTGAAGCTGCGTTTTGTCCTTGTGATTTGTCCAATAAGGAAAAGATTTGCGGTTCGAACAGTGTCACTTACAAAAATCGCTGTGAATTCGAGTGCACTCAACGGGAATACAAAAAATTGGGACGCACTTTGAATATACGTAATGTTGGAGCTTGTTCAAGTTCAATGGACCCGATGAAATAAGAGGAAAGAAGAAGCATGAGTTTTCACTGAATTTGACTTGTAAGAGTGTATAGTGCGATAGTATCTTAACAATAGACTTGAAACAATAAGTGGAGATTTGTTAATTTAAACTTGAGTTTTGTTATTGTGCACATTCAATTAATACTCAAAAATTTTACAATTCAATATGTTTATTAAATTATTATGAGATTTTACTAATAAAAACAATAAATAAATTTATTATTCAATTAGTGTTGTGTTTTCATCTTTATTTGGTGATACTTTAAGGTGAATTGTGTTTTGTAATCAGTCTTCTGTAGAAAATGAATTTTTGGTGCGTCAAACCACTAATTAACATTAACATAAAGTTCGTAATTGTTTTTTTTTTTCATAATTTGTTTTCAATGGTGTCAACGTATCATATTTGTAATGAGTTATTTTTCTTGAATAGGTATAATAAATAAATAATTCTTTTCAATAAATGTGTGAAATCGTTAACATTATTAAAAAAGTTATTTAAAAAAGTATGTTGCGTAATAATGCAATCTTTTTTTTCAATAAGAACAAGTATCACGTAAATTTTAGATGTTTTTTAAAGTTATGGACATTAAAAAACATTTTTTAAAATTCATTTTTATATGTTAAAATTTGTAAGTGTTCGAAAATATTTTTTGTTTAATTTGCCGAATGTCCACAAATTTTATACAAAAAACACAAAAGCAGATTAGCAAAATTTCCATCATCATAAAAAAAATTTTTTTTTGATAATTTTTAAATAATTCAATGATTAAAATTTAAACTACAAAAAACGTTTACACCGTACAGTCCTCTTTCATAAGGCTGAAAAAAACTAGTTAAAAAAAAATAAGTTCCGATCCTCAAAGAACAAAGTAATGATTTTTAGTCTTATTAGTTTTCAAAAAATCGAAAAAGATAACTTCCATTTTGGGCAAATTTTGTGTTTTTCTTCCAAATGTTCGCTGGTCTACACTCGGACTTGTATTACGAGAACAAAATAAAATTTATGAAAATGTGGAATGCCCTGTATTTCACACATGACTAAAAGTTTGATCTTCTCTTTATGCTATTTATGTTATTTTCAAACATTATGCCGATTAGCGATTTCAAGTAAATTCCAGGGTTTGTTTCCAACTTTGCAATTTTTGCCATGTTCGCGGTTGAAGCGATTTTTTTCTATAATTCTGATTCTTTACGGCTCCACGAAAAGCCCCCCAATGAAATAACGCCCAAACGAGAAAGGAAATATTCCCCAATTTCATATGAAATAACTCCCAATTTTTTTGGGCCGTTTTTAATTTTTTTGGGGAATTATTTCATTCCTCATTTGGGGTTTTCAAATTATGAAATAATCTCCAATGAAATAACACCCAACAAATTTTTAAAATTCGGGGCTTGTTTAATAGCGTGTTTAATTTGGGTGTTATTCCATTTTTTTTCGGGGGTTATTTCATTTTTAAAGCTGTTTGTTTTTGAGGGTTATTTAATTTTATTTGGGGTTTATTTCATTTGCTTAGTTTGATCTTTTTCCTTTTTTTTGAAAATTCAAGTTACTGTTTTATATAATAACAGTGTCAACATATGAGTACAATCTGCCTTGCATGTTGAGTTGAGTTGTTGTAAAAAATAAAATATTTTCAGTTGTGCATCATAGTTCGGACGCTTTACATCATCTCGTGTTAATATTTAAAAAAATGGAATTCGAAATTGTTGGTGGAAAACGAAGAAATAGCAATTTGCTATATTCTTTAAGTGAAAAACAATTATATTTAAACAGTGGAGGTAGTTGTGTAAAGGCCAAACGTAAAAGGCAAATTGTCTTCCTTATTATGAATCTAATTATGAAGAAAACGCCTGCGGGCCTCCACACGATTCATTTCAATAATTTTGCGACTTTGCTGTTGGTCCATATTGACTTCATGAAAGCCTTGGTGAAACTGACTCTTTTATGAATTTTGGGCATAATTTCATTTTTGTTGCTGATTGCGTTTATTTCATTTTCATCAATGGGTGTTATTCCATATGAAATAACTTCCAAATATTGGGGGTTGTTTCGTTTTCATTTTGGGGTTTATTTCATTTATTTTTCGATGATATTTCATTCACTGCTTTTGGGTGTTATTTCCTATTTTTTGGGGTTTATTTTCTGGGCGTTATTTCATTGGGGGGCTTTTCGTGGAGCCATTCTTTACAGCTTTAACGAGTTTTAACAAATATTAGATTTTGCTAACGTGCCGTTGTTACCAAATTTTTTTTGCAAATTTCCGCTAATGTAGCCATTTTTACTGAATTTTTGCCGTTCCTTAAGTTTTATGGACTTTTAATCAATTTTATGGCTCGTTTTATATTTTCAAAATTTTCGCGAGTTTTTGTTTTTTTTTAGCAAATTTTTTCAAAATTTTAGCAATTTTCCCTTTGCTCCTTGAGGTAATCGTCGCCGTTATAAAAATAGCCCTATATATAAACTGAAGTCACCAGTTTTACAGGTCACTATTAACACTGTCCATCTATACAGGGCGTAAAGTGTAATATCTTATGACATTAGTAAGGGTGAAGTTTTATGAAAATGCCTCCCTTTTAGATAGCAAAATATTCTTAGAAACATTTTTGTTATAAACAGTACACCAAAAGATTCCAAACTTCAAGCAAAAACAAAAAGTACACTTTGCTATAGACATATGAATCTTTATTTCATTTATTATTTAAAAATTATAAGTATTTAAAAACTTATTCAAAAATGTTCATATTTTCTTAATTACTAAGTCTGGGTTCACACTATGAAAGTTTTTTTTCAGAAAGTCTGAGTTTATTGGTGAGAGGAGAAGAGAACATGTTGTTCCTTTTTCCCCTCTCACCCATAAACTCAGACTTTCTGAAAGCAAACTTTCATAGGTGATCCCAACTAATATCTTTTGAAATAAGAGCATACATTTTTAACAACTTTAACCAACTTTCCGTTATTTTCGAAAAACGTTGAAGATTTGAATTGAGTTAATTAATTATTTTGCTACAACAGAATATGAAATCCAACAAACAATATCGGCTAAAATGCCGGACGTATCCATGGTTATATCCACTAAGAAAAGTATTTTAAAGTTAACACAAATTCAATGATTACAAGCGAATGTATCTAGTAATGACCAAAATATATACAGACATGAAAAAATGTCTGGAAGCAGCAGTAACAGTAAAGAAGATAATGATTTTATTGTTCTTATTAACAGGAACACTGTTCAACCTAAGACATCAATATAGGAATTACTCTTTTTCGCCAACACATACATAGAAGTTTTAAACAGTACCCTGTAGTAAATTAAATAGTCAGTTGCAAAAAACACTAACTATAAATTAACTATTTTTCAAATGACTAGAAATTGGTTTAAATCTCATGTAGATATCAACCAAAAATATTGCATAGAGGCACACGTAAAACATAAATAAAAGCAAAATAAGTAGAACAAACATGCCATGAAGTCAAATTAAAAAAAATGTATACAAACATATTCAAATAATTTAAAATAATTTAAAATTTAAGCAGTACAAATCTGTTTATGTACACGAAATTATGTAGCGTATTTATTTCAGCACTATTATACATCATCATTTGAAGCAATTTGATGCAAAATTTGCTTAAATAATTATTTCTATATAAATATATATGTATTTATATATTTACATTTATTTTTTTGACAAAATTTTTTATTAATTTAAATAATTTATTATAAACCGACTATACTATTAAGTAACTACAAATTGGTTGAAAAATAAGTAGTTAGTAGTCAATTTAAAAGTCATGCAGAGATAACCAATTGACTACAGCCTATGGCATGCCTAAGTTAAAATAATGAGTCGTCGACAAGGAAAAAATTCACTTAATCAACTAGATGTGGTTATAAAAAAACCAGTTTGAAGTTACTTAAAAATGTGTTTGACTTCCTACAGGGTAGATACTCTTGAGAAACCGACATTTAACTGTCCATATAAAAAGCAAGGGCTCTCTAAATATGTGTGAAAATTCCGTCCACTAGGCCGTATCATTTTCATTTTTCAGATAACGTTGAAAGCACAGCTGTGCTCCTTTTTTTCAAACTAAATAGGGGAATGTCAAAAGTAACTTGTGTTTTTTGACATATCGACCACCGAAAGCAACAAATAAAATACAATGTTGTGTTTTTGGTGTTGTGACTTGTTATGGTCAGCGTTACCGTTGTGATACTAAAGTATAAATTTGACCCTTTTTCGACGGTCTTGATACCCTATATGACTTTTTTTTTAGTTTACCCTTTTATATCATTTTTAACTAATTTGTGCCACTTTTTGACCATTTTTGGAAATACCACTCACACGTTGTTTCTGTTAAACAAATTATTTCGAAATAATCATTGCTTAAAAATAAACTTTATAACAGACCCAGTGTCTACTTACAATCCCATGCTTTCTTCTCATAATTTGTTCAAAGCGGAGATGGAGGAATGGACTTCAAGTGAAGATTTTATACAAGATTTTTAACAAAATATAGAACGCACATTCCTAAAAAGTAGTTAATGTTCGCAAAAAGTTTGTGTCAACCCATTTTTACTTCTTCTAAACTAGATTTTCGTTAGTGAAGTACAAATTAGAGTACAATTTCCAATTTGTTATTTTTTATATACATTTTTTATTTACTGAATAACTTATGGGATTTCTTGTATAAAAAAAACGTTACATTTTATTTAACAAATGCAATTTGGTGTTCGTTTCTTAAAAATGTTTTGATCTCCAAAAGGGTAATGTTTTATTCTTATTCTATACTTTTTGCCCCGTATAAATCAAGAGTGTGGAAAGTGCGCTGTAAAATAGGTGACTTCAGTTTATGTATGGGGCTATTTTTAAAACGACGATTGCCTCAAAGAGCAACAAAGCTACGCAAAAATTTAAAAATTCGGAAAAGTTTGCAAAAATAGCGAAAATTTTTTATATTTCAAACAAGCCTTAAAATTGATTAAAAGTCCCCAAAACTAAAAGGAATGGAAAAAATACGAAAGAAATAAGGTCAGGAGCTAAAAACAGGAGAGGGCATTCCATAAAAAAGTTAAGTTCTTTGATTTTTATTTTTTGTTTTGTTTATCAAAAACTTACTACTTTAAAAACCTTGACTCCTTTTTTGACCCCTTTTTCAGGAAAATACCCTTTTTGTGACCCTTTTCGAAAATCTCCAACGGTAACCCTTGTTGTAGTATCGCTACCACCGTAAACATGAATTCGCCTTGGGTCGTATGTTAATTTTTCAAGAAGAGAAAAGAGTAACAATTATTTTCTTTTTTACAAAATAAATGCTAACTCTATACCAAATTATTCGAAAACAGAAAAATTGCCAAAGGCAAAAGAGTACCAGCTTTTTCTGTATGTTAATGTAGGCTTTAATCTGTATGTATACATAATTTACCCAAAAGAGAGAAAAGCAAAGAAGTGCCAATTTTTCTCCAGTTTTAAACTTTTTAAAAACACCCTATATTTAAATCTTATCCATATTTCCATAAAAAAGAATAGAGGAATTATTATTTTTCGCCAACATAAACATATAAGTTTTGAGCACTTGATAGTCTTGTGCAGCTGAGATTCAACTATCCGTATGAAAATCAAGGAGCCTAAATATGTATGTATTTTCCGGCCACTAAACCATATGCAATCTGCATACTAAATTTATCGAAAAGAGAAAAACGTAAAAATTTTTTCCCTTTTTATATCATAAATAGTTACCAATATTATAATCTAGGCCATATGCTACGATAGCAAATTTTTTGAATGCTGAAAAAGTACCAAAGGTAAAAGTATACCAGCAATTCCTCTTTTAGACCAGCAGGAAGAACACTATATGTGGTTTATATGTCTGTATATATAACTAATTTTTCGAAAAGAGAAAAAGTACCATTTTTAAACCGTTTTACCCCTTAAAATGTACCAATTCCATTCCTAAAAAAGTACCCTATATTTTAATCTGGACGATAAATACAAAATTTATCAAAAAAAAAAATGTGTACCAAAGTTCCAGTTTTTCCCCATTTTACCTTTAAAATAGAATCCAATTTTTTTGATTTTCATAGATTTCAAGTACATCAATGAATGTATTTTGTCCCAACGTGACAATAATAATATATAATTATTATCTAAATTAACAGAATTTATTTAAACCCATAAAATGTTTGTAATTATGTTTTTTTTTTATAATATGGACATTTAAAAAATATGTCACTCAAAAATGTTAAAATATGCAAAAATATGCAGTTAAAACCAAAATATGCAAATATATGAATTTTTACCAAAATGTGCAACAATATGCAAAAACAAATCGATGCCATTTTAACGCAAATTTAATAATTCGGAAAGATAATTGGTCGACACGCATCCCTAGTAATAATCTTTTCTTTCTTTCGCCCCTAAGTAAACTTTAAAATGGGAATTGGCCATTTAAAACTCATGAATGTCTTTCATTCGCAGTACCATCTTTTAAAGGGTAGTGCTAAAGTAATTGCTAATTTCTTTCAACTGAAATATGAAATGAGTCATTGGCAGTAATACAATTTTACTTATAAATTTCAAAATTATTGTTATTAATTATTTTACATTTTGTTTTTTATCAATGATCTTATTCAAATTTCAAATCGACTTTGCGTTACAAACATAAGCATAAGCGCATAATAGCCTCCCCACATACTGTGCAGTAGGTTATTCAAATATTCCAAATCAACCTTTTACTTTTAATTGTTTAAATTTTTAATTAAAAAAGAGCAAACGTTAAATGAGCATAAACTTTTAAAAGATACTGACACTACAGCTGGATATATTGTGATGAAAAAGCAAGTCGAGTTGTTATCAGATTGTTAGTAGTAGATGAAAATTAGACTGGAAATTAACAAAACGGCCGATTGCAATTAACACGTCAGCGAAATACGTCATTAAGGCAGAACGAAAGTTTTGTCAGCATAGATAAAAAAGTATATTATTTATAACTCTAAATAAGAAGACATCAAATAAATTACTCACAACTTTTCCTTAGTTGAAAAACAAATAATAAAATAAAACAAAAGTGACTTTGACAAATTCATTGTTCAAAGAATTGCAAAAAACGGAATTGGTTATTTGTTACTCACCCACAAGTGTTGGTTGTTAAAAGTGTAAAATACATTCGATGTGGTTTTTTGCAACGTTTATCATTTAAGTGTTTTTTTCGTAGTGTTAAACGAGACGTGCTTTATAGTGATCTTGTGAAATTAAAAAATAATAATATTTATTTGTTTAAAAGATGAAAGTTCTCTTTCTTTTCCTGGCAATTTTACTCTTGAGCTGCCTTTTGCCTTCGACAGAAGCTGGTTTTTTTGGCCTTACCAAGAATAAGAAAAAGGAGAAGATATGTGGTTCCAATGGCATCACCTACGTTAATCGTTATGAATTTGAGAGGTCTCAATCATTCTATCAAAAACTACGCCGCAACTTGGAAATGGTTAATGAAGGTCCCTGTCCTAGAGAAATACAGCAAAAGATTTGATTCGATTATTGTTAATTAAATTTTTTTATTTTAAGACAAAGTGATAAAATGCGTTACAAACTTAAGAGTAATTAGTCATTTGTATACCGAAAAAATAAAGTTGGATAAAACCAAGGCGAATTGACTAGAAGGTGAGGTCAACTGTACAACAACACTGCTTCTGTGGTCGGATTCTCAAGAATATTGCTAGTTAAAAAAAGGTTTGTTTACATAAAAAACTAGTTTGTATAGAAACTTTGACAAGTCGACCACCGAAAAAAATACCATATGTTGCCTTGACCTCACATTCTATTGAATTCGCCTTGGATAAAACCTATACACATTGAAATAAAGTAACTAAGAGAGAACAGCTGATGTTGGCAGTATTTTACAAGGTCAAACTAAAAACTATCGCTTGGCAGCCTAGTAAACTGCGTTTTTTTTAAATTGAGTTCGCAATGAAATGCTAAAGTAGATTAATATGCAAAGTGTGTGGGTTTATTGAAAAAGCTCATTTACTTGATGAGAAACGGTAATTTTAAATATTTATAATGCACTGTTATGACGTTCGTAACGAATTGTGTTTAAATCATAATGTTGAGTCGTCTTGCGTCTTAATTAAGAGCTGGCGCCAAATTTCTAAGGCTCTTAATTACAATTTTTTTGCCATTTTGAATATAGTTTCACAATTAGTTTAAGCAAAATAATAATAAGTGCAATGAACAAAATCTGATAACCTCTGGTACTTTTTCTGTTTGTATTTATTGTTGTAATGTAAACAGATTAAAAGAAGAGGAACTACAATAACAACAACGAAAATAAGCAAACAAACTGATGCAAATACGCTGCAATTGTTAAATATTCAAACAAATAATTTAAAAAAAGCTTTATCATGCATTAAATGTGTACACGGCATTAATTAGTCATAGTGATGCAATTTTTTTAATAGTAACCATTGAAAAAAATTAAAAACAATTTGCAGTTTTAAACAGATAGCGGTAGAATATTCGAGTTTAACTGCTGTATTTCGAATTTGTATAAAGGGAGCTCCAATATAAACACACGATAGTCTCTAAATTATCGGCCATGTTCTGACAATCGCACGATTTGAAATCGCAAGACGCCAGATTTATTTTATGGTGTTCTTTCACTCGTACGTTTAGCTTGCGATCTGCCATAGTTTTTTACAAATATTCTAGTACTCTTTTGCAATTTGAAGTCGCCAAACTTCTTGCTATTGCGATTTACAGAACACCTAATATGCAATTATAAGTCAGAATCGCCCATTGTCAGATTGTCAGAACATTATAAAGTATCACCTGTAATGCGCGTGTGGTTGACATAAAGGTTGCCTTCCTAAACGCTTTGGGTGCAACAATGTAACGTAATTACAAGCTCGACAAAGTATTGCATTCTATACTTCATATGCTTCGCAGCTGGGCATCATTTAAATTGGCAATGCTTCTGCGAAATTTAAAATGCATTTGATTTGTTGTGTTGTGTTGTTAATTATAATTGCATGATTAAAACACTTATTCACATTATTCACACGATCTTTGAAACGAGAGATGACCAGATATGACCAGAAAATGCGTTAATTGAGTTGTTTTGCGGACCAGCCCGATTTTTGCAACTCTGACTCCTGTAGTTCAAAACAGGAAGACGCCGTGGATCGCCAAATTTCGAAATTATGTCGATTAAGAAAGCTATACAGGTGATAATGGTCTGCATTGATCGAAAAATATGCAACAAATTATAATACTTTAAAAATTCTTTTAAAAATATATTTACTTAACATTTTGGAAAATTTCGATAAAACAAATCTGAACCGCCTAAGACCCAGAACAGACGGTAAAATGTAACGAAATTATTGGTTTTAAACAAGTTTCAATCGCTTTGCACATATTCCGCAACCTTAATTGTACCAGAATGTGAGGAAATTATCACAATAATTTCGGATATTTTTTTAGAACAAATAAAACGCAAACACGAGTTTCCTGCACGCCTGTTTTAAAGAACAGATTTCCAATTCGTTTCAAGCCCGTTTCAAAATAGTCGCGTCATGTGCGGTATCTCAAAGGAGTCTATAGCAAAATGTATTAACAAAGTGATCTAAGTACTATAACAATGCTACAATTAAACAAGTTAGAGTGCTATATTCGGCTGTGCCGAATCTTTGATACCCTCCACCGACAGTTCGAATGTTTAAGGATAATATCTGTATGATGTTATTATTATCTTAAACTGTGACGATTTATTATTAATTATGGTTTTAGGTGTACTAAACTGTTTTCCGGGAGTAGGGTTTATATGGGGCCTAGGATAAATTATGGACCGATCTTCACGAAACCTTACAGTGTTATTTCGAGTCCCATTCTGTGCATTTTTCCACTATTTATGTTAGTTTTTGTAGTTTTGTACTGAAATTTAATAAAAAAACAAGTTAGAGTGCTATATTCGGCTGTGCCGAATCTTTGATACCAACCACCGACAGTTCGAATGTTTAAGGAGTAATATCTGTATGATGTCTATTTATTATTATCTTAAACTGTGACGATTTGTTATTAATTATTGTTTTAGGCGTCTAAACTGTTTTCCGGTAGTAGGGTTTATATGGGGCCTAAGGTAAAATATAGACCGATCGTCACGAAATTTCCCAGTGTTATTTCTAGTCCTAAAAAACTGTGACGTACCTAATTTTGTTACGCTAGCGTTATTTTTTACGGTTTTATGCGTACTAAACTGTTTTCCGGGAGTATTGTTTATATGGGGCTTAGGGTAAATTATGGACGGATCTTCACTAAATTTAACAGCGTGATTTCCAACCAAATAAAACAAATTTTTGCAAAATCTTATCTCATTCCGTGCCTTGTTCCAGCATTTATGTTATTTTTTATAACAAAATTATCAATTTTTTTAGGTGGTGGTTCCACATCTTGATTCATAGCTCTGGTCCTACTGAACCGATTTTGCTGGATTTCAATCCCAAACTGCTTAGGATAACTACAAGCAATTTGGCACCAAGTTTGTTCATTTCTTTTGAGTTGTTCGAAAGTGAGCGTGTTTTCAACAGACGGATAGACGGACAGACAGTCGGACATGGCTAAATCGACTTAGATTTACTCAAGGACCCAGAGGAACAGAGTTGTATTTATGAAGAAAGGATTAAGTAAGTGCCGGTTCACACACGTCAAGTTTTAGTCGTCAAGTCTTGAGTTTTTAGGAAAGAGGGAAAAAGAAATGGCATTCTCCTTTCCGTTCTCTTCTAAAAGCTCAAGACTCGACGATTCAAACTTGACGTGTGTGTACCAGAACTAACTACTTTTGAGCATCAAGTAACAAAAAAAAGTCCAAATACTTGATACCCGGTACTCACTACTCAATACATTCCCAGCACTATTTAGGATTTATTAACGATTCTTTTTGCTCATTTGTATTATTTTATTGCAGGAAGGAGGGTTTTGCATTTCTTTAAAATATATTTGGTAAATTTTGCAGAAACATTGCAATAAGAAAGAACTTTTGACAACCTTCAAAGTTAAAAAAAATTTCAAACAAAAGTATCGGAAACCTTTTTTTTCGTAACATAATTCTTTCCAAATAAATGTTGTAATCGTCGGAAAAATTTTTATGGGCTGGATTGTCGTAAAATTTATTTTTGCCAGGGGGCTATAATATTTTCAAAATTCAAGTGCTGCTTCCACCTGGTAATACGTTATTTTAACCCTAGAAAGATAAGGTACGTCTGTGAGACGTACCCCTTTTCAATTTTTTGCTTTTACTTTCACATTTGTTAACAAACAACTTTCTCACGTTCAATAATCTCAGTTGTTAGCAGTATGTTGTAAGCAGTGATGTTAGATGTTTTTTTCGAAATATCGTCAAAATTTAAAAAAAAAAATCGTCAAAATCGTCAGTAGTTTTGAAAAAAACCGTCAAAAAATCGTCATATAAAAAAATCGTTTTTTTATAAACACGGATATATCACTCTATTAAAACATAAAAAAATATTGAGTATAAAATCATACAAAACCAAAAAATATAGAATTTTTAATACTGAAGACGATTTGGTGCGGCTTTGATATTGCTCTCCGGAGATTTTCGTCAAACAATTCCCGTCATCCCCAAATCTTCTGCTGCAGATGAACTTAACGCCTGCCTGAAATCGTCGCCTTTGTGGAGGCATGTCCAGAAGTTGCAATTGACCGCAAACATAAGAGTCGTGTTGCAGAACGACCCACAGTGCTTTGGCCCATAGACATAAATCAAAAAAAAAACAAGTCTTATATTGTGCTTAAAAATGTACAGATCGATAGATAACAAAATAATTAAAATGAATTTTGAAGAATTTTTTAGATTTAACTCTTTTTGGCGGCGCTAGAGGGCGCCAAAGTTTGAGAATTTATAGTAAAAATGGCCAAACAACTACTTGAGTTTTACATGCTTTAGGAAAACTGTTGTAAAACTGTTGTTTTTTAAAGCACGATATTGAAATTTTTTTCTGTAGTAGTTTACTATATTTAGAACTAACTGTAAAAAAATTTTATTGATTTATTTTCTCATAAGTGTTTTTTTATTGGTTTGAAAAATGCTTATTATTTACTTAAGCTCTAAAAATTTTCTAACTTTGATGGAATATTAAAAAAAAAAGAAAAATATGGTCTATGGGTTTTTTTCTGATTTCGAATATTTAGACTGTTTTCTAATAACTACAAAAAAAAAAATTGAAAAAATTTTACCACAACTTGAAAAAAAAAAAAATTTTTTAAATGGCTATTTTCATGATTTTTGATCAAATTTTGATAGTTTTCAGGAGTTTAAAAGACAATTAACTACAAATACTGTGAAATATTAATTCAAACTTATACCATTTAATAAAAAACAACAAAAATCAAAATATGTATAAAAAATTGTTTGTGTTTGTCTGCATTCTACGGCATAAGAGGGCGCTGAAATCACAAATGCCCTTGGTTTTTTATTGTTTCAAGAAAATAATTGTAAAAAATTAATTTTTTGGATTACGAGATTCAAATTTTTTTCTGTAACAGCTAACTATATTCTAAACCATCTATAAAAAACTTTTACTGGAATTATGCTCCTATACATATTTTTTAATGGTTTGAAAAATGCTTATTATTTACTTAAGCTCTAAAAATTTTCTAATTTTGATGGAATATTAAAAAAAAAAGAAAAATATGGTCTATGGGTTTTTTTCTGATTTCGAATATTTAGACTGTTTTCTAATAACTACAAAAAAAAAAATTTAAAAAATTTTACCACAACTTAAAAAAAAATTTATTTAAAAAAAATGCTATTTTCGTGATTTTTGCTCAAACTTTCATAGATTGAATTAGTTAAAAAAAAATAAACTAGGAACATAATAAGAAAAAAATCCAAATATATATACTATTGAATTAGAAAAATTGACAAGATAAATTAAAAAAAATTAGTATAACAGTTGTGTCTGTTTCTTTTTGTCGACACAAGATGGCGCTAAATTCCCAGATGACGTTGGTTTTTCATCGTATAAAGAATATTTTCAAAATGTGACTTAGTGCCGTTATTTTTTATTTAAATTGAAGATGGTTACGTGACAGAAGTTTTTTTTTGGTAACAGCCTTTGTTTGTAGTAAGAGCAATTCTATTGTGGAGTGTTCGAAAATATTGCATACAGGGTTTTCAATTTAAAAGAAAATAAAAATTTTCTATTAAAATGTTAAATCAATTTATATATTTAATAAATACTTACTTTTACAAACGAGTAAAAGTGAGGGCGCGTGGTTCAAAAAATGAACGTGCACATCTCTAATCAATTTTATTGCAATCAAAATCAGCTTATCAAATTTTATTGGAATCTTTCTATTTTTGAACATAGCTCCCATACAAATCATTCTCCCGAAAATAGCTTTTAATGCCAACTTCCTTAAAAATATATGTAGTAACATACCAATATAAACCATAGGTTACATATAAACCCTCATCCAAAAAACCCATATATGAAGATGAAGATATCTAAATAATATTCGGCAGAAAGAACTTTGAAACGAATCTTAACCTCATAACATAATTTTGTTCTGGTGGGTCCATGATTGCCCATGGGTCCCAAATAGATTACAATCTAGGAACTTTGTTTTTAAATACTATGCTATAGGATATCACATGGTCGGGCTTGACCGATTATACTTTCTTACTTGTTATTTTTGCACGAGCATTTTAAGCGTTTTTCACTCATTTTTCATTAAATGATGTTTTTGTATTTTTCACATTTATAATCCGATTCTACCAAAATTTGGCACACATATATATCTAACAAATATCAATTTTCATACCAAATTTTATTACGATCGGATAATTTTTGAAAGTGTTATAACATTTTTAAGAAAAAGGATATATGGCAGGACCTTGAGTCCTTGTTCAGATTTAAGTGAAAATTTGCACATACGTTGCTAGTTGTGTGTGTATTAGTATGACCATTTTTTGTAGTTTTGTGGGCATTATTGAAGCTAAAATTACATTTTTCCATTTCAGGACACATGGGAGGTAGGCGTGTCCTTGGACCGATTTGTCCAAAAATTCACATTTTTCTTAACTAAGCTATTCTATGCTTGTGTACCAAATTTCAAAAATTTCTGACAACTCCTTCTATTTATGTCCCTTCGTTATATGGGGACAAAGCACTGTGCGACCCATCGACTGCTGAATTCTCGAGACAACTGCTGGAGCTTGGCAACGGCCAAATTCCTATTGATGTTTCGAATGGATTGATACGTTCTCTGAAAATTTTTGTTAATTCACATCGTCCAAGGAGGATCTCATCAGCAAAGTGTTCCCCGACATTGCACAAAACTACAAAAATCTCGATTGGATTGGTGAACGGGCAATAATAGCAGCGAAGAATAAGGACGTCGATAACTTAAACTTAATTATTCAAAGTTAAATCGCAGGACAACTACATATAGGGTTCCCAATTTTTTTTGTTGCAATTAAAGTACATTGATTATTAAAGGTTAAGAAAAAAAGTACACAGTATAAATATAAAGTCCAATTAATTTCTTTTTATTGTTATATTTAAAAATGTTTTTTATTGCTTTTCGCAAGTTTTATCAAACAATTACACTGTGCTAGAATTTGGCAACTGGCGCTTAAACCTTTTTCGGGTACGCTGAATCCAATACCGGTTCAAAAACGGTTCAGCTTATTGAAATTACATACTAAAAAAAAACGAAAATCAGCAATAAAATTTCCTTTAAACGTTAAATTTTTTTCTAACATGCGCTGTCGTTTTAGAAACATATTTTTTTTTTTTTTTTTTTGGCAACAAAAATAATTTTTAATCAACATTTCATAAATCGCAATATTTGTATGGGAGCCCCCTTAAGAAGTGGTGATAAGGGGCAAGTATGTCTCGAAAAATTGTTAAGGAGACTCCTTGGCTGTTATGGTACGTTTTCTTCAATATATTTCTAGTCTGTATTAAACTTTTTGTATGGGAACCCCTTAAGGAATATTAGTTAAACGAGTCACTTCTGTGCTCGCGATCTAAAAGCAGGCAGTAATTTGAAGGAGTTCTGCACTCGTGTTTTAAAAGCAGGCAGTTATTGTACTCAAATAAAACAAACAAGTGAAATAGTGATGTCAGATTATTTTTTTTTTCGAAAACTCGTCCTGCCAATATAAAAAAAACATCAAAAAATGGCCCTGACTTATATTAACTAGTTGTTTTTTAGTTTTTCTAAAAAAAAACTTGTACAATAATGGCTAATAAACCACTGATGGTTTAAACGCTGGTTTAGTTGAACTAAACTTGAATTTATATGTAGTTTAAACTCAGCAACTATAAATCATTCTCCTATGTGTTATATGTGGTAAAAAAATAACATGTGACAGCACTACGATAAATCTTATCAAATTCATATGGTCTGTGTTGGTAGTTTAAACGCCGAATTTTATGCGTTTAAAGATGGTTTATATATTTAGTGATTTATAGATTTTTGTACATCAAATCGCTCTCTACTGATTCCATTCAAATAAATCATATTAAAAATTGTAATATTTGTGTTGTATTATTACTCTAAAGTTTGTCTGAAGGCTTAAAATTGGGACGAGGCGAAGTTCGTCGAGTCCGCTAGTAGATATAAATATATATTCGCCTCTATATACATATATTAACTAACCCCCCGTTTCTACATGCAAGTGCAAGTTCAAAAACTCAATACACTGACACTTTTTCACTAACATTCACACAATTTTTGTTCATTCAGCCAATCGGCTGTTTCCTCGATTTTTTGTTGATAATACGTATACACTACTTGCAAGTAATTACAGTGCACTCGCGGTAACTTGAACACCGTCTAACGTGAACACCGCCTAACTTGAACAAGATTTTTTTTACATTGACTACTCTGTAACGTGAACAAACTCAAAAAGCTCTATAACGTGAACAATTTTTTTTACCTTTTACCAAAGGTAAAAGGGTATTAATAACTTTTTCATTCCGTTTGTAATTTCTACAATATTGATCCTACACCCTATAAAGTTTGCATTCCCGATGATCCTGTTAAAAAAATTGCTGCAAGTGAGGCAATTGAAATTTTAAACAATGCATTGCAATGGGCAGGAGATGCAATGGTGGATCAAAGTGACATGAGTGTAGTTAGACGCTTAAGGGAGAAGCCAGTATTTCAACTACTTATTAGAAAAGAAAAATCAGCAGAAAAAGATAAACGATTTTTTAATGCCTAAATGCTATGAGTAATTTTATTTGCAATGTAATTTTAATTCAATAGATATATTCTCGTGATCTCATTTTGGTTTGTAATGAATTCTAATGTATAATTTTATTTTTACTAGGATCGCCCGGTGTTCGAAATTCGACCACTCGACATTTACTTTCGAGAATACCTGTGCGTTATACAACAAAAACGTACACATTTTAAGAAAATGACAAAAATTGACTATTGACCCAACTTTGTATGTATGTCTGTAAGATAAATTAAAACGCTTTTCAAACACTTTTATTCAAAAAATTTAGAAAAAAAATATATTAGAAATCAACCACAAAAAAATTGTTCCCGTATTTATATATAAGATATTATTATAGTAATGGAAATAATAATAAAACACATAAATATGTACATTTATATTTTAATAATGGAAATAACCAGAAAAAATTTCACGTTCAAGGGTGTAAAACAGACATTTTTTTATGAAATTCGACAATCGCTAACGTGAACAATTTCGCTAACATGAACTCCCTAGGTTTTAATTAGTTCACGTTACCGCGAGCGCACTGTACTTGCATGTGGAAACGTTCGGTAAGAAAAAAACTTTACTTGACAGATTAAAGTGTTAAAAATTTGATGAAAGATTAAAGTTTAAACTAAATTTATTGACGGGATTAAATCGTCAACACCTAAGTGACTCTACATTCAAAATCGCCAATCGTCATTTTGGTAAATTCAGCGAAAAAAATCGTCAAAATGACGTAAAATCGTCACATCTGACATCCCTGGTTGTAAGTTATGTATTTTTTGAGAAATAAACACAAATAAACACAACATATGTCTGAGAGACGTATCGTTATCTTTAAGGCTCAGTTAGCCGGGAGTAACAGTAACGTTGAAAGTCAGCTGATTCATTTTGTTGTATGTAAAGCAATTAGAACGATTACAGTTAGGAGTAAGATGTTACGTCTCAATCTGTAAGAAATAGATTGGTCTTACCTTTTTACGGTAAGGTTACTGTTACTATTACTCCCGGCTAACTGAGCCTTTAGTGTTACTTTTGAAGCGAAGATAACTTTGTGTTTTGGTTGAATTTTAAGGTATTGTTTTAATAAAAATTTTATTGAATAAAAAATTTGCCATATTTTGATCTCTCTCTTTTCTGCACATCAACCAAAAAAGTAATTCTATTTTAAATTTATTTTTTAGTATACGATTTCACAAGAAACAAATCCAATTATGAATTAACTTCTGTGTCACTTTAAAGTTGTGCTATATATTTATATATACATAAATACGGGAAAAATTTTTTTGTGGTTGATTTTTTAGTATATTATCGTCCACCGACTTTAATGAAACATACATCGTTTTAAAGGAATTTGTGTGTAGATATGCACATTATATTTTTATTCTAAATTTTTTGAATTAAAGTGTTTGAAAAGCGTTTTAATTTATCTTACAGACATTCGTACAAGGTTGGGTGAATAGTTAATTTTTGCCGTTCTCTTAAAATGTGTACGTTTTTGTTGTATAACGCACAGGTTTTCTCGAAAGTAAATGTCGAGTGGTCGAATTTCGGCCACCGGGCGATCCTAGTATATTGTAAATGTGCGAGAGAATATCAACTAATTGTAGTGGGGAATGTAAGATGAGATAAACCCACTGTTGTTTATTGTTGATGTGTTTTGTTCAAGCTTTGATATTGTTACAAGTAGAACTGTTGCTATAATTCTTATACGTTTAACAGTTTTATTTGGTTTAATATCTTTAGTTTGTCTAAAATCTTTATGGATGAAGTTTCCTGATGATCTGGCCTAAGCAACCAGTGAAATGCATAGGAATAGCTTATCCCATCAACAATAAATTTCAAGTGTTTTTGTCAAGAATAAAAACTGGGAATTAAGCACGAATAGCAAAATCTTTTGAAAATAAATGTGCTATTTACAATTCGATCACATGTTTCTGTTATAATATTTAACAAATATTTTTTATAAAAATTAAAAATGAGAAAACTAAGAAGAATGTGCTTATAAAGGATGCTTTGGAAATAAATAATTTTTTTTTATTTTTAACTTTAATTTCAAACATAAAAATTTGAGTATTTGGCAAATGTTTTCCTTGTTTTTATATTTTAGCGATTTGAAAGGATCCTGTTTACGTTTAGCTTTGCAATACCATAGAAAATATGTTTATTTCCGGTTAAGTTGTAAATTCTGTACATGTTGGGACATGCAATACAAATTGTGCGGAAGTTGTTTTTTAACTTTACAAAACATTTTTTTTTTTTGACTGTAATGTGAAGTTAGAGATAAACCTGCAAGTATTAGGGACATTCATACTAATAAAATTTTTTTTAATTAAAATTCGTGGTAATCATTAAAAATGTTTAGGTCAATTAAAATTCGCGGAAATCATAAAAAATTAAAATTTTTGTTACATTTTTAACGGTCGGAATGAGTGTTAGGAAAAACCGTAACTTATGAATTTCTTTGCAACAAGTGAAAAAATGCATTTTCCCACCTTTTTGTATGTGCATATGTATCTACAATAATTAAGTAAATATTTGTTTTCTTAAAAGTACATAATATAAGATTATACAGTAATCAATGGATATGTGAACATCTCATATAAGAAAATACCGCTCTTAGTATGCCGATCGGCTAGTTGTCTGTCCATCTAAAGTACAGGTCGCAATTTTGATCAAATTGAATACATACATATATTGCAATTGCCACAAGGACGAATCCTATTAAAAATGGTGACTTGTTTCCGGAATAGTCTTTGTGCCCATAAACTATCTTATTATGTAGGTAATTAGATTAAAGTTGGATTTAAAATATTTTATTGAAACATAAATCATCTCAAATGGCATTCAATTTCTCAACGAAGTTTTTATAGAGAACAATGCTGAAAAACACGTTCACTAGTCGTTGAGATTAGGTTAATCAGCAATGCCATGTTAAACAGATCTAATTTGGAAGATATCAACTGAGTTGAGTTGTACACCAGCAACCAAAGCCAAAGTCACAACTGTCGCTTAACTCATACTGCTGGCAATTACAAAAAAATCAGTTATGAAGAATTCTTTTGCAATAAGAAACAAGTAAGTAAGTATATTCGGTCAAGCCCGATCATTTGTTACCCTACACCACTTGGGGCTCATGGGCAATCATGGATCCTCCAGAACAAAATTATGTCATGAAGTTAAAACTCATTTAAAAGTTCCTTGTGTCGAATATTAACGAAAAGCTGGATCTAAGGCCAAAATTGTTTGTGTTGCACACATCAGCACAAACGCATATTAATTACCCTCTACTGTGGGTATAAAAAATAAATGTATTTTGTTTCCACACTTTTTCAACCATTCTATAATTCAACTTTTATTAACTGAGACACATGGTCTGCAATCACACCTGTTGTTGTTAATATAACCATATACATTATCTGAACATCAGCCTTCCGGGAATAAATCCACAGTCACTATTAAAATAATAATTCCAATATCAGCCTTAACCTTAAAAAGAAATAAATGTCTTATTAAAAGAAACATTTTTGAGAAATTTCATGATTTTCTTATACATTTTATGTACTGTAGGTCCCATACACAGGGATGATTGTGCCAGCATGTTTCAATTGTTTATAGTGAAATTAGCTCAAGAAAGCAAATATTTTCAAGGAGTAAACTTCGAAAAAATACGCTTTTTAACCCTTTTTTTTGTTATATTTTTAAGATAAAAGTAGACTTCATAATTATCCATTATGACTTTTTCCACACATATTTTGCAAAAAAGTTTTGCTGCCTGTTTTTCAACCTAAAATAAAAATTTTCGTTTAGAAATAAATATTGAAAACAAAATAAATTTCAGTTTTTTTATTGTTGTTTCAATATAAATTAAATTAAAACAGGCAGTTAAGCTTAAGTTCACAATTACTTGATTGCGCAATCATGTAAGTATTATCTATAGGTCCTATTCTATGTTACTGGCAAAAACCGACCCCTTAACTGATGTCTTGATTAGCTGTGAATAAAATTGGTGGCGTTTTGAAGCATTATAAGCGAAAAAATTTGAAACAGATTTCTGCTGGTGACAATGTTGGCAACTTTGAACGGGACTTGAAAAGAAATTTAGCAGCAAAAGTTGAGGTGTGTAAACCTAGACTAATTCTTTATTTTAATTTTCTTTGACATCTTTTATTCTGCGAATTCTAGTGATAAAACTGCAACGATTCTAAACATTTTAATTTTAGTTTTAGGAATTTGATTTTGACAATTTTATATATTTACTAGTTCGAAAATTTTACTGGAAAAAATAATTAACGGGGACATTTTTGTCCGGGAGAAAAACGTTTCGGAAGAATAAGATGTTCGCATAAGGGTGTTTAACTTACCACCACAAATAAATACAAATTAATAAACTATATAAGGTTATTAAATCTGAACTTTGGACCTAATTGTGAATACGCATAATTCTGTCAACGAAACATATGCTTCACTGTTTTCATAGTAAAACACATTTTTTTTTTCGTTAAAAATATATTTATTTGTTAGTGTATTCACATCATACAAAATCTTTTTTTACTCGCAGCATGTTGATGAAAAATTCCTTTTTACACGTAAATGCATTTGGCTGAAGGCAACTAAAATTTTTGCTGACAACTTCTCATACAATAACAATGTTTGTCAACTAGAAAACGGATGTTGCCTGTATTTGGGTTTTGTGGTTTATGAAGCAAAAAATCGGAAAAGGATAAACAAGATCACACACACACATATAAATCAAAGGAAAACAGATAGTTTAATAGAAAAACAGTAAAGACCAAAAAAAGGCATATAGATAAAACTATAAATTTAAAAAAGATACATATATGGAAATGTTAATTCAGTGTTGGAAAATAAACATTCAGGTATGTGATGGAAAACGATTTGAAATCGTTTTCAGTTCATTTCTTCTTTATTCCTGTCTTTATTTTTTTGAGTTTTATATTAAACATGTTTTTTCCTGTCTAGTTTTTTTGAATTTAATATTAAACATGTAATTGAACTGTATTTTAAGCAATATATCCACACTTTACTTCAGAAACGTATTTTAAAATCGGACGAAACTCATCAAACCTGCTACGATCGTATTTCATCACTGATTATATAATGTTCTTAAGTGTTCGGTACGGTCGAAATGTGGAAAACACATACCTTAAAAAACGTTTCTCTGTTTGTGATCTGCGTATTCAATATAAAAAATGTATTAATCCAACTCAAAATACAAAATAAAAACATTTTATTGCGTTCGGTTTTTTGTAAAAACCACAAATTTCGTTTGCTCGTTTTAGCACATTATTGTTTTTTCGTTTCATTTCTGCTTTCCGCCCTTTTGGGTTACAAAAACAAAAAAATGTGCTTGGAACAACAAAATACACGTTTGTGTTTAACGAAAATAAAAAGGCATTCAGCCAACAAAAAATATTTACAAAAAACAAAATATGTATAAAATACACCCACAAACAACAACACCAATGCTAGTGAGATGCGTTGCTATTTTTTTTTTGCTCATTCCTTTATCAAAACACTAAAGGACATTAAAATATAATGTATGTCTACAGAATCACTACAATTGTTCTGTTTTATAACGAAAAACAGAAGACTACATAATGTGTGCTACTTTCGTGAAAATAGTAATGAACGATTAAAAGGTTGCGTACTAATACCCAAGCACTAAAAAGTTAGATACCATTTCTGGGTGTGTGTACCGTACGCTAAATAATGTTCGGTTTATTTTTACTAGGATCGCCCGGTGGCCGAAATTCGACCACTTCACATTTACTTTTGAGAGAACCTGTGCATTGTACAATAAAATCGTATACATTTTAAGAGAACGGCTAAATTCACTATTCACCTATCTTTGTACGTGTGTCTATAGGATAAATTAAAATGCTTTTTAAAAACTTTTATTCCAAAAATTTAGAAAAAAAATATATTGTGCATATCCCCGTAATTTATTTATAAGATTTTCATGAAATGTTATCAAAGTAAAAAATAGAAACACAGATCTTCGTTAAAAGTCATTAAAAAAGTTTCCGACTTTTATTTTTCTAAACGACGTTTTTGCGCGACTTCATTTTTTAAAATGTCTAAGGTAACCCTGTCCTAATACGTTTATACATGTGTGTTTGCAAGTGCAAAATGAAAACAAAAACATTTTGGGAGAACAACATAGAGCATAACCGTCGTTTATACATTTGTGTACATGTGTGTTTGCAAGTATAATAACAACATAGAGCACACCGTCTTTTATACATGTGTGCACATGTGTGTTTGCCAGTATAATGCAAGAAAAAAACACATTTTGGGAGAATAACAAAACACACAACTTCTTTTTATACATGTATGTGCGTGTGTTTGCAAACAAATTTAAAACGCTTTTAAAACCATGTAATCCTCAAAATTTATAAAAAAAAGTGTATATTGTGCATTTCTACACAAAAATACCTTTAAAACGATATATGTTTCATTAAAATCGGCGGACGTTAAGATACTTAAAAATCAACGATAAAAAAATTGCTTCCGTATTTATATGTATATAAGAAGATACACTGTGTTAATTGTTAAAATTTTACTACTGCCTTAAGTGTTCTGGGAACTTTTATTGTAAATATGTGTTTGTTTTGCCCTTCACTGTTCGACTACTTATTTATATGCTCTGTTAGTGTACATATGTAAATGATATAAATCTGGAATGCAACTTTTTTGATTGTATGACATACAATCAAATATAATACAAAAAATGTCAGTGCCATAGTGTTTTGGGTTATGTTCTACAACAACTGTTTTCTTGTACAACATGATGTTGCAACATATAAACTTTTGACAGTTAAATGATTATCCTTAAAAAAAATTTTATTTGGGCTAAACTCTATTAAACTGTCATGTTTGCAAGATTTAAATTGAGTACAGTTCCTTCTTATACACCAATACCCTACTTTTCGTCGCTAATTGGGACCGGAAAAACTCGACGCAAACCGAAGCACGATTTTCCATACATTTGCATTGATTTTCATTTAATTGGTTCCGAGATTCATAATTTTAGCTGAAAAAATAAATTTTGATTTGATAGACTTTATAACGGATAATTTAATTTTAGATCTTTAAATAAAGTTAAAACATTCTTTTGAATAAACTTCTGTTACAAGGGCATTCATCGCTGATTTTGATCTTTAATCCAAATAGTAAGAAGTGGTTTCCATTTTTGACCTGTTTATGTTATAACGATGTTCTTGTTTCATCAAATTTCTTAATTTTTGACTTGTTGCTGCAAAAAAATTAAATTTAACTTTCAGCAAATGTAAAATTTTATCCAGTTGCAATCAGCAAGCAACCTTCACATAGGTACATATTTGCATTAGACTTCAACGGGAAATCCCCTTTTTCTGTTTAAGCTTTGTATAAACATTATAGTATTAACGACGCAAATCGGAGCACTAGACGCAACTTCGAAGCCATGTAACGCAAAGTGAAACAAAAACGACGCAACTTCGAAATCACAGAAATTTTAAAAAGACGCAACTTCGAAAACGACGCAAACCGAAGCGACGCAAACCAGGGTATTTGTGTACTCAATTTGAAATGCTGTGCCTTGTAGGAAGATTAATTTTGTGAAAGTTTAAAAATCTTTTTTAAAAGTATTTATGTAAATGGATCAAATAACTACTTGTGCTTAAAATATATGGAGTGAACATTTTCCACATGGTGAAAAATATGGATTATTGAAAGTTAAAACTGAAATTTGTGTTAAGTATGTAATCATTAAGTTTAACTTCCCCAGTATCGAATGGGAATAAAATTGTAAATTATTTTCGAGAATATTGCCGATTCGTTCAGCTTGATAATTAGACATTCATACATTTAAATGTTTTTGAATGTCTTTAATAAAAAAAAATTGTTAATACTCTTCTTTATTTTCTTTTATAGCAAAATAAAAATAATCGCAAATATTTTTTTATAATCTACAGCTGTTTAACGTTGTTAAAAAAAATTTTATTGGGTTCTTCATGCTTAAGCATTACAATTAGGGTTCTTTGTTTTCTAAACTTTTCCCATTCCCAGGATTCTACATTTTTCTCAGTTATTTTAATGTGAAGAATAGGTACTATGGAGTAGTTAATGAGATTTATCAAATTGTCGTTTTAAGGAAGAAAATTTGCTTAATTAAAAGAAACTAAGCGTTTTGCATTGTTTGGCGTCAGTTCCGAAATTTTAGTTTTACAAAAGTTGCAGACTTTCGTGTTGTTCTAAAATTCATGAGAACGGCATCGAATCTTGATAAATGTGAACTTGAGATAAAAAATCATTATGGGACACATTTGAGCTCGTTTCTTCCAATATTTGCTTTAAACTTTATAAAAAAACTCAATTCAAAAATCTAAAATCAAAAATTCGAAATTATGACTTTGAAAATTATTGCGAAAGAAACTTATGTGTGCATTCATAAAAATATTTTAAATTTAACAAATGTTCCATTAAATTTTTTCTAAATAGACGTTTGTTAAAATTTATAAGTACTTGAATTATTATTTTGGGTCAAAAATTTTTGCAAAATTAACTTACTTAAGTTAATGTTTTATGCTTTGTGTCCTCAAAAACTGAGATTCGTAGTACTTAATTGGCTTCCGTCTTTGAATTAACATCGAAGATTTTTAAACAAATTCCCGGGTACCTTGAACAAAATTTACCGGTTATTGCCTGCATTTTTCTTTGCAAGGCACCCTTATTACGACGAAATATTTTTTCAGTCACACGAAAATTTGTTTTCAATATTTAAGAGAGTTTAAAAGTTGATTCTTTTTTTATAGTTAAACTTTTATTGTTTTTTGTTGTTGCATGTCGAACATACCAAAAGCTTTCGAGTGTAATAATGTGGCATCGTTAAGATTGTTTTCTACAAAAAAACCAACTACAACATTAAACATTTATCTACAGCAATCACAACAACATTGTGTGGTTGTTGTTAAGCTTAACGCTTTAAACACATAGACTACGGCAGGCTGCATGACTACAAGTGCCGTTGACAGCAATTGTTGCCGTATTAGTAAGCAACTTAATTAAAAAACAAGCAAAAGTGCTTTATTAGGATGTGCCGAATCTTTGATACCTTCCAACAATATTAGAATATTTCAGGATTAGGGTTTTTATCTAAAAATTATAAGTCAATGCTAATAAAATCTGACCTTACAGTAATACAATTCGTTGTGGTTTTAGGCGTATTAAGGTCTGTTTTAAAAGTACTTATGGCAAATTATGTATGTACCAACCCTTACGACATTTGGGAGCGTGATTACTGCAACAGCATTATTCGTTACGGGTTAAGGCGTACTATTGAAAATAAGGAAAAATTTTTGAAAAATTTATTGCTAAGATTTATATTTCTATGAAAATACGATAGACCGTGTTTTACTACAATAGATATAATTATTCGTTACGGTTTTAGGCATACTTAAGTGTTTTTCGAGAGTGGGCTTTATAAGGAGCCTATGGTAAATTATAGATCGATCTGTACACAATTTTTAAGTCTAGTCACATAAAACGAATTTCTGCAAAATTTAATGAGATTCGGTGCATTCCATCAACAATTAATGTTAGTTTTTTTTCTTTTAAATTTCGTTTTTCATTTGGATTCGTTACTCTTTTCCTCAACGCAGAGAAATAAAATTTTTCAATATGGTAAGTTCAAACAAAACTATTTTTATCAAAAATGCTCAAACATATTATGGTAAATTTAACCATATTTTTGTCACCGCCAACCGTATTATGGTTAAATTAGTCCTCCATCAAGAATATAAACCATATTATGGTTACTAGACTGGTCGCATCTTGTATGGGATTTTTTTTTTTAATTTAATTGTTTGCGCTGCTTAAAATATGAGGTTTGGTGTAAGAAATCATGACCTAATTTTTCAGGTCAATCCGACGGTGCCTAGCCGTGCCGGGTGGGGCCCAAAGTTCCCCATTTTATAAAAAAAAACATCTTTTCTATCAGATCTTTATAGTTATACTAGTTGAAAAGCCGAAAATCAAAAATATGGTTTAGTTAAGATCTTCCGCAGTGAAAGTACTTCAAGTGTGCCAAATTTCAGCTAACTGAAATATTTCGAAAATTAAGGATTTTGCACAATATATGTTCGCGCAACTCAAAAACGCTTCAGTTTATTAAAAACTAAAAAAAACGAAAATTGCGACCAGTCTAATGGTTACCTCTAAACATGTGATGAGTTTTTAAGGTGAATGTGTTTTTATAAGACGGACGGACAGACAGCCTGAAATGGCTAAATCGACTTACTCAAGGACCCAGAGTAAAAATAATCGTCTTCAATAAACGTGTGTATTTTAATTTTTACAGATTGTGGTCGGTTGCCTGCTGTAGTCTATGTGTTTAACAGATCACGTTTTCTTTTTTTGTATTTATTCCGCTACTTTTATAAAAAAAAGTTTAATACAGTAGTTTTGACTTAACTGCCTTTTGTTTAAGTGCACTTTTGACTTAACTGCACAAAATTAATATTTTTTGTCATTATTGTTTAAAATACTATACAAATCCCTTTTTTAAGTGCACTTTCTATACCTGCACATTTGAGATAAATGCCTAAAATTTTTGGCATTTTAAAATTATTTTCATACAAAAAATCAAAGTTAGCTGCAATTTGACATAACTGCCAAAAATACATATTTTCTGTAATTATTCCTCGAAATCCTTGCTAACGTGCCTTTTGTATACCTGTATATTTATCATATTTTTGGGCAGTCTTGAAATATTTGCATAAAAAACATCAAAGTTAGCTGAAAACATAAAAAAAATTAACATCCACTTTTTCACATGAATATCCAATTTAAGCTGTTTATACAAACAAAAATCGCTAACAAGTAAAGTTGGCATCATTTTAATGCATTTATTTTGTTTGCATTTACCTACATTTATGCAAGATGGAAGCTGAACCTGACAGACCTCTGCCCTCTTTTGATGGGGCTGGTTGGTTCAATGGAGTGAAGCTCATCAGTTGCAAGGACGAAATGACGCTGGAATGGCTTAAAGGAGTCATTACTAAACTCAAGGGTTTGTGGTCGGATGCACAACTTAAGATTGTGGATCGATCGCACATTCCTGCTATACCGAAGGCGAAGGTGAATTTTCCGCGTATTGTCAAACCGGAAGTCGCTCTTCGTCTCCTACAAAATCAGAATCCTGATATTCCCACTAAAGAATGGAGGATTCTGCATGTGCAAAAAGGTAATAAGGACGGACAGAACTACATACTGCAGATCACAAAGGAGTCGGAAGACCTTTTGTATCCGCGGTATGGAAAAATGTCATGGGGAGTTGGAAGTGTCTTTCTACGGTTAAAGAAAAGACATCCGCAGGACTCCAACCATAACACACTGGAGGTCGATGAAGTGGAGCGTGATCTAGCAGCTGCCACTGCGGCCACTTCTGGACTGAGTCTGGGTGAGACGGCCAATGAGGATAGAGCCGACCCCGAGCGGGTGATTTTAGTCGATGACGCTAAAGATCCTGCAGGTCAACCTTCAACATTGTAAGATGGCATCGGTCGAACTCCTCCTCACGTTAGAGGAGGGTCGCTACGACGTGGCTTTAATCCAGGAACCGTGGATCTCCACAGGAAATCGGGTTTCTGGATTGAAGTCACGTAATTATAACACGTACTTCTCAAAAGTGGTAGGTAGAATACGTTCTGCAATACTTGTGAGGAAGAATTTTTGTTCATATATTCTCTATAATTACAGCACTGACGATCTCACAGTGGTGGCCTTGGAGGATGGCAGAGATGACATGGTACTTTTTGCATCATCCTATATGCCACACGATAGGGATGCCCCACCAGTAGAACTCCATAGACTAGTCGAGGAAGCTTGTAGAAGGAGACAAAACCTGGTAGTGGGTACAGATGCTAACGCTCATCACACAATATGGGGCAGTAAGGATACCAACAGTAGAGGTGAGGATCTTATTGCTTTTATATTACAGAATAATATACAAATTGCGAATAGAGGTGAGGTCCCCACGTATAGGGGTCCCACCTCAGAAAATGTGCTTGATGTGACGCTTTATACTGATTATAAAACAGTGATAGATGATTGGAAGGTGCTTACGCAGCCATCCTTCTCTGATCACTCCTATATATCATTTTTGTTAAATTATACTATACCCGACAAAACAGTGTTTAGGAACCCAAGGAATACGGACTGGGCCAAATACTCTTCACTTTTGAACAGGGACCTAGGTCACTCGGGAACATTGGTTAGTTCAGGGGACATAGATTCGGCTGTAGACACATTGGTATCGGGCGTTACTAGATCCTATGAGAAGTCGTGTCCCCCGACACGAGCTAGGCGTAAGTCCAGACCGCCGTGGTGGAATGGTCAGCTGGACTCTGGAAGACGCGAGCTTCGTGAGCTATTCAAACTGGCGAAAATTGTCGACCGGTCTGAGTGCTGGGGGGAGTATAAGGACGCTCTTAGGGTGTATAAGCGCGACGTGCGAAGGGCTAAACGAGCTTCGTGGAAAAGCTTCTGCGACAATATAGAGAAGACAACCGAAACGGCAAGACTGCGGAGGATGCTAGTGGGCACTCCGGTAATGCCAAGTACGGTTTGTAGGGAAAACGGAGAATGGACAGGGAGCAGCGCGGAAACGTTGGGAGTGCTTGTGGATACACACTTTCCGGGCTGCTCTGATGATCCCATTCCAACTGATGAAAATTCTGTTGTGGCAGATGGTGATAGCGGAATTATCACCTATGAGGGGGTGGAATGGGCAATCGATTCGTTCCAGCCATATAAGTCGCCTGGTCTTGACGGAATTATCCCAGCGCAACTACAGCGGGGTAGACAACGGATAGTACCATGGCTGGTGGAAATTTTTAAAGGATGTCTGAGGGTAAACTATGTGCCTAAAACTTGGAGGATATCTAAGATTGTATTTCTGCCGAAATCGGGCAGGAGCAATCATATGTACCCAAAAGATTTTAGACCTATAAGTCTCACATCCTTCCTGCTGAAAACGTTGGAGAGAATCTTGGACTATCATGTCAAGGGTAACATGAGGCCGACCATTCTCTCTGTCAATCAACATGCGTACACGAAGGGTAAATCAACTGAGACGGCACTTCATTCAGTTGTCTCGCTGATTGAGAAGACCCTGAGCTATAAGGACTTCGCTATGGGTGTGTTCCTGGATATCGCGGGAGCATTCAATAATGTGTCCACAGAGGCAATTTTGGCCAGCTTATCTCGCACTGGGGCACATCCGCATGCTAAAAACTGGATTGGTAACCTGCTACGGTGTAGAACTATATCCGCGGCGTGGGGCAACTCCAGGATAACAAAGAGGGCACACCGGGGAACCCCCCAGGGAGGGGTACTCTCGCCGATGCTATGGACGCTTGTCGTCAACGAACTTCTCAATAGACTTCAGGACGGGGCAGCAAAGATGACCGCATACGCAGATGACGTGGCGGTGATAGTTACTGGCAAGGATCTGAATACTATTAGTTCTGTAATGGAGGCTACATTGGCGATAATCAACCAGTGGGCGGCCGGAGTAGGACTGGGAGTTAATCCCGAGAAGACGGACCTAGTACTATTTACGAAAAGGTATAAAGTTGGTCCATGGAGGAGACCTAAACTAGGGGGTACTAACCTAGAACTTAAACACCACACTAAGTATCTGGGAGTAATACTGGATAGCAAACTGTCGTGGAGACTGAATGTGGAGGAGAGGGTGAAAAAGGCAACGATTGCGCTCTACGCATGTAAGGGAATGCTAGGCAAAACGTGGGGTCTAACCCCTGCTCTTACACATTGGGTCTACACAGCGGTGGCGAGACCAATCCTACTCTACGGGATACTTGTGTGGTGGACGGCCTTGGATAAGATATCGTACCGGAATATGCTAACGGGCGTACAGAGACTCGCCGAACTTAGTATCACCGGTGCTCTGCGTAGTACACCGACTGCGGCAATGGATGTGATCCTGGACTTGCAGCCGATTCATCTAGTGGCAGAAGGAACTGCAAGGAGGTCTGCGATCCGCTTAAGGGCGACGGGACAATTTGTATATGGACCCTATGGTCACGGTAGTATTATAAGGGGAATAGATTGTAGCAGTGACTACACCATTCCGAGACTGACACTTGGAAGGAAACCGCGAGTTACCATAGAGGAGGACGGCTGGTTGGTAGGACTCCGATCAGGCCAAGGGACCTTCAGATTCTACACTGATGGTTCCAAAATGGAGGACGGAGTTGGAGCTGCAGTCTACTGCCGAGAACTGGGTATTCGGGAATCGTATAAGCTTCCCGATTACTGCAGCGTTTTCCAGGCGGAGGTTTTTGCAGCCAAAATGGCTGCTGATTTGGCACGTGTTCCCAGCACCGAGAACTCGCAGGTATACTTTTTCATTGATAGCCAGGCGGCGATCAAGGCTATAACCGCGGAATACTCATACTCATCTGTCGTCCAGGAGTGTAGGGACTCGATAGATAGACTCTGTGTCAATAGGAGAGTGCATATCTACTGGGTTCGCGGTCACCAGGGCAGAGAGGGCAACGAGGAGGTGGACGAATTGGCGAAACGGGGGGCCCTTTTACCACACGATAGGATGGTGGTCATCCCGGCTCCAATTCAGAATATAAGGAGAGATACGGACTCTGCTATACGGAGGAGATCAGAGGCGTTTTGGGAAAACACAAGAACGTGCAGGGTTTCCAAGGTTATGTGGGGATCCTATGATCCGGAGTCATCGAAAATGCTTCTGTCGCTATCGAGAAGGGACTGTAGACTTCTGATAGGTTTTATAACGGGTCATTGTTGGACTGCGGTATACGCCTATAGGGCGGGCCGGTTGAATAGTGACAATTGTAGATTTTGTGGGGTACCAGGAGAAAAGGAGACGGTAGAGCACTTGCTATGCTACTGTCCGGCACTCGTGCGCTCCAGGGCGAACTGTCTGGGAGATCATTATCTCCAAGATCTCGGGGAAGTCTCTGGAATTGGGTTAATGAGACTCCTTGCATTCGTCAAGAGAGTGTGGGGTACCTTGGATACCATCACATCTGACTGACCTTTTTACTTTCTTCTGTGGGTTATCGGACAATTGTGGTAACGCTAGGGACCTATTTGGTCTATGCGGGGTCTTTGTGACCGGCCACTCTAACCTAACCTAACCTAACCTACATTTATGCATATGGTTTGTGGTTATAGCAACTTTGCCACGATTATATGAAAGGAATAGCAAATCTTGGCCTGGAACAGAATAAAGTAGTTGTATAATTTAAAGCCGACGAATGCTCTGTAGCGAATTTTGCGCTTCAACTGCAACGACTACCACAACTACATATTCTGTTTTTAAATTTTGACAGCTTGCAGCGCTATTCTTAACGTTGCACTACAGCGGCTATTCTGTTCCCCACTTAAATGCCAATTTGGCTTCCTCGTTCATTATAAAAATGCATAAAGCGGCTCATACACTTGCAATAAATTTGTTCAATTTTACGTATTATACACAGAAAAAATTATTAGTAATTTTTTATCAATTAAGAAAATTATTTAAAAAGTATTTAAACTTAATTAATGAAATAATTGAATCAATTATTTTGTTTTGTTGAACGAATATTAAAAATATAATTTTGATTTAATTAACATTTTAGTTGTTTTGAAATTAATTTTGAATTAAAATAATAATCAAATATCAAAAAATTATTTCATATAAAATAAAATAATTTTAACTTGTGTAATTGTTGTTGGAATTGTCAAAATCAATCAACACATTGTTTGAAACGGCAAAGATTTTTTGATAATTTTTTTAATTAAAATTAAAAATATCATTTATTGAAAAAAAAATCTTCAAAATATAAAATTTTTACAATTTTTAGTAATCAATATAATCATTTTGGTAATAGGTGCAAAATCAACAAATGGATTGCTTGATTCTATGAATTTGGTATAAAATTGGTGATTAGAGAAAATTTTTAATTTTTTCTGTGTACAATTACATATATCACCAATGTGTATGTGATATTCGAAGGTGAACAATATATTGGCAACAATCAAAAGACTTTTGATTTTTATTGCACAGCGAAAAGAAAATGAAGTTTGTTGGAAACATTGTATAATGCTGTTTATGTTCGCCTTCTTATTGAATGAATGAAATCATTGTGCGACTTATAGCATAATATAGGACAAAATGGAAATAATATGGCGAATATCATATACAAGGTACAATAATATTGCAAGTGTTTGGACGCTTAACAAATGACTTCAGGTTGTTTGAACGTCATTGTTATTATAAATTTATTAATAAAAACGTTGTTACTCCTCTTTCAAACACTTTAGCTTAGCTGCACTTTTATGCAGGTAACCACAATTGCGTATCTGTACATTAAGGCAGCTAAAAGATAGCTGCGTTTCTGATTTACCTGCACAAAAAATCGTGCAAAGGAGATTGTGCAGCTAAGACAAAATTACTGTAATGTTATATTTTTTTTTGTTGCTGTTTAGAGAGACAGGGTTCACTACTTAAAAAATAGGTTGGTATGATGGAAATGATGAGACGTTTGTAGTTTTAAAATAATAACATATTAAGAAACACAAATGCATATCCTTTTGTTTTTAAGATGATTTTCTTTAAACTGTTTGGAAGAAAACATAAGAAGACATATGAATGAGGGTACACTAAGTTTGACATTATGGGCCATGTCACAGAGTACAATTCCGTTCGGAATTGAAGAACACATATTTGTTTGTTTATGGAAAGTGTATTTTGATAGTTTTATGGCCTTTCAGATACAGACAACTCCCATACCGTTCATGAAAACAAAAATGGTTTCACTCCGAAACATTTTTTCGTCATTTTCTGAAGCACCAAAATACGGAATGAATTCCGTTTTCGAACGGAATTGTACTCTGTGACATGGCTGTATGTCTGAAACTTTTTCAGTATTCATCTAAGACCCTATAAAGTATGTATATATATATTCTTGCAACCAGCAAAATGCGTATAGGAATATCTTATACCTTCAACAATAAATTTCAGTGTTTTTATCAAGAATGAAAAGTGGGAATTAAGCACGACTAACAAAATCTTTAAAATTAAATTAAATATCTTATATTGTGTTTAAGATAGTGCAATATTTATTTATTTTAAGCTCAGTTCATAATTAGACAATGTTGACACAACATAATAAGAATTAATTTAATGTTTTTGTCCGTTTTTGTACGTTAACAATTTTTTCTATATTATAGTCCAGAAGATGTTTTCCAATGAAAAACGAAATATTGGCAAATTAAATATTATAAAATTAAAATAATTAACAATAAAACCAGGAACTCGAGCTCAAAAGAAAAGGAGTAATTTTATTAAATGAATTAAAAATGTTTGTTTTAAGTGAATATTAGAAGCATAATGAAAGTTTCTGTAAGGTACTTTCAGTCTCGCATACTACCAGTTTTTATGTAGTTTATGTTTCTTGTTTCGTATTCTCTTTCAAATTTATTTTTAATGGTGTATTTTTGTTGCCTACTTTTAAGCATATTATAAACAAACAATGCGTTAATAAAATGTAAGTAGATTTTTTAAGCATACTTTACGGCACCATCTATCTAAGCACATGTTTAATGAAAAGAATCTTGATTCAAAATAATGACCACGTTACGCGAACGTATCTTGTTTTTACAATGCCTTTTATTACACATATCGGCTAAATGCTGACAGTACTGAAAGGGATTGAAATGGAAATTTAAATTATTTAACTTTTATCCATTAATAATCAGAAACCTTTTTTAATTCAAATTTATAAATAGAAACATGTATTAACATTCTTTTGTTCCCACTTGTTACAGTTGAACGTTTCTATAATACTAAATTGGTTAAAAAAGACAGTAAAATTTCCGTTGGAAAATAAATTTATTAATGGCGACATTAAAGAGTTAAGTGAGAATGTTTTTTGCAATATTTTTTTTCAAATCTGGCATCGTTTGCAGCTGGTTTTTTTCAGCATGTTTTATAATATATGTATTTTTAGCAAAACTTTTGTTTTCTAGTGACAATCAGTGGCGTGTAAAAAATCTCTTCAGATCTCATGTGAGATCATTGTGTGCAGCGAACAATTAAAAAGAGATTTATTTGTTTATTTGAATTAAAACAAGCAACTGTGAGAAATTGAACGACAAAAAATTAAAAATTTCTATAAAAAACAATTATAAAATCAAACTAAATTAACTATTCGAAATGAAACAAAAAAAGTCCATTTTTTAATAATGTAATAATTGTCATAAATAATAAAATAATTGCTGTATTTTGCCTTAATAAGTTTATTTATAGTTTATTTTTAATATTTAAGCATGAATAAATTTCACTAAAAGGTTCAGTTAGTGCTCAGCCAAGAGTCTTTAATGAGTTGAAAAATATTCAAAAAATTATAAAAAAAATATTTCATTAATTTGTGTAAATCTGTGCTCTTTAGAAGAAAACAAAAGCAAAAAATAAAATTTTGTAAAAGCAAATCAATATGTTTTGCTATAAATTAAGTCAGTTTGAAATTTATACATTATGCTTTATCTTAGTGTTGCATAGACAAATGGCTACGACCAGAGCAGAGGACAGTGAAGAAAAATCAAACGAAGTTGCCGAAGTGGATTATAATTGGTGGAGGCATGCGGTTTTCTATCAAATTTATCCCCGATCATATATGGATAGTGATGATGATGGTGTAGGAGATTTAAAAGGTACTGTTGTAGGCAAATTGAATAGAAGGTGAGGTCAACCCTACAACAACACTGATTATGTTTACATAAAAAACTAGATTGTATACAAACTTTGGCAAGTCGACTACCGAAAAAAACACCATATGATGACTTGACCCAACCTTCTAGTGAATTCGCCTTGTTACTGTTATTGAAGGGCATTTATGGTATTAACTTCGAAAGTTAAAATATGAATGTCACAAATCATGTAGCTGAAAAGTACAAACATAACATTTGTATCAAATGTGTGAAGAAAATCGATTTGGAAAACAAAACGATTTTATACCGCTAATATCGTTTCCTTTAATTCCCTCTATTCTTTTAAACTTGATATGCTAACTAGCTGACCCGACAGACGTTGTTCCGTTCGAATTAGGAAAAATGTTTGCGTTCGATTTTTAAAATCCGTTAAAAAGATACGAACATTTGAAAGAAAAATTAGTCAAATCGATGGAGCCGTTTCCTGATTTTAGGTAAATCGAAAAAAGTGGGCAAAATTTACTTTTCGTAAAAACCTAAGTTGGACCATGATAATCATTTTAAAGGAAAAATCGTCCAAATCGGTCAAGTCGTTCTCAAGTTATGCGCTTAACAGAAATAGTGGGGGTAAAAGTAGGCGTGGTAAATTTTTCTTTCGATGAAAACCTGAAATGGATTAACACGAACATTTGAAAGAAAACTTTGTCAAATCGATGGAGCCGAGCCTTTTTCTGATTTTAGGTAATTCGAACAAATTGGCGTAAAAATGGGCGGTGCATAATTTTCTTTCCGTAAAAACCTAAGTTGGACCATGACAATCATTTTAAAGAAAAAATCGTCCAAATCGGTCGAGCCGTTCTCAAGTTATGCGCTTAATAGAAAAAGTGGGCGTACAAGTAGGCGTGGTAAATTTTTCTTTCGATGAAAACTTAAAATGGGTTAATACGAACATTCAAAAGAAAAATTTGTCAAATCTATGGAGCCGTTTTTTGAGTTTAGGTTAATCGAAAAAAGTGGGCGGGGCAAATTTTTTTTCCGTAAAAACCTAAGTTGGACCATGGCAATCATTTTAAAGAAAAAATCGTCCAAATCGTTCAAGCCGTTCTCAAGTTATGCGCTTAATAGAAAAAGTAGGCGTGGTAAATTTTTCTTTCGATGAAAACTTAAAATGGATTAATACGAACATTTGAAAGAAAAATTTGTCAAATCGACGGAGCCCTTTTCTGATTTTAGGTAATTCGAAAAAAGTGGGCGGGACCAAATTTTCTTTTCGTATAAATCTAAGTTGGACCATTTAAATTTTAAAGAAAAAATCGTCACAATTATATAGATGTCATTGGTGGTGCAATATGAAAATTGAATTTTGCCACGCCCCTCCGCACGCAGACCGAATATCAAAAATCAGACTTCACAGTGTCACCCGCCTTAATATATTCTGAAAATTCCCTGAAAATTTCATCAAAATCGGCCCAGCCGTTTTGGAGTCCATACGTTACATACATGCATACATACATACACACATCCTATTTTATATATATATATATATAGATAGATAGATAGATAGAAGATAGATTTGAACAAACAATTAATACTATCAGGCATGTTCTGAAAATCACAAAATTTAAAATCAGATTTTATAATCACAATTGTGATTTAAGTTTTAACTTGGTTTAAAATGGTGGAAAAATAAAAGCAAGAAATCTTTGATCGGCGCCCACTTAACTGACCAGTTTAAAATCAAAATTATGAAATTTTTTTTTTTCGCAGAACACCTTTCTTGTGATTTATAATCACATTCACAAAAAGAGATTTTCAGAACATGCCTGTATAGCTCAGACATGGATTTTAAAATCGCTGGAAATTCATCAAACCTTTTAAAAACGATCCTATTTAAATCGATCGATTTTCTTCGCAAACATTTGATTTTTTTGCTGTATAATTAATGTTTCGATTTTGTTAATTTAACTTTTGTTAAATCAATTCCAGGCGTCATCTCCAAACTACCCTACTTGGCTGAAACTGGCATTAAGGCTACATGGCTAAGTCCCATCTTTAAATCACCCATGGTTGATTTTGGTTACGATATCTCCGATTTTAAAGCCATACACGATGAATATGGTACCATGGAAGATTTTGAGGAATTGATATTGGAGGCTAAAAATTTGGATATAAAAATCATATTAGACTTTGTACCCAATCACTCTTCCGATCAATGTGAATGGTTCCAAAAATCGGTTGCCCGTGAAAAAGGTTTTGAGGATTTCTATATTTGGAAAGATGGCAAATTAAATGAGGAGGGAGAACTTGAGCCACCAAATAACTGGGTTTGTAAGATTTAATTTCTGAAAAGAGAAACTCAGAAAATGTTGTAGTCTCTTTAGCAATCCGTATTTTATGGTTCTGCCTGGACTTGGCATCCCGAAAGAGGACAATATTATTATCATCAATTTACCAAAGAACAGCCAGATTTAAATTATCGTAATCCTGAGGTGGTAAAAGCCATGGATGATGTTATTCTATATTGGTTAGATAAGGGAGTAAGTGGTTTTCGTGTAGATGCAGTCAATCATTTATTCGAAGATCCTGAGCTGAAAGATGAACCTTTAAGTGGTAAAACTGAAGATTCCAAATCTTATGATTACACACAGCATACATACACCAAAGACTTGGTAGATTGTTTGCACTTGAATTGCCCTACATCATGCAAATTTATTTCCTTTTTTTTGTTAAGCCGGAAGTTTATGAGATGTTATATCACTGGCGTGACTTGCTGAACGATTACTCTAAGCGCCATGGTGGTCCCGAGCGTATTATGATGACTGAAGCTTATGCAGATTTAAAAACTTTAATGGATTATTATGAAAATAATAAAGGCGATAAGGGGCCCCAATTTACTTTTAACTTTTTATTATTAACAGATCTAAATAATAAATCAGATGCCAGAGATTTTGTTTTTAACATACAAAAATGGTTGACTTATATGCCAAGAAGCCATGTCGCCAATTGGGTCACAGGTAATCATGATAATCCTCGTATAGCGTCTAGATTTAATAAAAACTTTGTGGATGCCTTTAATATGTTGACTATGACTTTGCCTGGAGTGGCTGTAACTTATAACGTAAGTATTTTTCTTTTTTTTTGATTTTAAGAAATCAATATTTTTTATTTTGAAATACAAAGGGCGAAGAAATTGGAATGGAAGATTTCCGTGATATAAGCTGGGAAGATACTGTTGATCCTCCCGCACGTAATGTTGGGCCTGATAATTATAAACTAGTTTCACGCGACCCAGAACGGACACCATTCCAATGGAGTTCGGAGAAAAATGCTGGGTTTTCAAATGCCGATAAAACTTGGCTGCCTGTGCATCCCAACTATGAGGAATTAAATTTGGATTTGCAAATGTCGGCAGAAAAGAGCCATTTTAAGATTTATAAAGATTTAGTGCAATTGAGAAACTCAGAGGTTCTGCAACATGGTCGAACTCGTGTGGAGGTTATAAATCGTAACGTGTTTGCAGTAATAAGGTGAGAGAATTTTACAAGGTATTTGTATTGAGCAATGTGGTTGGTTCGAAGGACCATCTTTCGGATTTACAAACTAAATTTGTTTTTAAGGAGACAGCAATTTAAAGCTTATTTCACAATTAAAGCCACAATTTAATTTTTCTTCTATTTTTTCCCAAAGTATTTCATGTGTTTTCCTTTTGATTTTCGAACAAAATTATAACTAAAGTTTTTTTTTTAATTGAGTCTACATTGACTTTAGCAGCAATTTGTACGAAATTGTAAATGACGTTATTATAAGTTCTATTTAGTTTTAAATGAAAATTTTAACAATATGTTTTAAAAAATAAAAATGAATACATACATTTAATATTGCTCTGGGTAACATTTGCAATAGATTCCTTAATTAAAAACCCAGCTAGCATAGGCTGTTTGTATGGGAGCCCCCTTAAGAAATGAAGATAGCTCGTAGGTATGTTAGAAATAAATGATTGAGATGAAAAATGAAGTGGGGTTGGTCATACATTTGACCCATATAGGGGCATCCTAGGCGCTGCAGTGGCCAAATTTAAGAAAATCAAGTGTTAGCTTTTTTAATTATTAATTATTGTTAGTTCATATTAAAAATTTGAAGATTCACTAAAAAAAATTTTTTCTTAAAGGAAATTTTATTGCGGAATTTCGGTTTTTTTTTTTGAAATTTCAATAAACTAAACCGTTTTTGAGTTACGCGAATTTATGTTGTGCAACCTCCCCCATTTTCGAAATAACGGTATATCTCGAAAACAAGAGCTAACCTAAAAAAAACGGTGGGCACAAAAGGATTCAGCGTACCCGAATTATGCTAAAACGCCATGTTCCCGGATTGCCTAAAAAAAGTGTCAATTTCGAGCACAGTGTTATCTGACGAGTAACAAAAACAAAACAATTTTTTTTATTCATTTTTTGACACGCTCGTCTTTTACTATTGAAATGGACCTTTTGCTACTCACTTTGCAACCTAAATAAAAGCGTTTTTGAAATATGAAAATTCTATTGCCAATACAATTTCAATAAAACAAACCGACCTAAGGATCTTTAAATAAGGATTTTCCGACAGGATGGTGTTGATTTCGTGACCTTAACGTTTGTTTCATATTAATTGTATGAAAATTAAAAGTTTTGACATGAAAAACACGCTTGATGCCCTTATTTAGGTAACTTAGTTATACGGCTGTTTATTTCACGAGTTGTTCTTGGCATGCTTTTTGAAAGACTCGTTAGATAATCTCTACATACAAACATCATAAACGATTCCCTTTATGATTCATATAAGCGTCTTTCGCTGTGTTACGGAAGAATCTCTCATACGAATCAGCACGTGTAACAGTGTCTCCCGTGCGAGGAATTGCCTTCAAATAAAAATGAGCTCGTCTTCGATCAAAAACACTCTTTATGATATTTCTAGTAGACTCCTAGACGATTAACAATACAAGCTGGGAATGTTTGTGCTTGTGAAAAAATGTTGCTCTGTTGTTTACACCAAGCTAAAATGTTGCTGTCATTGGCTTGATTTGAACAAATGAAATTTATGTTTCTTATTTTTTAAAAATTTGACATTTTGTAGTCGGGACCAGAGATCAGCAATGAGTAGTGAAAAAGTGAGTAGAGCTAAATCATGACTCATAAATTCTTGTACTTATACGCACTCATACTTATTCCAATGTGATTCAAACTCATATTCACTCAAAAGTTTCATTTCCCAGTTGGCCATGTCTTGAAGACATCCTTGACGACGCGTGTACGACCATATAAAATCCTTGACGACGCGTAGGCGACCGTCCAAGCAAATCGTCAACGACTTTTTCACACAAATGTCCGCAAAATCGTTCACGACTAATGAGCGACATTACCGCTCATATGTCGTTGACGATCATATGGACGACGCTGTCGTTGACGATATATGAGCGACAATATCGCTTATTATGTCGTCGACGACCATATGGGCGACAATATAGCTCATTAGTCGTGAACGATTTGGCGGACATTTGTTTGAAAAAGTCGTCGACGATTTGCCTGGACGGTCGTCTACGCGTCCTCAAGGATTTTATATGGTCGTACACGCGTCGTCAAGGATGTCTTCAAGACATGGCCAAATGGGCATGAATATTACGTGTCGATTTTTTCTAAAAAGTAAAAAATAAAAATTTTGAGTTAATACCCTCTTGTTGACATTTTAGTTATACTTACCAAATTAATTAACAAAATAAACAAAACAGCAAATCACAATTGTTAAAAAATAACAGAGCAAAACTAAACCTTTACCACGCAATTTAAAAATTCAACTAAATTATTTTACATGTTTTTTTGTTTGTGATTTCTTTCTTTTGTCGTTATTGCCCCGTTATTTTTAAGAAAAAGTTGAAGCAAATTTTAGGTATTGTCTTTCATCTTTTATTTTTCGCTTATGTTGTCCTCAAACAAATCTTATTGAAGACAAGATGACCGACAATTGCATGCATTTTGTCGTCAATGTGGTTTTAAACACGACAAAATGCATGAAGTAGTCGCTTGTGTTGTCCTCAATCAAGTCTTATTGAAGACAAGATGACCGACAATTGCATGCATTTTGTCGCCAATGTGGTTTTAAACACGACAACATGCATGCAGTGGTCGCTTATGTTGTCCTCAATCAAGTCTTATTGAAGACAAGATGACCGACAATTGCATGCATTTTGTCGTCAATGTGGTTTTAAGCACGACAACATGCATGCAGTGGTCGCTTATGTTGTCCTCAATCAAGTCTTATTGAAGACAAGATGACCGACAATTGCATGCATTTTGTCGTCAATGTGGTTTGAAACACGACAACATGCATGCAATGGTCGCTTATGTTGTCCTCATTAAAGTATTATTTAAGGCAAATACGATTTTAAACACGACAAAATACACGTTTTGTTACTTTAGTTTTCGTCATCAATGTTATATAAGCGACAAATTCTAAATTGTTCTGAGGACATCGTAGACGACATTTGCGTCTAGGACCATTTTGCCAACTGGGCCCATTTGGCCATGTCTTGAAGACATCCTTGACGACGCGTGTACGACCATATAAAATCCTTGAGGACGCGTAGACGACCGTCCAGGCAAATCGTCGACGACTTTTTCAAACAAATGTCCGCCAAATCGTTCACGACTAATGAGCTATATTGTCGCCCATATGGTCGTCGACGACATAATAAGCGATATTGTCGCTCATATATCGTCAACGACAGCGTCGTCCATATGATCGTCAACGACATATGAGCGGTAATGTCGCTCATTAGTCGTGAACGATTTTGCGGACATTTGTGTGAAAAAGTCGTTGACGATTTGCTTGGACGGTCGCCTACGCGTCGTCAAGGATTTTATATGGTCGTACACGCGTCGTCAAGGATGTCTTCAAGACATGGCCAACTGGGGGGTTTATTCATCGTACTCACCCAGTTGGCCATGTCTTGAAGACATCCTTGACGACGCGTGTACGACCATATAAAATCCTTGACGACGCGTAGGCGACTGTCCAAGCAAATCGTCAACGACTTTTTCACACAAATGTCCGCAAAATCGTTCACGACTAATGAGCGACATTATCGCTCATATGTCGTTGACGATCATATGGGCGACGCTGTCGTTGACGATATATGAGCGACAATATCGCTTATTATGTCGTCGACGACCATATGGGCGACAATATAGCTCATTAGTCGTTAACGATTTGGCGGACATTTGTTTGAAAAAGTCGTCGACGATTTGCCTGGACGGTCGTCTACGCGTCCTCAAGGATTTTATATGGTCGTACACGCGTCGTCAAGGATGTCTTCAAGACATGGCCAAATGGGCATGAATATTACGTGTCGATTTTTTCTAGAACGTAAAAAAATAAAAATTTTGAGTTAATACCCTCTTGTTGACATTTTAGTTATACTTACCAAATTAATTAACAAAATAAACAAAACAGCAAATCACAATTGTTAAAAAATAACAGAGCAAAACTAAACCTTTACCACGCACTTTAAAAATTCAACTAAATAATTTTACATGTTTTTTTGTTTGTGATTTCTTTCTTTTGTCGTTATTGCCCCGTTATTTTTAAGAAAAAGTTGAAGCAAATTTTAGGTATTGTCTTTCATCTTTTATTTTTCGCTTATGTTGTCCTCAAACAAATCTTATTGAAGACAAGATGACAAGATGTGGTTTTAAACACGACAAAATGCATGAAGTAGTCGCTTATGTTGTCCTCAATCAAGTCATATTGAAGACAAGATGACCGACAATTGCATGCATTTTGTCGCCAATGTGGTTTTAAACACGACAAAATGCATGAAGTAGTCGCTTATGTTGTCCTCAATCAAGTCTTATTGAAGACAAGATGACCGACAATTGCATGCATTTTGTCGTCAATGTGGTTTGAAACACGACAACATGCATGCAATGGTCGCTTATGTTGTCCTCATTAAAGTATTATTTAAGGCAAATACGATTTTAAACACGACAAAATACACGTTTTGTTACTTAAGTTTTCGTCATCAATGTTATATAAGCGACAAATTCTAAATTGTCCTGAGGACATCGTAGACGACATTTGCGTCTAGGACCATTTTGCCAACTGGGCATACTTACCAACATTTGTAGTGTTTGATTTAGAATCTACTCAAGTCAATGTGTATAGGCGAAGCAAAATGCGAGGCGGCCAGATTTGTCCCCGAAATAGCAAAGTGACGATTTAGCAATTACAGTTTACTAAAGTAACATGTATGAAGTAGACGATTTTTCGGCAAATTTATCTGGCAGCGCTGATTTTTAAGTTGTGTGTTTTCTCTGTTGTGTTAAAACGGTAAATGGATGAGCTAAATGATTTGAATCATTGTGAGTATTATAACATATTTTCTTGAAATTATAAATCAAGCTGAGGTCATTTATGAGTATGCGTATAATGTCGACGTCGCACTCATAAATATTTCTCTTGTGAGTATGAGTGAATCAGAGCCCAGCGGTAAATATTGAAAGGACCGCAAGTGGCAGGCCGTTTTGAAGGCCTCTATACTCCTTTCTAAAAGATTCGCATCGCATGATATCCTGCCTTCAGAAGTATGCCTTCTAGAAGGCATAAACTTCTTTTTAAAAGACCTTCTGAAATATTCAGTACACATTCGCCACTCCCTTCTTTGAGAAGGGAGAAAGGAAGGTGTTCAGTTTTATTTACTTTTTATTTTTAGAGACCTTCCTTACTCCCTTCTTTGGGAAGGGATCGAAGTTGTTTTTAAAGGAAGTGTGGAAGGCCTTGCGCCCAATGACAACCCGTGTAAAAAATAAATAAGTATGGAATGCGGCGAGAAGGGCTTCTGACTGCTTGTGACTGCTAAATAAGGCCTTCTATTAGGCTTCTTTACTCATTCTAGTTACCGCTGGGAGTAGTTTAGTTTAAATGATTTCTACGCACTTTTACTTACAATTGCATGAGTCAGTATGAGTAGCGAAAAAATGATTCATTGCTGATCTCTGGTCGGGACTGTAAGAAAAAGTAAACTCACTGTTTATTGTTGTTGTTTAAGCTTTGATATTGTTACAAGTAAAACTGGGGGTTTATTTGTATAATATCTTTAGGTTTTCTAAAATCTTTGAATAAAGTTTCCTGACGATCTGGCCTAAGCAACCAGTGAAATGCGCATAAGAATATCTTATCCCACCAACAATAAATTTCAGTTTATCAATGGTATGAAATGGGAATTTAGCACATTTAAACGAAACCATGTAAATTAATTTTTTGAATCCCAAGAAAAACTTAAAAAAGGTTTCTTATTTTTTTTGCTTATTTGATTCTCTACTTCAAAGTAGAGAGCAATTATTAAAGCTTAAGAAATAATCGTCAGTTAAGTATTCATGTTGCTGCAAAAATATGGCTCCGAGGACCATTTTTGGTACAAAGTAATAATCAAACTTATTAATTAGTCCTAAAAGCCAGTAAAAAAATTATAGATATCAGTGCTTTTTATATTTTTGTTTTATGATCAATGTTATATTTAATATTATTATTGAGGTTTTTTTGTTTTCCTCACGGGCTAATATGATCAATCAATTTCAATACCACACAACCATTGAAAATGAAAACGAACACACCGACAAATCTAATAAAGAAAGTACTGCATATCAGCGACGAAAAATTTAAAAAGAAAAATATATGCAAAATAAAAAATATCTTGACTATGAACAATTATCCAACACACTTAACAAATTCATTAATAAATAAAATTCTAAAAAGCAAAAATCTTGAGAAAAGGAAAGAATCGGAAACAGAAAAATATTTTTACAGTGTACCATACATCCCAAAACTAACGGAGACAAGAACATTAAAGAACTTGATCACGGAAAAAACAACAACAATTGCACATAAATCAAACAATACACTAAGGCATTTGTTTACATATAAAAAAACCAAACTGGACATATGTAAAATAGATAATGTGGTTTATGAAATAAAATGTGACGGAAACGAAAGGGAAAGGTGTAATAAGGTTTACATTGGAACAACAAAAAGAAGGTTAGAGAAGAGAATTCATGAACACAAAACAGACGTCAAAAAAGGTAAAATAGCGACGGCACTATCTCTGCATGTAAAAGAGTGCAATCACAACATGAACTTCGACAATATAAAAATATTAGACAGAGAGCGGAGAGAGAACAAACGTTACACTCTTGAAAGCTTACGAATCCAAGAGAAAATCAAAAATACAATGAATACGAAAGAAGACAAGGACAATACAAAACTGCAATACTCCGCTGCAATAGTTAATGATTATAATTAGTTATAGTTCTGTGATATTTACATTAAGTTTGACTTTTATTCGGTGTTTGTGTTGTATTTTACTTATTAATTATTTATTTATTTCTGTGTCGTGTAGTCCAGTTTTTAATATAAAATAGTTAAAAAGTGCAATACAAATGTAAACCCTAATTTGTAAGTTAAGATGTGATATTATTAAAGTTCAAAAATTTATTATAATTATTATCTAATTGTCTAGATTTTTATGGAATAAAAATAACCCCTGATGAAGTTCGAAAAAAGCGAACGAAACGTTGGGAAAAGAAAATAAATTAACCATAAATGTTTTTTAATTACAGTGCTTTTTGTTTAATAATACTTGCCTATTTCTATTTTTAGGTCTTTGAAAGGCGAAAACTCTATTATAACTGTCATTAATGTGGGGCCGGAAGATGAAGAAGTCGATTTACACGAAATACTTGATGATGCGAACCAATTAACTGTACTTATATCGGCCGTAGATTCTATTTATGCAAAAGGGTAAGCAATTAGTCTTTATTCAATAGTTCCAGTCTTCTATCAATTGTTTATTTGTTTTGCTTCCCTCTGCTTAACAATTGATTGATTTTTGAAATTTGCTCAAGTTATTTTTATTGTTGTTCTAATGCTTTTACTAATTCTATTGCGTTTTTTCTTTTTTATTTACCCCCTCTACTACTCAATAGAATCGTAATTGCTTCGGGAGAAGTTACAAATTTTATTATGGCTCCCCAGGAAGCTGTTGTTTGCATGATTTAATAAAACAAACAATTATCCGCAAAACAGTAATTTTTATATCAAACATTTACCCATTATAATCTTAAATAGTAACTACACATCTGCTTAAAAAAAAATTAGTATGTATTTGTAATATTATAAAAACCAAACAATATGGCAAAATAAATAAATAAAAAAAAATAAATGTATCCCTTATCATTTCCTGTTAATACAATTGCGTTTATCCTAGTGCTTATTTCCGTTTTTGTTATATGTATATTTACGTGTATGTGTATGTGAAAGAAAATCTCAATACATTTGAACTTAAGTACAATTAAAATTGTGGATTTTTCATCGGTTGCTTCGATCTAATTTTAATTTGTGTCAATAAAACATCAAGGAAGATTATAATCCTCTTCAATTAATTTTCCCAAGGATGTCTATTTAATATTAAAATAACTGGCATATAAAAAAATAAGAAGCATGTACAAATTTCAATTATTATAAGGGGAGAAACAGAAAAATTATATTAATTTTAGCACGTTAAACCAACATATGCACTATGGGGGACTTAAGGAAGAAGGAATTACAAAATCACTAGAGAGCTAAAAACATTTATATGTTAGTACTTGAGCCCCTATCAGAAAATGATGGATTAACAATTTAAGGGCATTAATTCATAAGTTTAATTAATGAATGCTTAATTAACCACAAAAATTATTATTTGCTATAAAATAAAGTAATTGGTCAATTTTATAAATGACACAAAGCCGACTCTTAAAAAAACTAGTACTTAGAAGCTCGAAATTAAATTTATCAGATTTTTTCAAATATTTATGCATTTACCTTTTAGTTATTTAGTTATTCAAATTACTAATCGTTAAAGCGTTGAAGTCAAATTGACTTGAGAACAAGAACAGTGAACAAATAATTTTTTCGCTTTCCTTAACTGTTTCAATAGTGAATTTTGATAATAAAAAAAGTAAGACGTATTCAAACTTTTACACTGATTTTTTTTAATTGTATACAAATTGTAATAAAAAAAAATCCAAATACAGTATTTATGCCCACCGATTTTAAGGATTTATCGCTTGTATACATCACCTCTGGTTTTCGCGATGTAGCGTTATATCAATTTTTTAATAAAAATGTTCTGTTATATTAGCAAAAACAACAAATATTTAAATCTGATTACTGACAGAGAGGGATTTTGATTCCACTCAACTGAATAAAGTTATAGGGGCTTATATTTAAAGCAAAATTGTAAATTCTCGTTTTAAAATTCTGAGATGTCTATAAGGCCTCTATAAAAACCAGTAAGAGTGCTATATGCTATATGTCTATTTCGTGCCACGCACTCCTCTCCAATCCCGCCCTCATTCTTTCGGTTGTTGTATATTGATAACCAAGATGCTTGTATCCAATTTAAAATTTTGGCTCTTGCTGTTCTCAAGACTAACAAAAATCTATACTGTATTTGTATCACAATGTTTGTACCTAATAACAAAACTTTGGCTCTTGCCGTTCGCCAGACATAAAGACATTTGAAATGTCTTTGTATGGGAAGTAATACGGCTACTACTTCGAACCTGCCCACTCTCTTCGAGAGTTTGTACTTCATTTGGTAACTTTGGCTCTTGGTATTCTCAAGATATACCGAAAAATGAATTAACAAAATAACAACAATAAATTGTTTATGGGTAAAATTAGAGGCAGTCGTGTTTTTTATTTGCACATATCTCAGACATTTATGAACCGATCTGGCTGTATTTTAATAGCAAGTTTTAACGGAGTATATGCGACATAAATATATTGCAAACTTGTCCTTATCATTAAGCCCTTATGACACTACATTTTTATTGCTTTGTTCAAGTTTTGTTGAACAGTGTGTTGGCGCCAAAATCGACATGACATCACAATTATTACTTTATGTTATATTACATTTTATTTATTATATTTTTTTTATATTTATTGGGTTACTTTCCACTTGTTCTAAAAATTGCAAATAGTAAATATGTATATACAAACTTATATATGTATAAACATACACCGTTTTGTTTTATATGCATATGCATGTACATTTGGTTCATCATGAAATACATATATACAACAACTTGTTTTGTAAAACATAACGGTCAAAGTTTACATGTCACGTAGGCATCTGTGGCTATGAGAAAACAATAAAATCATTTTTAGAGTCTGTCTAAACTTACGTTTAGACACTATAAATTGATTTTTTTTTATATAAAAAAAAAAAAAAATGGTTTAAAAAATTGAAACCTGAAATTTGAATTTTTGTAAATATTAAACTGTAAATTATTTGTCAAATGAATTAAAACTTATGAATCTAAACTTATGTATCTAAATTTGAATTTATGTAAAGTAAAACTATTGAAGTTAAAGATTTGAAATTAAAACTGTAAGATAAAACGCATTAATATTTGAAGTTGAAATGAATTGTAAACCCTTATTAGTACAAAATTATATTACAGTTTTAAAGCCTTTGGAGTAGTTGTAATTATCCGTAAGCTGCAATATGCAAATGAGTTTTTTTGTAAACAGGTTAATGGCAGAAAATAAAGTTATGTATCGTTCAATTTCCACTTAGCAACAAAAGCGATCAGTTCATACCTAAGCCTATCTACCTAAATCTAAATAAATTTCTTAACCTAATTTGTAGAATAATAATGAAAAATTAATCTAACTTAAAGAATAAACCTAAACTACCTTACAATTACAAATTAAAACATTAAATCGAATTTTTTAATGATAAAGGAAGAGTGCATACCCTAACCTACTTACCCGCTTCCCAATTCAGTTTGCCCACGCTGGAAACCAACACCCCAACAATCCCAAGGTAACTACATATCTTTCTATTCAGTGTCAATATTCTCCAATTAGAAAAGAAATAATAAATTCTCTTTTTGTTACTTCTTTTGCCCAAATCCTGAAATTATAATCACTCATATGAGTGACTATAATTACAATCTTCCACTTAAGATCATCCCGCATCTTTAGTGCCCTGCAGTTCTGCAAACAAATCGAAGATTGTTTAACATTCTGTGTTAACCCCTAAGACACAGAATTACATGGTCCTTCGAACCGGATTTGAACCAGTGACCTATGGAAAATTTGCTGTACGGAAAAAATAGTGTTTTACTAATAGATCCCGTTATGTTTACAAAATTAATTAATGTTCGAATAATAACATTAATTGGTTTCAAAATAATTAACATACATACCTATGCTTAAAATGATTTCGTTCGCTTAAACAGATCTAAAAACCCACCCTAAAATAAATTTTATCGTTGCATACATCACACTTAGGATTTGTACCTATTCTCTCTTTTTATTACTTTAACAAATCTCATAAATCTCTTTAACACGGTGGAACATACACATTCGCTCATATACCTATATAAATTATACTGGAATAGTTAAACAAAGAGACAGATGGATACACTCCGCTGAAAAATAACACGGCAACATAAAAGTAAAGCGTAAAAACGAAATTAAATTTAACTTACAATAGTTAAAATTTAATTTATGGTTAAATTAAGGTTGAATATAATTTAATTGAAGACTAATTTGGATTTTACTATGTTATGTCTCGTCAGTAATGCATAATGGCATAATTTAATTCTGGTTTTTTTAGCGAAAGTTATTTGTTACATTTAAATTCCATTTCAAAATTGTGCTATTAAATAAATAAAACCTGTGCGGTGTTTACTCAAATTTCTAAGTATTTGTCGATTGTATATTCTTGGTATATGAACGGACCTGTTGTTGGGAAGTTTCCTGGAATATACATAATCATTAGTTCCAGTGAGATCATATGGTCGATTGTGCATACTTTGTACAAGAACAGACCTGTTGTTGGGAAGTATCCTGGAATACACGTAAGTTACTTCCCATAAGTAAAATGAAATTACCATACAGTCACTTACACATTTAGTGGCACAATCGAAAGGAAAATAAAATTTATGAATATGAAAGTATTATGAAGCTGAAGCAAGGAAATTTATTATATTGTACCAATATTTATTCAAATAAATTTAAATGTAATCATGTTAATGAAAATCAACACAAATTAAAAGATAAAACTATTGTGATAATAACAATAAATTAAATTTTAACAACAATAAATTAATGTTTTACTTGATTTTCTCATAGGTTCGATTTAGTACTTCGGAATGATTTATATTTAAGTTGAGGTTTATATATGAATTATTTATTATTACTCTATTGGGAAGTCACTCTTTAGTAACTTCAACGCGTTAAAAAGCCTTTATGATTTTCGCACAATTGTAAATAAAAGTTTATAATAACCCAACTAAACTTTCTGTGAAATAGAACAAGTCCCTAATAACATTAGGCCCTATAAATTAAAGAAAATAAAATGCTATAATTTTATAGCCCCAAAAATATTGGAAAGAATTGAATCGTGAAAACTAGATATCCATATCTAGTGCTATACACAAATAGCCCCCAAAATTTTAAAAATTCTTTCTAATTAATGCAAAATTACTAGACATTCGTATCTAGTGCTATACACAAATAGCCCCCAAAATTTTAAAAATTCTTTCTTATTAATGCAAAAAAACTAGACATCCATATCTAGTGCTATATTCAGATAGCCCCAAAAATTAAAAAAAAAAAAAAAAAAAAAAAATTCTTGTTGATTAACGCGAAAATACTAGACATCCATATCTAGTGCTATACTAAGATAGGCCCAAAATTTCTAAAATTATTCTTACTATATACTATACACTAGAAATCGATATCTAGTAATAATTTATAGCCCTTACCTATGGTAATATAAATTAAACTGTTTAAGTTTATTGCGTCTTATATTTGAGACTAGATTGTCAACATCTAGTGCCAATTTATAGGCCCTTTTCGAATTTATATTAATTCTCAACTTGAGACTAGTGTTAATATCTCGTGCTAATTTATAGCCCCAATCCCCTAAAAAATTATATCGACTGGCGAATCAGTGATTATCTCTGAATTAACCCCTATGAAAGAAATCTAGTGCTACTTCGTAGCCCCTAAAACTAAAGAAATAATACATTCTAAAAAAGAAAAAAAAAGGAGAAAAATAAAAATTTATATTATACTGTTTTAGTTTCAAATCTACCAAATCATAATTCATACTGTCGATCGCAGTACATTCCCTTATAAAAAGGCTCAAAGAAATTTAGTCACCTTCTCAAATTTGTCTCTGTTTTTCATTATCTGCAAAAATGACTTCAACAAACGAAGCATCTAGCGTGGCTTTTAACCCTTTATATCGGGAACAATTTATGTTTGATTGTGGGAATCTACTGCAAACTTGTGAGACTTTAAATAATACCCCAGTTGAGGATCACAATGAGTCCATACTTGAGCTAAAATTAAGGGAGCTAGATTCGGAATGGGTTAATTTAAAAGATTCCTTTAGGAAACTAATGCTATCCCAGGATGGATCAGTTGATACGGAAATGAAGACGCAAGCTAAAGAGGAATATAATACGTGTTCAGAAGCGTATTTTAATGCTAGTTCTCAAGTCAATGATTTGCTAAAAATAAGTCGAATTGAGAGTACCCGAATCCCAGCGTTTCAATCGACCTCTCACTATTCTCACCAGAATCAGAACTCACTCCCTAATAGCTCAATCAGCTGCATAAAACTGCCACCGTGCGATACTGAAATTTTTAAGGGCAGCTATGAACAATGGCCATCATTTCGTGACATGTTCACAGCCGTGTACATAAGTCACCCAAAACTAACTCCAGTCACTAAGCTCTATCACCTTCGGAATAAGACAAGGGGTGAAGCTGGTGCAATCGTGAAAAGATACCCTCTTTCGAATGACAATTTCGAGTTAGCGTGGAATGCCCTTAAAACCCGGTATGAAAATAAAAGAGTTTTGGTTGACAACCAAATTAAAATCCTATTTGATATACCCTCGGCAAAAAATGAAGATAGCGAATCAATTAGAAGAATTCAATCTTCAGTTAATGATTCCCTGGCAACTCTCAGAACGCTCGGCGTCGACGTGGAGAGCTGGGACCCTATTCTGATTCGACTCATCTCAACTAAACTGCCACACTTAACACTTTCGTTATGGGAGCAATCCCTCACTTCACCACGTGAACTTCCCAAGTGGACCCAAATGTCCCAATTCCTTGTGGACAGGTATGAAGCAGTGGAACGTCTAAGTAGTATAAAAACCTCAAAAGATTGTTTCAATCTGTCAGATACACCCAATTCTGACTTACAAGCATACATGTCTCAAGACAACGTGAGTTTGACATGCAAATTGTGCAAAGAAAATCACTCTTTGAGAATATGTCCAAAATTCCGAAGCTTTACTGTGCAACAAAGAGTAGATTATGTCTTTAAAAATAAATTCTGCAACAATTGCTTGGCCTCGTCTCATCTTAAGGCAAATTGTAAAAGCAAACATACTTGCCTGCAATGTAAAAAATCTCACCACACCCTATTACATATGAGACAGAAACCACAGAGCCTTCCTCAATCAGCGCAAAGCTCACAATATAGAAACGCTGCCACTAATCCGGATAACTCAAATCAAGCCACTTCTCAAAATAGTACTCAAATCTCTAGAAGAGAGAATCAAGAGGTTGTTGCTAGCACCTCAAGACAATTTCAAGCCAATTGCTCTACGGCCAATGAAAATATTTTGCTGCGAACTGCGTTAATGCAGATAGAGCACCGAGGTGAACTTTTTACAATTAGAGCGCTAATTGATCCTGGTTCTCAACGAACTTTTATAACAGAAAGAATTCGTAATCGCCTACAGCTACCCTTCGAAAAATCTCATTTCGAAATAATCGGTATTGGCGGGAAAAAGCAAACGGCAAACAAAGAATGCGAATTTGTTTTATACGCCAAAAGGTATAACTTACGAGTCCCTATTAAAGCCATAGTGCTTCCAAAAGTAACAAAAAGACTTCCGGCATGCACCTTTGAAATACCTTACTCTTCCGATTTGGCTGAGTTAGATCTAGCAGACCCAACATTTAACAAATCGGCGCAAATAGATCTAATTTTAGGGAATGATTATGAACACTCGCTAAATATTGAAGGTATTAGGAAAAATGTTTGTGGTCAAACGTCGGCCTATAATACGATCTTTGGCTGGGTGCTCAGTGGTCCCATAAAATCGCAATCAATACAAGCATTCACAACTACAGTGGTTCCAACTGAAATTTCTGAGCTAAATACACTTTTAAAAAAGTTTTGGGAGCAGGAGGAAATCCCGGAAGCTCGCTCAAATTCAGTGGAGGATGACTATTGTGAAAAATTCTATACTGAAACGACAACACGTAGTGAGAATGGTAGATACATAGTGCGATTGCCATTTAAAAATGAGTTTCCCGGAAAAAAATATCTGGGGTCATCTCGATTCATAGCCCTGGCACAGTATACGAGCCTGGAAAAAACGCTAGCCAAAGATCCCAGCCTTCAGTCACAATACAAGGCTGTTATAAACGAGTACATTACGCTTGATCATATGGACGAAACGTCATCAATTGAAATTAACTCGAATGGTAAATATGGCTCATTTTATTTGCCTCATCACGGTGTAGTCCGCCCAGAGCATAAAACAACCAAACTCCGGGTTGTGTTTAATGCGAGTAGAAAGTCAAAATCAGACTTCTCTTTAAATGACGTTCTATATACAGGACCCACACTGCAAAGCGATTTGATCTCCATAATACTCAATTGGAGAAAATATCAATATGTGTTCAATGGCGATATTCAAAAAATGTATCGCCAGATATTATTACATCCTGCTGATAGACCCTTTCAGAGGATTTTATTTCAACCGCAAGATGACGGCCCAATTAAGGACTATCAATTGAAAACAGTAACCTTTGGAGTGAACTGTGCCCCATATCTCGCGATTCGGACCCTTTTACAACTCGCTTCTGATTCCGAATCTGCTTACCCTAGAGCAGCTTCAATTCTGCGCACAGAAACTTACGTTGATGACATTCTCTCGGGAGGTTACTCGGTAGAAGATGTGCTCTCAGCTCAAAAGCAGCTTATTCTAGTATTGCGGTCAGCTGGATTTTCTTTGAAAAAAATAACAGCAAATGAACCTAATTTGCTTGCCCATCTTCCAAAGGAAGATTTGTATGATTCTGATTTTTTGCGCTTTCACGATTCAAGCTCTACCAAAACCCTAGGTATAAAGTGGAACGCGCTTTCAGACTCGTTTACGTATAAATTCGATCCAATTGATCAAGCCACAAGAATAACTAAGCGGCAGATTTTGTCATCAGTGGCAAAGCTATTTGATCCTGCGGGATGGCTTGCGCCTATCGTCATAAGGGCAAAAACATTAATGCAACAGCTTTGGTTGGAAGGCCTAGAGTGGGACGAAGATTTGTCACAGGAATCTCTGCATAAGTGGAACGAATTGGTTCAAGATCTCTCACAGGTTGATAAAATCTCGATAAATCGATGGTTACAATATAATCCCTCTGACGGTGTGCAACTTCACGGTTTCTCAGATGCCTCTAAGACAGCGTTTTGTGCAGCAGTTTATATAAGATGTGAGACTAGTTCCCGTAATACTTTTATTAATTTATTAGCAGCTAAAAGTAAAGTAGCCCCTATACAGACGGTCTCTTTGCCACGGCTGGAACTCAGTGGAGCAGTTCTTCTAGCTAAGCTCATTAATTATGTAATATCAGCCTTGAATTTAAACCCTGACGAGATTCATCTTTGGACTGATTCGTCCATAACACTAGGTTGGCTTTCAAAACCCCCATCGACGTGGGAAACGTATGTGGCGAATAGAATATCTCATATTCACAGGTTAGTGTCAGATGTGAAATGGCATCACGTTCCCTCTCACGACAACCCTGCAGACTTGGGAACTAGAGGTTGCAGACCTCAAGATCTAGCACACAATTCGCTCTGGTGGTATGGACCATCATGGCTCAGTAAACCCTCAACGGAATGGCCAAAAAGAAATCCGTTAAAAGAATCTGAAATTTCTAGGAACCGGTCACAGGCGTTACACGTCGAAGTTGAAGATAATGAAATTCTAAGTAGATTCTCGTCATATAGCAGAGCCTTGCGCGTTATATGCTTCATGTTTAGGTTTTATAGAAAATGCAGGAAAAATGAACGGGAAAAGTCCCAAACCGGGGATCGAATAAGTCTTACGCATGCAGAGATGAAATTTGTAAAATCAAGACTTATTGCTTTGTCCCAAGAAATATTTTATCCCGAAGATTACAAATGTCTGCAAGCCTCTCAAGATTTGCCAGGTAAAAGTGCACTAAAGCCTTTGAATCCATTTCTGGACTCAGATTTAATTATGCGTTCAAACGGTAGACTGGTTCAATCGACTCTCCCATATAATGAGCGTTACCCTGTAATACTGCCGGGAAATTCACATTTCTGTCTTTTGTATCTAAAATATCTGCACCAATTTCTTTATCATGCTGAATGCAGCCAAATGTGCAGGATTATTCAAACTGAATATTTTATAGCACGTCTTAAACCGCGAGTAAAGAGTATAATTCGAAAGTGTAAAGTTTGTATTATACAAAGGCAACAACCTTGTTCCCAGATAATGGCACCCTTACCACCTGAACGGTGCACCTTATCGCCACCGTTTCAAACCACAGGAGTTGACTTTGCTGGGCCATTTGAGCTGAAAGTGTCTCCCTTGCGCAAATCTACATACGTTAAAGGATACGCATGTGTTTTCGTATGCTTTAGTACGAAAGCTGTTCATTTGGAACCCTGTTCAGAGCTTTCGTCAAAGGCGTTTCAGGCCACTTTTGCTCGTTTCGTCGGGAGGCGGGGCCTCCCCCAAAGGGTTACGTCAGATAACGGGAAGAATTTTCTGGGGGCCAGTAGAGCGCTTGAGCGTGAATTTTCTGCCTTTCTGCGAAACTCTGCTCAAGATATATCACAAAAGTATGTGTCCCACGGTTTCGAATGGAAGTTTATACCACCCCATGCTCCTCATATGGGCGGCTTATGGGAGGCCGCTGTAAAAAGCTTCAAGTTTCATTTTAAACGCATAGCAAGCGGGCAGAAATTTAATTTTGAAGAATTTTCTACCGTATTGGCCCGAATTGAAGGGGTCTTGAACTCTCGCCCAATTTCTGCCATATCAGAAGACCCATCTGATTTGACTGCCCTAACTCCGGGACATTTCCTAAGAGGTGCGCCCTTAATGGCATTCCCCGAACAGCCATTGGAAAATATCTCAGTCATAAACAGATGGGAAAAGATGAAAGCGATTTATCACCAGTTCTCCGTACGATGGAAGGCAGAGTACCTAAAATCTTTGCATAAACGTTACAAATGGCAAAACACCGCTCCCAACAGACAAGTGGGCGACTTGGTAGTCGTGATAGACGATTTGCTACCACCCCACGAGTGGCGTTTGGGTAGGATCGAAAAGACTTTTAGTAGCTCCGATGGAAACACTCGTACAGCAGAGGTGCGCACAGCTTCGGGAATAGTAACCAGGCCCATCGTGAAACTGTGCTATCTGCCGTTCTTAGCCAACTGACAACTTGCGTCAACAGTATTGTCCACTTTATTTTAATTCAATGTCTCACATATTTTCAGCATGATTAGTTATATTCTCTCATCCAACCTTTAAATTTCCGTAGTCATTAAGCTAACACAGCCTTTTTACCCATTCCAACCGAAATTTCCTATAGTTTACTAATAAAAATGTATGTGTTTCCTTTGGTATTCCCTTTCTTTATTAGCAGGTCCAATCGAAGACTTACGGCCACTAGAGTGCCACGTAGCCGTAGTTCGGAAAGCGATAGTCGCCAGCCAAGGGACCTGGAGATGTTTTATTGCGTGCTCTGCAAGGGGTACCACGGTCTGGTATTCTGCCGCAGGTTCAGGGCAATGACGGTAGAAAGGAGGCGAGAGGTGGTTGGAAACCTAGGCTATTGTTTTAATTGCCTGGCAAGAAGCCACACCAAAAACTCGTGCACCTCCATGGAGGCCTGCAAACGGTGCAGCGAGTTGCACCACACAATGCTGCATTTACCAATTCGCCAACAGCAGCAGCAAGAGGCAACGGTTGCTATTAGAGCAACCCCTAGTAGGTCAACATCCAGTGAAGAGACGTCTAGGAGAGCAACCTCCAGAAGAAGCACCCCTGGCAGAACAATACCGGCCAGAGCAGCATCGGCCAGGCTAAGGCGCACCAGTCAACAACGTCGCCAGCAACCTCCACGGCCCCAGCAGCAACAACGTCATCACCAGCGGACCCAGCAGCGTCAACAGCAACAACATCACCAACGTCGGCACCAGCGTCAGCAATGTCGCCGACACCAGCGGCAACAACATCGTCAGCAGCAAGGAACTCAACAACCAACGTTACAACCAGTTAGTACCCAACAGTTAAAGCCAGATGGGCATGTATTAGCCGAAGCCATTAAATCGTTGGCTAATGTTTTATGTGAAAACTTTAGCACCTAATCTTGTGGCGAGGGCCAAGGCCGGCGCCATGTCTAAACTTACGTTTAGACACTATAAATTGATTTTTTTTTATATAAAAAAAAAAAAAAATGGTTTAAAAAATTGAAACCTGAAATTTGAATTTTTGTAAATATTAAACTGTAAATTATTTGTCAAATGAATTAAAACTTATGAATCTAAACTTATGTATCTAAATTTGAATTTATGTAAAGTAAAACTATTGAAGTTAAAGATTTGAAATTAAAACTGTAAGATAAAACGCATTAATATTTGAAGTTGAAATGAATTGTAAACCCTTATTAGTACAAAATTATATTACAGTTTTAAAGCCTTTGGAGTAGTTGTAATTATCCGTAAGCTGCAATATGCAAATGAGTTTTTTTGTAAACAGGTTAATGGCAGAAAATAAAGTTATGTATCGTTCAATTTCCACTTAGCAACAAAAGCGATCAGTTCATACCTAAGCCTATCTACCTAAATCTAAATAAATTTCTTAACCTAATTTGTAGAATAATAATGAAAAATTAATCTAACTTAAAGAATAAACCTAAACTACCTTACAATTACAAATTAAAACATTAAATCGAATTTTTTAATGATAAAGGAAGAGTGCATACCCTAACCTACTTACCCGCTTCCCAATTCAGTTTGCCCACGCTGGAAACCAACACCCCAACAATCCCAAGGTAACTACATATCTTTCTATTCAGTGTCAATATTCTCCAATTAGAAAAGAAATAATAAATTCTCTTTTTGTTACTTCTTTTGCCCAAATCCTGAAATTATAATCACTCATATGAGTGACTATAATTACAATCTTCCACTTAAGATCATCCCGCATCTTTAGTGCCCTGCAGTTCTGCAAACAAATCGAAGATTGTTTAACATTCTGTGTTAACCCCTAAGACACAGAATTACAGAGTCAGTCTGAAAAAGGCCGTTAACTTACAAAATTGTTTTAAAGCGCTCTAGCTAATATTATAATACATATTTTAATAAATTTGTATTTATGCACAAAGAGTGCTGTTAAATATTTTGTCTTTTATTTGATGCGGCTTGTACTTTCGCGACTCAACATTCTTTAAAACAATTTTATTAGTATTATTTGACAAAAATAAAGCAATGACTGAAAACGAAGTTTCTGTTAATGGATTTAATTGCAAAAAGTGTGATGCGTTAGATAATGATCGCATGGTACAGTGTGATAAATGTGATCAGTGGTATCATTATGAGTGTGCCGCAGTTAACAGCGGAGTTGCTGATGTAAGTTGGAGTTGTGAAGGTTGTAAGTCCAACAACGGTGAAGCAACAGGGGGTGATACCACAGGTCATGTTGGTAATAATCCAGCTATAGCCAATTCTATCGGTCTACCAAGGCAGCCGCAAGCAGCGTCGTCACCAACAACGTTAGGAGAGGCGCAGCAACTGGCGAGTACGATCGCAGCAGAAATCGGTAATAGGATTTTACCATTGGGCAATGCAGCTCCAACAACGTCAGTACCGAGCACACAAACACAAATAAGTGCACCACTTCAGCCTCAAGCTACATATCACATACAAGCGGAAAACAACAACACGAAAGTTATTTACTCTACAGGAAGACCGTTTTATGCAAAACCATTTACAGCTACTGCTGCTACTAGTTTACCATTTCAACAAAAGGCAATACCAAACCAACAGAATGCGGCTTCAACAACGCAAATGGATTTACAGCTAAAACTGTTGGAGGAGCAGCAGCGTTTGCAACAAGAATTTCTTGAAAAAAAGTACCAAATATTATCACAATTTGGTGAAACAGGTGAGATTCAACAAAATCCTTTTAGTTCAACTAGTAATTGGAACTTTGCTTCTGGTCCTACGCCATCACAACTGGCTGCACGCCAAGCAATTCGCCGCGATTTGCCACATTTTAATGGGGATCCTGAGGATTGGCCGTTGTTCATAAGCACCTTTAAAAATAGTACATCGGTTGCAGGTTATTCAGATGCAGAAAATTTGATACGGCTACAAGCCTGTCTTAAAGGAAAGGCAAGGGATATGGTAAAGAGTAGGCTCATGTTACCTAAAATGGTGCCAGAGATAATTCAAACTTTAAAAATGTGTTTCGGGCGACCGGAGCATATTTTAGAGCGGGTAATTGAAAAAGCGCGAAAAATATCTCCACCAAAAGATAAGTTGGAGTCTATGATTGATTTTGCGTTGAGTGTGAAAAATATATATTCCATGCCTCCATGCCTGCGAAATGTATGATTATATGAATAACCCGATGCTTGTGAAGGAACTTGTTGATAAGCTGTCTAGCCAGTACAAATTAAACTGGGCAACGTACCCAAAATATAGTAAGGTTCCAATAATGAAAACGTTTAGTGATTGGATTTTTCAAATCGCCGATGCTGCAAGCACAGTTGTTTCCGTTTCACCAACAGCTAAAAACGCGAGTATAAATACACATACAGAAGAAAGACAACCATTTAAATTAAAGACTTTGTGTGTAATAGTGATCATAAAGTGTCAGTTTGTGAAGAATTTAAAAAGTGCTCATTAGAAAAAAAATGGGACATAGTGAAGAAGAATAATTTGTGTCGTTGTTGTTTAAATAAACACAAAGGTAAATGTTTCGCCAGAAGAGAATGTGGTATTGATAGCTGCAATACAAAACACCACAGATTGCTGCATAAATATTCCAATGAACCAACATCGTCTTCGCGACAAAACAACACTACACAACCAAATAACACTACCAGTGAAACAATTAACTCACACTCTACAACTGAGCAAAATCAAAAACAAATTTTTAGAATTTTGCCAATTCGTCTTTATAAAAAAAATGGTTTTATCGATACATATGCCTTTCTTGATGAGGGTTCTTCTGTGTCGTTAATCGAGAAGGAAATTTTTGATCTACTTGATCTTGATGGTGTAGAGCAATCGTTATGCTTAAGGTGGACTGGTAATACTACTCGTCAAGAAAATTCATCTGTAAAATCATCGCTAAATATTGCAAATATAAATAATGGTGAAAAATTTAAACTTCAGTCTGTGCATACGGTTGAAAATTTGGATCTACCCCAGCAGACATTGAACATGAATGAAATGGTGGAGAAATATCCCTACTTGGGTGGACTGCCCATACAGTCTTTTAAAAACGTAAAACCTACTATTTTAATTGGTCTTAACAATTGGAGTGTCGCCGTGCCGCTAAAGATTCGTGAAGGACCGTGGAATCAACCGATTGCCACAAAAACGCGGTTAGGCTGGACAATCCAGGGCTATAGCGGACGCACTAGCCAAGGTGAATGGCTAAACATTCATCACTGTGATTGCGAAAAGCATTACATTGAATTGCATAAAATGGTTAAAGATAATTTTAACATAGAAGAATCTCCCCAAAGGTCGTTAATTTCTTTGGAAGATAAGAAAGCGATGGAGATTTTAAAGGCTACATGCCAAAAAGTTGATGGACATTACGAGGTAGGCCTATTGTGGAAAACCGATGTTCGCGTTTTGCCTGAAAGCTACAATAACGCTTACAAGCGCCTCATGTGCCTAAATAAAAAAATGCTAAAAGAGCCAAACTTAAAAGCAACGCTACAAAATCAAATTGATAATTTGCTGCAGAAAGGCTATGCCGTAAAGTTGAGTGAAGGCGAAATAAATAAAATTTCGGAACGTGTTTGGTATCTACCGATATTTATCATCAAAAATCCCAACAAACCCGGCAAGGTAAGAATGGTGTGGGATGCCGCTGCAAGATCTAATGGATTATGTCTCAACGACTTTATAAGCAGTGGACCCGACCTATTAAAATCGTTATCTGATGTATTGCTTAGTTTTCGTGTTGGAAAAGTTGCAGTTTGCGGCGATATCGCTGAGATGATCCACCAGATAAATGTTCGACACAGCGATATGCATTCTCAGAGATTTCTATGGTGGGATACAAATGATGACATTTATAATCCAAGTGTTTATGTAATGCGGGCTTTGACGTTCGGTATCTCATGTGCTCCATGCATAGCACATTATGTCCGTGATTTCAATGCTGAACAATTCAAAGAAAATTTTCCACGAGCGGTAGAATCAATTCAGCATAATCACTACGTAGACGACTTCATCGACAGTGTAGACGACGATCAACAAGCCATCGATTTAGCTTCGCAAGTTAAATTTATTCATGCTGCTGCAGGATTCCACATTCGAAATTGGTCTTCAAATAGCAAGGAGGTCATCATGCATCTACAGGATGGTCATTCCCAAGATCAAACTCCAAAAGATCTAGCAGATACAGAAAAGGTTCTTGGTATGTATTGGGATCCTAATAAAGACTCCTTTGTCTATATTTTCAGATTTGCCAGACTTCGTCGTGAAGTATGCACTACCGAAATTGTTCCCACAAAAAGAGAGCTTCTTCAGGTGCTGATGTCAATTTTTGACCCACTCGGGCTAATATCATGCTACACGACTGCTTTAAAAATTCTTCTGCAAGAAGTCTGGCGATCTGGCATCGATTGGGATATGGAACTTGTTGACTCTCTTTTACCGAAATGGCAAAAATGGAAGACGGCTATTGCTCACATAGCTTCTGTTGAAATACCTCGATGCTATTCTCCCAACATTAATGAGGCGACTCATGTAGAGCTTCATACTTTTACTGACGCAGGTGAAGACGCTTATGCTGCAGTTTCTTATGTTCGAGTTGTGTACCAAGGCAACTATGACGTCACTATTGCTGCCGGCAAATCAAAAGTTGCTCCGTTAAATCCTATGTCAATACCAAGGCTGGAGCTACAAGCTGCTGTTGTGGGCGTAAGGCTGGCTAAAAGGGTTGAAAATATTGCACGTATAAATTTTACCGCCAAGTATTTTTGGTCTGATTCGAAAACCGTATTACAATGGCTTCGAATGGATCCGAAAAGGTTTCAACAATTTGTTATGCATCGCGTTGGCGAAATATTAGAATCAACAGAGGTAACGCAATGGCGATGGGTGCCATCTAAAATGAATCCGGCGGATCTAGCAACAAAGGTTCTCCCACGATGGGACGTCTCCTCATGGTTTTCTGGTCCTGAATTTCTCCAAGAAGATATGTCTACATGGCCAACCTTCAATAATCTGGGCGAATGCAATAAAGAAGAAATAAGACATCATTTACTGCTCATCAATAAAGATGAAATGAACGTGACATTTAACGTTAAAGATTTTTCCAACTGGAGAAAGCTTTACCGAGCTGTAGCTACATTTATACTCTACTTGGGTAAACTTAAAGCAAAAGGTGGAAAAAGTAAGCCACCTGAGGAAATTTCATTCGAAATGCTACAACAAGCTAGGTCAGCTTTGTACCGAAAAACACAGCAAAGCGAATTTCATGAAGAAATATGTTATTTAAAAAAGGATGACGAGGGCGTATTAAGAGCCAAAGGCCGTGCGTCATTCCTAAACTATGAGGATGTAATAATACTGCCTACTAATCACCATGTGACATTTCTACTTGTTCGCTACGTACATGAAACATTTCATCATATGTCACATGAAACCGTCATCAACAACATTAAAAGTAAATACTTCATACCCAAGTTACGAGTACTCTACAAAAGCGTAAGAAAATCCTGTCAAATGTGCAAAAACTCAAATGCCGTACCAGTTATGCCACAAATGTCTTCACTACCACCTGCTAGGTTAGCAAGCTTCGAAAGGCCGTTTACATTTGTGGGAATTGACTACTTCGGACCGCTTTACGTCACCGTGGGCAGAAGAAAGGAGAAAAGATGGGGTGCCTTATTTACTTGCCTCACCGTACGAGCAGTACACCTTGAAATCGCTTACAGCCTCGACACCAGTTCCTGTGTTATGTGTATCAACAATTTTATGGCACGAAGAGGAACCCCACGAGAAATATTCACCGATAACGGCACAAATTTCAAAGGTGCGTCTAAAATATTTAGTCCTGAAGTGGATCATAAAACGATTTCAAAAACAATTGAAAGCATCAGGTGGAAATTTAACCCACCAGCATCGCCCCACATGGGTGGAGCCTGGGAAAGACTCGTACGTTCGGTCAAAACTACTCTGTATTATATATGTCCCCACATGAATTTTAATGATGAAACCTTAAAATGTGCCCTTACTGAAGTGGAGTTCATTATTAATTCACGGCCACTTACTTTTGTATCGCTGGAATCGTGCGACGACGAGGCACTTACGCCAAACCATTTGTTACTAGGATCATCAAGTGGCCTTAAGCCAATAAACTACAACGAAGTCGATCTAAGGCAACGATGGCACCAAACAAAACTCTTTGCAGATCAATTCTGGCATCGCTGGATTAAAGAATATGCCCCTACACTTATCAGGCGAGGCAAATGGTACGAGAAAACGAATCCATTGCAAGTTGGTGATATTGTCATTATAATAGACGAAAATCTACCGAGACATAGTTGGCCAAAGGGCAGAATAATTAAAACTTTAATGGCGAAAGACGGACAAGTACGTCAAGTAACTGTTCAAACACAAAGTGGAGTCTTCCAACGACCATCAGCAAAAATAGCAAAATTAGACGTCGCCTATAATAAGGGGTAAACTCGTCCAGGAGGCTCATTTACGAGGGGGAGAATGTTGGCGCCAAAATCGACATGACATCACAATTATTACTTTATGTTATATTACATTTTATTTATTATATTTTTTTTATATTTATTGGGTTACTTTCCACTTGTTCTAAAAATTGCAAATAGTAAATATGTATATACAAACTTATATATGTATAAACATACACCGTTTTGTTTTATATGCATATGCATGTACATTTGGTTCATCATGAAATACATATATACAACAACTTGTTTTGTAAAACATAACGGTCAAAGTTTACATGTCACGTAGGCATCTGTGGCTATGAGAAAACAATAAAATCATTTTTAGAGTCAGTCTGAAAAAGGCCGTTAACTTACAAAATTGTTTTAAAGCGCTCTAGCTAATATTATAATACATATTTTAATAAATTTGTATTTATGCACAAAGAGTGCTGTTAAATATTTTGTCTTTTATTTGATGCGGCTTGTACTTTCGCGACTCAACACAGTGCAAATATAAAGTAATATACAAATTTACCAAGTGCGAAGGGTTCAGCTGTATTAAGATAAATGGCAAGCTGTCAAACGTTTTACTAAAGTTATCGAAAAAAATGAAGTTATGTCAAACAAAATGTAAAATTGTTCAACTTAAAATTGACATTTCAAGCTTGAAATATCCAAAGTGTTGCTAAATCAGCGGTTTATGGGCAAATTCAGCGATTTACCGCTTTTTGTTTTTAGGTTTCTCATGAACAAAAAGTTGGCAACATTTAATAACAGAACAGGGATGGCTAAGTTATTTCAATTGTGCTTTTTTGTTGATACTTTATAAACTAAGATTTATAATCAGTGATGCCAACTTTTTGAAAGCAAAAAGCACTTTTAAATTTAAAAAAAGCACTATTTCGAGCAAAAAAAAAAGCTTAAAAAAGCACTAAGCCATTTTTACAATTTAATTATACAAAACAAAAGTTGTATTCGGCTGTGCCGAATATTATATACCTCCAAAATTTAAAAAAAAGCGACGGCGTTGATGGGAACCATTTTCATTTAAGATTAAATAATAAACATATCGTCGCAGGAATTAAAGAACGCTGTAACTGACAATATATAAAATGTTCACCAGAGCCAAAAAAACCTGTATGAAAGAAAGTAGAAAAAAGTTCATATCACAAAAACTATACAACTTAGGAACATGATTTTAAAAACGTATTTTTATTTTATCTCGCTTTATATATTGGCTCTAAACATTTCCTCTCAAGTTTATTGTTCCCGGTGATTCTGCTGCTTACAGCAAACGATTTTTTTTTGCGTTAGTGAATTCTTTTTCATAATACAAAAATGGAACCGGGACCAATCGACGCAGTATTTTTTCTGATAAAAATGGTGCAATAAAAACTTTTTTCGATTTTTTGTCAGTTGCAGCGTTCTTTAATTCCTGCGACGATATTTACATTTGTATATAAACATTTTTAAATGTATTATTACTATCTTCAATACAAATAATATCATCCAAATCATTTGGAGTTTAAATTGGCCATAAAACAGTTTTAAAGTAATACAGTGCGAGCGATTTTCGTAACTCGAAAAAATCTTGCCTGTTGCAATTACCAAAAATTTGCAATGTCCAGCCCTTGTTAATAAAACTTAATGACAGCAAATATTTAAATAAACATCCTTATATTTTATCTTTAAAATAAATCTAAATTAAAATCGTGCAAAGCTTAATAAAACAATTGGCTTATGATTTTATCTAATTATTTTAACATATGTACGCTTCTGAATAAAGAACACGCATAAGGTGTAAAATAGAAAACAACATGTATGTTTGCATTCTGATACTTAGTCAAACCTTTTTTCAATAGCACCAGAGGTAAAAGTGCTAAACACGTGGAAAACTAAAGCCCGTGAAAAATGTCTGGTTACACAACGCTCGTTATAAAAGTATTTTCTGTCAGCTGTTTTTAATTTATTTAACACTGCATATACCAAGCTACGGCTCTTTTTTTGTTTTTAAAGTCTTTGCGTTTTTTTGCACGGTTTCCAGCTGCATGTTTTTTAACAATTTCTAATATTTTCCAATCCATATTCTATTTTTGAAATAGTGTCTACATCGTTAAAAAAATTTTTACCGAAATACGTCGTTTTTATTACGATTACTAAATATGTTGTAAACGCTTAAAAGTGCAACGTTTCGTAAAATTTCCGAATTGCTAGGAAGCCTAGCTCTAACCTCGTAAATTAAGTCTTAGGTAAATCGAATGTAACTTTCTTGTATCACTTTTTTATCATTTGAAATCTTTAAATCTTTACAAGCCTCTCAAAATTGTACCCCAAATAGCAAAGTTGAACTAAAGCATCCTCTATATAATCGTAGTTTTAAAAAATGGTAGAAAAAAAATAAAAATTGTAAAAAGCACTTAAGGCACTAACGAAAAATTGAAAAAGCACCAAGTTAGTGCTTTTTTTTAGTTTGGCACTATGGATAAAATTTTGGCGTTTTGAGGCATCAGTTGGCATCACTGTTTATAATACCTTTTTTTTGGTGTTTTTTAAGAACATAAATAAAATCAATGTCAACTAAAAAAATCTTTAAGTACAATTAGTTACAATTTTTAAAGGTTGTTGGTACAATTTTAAAAATTCTCAACGCCATTCCTGAAACAAAACCATAACAAGAGAAAAAACAAACTAAAAAACTTTGTTTACATTTCTTATAGTTTGCTCTTTCTAGCATTTACTAAGGGAAATCACGATGGGTAGTGCAAAGTGTGCAAACGATGCAAATGCGTGCAAAAATACACACATTTGCACAACACAACAACAAAATGTACGTATTTGCAATTTGCTTTATTTTACTTCGTTTGCACTAAAAAACCATGAGCAAAGTTAGTAATGCATATTTGCTCAGTTGCCATGCTGATTTTAAGAAAACTTCTAACTTGCACATTTCCGCAGATTGTAAAATAAAATAGAGAATTAAATTTAAATTAATTAAAAAGAAAACATTTATTTTAATTTGCTTGTGTATAATTGTAAACAAATGCAGATTTTTTACAGTGCTGCCAGAAGTTTTTAGTGTTGCCAGAATACATTTTTAGAAAAATAGCATATTTGCACAAAAATAAAAGTGGTATGCTCACGATCAATCATAATATGCACTGCAAATTTACACATTGCAAATTTGCACAATGACCATCATGATTACCCTTACTGTTTCTTTCTATCAATTCTATATCAATTAATGAATAAAAAATGTAGTGTCATAAGGGCTTTACTCGGGTTTTCAGAAAACCTATTTTAACATACACATGGTAAGACGGACAGACAGACATCGTTAAATCAATTTCGCTACACATATATATATATATATATATATATTGTAGGGCCTTAGATCCATATTGCAGAAATTATTACAGATGGATAAATGTGTATATACCCTGTAAAAAGTATAAAAAGTATTCGTCCAAAAGCCTCTATAAATGAAGTCTGTATAAAATAAAATGGTAAATTTCCGTTATTAAAACAACGAAGTCTAAATCTGTAAAGCGTTACAAATGAAGACAGTTTTGTTTTCATTTTTGCCTTAATGGGAAAAAACTATACACAGAAAAAATGATCAGTAGTTTTTTTATCAATTTAAAAATGGTTTTAAAAGTTCTTCAGTTTAATTAATGTGATAATTGACTGAATAATTTTTTTTGTTGAAAGAAAATTAAGAATATAACTTTGATTTAATTAACATTTTAGTTGTTTTAAAATAAATTTTTAATTAAAATATTTAGTAAATAACAAAAAAATTTTCGTTTAAAATACAACAATTTAAACTTGTAGAATTGTTGTTAGGAATTGTCAAAACCTGGTGGGTTACTGCGTATTTCGATTCGAAAGAAAACATTTACGAGTTCGAACAATTTGAACTGTGTATAACGATTTTCACAATCGTTCGAAACGATGACAGAGGTTGTTTTTTTTAAATGGGATATTTGATGAAACATTTTTGTTCGTAATAGAGAGTGGCTGTTAAGAAAACTATTTTTTGTTTTCAATAAAGTATGAAAAACGTCCATTTATTCGAAACAAATATTACGAAAATCATAATACACAGTACAAATTGTTCGAATCCGTACAAGATTTCTTTCGAATCGAAGTACGCGGTAACCCTTCTGAGCTTTATCTTATATATAAATACGGGAACAATTTTTTTGTGGTTGTTTTTTATGTATCTTATCGCCCACCGATTTTAATGAAACATATATCATTTTAAATGTGTTTGTTTGTAGATATCATAGATGGGGGAAGTGCACTCATTTTGCAGTTTCAACTCACAGTTAGTGATAGTGCAAAAATATTGAAATCATTTTGTTGATGTTGAGTGATGAATTGAAAATTTGCAGCCTCACTAAACATGAGTGATAGTGATGGTAAACAAATTTGCACTCCAAAAAAAAAAAAATAGTTTGATTTAAAAAAAGCAATCATCAGCTTATTGCAACTTTTTTTTCTTTACTCATTTGAGTGCAACTTAAATTTTTGCACTAATTTTAAAATTAAAAACTTATTTTTTCATGATTAAAGCCAATAATTATACCGTTTTTGACAAAATTTCATTTTGTTTAATGGTCTTTACTTATGCATATCCTCAAAAGAAATCAAAAACCATACACATACAAAGTTACATTTTTTTTAATTTTAGTGACGCTATATTTGTATGCAGCTTTTTTGATTGCATGTCAAAATTTTGCACTATTTGATTTGAGTGCAGATTTTTGCATTCAATCTTCGTTTAGTGATAGTGGAACAATTTGCACAATCACTAAATTTTTTTGTGGTAGCTAAAAAAATAGCAATCATCACAAAAGCTGGTAAAGAAGAGTGCAAACTAATATTTTTGCAGTTTTATTTAGTGATAGTGCACTGCTGATTTAAATCAATATTTAGTGCACTACCCCCAACTATGGTAGATATGCACAATATATTTTTTTTCTAAATTTTTTACAATTAAAGTGTTTGAAAAGCGTTTAATTTATCTTGCAGACATACCTGCAAAGATGGTTCTTTTAAAATGTGTACGTTCTTGTTGTATAACGCACAGGTTTTCTCGAAAGTAAATGTCAAGTGGTCGAATTTCGGCCACCGGGCGATCCTAGTTTAATTAAATTAACTAACACATTGTTTGAAACGGCAAAGTTTTTTGATATTTTTTTTAATTAATATTTAAAATATCATTTATTGAAAAAAATATACACAATTTTAAATTTTTAAAATTTTAAGTAATCTATATACTCATTTTGGAAATAGGTGCAAACTCAACAAATTGTTTGTTTGATTCTATGAATTTGGGTATAAGAGAACATTTTATAATTTTTTCTGTGTAGTTAAAACGAATTTTTTCGTATTTCTTTAAATTTTGTTATACGATGTTTTTACGGATACAAATGAACGAAGTATTTTTTGATCCACTTTAGATGCGTTATATCGAAGTTTCACTGTAATTAAATGATACAAATTAGATGCGACATTTACAAAAGCCTAGATACATTCAGCTGCGATTTTAAGTATCGTAAAGTAGGAATTACAGATTACTCGACTCTATTATGACTCCACTTAGCAGGATCTTACTGATACCCAGAGTCGGTAACCCTACCAAAAGCACCTTAAGCTTTTACAAAAAAGGCTACACAGAAACAAATGTTGCGCCAGTTAAAGCTTTAATCAAAAATAAACACAGTTTCAATTAAAAATTTAATTAAGTTAATTAAACGTTTAATCAAGTGAATTAAACTTTTAATCAAGTGTATTAAACGTTTTTATTGACAATATGAATTTGCACCAGTAAACAAATTAATTCACTTGATTAATCGTTTAATTCACTTGATTAAATTTTTATTTGAAACTGATTTAATTTTTGATTAATGCTTTTACTGGCGCAAAATTTTTTTCTGTGTAAGGCTATATGCAAAAAAGAGTAAAAAGTATAAAACATTTAAAAAAGCGTTAGCCTTGTGACAAAATGTTATAAATATTTTTTATACATTTCTAAAAATGTTAAAGCATTTAAATGAGGTTACAACACATTTTTTTTTTAATTTTATTGAATTCCCAACGTTCGTATTATGTCACTTTAATTTCTACTTTTTTAATTTTATTTAATTCAAATAGCCCTTGTACTTATATTTTAGCCCTTTGCTGTGTATTTGACATACAATTATCGTAACTGACACACAGCAACAATTAGCTGACACATATTAACGCAACTAAACAAACAGCAGTACGAGTACATGCGATACTTAACTTTTTATATGCAGAAGTGGTGTTTTATCTATATTTTTTAAATATATAAGTTATATATACATATCGCACAGTAAATTATAAACAGGCATTACTCAAAATTCAAAAATGTTAAGGAGAGGCAGGAAACTGGCTTGAACATGATAGCAATTTTTTAATCAAATTAAGTTAAAGAAAACAGTGATGCAAACGAAATTTTCGTGATTGCTAAAGATTTAATTTTTAAAATTGTTGTTAAAAAAAACGATCTTGATCAATTTTGAGTTGTGCCTGTTTATGATTAAGTGTGCGATATATTATATTTCTCAAAAGGGGGTTAACTCTAAATTTATAAATTTTCAGTAGAGGCAAAGACATGTTTTAGCTTTATAAGGGGGATACGATTGTATTTTTTTTTTTCAAAAATCTAAGATTTTTACAGTGCGTAGATATGACTACTGTACATCGCTTTCTTGCACAAAGTGAAAATTTACAAATTTTGAGTTGACTCTCTTAAGAAGAACCAGTGCGATATGTAAAAATTATATGAAAGCTAATGAGTGCAATACTTCTGCAAATTTTTATGTATTTGTATAAACTTAAAATATTTAAAAAAATGTTTTGCCATTAAGCTTTTACTCATGCCTAGAACTAGACTAACTTAAAACCTGCCTTCAGTTGTTTGTTTTAACTCCTTCTCTGCTATAAGTTTTCAAACTTAATTACAGTTATATTTTTTTTAAAAATATTTTTATTTGTGTGCGGTTTTTATAGAGCGATTATAAGATTAATGCATGTGTATTGGTTATAATTGTTAATAAAGTTTGTTTCTCGGTTTGTTTTTTTTTCTCGACTGCATTGAAAAAGTAATTAAAAACTCATGAGTTTGTAATAGATTTGCTGTTGTTTGTTTCGTTGCACTTCATGGAAATTTTATATCTATTTTTTTCAGCCAAATTCCGTATCATTGGTAACACTAAAAGGAAAGTTTTTGTAGTTTTGTTTTTGTTACGATTGCATGTTGGTGGGTAATTTCTGTTTCTGGTATTTTTTTTAAACAAATTGCTTTTTATTTGAGTTGTTTTTAAAGTTAACATTTCAGGAAATTGTTGTACATTTTGGTGCAGACAATAATTGCAATTTTCGTTACATGCAATTTTGTGTTTAAGTAAAACTTTAATGGCTGTTAGTAATCTATCGGGCATGTCCTGATAATCGCAAAACGCTTAACATTCGCGATTTTGACTTGAAACCGCATAAAAGGTGTTCTGTAAATCGCAATCGAAAGAAGTTTGGTGACTTCAAATTGCAAAAGGGACCTAGGATAGTTGAAAGAAACCATGGCAGATCGCAAGCACAACGAACGAGTTGAAGAACATCATAAAATAGTTCTGGCCGAATATTTTGATCATAAAAATTTCAAATTTTCCATTAAAAATAAACTCACTGTTTATTGTTATTGTTTTTGTTTAAGGTTTGATTTTGTTGCAAGTGGAACTGTTGCTTATAATTCTTATACGTTTAACAGTTTTATTTGGTTTAATATCTTTAGTTTTTCTAAAACCTTTGGATGAAGTTTCCTGTTGATCTGGCCTAGGCAACCAGTGAAATGCGCATAGGAATAGCTTATTCCATCAACAATAAATTTCAGTGTTTTTATCAAGAATAAATACTGCGAATTAAGCACGAATAACAAAATCTTTTAAATTAAAAAACTTAATCATTTCATTAACCATATAGAACCTTTTGAATGTATGTACCTCAAACTGAGTATAATGAAGCTTCGGTCACAATAATTGTACCCTTCAGGTGTACTACCGACGACGATTTCTTCTACATGTTTTTATTTCGTCTTCAATTATCCATTAATTTTTAGTTAAAAGTAATCTGCTGATAAATTGATTGAAGTATTTCTTTATAATGCTTAAAAGAAATATAAATTTGACTGTTGTTGTTAAACCCTTCACCGATTGTAAAAGGGTAAATAAAAGCTTCCCAATTCGTTTGTAATTTGGGTGATAATTTTTTGTAGAAATCATCTTAATAATTGATCGGAAACAGTTTTGATGGTGGCATGTCGTAATGAAGCCGGTGTTTGTTATACCATAGAGGAGAAAATCCTTGCGCCCGGCCAAAGGCCGGCTATGCAGAGAAGCTTTAGTTAGCGAAGCCGGTTTTTGTTATACCATAGAAGAGAATATCCTTGCGCCCGTTCGAAGGCCGGCTATGCAGAGACTCTTTAGTAAGCGCAGCCGGTATTTGTTACACCATAGGGGAGACATCCTTGCGCCCAAAAGTGTTTTCTATTTGTTATATTCACCCAGAGAAAATATAACAAAACCATTTTTAAAAAAATTTTAACCGTATTATGTTTAATTTAACTAAATCATTGTCACCGACAACCATATTATGGTTAAATAAGTTTCTTTAAAAATAGTTTTGTTGTTTGTAACCATAATAAAACATGTTTTTCTCTGCGTTTATGTATATCTTTTTTTGTATTTAACATCTTTAGTAATTATGGATCTTTTGACATTTTTAAAAATGACATAATATCCATTTGCAAAGTGTTTTAATGCCCACGGACATTATGACATTTTCAATGGACACTGTGACACTTTTTGGAGTATCATAGTGCCACGGACACTATGACACGGGTCGTTATGACATGCCACCGTTTTGATGATTAAAAACTTATTAATCACTTAAGCGATTGAAATAAGATTCATTCAAATGCTCAAAAAGGAATCAACAGTGTACCAAAAATCATTCGTTGATGTACTTCATCGGCAGGGTACTATTTTCTTACAACGAGAGTATCATTTATGATCAAAAAATGAGCTCATATTCAGATGATTCTTAAAAGATTCGATTATGATACAAAATGCCTAATCAGTAGTGAAGTAGATTTAACGATGTCCGTCTGTTCATCCATCCGTCTGTCTGTTGAAATGGGGTTTTCGAAGACCCCAGGATATGATGAGGACTTGGCTATTAAATATTTCTCTCACATCGGCTCCATTAAATTTTACTATTGAAGTTCAGACAGGTCGATACATAAATTGCTGCGATATGAGCAAAAAACCACGATAGCTTCTAATTTTTTTCATTAAATCCCATAATTTTGTTTATTTACACCCATTACTGAAAGTAAAAAAATATAAATACCTTGTATCAGGCATGTTCTGTAAATCACAAGATTTCAAATCACTTGTGATTTAAAAATCACAATTGTGATTAATGGGTGTGTTGAAAACCACAAAAGTTTTAACGTAGTAAAAAATGTTGGAAACAAACAAGCAAGTTTAAAAAAAACTTAGCTGACTGGTTTTAAATCACAATTATGAAAAAAGCTTTTTTTCCAGAACTTTCACAAAAAGTGATTTTCAGAATATGCCTGTATGAGTTTTTTTAGACTTATTTTTCCGTGTTTTTAAACATAACAAATACATACATGTACAGCAAAATTGATTCAACGTTATCTGTCTATCTGTCTGTATTTCTGCAAATCTGGAGAACAAGCATCTGGGTTATCAAAAGACAACATATGACAATACGTTGGCAGAATTTGAAAAGTGGCACAAAATAGATTCATTTACATCTGAAGAACGGCATTTATATAATTTTCTGTTCTTTTCGCTCCATGAAGGGTATAAAAGTTTCGGAATAACCGAAATATAACGCCACTCGTTCTCATTCGAATGCAGACCAAGCGTATCCGATGTCGCTGCTATGAGGCAGAATGATACGCTTGGCCGAGACCTTGACATAATCTCGGAATGGGGTCGTGCGAAAAGGGTCGATTTTAATGCCCGAAAAACCCAATGTTGCGTGCTGACGCATAAACGCGCGACAAATCAAGGTGCCTCATCTGTATATATGGATGGTATATTATCTCTTGATGTTCTGGGCATGAGGATACAATGGATGTCCGATGGACAGAACATATATTCAAGGTGTCGAAAGAAGCATTCAAGTGCCTCGGTTTTCTAGGACGGTGTAAGATATACTTCACTCCATCTGATCTCCTTACTATTTATACCACCGATATCCGACCGCGTATGGAATACAACTCGCATGTGTGAGCCGGTGCTTCAAAGTCTATTTTGGAGCTTCTCGACCGCGTGCAGGAGAGGGCGAAGGTTCTCATTGGTGACAGTAGGGTATCCAATTCTATTGACTCCCTTGAGCACCGTCGCAATGTGGGTTGTATTTGTCTGTTTTATCGTTACTACAATGGGATGTGTTTTGACGAAATTAGGGAACTGGTTCCCGAAACCCGTACGTTTGTTCGTAATACACGTTTTTCCTCATGAGCCCATCCTTATGTGGTCGATTGGCAGGTGAATCGTACAACGCATTACAGAGAGAATTCGTTTTTTTCCCGCACAGTTCGTATGTGGAATAACCTTCCTGCAGAAGTCATCCCTCTCATTTACAACACGATTAAGTTCAAATCGAATGTTCACAAACACTACTCCCTCTATCCCCCTTCCCACAACCTATTTTCCTAGTTCCAACACAATGCAATGCATTAGTAGGGGTCACCCCTGAGTGCTGGTCCTAACAGTAAAAAAAAAATAAAAAAAAAAAAAACTCAAGTGTGAACACAGCCGTTTTTTGAGTATTTTTCATATAAATTTTAATACATGTTCAATCACTTGTATTGTAAAACCGCAAATAAGTATTTTTTTCTTTATTAATAAAAAAACATCTTACTACTAACATTCTTCAAATTTTTAAACTAAAATTAAAAGTTTATTTTAAATAAAATTTTTAACACATTTTAAATAAAGCAATAATTTGGCGTAACGAAAGCAACCTTAAGACGTATCAGTATTCGTTTGCTTTAATTAGACAACGTATACGCCACGTTTGTTTCTTGTTTTTTTTGCATTATTTAAAACATTTGTTTTTAATTCCTTTTTATGCTTATTCGATTCTTAAAATATAATTTCTAATAATTTGTTGGTTTCATGTTTCAAACGTAAATTTTGAAATATTTTTTTTAGCATTAAAATTCCTTTAAACTCCACTATCGGTCTAACTCTAACGGCCCATCAATCTCTGGTCTGTCGTATACCAGTTGGCGTATCAGCGTATGTCTTTATGTTTTCTGTTGTTTAATTCACTTTAAATTTGAGATAATCTTTTTTTGTATTTTCTCTTTTTTGTTTAGAGAACGTCGTGCTCTTGTCAAGACTGTAGTTAAAGCGGCAAATGTTATCTTAGTGGGACTTTTATTGTACAATCTTTGGAATAATAAATGGACTAAATTGAACTTCAATAAAAAGATTCAATTTTAAAGAATGACAAAATTTAATATTTTTGTTTTATAAAAAGATTTTAGTGGATTTTTTTTTTTTTAAATAAAAACTGTAAAAAATAAATCTGTCATTTAACAAAAACTGGATTATTTCTTTCAAATCTCAAGAGATTACTTTGTTTTCAACGAAAGTTAACTTTAATAAAAATTCACAGATTTTGAATAATTTCTCATTTTATTAAATCTTTGGCGCGTGAGTAATATCGGGTGATTTGTTAAGAGCTATAGGAAAGTTAAAAAAAAAAACACATAAAATTCAGAAAAATGCATGAAATCTTTATGAATCTTATGAATTTACGGTCCATATAATTTAATGTTTGAAGATTATTTCATGCAAATGTTGACCGTGACTGCGCCTCAAATGGTCCATCCGCTTAGTCCAATTTTGCCATACTCTTTCCAACATTTCGGCCGGTATCTAATGAATAAATGCTTCAATGTTGTCTTTCAATGCGTCAATTGAAGCGGGCATGTGTGTATAGACATGAGCTTTAACATAGCCCCACAAAAAATAGTCTAAAGGCTTTAAATCGCACGATCTGGCCAATTGACCGGTCCCGAACGTGAAATAAAATGTTCACCGAACTCGCCTCTCAATAAGTCCATTGTTAAGCGTGCTGTGTGGCATGTGGCACCGTCTTGTTGAAACCACATGTCATGCAAGTCAAGCGCTTGCGTTTTGGGCCAAAAAACGTTGGATATCATCTCACGGTAGCGCTCACCGTTCACAGTTACGTTACGATTCGCATCATCTTTGAAGAAGAACGGTCGAATGATGCCACCAGCCCATAAACCGCACCAAAGTGTGGCTTTTTCTGGATACATTGCAAAGCTTCTGGCTGATCTTCACTCCAAAATCGACAATTCTGCTTATTACCGTACCCATTGAGCCAAAAATGAGCTTCGTCGTTGAACACAAGAAGCGCGCGATGAACTTTCTTAACAGAGCACGCATTTTGATAATAAAATTCAATAATTTGCAAGCGTTGTTCGTTTGTAAGACAATTCATGGTTAAATTATAGACCAAACTGAAGATGTTTGACAGTGAAACAAAACACGAAACGTGCGTCAGCTGTTTAAACCAGTGTTGCCAAAAGGATAATAGCTAAAAAATCACCCATTATTAAGCGCGTGAATAATTAAGAATGAATAAAGAAAAAATCAAGGATTAGTCGTTTTCGCTGAGTAAAAAATCTCAAATCGCTTATTCTTAAATAAAATTTCTTAAAGCAAATTAAAACGGTTACACACAGGAATAATGATAAATAACCATGGAGCAATGTTAACTGAAAATCAAGTGAAATTTCTGCAAAAGTATGGACTTCAATTAAAATGATCATTGCGTCATATTAATGTAAAATGAAAAATGTTAAAATAATATTGTTCAATATTGAATCCATAAAATCATGTTTTACTTGAAACAACAACAACAACACTAGAAGAAGACATTTTTTTTATTTTCATGTTTTAAATAATTTATATAAAAAAAATTCCCGTATTCTTTTTGTTAAAATAATTTAGTTATGAGTCGATTACGGAAAGCAACACAACTGAAGTTGGCAACTCATGTAAATATATAAAAATTTTTTTTTTTTATTATTTTATATTTTTACATGAGCGTCGTTGCTTGATTTCGCTGCTGGCTTAACTGAAGTTGTGTTGCCATTAAATACATCAAATATTCAGAGCAGAATAAGGACAAAAACCATGCCGGGCAATTCTGCTGTCTTCATTTGTAAACAAAAGGGAATACAACAAAACTCAATCATGTTGTCTCTCCCTTTCCCTAGTTTCGGGGGTTCTTAAATAAATACATATGTATGTATGTTATCTTTAAAGTTTCTTCTCACTGTTACTTCACACTCAAATCAAATTGATTCTACATTAAATTCACGTTGTTTCAATTGGAAATAATGAAGACTCAACGTGATGCGTAGTGTTCTTGCAATACGAATCTAATTTTGAACTTACTTTCTGGAATTTTTCATTTTCATTAAAAAATATTCGCATGTTTACAATAATCTTGTTTAGCCAATATAATGCAAAAATCACTATCGAAAATGTAAAATCAACCTTGTTTTCGACGATTTAACATTGATTTTTTTCTGTGTGTAGTTAGTCGGGCAAGCACAATGTTGTGAGATAAATTTTTTCACAATACACTCTTTTTTAAGAATCATAACCAATCAGGAATTTATTTAAAAATTTAATAAAATTTGGTGATTTAAAAACAAAACGCCAAAACCCCAATCTATTGTTTAAATAGAAAAATATGTTAAAACCTATTATTCGTTTTTTACAAAATGCTAAATTTAATTAAATGGTTTTAAAAAATTTAATAAAACGATTCAACAAATTTTCCTCAAACTAACAAATTCTAACAAAAGAACTTTTAACATTCAAATCAATTGTTTAGAAAATAAATTTTGTTAGACAAAACTCTGATTTAATTTCATAATAAAAGAAATTGCGTTTATCAAATACAAACACACGCACACACGTGCAACACAAATAAAGTTTTCCAAATGAAAGAAAGACTTCTAAATGAAAAAGAAAAACAAAGTTATGGAAAGAGTTGAGATAAACTGAACTACGATTTTATGAGTTCTCGTGTTTCCAAAACTATCTAATAAGAAAAAGAACAATAGACATTCATTGTCTTTTTCCCCAGTGCTTTAAGAGTTTTTCTTCTTCTTTTTTAGACAAAAATCTTAAAGATGTGTTATAAAACTATTTAATGCTTTCATTTTTTCCATTATATTACTCCCCGGGAACAATGGCACAAAGACAAAATGTGATTGGAATATAAAAAAAATATCCTTTTGATTGTAAAAAATGAGACAAAAAGATTGAGAGTGAGAGAGAGCGGAAAGAAGCTTTCTACTCATTTATATATATTAAGCAAGGTTGGCAACCGAAGTGAATCTGGGTATCGGTTACAATATCGTTATTAAGCCAGGGTTTAAAAAACTGCAGTCGAAACAAAAAACCAAAGTGTGTTTAAAACTTTTCGCTTTTTGAGTTGTAATGAATGTGACTGTTTACATGTAATGAATCAGAAGTAATCAGTGACAAATAAAGAAGTGGAAGGTATGGCAGTTTTTCTACTTTGACTGCAGTTTTTTATACGCCGTATTAAACTATTTGTTATTTCGGTATAGTTCTTAATACCGGTATTCCATTTTAAGCGGTTTCGGTATTGATAACGTTGTCGGTTGCCAACTTTGACATTAAGTACCAGCAAACAATAAAGTTCTTGTGTTGGTTTTTGTTCTTTTTTATGTCACGTTTGTGGAAAGATTTAAAAGATTCATTTAAGTGCCACCTACTACTCATTTACGAGTCTTAGTTTTTGCTTTGCACTTAGTTTTTGTACTTGAACTTATTTCTGCTGCTTACTGAATGTGTTTCATCATCTTTCTACTTTTTCTGTAAGATATGCTGAGCTTTTCCATTTGTAAAATATTAATATGCAATTTGTTTGTTGGCTTTAACAAGCACTTGTCATATTTGTTTTAATTTGGAAAATGGTTAGGAAAGAAGTCTTCTTAACAATTTACAAAGTTGGTAAAAACTTACCGCCCTAAAACCTGCTCTTTATTAAATTGTAGTTTACTGGAATGTTTTGAGAAGCCAATGTGTATGAACTCACCTAAAAAGAGATAAAAAGTATAAAATTAGTTAAAATTAAAAGATAATATAAAATTAAATTTAAATAAAACATTGTTACACAGCTTTTTCAAAAAAACATTTTTCCACAAAGTATTTTTTCAACAATTGCTTTCTTTTTTAAATAGGACGGGCCATTTTCAAAATAGGACTTATTTTAAAAGTATTTTTTTTTTGCAGAAGCTCTAATTTTTGTTTATTAAGAAAATTGCCTTTTAATAAAATAGTATTACTTCTTTACTGAATTGAACGTTCCTCCAAAAATCTTTATTTTTTAGAAAATTTTTTTTTTCCTTTTACAGTAAAATTATCTGCATTAAGAATTTTTTTTTTAAAGAAAGACTTATTACACAATGCAACAAATTTCGGGTCATCCCCGCAAGTCTTAATACTTGCAATGCGAAATGAAACAAGACTTTTGGTAGAGCAAATTTGCTAAAGAGTTAGCTCGGATTCCCGAAATATAGACCCCGTAAAGTTTTTCGAATTTTTTTAAAAGGCGTTTGGTATAATTAAAAAAAAAAAACAAAAAATATACTAAATGTACTTCTGAGCTAAAATACTATTTCAGATGTCTCCAGTAGAATTGTATGGCGATTCTTTGCTTAGAATATAAAAACCCTCTAACAAATTTCACTAAGGGTCTTCTAAGACCAAACGCCTTTTAAAAATTTCGAGAACCCGAGCATACTTTTCAAAACCCTTTGGCAGATTTGTTCAACTTGTAGTCTAGTTTCATTTCGCGTTGCAAGTACTGAGGCTGGTTTTTTTTTTGTTGCACAGTTTTATTTAACCTTGTTCATTAAAATTTTTTAAATCTGTGTTTAATAGAAGGGTTAATCACTGAACGCTGATTATCTGGTTATTTTGTAAAGGAATCCATAATTGTAGTTGAAAATCAAATACACACCAAAATAAAACGTGTGTACAAAGAGCTTGTGTTGTGCGTTACTTTTCATTGTTTTCTATGTTGTGAGGGTACAAGCATTTAGTGCAATACCCTCCAAACAAAACTATTTTCTTTCGAAACCTTTAAATACAATAAAATGATTTTGACTATGCTTTTTTTTTGAAAATACATATATATAACAATTTCTCATCAAAACAAGTAAGAAAGTATAGTCGGTTAATCCCGACCATATGATACCCTACACCACAGTATTAAAAAACACATCATGCTTATGTGTCCATATTAATAGGGATCATGAAAATCGGTTTGAAAGTTTGTGAGAGGCAGAAATTGCCCTCTGCCTCCCCTTGTGGTCCTATTTTTTAAAAACTGTATAGCTAATGTGTCCCTATAGATATAGATCTATCTATGTTTTAAATTTCATTCAAATCGGTTTGATAGTTTCTGAGAGGAAGAAATATCCCCCTATCTTCCCTCGTGGTATTACGATTTGGCCAATTTTCAATAGGCTTGGTCCTTCTGGCAATAGGAACCTATGTTCCAAATTTTACCAAATTATCTCCTGTACTTTGCGCACAAGATTACATGGACAGCCAGCCAGCTGGACGGACATCGTTAGTTCGACTCAGAAAGTGATTCTGAGTCGATCGGTATATTTTAAGGTGGGTCTAGGACCAATATTTGAAGGCGTTACACACATCAGCACAAATGCATAATACCCTCTCCACTATTGTGGTGTGGGTATAAAAAAAAAATTAACAGTGTGTGTATTTTTTGTCCCCACTCTCATTACTGCATGTATTTTCCATTCCCTTGTTAATTTTTTAGAGTATTTTTTATACCCTTGTTTTCTCTATAGTAAACCATTTGTGTATTGCTTCTTAACATTCACACACTTACGTAAATTGGTCGTCTACATTTCTCTTCAGTATTTGTTTGGCCCTGTGGTGGCCCTTTGTTCCTTATAGAAACCACAGGATATAATAAAATAATTATTTGATTATAACTGCGACATAATTTGAATGTGTGTTCCAATCGAATTGTCCAGCAGCCGTATTCCGTAATTCGCTAAAGTTAAATCTCTATCGCTAAAAATCTATAAAGTTGGTTTAGCAATTTTTGGCTACAAATGTAATTCAGTAACGTGCATTGCTAAATTTGGCAATGCAATACAAAATTAATTTGCCGCAATTTTAGCTTTTAGTGTCATTTCAAGTTTTGTTTTCTTTAAGGAATTTTAGCGATCGAGATTCAGCTTTAGCTAAGCGAATTACAGAATACGGTAGCAGGCCTTTATTAAGTAGTTATTTCAACTGGACCAGAATACATTAAAGGAACAAAGATAAAAGAATTTTGTTGTTGTTAATATAAACAGAGCGATATATGTACCCTGTTTATCAGCATTTTGTGCTTAACTTTTGAACTTTTAAAATACATTTAGCCCTTTGCCCATTAAAGCACTGCGGCCCGAGTGTGTCTTTGATCATAATTCTTTTAAGGGTTTAGTAAACAAATTTTTAAAGCTGTTTATGTTACAATTCATTTAATTTTTAGCTTTCTATTTACCATCATTGTAACGCTTATGAATTTTCAAACTGAAGCAGGCTGGTTAAAAAAACAAACAAATCTTAAAGAAAACAGAATATTTACGCTCAAATAACATTATTAAGCATCTTTTTATTAAAATCAACATTTGATCTTATTCTCGCTGCTCTAGTTTCACAATATTGCACACGTTAACACAAATACCCGTTTATGGACCAAAAGCTCTACCCCACAGTGTGGCAAGTTTCCTTTTCTAGTGAGATGAAGAAAATTTACTCTTGTTAGATTAGAAAGTAGACACTGGAGTTAGTTCCTGAGCTATTCTTGGGTAATTAAAAGAAGAAGATCTCAAGAAAAAAAGAGTTTTGGACTTTCAGTTCTTTTTTTTGAGAACTGCTGGGTCATTCTAGAAATTCAACTATAAGCGCGTTTTTTGTATAAAGTCTTATGTATGCATGTGTAAGTGTTTATATTACATAGAAATAAACCTTTAAGTACAACCTGTTAGTAAGATTTATGTTTGTGTGTATATCTTACATATGTATGCCTGATAAAGTTCACTTAAGGAATGACTGGGAACAGGCAAAGTGTTGAAACATTAATTGTAATTTTATAAAACCAATAAAAATTTTATGTTTTTACTTAAGCCTGGTACTCGGTTCAAATTTATGTTAAACGCTAAGTAACATTTATTTTTTTATATGAACAATTTGACATGTATCAGTGTTAGCTATCTAGCGAGTTTGCACAATTCGAAGCTCTTATTCTTTCAAAGTATGTGACATAGTTTTGCGTTTGTAAACAATACCAATATGTTTTTTACATTGACGTTTCTAATAACAGTGATAATATGGTGCTTTTAATGTGCTTATTATCGCACAAGATTTCTTTTAATATAGAATACCAGGCTTTAAGTCAAATGGTACTTTGCAACTAAATGAGGTTTGTAATTTGAAGCTATTTATGTACATATATTTTTTTTTTTTAATTTGGTTACTTTTTTAATTGAGCTCAAACCTTCAAATAAGATTTCAACCTGAGTATGACACTTTAGTCCTTGAGGGCAAACAGCACAAACTTGCAAACTTTGTGTTTTTACTTTTTCCTTTACAAGTTGTTTTGCTTACAAAGAGAAAAAGGAAAAAAACAGATTTTTTTGCTCTTCTTATTCTGGGTTTCACCTTTTCTTTATGTAAAACATATTTTTCTTTATGTAGAGCTTTAAGTTGTTTGCTGTAAAATTCTTTTTGAACATGAAAATGAGACAAAAATGTAAGAATAATAAGAAACAGTTAGAAAGTATGGTCGGTCAAGCCCGTTAATATGATACCCTGCACCACAGGACTTAAAAACAAACTGTCGAGAGTGTAGCTTATTTGGCAATAATGGAACCGCCAGAAAAAAATGTATAACAAGAGGTTAAGATTCATGTAAAAGTTATTTGTGCCGAATAATATTTAGATATCTTTATCTACTATATTCGATTCCTTACCGCAATAGCTTAAGCGACATCAGGATATTTTTAAAATACCACTATAAAAAGATAGTTTATAGGCACAAAGACTATTTCGCACAGTGGTCCCAATGACAAATTTAGAGCGAAATATAACTCTTTTATATACGAACAATTGACTTGCTATGGCACGATCTTACGCCAAAAATTGGCGGACTCGATTGCGTTGGTGTGGCGCATTCCATAAAAAATTAACTGACATAAAACCTACAAAATCATTTAATAATACAAGGGAACAAGGTTTTTGGTGATTAAGAACTGAATGTTGTTTTTAAGGTTATTTGGGACGCTTAATCAAAATCTGCACTTAGCTTTTTTCTCTCAGCTCGACTTTTTGAGATATACCGTTATGGCCAAAATTAAGGCACTTCCGCTTCATGTATAGGAATAACTTGAAAATGGGCCACTATATTCAGTTCAAAAAAAATTCAAAATTCATTAACGATATTATCTTAAGGCCGTGCTTACATTGGTTTTAAATATGACCAGTAGTTTTACAGACATCGTTGAAGTTAAAAAAAAAAATAAAATAAAAATTAAAAAAAAAAAATTTGTTTTTTTCAAAATCCATCAAAAATTAAATTTCAGCGTCCCAAATAACCTTAAAAACAACATTCAGTTCCTAATCAACACAAAAAAAAGTTAAATTTTGATCCGCTGTGTAATCAAAAAGATGGATATATGTATGTCAGCATTACGTTTTTGGCGCCTGCTCGCATAGAAACACACGAACTTTTTGAGTATTTACCATCAATGTAAATCGTCAGCGCTTCTTCACGTATGGCGTATTTTACCATTATTTTTATTTTTACGTCTGCAGCAACTCTTTTGACTGATTTATGAAGCCTACTTCCAGCAGCAAATGTTAACTCTGGGAACAAGTGTTCACAAGAGACTTCATTTTCAACTACTTTGATCTTTTCCTCCTTCTAAAAACGATTTGGATGGTCGTTCGGGTCTTGATGGTCCTTCCTCCGAATTTTCTTCCAAAAAACTTGACGAGGCTTTACTGGGAAAGAGAAAAGATTCATCCAACCAATTTTAAAGATTGACTCGAAAACATTATTTGTTCTGTGTGCATGCATCCACTCGATAGTTTGCTAAGAAAATTTTGAGCTGATTACATTGCTTCATGCTGGTCTTTTTCAGAGTACCAAACATTGAACAAATCCTTTTTAGTGACAGACATTGCAACCTAAAGATACGATAAAAAGTGTTTAGGCAAAAATAGCCAGCTAATTGCTTAAACATTTAACAATGCACATGTTATAGATGATAAAAACGCAAAAATAGCAGCGGCAGCTGGTGAAAGTCACATTTAAAAGTCTATCACAATTTATTGTATAAATAAAATCAACAAATTTTACAGAAAACGTTTTCCCTTAATTTTATTAGCTCTCGAAACCACATACAATTATCAACTAATCTGTTATTTAAAAGAAAACTAAGCAATTACTGATGTTTAAATCAATGGAGCAGTGATAATATTGCAAATATGCAAGGTGGGGGTCCTGTCATTAAAAAATCAACAAAATTTTTACTCTGGCACCATTCGAAAAAATGAGTTTTTTTGCTCTAAATTTGTCATTGGGACCACTGTGTTTCGGAAACTGTGTTTGTATGGGGGCCATGTGAAATTATTTTAAAGCAGTTTTTAATATGCTTCGTCTTTATGGAAATCTAAATGTATGTTTCAAATTTTATTAAATTATCTTTAAAATTGAGACGTGGGGCCAAATTACGGCATTCGATATCGATCGAAGTTACAATACAATTTAATTTCGATCGATATCGAATGCCGTAATTTGGGCCCAGTACTTTGCTCATAAGGTTACATGGACAGACAACCAGACAACCGAACGGACGGAATGACATCGTTAGATCGATTCAGAAAGTGATTCTGACACGATCTGTATACTAAACACTGGCTCAAGGACCAATATTTTAAGATGTTACAAGGATTAGCACAAGCGCATAGTACCCTCTCTGCAATTGTAGTTTTGGTATAATGAGACTTAAGCGCTAGGAGAATAAGATTAAATTTATAATATTTCTTTATAGTTACAGTAGTTAAGAAACAATTTTGTTTGCTAAAAGAAAATCTTAACTGCAGTTTTCCAAAGCTGTCTCTAGTTACCTGTAAGTTTTTCTACCAAGTGGCAAAAAATTATGTTTATGAGTTTAAATTATTGTTAGTGATGGATGATACCCTGCTCTGCTTTCTAAACACTTTATGCAAACACAACAATTATACTCATAACAAATTTTGCTATGAAAAGGATTTTATTACGACCATATAAAAACGGATACTTTTGGTTTATTTTTTTTCAGCTGCCATTAGTGGCGACAGCAGAAAACCATTAGCAAAAAAATGTAAAATTAATTAATTTAAATAGTTAAACATTTCTCTTAATGTTGGAATTTATATGACAAAAAAAAAAAAAATATATCTAAAAGGGAAAATTAATAATGGCAGCAGCGAAAAAAAACTCTGGCATAAATGCGACAACAGAAATAAATAACATCACGTAAATTTTTACGAGCTTATGTGTTGGTATGCGCGTTTGTATTTGTTTAGAATAACAAGGACTTCTTTATTATTTTAAATCTTTTTGTTAAAGAAGAAGATAAAAAGCAACAACAACTGTGCAGTGTTGTGAGAGGAAGCTAATTTAATAGTCTTGTATTAAAAATTCAAAGCAAATAATGCAATATTTTTTAAAAGCGTCTGTTGTAAAAATTAAGCATAATCTAAAATACTGTGTGGGATTAATAAAAATTCTTAAGTTTTAATGAGAAAATTAAATTGGAGCAATCAAACTTAACTGTAATTTGAAAATTTTTATGGAATTCAGATTGTTACAAGTAATTAGTTCAGAGCAAAATCAAATAAATTATGAAAAATTCGATAAAATGGAAAATATTCACAAGAATTAACAAAAAAAAACTATTTAGACTAAAACATGAATTCCGTTATTTTTTTAAAAATTTTAAAATCTTAATTTGCAGTGTAATTAACGACTCAGAAGAAAAATCAAAAGCGTTTATAATAAGAAAACTTGAACATACAGCTAGCATAACTCACTCCCTCTCTCTGATGCGGTCACCTGTATGAATTCGCCTTGATTTAAAAATTTCAATACATTTCTCTAGAGGAATGTTTTTAATTTCTTTGTGTTAATTTCCAGAATTTTGTTGCAGAATTAAGTTATAACTACAATTCTTTCTCTAAGGTTTTATTTTTTAACTTCTTATTAAAGGTGTCACTTTAAAGCTGGAGGTCCATACCACGCGTATTCGCCTCCACGCAGTGCATGCTTTTCTAACCGGACTTGCGTTCTACGTCTTAAGTTACATGCAACGCTTTTTATGCAGCAGCAGCACAAGTAAAAATAAAATTTAATTTGTCAAAATCAGTTGATTTGTTCGAGCGCTGCTTGTGACGCTTACAAAAGTAGAAAGTAAACCTACTTTTCGCCTCAAGGCGTCTACGCTTTTGTGCCTGCAACTTACTACGACGTATAACTACACAGATTCCACTTTTTTGACAGCTGCGAATGCTGCGAAAAAGCGAGTAACGCGTGGTGTGGACCTCCAGCTTAAGGCCCGACAAAAGCGTTATGTGCCTATTTGCCGATTTTTTTCTAAAAAGTGACGATTGTTTTAGTCTCTAAAGTCTGAATAAAACATTAAATTTTCTGACACGTTCGTTTTTTATTCTTGGAATCTTGGAGTAGTCGTACCTTAACAAGAGCGGAAAGCGAAACGTTTTCTTTCGCTTAGCTTTTACGCTGATATGCCATACCTTGGCAAGGGCGTCAATCTACATGTGTTTTATACGATTCTTGACATTAAAGACTCGTTACGATTGAAGAAGCGTCTTTCGCTGTGCTATGGAAGAATCCCAGTCGTTTTACGGTTTTTCCGTGTGAGAAATCTTCTACGATTAAAAAATGCGGTCATCGACGATCAAAGACGGTCTTCATGAGACTCCCAGTATCTCTAACACGATTGAAAATGCAAGCTGGCAATGAAATATTTATGTTTTTGTTTGAATGTTTTTTTTTTAATCGAACAAAAATTGTTAAAAAAAAACGAAATTTTAAGCTGTTCGAGTTTTTTTTGACGATTTTTCGAAACGTAAAAGATGATTATATTATTTTTTCACAGGAAATTGACGATTTTGATTTTCTCATGTGGTTATGTGTCAAACAAACTTTCATACGACAAAATATGAAACACGTATAACCACTCGCTGTCTGTCAGACCGATGTTTGCAGAGCCGGCAAAATGTATATACAGGGGTGTTCTGGAAATCGTAAACGCAAAACGCAAGAATTTTTAATATTTTTTTTTATTAACTTTTAATCTAATTTTTATAATTTTTGTTATAAAATTCTGTTTAATAGAGAAATATTTGCATTGTATTTATAATTGAATTCTTTTGTTAAAAAACGACGTTTAAAATTCTCGCGTTTTGCGTTTTTGTTTTTCAGAACACCCCTGATAAGCTAAAAAGTTTCAATAAAAGTAATTAAAAAGAAAAATTTGCTCATTGGAGCAAATTCTGCCCATAATCTGGATTGAAAACTTTTACTTTCCAAATCTATCTTAAAGCTAATTTGGTGCTATGGTATCCAGTTATGGGGCACTGCCTCATCCTTGAATATTAAAAAAATACAAAGGCCCTAAACAAACGAATCATTGCAGCCAAACCCTGTATATTAAAAACTCGAATACTAACAAAGATGTCAATGTGACACATGTAAAAAACTGGATCACAAAACATTCAGTAAAATATTTTTAGAGAGCATCCAAAGTCACTAGCTCGAAATACCTTAAATAATGGCGGCCACACTCGATTAAGGAGAAGAGATACTGCAGGACTTATCCGACTAGTCCGGCATTGGTAGGACGTTTACTTAAGAATTAAAATAAGATGTGAATTATTATTGTTAGTTCATGTTTCAAAATATAAATTTCGAATAAAAAACCTTTTTCTTTTGTGTAAAAATTAGATGACAATGATCCAGGCGAGATCGCCATCGACCTATTAAAATAAACATTTGGCAATAAGTTGATTTCGAGAAATTGGCCTCCAGGTTCGTGCAACCTGAAGTCCTCTGGTTATATTGATACCTTGGCGGTCAGCATTTTTAATGAAAAAATGGCTGACCATAATATGGTTACTTTTGTCCAAATTCTGGAGAATGTCGACCAATTTTTAACATAAGATGGTTAATTTTGAACAATATAATTGTTATTATTGACCAAAATTAAAGTTAATATTGACCAAAATATGGTTAATTTTGACTATATAATGGTTAATTTCGGGTAAATATTTGTAATATGGTTACCAGCAAACATAAGCACTGCTTAAGTCCAAACACAGTATGTTGCTCTTGGAATACTATACCTTAAACTATATTTTTTTCTGCGTGTACGTAAATTTTGTGTATCTAAATCAACGATCATCACGTTATGCCCTCGGGGGCCGAGCACCTTTCGTGAATTTCACACACTCACAACACGAAGGTTAACGAAACAATTGTAAAAAGCCTTAATTTAAAAAAAAAACAAGAACAAAACACATACATAATGTCTCAAACGAGTAAATTTATTTTGCACTCACCACTACATACACATTTTTAACTGTCTCTCTTTGTGATGACCGCTGATTTAAATAAACAAGTAAAGGTAAAAGAATGAGAGAATTTTTTACTGTTGTTTTTTCTTTCTCGTTGTTTGTTTTAGAAACTTTAAACAACATTTTGTTAAAATCACCATTTCGTTATCGTAGTGATTTTTTTTCGTTAATATTACGAAAAATTTTGATTTGACATGTAAAACAAATTTTAACACACAAATTGATATTTAAATTAGTTGATGGAATTGGCCATTAGTGACATTTTTCATTGAAAATATAAAAATGCAAAAGTTAACTTTTTACCATTGATTTTAAAATATTTGATTTTTTTAATTAATAGTTAATTTTTATTTAAAAAAATCTTTTGAATTAATGTATAACAATTAGTTCGATTTTTCTTTTAAAAAAGATATTAAGTTGTCATTAATCTTATAAAAAATTTTAAAGAAATTATGAAACTTTCAAAAGATTTTGTTATTCGTGCTTAATTCCCAGTTTTTATTATTGATAAAAACACTTGAAATTTATTGTTGATGAGATAAGCTATTCTTATGCGCATTTCACTGGTTGCTTAGGCCAGATCATCAGGAAACTTCATCCATAAAGATTTTAGAAAATCTAAAGATATTAAACCAAACAAAACTGTTAAACGTATAAGAATTATAGCAACAGTTCTACTTGTAATAATATCAAAGTTTAAACAAAACACATCAACAATAAACAACAGTGGGTTTATCTCATCTTACATTCCCCACTACAATTAGTTGAAATTCTCTCAACATTAATTGTAGTTGTCAGTAGGTTAAGAAAAACAAAATAAAAACAACAACAACTTGTTGTTATTTGTTACAATTTTAAGCTCTACCGGGCTTAAGAAAAATACCATTTAGATTGAACACAAATATTAAAAAATATAATTTCAATTATATAGACAAAGTATCACAGGAAATTCTTTTATAGTTCTTGAGTCATAACAAAAACATCAAAAGAATTCCTTCCGTAAAAATTCCTAGAAATTCGCAAAGAAGTCATATAAAATCTTATCATAAGCTTCAATAATTTTTCTCATCAAAATTACAACGTTATTTTATTCGCTTAACTGGATTCTTAGATTTAAAGGTTTTTTTTTTGTATTTTTTTCAATACAATTGAAGTCAACATTTTATACAGATATTTTTTTTATACTTTTATGCTAGAAAAAAAAAAAAAACATATTGATGCACTAGAAAGTAAGACGCCTTCTGAAGGAACAACCAATTTCCTAATTTGAAATTAAGCAGTGTAGAATTCTATGAGAAAACATGAAACTAAAATAAAAAAAAAGGAAAAATTTAGCCTTGACAAAAATTTTTGATTCCCACAAATCATGTCTAACGAAAAAAAAAACAAAATTGAAAGATAAAGTTGCTGATTGACTTGTACATGATAAAAGTTTTAACAAACTACAAGAAAATACTCAACAATTTCCACAATACAAAATTGAGTTCAAATGTAAGCAGACTAAACTGTTTGGGCAATGAAAACTATGCAAAGAACATTTTGCGTGTTGGATTAAAAATTTTAATTTAGGGTTTTTATTTTTCTGAGAGGAAATGTCAGTAAACTATGCAAATTTAAAACAAGGACTTACAAAATCCTTCTTTTCAATTAAGGAGTTTTGTTGCTAAAGACATTTCTGAAACGGAAACGGTGTTCTAAAATTCATTTCTCATACTAGTAAATCAGCTAAGCAAACTTATTCCCAATAAAAAACCAAAAACTAAACACAAACTTATTTGATAGCATTTTGATTTGAAAACTTATTGAAGCACAACAGATACGATTTTGTCACAGACTTGTCAAGGACACAGAGCACTTTTGATTTCATTGCAATTATTTTTTTATCACTCTGTTGTTGCTGGAAATGTTTTAAAATAAGCAATAAAATAGTTGTAAAAATATCTTATGTTATAAAATTTATCGCTGTTTCTCTTTTTATTGCTTCAATTCAATAAGAAAAATCCTTTTATGTTAATTAAATATGAATTTTGGTTTTAAAATATGAAATGAAATAAAATGTTATGCTCCGTTTTAATCTTGTTAAAAAATCAATTAAAACAACAAAAACAAGGTTTTCATTTTCTCTTTGAATAATAGAAAAAGGCTAGAGCATTGAGGCAGTTATTGAGCAGGTGTATTAAAGTACCACAAAACCTGTCAATATCGTTAAACCAATTTGTATTAAAAGTATTTTTAACTTCAAACTTTTGAATATATGCAAATTAAATTAAACATACAATCCCACCCACGACTCTCAACTCAAGAGTGTTCGTTTTATCAAAAAGCCCCAGTGCTTTTTTTTTTTTTTTTGTAATAAGAATAAGGGTAATAAAGGAACAGTGGGCTATTAAATTAAAAAAATATTCCCAATAAAAAAAAGTAGAAGAGTCGTTAAGTCTTTTGTCTTAAAGCTTGACAAAAATGGAACTAACAATTAATTGATTTTAACACCACAAAAAGTGTCGTTATGTCCAAATGGACCAAATGGCATTGGGTTCATGAGGCTCCTAACTCTTCTGTGACATCATCTGTGACAGCTGTACCAATTCGGATTTTAAAAACAAATTTATGATATGATTTAGGCATCCACAGAGCTGAAAATTTATGAATGTCTCAAGTACTATATATATCTGGGATAGAAATGATGACATTTGTTGTATGAACGAGTCCCGCACATTGATGGGGAGTGGCAAAGATGTACATCTATCCTTTATTGCCAGCCTTGGTATAATTGTACCAAAATGAAAGGGGGGTGGTTTAAAACCATGTGAGATAAGGCCATGATGGCTTTATTGCTCAACTGAATGGGAGACAAAACCATAATGGCCTTATTGCCCAATCATTGAGAGGTAAGGACTTATTTAAAATTTTGCGAAATGAGATTTATAGCCATATTTATTTTCGCAAATGAGAGATAAAGCCATACTTTTCAGAATATTGTTATGAATGGTGTATTCATTCTGTAAAAGGAAAAATCCTTAGTTATCATTTAAAAACATTTTTTTAGTCTTGTGACGCACACAGGTAAACTTTATTCAGCGAAGCCACCTGCCGCAACCTACTGGAGGAAAAAACCCCTAAGCACAGCCGCAGGCCGCCACGCAGGAAAGCTTTAGTATGCGAAGCTAGATTTCAATACTTAACTTTAGTATCTCCGGAACTGAAATGAGAGATAAAGCCATTTTCTAATATTGCTGATGTGAGCTAAGGCCATGAAGGCTTTATCTCCCATTCAAATGAAAAAAAAGGCTTTTTCTCCCTATGGAATGCAAGATAAAGCCATCATGGCCTTATCTCACATGGTTTTAAAGCACCCACCCCCCCCCCCCCCCCCCCAAATTAAACACTTGCCGCAACATCTATGTACGTCGTAGTGCTGGGAAACTATCGATAGACTATCGATATTATCGATACTATCGCGCTGAATTACAGCAATGAATACAAACAACAAGAATGGCAAGTGGTATGGATTGCTTAGCAGTGCTTTTTACTGCTAATTAAAAGCCTTTAAGTCTAAATTTGTACATGTTTATATAGGGACTGAAATGTCAAATATTTTTGCAATGTTGTAAACAAAATGCAAATCCAAATGCAATTGAGAGCATAGAACAAAACAATGAACGACCATTATAGGATAAGTCCGCTTGATTGATTACCTTTTTGGGTTTAGAATTTAGAAAATTTTTTAAAGTTGCAATGGAATATCTTATAGTCCCTGTTACTTCGGATCCTGCAGAAAGGTACTTATCAATTTTTAAAAAACTGGCATCTAAAATAAAGTGCGTATATGGGCATTTCCTTCAAAAGGTCCACCGTGGCCGAAAATTTTAAAGTTATTAAAAGCTGATTATTTTACGATATTGTTATAGAGAAATATTTAGATTTTACTAATTTTATAAATTTGCCCATAAATTTTTTCACTTATATGAACAATCAGACTGCAAAGTTGTGCAAAAGTAATTTCTTATTTGTGAGAATGTTTTATTGTATTTTCTTTAATATTTATCTTTCTGAAGAGGTGATATTTGATAAAAATTATTCCAAAAAAATTTTCTTACATGGTCTGTAATCTAAGGAAGAGTTTAAAGAGAAAAATTTTATTCGGGTTAGCGGTAAATTTTTATTTTATTTTGATCATTATTCAGTTAAATTATTACGGAAAAAATTTCACGTTTGAAATGTAACGTATCGACTTTGGCTTAAAAAAAAGAAAATACAGAAGATTTTGGAATCAAACCAAGACATTTTAATGTTACATTGCTACGTAAAATTCTGAAAGTAGTTTGACTTAAAAATTGTGCCAGGTTTCGCTGAAATTTTAAACATGGCCAAAAAAACTACTTCTGTTTTTTCACATTCGAACCGCTACTTCTTTTGCATTATCTTTGACCTAGAATTGCATTTCTAATGCGTACGACTGCCACGTTCAACACTTTGGAATTACCCATGAGCAAATGGCTCATACATTCAATAAAGTGATAAAAACAACGGACTGTAGCTTTATAAAAAAAATAATTAAAGTTTTCCTGCACAAGTACAAACATTCAGTCGATAGTAATATCGATATATCGATAGTGAAATCTGAACTATCGATAAATATCGATAGTAGAAAATATCGATGGTTTCCCAGCACTAGTACGTCGTCAAGTTCAACTGCAGCAAAAGTTTAATGTAAGCTGAATTTGGTTTGTGATAAAATATATCGCAAAATACAGCAGACGTGCTCAAAATGCTGTAATCTGGTATAAAATGTCTGTTTATATTTTTTGTTTTCAATTTTACATACTATGGTTAGGTTAGATTAGCTTAAGTGGGTCCAGTAATTAGTTCCCGTTGTGCTACCATGTTTCACCATTTCCCATGGGTTCTATGTTACCTTGCTGTTGACATTCTCACGAAGCCATGCGCTTGATTTAATGAAGGAATGGATCGTGTTCAAACCAATGCCAGAGAGAAAGGTTTTGTCTCTTATGTTTTTCAACCAAACAGTCTGAGTCTCAAGTCTCCGAATGCTGGACAATGGCAGAAAACATGTTCCGTTATTTCTTCCTCCTCCCCGTCGCAGCAACTTTTACATTGATCATTGTAGGAAAGCCCTAGTCTTTAGTTGCTAGTTGTAACTAACCATATTTTCAATTTCAAATACGTATGGGGGACTCACAAGGTGTGCTATCAAGTCATATTGTCATTATGTCCTAAATAATATTAAATAATTGTTTTAAAAAAATATTGTTGTGTTTCAAACAATATAAAAATTTTAATGCTGTGTTTATTGATTCGTCATAACTGTACAGTAGAAATATAAGTTCTAAGCGGTTGCCCACAGCAGTTACATATATTTCTTGTAATGATTTTAAGACATATGACTTTACAGCTTTATGACTGCCTTATGAATCCCCCAATAGTGTACAGCTGTAAACAATAATGTGGGAGAATTTTAAGGAATTATGTCACAGAAGGGTTAAACATGTGTTTATGTCGATGGACATTTTGACACTTTTTTGTGTCATGGACTTAATTTCACTGGATCTTATGACATGCCACCTAAATTATATCTCAACGCGATATGCAATTTAAACTAAGTTATCAACTGTGATGCCTGTGCAAGGATATCTTGTTATAATAATGAAAATATAGCCTTATAAAATATTCCTTTACCCCAAACTATAGTTTGATTCATGCAAATCGAAAAAGTAGTTTTGAAAGGAGTTCTTTTTTTATTTAACGCGCAATAACAATGATAAGCTGTAGTAAAACTTTTAGCACGCACTGTTTGAGTACAATCGCCTACCCAGCCAATAACATTTCTTGACTAATTTTGCCGTAATACAAAAATGTATGCAATATTTTTTAATTTAAAATTTTCTCCATCAAACGTTAAGCCTTTTTTACGAACACGAACAAACAATCAACAATTCCTATTTATACAGTTATAATTTCGTTGGTTGTCCTGTTGTTTCTGGCGTATGGAAAAAAGAGCGCTTTGAGTGGGTTTCATTCATGTGGCTTGTTGTTGCTGGTGCTGCCTTTTGCAGGTTGTCTCGTTATTTAAGTTATTTATGGTATTGTCAGCATTTAGGCGCCCAAAATGTATTAACCGCATAAATTGAATAGCTAAACAAAGTGATGCAGTGAGTGTGAAAGAAGACAAAGAGAGAGAAAGAAAAAGAAAAGCGAAAGGCAGAAAATAAGGAAAAGACAAATTGAAAGTGTGTCTGTTCACTTTTACCAACGGACATTAACGGAAATGCTTTTTGTTGCCAGTTTTGTATGAATACGAAAAAGGATATTTGCTAGTTTACAAATGTTTGATTATGAAAAGTTAAATGTACGTGTTTCCTTGTATGTATTTGAATTTGTGGCAAAGTGAGTGCAATTTTCAAGGACTTTCAAAAGGTTAAACAAGTTAGATATCGAAAATATGTATTTTATTTAAAAACTTTAATAAATTTTACCAAAAAAGACAAAAATGGATGACATTTTAAATAAAACTTAGAGTCTGAACACAACGTTTGCGGTGCGGTGCGATTTCTCGTTGCGGGAGAAAAAATAAACAAATAACAAATAAGCAATCGTTTGTTTACATTTTTATCAATTAATTTGTGCATTAATTTATTGTCCTTTTGCTTCCACTTTTTATACGTATCCCGTATATAACGAAATTTCTTCCTCAGATAAAATTAAATAATGTCTGACAAAAAACAAAGATAACTAAAAGATATTCACCTACCGGGTACGCCAACATCTTTGCCAATTTCGCACCACAAATCTTATTTATACTGAAGTTTTTGTAACTTCTCGACTGCAAATTATAGAGACAGTCATACTTCCTAACTTCTTCGATGTTTCTTTCGTTATTGTCCATTTTTCTTCTTCTGTTTAAATATTTTTTATGAACTTCAAAATTAAGTTTTTGTTTAAAATAATGTTGTGAAAATCGCCAATTATTCCAAAACTATGGCAACATCAGAAAGAGAAAGAGTATCAAAAATTGACAGCATAAGAAAGCCCGCCATAAAAATAAAATAGATTTTAATTAAAGTTCGTTCCGCACTGCGGGTTTTTACTTCAAAATCGTATGAAAAGCCTCACCGCAATAAATTACCGTTACATTGTGTTCAATTGAAAATTTTTATTTTAACAAAAATACGTTCCTTTAATAAATCGTTTTATCTTTTTTATACAATTTTTTTTCCTTCCAATTTTAAACCAAATATTGCGTCAAATATTTAACATTAAGTTTAGCGTGAAATTGAGTACTTTTTATTTTATCTGACAGCAGCATGCAGTCCAACATAATACACATGCAATGTATTTTATTGTTCTCTCCTTCTTTTTTTTTGGCAGAAGATATGAACGTAAATGTAGCAACATTTATTAAATGCAGTTGAGTTATAAATATTGCAGTATTTTCCAACATGCATTTTATTCATGTATTTAATTTCATTCAATTGTTCATGCACAAGTACACAAGTACATACATATCTATGATTATATAAAAGTTGAAATTATTTCCTTTTGATACATTATTTGTCCTTTAATTCTTAAATAAGTCGCATATATTTATGTTGTCCATAAGCATTTTTCTTTAAACTTCAGCGTTACTTTCCATTTGTAGCCTTCATCTGAAAATGTTGAGCAAAAAAGAAAAATTGCCAAAGATTTATCAAAATGATAAATGTGTTTTATAGCTGTGCACTGTGAGGCGGAATCTTAATAATTTCTAAGAAATTTTGTATATTTTAACTGGGTTATCCCGGTGTCAATTAATCATGTCGTTAAAAGAAACCCTTTCTTGGTTTGAGAAGAACTTTATTTAAAATTTATGGCTTTATGGTTGGGAAAGTTTTGATGACCAATCGGTCTCTGGGACTTCTGATCAAAAATTAAACTTTAAATGCTTGAATAAAAAATGAGCTTAGCAAGTTCCCAGATTTATTATTTGTTAACTACAGGGTTATAATTCTTAGTATTTTTCACAAAATTTCGTGCTTCAAGCGGTCTTCCCTTCCGATATAAGTCAGTAACCGATCACGATGAATAAAACGATTCTTCACTGCACGTAAACTGCAGTTACCGGCAACACTTTTCACTACCAGGACGAAGGAGGTAAAGCTTAACCTAGGCATAATTCCGAGAGTGAACAAGCCGAAAATTTCGAGTCACTTTTGATGCCCTTTTTACCTCCTCAGCACAAGTTGCATAATAGGAACTCAGTTAACAAGGCGTGAGCCGGCAGCCCTTGGCGTATAGATAAAGAAATCTTGCTTTCTACTTATAAGACGATTGGTTGTTCAGTGGTCAGCTTTGCTGCTCTTTGCTCCTGGTCACCTTCATTGAGTGATACCCAGTCAAGAAATATTCAAAGCTATCAAAACGTAGGTTTAAGGACCGTCACAGGCTGCATTAAAATAGCCTTTGCACACCATCTTAATGAGAAGACAAAGGTTCTACCGGTCATTGATGTCACTAGAGAAGTCAGGGATGTCATTAGAGAAGTCATAAAAACTTTGGCATTACACAGTTAGAGGCTCCTTCGATGCATGTCAGACACGACCTACGAGTATACGAGGAGAACATACAGAGATATGTGAAGGATATGATCTCAGCTCGTATATGATAGCTTTGAACGACATTCATAGATATGCCACCAATTCCGCGGTAACAGGACACCACATGAATGGCGTACTTGGAGGTCGCTAAAATGATTCTGCCACGTAATACAAGAGTCATGCTGGCAAGACTAACATCAGGATGAAGGAACAGGTTAAATGCCTTATGGTCTGGCAAAGACCATACCGTGCCCTGCTTATACCCAGTATGTGGTCAGCGTCCTTATGACACCTTCAACATATTTAATTGTCCAGCGGAGTAGGGCTTTGCTATGTCTTAGAAGTCTTTGGACCCACCATGTGGAAGTAGCTCAATTGCTTGGACTAGTTCTGGCAGAGCCCCAGATTAAATGTTGTATGTCGTTTGCCTATAACATCAACGAAAACAATTGAAAATGGGCGATTGATTTCGTGATGGTACAAAAAAATTAATAAAAATAAAATAAAACTCCACAATGTTTGTTAGTTTCTCAATCGTATGTATGGCTTATGAATCTCCAAAACGTTGTTTAAAATACTGAAAAACTATAATAAAAAAATTAAAAAAAACATCGACAAAGTTCAGTTACGTATGGCCCACCGTGTATTAAAGAAATCAGTGGTTCAGGGCTGCAGCAATTTTATCTGTTCTCGAATTTACATTCAGAAAGGTATTGCGAACCCTCGTCAAAACTTACATACACCTCAACTACTTTCGAGTAATATTTTATATTAAGTGGATATTTTAATTAAAAATATGTATCCTGTTAAAAAAATATGTACGTTGTTTTTCTGACTTAAGTAATAACGGATTCAAAAAATATGTAAGTAGGATCTCTCTCTATCACTCAAAAGGTGTTTATCGCTCCTAGCCAAATCTTAAACGCGTCTTAGAAAATTTTACAAAAATAAAAATAGCTTTCATCCTACTGTACTGTTCTTTGTATATTGCTTTAAAAATATGCTTTGTATTTATGTGAAAAAGGGGCAAATTGACAAGAGGTTTGGGGCGTTATTTGGGCAACATATCGCAGGAAATATTGTTAGCAATTTAAACTTAATTAATATTAAAATGAAGCTAAATAAAAAATTAAGAGAATGGAAGGCTTGTTTATGTAAAAGAAAATGTCAAATGTCAATGACATAACCCTGCAACAGTATCGTGTTTTCTTTTGGTGTCCTCCTACACATTCCGAAGTCGTTACGTTTTTTGTTCCAAGCTACAAACGTCGCTAAACCATTTGTCCTAGTCTTTTGTTTAATGACATATTTCTGTGCGACATGTCGCAGAGTCTGAATCCGGTATTAGTAAAAAGCATAATACGCTTCTTGTATAGTACAGAAAGAGTATACATTTCAATGCAAAATTAATTTGCTTGCGAATCTATTTATTAAAATTAATGGCCCTTTCGTCGATTTCGAATGAAGACAATATTGTATAATTTGTTTTTGCCCTAATTGTATTTTGTTAATCGAAAAATTGTATAAACAGGATTTTCTTTTTAACAAAAGCAATTATTTAAAAATCGATATTTTTAAATTATAAACAAGTAAGAGGTTAAAAAATCTTAGTTAAGCTGAAATTGAAAATTTTTAGTTTTACATATTTTGAAATTATTTTCCATTATTTTTATTTTTTTATTCTCAAACTTACCTATAACATACGAATAACCATCTAAAGTTAAAACACATTTCCTCGTAGTCGAACCACCAACCATGCTGGGCAAACGCAAAGATCTGCCCAGCAATGATTTCGTTAATGAAGTTTGACCACTCGGACTGTTATCGTCACAATAAAAACTTTCTCTACGTTGACCATCATCATTATTAGCAAATTCGCTACACAATTCCACATCTGATTTTAAATCGCTCGCTGCAGTTGTTATCACACCATCCGCAGAGTGTTCGCGTTGTGAGCGATTTTCAGAGCCACGAGAGCGATTTCGCGTTAAACGTTTTTCCGTAGCACGATTGAGTGATGAATCTGAACCACAGGTATCATTAAGAGATTTTGTTGTTTGTATACCCTCAAGCGATTGAGGTTTTTCCCGACGCGGCGAAGGTTTTATGGAGTCCATTTTTTCACTCATTTTGTATTGCTGCTGGATGAAAGGGAAGATTCGTTTGGGGATGCGTTGACCCGAAACCGTTTGGAATGTTTTTTAAATGTTTTCTTTTGCATACATTTTTACGCACGATTTTTACAATATAGTTTTTTTTTTGCTTTTAATTTATAAAACAGCTGTCGATAAACACCTGATGAAGTTTATGATTTTGATTTTAGAGTAAAATTATTCACTTTTTATTTTCTTTTGTTGTTTTATTTATTTATATTTTTTGTTTTATAATCTGATTTATGAGAAAGGAAACTTAATAAAAATATACAAAAGGAAAAATAAATAACGCAAATTTGATTTTGTTAAAAAATTATTTGTTTTCGATTGATTTTGGAAAGAGTATGAATTTATGACTTTTTAATTTAAAGAAATTTGTTATTAGTTTAAGATGTTTTTAAATTGTTATTGAGTACACAATTACCGCATATTTTTTTTTCGTACTATCTCAGAAATTGTGTTAATTGTGTTACAACTGACATGAACACTAAAATTATGTTAGTGTTAAGTATAGACTCATCATGTTAGAGGTTTGCTCATATTATAACACGGTTGTTAATGCAAATGTTTTAACAACGCTTTCAAACATCATGTTGTAACAGCAAATCATGTCAGTTGTTGACGGGGAGTTAATGCAAGAAACTAGAGTTTGAAATCGAGTTTTTGATTGAAAATGATTCGTTTTATTTAACGCCAAAACAAACATTGAAAGCAAATACAAAGCAGTGTTAGCACCAGCAATATTCAAAATTACACTTGAGATCAAGCAAAATTACCCGATTTAAATAAAATTACACCTGATATAAAATTGAAGTTTGATTTAATAAAAGACATTTACAACGAAGCAAAAACACAACAAACTCATTGGAAGAAGATCAATATTAGTTAAACTGTTTACAATCTTTTTGTTATTTAAAATAAATTAACATTAAAGACTTAAAAACAATTAATAACCAACATACAATAAAACTCCTAATATAATGTTTAAATTCCAAATTTGTTTGCATATATCTAGGGAAGGTCAAAATGTTTATTGCCATTCCTTTATAATGGGTGTTTTTAAGACCGAAAGAGCTAACGAAAGGTTAGCTGTCAAATTAACTGTCATACTGCTCTCACTTTTTGCTCAGGCACATTATCATGCTTGAACGCCACCGAATTATCCAAATTTACTATGAAAATCAGCCAGCGATTTTCGCAACGTATAGGCGACTTCATGATTTAAATGACGCAACTTATTTTTTCACATTTGAAGGCAATGTGTTGATTAAGAGAAAATAAACTGTCAATTAGACTTCAAGGCCTGTGAAGTCACTGGTCTATGAGTTTAGACGAACGAACATTTGGATTGAAAATTCTCTTTGGTTTTTTCATTCGCGATCACAAATACGAACATGTTGCCGGAAACATTCTGTTAATATTGTTGTTTTTTTTTTTTGGTTTTCAAAATGCAAAGTAAATGTCAACAAAGAAAATAAGAACAAAGCGTGTCGCCGTGTACCGAACACAAAAACCATTCTCTCTTCCCCACCCGTAATTTGCTACCAAACAAAATGTTTCCCTTCCAAATGTTTCCCTGTCTAAATGGGCACCAACAATTGGCGTCTTGCAATGCACGAATAATAGTAAACAAAATTCCTGCAGGGTTTTATAAAACTGTCAGGGGCGTTCAATATTTTTCAAACTAAAGCATTTAAAAGTTTCCAGACACAAACAAAATTAATTATATATTGGAGTATTGGAAACATTTCTACCCCCAGGCTAGTTTGTAGTTTTAATAACTTTTTTGAATAAACTTCAGGTTCTAAATAGTTCGATTTATCCAAATCTAAAAAGAGTCCATCTTGCGACATTTATTACCAAACTTTGGTTCAGAAGACTGTGTATATTTTATCAACAATTTTTAAAAAGAAATAAATGTCATCACTGAAATCGAATCTTGATTTTATTTGGGTATCTTAAGTAAGAATTTCAAATAACACCTGAATAACACCTAAGAGAAATTACCCACGCTTTACCCACGACAGTAAAACTTATACCAAATTCGGGTAATTACCCACAAAGTGGCAGCACTGTTACAAAGTCAAAAATTTTTTATAATTTTTTTGTTGCTTTCTACAGAAACTCATATTAGATTTTTCAAAATTCAAATGCTGCACTGTGGCACTGACAATTTAAAAACGAAATCTATCTACAATATATATAAAAATAAGTTGTCCATGTTCGTGATTTTATAAATCGAGAACCACTCAACCAATTTTCAAACGATTTTCAAAAACCGCCGATAGGTGGCGCTGTTCTCGTGATATTTAAATTTTTTTTATTCATGGCAGATAGCGCTGGGGTCAAGTAATTAACAAAATTCTCCAGTTTTTCATTTTTATTTAGAAAATCCCGAGCAGCGCCGGGACCAAACAACTAGTATGAATATATTTATAATAGTTTTGAATTTGATTGTGCTTCCAATGTAATTTTTGACTTTGCGTTGCGCTTTACACAACTTTTATTAAATATTTTTTGATTTTAAAAATTTTCAAAACTTCATCCAGACTAGACAACATTTCCAAAGTATTATAGATCTTATTTGTAGTTCATCATTAAAATAATGTTTATGAAAATATACAGGCAATTATGCAAAAATTCAATAAAAGTTTAAGAATCGATTATTAAATTGTTGTTTAGTTTAATTAAACTTTTTCGTAATATGTGTATATTCTTATTTGATATTTTCAATTTCTAAGAACTAACGTTGATATGTTATTTATAGTCAAATGCTACGGCTGAGAAAAAGTGAAAATGTTGAGAAAACAATAGAACCTAAATCCTCTCCCTCTTGCTACTGCTCCAAATTGTATGCAAGATTTAAAACATGCAGATTGGCATATGCTAAAAGAAGAACTAAATTTGTTTAGATATTTGTGTGAGTGCATGTGCTTTGTATGCATTCAAGTCTGTGTGTGTGAGTTTGTGTGGATGTGTGTGCTTGAATAAATTCATAGTATAAACAACTTAGGACCTCTTAAGTTCTCTTTGGAAAAAGGAAAACATATAACAAACATAAAATATACACATTGAACCACTTGTGCTATATACAATCATGCAGTTTTCTATTTCAGCCAACTATAACCCAGTAAACATTTAAAAAGCTAAGGAAAAACATTTGTGGAACTTATATTCGGTTTTAACAATTGAAGTGGTTGAAATTGTGGTAAAAATTTATATAAAAAGCATTCAGCCAGAGACTCTGGTTTCTTCCCTGCAGACAAGCGTAGAGCTTCGCGGGATTAGCTTAGGGAATTTAAAAAAAAAATCACTTGGATTGTAAAGATCGCACATTGTTTCTTTTTTTATGGAAAGACAAAATTCCCATAAACTTTCTAAAAAATATTTGAATTGTTCATTGTTAAAATATTGCTACGAAAGTAAATTTTTTTCTAAGAATTGGCATTTGTTTTAGTTTAAAATTGTTATCCATAATTGTATTTCTTCTAGTAAATGAAATTATAAAGAATACTTTATAATAAAACGTCGTGAATTAGAAATACTGTCTGACTCAAAATTGTTAAGTTAAGTTTGATTTCAGTCATTAAAGCCCTTAGGACACTACATTTTTTATTCATTAATTGATATAGAATTGATAGAAAGAAACAGTAAATGCTAGAAAGAGCAAACTATAAAAAATGTAAACAAAGTTTTTTAGTTTTTTTTCTCTTAAAATTGTACCGACAACCTTTAAAATGTGTACTTTTTTATCCCAATTGTACTAAAAGATTTTTTTAGTTGAAATTAATTTGTATTTACTAATCAAGCTAATACGGTTTAAAATCTTTAATGTAATTTAAACACAATTTTTAATACATTTTTTCCCGACGTTTCGTCGGTTTTTTGTCGACTTCTTCTGGGGATACGTATTTTTTATATTATTACATCAAAATGGCAAAATTTACATTTAACATATATAACGTAACAACATAAAATATTAAGTTATTTTTAAAAAACATATTTCCACAGCACAACTTATTTTATGGCGACTCGATAACTTGCACAAATGTTGTTCGTTTATTTGTGTTCTTAAAAAACACTACAAATAGGTAATTTAAATCTTAGTTTAAAAAGTATCAACAAAAAAGTACAATTAAAAGAACTTAGCCATCCCTGTTCTGTTAATTTTATTAAATGTTGCCAACTTTTTGTTTATGAGAAACCTAAAAACAAAAAGCGGTAAATAGCTGAATTTGCCCATAAACCGCTGAGAACAATTTTAATATTTCAAACTTGAACAATTTTACTAATTGTGGTGGAGGGTATATATAGTATATATATTCTGGGTCCTTGAGTAATTCTAAGTCGATTTAGCCATGTCCGTCTGTCTGTCCGTCTGTCCGTCTATTGAAAACACGCTCACTTTCGAACAACTCAAAATAAATGAACAAACTTGGTGCCAAATTACTTGTAGTTATCCTAAGCAGTTTGGGATTGAAATCCAGCAAAATCGGTTCAGTAGGACTAGAGCTATGAATCAAAATGTGGAACCACCACCTAAAAAAATTGATAATTTTGTTACAAAAAATAACATAAATGTTGGAACAAGGCACGGAATGAGATAAGATTTTGGAAAAATTTGTTTTATTTGACTGGAAATCACGCTGTTAAATTTCGTGAAGATCCGTCCATAATTTACCCTAAGCCCCATATAAACACTACTCCCGGAAAAGAGTTTAGTACGCCTAAAACCGTAAAAAATAACTCTAGCGTAACAAAATTTGGTACGTCACAGTTTTTTAGGACTAGAAATAACATTGTGAAATTTCGTGACGATCGGTCCATAATTTACCTAAGGCCTCATATAAACCCTACTACCGGAAAACAGTTTAGTCGCCTAAAACCATAATTAATAACAAATCGTCACAGTTAGAGACATCAAACAGATATTACTCCTTAAACATTCGAACTGTCGGTGGAGGGTATCAAAGATTCGGCACAGCCGAATATAGCACTCTAACTTGTTTTTACATAACTTCATTTTTTATCGATAAATTAGTAAAATTTTTTACAGTTTGCCATTTATCTTAATACAGCTGAACCTTCGCACTTGGTAAATTTTTCTATTGCTTTATATTTGCACTGTTTAGCAAAACTTGAACAAAACATTTATGTTCACAAATGTATAATTTAGTTTTTTTGGTATCGTTTTAAAGGTGAAAGTGCACCCTTTAAATGTTTTTTGTACGGGAGGTACCACGCCCACTTCTCCAATCCCGACCACATTTTGTGAGATGGTGTGTATTGATAACTTAAATTTGTGTACTAAATTTGGAAACTTTGGCTCTTGCCGTTCTCCAGATATACTGAAAAAAATAATTAAAATACAACAACAACAAGGGATTTTTGAACACAAAACATACTTAGAATCACGTTCTGGTATATAACTCTGACACCAATAGAGTCTCCACCTTTAAATTTTCTGCAAATGTTGAAGAGGGTATAGTACTTAACATATATTTTTTTAAGAATTTTAAAAAATATACTTTTCCAGATATGGACCTTTGAACTCAAGACCCCAAAAATTTACCATTGACCTCTTCTTAAAAAAACACAAAATGCCTATCATTTTAAAGGGTGCACTTTTACCTTTAAAACGATACCAAAAAATCTTGCGTAGTTCAAGAGTTCTATCCCCTTTTGTTAGGAGACTTTTGTGTTTTTTTTCACATTTTTCACATCTTTTATGACGTGATATTTCGGAAGCCGAATGAATCTGGGGTCTGAAAATTTATATTTTTAAAGTCCAATAACATACAACATTTGTGTTGAATTTCATTCAATTCGAAGGTGATGATGCCGAACGACTTAATGGTTTGACATGGATTCACTCTTAAGCCAAGTGCATAACAGATCGCACTTTCCGTACGGAATAAAATATTTTTTGATTTAATTATTGTTTTTTTTTAAATGCTTTTGCAAGGCTTTTGGTAGATTTTTGACCGTAGCTTAATCCAGCTTATGATATTATAGTTGGGCCTTAAGTGTTCAAACGGAATTGAGTCTTCAACTTCAGCCAAAAGGCCTTAAGCCCATAATTAAAACGTCGGCGGCAACTTGAAATTCTCTCTAAATTTTTGTTTTTTATTTTCTGTTTAAAAAATGTATGAAACTTAACGAAAGAATGGTAGCATTGTTGGAAGAATACGTGTCTATATGTGAGAGCATTAGAAAACACTTTCTCAAAGTGTAATTGATTTGTTTTCACGAGGGCTTTCTATGAAAAATGTTTGTATCAAATTGTAATAAAGCTTGTTAATCTTAATAAGTGCGTGTATTTATTTTAAAGGGAAGAAACCAGAACGCTTTTATTAAGTTAAAACATAACAGTATGTTTCGTTATATAAAATGCACTTATACGTTTTCGCTATAGCAAATGTTTTTTTCAGACACTTATTTATTAGTAAAATGTTAGAACTTTCTTAGCAATTCATATTCTTAGTTTTTTTCTATTTTGAACTTTTTTCCTTAAACAACCCATACAAAAAAATTAGTTCAACTTTTAAATTTAAAGTTGAGAAGTCCCAAATTTTTTTTTTTAACATTTGGCATTCCATATCGATTAAACAATTGTTTGCTTTGTTTGCAAAATATTGGTCTATGCATTTGTAGGCAGCACTTAAAATATTTTTCAATTTGTTTGTTCTTTCAACTTCATTAAAAGTTTTAAAAGTGTTATTGGGTCTTTTATTCCTCATGTATGAAAAATATGTAAATTTAAATAAATTTATATTTATCATATTCTAATGCTCACAAGTTTATAACAAATATGCATAAACATGGACAATAAAAATACTATGCAAATGCAAGATGACGTAGGTCTCATGTTAAAATGCCTTAACTCACATAATTGCAACTTTACATGAGAAGGTTGGGGCCCTTCTACATGAGACCAACGATACAAACTAAAACCAACAAGATGCATGCATTTTTATTACCTCTTAAAAATATTAGAGGTTAAAAAGGTAAACGGACTGATTTAAAGCAAAACATTAAACGAAAATGATATCTAGCTTGCAATTATTTGTACATACGGTCATGTTCCATAAATCGAAATGAAGGGGATTTTAAATTGCGCCTGATTAGAAAGTTCAAAAAATTCATATTTTGAGTACAAATTAACTCTAATTATCAAACTAAAAGCAGGAAAAACCACAGTAATTTTTAAATAATTCAAATAAAAATCTTGTTCGTTTCATTCACTTGATTTAACGTTTTATTCACTCGATTAAATGTTAAATTCAATTGATTAAATTTTTAATTGAAACTGATTTTATTTTTGATTAATGCTTTAATTGGTGAAACATATTTTCGGCGTGCGCGAATTTAACGAAATACTTTAAAAAGTATCTAACCTAATAAGGACTAACCTAATAAGGACATGTACATATTTAACATAAAGTAGTTTATCAAAAATATGCAATAGAAAAAATTTTGCGATTTTTTTCTATTAAGAATTATAGATCAAGCAAACATACTTTTTAAAGCTTTAACCTATTCCAAAAGTTTTTCCTCAAAAAATAATATCTTAAGAAATACTATAGAATGATTACTTAAAAAGAGTACAGGCATTTTGCTGAAAGGGAACTAACATAAAACTTGTCACGTGACAGTTCTCAAGTGGTAGTGTCCGTTTCTTGTTCTAACACTTTATATGAAGGGAACTTCTTAGTTTTAACATGGTGATGTTCTGGGGGGGTTATTTGACACTTTGTAACTGAAATAACTTAGACAGACACATTCAATTTCGGTTAATATTAAGTCTGTTGGAGACATTGTCCCGAGTGAACCATGTTAATATTATACATGCCTTTCATAAAGTAATAAACCAGATGCAATCAGCCACTATCCGTACAAAATCCAATCACATGAATATTTGTGTGTCAATAACCTTTCCTCTGGAGTATCTACACTTTAAACACATTATCACTAGTAACGTGATACGTCTTGCTTTCACCTATCACAATTTGTTTTTTCTTATTATAATGTTGTGTCCACTGGTCACGGGAACAATTAAAACAAATTTACCGCAACCGTTTTATGATTGAATTTGTGGTAATCATATAAATAATTGTAAAAAACATAACATAAGAGAAGGTAACAGGTAGTCATCCAATATGCTGATGAGTGCGGACGGCCTGAAAGGTGTTCTTAAACATATAGATCCATCAAAACGACTTAATTTCATTTTACAGGAGGTGAGATGTAAATCTTTTGTTTGATAGAGTACAATATCTACACGCTATTTTTTTGAAAGTTATCAGTTGGAATTTTGCTTGATTATAAAGTGCATTTCATTTGTATATAACAATGAATGTCAATTAAGGCACGAATATACTCGGCATGTTAAACGATGGGCTAAAGAGTGTAGGCATCTATATGTTACGATAAGTTTGTACACATCACTTGTAAGACCTGTGTTGGAGTATGGATCCTTAATGGGGACTCTATATGCAAAAAATATTCCGCCAATATTAAATCAGTCCAAAGCAAGCTTCTGACTTTTTGTTTGCGAGGGTTCAACTTTAACTAATTGAATCGGCCGTCTAATTCTGCTAGTCCAGCCTTTATCAAGCTGCCAGCCCTCAAGAACCGTTGAACTGTCAAAAACGTTTTGTTTATTTTCCCCATAGTTAGAACTTTATATTTAATTTTCCTCAACACTATTTACGGAGCACAGTGGGTTGAAACTTAGGTAAACTAAGGATAAATTCAGGGAAGCCCATTATTCTGAAAATGTAGTCGATACTATTTATGCAAGAGATGTTGACAAAAGTGAAAACTTAACATTCGAAGAAATGTTGAATGCAGCAAATAGTAAAGAAAACGCTGATTTGATTCAAAGAAACTGATTTTCTTCAAAAAAGGAATTACAAACTTTTAAAGGAACTTGCAAAAAAGTGAAAGTCTTCAGAGATTATATTATATATTATATTATGTCTATAAGGCCAACATTGTAGAAAATGGAAGTGTTTCTCATGGAGAGGGCTCTTTTTTAATCAAATTACAAAAAAGCTTTCAAACGATTTTGTTGATGCTTATTCTTGACTTAAATCCTATTTTCAAAGCAATATTTTGTTTAAAAAATTTAACTGTTTTGGTTTTATAACAATGCTGTTGGCTTTGCATTAAATATAAACTTTTAATGCATTTATATTTTGTTCAAACTAGTTTAATAAAATTTTGCATTGGGCAGAAATTCCTGGGATTTCCAGGCAAATTGAAAATTCAATCTCGCTTTTCCGGGAAATGAAAAAGTCCGGAAGAGATAAAACTCTAGTTGTTCTGATAATATGTAACACAATATCAGTAATCAAAAACATACGGATAAAATTTTCATTCCAAAAAAGTTTAGTTTAATGACAGTTTAATCATCACATTTTTTTCCTTGGTGTTTTAAAATAAAAATAACCTTCTCATAAAACTACAAAATTGTTAAACGAAACATTCTGTGTTTTTTTTTACCCAGCCAATATTTGTTTGTAAGGAGTCACACAAGCATGCAACAAAAATCTGATAACATGGCAAAGAACTATTTACAGTAACACACACATTTCCTCATACAATTCTTTAGAAATTTATTTCAAGTTTTGTTCTTTTTTTCATTTCATTTTTCCAACTTCAGTTTAATATTGTTGTTTTTGTTTTTTTTTTTTTTTTGAAAAGAATCAGGAAAAAGAATGCACAAGTACAAAAAAAAGTTTTTCCTGTTTGCAGGTGAACGTGTGCAAGTGTCGGTGACACACTTTTTGTGTGCACGTAAAATCTTTTATGCAGCACTCGTCAAGTTGAGTTTATTCTAGTGTAAATTATAACCTCTTTTTTTCTTTTGATGTAAAATGTTTTTTTCTTTTTTAAACAAGAATATCGAATACACAGGAGTGATATTTGTGTATTCAGAGAAAAAGCATTTAAAATTCAATTGTAAGATTTTTCCGAAAAAAATAAATATTTTAAAATTTAATTATTTCTAGCAGAAAAATATTAATTTATTTTTTATGTAAAACATATTTCATGTGTCAAAATTCAGTTGACAAATGCTTTAATTTCAAAAAGTTTTGTATTTTTTTTTTTTTTTTGAAAAGTGGTTCAAAAGTTTCATTAGTATTTTAGTTTTTCTCGCCACTTAACTGGATTTCGTTTAAAAACAATCGAATGTTGTACAGTTTTTGTTCAGCATGACATTGATTGATATTGAGAATAATTATTTATGGCATAGTCGTTTCCTTAAGCGGGTTTTAAATGAAAAATAGTGACAGAAACTTTGTTTAATAAATTGTGATGAAAAATTGTTAAATTAATAATGACAATTTATATGTAAAATTTTTACTGTAAGGGGTAAAAATATGTTTACGCTTTTTGGAACGAAATTTCTTCTCCACCGTTTATATTAGTTTGATGTCAAAATTGATATTGGAATTTATAAATTGTGTAGTTATGACTTTTTTACTTGCAAACTTGGGCGAAGATTGTAGAAAGAATGCCGTTCTAGGCATCAGTTCTTTCAAGATATTGTGACAAAATATTTAGTGAATGAATACAAATGCATTAATTTTATACAAACGTTAACAGATGGAGAATGCCAATGCTTCCAATAGTGTCTCCAATGAAGAACCAATATTACAGCTTCCAGATTTTCGTGAAGAAGTAGCTGCTGGCCTCGTTTCCTTCAAAAATAAAAGGTCTGTAGGGCGACCATCTGCTTTAAATCTCGAAGAGCCTTTATCACCACAGCCTGGGACATCAAGTGTTCGGAAAAACTTTGATAACTAATATGCATGTGGCAGTGTAAATAAAACTGGATTGGCAAAATAAAATAAAGAAAATAATTTTTATTTTTGTTTTTTCTTTACCCAGTTACAACTACATTTAGAGTTGACAAAAAATCAACCAATTGTCGTCGGGACTGTAAGAAAAGATAAACTCACTGTTTATTGTTGTGGTTTTTGTTTAAACTTTGAAATTGTTACAAGTAAAACTGGGGCTTTTAATACTTATACGCTTAACAGTTTTATTTGGTTTAATATCTTGAGTTTTTCCAAAATCTTTGGATGAAGTTTCCTGACGATCTGGCCTAAGCAACCAGTGAAATGCGCTTAGGAATAGTTTATCCCATCAACAATAAACTTCAGTTTGTCAATAGTATGAAATGGGAATTAAGCACATTATGACGCAACCTTGATTATTAATTTTGAGTCCCAAGAAAACTTTGATAGCTATTGATCAAGTTGCTGATGTTTGATGGTGTCGATCACTTTCCTATTTGCGTGGACAGAAAAGCCAAAAAAAGGTGCAAACATTGCAAGAAATCGGACACCTAAATCGTTTGTTCCAAATGCGATCTTCACTTATGCGGTCAGATTGATAAAAAATTGTTTTTGGGACTACCACCACCAAAAATAATATGTATTTTAACTTTTTTGTCTTAATACAACTTTTTCTATAAACCAAATTTTCCTGTGCTATTTTTTTACATGTAAACCGGCAATACCGTCTGTAGACGGTCTTTAATTTTTTTTCACCTGGCGTCTGTCCAAAATGTTTTTCACACCTAAAAATTAAAACTTACGTTTGTTTTGACTATAAATACTTCCAATAAAAATATGGGCTTCATCCGATCAATTTTACGGTCTTGCCGGTTAGAAGGTAAAGTGTCCAATTATGGTGAAACGAGAAATTAGCAAAATAAATGTGAATGAGCTTTTTTTTATATTTTGGGTTATAAAATCTGCAAAATGCAGATAAATCTGCACTTCTGGCATCACTTTTTTAACTACAATTCAATTCAGTCAACTCAAATCAAATGAGTGAAATATTCATATATAATTTGAATGTAAAATTTCTGTGCCTACACATTACGTATGTATGTGTAAGCTTAACTCTTACAAATAAAAGAAGCCACAAGCTTACACACATATTATGTCAATGTATTCAAATAAATGTATGGACATGCAATAATTCAAAAATTATTCGAATATATTTTGTAAACTTGCTCTCTCTAACGGGTCATTCCACTGTTTTGTTATTTATGAATGACTCTCAAATTCATTTACAGTAAATAAGTATTTTATTCAATTCATTCTCTCTTATTTTTGTATATGGTTTACTCTTTTCTTACATTTTTGAATGTTTAATATTTGAGTAAATGTTGTGCACTTTGAATAAAGGCAAACAAGTGAATTATTTAAAGCAGACCACTAGTAGACAAAACAAAAACAACAGTACAAAAAAAAAACATACATTTTTGTTCATGTTTAAAATGTAAAATGATCAGGAAAAGTTCTTATTTAGTTAAAAGTAGAAAACATGTCGGGGATGATGCTGGTATTTTATAACAGAAATTTTGTAAGATGTAAAATGGGTAAGTAAAGCAATCATAATAATATTGTTCTTCTGTCTCAGGGATAAGTGTTTTAGGTTAGAACCAATCTAATTAGCAAAATAAATATGAATGAGCTGAAAACAATTTTATATATATAATTTAGTCTTAATCTGGTGATCTTTGATCGAATTCTGTCCAAACATCAAATTGTTGTAGCAAAATATTATCATCAATTTATCTCATCTCCGCCTATGATGGTGTGGGTATAACAGTTCAAGAAAAACTTCTAAGTCCTTTAACCCTAGATACACTTTCTTCGTCGTAATGACGAATACCGTTAAATAGTACTTATTTAACTCCGCAGTTTTTCACTGAAACTCTTCCAAATTTCATGTAGCTCTAGATATTGCTGATCTGCCGAAGTGTGTGGAAGTACGTGCTTATAGGTGGTGTTTAAGTCTGATTTTTCGTTGATTGTGTTCGTCGCACTGACGATGGACAAATGTGACAAATATTGCCTTTTAGTATATTTTTTAACCTTTTTTTTACCCTAGATACACTTTCTTCGTCGTATTGACGAAAAAAACCTTGGCTTGCTTTTGTTGTGTTTTTAGAATTAAGTTTTCAAGTAAACTATAATATACTATTTAGAATGAATAACAACTTAAGTATTTTATAAACTAAACAAAAATGTTCGTGTTTCCTTATATTGGGTGGGTTTGGGGCCAGATCATAAACGGACTTCGTCGATTCGACGAAGAAAGTGTGTAGTGTATAAAAAATAAGAAAGTGTATCTAGGGTTAAAAGGTAAAAGCAAGAATTTAAAATCCCAAAATAGTCATCAAGTTTTCCCTAAAAATTTAAAAAAACCCGCTGCCTTTGTTTAATGCAACTATTTTTTTAAACTTTTCAAATTCACTTCAAATTTATATCCAAACAGTTTATTGATAACCCAACTTATTTCCAACATATGTATGTTTGGGTCACTACATTAAAAAAAATACCACAAGAGAAAGCAGAACACGTTATCTTATAGGCTTTTTACACTTGCTCACATCTTTCATCGTATCGCAAAGATGATAACATCTTCCCATAAGAATTGTACAGGGCTTAAAATCAACATCTTTCTTCATCTTTTAAAGATGCTCCTATCTCATGTTGTTTCATTCAACATCTTTCGATTATTTTAGTGTCATCACTAGAAAAAAAATACAAAAGAGCAGGACAGCAATATCATTTATTTTGTTTTTGTTCGCTCTTACCCGTGAAAATAAATATTTTTATGATGAAAGATGAAAGATGTTACAAATGTAAACAAGTTTTTTTAATTTTTAACATCTTCCACGCATTCCTCTTAAATGTGCTCAAGTGTAAAAAGGCTATTACAATCTGTGTGGAAAAAAAGGGAAATACTTCTAATTGTACCATGTAAACAAAAGTTTCAAATGACGGAAAAAACAAATTAAGCAACATTATGATATGTAAAATTTTTACAAGGTCTTTAAATTTTGTGTGCAGTTGAAAGCATTTCAAACTTCTATACCAGTGATAACCACTCCATAGACTCGCGAGCCAGTCAATATTTGTATTTTTCACACAGACACGGTCGGCAATTCACATGTTTATTACAACTTTGTTCATTTCAAAACATCAGACTATCATCAGTCTCTGCGACCCCACACAATCACATAATATCTTTGTGTGCGTGCGTTCGGGGCTTTCTTAGTTCAGGGCTTGGTTATCACTGTTCTATACTTATGAAAGTTTAATTTTCAAAAACCATTTGATTCCCTAGTGTACTTATTTTTAGATACTTATTATTAAGCTAACAATCGTTTTATTGATACAATCGTATACTTTTTTTAACAGCAAGCTTTAATAAAATTGACATTAAACCTTCGTGGCGTATGAGTAACGCACACATTTTAAAATAAATAATACTCATTCGCCGCCAAAAAGAAATAAAAAAAATAATAATAACTCTTGTCTGATCAAATTAAAAACTTTTCCTCCACTTTTTCACATCCAGCTGAAAAGGCAAAAAAATATTAAAACATTTTTAGACATCTCCAGCAGTGTGTTTCCCGATGTCAAGTAAAAAGGAGAAAAAGGGAGGAAATTTTTTAATTAAATTTTCATTTATAATGTTTTAAAATTAACCCGCTTAACACAGCTTGATATGTACTTCAACTTCAAGTCTAATTTGCGTTATAAGAGTCTTACGACAGAAAATTTCATTAAAATCAAAACGCCTGACTAACACAGAGAAGCATTAAGCAAAGTCGTTAAAGTCAGAGCAAAACTGAACATGATTAACATGAGCCTTACTTAATTTACTTGTACAGAAAAATTTCCATATAAACTTTAAAATTTCCATATGAAATCATCCTTTAGCTGGCAATTTAAACTGAAACATTTTGATTATTAAACTCTTAAAAACTCTCTGCAAATGAAGTGGATTTGGTTGCTCATAAACAGTTGAACTTTATGTCGTCTTTGTGGGTGGAAAACTTTATTAAAACGCTTAACATTTTTATTATATCGTCTTCACGGGTTTTACTTGCTTTTTTTCTGTTTGTTTTCATTCATTTAAAAACTTCCTGCCAAAAGCGCTGGGAAAAACACAAAGAAATTCTGCGAAAATTATTTTAACAATCACAGTTTGTGTTTATAAAGCAAAACCCCATAAAAAACAACTTTATCACATAGCGGAATTTTTGTTATATTTTTGCTGAATTTTGAGCAGCAATTCATGCTGTGTTTTATTTTAATGGCAAGAAACTCGTAAATATTTGATTTTTTGTTTTTTTTTCCAAAAAGTGCATACAAAGAAAATGTGTAAATTAAGTGGTGACTGCTCATAAAACTGTTTGTTTAAAGAATCGAATACAGGGATCATTACTCGTGTATCTAGTGAAAGCACTTTATCTAAGAAGTTTATTGGTTTTTTTGTTTGTTTTTCTTTAAAAAAAATGTTGAGATTTTATTATTTCATTTTCTTTCTTATTCTTGGTTTATCTGTTGTAAAAAATGCTTTTTTTTTCTTGTTAAGCATGAAACAAGCTTTGTGGTTTAAAGTGCAAAAAAAAAACAGGATATTGTTGACACTGCTATTTTACTTAAGGGTTTTTTTTTTTATTATTATTATCTTACATCTTAATTTAATTTCATTTGCGGTCAAAAAACATTTAAAATATTCAAATGTGTGTATGCATTTGTTTAAGTTTGGAAAAGTTAAAGGACTTGAGTCAGTCAATGAACTTAGAAAATGTACTTTTTTTTATCAGATTACAAATTGCTTTGCTCCGATACTTGATAAATTTACAAAGAAAAAATTTACATATTTGTTTTAACTTGTTGTGAAAATTTATTTCTGCGAATATTCAAGATAGAAAATAATGCTGTATACCCTTCACTGATCTTTCTCAAGCTTTTGACGGTATGGCAAGAAGGCTTGATAAATAAATTGAAGCCAAATTTACCCGTAAACACTCAAAAGCTTTTGAGTTACTTAAGCTACCCTGTAGTAAATAAAATAGTCAGTTGCAAAAAACACTAACTATTAATTAACTATTTTTCAAATGACTACAGATTGGCTTAAATCTCATGCAGATATCAACCAAACATATTTCATAGAGGCACACGTAAAACACAAATAAAAGCAAAATAAGTAAAACAAGCATGCCATGAAGTCATATGAAAAAAAATTATACAAACCAGCACAAATGCATAATACCCTCTCCACTATTGTGGTGTGGGTATAATTAAAGCAATACAAATCTGTTTATGTATTAGCAATTATGTAGCGTATTTATTTCAGCACCGTTATACGTCATCATTTAAGGCAATTTGATGCAAAATTTTGCTAAATAACTATTTCTATGTAGATATACATATGTGTGTTCATATGTACATATATTGTTTTGATAAAAATTATTAAAAATTTAAATAGTTTATTATAAACTGACAATACTTTTAATTAATTACAAATAGGTTGAAAAATAAGTAGTAAGTAGTCAGTTAAAAAGTCATGCAAAGATGGCCAATTGACTACTGCCTATGACATGCCTATGTTAAAATAATGAGTCGTCGACAAGGAAAAAAAGTCACTTAATCAACTAGATGTGGTTATAAAAAAACCAGTTTGAAATTACTTAAAAATGTGTTTGACTTCCTACAGGTATCATATATTTGAAATCCTACACGTAACCACAAGTTTTATTAAAAACAAGTTAGAGTGCTATATTCGGCTATGCCGAATCTTTGATACCCTACACCGGCAGTTCAATTATTTCCGGAGTGATATCTACATGATGTCTATTTATTATTAATTTATCTGTTTATAAAAAGACATCTGCATTAAAATTGGTTACGGTTTAGATCTATATTAAATTATCGACCGACATTCAAAAAGTTTTATGCTTTTTTTTAGAAATTTTAACAAGCGTGAGTAAAACATAAAGATTCGTAATAGTTTAAGCCGAACTTAAATGATTTTCAAGCGGGGAGTTTATATTGTAGCCATGGTAAGCTATGAACCAATCATCCCAAAATTCTGCAGAGTTATTTCTGGTATTAAAAAACATAAATTTCAATAAATTCTAATACAGTGATGAAATTTAATTAAGCGTTTACAGTGAATTTTAGAATGACATTTTTTCTGGCCCTGTGAATCTAAGTTGGAAGAAATTTTACCGCAATATCTATATCTGCTACGGTCTTAGGTGTATTTAATTAATTTTCCAGAGTGGGCTTTATATGGACCGCTCATCACGAAAATCATTTGTGTGATTTCTAGTCATATAAAACTGTAAAGTATTAAATTTTATTCTGATAGCATTATTAATTACGATCTTAGGCGTACTAAACTGTTTTCCGGGAATAGGGTTTATATGGGGCCTAAGGTAAATTAAAGACGGATCTTCACAAAATTTAACAGCGTGATTTCCAGTCAAATAAAACAAAAATTAGCAAAATCTTATATCATTATGTGCATTTTTCCACCATTTATGTTAGTTTTCGTATCAAAGTTATCCATTTTTTTTAGGTGGTGGTTCAAGATATTGATTCATAGCTCTGATCCTACTGCACCGATTTTGCTGGATTTCAATCCCAAACTGCTTAGGGTAACTTCAAGCAATTTGACACCAAGTTTGTTCATTTCGTTTGAGTTTTTCGAAAGTGAGCGTATTTCCAAAAGACGGACAGACGGACAGACGGACGGACATGGCTAAATCGACTTAGAATTACTCAAGGGCCCAGAATATTTATGCTTAATGGGGTGTGAGATGAATAATAAAAAAGTTTCTCACGGAATGACAAACTTAGTATGCCCTCTTCACAACTAATTGTGGTGGAGGGTATAAAAAGTTATTCACCCCTATCGCGAATGTTATTGGAATATGATATATGGGATCAAACCTAAATTCCCATCCCCAACAAATCGGTATCGCAAATAATTTGGGAGTAAAAATTTCTATTGTGAATTATTTGTCAGTGCTTTGTAAACAAAAGTCTTTATTGAGAGTAAAAGTTAAATTACACGGTGTCTATTCAGACATGTCTAACAAACACGTTTGTTTTGCTTGTAGGCCATCGGGCTAGAGAAGAAAGAGGGGTTGCCAAACAGACATGAAATGAGTTTTCATGTTTGTTTATATGAATTTCCATGTTTTTAATTTGTATGTATATTAGACTATTATACATGAAAACAGACATGTTTGAAAAGACTCCGTGTAAACTCCCTCTAACTTGTCAGTGCTTGTGTTGTGAAAGAAAAATGTACAAAATAAAATACTAATAAAAATATAATAAAATAAATAATGAATAGTGTTTATCTTCATTTTCTTTATGTACACTCCTGCAATTAAAGGAAAAAGTAATTTAATTTAGTCCTACTTTAGAATACAAATTAAAATTTACATGTTCCCTTCTCGTTCACATCAACACTTGTTGGGAATTTATTTATTAAAAAAATTCGCGGGAGTTAACATTAGCGATGCCAATTTTTTTAAGTTTGGGAATTCATTCCCAAAAAAATTGTTATGGGAATCATTCACAATACGAAATAAAAAAATATGGGAATATTTTTATGGGAGTAGTTGTTTGCGATTGGGGTGATTACTTTAAACAATTATCTTCCTACAAATGAAGTCAAGTAAGTCAATAAAAATTGTTAAAAATAAAGCTTAACAAAACTTTTTTAATTAAGTAGTTTTATAGTTTTCTTCACCATATAGAGGAACAATTAGCTGAAACTTGAATTATTGATTTTTTAAAAGTTATTCTGTCCTTTAAGTCTCCATAGCAGAGTAAAAGCCGCTCAGTGCTTATCTGGTGCAACGGTATTCAGTTACATTGCATTGCATGGCCTTGAATATTGAAACAATCCAAAGGCACCCAAATTAACTTTTTCGAATAATCAGCCCCTGCTATGATAAAAATTCAAATATTAACAAGGAGGTCAATGTGCAATAAGTTAAAATTATGATCAAGAAATATTCGGTAAAATAGTTAAAATGGTTTGAATTCTACCCAAAACCTTTAGTTCGAAATATTTTAAATGATTGCGGCCACACTCGCTTAAATAGAAGATATACAGCTGGACTCACAAACATGAACAGAAAACGTGTTTAGAATAAGATTAGAAAAATTATTGTTAGTTCATATATTAATTATTAATTTTTAATAACAAACTGTAGTTTTCAGCAAAGGACCACGCCTTTTTCATTGCATTTTAAGTTACCTAAACTTGTGAAAACGTAAGGCAATTCCAATGAATAATGACGATCTAGCCCATTGATTTCACAAAAGTTATTATACTTTTGGCAAACAGCTTATAATAATTTCTTAAATTGTGTACAAAGCTAGAAACGGGTATAACTCAAAAACGGCAAGACGAAATTCAAAAATTATTGTCTCTTAATTATTTAGAATTAACTGATCTTTCAAACGGCATTGTTAGTTTTTTTTATTTTCATAATAATTTTAAAAGCTATTAAGCGTAATTTAAAAAATTCATGGAAAAATTACAAAAAATTGTTATGTATAATCGGTTATGATGCTTCAAAACTTTTTTTTTTTTGGCACAAATATTTTTTACAGTTTTCATATTATTTAAAATATCAGCAAACCTAAAAACCTTTGAAAATTTCTAATGTATTTTCGTAAATATTCCTTCATTTTTTTCATAATTCATACAGGTTCTTTACCGAAAATACCATATCGAAGTCAAATGTACATGTGAGAGAGTATTTTGAATAAATAAAGAGTCGGGTTGATTGTTATATCTTGTCCAAGGCGAATTTATAAAGGTGACCGCATCATGAGATAGAGTTATGCTAGCTTTCTCTTTTTATTGAAAAAACTATGTATTTTGTTTTTGTAAAAAGTTAGAGTGAATGTCAAAAATATTTGTTGAAAATATAAAAAAGGAAATTTTTTTGTTAATAAAATATAGACAATTGCTTAAGAAACTCCTCAATTGCAAATTAAATGTGGCTCCACTTATTCCTTACGCATCTTTAATTTCTTGTGTTTGTATGTTTTGTATATTTTTTAACTTTTTTTGTTTTATATAATTTAAATAAGTTTTTTTTCGACTATTTAAATTTTTATTGTATTTTAAATTTTAATTAATTTTTTCACAAAATGTAAACAAAGATTGACATTCAGTATACACACAAAAAAAATAAACAATAAACAGATGGCTGGAAAATGTCACCTTTATGAATTCGCCTTGATCTTGTCTTTTGTATTGTTACATCTTTTTTTTTCATTAAATTTTTTGTTTTGCAAATTGAAAGTCTTTTTCTTTTTGTTAACAATTCTTTAATGTTTATAATTCCATTGCAGTTGCAGACGAAGAATATTGGAAAAAGAATAAATAGAATATTAAGTAAAAAGTAAACAAGAAGTTCTTAATATAAATAAACAAAGTTTTATGGAATATTAGAAAATGAAAACGGTAATAATTTAAAATTCTAAATTTAAACATTTTCACAGTATTTTTTACATTTTAAGCAAATTATTTTTTAAGACATTACAAAACAAATTGTAAACTTTTATTAGAAATAAGGCCTTTAAGTGCTTTAAAACAATTTTCTTAAAAAATGTGCCACCCATTTTGGTGTAAGTTAATCAAATTTGCTAAATATTATTCAACATTTTGTAACTTTTACTTGATAAAACATTATTATTATGTCACAAACGTTTTCTCCAAATCCCAAAACATTAAGATAACTTTGAACTTCTTCTATTTTACAAAAATGTTAACTTACGTTTCATACTCTTTTTGTAAAAAGTTCTTACTAAAACACTTAGGAAAATCACGTGAGACCAAAGATAAATTGTATACGTACACCTTATTAAAAAAAGGAAATTTTAAGTAAAAAAGTCTAACCGAATGCAAGACTCAATTTACTTTCTTTGCTTTTCGTAAATTTTACTGCAAATCTACTGCGTATGAGTGATATTTATACTCTACACTACCATTAGGGAAGGGTATTCTTTGTTTGTGCTGAAGTTTGTAAAGCATTTGTCCTGACATACCGATCGATTTTAAATCGCTGTCGGAGCCAATAGTAGCATGTCCGTCCGTCTGGTTGGCTGGTTGACTGTCTTTTCAAGATGAAAAAAACATAAAAAAATTTGATCGGTAAACGATTTTTCATCTATCATCAAAACAACTCTCCTCCCAAAATAAAGCATTATCTCATTATCAAATTTTTTCGGAGTCTATCCATATTTAATAGCCATCATCAAGTGAAAGTCCTTAAAATTGCTTTCTGCCATAAATTTCTTATAAATGTTGTAATTGATGTAGAATAAGACAAACATTTAGTTCTTAATATCATATATATCAGATCCAGAAATGACCTCTCTTCCAAAAATCCCATAAAAAATAGATCTCATAAAGGTTTTGGTATAAAGATAAAATTCAACACGAATAAATCTATATACATATCTGTGGCAAAAAGAGAAAACATGTTAAAAAAAATGGGGTTATGGCACCTTTGTGTTCTCCATGTTTAAAAGTACCAATGAACAAAGTTTAAATAAGATAACTTTTTGCTTATTTTTTTCAGTGTGCAGTAAAATTTGGAATAACAATTTTAGTTGAACTCCGATCGATCACGACAGGACGTTTAAGGAGTAAAAACTTAAAAAAAACTTTAACCAACGAGAAGTGCGATTTTATTAGAATCATATATATTATTTCTAAAGCACTTTTTTTTGTCGGTTGCAAATATCTCCCATACCACCGCATCAAATTTAATGAATGATATCTCATTTAAAAGCTTATTTCTAACACTAATGACGAAAAATAATTAGAAATTGAAAAATTAATATTTTCATTGATAAAAATTACGGTGCGAAATAGTCGCACGGGTCATCTAGTAAAAATATACTTTCAAAAATTTCCTTCAAAGTTTAAAATGGCTCTCCTACAAAACTAAAACTAAAATGGTATGTTCACACCTGGGTTTAAGCATCTCGTATGTGACTAAGCTCTAATCCCATCAAAATTAAAATGATTATACATACATTGGAGGGATTTGTAAATCACTTCAAATTGACATGATTAAAAGTTAATCACTCATTAATCATATAGAATCCTCTGAACATACCTCAAACCGAGTATAATGTAGCATCGACCACAATAAACGTACCTCTCATGTGTACAACCGACCACATTTTCTTCTTAATGTTTATATTTCGTCTTTAAATAATTCATCAATTTTCACTATTTCATCATTAATAAATTTTGAAAAATCTTCTGATAACTTCATTTAAGTATTTTTTTTTATCAATTTAAAATACTTTAAAGAAAATAAATTAGTTTGTTGTGTTTTTTTATTAATCAACTGCCATCTTTAATGTAATGTGAATGGCCTTGATTAACGTTATCAATATTTTGCTTAAAAGCCTTTAAAAACCTTAGTGTAGACATAGCATTAAGCAGTTTTGCCTTATTGCCACAGACATATAAAAATAAAAGGCCAGACTTATTCATTTTTTTATTCACTGACTTACTGACTGATCAACGCCTAGCCCAAACGGCTAAGGCCGAGGCCACGAAATGAGTGGCTAAGCGGTGAGCGACGAAAAATTAAAACATATGAAATACTAATGAAGTGGCCACGTAATGAGCGGCATGTGAGCGAAATTTCTGAGCGTCTAAGCGGCGTCGCTAAGGAAAACTTGTTCTAATTTTTAGTTGTTTTCTGAGCGGCAAAAAATAAACATGGCAAAAGTGAAAGTGGAGCTTGTAATTTCATCTGTACAAAGCCGACCGCTATTATGGCAAGACAGATTATCAAATTTTAGAAATAAAAATATAACCGAAAAATTATTTTTTTGTTTTGTAATCAGTATTGTGGTTATTTTGTTGAACTATTTATGGTTTTTAATCCAAATTTTTAATATTTTTAATTAGGCTAAAGTTCATCAAATTTAATTTTCATTAAATTATTTTTATGAAGAAAGGAATTTTACAACATGAAATTAATTAAAATTTATTGATAATTTTTCATTCTTGACTGAAGCTGGGCTCGAACCCAGGCGTTTTTACGGACAGGTTACCCTGACATGTTTCGATTGCAACCACTCAATCTCCTCAGAGGGCTTGCCGTTTTACACGCAACAAATTGTGACATAGAATTAAATTGTCTACATAACCTCGAAAAAGGATCAGCAATAGCGTAATTTTCTCTAAAAAATATTAACAAAAAGCAGATTATAATGACGCGTATTGCGACAAGGTATATTATATTTAGCAGACTCTACAGAAAATCACAACAAACATTACCATTAATAAGATTAACCATAAAAGAAACATTTAACATTGTACGACGACTTTTGAGCGATGGTAATTTTATTAATGCCAGTCTTCTAGCATAGGAAGGAAAGTTTGTCGAGTAACTCCAACGAAGATCACGTAAACAGAATAATAAAAATTGTTTTTGGACCGATTCAATACGAGAATTGTGAATGTTGTAAAATGGATCCCAAATGATTGACCCATATTCTAAGATTGGTCTAACGAGTGATACGTAAAGTTGCTTCGTTATGTATGGATCGGTGAATTTTTAACCCAGCGCTTAATAAAGCCAAGAACGCCTCGAGCTTTATTAACAGTTAATGTAATATGAGAAACAAAGTTTAATTTAGGATCCAGTAAGACTCCAATATCAAGAAACGAATCAACCAACTCCAGTTGATGACCACCAAAAGCATAATTAACAGCAATACAGTTATTTCTATAAAAACGCATGCTTTTGCATTTCACAAGATTCAGCTCCATCATATTATGATTACACCATAAAAAGAAGTTATTAAGATCCGATTGAAGATAAAAATGATCCGAAAAAAATCCCTAGAAAAGGGGAAATCCCCTACTGTTGGCATCACTGAATGTGGGTGTATTCTTTCAAATAACAAACAAAAGTCCGACGATTTTCACCGATCGCTTAAAAAAAGTCACAAAAATTGCAGCGCAGGTTTGTGATAAAATCTGCTGCATACATCCAGGCTTGGACATTTTTTTGCACTTATCAATTATAATTCTCCACAAATTTATTTTTACCGGCAAAACTGTTGATTATAAAGAAAAACGTTATATGAACGGATTAAAGAAATTGTAATTCTAAATTTTTTTGAGTTTGTTTTAGCAAAATCGGAAAAGTGGTTCTCGAGTTATGTTAAACAAAAAAACATCAAGATAAGGAAAAAATTTTAAATGTCATTAAAAAAACTGACACATACGAACGCCAAACCCTTTGAGGGTTTTACTATACTGACCTAGTACCATCACCCTGACTTGGAATTTCTCACCCCCCAGACAATAATCCCAAAAATGTTCCATAGTGTTATCTATTTTAATTTATTTTACATGTTTTCCTTACTTCTGTTTTTTCGTACTTTTGTCAAGAATTCTTCTTGAAGTTCAAAGTACATTTTTTGTTTTGTCAATCTGGTGGTTACTTTTTGCAACAGCAAATCAAAAAATTTCACAGACATACTGCAGTATTGTATTGGGTAGATTTTTATATAAATGGTTAAATTCGCCGTAATGTCGCCCTGCTGGATTTATAGGATGAACACCAAGGCCTGTTCGTCGATTTCGATACAAACCTATATTTAATAATTTGTTTTTGTTTTAAATGTAAGTTAAGCGAACGAAGTCTTCGCTCGAAATCAACGAGCACACTGCAAATTTTTTTTTCTTAATTCTTATGAATACGATGTTAGCGTAATAAAATTAAGCAAGCCACATTTTACAATGTCATTTTAACAACTAACCGCTCAGAAATGACGCTAAAACTCGCCGCTTTCCCGCTTACCGCTCAGCCGCTTAGCCGCTCATTGCGGTGCCTTGGCCTAAATCTAAAGACTTCAAATTTGGTACGCAGGTACTTTTTCTTCATGAGCAGATCCACTAAGAATGTATTTTTTTAATCCCAATGTTTAGGGTGTAAACAAAGCTAAAAACTTACAGAGATAACAAAAAAAAAATTAAAACTTTCCGCTATTCATAAACATTTAAGTGGACAGGTGCCTGGTACTTTCGGCCTTTAGGGGGGTAAAACTGTATTTTGGAAAATTTTTTCACACCAACTATCTTTTAAACGACAAAAAATATAGAAAAAAAGTATATCACATTCGAAACTTATCCAAAATATACAAATAATGATTTGGTACTTTTTCGCAATTCAAACGTTATTTTTTTTAAGGATTTTTTATTCATTGATATTTACGTATTAAATTATGAACTCCTTGTAGTGGGATTTAACTGGAAGAGAAAGTGGTGTCAAAAAGGGGGAAAACAGGTTAAATTTTGTTTAAAATTTGTTTCTTTTACATTTCCGTTCTACATGTGGTATTTTTTGTTTTTTTTTTTGGATTGAATTTAGAAACAATTATTGGTACAGGGTCCTGAGTGCATGAGAACTCATTAGATAAAAAATGTTGGTACTATTATAAACTTTGGCATATAAATACATATGTCCACGAAAGAAACGAAGACGCAAACGAAGTAGCGGTTAAATGCCAGTTTTATATAAATCTAAACGTTGGATTTTTTTTTTATAATAGCGGGTCCATAATTGCCCAGAGGCCTCGATTAGGGTGCTGTCAGTCAGTGGTTTATATTATCATATTGCACTTGATCAACAACATTAACTCAAAAGAAGGAATCGACATGTAATATTCATATTTACCCGCTGTAAAAATATCGTGCTTTATATCTTGCTTTTTGGTTTAAAAATTCTTTTCATATGCCTTTAATGGTAAATTAAAAATAGTTTTGCCTCTCTTGAAAATTTTAAAATTTTGAGTTAATACCCTCTTGTTAATTAAGTGCGATATGTATTCATAGGCTTGCCCAACTTTATTGTCTTACTTGTTTTTAATGTTGTTGTTTTATGGGATTTTAAATAATGAATAACAATCATACGCCATGTTGTTCTGAATCTTTATTTTTTCATATTTTTATTACATACAAAAATAATCACACATGAAAACATAATCAGCCCATTACGATGGTGTTATGGTAATTTATGTTTTCTGCTTTTGTTGTTGCTGTTTTTGTTTGAGTTACTCCCATATCTACGAGTGTGTATGTACAACTCACTCTAACAAGCAATAAAACAAAACAAATTATTGTTTTGAATTGACAATTCTCGTGCATGTTTTTGGTGTTTGTATTTGTGGTCTTTAAAAAACAGCTCCCCCAGGGCATTTGCTTAGTACATATAAATTATTATTGATGTTGGAGTTGTTGTAACAAAGTATATAACAATTACTTTTATTAATACAAAATATATGATATAATAAAGACATGAATTTGTCATTGATTATTTGCTATTTGTAACATTCAATATAATTATAATAATTTGATTTCGTTGATTTGTTTTTTTCTTTTTTTTTCTTTTAATAACACGCCTTTTAAAAAGCCAATAAAAAAGACATTTCAATACAAATATTTTTATTTATTTTTTAACATTTTTTTTTTTTTTTTGTATGGAGGTAAAATGGAATATTTAAACAAAATTACGTCTGTTTCATTCAACATTTGGTATTAACAGATTAAATAAACCAATAATTAGATAATAAAGTAGTTTGTATAAGTTATTAACATATAATTATTTTTTTCAGTTATAAGCCTTTTACGTTTTATAAAAAAAAAAAAAAAAAAAAATAGCTAGACGTCAAATATAGATATTTTTTGTCTAGACTTATTTTACTAATAATTAGAAACATAAGTAAAAATAACAAGTGGGATTAAATAAAAAACCTCAAATTCGATATGTATGGCGCAACTGTACTTTCTAGCTGAGAACTCTTACTTTCCAATATAATGTTCCGAGAAAGCCTTTATTTTTACCAGGTAGTACAACATAGTTTTAAAACTCCCAACCTGTGTATGTAATAATCGGTAAGAACGTACAACTGTGATATTGATTTACATGAGCACCTGCACTTTGGCCAAATTTCATGGTAGATCGCAAACAATAGTTATTTATATATGCATTTATCAAGTGCATCAAACTGTGCCCCATTGCTAAGGAGCTGGAGCTATCTAACCTCCACTGCCAATCTGATTCAAGGCAGTTTCCGTAAAGAATAATTATTAATTAAATAAAATTGAAATTGAATTATGACAACCGGTTTTGACCCGAGATGTGGGTATAGCCACAGCCACCTCGTGCTCTTTGAAAGTATTGCTTCATAGAAGGACAAGACCTTCTTCCAATGACTTCGGGATTCAGGAAGCACTCCTTGGAAAGTATACTAACACAGACCAGAGAACGGCTTTGTGCAATTGCAAAAAAATCGCATTAAATAAACAGCAACAAATACACTCGCTTGCGGTCATACGATCAAACTTGCGCAACCGCAAACATTCGCTGCTGGTTTGCAGTCATTCAAATAATGCACATCGTGCTTTGTTATTTATACCATCGTTAGCTTCATTTTTTAATAAGGATGTTTGTGTGTTCGGTGCGACAATGATTGTTTTGGTAAAGAAAAAAAAAAAAAAAAAAAATACAATCAAAAAAGCAAAAAATCAAGCAATCATTACTCATGTATTCATTCAGCATTAACTATGTGGTACAAGAAAAAAAAAGGAAAATGAAACTAAACGCACATACTGATGTAGGTACAAACAATTTCCATAGAAACAGAATATTTTTTTTTTATCATCTTAAAAAGTACAGTAGTTCTGTATGTACAATGTATTCTTGTTATTTTTGTTAATTTTAACAAAGCGTCTCATCGAGTGGTTTATTGTTGTTAATGTTAACAAAGCGTCTCATCGAGTGGACAATGACTACTTGAATGCAAAAGTATAAGAATGTGCCTTTTGACTTAACACAAATAAGTTATATTGCGTGCGCAACAAAAATGCAAACAAAGCACTTTCAATAAAAAACGAATACATGCAAAAACAAATGTGTACGAAACGATGTAAAAATTACCAACGTTGAACTTTGCAGAGTGAATGTAAATTTGAGCGTATGAATAAATCAAGAAAAATAGAGATTTTGCAGTTCTCTGACACAGACCTCAGTAATAGTCAGAACAATTTGCTAGACCTGGGACTAATCACTCCCGAGGCACAATCAGTTAAGAACTGCGGTACAACTCGGGACCCCTTGAAATCATTAGACCCCAAAGGGCCCTGTCATTTCGGATGTTGGCTCATCCTAGGTATGCATACACCTTATGACCCCAGCATATAATATGTTCCATTTTGGGACTGACCTTACTTCTTTTTTGGGGAATATTCTTAAGCTAATTAGTTACTTGCGACTTCGAGACAGATTAAAGTCAGGTAGGATTGATTGCATAATACCGGCCGTGATGAGGCAACTACGAGTATATTCTTCATATACAGACCGTTTTAAAACCAAAATTATTGTTTTAAATATTTTGGTTTTCAAGCGTATAAAAAAACGTGGCGAACTTGAAGTTAGAAAAGCATCGAAAAGAGATTTATTGTTAGTGGAAAAATAATTTCTTTTGAAGATCTTAGAAAAAGATATTTTAAAATTAATACCCAGTTACAATTTTACAAAATGTTTAATGGATTGCTCCTTAAGCTGCGGTCACACTTATCAAATATTTGTCGAAAAAAACGGGACCAACAAGCAAACTGAATAATCATTTACTTTTATTCAAATATTTATTATGATTATAATACCACATCTTACAAAAAAAAACAGTATTTTGCTATATCTAGTAGTATAATTAGTTTATTTTGTCATATTAGGACCATATTATATTTCACTTACTATTAACAAAATTAGTGGTTACGCTTATTTGGTCAAATATAAGTGTGACCGTAGCTTTAGAATAAATAGACATAAAGATCTTTAACAATTTTCAAGCTAATTTTCTTGGATTTTTGAGAAACAAAGAACATTTTTACATGCTTCAAGTAGTAAGACAGGTAGATAAATTTTAAATGTATTTGCTGACGTTATTAAAAAAATACACTATAAATACAGAACGTTAAATTAAATAAAGAACAATTAAAGATTAAAAAAAAAAATTACTTAGAACAAAACCAATAAAATACAGTATTATTCTGTTATTATATCTATCTTAACCCGGTGCGCTTCGCTAGCCTGCCTTTACCACTTCTTCAGTTGAGAGATATTTAATATATGCATCCTATGGGAGGTATTTTCCCCCTGCGCCTACCCGCTTTATTTTTATTTTCAAAAGTGTAGTATACCATAAGAGTGACTTCTACAAAGTTTGATCATTCTTACTATAACAGTTCTTAGGATATGCGATATTAAACATTGGCGTCCTGTGGGGGGTACCATTTCTCCCGCTGCTATTTTATTTCAATTTTGGGGCTCAGAAGATCCTACTACCAAAAGTTCAACAAATTGCTTGCAGCGGCTCTTATTAATATTTCTATCTATGAGGGGCACTGCTCCTCCTCTGTCCACCCCGCCCATTACTATATTGAGATTTTAAGTTTGCTATAATAGTACCTTTAACCACGTTTGAAGACTCTCGCTTTAATAGTTCTTCAGTTGAGCGATATTTAATATATGCATCCTATGAGAGGTATTTCCCCCTACGCCTACCCGCTTTATTTTTATTTTCAATAGTGTAGTATACCATAAGAGTGACTTCTACAAAGTTTGAACATTCTCACTATAACAGTTCTTAAGATATGCGATATTAAACATTGGCGTCCTATGGGGGAAACCACTTCCCCCGCTGCTACTTTATTTAAATTTTGGGGCTCAGAAGATTTTACTACCAAAAGTTCAACAAAATGCGTGAAGCGGCTCTTAAGATATGCGATATTTAATATTGGCATCCAATGGGGGTACCAATTCCCCTGCCCCTATCGAAAAAATAAGTAGCCTATTTTATTTTTAGGGCTCATGTGATGCTACTGTAAAAATATCAGGAAAATCGGTTCAGTAGTTTAGGAGTCTATAAGCCAACATACAAACAAACAAACATACAAACATTTTTCATTTTTATATATCGAGGGCCTATATTCAAAACCCTCTATCTTTGATTTTCACGAAAATGACTTTTTAATGGTAAAATGTTCAGTAAAGCAACCCTCATCTATGGTGTGATTTTCATAACAAACATATTTTTTTTTGCTGTATTATTTGCATTTTTGTATTTTCTCTATCTTATACAATTAATTTTTCTGAATGCAAAACACTCTATCTTTTCTAATAATAAATTTTCAAATATTTTTTTGAATAATTTGTTCCTGCAATACATGTGTTTTACTATTTTTTGCAAGCTGAACATGAATTTGACATTTTTAATGCTTTATTAAAAAAGCGAAAGCCCAGTCTGAACTGGATTATCAGTAAAATATTTTGCACTTGTTTTTGGAAAATATAATGTCCATGGCATAAAAATTAATGGTAAAAGTGGGAATTTGCTTATTAAGTGTCTTCTTTTAAAGTCATCTATGATATAATTGTCAAAAAATAAGTAATTTATAGGATGTTTAAAATCGTATATAATAAAAATGTTATCGTCTGATAAACTTACATAATAGTATCAGCTGATGAATATAATCAACACATTTAAAAAACAAAAATCGTGCTCAGTATGCAAAAAGTATTTCTAAAATTGCAGCTGAGAATGGTGTACGTCACGTTTTTACAATGGACGCTTAAGCAGTAAAACTGTGTCCCAATATTAATGCATCAGCAATTTACTTTAAGCAACGCCTTCAGGTACACAGTTTTACTATTTATAATATATAAAAGTACTCATCAGTGAACAAACTATTGGTATAGCGAAATCAATGGTGATTTGTCCGCGTCGGTATTTGTTTACTTTATTATTCATCATTTAAAAACGTATTGCTTATCAGATTCATTGCCAATTACAATTTTCTCGTAACCATACTTATCTAATGATTTATCCAATTTTGCTGCTAAAAATAATAAAGTTATTGAACAGAAGTTCTTAGAGAAAGGCCATACGCAAATGCCTATGCTAAGATAGAGATTAAGTTGTAAAATCAATCTAAACACTTGCCAATTGATTCCGTTAGATTTACTAGAGAAGCCAGAAATACTGTTTAAAGAAACAATGAGATCGTGAAAAAGCCATTTAATTCAGAATATTTAAATTATGATTTCTTCAATAATTACAGTGATGACAAACTTTTACGTTTTTTTTTTCAATTAGACCACGATCCTACAGTGTCTAATTTAAGATCTCTTTGATATCTTCCAGATGGTAGCGTAACATATAAAATACATTTTGATACAGATCACATTGAAATTCCTGTTCGTAATAAACCTTGTACAGAAAATATTGAACCAAAACCTCTATAGGTATTCTGCTACACTTTCAATTCAACCAAATAAGTGGAAGAATTTGCGAGATTTGAAGAGCGTTATACCACCGTAATACCATTATTTTTACGATCATTTACACCAATCAAACTGGAAACAAACTTAAAAAATCAAAAACAAAAAAAAAAATTGTTGCTATAACTTTTTGTTTAATATTGTTAATTGTTAAGTTTTTTATCTTATGTTGTATTATTAGCCACTATCTTAAATAAGCATAAATAAATTTAAAATAATTTATTTTTATTAAAATGCAAAACTCTCTATCTTTTCATTTTCATACATACATATTGAATATTTTTGAGAAGCAAAACCCTCTATCTCGCATAAAGTCCCCAATAATGCAAAATTTTATGAACCAATTATCTGTGAGATTCAGTAGTAGATTTAAAAAATATTGTAGAATACCGAATTTTAATAACTCAAGTAATAGGCGAAAAAACAGTTTTTTGGCTCTCCTGAAAAGTTGTGTTTTTTAAGATAGAGGATTTTGAATATAGGCCCTCGATATATAGATTAAGAACGAATAGTCACCGTTTGTATGATTATTATTAGATTTCATACAAGGAATATAAAATTACCAAAATAGTCAAACAAAGATTTACGTAGTTGTTTCTATATATAATTTACTAACTATTCCCATTTCCCACAATTTAGGAATCAATACCAAAATTTTAGAAACAAAACAAGAAAACAAAAAAAAAAAAAAAAAAAAACCGGCAACTTACCCATTATTTATTTTACTTTTATTTGACAATAGAAGTGAATGTAAATGACATGAGTCAAAGAGCAATTCAGATAAAAACTTTCTGCCATCAAGTGACAGTAAAACTATTTTCGTGTATTGAAGCCCCACACACACGCCGACACGTCGACACACAAACACATTCAAAATCCCAACTTTTCTCTCATTCAAACAAATAATCAATAAATAAGTTTGGAACTTTGTCAGAACAAAGTTTTTCATGCTAATTTTTCTCATCTGCTTGTTAAATAATTCTTATGAAAGAAAATTTCCAAACAGATTTGTAGAAAAACTATAAAAAGGATCAAATAAACTCAAGTCGTTATTTTCTTAACTTTTCGGAAAGTATTTATTTATACTTAAAAAAAAAAAAAATATTTAAGTAAACGGAAACACATTTTATGTTTATAAGTAAATTTATTGCTAATATTTTTGCCAAAGTCCTGTCACGTTTTTACACTCAGTTCTTTGTCATAAAAGAATCTTAAAAAAAAAATGTAATAAAAAAGGGTTAAATTAAAAATAATTGGTTCCTTAATAAAGAAAATTGGGCTAATAATAACCCGCCCAAATAACAACAGACACACGTGATCAGGAAGTCTTGATAAAAAACAAAAAAAAAAAAAAAAAAAAAAAAAATAAATAAAAAATAAACAAATTGGGGTAAATAAATTAAAATTAATGATCAGAATTGGAATTGTATGTATTCGGTAAAATAAACAAAATTGCAGCACCAACTAAAAAAACTGTGGCAATATGTTATGAAAGCAAAAATAAAACAGTGTTACCAAATTAGTAAAGTAGCCAAATTAGACCATGTTTTTATCTTGATTACGTATTAACTGACGTATTCATAAAAAAGTAAAATTGATCTGATTTGTAATTTAAGAAAAATTTGTATTAAAATTTTGCCACATTTTTAAATTTATTTTTCAGCGACGACAGTGAATGTTATTAGCCATATTTTAAAGTTTTTACAATTTATCAAAGAAATTTTTGGGAATACAAAGTGGGGAATGTAAGAAGAGATACACTCAGTGTTTATTGTTGATGTTTTTGTTTAAGCTTTGATATTGTTACAAGTAGAACTGTTGCTTATAATTCTTATACGCTTAACATTTTTATTTGGTTTAATATCTTTAGTTTTTCTAAAATCTTTTTGGGTGAAGTTTCCTGACGATCTGGCCTAAGCAACCAGTGAAATGCGCAAAGGAATAGCTTATCCCATCAACAATAAATTTCAGTGTTTTTATCAAAAATAAAAATTAGGAATTAAGCACGATTAACAAAATCTTTTAAGTTATTAAGATTTTGCAAAAATTTCTCTTAAATTGATTATGTTAAGCATATTTTTCCCTTATTTATAAACACATACGATTATGATAAAAAAAATCGGTAAAACTCGAAAGTTTGATTTATTAGGCGTTCAAACAATTTACTTCTTTATGTCACAGAAAAATTACTTCAAAATGTTTCACCAATTAAAGCATTAATGAAAAAAAAAACAATTTTAATTAAAAATTTAATCACGTGAATTAAACGTTTAATCAAGCGAATTAAAGGTTTACTTGAAACTTTAAATTTGTTTACTGGAGCAAATTTAATAAGCAAAATCACTAATTTTTTAATTAAAATCAATTTTAGTTTTTCTTTTTTTTTTGTGGTATATTATTTTTAATAAAAAGCGATCTGCTATGGAAAATTTTTAAAAGAAAACTAAATTGAATTTTTTTTGTTATAAAATATTTTTAAGTGATTTTTAAGCCAATATTTGCAATTTTTCTTGCCAGTTTTTTATATAAATTAAGCCATTTCGGTCGGTAAGAGTTGGCAACACTCTATAAAACTAACAACAGTTTCGTTTAAAAATATGTAATAATCAAATACACAACATTTTGTATTCGTACTCATGCTAAACCAGCAACAGACACACAATATTGTTGTTGGTCTTAAATAGCGCAGTAATGTATTGGGTAGGAGAAAGGTTAATTTCCTTAGTGTCATCCATTAGGCAGGAAGTTGTCTAAAATTAGGCAACTTCTTCATACATGATTTATAAAGTGGCAGACAGTCTTGTGAATAAACGTTATTTTCATCATAATCAGGGACAAACCGGAGACGAATGGAAAAATTAAAGGTTTTCATAATTTTGAAAGCAATAAAAAGATTAACATTTAGAATTGGCGGCTTTTATGTACCTGATTGTACCGTACACCATCGCACTGACTACCTTCTTCAATGTAGGTCATAATCCCTTTTGAAAAACATTCAGGCTTTACTCAAAAGTGATCGAGTCGGACCAACTTTCAGCCTTGCTCTTGAAATTAAATTCGAGTGCAATGAAAATCAAACAAATTTAAAAAACCTATCCTGTGTTAAAAGATCATAAAAAATTTCCGTGGGTTTATACACTGAAAATTTTCGCCAAAGTTTTTTCAATCAAACCATTAATCAAAAATAAAATCAATTATAATTAAAAATTTAATCAAGTGAATTAAACGATCAACGATATTACTGCAGAAAATGTTGTTAATATCAAAAACTATTTAATTAATACTATTAATACTGCTGCAAATTAAATAAATTTTTTTTTAACTAATTTCACACATTTTTAAAATTAAATACATTTTTCTTCTGTGTATGGGGCCTATTGTAAGTTATAGTTCGACCTTCATGTAATTTGGAATTGTAATTAATGGTTATATATAAAACTCTGTTTTAATAACAATCGGGGCACTTCCCCTACACTTAATATAAGTTTTTGTAACAGAATTATCAAATTTTGAGGGTGGTTAGTCCACATTCGGATTTACAACTGTTTTCCCACTGAACCGATTGTGCTGGATTTCAATCCAAAACTGCTAAGGAGAATAAGAAGCAATTTTGTATGCAAACTGTTCTTTTCTGTTGTAACTTTGGAAAATGAGATTCACAGACGGACGATGTAAAATTACTCAAAGAGTCGGAATAAATACACTGATAGAGTCTGAGAGAAGATTCAAACGGAGGGGCAAACTAAGTATACCCTCTATACAACTACTTAGTTGTGGATAAGAACTTTTGAATATGATTGGTGTCATAAGACAGTTTTAAAGAATTCGACAACTTCTTTAAATGTCAACAATTTTAGAAAATATAAATTTTTTAAGCTTTGTTCACAATCAAAAAAACATTTTTACCTGGTGTTCTTAATAGAGCAACATTTTCTTTTGTAACTACACACATTTTCCATCAAGAAACCGTTTGCAAATTTAAGCCACAACAATTTTATGCATTTATTTTTATTTTTGTAAACACTTTGTTAAAATTTTCATTCAAAACTATATAAAACTAGCTGACCGGGCAAACGTTGCTTTGCCATATAACTTATTTTGTTTCGATGTTACAGTGTCTGCATTCCAAATTTTAAGAAAACCGGTTGATTAGTTAAGAAGATAATAAAAATTATAGGCTTTAGTTCTTTCCAGATGTTACACTATTTGCCTGACAAAAAAGAAAATCAGTTGATAAGTTTAGAAGATATAGGAAGGGGGAGCTTTCACCCCTCTTGCTTCACGCCCTAAATAATAAAAAATGTAGGCTGTAATTAGGAGGGGGAGCTTTTACCCTTATTGCCCTATTTCACATCTTATTCCCTATTTCCTTTCAGATGTTACAGTGTTGGCATGCGAAATTTTAACAAACTCCGTTCATTAGTTTAAAAGATGTAGGGTAGGGGAGCTTTTACCGCTATTGTCCCATCTCACGTCCTATTCCCTATTTTCTTTCAGATATTGCTGTATTGCATACCAAATTTTAAAAAACCCGATTGATTAGTTTAAAACATTGCGGAGGGGGAGCTTTCACCCCTATTGCCCTATTTCACGCCCTAAATAATACAAATTTTAGGCTTTAGCTCTTTCCAGATAATACACTATTTGCCTGCGAAATTTCAAGAAAATCGGTCGATTAGTTAGGAAGATATTAGGAGGGGGAGCTTTTACCCTTATTGCCCTATTTCACATCTTATTCCCTATTTCCTTTCAGATGTTACAGTGTCGGCATGCGAAATTTTAACAAACTCCGTTCATTAGTTTAAAAGATGTAGGGTAGGGGAGCTTTTACCGCTTTTGCCCCATCTCACGTCCTATTCCCTATTTCCTTTCAGATATTGCTGTATTGCATACCAAATTTTAAAAAACCCGATTGGTTAGTTTAAAACATTGGGGATAATATAAAAATTTTAGGCTTTAGTTCTTTCCAGATAATACACTATTTTCCTGCAAAATTTCAAGAAAATCGGTTGATTTGTTAAGCAGATACATGGAGGGGGAACTTTTACCCCTCTTGCCCTATTTCAAGTCCTATTCCCTATTTTCTTTCAGATGTTACAGTGCCTGCATGCCAAATTTTAAGAAAACAGGTTGATTAGCTAAGAAGATATTGGGAGGGGGAGCTAATGCCCTATTTTGCGCCCTCTAGCGATATAAAATATACTCTACGACCTATTCTCATATCTAAAAAATACACATACAAAATTTCATAAAAATCAGTCAAGCCGTTTCGGAGGAGTTCAGAATGGAGGGCATTTTGTTGATATTTGTATGGGAATATATAGGAAAATCTAAACGCCATATCTGCAGAACCCCTAAGCCGATTTCGTGCAAACTTAACTTAATCCTTCTACAGACTATCTCCAACGTACACTGACATTTTGGTTGAAATCGGTCGAACCGTTTCCGCAGTTAGTGGTGACATCAAAGTGTTCACTTCTTTTTATATATATAGATTATTTAAAACGTCGGAAACAATTTCATACAAATTGTTACTTAAGTTCTAGTTGACTCAACTTTAGTTACATTTTAAAAAATTTTTGTTACATTTTTGTTTTAAAAATGAAAGGAAAATATATGAAATACTTTGTGAAGAAAAAAGATAGAAGAAAAAACGAAAGTCACTTTTAAATTTAAATTGGAAAATTCGAAAATATTTTCGTACTTTTTCTTATTTTTTTTTTTTAAATCAAAACACCAAAAAGAAATTACTTTTCATCCAGACTCCAATTAATGCAGACTTTTTATCCGAAAGCTGTTTTATTTTGGTTTCGTTAAACTCAGTTGAGTAAATACATTTTAATTGTTTATTTAGTTTTTATATACCCGATAGTTACAATCACCCATAATAAAAATCCAAATCATCATCATCTGCGTTTTAATTCTCCTGCTCCTTGTGTTTTCCTAGTCAACATCGTCAACTACCACAACAATAGTAACAATAACGATGTTTGCTAACGCCATGACGACGCCAATAAGTTTGTGAAGTAATTTTCATATCCTCTACAACCACGAGTGGACTTATATTCAGTTTGTCATTGCGAGTGTAACACCAAGAAATATTCATCTAGAATCCCATTGTGTTATACATTCTGGGTGCTTAAGTAATTCTGACAATATTAAAGTGTCTTTGTCTGTATTTCTCTTTCGACGTTAACATCTGAAACGTTTTTCTTCTGCCAAACAGTTTGGAAAGGATATATAGCCCATTGGCCGTAGTAAGACAAAATGTGAAGACCCAAATGTCTGATTACACAGTATTTAGTATACAGAACCAACATTAAAAACCTTAGCGATATATCGTTATTTCAGTAACAAAAATTATTGAGGTGGGCGCTGCAGCACGATCATCTCGGTTCTACGTATTTACGAGATAAAATAAGATACTACCATAAAAATCGGCTGCGGAATGTTAGCGTTGCTATGAAATTTTAATGAAAAAAATTTATTTTAAATGAAGATTGTTTCATAATTTATCACAGAATCCATTTAAAATTTACTTTTAAAAAGTTCAATTCTTGGTGGAGTGTATCAAAGATTCGTCATATGCCGAATATACCAATTTTATCTATTTCCTTTTCCTATGTTTTTGATTCGCTATTGTTTTCCTTCCTACGTTATATGCGCTGCTATTTGCTATTATTATTATTTTTTTTTTATCTGGGTGAAAGATTAGAACTCAAAGTGGGTTTTTAGGTTTAAACGGAGATATTATTTAATACACTCTTAATTGTATTCTATTTCACTATTTTCTAGGGTAATGACATGAAAAAATACGGGACAAACTAAAGTTACACTTAAAAAGAATATGCAAGGAAAACTTTAAATACAGAAAAATAAAGGTTTGCATTTTCTTTGTTAGAAAATTATTGTTTTAAATATATCTTTTTTAAGTCCCTTCACTTTGCGCTAAGAAATCTTTAACATAGAATTTGTGTAAAAATATTTTTAAGGTGAATTAAAATGCTTAAGAATTTAAAGAGGGTTAGAAGGAATATTTCTATGGATAAAAAATTCTCCTGAAACTTTTGAAAATTACATAAAAAAGTTCTTAACATGTTTGTTAAAAATGTCTGTCGAAATGTCTAGATTATTTTATTAGATGGCCAATAGAGAGAGTTTTTAACAATTATGGGTTAATGAAATCAAAATTAAATTAAAAAATATGTTGCGTCAAATAAAAGTATTAAAAGGATGACAGACACAAAAGTTTTAATATGTTTATGATTCTTTCAAAAGGCTACCCATCAAATCCTTATTAATAACAATTTCTTTTATAAATATTTTATTTTGTTTTTAAAAGAACACACATACTAACGACTTACAAATATTATTATAAATATTATTAAAGTATATGAGGAGTTCCATGACAAAACGATATCATTTTTTATCTTTAATCTGGAGGTAAACTTTCAATAAAAACTTAGAAATAATGCTTTTAAATATGCGCTAAAAAGAAAGAAATGCTTAAGTCGACTAAAGCTCAATTTGAGTTAATATTTCCTTTGAGATCTTCATGTTCAAAGTACCCATGGACGAAGCTTAAATTATTTTGTATTATTTTTATGGAACAGCTCATATTATTTTACAAATTTAGCAGAAATTTTATTCATGTCTTTATTTATATTTATTAAAACGATTTTAAATGAAAGGACTTTATCTGTCTTTTGCATATTTTTATATGGATTATTTTTTATATTTAAAAATGTCTTTGTAATAAAATTTGATTACCTTTTTTTATTTTCTTTTAAAGCTCCAGATACTTAAATGTTGTTGTATGACCATTTTGTAATTTTAAATAATAAAATAATGCAGAATAATACAGGCTAAGGGCGGATTTAATACCTGTAATAAGATATCCATCATTATTTCAATGGAAGCTGTGAAAGAAGGTCAATTGTAAATGTGAATTGAGTACAATTTGTATTTCAAGCAAATATTTTTGGGGATAATGCTATTCAAAAGGGAAATGTGAAAAATGTATTTATTCAAAATGAAGGCTAAATATGAGGTTTTGTGTAAGTGGAAGGGAAGTTGAAAGGAGTTAAACTGAAATCGAACGAAAATCCAAAATGATTCTGTGTAGAAATTTCATACAAATATTTTTTTTTTTTAAACTTCATAATTAAATACGACTTTTCTTTACCCAGAACTGCTCTTGAAATCAGGAAAACCTACAGTCATTTTAATAGAATTGAACAGAAAATCCACATCAATTTCCGGATTGTCCAAGAGTGCTGGATATCTCTGGAGGATATAGCGAGATATTCAGAGGTTACCTAAACTGTGCCTCTGGACACAAGGGAATATTTGGAAACTGTATGGTTGACTCGTTGCGGCATGCAGGAACCACCCTGAATCGTAGTGGTTCGACATGTTATATTTTGCTCTTTTGAAGTAACCCAGTAAAAACTTCGCTTACTTTTTTCAAAATGAAAAGCTTCTCTCACTCATTATTTAGTAGCTTTCTTCTATAATTGCTTCTATAACCACTTCTATAACTACTATTTTCTGGATGTGTGTAGGTTAAAAAAGAATGACTTACTTTTAAATGCGTTCATTTTGAAACATCCCTTGTAGTAGTGCTTTTATGTTTTTCTGATTACTAAACACATTATTTTGTAGGCAAAGTTTTTCCTGGGAAGCAACTGATTGCACAAAAATGTCATCCCATTGTCAGATTGAGGGGGTTTGATGAAACTACCTGTTACAAAGCCAGGAAAGACTGGACATTATAGATGAAAAAAGGACTTGGCAGGTAATCAAGCTATCCAAACTTCACCTTAGGAAGCTAATATAGTTCTACTTTGCTTGTTTATTAAGGTATTTTAACTAGAACCTACGTTTTCTATATTCTGTTTCATTTTTAAATTTAAATCTTTTCAAGTGGGTGTTCAAATAAAAGCACGCGATTTTTCAATGAATGGTTACTAGTGGAACATGAAGATACAGCAGTCAAAGTAACCACTTTAAAATATTTTGCAAAAAACTTGTTTGCGAAAAAAAGGGGAAAAAATTGGTTTGCTTATTTAAAAATTTAAAAAATAATTGTTGCAAACACAGGAAAAGAACAAACAAAAGGAAAAGAGATAAGAAAATAACTAATGGCAGTGTTGTCATGTACAGTAATATAAATACTTTAATTGGGACATAACATCTAGAAAAAAATGTTATTTTAAGCGACTCAGAATTAACACCAGAATGTATTTTTCAAGAAACAATTTAGTTATTAAACATATGAGTTTATGTACATATTTCTGTTTAGAATTCAAGTAAAACTACAAGTAACAAGAGCGCGTTTATATCCTTTGAAAATTATTTGAATACAACAAAATGTCGGAAATGGCGGGCAACTCTAATCTTAGTGACTAAAATACGTAAAACGTATTTCCTAAAAGTTGTAATATTTATAAAAATTTATGTAAAAACTTTAAAGAAAAGGCCGAATAAAAAACCAACTTTTATTGTATGTAAAAACTGTATTAACAATAAATATTTTTATAGAAAAGATTTTAATAATTATCGTTATTTCGAACACGAAATATTTCATGTCATACAGATGAACATTTGTCTGTACAAACTAGTGCTGGGGAACTATCGATAGACTATTGATATTATCGATAGTCTTAAAATATCGAAAATATCAATAGGATAAATATAAATATCGATATTTTTATTATTTAAAATACAGCTATGAAGACATCTAACAGCAGCTATACACACACAGTTTTTTGCCGCAAATTTTTACTTGGTATTATTAATTCGCGCTGAATTACAGCAATGAATACAAACAACAAGAATGGCAAGTGGTATGGATTGCTTAGCAGTGCTTTTTACTGCTAATTAAAGGACTTTAAGTCGAAATTTGTACATGTTTATAGAAAGACTGAAATGTGAAATATTTTTGTAATGTTGTAAAAAAATGCAAGTCGCAAATGCAATTGCAGGCATAAGACAAAACAATGAACGACCCATAGAGGATAAGTCCGCTAGATTGATTACCTTTTTGGGTTAATATCTTATAGTCCCTGTTACTTCGGTTCCTTCAGAAAGGTACTTATGAATTTTTAAAAAACTGCCATCTAAAATAACGTGCGTATATACATACGTCTCATACATTAAATAAAGTGATAAAAACAACGAAATGTAGCCTTATAAAAAACTAATTAAAGTGTTCCTGCACAAGTACAAACATTCAGTCGATAGTAATATCGATAGTGAAATTTGAACTATCGATAAAACTATCGATAGTAGAAAATATCGACAGTATCCCAGCTCTAGTACAAACGTATAAGACGTCTCGAAATTTTCAGCAACACTTGATATTTCTTAAAATAAGACCAAATTGTGAATAAATGTATTTTGTATATGAAATACAGGAAGAGCACGTAAATCAATTAAATAGATAATCATTCAAAGCATTTCGATCTACCAAAGGTTAAATGCAATTTTTTGGTTTGGTTTGACTATTGACTGCCAGCAGTCGTCAATTGCTGTGAGTGTTAAACGGCAAAACCCTCGATTGAGTGGTTACAATTGAAACATGTAAGGGTAACCTGTCCGTGAAAGCCTGGGTTTGATTCCCGCAGCAGTCAAGAATGAAAAACGACTGTCGCCATGTTCGGAAGTGTTTGGTTTGACAGACTCAAACTTTCAAAAAATCCCGTAGTTAACGAAGATGGGATGTTGTGTTTGTGTTTTTGTTTTCAATATTTTTTTTTAATACATACTACATGTGTACATAAAAATTTATTTATTTTAATGCTTAACAATCTTTTTAAGTTTTTGAATTTAAATAAAATTTTTATTGTTGATGTGTTTTGTTCAAGCTTTGATATCGTTACAAGTAGAACTGTTGCTATAATTCTTATACGTTTAACAGTTTTATTTGGTTTAATATCTTCAGTTTGTCTAAAATTTTTATGGATGAAGTTTCCTGATGATCTGGCCTAAGCAACCAGTGAAATGCATAGGAATAGCTTATCCCATCAACAATAAATTTCAAGTGTTTTTGTCAAAAATAAAAACTGGGAATTAAGCACGAATAGCAAAATCTTTTGAAACTAAAATTTTGTATTCCCAAAAATTGAAATTACTTTTTGATAATAAACAGGCAAGTGCACGGCCTAAAAAACACTTAATTGACAACATCTTTTGTAAGTTGTTGTTGTTTTTATTTTGTTTTTCTTAACCTACTGACAACTACAATTAATGATGAGAGAATTTCAACTAATTGTAGTGGGGAATGTAAGATGAGATAAACCCACTGTTGTTTATTGTTGATGTGTTTTGTTCAAGCTTTGATATCATTACAAGTAGAACTGTTGCTATAATTCTTATACGTTTAACAGTTTTATTTGGTTTAATATCTTCAGTTTGTCTAAAATCTTTATGGATGAAGTTTCCTGATGATCTGGCCTAAGCAACCAGTGAAATGCATAGGAATAGCTTATCCCATCAACAATAAATTTCAAGTGTTTTTGTCAAGAATAAAAACTGGAAATTAAGCACGAATAGCAAAATCTTTTGAAACTAAAATTTTAAATAACATTATCGTTTTCATATGCATATGTATGTTATTTCTTTGGTTTGTATTTTAAGAGTTCTCTAAATTTTAATAAAGTCTATTGAATTTCACTAACAAAAGAATTTTTGGTATGTACATTAACAACAGTAAAACATAATAGATATACAACAAACATACACAAATAAAACAACAGTTTATATTTTTCTTCCAACATGTGATTAAAGACATAATAGGAAAACGCACTTCAAATTGCAAAATCAAAATAAAATAAAAACACAACGTCCCATCTTCGTTAACTTCGGGATTTATTAAAAGGTTCAGTCTGTCAGACCAAACACTTCTGAACATGTCGACTGCCGATGTTCTTTGTTGTGTACAACTTTTCCTTTTTTGCTTTTGTTTCGACTACGACTGTTTTCATTTAATGATTTCGAAATAAAAGCAACAGTTAATTTTTGTCAAATGACTACAGTTTTTTAAACCCTGATTAAACATCAAAAAAGAAATAAACATTTGTTTTAGATTTTGAAAATAGGATTTTTGGTTGCTTTAATTTACCTCGATTCTGGAATTCGCAATATGCCAAATATCGGTTTAATAACGAGTTAAAAATTTTAACAAGAGAAGCAATAAAAGCTTTAATTTTTTTTTAAATTTTTGCAAAAGGACATATTAGAGCTAAGCGTGTCCTAAATCCAAATAGATATGTTTATATTTTCTCGAGTTCAGATCCATCAAATCTATATCACCGCATAAGTTAAGTTGAGATTTTGTAGCTAAGAAAAGTTTTAGATTATCAGCATACAGTTATATTTTCTAAAATGTAGTAGAAATCATTGATCAATAAAGGAATAATACTGTACTCAAGTGCTGATCTTAAGGGTCTTTGGAGGGAAAAGGTACGGCTTTAGAATTACGATTGCGCAGAAATATGCACTGAAATCTGCCCTAAATGTATAAGGACTTCCATTAAAAAAGGTATAGCAGCGAGTGCGATTCAATTCAAGATTGTTGGTTATGTTTTCGCCAGAGAGAGAGTTTGGTCTGTTTTAGTACAAGAAGCTGAAGGTTAACGCTACTATTTCTCTGTTAAGAATTTGTAATGGAATTTGTAGCCAGGGTTTAAAAAACTGCAGTCGATACCAAAAACTGTCAAACAAAAAACGAAACTTTGTGTACAACTTTTCGTTTTTTGAGTTGGTTTGACAGCGATTGTTGCCCTTTAATGAATCAGAAGTAAAAGCAACAGTTATGTTTTGGCCAATGACAAATGAAGAAGTGAAAGAAATGGCAGTTTTTCTATTTTGACTGCAGTTTTTTAAAAGCTGCAGCTGGACGTATATAAGAACATTTTTAAAATTTTGAAATCTGAATAAACTGAATTTATTTATATTTAAATTCTTAAGATCAAAAAGGAAAGTGTCAACCGTATTTGATCCTTACTACAAAAAGGATGTCTTAAGGTCACTAAGAATAACATGACTTATTTTTAGATTTTTCTTTAGATATAATTTTAAAATTAAATTTGCAATTATTTGAACTTTTTATGAATTTAACATTTAATAAAGTCCTCATACCTGTACATTAAAATCTACAAAACGCAAAAGTTTTTTCATTTCAAAACTTTTCCTTAGATATTTCCATTTAAACCTTATGAATAAAGCATTAGCTCCCTAAAAATTATGTTAATTTTAATTTAAAAAAAATATGGGCATTTCCCCAGAAAGGTCTACCAGGATGAAAAAATAAAATGTTGATTATCATCGTCTTTTATTGTTTATTATTATAAAAAAGTCTTTGTTCTTCTAAAAGAATGGTTTCATAGCATATCTCAGCTGTTTTGCTTAAGGAAATTGGGCTGGAAACTGGAAAATTTTTTATTTTTCTGTATTTTCTACTTCTAAAGACATTTTTATATACTTATTTTACATGCATAAAATATGTTATGCTTACACTCTTTCTTCACAATCTCTCCATTACAATCAATTTTTTTTTGCTAAGGAAATTTAAAGACATTTATGGGAAAATGCGTGGTAATAATAACAAAAAAACATATGGAAAAATCGTACGTTCGCGACCGGTAAATAAGCCAATTAAACAAAAACCAAGAGAGATATTTTATTTTGTAAATACTGGATGGAGATCTACATTAATACACTTTTGAAATAAATTAATCACTTTTGAATATTCCGTTCCATTGCGCAGATTTTTACATTTCACTATTGTCAGCCAAAATTGAGTTCTATTTTGCGTACGTTCGTGACCACACGTTTATAGCTCTTATAATGAAAACTTAAATCTATCTTTTGCACTAAACATAGAGCTACCCAAATGCTGTCGAATCGAGAAAAAAATGCGAGGAAAAGTTTTGTTTTCTATATTATTTGTACTTCAAAAGCATACGAGCGTACGTTCGTGACGCAAGGAAATGCCCATATATATTTTAAGGAGGTCTTAAAATACTCTCCGCCTATTTTTAGTATTTTTGGCATTTTTGAAAACTTTAGTCACTAAAAATTTAGTTTGTTATTTTCAATTCGCTTTCGTTAAAGAAAAAAACTTTTAATTTAGCTGGTCAACAATCTTAATAGTGAATTCCTTTTAAGTTTTATTGCCTCTATTATTTCAAAATGTTCGTAGCAGTTACGGAAACACGTGCTGTGGCAGACATTCAAAAAATACACAAAAGTTATAAAAAGTATCTTGTTGAATATCATAAATATGGTGTTGCAACCTTTTTGTATCTACTTTACTTTTCAAATTGTAGTAGAAATACACAAGAAATGTAAAATTAATTCAAATTACAATTCTATCTAAAATTTAAAAGAAGAATATGTTACACATTGTTAAGTTGAAAAAATACAGCCTTTTGATTTAGGAAGTATGGGGGAGATTTCGTATGGATTCAGTTTAATATGAAGAAATGTAAAGAAAGTAAATTAAAAGCTGGACTTGTGTTATGTGATGATGATGTCTTATGTGATGAAGCGATAAAAACTCATAAAAATGGCCAAGCAGTTAATGTCTTTTAGAAAAGAACTTTCCAAATTCTGCCATACAATTTGTTTTAAATAATTAATAGTTCATCTACTAATTAATGTCTTGAAATCAATTGTTATAATATATTTGCTAATAAAATAAACAACCAAAAAAAAACATAAATGGTAGATATAAAACCTGCCACATATTTTTTATTCATTCCCAGTAGCAGGATGTGTGTTGCCTGACCAGACTTGTTTATACTTATTTGCATTACAAATGAGGGCAACATTTTGAAAGTATTTGCGTTTTTCTTTTAAGTTTTTGTTGTTTCCACAATTTAATGGTGTCTTTATGATTATGCCCTGTGTGTGTGTGTGTTTTTATGTTAGTGATACTTTTTGTAAGGCTCGTTAGTTGGGAGTCAGTCCAACATTTGTGCAACTTTAAGTCGTAGTGCTTAACAAGAAAATGATACAAATGTTTGCATTTCATTTGAAGTTCATAGTTGCGAAATTTACCATGTATCTTGGCTTAAATGACCTCAGCTAACAAATATATTTCTTTGACTCTAACAATGTCGTAGTAAATTTTTGAAGTGTACACATATTTATGGACATAGACAAGCACCGAAGCGGCAGGAGGCACTTTGTGTCTCTATATAAAATCAATGGCAGCCTTTGTGTGTCTTAAACATAAAAAATGTTAGACATTTATTTTAAGGGGCATTTGTTTATTGTTGTTTGACGTCATAGCAATACGATATTAAATTTCCGGTCTATTGTTTATTTAACATAACTGTTTGAGTATGTGTGTGTGTGTCAGAGTTTGTAAATTATTTTTGTTTGTGGTAGTGTTTGTTTCTTTTAACTTACAAAAACCATTTGTTGTTTTATTTTGTAAATAAAAAATAATTTTTTTTGTTATCATAAAAATTACCATAATTTTTCTAGTAAAATAAAAAAAAAAAAAAAAAAATATTCAGTCCAACATGTGTTTTCGACAGTTACGTTTTGCTTAAAAAATATTCTTACTAATTACTTAATGTGACTACTGTTTACTCTAATCAATGGTGGTTGTCTTGAAATCCAAGTGGAAAGGGGAAATGAGTGGTTCCATAAAAAACGACTTAAGTTATGTGTTGTTTCCAGATGACAGGCAATTGATTGTGTAGTAAAATTTATATGAAATACACACTGCAAAAATTTTCTTCACAGATCCAATGAAATTTACATTAAAATTCAACCTATGTAACCTTTCATTGGATTAATGAAGGATTAATAAAATCAATGACAAAATTTTCATTGATTTTATGAAACATTTCATTAATCCAATGAAAGGTTATATAGGTTGAATTTTAATGTAAATTTCATTGGATCTGTGAAGAAATTTTTTTCAGTGCACCAAAAAATAGTTATTTTTTAAAATTAAACTTTTTTTTGATTTTTTCTTTGAATTCAATTGAATTAAACGTGTGTTTAGTAATAAATCACAGGTATACAAATTGAATACAAAAAGCAATAGTAAAGATAAAATGGTCATGTTTTCAAAATAAAAATCACGTGAGGTTAAAATTGATGAATGGATATTTTTGTAACATTTCCTGATTTCCAAAGCCTTTCTGGTAAAAATAAGTGGTCCTCAAATTATAAGAGTGGTACCAAATATGAAATTTTGAAAAATTCGGTTCGGGTTCGTATCCTTCAAATGTAACCTGGTACAAAATAATGTCCTTAAATCCACCAATTCAAACCCGCTTTCAGCGAAACCTGATTCAATATTTTAATGCGACTTGCTTAAGAATATTATGCACAAATTTTCCTTAAAAATGGTTGTTCTTAACCCATAAATAATTTAACCATTTTTTAAGTTAGTTTTTAACACTGTCGCATGTGACATGTCGCACGTGACATTTTTTGCCATCATTATATTTATGTTGTTTCTGTTCCTCTTTTTACGAAATTAAATATAAACGAGCTCAGTTAAAATTTTTTTAAATGAACAGAATTACTCAATGCCCGGTAGCCGAATTTCGACCACTTAACACTTAATGCAAAAATAAATCTTTATACTTACATTCTATATACATACATATGTTGCTAGATATGTATATGTGATTCTTTCTTCAAATACGGACTAATAAAATTTACCAAAAAAATAACAAATGAATTTCCATATCCGTTACATTCATTTCGCTATAAAATCATAATCATAATTGTAATTTATCAAAAATTGTTCAGAATTTTAAATTAATAAAGAAGTCACACAAAGCCGTGACGAAATACCGGATTAAATAAAATATATAATTTTTTAAAAAACAAGTAAGAAAGTATAGTCAGTCAAGCCCGACCATATGATATGATAAATATGGATTTATCTATGTTTATAAACTTCATTAAAAACAGTTTGAAAGTTTGTGAGAGGCAGAAATTGCCCACTACCTCCCCTTGTGGTCATATTTTTGAAAAACTGTATAGCTTATGTGTCCATATAGATATGCTTCTATCTATGTTTTAAATTTCATTAAAATAGGTTTGATAGTTTAGGTTGAAAGTTTGTGAGAGGCAGAAATTGCCCCCCATCTCCCCTTGTGGTCCTACGATTCGGGTGTGGGTATAATAACAGACCTCAAGATTAATAAATAAATACACTGGTCTACAAATTTTGAAAAAAATTGACTGCAGAAACGAAGCATGTTTTTTAACTAGCCTGAGTGCGCTGAATTCAAATTTGGCATTAAAATCACGACTTGTTCATCTTTTATCGCATGCTGGCAATATTGTAAAACAGTCAATACTGACACTACAATTTCGCAATTATTGATTTGGCAGAAGCTTACATTCATTCTAAATCTTTATAATAGAAGCGTTTAAGCATGTCAGGGAGATCGTGTGTTAATGATTTAGGCTATTTTTGTTGTGTGTGTGGTGAATATTTGGTTGAAAAAAATTCCATGTCAAATCGACCAATAGTGGGGTCCGACCCCTTTCAAATTGAATGAATTTTGGTGAGAAAGTTCCTTTTATCTTTAAAAGAACATAAATTAACTATTTTTTTTTTCGAAAGTTATGTCATTCAAAATGTCATCATTTCGCCGAATTAGCGGTTTTGTTTCAGTAAATACCTCAATGATTTTATGCTTAATTTATCTGTAATAATTAATTTGTATTTTGTTTGCTTCATCTATAATTTATCATCTTCTTGTTATTTCAAATATGGTTTAAGTACAAAACAACAATTTTAAATATTCTATTATATCAAAATAGATTTATTTTGCATACTTATATTCAGCTATGGAGTGCTTATTTTAATTAGTTTCAATTGGACCTAAAGAATTTTTTGCTAAACAAATATTTTTTAATAGACAAATTTAAATTTTCTTAACCATTTTAATTTATTAACCATCTGTATTACAAATAACCATTTTAAGGAAATTAATTATACAATAAATTTTATAATAAAATATCAACAAAACTCAACAACACAGTAATTGTAATAACAATTCCCTAAATTTATTTTCATACATGCATATACATACTGTTCCCTAAAAGGCAAAAGGCCACAACAAACCAAAACTTCAAAATCTGCCTTTGCATTGATTCTGATGTATTAGGTCCACAAAATGTTGGAATCTTTCCAACAGAATTAGCGATTTTATTAACAAAAAACGAACGACCCTGTTTATAATAGACATAATGATCAGTTTGCATGATATGCAACATTGTCAATTTCCAAATAACTGATAGGTTTTACAAGAAAAATAGACATAATGGAATTTATCAATTTATAATTTAAAAAGTTTTTTGCTTCTCCAGTAAAATTTAAAAATGTTAGATAGGGACTTTTGCGTTTTGAGTAACGATATGTATGTACATATGTATGTTCATAGTACCTTCATTATTAGAATGTTTGTTAAGTAAACGAGTATATACTTACACATGCACAAACATGTATTCTGCATAATACTTGATAAACTACTTGAAATAGTATAGTCCGAAAAAGGGCGTGAAATTGCGTGCATTTATTATTGGAAAATATGCGCATAAGCCATATGCATTTATTGTTTAAAGAAAAACTGCCAAAACAAACCCAACAACAGTCTTATTTTTTCTGTTTATACCCACACCACAAATCCGTTTCACATGCCTGTATGAAACGGATTTCCTATGAAAATTTGTTTATAAACCTTATTTTTATTAGTTAGTTTTTAAACTTTCGAGGAAAAACATGCATTTGCATGAAATTTCGCGCCCTAGTCATAAACCAATATGTTTAGCTTCATACCCAGTAGTTCAAAGAAGCATATTGGTTTTTGTCGAATTTATCACCTGACAGTTATTGAAAACTTCCTTTATGTTGCATTTATCCAAATTTATTTATTTACTACTTTTGGGTTTGAAAAATAATTATTTTTTTGACCTAGTAGATTGTTTTTAAGGGTACCGACAGATTCTAAGTGTAGAGTATACAAATGTATGACTGTATAAATAAAGAACAGTTTATTTTGACGCTTTATCGTCTTTTTAACGATTTTGGTGTCTAATTTGGCGATTTAGTTTTTAAATGTCAAATTTTGGTCTAATTTACAATTCTTTCTAAACAATACACAAGGAGCAAAATCATGTGTTGACAAACTTCGAGAATTAACTTTTGATTGATCTACTTTTAACTTTCGTTTTAATAATTTTTATAACTGAAAAGAATTATAATTAAAATGTAAAATGATGTTGGCTCTAACAAACGTTATGCAAAGTCAAACAAATAGTTAATAAAAATAGTGGTTACGGGTGGGACATCGAATGTTTGTTAAATGTGACCATAGCTTTAGTGTTATTTTACAGTGGTGATTTAAGTCAGCCAATTAGACTATTTTAACGGTTTGTTATCGCGAAATATTACGACTTAAAAAAAATCATACCCTTCAAGAACGTCTCGCAGTAGAGCATAATTATTATTGACTATTTCCAATGTTTGCAGGGTTCTTAGAAAATTTACTCACACATTTCTGCACAGAAACAATGTGCATAATGAACACAAACACACATTCGCTATCGAATGGTGTATGAAAATATAGAACTGACATTATCACTTCTTACAAATTCGCAAGTAGATGGGCGGATGTTTAGTTTGGTCAATGTGTGTGTTTCTTTGTGTGTTCTCTATGTGACTTTGTGGTTGATTGTATTGATGTTTAAACACAGCAGTAAATATTTGCATGTCGGCGGCAGTCATCGCAATAAATTAAGCTGGCTTAATCTACTCATGACATGCAAGTCAATATTGTAATGGATACATGAAAATTTCGTGACTTTACGATTAAGAATCGGATTTATCCAAATATTACCAAAAGAAAAACCCATCTTGGTATCAGAAAATGTCAGTGATATTAATAACTAATTTTGTTCGAAAAAGTAGAAAGGTCCCATTTAATGTTTTAACCAGGGTTTAAGAAACTGCAGTCGAACCCAAAAACGGTCGAACAAAAAATGACAATTTGTGTACAACTTTTCGCTTTTTTAGTTGGTTTGACGGCGACTGTTTACATTTAATGAATCAGAACATAAAAGCAACAGTTTTTTTGGCCAATGACAAATGAAGAATTGGAAGAGATGGCAGTTTTTTTACTTTGACTGCAGTTTTTTAAACGCTGGTTTTAACCAAGGCGAATTTATTATAAGCTTTTTTGACAGCTCATGTGATTCGTTTTTGCTCCTTGGAGTTTATCTAGTTTGTATGTCAAAATTTGTTTGTTTCTTCTTCTTTAATAAAAATATGTTTGCCCTGCATTTCGTTTTTAAGGTGAAAAATAATAATTTCTTACAAAAAGCAGTTTATTGCTTTAAATTATGCCAAAATTTCTAAATAGAATGAAAAATAATCTTTAAAATAAATTTAACGCAACAAATAATTTTGGCACCCAAAGAAGACCTTTTCTGAAGCGAATTGAGGCGATTCTGCATGTTATAAAGTAAGCAATCGTTCGAGTTTCTCTTTATTAGTGATATCGGTACTTTGTTTATGAGTGATTTATGAAAATGGGAGAAGTTTCCTAGATAAGTCGTCATTTGGGGCACAAGCTTATTTATAAACCACAATACCATAATGTTTGTAGATGTATTGCAAGTACATTTAACTGACTCTTGGCAATTATGAAAGACTTGCAGGATTTTCTGTAATTGTTTCCTTATGTTACTTCTTGTCAATTATTGGAAGATGATCGACTTTGGAAATTCCTCTATTATCGACTATTACTGGGCATGAGTATAATATTTTTTAACGTAAATAACAAAACTTTGTCGAAGCAGCAGCCGTATTCTGTAATTCGCTTAGCTAAAGCTAAATCTCGATCGCAAAAAGCCTAAAGGGCCAAATACACTTGTCAAATGCTTGTCCAGCGGGCGAATTCATCGCCCGTAATATTCGCAGTCATATCTAAATATTTTGATTTTCCATCCAGCATCCTCGGTGTGACACATACAAACACATTTTCACTAATACTACCACAATGCTTGATGAGTATAGTGTATTTGGGCTTTTAGAGAATACAAAATTTTAGAATTTTAGCGATGACTTTAAAAGATAAAATTGCGGCGAATTAACTTTGTAGGGCTTCGTCAAATTTAGCAATGCACGTACAATTGCTAAATCAACTTCATAGATTTTCAACGATAGAAATTAAGATTTAGCGAATTAAGGAATACGGCTGCAGGGCATGCCAAATGTCCCAGTAAACAATATATATTTCAATTTTTTTTTCAAAGTTGAAAATCGTAAAAGTAGTTGTTTTAAATCTGACAATATGCTTGAAAATACGTTTTTGTATTGCAGTGTTTGCTGGAACATTTGCCCGGCTTAAATTGAGTGTTAAAGTTCATATGAATAAATGTATGTCTATTTACGTGGTCCTTTTTATTTTCGATTTTCTAAAGCGAAGGCACTTTTGAGTTTAGGATAAAAAATATTTGGCAAGACCTTGAGCTCGTCTGGTTAAAAATTAGCGTGCCGCACTAGGTTTAAAGTTTTGAGAACGAATTAGCGAGTAAATGAATAAAAAAAGGCTCGTAACTACCCAGAAGTCGGCCCTAGGAAGGTAAAATGTATGAGCTACCCCTATTATTTTTGCATCCTCAATAATTCTGAAGAACAAACTTAACTTCTTTCTCCAACAATTCAGGAGATAGAGCTCAAACTTTTGTAATGTTTTTTATGCTAACCTCACACAAAACTGCTCTTCGTCATGCATTGAGGTTCCCCCTTAATGAATATATGTTTATTTTAACATGCAATAGCAATTATCACTAAGAGGAACAAGAAAATTTGTTGTTTAGAAATAGTTTTCTCTGCTCCCACTTTCTGTTGAACTTTTTTTTCATTTAAATTCTACATAAACAAACACCTCAACACATAATAGCTTGACCCCTTGAGTAGGTAAAGTGGATTAAGTATACTTGAAATATTTTTCAAGCACATAATTACAAAAACTAATACAAAAATTCTTTAAAAAAGAATTTTCCTGTTAAAAGAAAAGTTAAGTCAGAATTTTTTTAAAATTCTTTTGGTACATTTATTCAACTACAGTTCTAACAAAACTTTTAATTACACTGCAGACCCTTCAACACCACATTATTTTTACTATTATTACAGACGGACTTTTCAAAACAAAATTTGTATAATTGTGTTAAGGAGCGGAAGTTAAAACAGCTTTAGTAAAAAACACAAGGACCATTATGTTCACTTCTGCCGTTGCAACGGCTGATGTGTCAGTATTCGAGCATAATATTGTCTAAGTATTCACTTGCCACTGAAAGAGTGTGTGTGTTTCAGAGTGACGTTCAGTTTATAATAAAAAGGAACAAGTATCTGTTTAAAATTTCTTGATTTTACAAGTCAAAAATAACATCATCAACAACTTGATTGCAATGAGTGCAATAAAATATGCAATAAATTCAACATCTTATTTATTTTATTTCAAGTCTTTTTTTTATTTACCACTAGGGTTTTTTATTAACAAAATTTATTCGCTTTCAAGGAAACCGAGAAAAAAATTTTGAATTTTTAGGATCCTAGAAATTCCTAATCTACAGATAAATAAAATAATTCTTAGCAATTTTTATTTCTCGAATGTATTCGATGAAAAAGATTTTAATCTTAACAAAACGTTCAACTTTTTGCTGATTTATAATAAAAATTAAGGATAAAGAAAATGTATAAGAGCATCTGCCATATGGTCTTGTCTCATGCTGGATCAAACCAAACGCCACTTAAGGCCGTTACACACTATCCCAAAAAGTCGTACGTATTTTAAGAAAATGCTTCCCTGATCTAATTATTGTTTATACATTTTCAAAAAACATTAACAACTTAATATGTAAGACTTTGTGAGATAGTGTGCAACGGCCTTAAGTGTGAGAGCAACGAGCACACTCAGAAAGCAATTTGAGTTGACAATCTGGTAAGATTATACACTCGCTCCTTGTTTAAGGGCTGGAGCTACAACCATTGCATTTGGGAATATGCTAGCAGCATCTGTAGAATAGCGTCAGCATCTAGGGATGCTTCATCCCCAAGCCGTACTCTTTCACAAGTGGTTAAAAATCAGAACTTGAGCATGTTTAATAGGATCTGCCCTCCGGCACTTTGGGACTTAGACCACAACCACCACATGATCCCCAAAAATATCATTGGCGTTTGGTAAAAAGTTCTTAAGTCAATAAAACGCATTTTAAGTTTTTGATTGGCTTTAATTAATTTTTTCTCGCTTTCGTTTGGTTTCAATAACTTAAGTCTAGCGCAACTGCTTCTAAGCGTAATCATCTGATCTTTAGGAAAAACGTCAATTAAATACGCTAAATAAATAATTTTTAGTGAAGCATTACGAAAAACTACAGTTGCTGACTTAAGACCTTTTTGCATACAAATACGCAAAAGAAATATTTGAACGACAGAAAGCGTTTCCGGCAGAAAGCATAGTTTCGGAGGCCCCAATAATTTGGCGCCATGCCACTAGGGGCTACTGAATCCCGTGGCACCAAAGAGCATTTCTGGTCAGCCGCGCTCGCAGGAGATTGTATAGATATTTTGAGGTCTCTCAGTTTTGGATTGTTACCGAATTCCAGGTATTGACTGCACCTGATATCCCCGGAGGATTTAGCACCAAAAGGTGAAATAACCCAAAAATGATGTTAACAAACACTTGGGGCCATAAAAAAAAGTTTTCAGAAAAAAAATGGTGCTGACTCCACTCCGAAGATCAGTGACAGCCTGTATCATGCAGGGGAAATACTTCTGAATTAAATTTTTTCTTAACCGCCTTGTTAGCATCTGTTATAACAGCGGTTTTTTTTGTATTTTTTTAACTCGATGTATTTTAATAACAAATTCCGCTAAGTTGTAAAACATGGGTTTTGAGATCTCAGTTAAACTGGGTTTGGTTTAGCTGAAAAAAGCTTAATGCCGCCATTACCAATTTTGTATACAAAATTTTGACGGAACACCTTAGATTTGGTAAAAATTTTGGTCTTTAATAAAATAATAAAAAAAAAATCACATTTCGCCTGAACAATTCGATTTTCAGACTACATTAAACTAAGTTTAAACTTAATACACACCTAAAAACCCGGCCTAAGTATTTTTGTCTAAATTTGTAAGTTTCACAAAGTAGTTTTTCCCTCATTTCCTAGATTTTATTTAAAAAAACTCCCGCCAGTCCCACAATTAATTCCTAGAAATGGGGCAGCAATTGAATTTACCAGGAAATCCTGGGAGAAAACTCTATTTACAACACAAAGTTTTTATTTCAAGTCATTGTTGCAACTGATTTGTTTTACAAAGTAACTTTTAACATTTGCGTTTGTTTGTTGTTTTGTTTGTGTGTACTTTGGGTTTTTGGTTTTTACTTGATTTGTATTTTATTTTTATTTAATTTCTTTTTTATGAAATCCTTTGTAGTTTCTCTTTGTTTTCCCACAACAACATTTTATGGTAAGTTTTTGTTTAAAAATATAAATTTATTTTATTTTTCTTTTTGTTCTTGGGAGAGAAATAAATATGCTTTTTATTGCTGGGTTCCGGGGATGTTTTTTGTATCTAAAACAATGATCTTTTTTTGACCACAATTACATTGTTGGAATATAAAAATAAAACCAAAATAAAAGTTTATTTTTTGTTTTCGTTGTTTGTTAATTTAAGAGAGTTTTAAAAAATTGTAAAAAGGGTGTTCAAATTAATTCGTTTTTTTTCTTTTATACTCATTATGAAGGTTAGATAACAAAATGTTTTTAAAACTCTGAATAACAATCATGAATACATTGAAAAGAATTGTTAAATTTATAACATTCAACAAAGCAAACATTAAAATAAACATTTTTATTTACAAATTTTATGATAAACCAAAACATACAAAATTAAAAATCTTTCTCATGGGTCATAACCTTCAAAACTTTAATAAATTTTAACTTAATTCGTTAGTATTTGTAAACCTTTAACTAACAATGCGATGGAAATATTTGTTGGCTTTGTTACCGTTTTATGTTTTTGTCGGCTCCATTTAGCCATTTTGTATCCAGTTTAGCCACAAAACAAATAAATTAAGCCATTTTTGGCAAAATATTTTTAAATTTATTAAAATTTTTCAACTAGAAAATTTTATAAAAGCTTTAGTGATTATTAGTACTGCCAATTAAGCCATTTTGTCAATAGACTTAGCCATTTTCCATCCCTTTAAGCCATGGATAAATCAAATTAGCCATAAGCAGTTTTTTTTACCATTTTTATTAAGGTAAAATTTTCTTCACGTTTCTAAAACTTTTGGGCCAAAAAATTATACAGAATGCTGCATTAGTTGTGTTGTTACGTTGAACTTTTCTTAATTACAGTGCGCCTTCGGTTATCACAACTCATAAAAACCAAAGCAGTTGCAACAGGCGCGTTGTATAGTCCAATAACACATTTTTAATATATAAACATTGCTTTAATTATTAAAACACACAACACAAAATATACTCATTCTTATTTACAAAAATATGAGTTTTGCTTGGAACACAATGAAACACCCAGGTCAGAAAACGAAGGAAGTAGGGCCGTATATTTTTTCGATTTACCTAAAATTCTATCGTAAACGTATTTTAATTTATGGGAAGCTCAAAGTTTGTTGAAATTTTTATTTCTTGCTTCTTTTATTTGGTTTTTAAATCTCTTATTTGAAAACACAAAAATAATTTTATTAAAAATAAGTAAAATTAGTCAAGCTCGAGGCCAGTGTTTTTTTTTTTTTGTAAATAAAAATTCCTTTTTATTTGCTTTCAATATATCGATCTTCTTTGAAGATCATCGTCAGGGATTTCTTTTCAGTGTATTTTTTTAAAAACACAAAAACAATGTTTATTGTTGGTGTTTTGTTTAAGCTTTGATATTGTTACAAGTTAGACTTTGAGTGCTTAAAATTATTATCCGCTTTAGGGTTTTATTTGCATAAAATATTTTAAGCGTTTCTAAAATCTTTGTAAAAGGTTTCCTGATGATCTGGCCTAAGCAACCAGTGAAATGCGCATAGAAGCTAGCTTTCCCTCAATAAAAAATTTAAGTGTATTTATCCAATTTGAAAAATTGGGAATTTAGCACGTCATACAAAAATCTTAATATTAAAAATATGTTGTTTACTATTTGACATCTAGACTTGCACTGGCCTCAAGCTTGACTAATTTTAAAATTCGAAAGGTCGAATAAGATTAACTTTGATTAATTTTATTTTATATTAAAAACTTTCCTTTTCCTATAACAATACCTCCGCAGCCGGCGTATTAAATAGGATGCCGATGTACGACGTAGATACGCTTTTACGTTTACGACAGCTATTGTGTGTCTTTGTCTAAAGTGTCATACATTCTTATTTGACAACGCATCTACGTTCATACTGTGCAGTGTAAGCCATGTAATTGCATTCCTACGGCTATTGAGTATTTGTTTTAGTTTTATAAAATGGTTTTAAAAGAACACAGAAATTTTAGGTTTGTTCTTAATATTCTGATAAAAATTGGTAAAAAAATAGTTCACCAAAGAAAAAAAAACGTGAGAACAAAATTAAAAAGTTACGTTGAAAGCGTCACAAATTTTTGTAAAGTTGCATACACTGAGTCTATAATGTTAATATTTATATTGTTAAAATCGAGGGCTCACTGTAGTTAATGTCTTTTACAATAAAAAAAAATCTATTTGATCGATAATTTGAGTTTTTCGTTATTTAAAGATATAAAGATAATTAAGCTGTAATTTGATTAAAAAAATTAATTAAAATTCAGAAATGGACTTTAAAATCGCTCTAAATTCATCACATGATTTAAATTTGAGCGATTTTCATCACATACGTGATTGATGCGTTTTTTTTTAAATAAAATTTTGTTTAGCCATTTGAAAGCTATTTTTTAACTGAAATTTAGCTAGATTTGTTGGTGAGGAGTTAACAACACTGGTGATTATACACAGTAAAAACTTCGCCTACAAAATAATGCGTTAAGTAATCAGAAAAAAGTAAAAATACTAAATACAATTCTACTGAAAGAACCAATGAATTTTTCAGGGGATGTCTCGAAATGAACGCTTTTTAATGTAACAACTGGTAGTTTTTATATAAGAAATTTGGATTATAATGGTCTGCATTTCCAATTTATATACAGGTAACCCTCCTACAACACGGTAGATAGGTTCCTAGAAAATGACATGTTGTAGGAAAACGTGTTATATGAGGCTAGGAGACAGTGTAAAACATAGATTTCTTTTTAATTAAATATTTTTTATATAGAAACTGGGAATTATTTCCTTCCGAAGGTAACTTTTATATTATATTCAACATTTTTCATTTTTCGAATTTATTCTATGAGCTAAATTTCAGTTATGTATTTTATAAAGCTTTTTTGTAATAGTTCTATTCCTACAATTTTTCAGAAATGACTTTATACACTACCAGACTATTATATTGTATTTTCTTTTTACATTTTACCTTAGCCTTCCGTTGGAAAGCAATGAGGTATATTGAATATAAAATACAATATAATAGTCTGGTAGTGTATAAAGTCATTTCTGAAAAATTGTAGGAATAGAACTATTACAAAAAAAAAGCTTTATAAAATACATAACTGAAATTTAGCTCATAGAATAAATTCGAAAAATGAAAAATGTTGAATATTTTTTATATATTTTATATTTTTTATATAAAATCAATTTATTCGCAACAACGTTGTTAACACTTGAGACTCTGTATGTAAACTAAATGATTTGTGTTTCAATCGAAGCTCGATGTAATGAGTGCCCCGGTAGGTTAGCTGGTAGTGAGCTAGTCTATCAGCGCCGGGGTTGTGGGTTCGATTCCCGCCAGAGACTTTAGTTTTGTTCCTGCAGACAAGCGTAGAGCTTCGCGGGATTAGCATAGGGAATTAAAAAAAAAAAAAAAAAAAAACTTCGGGTATTCCCCAATTTTACTTTCGGTGGATGCGAAAATTGTGTAGACACACATACACTTTGCTGAATCACCGAAACGCTGGATCTCCACGTAGCAACGTAGAACAATGACAGAACAATGGAGCAATAATTGCTGATTATATTGCTGGAGAACACTTGAAATTACTTTGCCATAAATTTGCAATTTTCACCGCGAGTAGTTGTATAAAGTTTTGTGGCTGTATATAAATATAACAAATGTTTTATGTTGTGTTTTGAAGTGGTTGTTAAATTTTTTTTTTGAAATTAATAAATTATATTAATAAAATAATTAATTGTAATTGTCGAAGCTGTGTTTTGTATTACTTTTTTGTTTATTTGCGTTTGCTTTTGTTGATATTGCCGTTTATTTAAAAATATAATATATAAAAACTTTTTCTGTATTTTTTTGAAGTATTTTTCACTTGACGGCTTTTTCTTGATTGCTTTTTTAATAAATAAACACACTAATAAATAAACAACCGTACAGAGAAATGAAATGTCAGATAAATTACAACTGATTTGACAGCAAATAATAAGCAATAATTGCTCAAGCAATAAGAAGAGCAATCATTGCGCAATGGATTGCCACTTATGGCAATTTGCGGTGTATACGTCGCAAATTTAATGGAGCAATCAAATTTGACGTTTGCCGCAATAAATATTGCTACGTGGAGACCCGGGGAAATCTAACTAAATCGTAACAGGGATGCAAAAATCAGTACTTTTGTACTATTTTGGTACAATTTAGCAACTCAATCATGATAAAGTTGCAATTCCATTTTATCGTGTTATAATGAAACCGTGTTGTAGATGAGGAGATTTCCGCAAATTTTTTTTCTTGTAAGATCGAAATCGTTTTGTAGGAAGCCGTCTTATAGGTGGATTACCTGTACATATTTTACTTTCACTAATGCTTGGGGTAGATAAACTACCATTTTTAATGGTTAGTCGTTTTTAAAAGGATTTTATGTTAGAAAAATGTATCCAATGCTATTAATAAACTAATTAGTAACACAAACATGTTTGTCTGCCAAAATAATTGCCAAAATAAATTGATAAATATTTTAATACATATTTAAAAAAGTTGCGTCCTTTTTGTAAGAAAAAAGCAAAAAATAAAGTTTACATTTTAACCCTTGCATGTGGCAGATGAAAATAATTGAAATGTTTTAAAATTTTTGTGGATTTGACATCTTCTTATTTAAATTTCAAATTAAATTTACATGCGAGTTTATTATAATTGTGTGTACAGTGTACATTTTACATATGTAAATAAAGTAAAAGTTAAAATAAGTTATAATTTTTTTGAGCCCTGCAGTTCTGAATCCGTTGCACGAGTTTGTTTTAGGCTTTCTCTTCAGCAATTTCTGAGAGCCATAAAAAGAGTTACATAATGAAAAATAAAGTTAAAGTCTAACTAGTGCTTAAAATAAGTGAAGAGTCTTATATAGAAACTGCTGGGTAACTACTCTCATATACATTCACAAATTTTGGTTCATGTTATAAAATGATGAAGAAATAATATTTTAAATATGTACATTAGGGCAATAACTTTTTCACACTTTTTGTGAATACCAACAACGGCATAGTATATTCGTGTACAACATTAAAAGTTATTAATAAAAAATATGATAATTTTTTCGGATTGTTAAAAAAGTTCTCGTAGGGATCGGGTTGAAGTTCGAAAACAAACATTTTTATTTCACGGAAATTTTAAATAAATATACACCTGATATTTGTATATATTCCTATACGTATCACTTAAATGCTATTTTGGAATTTATCCACTGCCTTAGATTTAAAAATTTTCTGACGGTTTACATTTGATCGCGGTTCAAAATTTCTTGGAAGGTTTTAGAAATTTGCTTCCCTGTGTGAGGTTTTTTTTTCGCAAAACGTTGGGAGACAGGTGTTTTCATTATTAAAACATTCTTGGCCACTCTGTGGTACAATGCCAAAAATTTGGTAACAGCGCTAATGTACATACAACCATACTCTTTTATCAGGTAATTCTCCACAAGGCTTGGTACAAGAGTGACAAGAAGAGAGAGAAATTTGCAGTCCTAAATACGAGTATATAACTATACATATTTATTTAGCAGTTAACAAAAGGATTCGTCTTTCCTAAATAAACACACATTGACATGCTTTTATTAACAATATATAAACAGAACATTGTAATCTAAATAAAATTTTCTTCATTTGCAAGTATAAATACATGATTTGAATACGTGTGTGTGTTGGTACACATACAACTTTACAGATTTATTTGTATACATACGTAAAATGTTGTTTGGTATATGTGTAGTATTATGTATTGAAATTTTTTTTTGTTATTAACAAATTAACAATAAAAATATTTCAGCATTTTTTTTTATTAAATAAATAGTTATAACAGACTCTTAAATACTAAAAGGAAAAAAATAATAATGAAACAACAATAACAATGTTTTCTTATCAAAGTAAAGAAAAGCTTTGCACAAATTTGTTATAAAAGAATATACAATAATTATTATTTTATGTGTGAAAGGATAATCTTTGCATTTATTGATATTTGCATACATATTTTGCCAACTGTCAATGACAAATGAATATGGAATGGATTTAAATTTCTTTAGTTGGAATATTCTACGAAATTATTTCCTGATTCCCTGCGCTGTAGAGAATACTTTATAGTTTTGGGTTAAGAATTTAGAATAGTTTCGAAATGTATGTGAATTTGAGGAACAAAATACTCTTTAAAAAAAGATATTTAGAACCTGACTTATTTTTTCTTAAAATATAAAAAATTTCTTAATATTTACATAACATTAGCAACGAACGAATTTGTTAAGGGCAAAATGAACCACACAAATGGCTTGACAAACATGGTAAAATTTTACGTTTGTACAAATGCTTTTTGTGTTGTTACTTGGGGTGTTTGCTGCACGCAAAGAAAAAACATGGTTGTGGTAAACATATTCTAAGAGCAACATACTATGATAAAATGCATGATTGAAGTCACCATATTAAGATTATTATTGAATCATAGTATGACTAAATATAATCGTAATATTACATCATAATATTTTTCCCTTAATCATATTATTATTCTGTTAATCATACTAAGTTAAGAAATTAATCATATTATTGTCATGTTAATCATAATAAGCTAAGAAGTAATCATATTATCATCATGTTAATCATAATAAATTTAGAAGCAATCATATTATGATACAGCACCTTTCATAGCTGTCATAAAAATACAAAATAAATTAAAATATTTTTGCATCAATTTTTTATTTTGTGGCTTTTTAAAATTTTTCTTAATGTTAATAAAATAGCGGAGTTCAATATAAGGCTTGCAAAAGAGCAAATGAAAAATCTGTGGTTTTCATGGGCAACCTCGTGTGTCGCACTTTTATAAAATATAACGAAATCTCTGTGTGTTTTGTTGATGGATTTTACAAAAAAACTACAATATTTTGCATTTGCACTATTACATCACTAATACTTAAATGATCTCCGCTAATATTTTAATTTCTTTTAACTTATTTTTTTATGGAATTTTATCTTTTTATTGTTTAACCGCTCACAAATAAAAAAAACGACACAACGGTTTCAAAATTATTTTACAAATGGCGCTAACATAATATGATTAGAGTAAAAATAGTTTGATTGCATCTTTAACATAATATGATAAATGTATAGAAAGTTATCATGTTATGGCTATTAAATATCATGATATGGTTGTGAGAAATATAATATGGTTAGAAAGTTATCATAATTAAGTTGTTAGAAAAATAATTATTTTTTGGTTAACAATACACAAATTCATAAATGCGATAAACATTGATATGTTTACAGTAACTATAATATTGTTGATATTAAATAAAAACAACAATTATTTGTGTACGAAAACAACATATTGTTACATTAAACATAGTGTTGTTGCCGTAACCATGCCCAACCATATTTTTTCTCTGCGTGTGTGTGGATAAATATAAGGGGTGTTTGTAAAATTATTTAAAATTTTTAATATTTGACAAATATGTTGGATATTTGTCAAACTATTGGTGGTGTCTAGTATAATGTGCTCAAGCACATTAATTTTACCACCTACATTAACACATTCGCTAAATTGTGACTGACAAGAAAAAAACAATACAACAAAATTTCAATGTACACGCCAAGCAATACAAATTGAAAAAAGTGATTTAATTTAAACTCTTCAACGAGCACGACAATATGAGTTTGTTTTGTGTTTTATACTGAGCTACCTAAATGAGAGCATCAAGCATTTTGTAAGACATGTAAAATTTGTTGTCAATACATTTTTAATAAAACAAACCGAATAAGCGATCTGTTAAATAAGATTTTCCAGTCAGGTGGTGTTGAATTCGCGTTCTTAAGGTTTGTTTGTATAAACTGTATAAAAATGAGAAGTTTTAACATAAAAAAAGCTTTGCTCTCTGCTCAATGTTACAACACCTAAACTCTTTCCTTTGCTTATGCTGCATACAGAAAAAAGAAAAAAAAAATGAGTTTTCAGGCCTGTTCTAAAAATCACTTTAGCTCAAATCACAATATTTCAAAGCACATATGCCTTTAAAAATCACACGTGTGATATTTTGGTGTTCCGTTTTTATGTGTGTTTCGGTGTAATTGTCGAAAGCACACCGTAAAACACAAAAACGGAATGACTTTTGCTTTTTATGCAATACTTACAATTTTGTATAGCTGTCGGTCTTTTAGATTTGCAAAAACAAATTGAAAACCAGACGTTTTCTTTGTTGGTGTTTTCTTAATGTCTTTAAAATCGGTGTGATCTGAGAAGAGAACTTGTAAAGCGATTCATGTACCCAGTAAAAACATAATGTGTTGAGTAATCAGAAACACATAAGAGCACTACCTATAATTCTACTGAAAGAATCAATGAATTTTACAAGGGATGTCCCAAAATGAACGCATTAAAAAGTAAGTCATTATCTTTTTTACCTGCATACATCCAGAAAAAAGTAGTTATAGAAGAAAGCTACCAAATAATGAGTTAAAGAAGCTATTCATTTTGAAAAAGTAGGCGAAGTTTTTACTGGGTAGTTTATTTTGCCATTTAGTTTCGTTGATTTTCAAAAGACTAAAGTCTACTATTTTCGTATAATGAACGAAAATTTCTTCCGTAAAATGTTGCATGTATTGTAGATGGTGGAAGATCACTTTTTCAATCAACGTACAACACAGTCTTACTATAAATTTTGATAAGATTTTTCGTTTTCTAGAAAGGAGAACGCTGAACCCGAATTTTCACTTCGTTATTTTTCATCTGCTCTAATTTTTGCGATACAAGGCAAATTCGACAACATTTTCGTGCAAACATTGTTTCTAAATTTGCCCGGTAGTTTCAGAGATATCATTTAAGTTTGACCTAAAAAGTTTAAATTTAATTAAAAATTATAAATATTTAATTGTAAAGAATATGAAGCGAAGATTAGAGTTGGTAAAGTGTTTCCGGAATCGAAATGTACTGTAAACTTGTGGCAACTTAATTTTTATAAGTGAGGTTACAGTGAACATAATATGATTGTGCGGCATCCATTATGTGATTCTGGCAGACATGTAAAGGAATAATATGCACTCATTATATGATGACAGCTGACAAGTACAATTTAAGTGACCATAAAATGTTTATGTTCTACCTGTTAATAATATTTTCTCCTTGAAAGTTGAGATAATGCTTAAAATAAATCATCCAACATTACAAAGAAACTTTTTTTAAAAATAAAATACAAATGTGTTAAGACAGATCTATGTCTTTGTTTGTCCATCATTCATTTATATTTTCTAGGCAATTTTCTTAAAAAAAAATACTTTTATTTTGTCGATTTTACTCAGGCATCTTCTTTATGGAAAATATTTGTTTCTAAAAGATTTTAATAAAGATAAAGATTTATTTAAATCAAAGCATTATTTAGCGTACTGCTCACACACCCAGAAACGATATCTATTTTTTTAGTGTTTGGGTATACGAACAGAACTTCGTAACTACCCTGTAGGAAATGGAATTAGTGTGTCTGTACCAGAGAAAGCCAAAAAGTTATATTTTTAATACTTTTAACCTATTCATACGCCACCGAGCACGAGTACAGGCAGGTATGACTACCAATAAGTATGAGCATGAATAAGTTTGTATATCGACCGGTATGAGTATGAACAAACACGCATGCTTATGGGTAATCCTTTGAATGCGTACGAGTATAGACATGTATCGTAAGTATCGACAATAACTTCAACATTTTGTATGGTTATTATAAAGCAAGCAGTGTTGCCACGACCTAAAAATTTATGTTAAAGTTATATTAAACATAAATATATGCTATCAAATTAAAATAATGCTTCTAAGCTATAATAAATTATAATCTATTTTACGAAAGAGGTTTTTTATAAAAATAATTAAAAAAGGAGGCTATCAACTATTTTGGTATCTTTTCTGTTTCGTTTTTTATGTTTCCAGCTAAAGAGAAATCTTAATCTAATGCTGCGCTGCAGGCAAGAAATTTCATAAAATTATTGATTCTTATTAAGACAACCGTGGATACCTTGTGGAGTGGTTTTTCCACCATAGCATGATGTCGAAGTCTTCTTTAAGGCTAACATTTTCGTTGGCATACTGATTGACTTCAGCAATTAAATTTTAAACCATTTTTTAACGTCTTAAAAATGCAACTGGCAACAGATAAACTACTCAAACTCATAATATGTATGAATGTTACCTATATATCTCATTTCTTAACTGCGAATATGAATATTCGATTTTTTTTTTTTTTTTGGATTACGGTAACTTTTTCTGTTTTTATTAAGAACGATTAAAATAACACGACGTATTTTAATTTGCATCCATTTAGTAATTTTTTTAGATTTTCTTTAATATGAACGCAAATCTTTATAAAAAAAGAAAAATTCTGGCAACATTTATGAAAAAATTTAACAAAAAAAAAAAAATTTTTTTGAAGTCAATGCTATAACTATGGGTGAACCTGAATATGTGCGAGTATGAAACACAATAAGTATGATAACATACATGAATGAAATCAAATGCGCATGGATATACACAAGTATGGAATAAACAGATACGAGTACGCACACGTATTGAAAATTGTCGATATGTGCTAAAGTACTTTAATTTTTTTTATACCAATTGACTTTCTCTGGTCTGTGCTGTACCCCATGCAATGTTATTTACTGTAGACATTTCACTTGTGCGTGTCATTGAAAATCTACTACTGACGTTGGTACTACTGATTAGGTAGTTCCTTTGGGAACGTGTGTATACATTGGAACCAGAGAATCACCAGTATATTTTAGTTAATGTACGAATACGAAATCATAAAAATCTTTTTTAATTATTTCTTCAACTTTTGTAAGAATTGTACCTCTCAGCTGTTATTGATAAAATCTTTCAAGAAAGTAACAAACATTATATAGTGTTCTGTTCTTCGTTATAAAACAGAACAATTGTAGTGATACTGTAGACATACATTTTATTTTAGTGTTCTATAGAGTTTCTTTTTTACATCGAAAAAGAAATGAGCAAACAAAAAAATTAATAATTAATGAGCTGAACCGAACACAATGAAGTTTGTGGTTTCGAAAAAAAGCAAACGGAATTAAATGTTCTTATCTTTTCGTTGAGTTGGATAAGAATAGTATTATTTTTGTGTTCAAAAGATGACAAACATTGAAACGTTATTTTTTTTAAATGATTTTCTACACAAACACTATAAGCGTTTGTGTTTTCCACAAATCTTTCGAACCGAACACAAAGAAGTGATATTGAATGTTTGTTTGATTTAAATGGAAACCATAGTTTTTCTGCGTGTACACATTTTTTAATTTTAATTACTATTCATACATGAACAAAAAAAATTATAAAAAAATTTGTTTAACAAGATTACAACTAAAATAAAAAGTCATTAATATGCAAATTATTTTGATTTCGTTTTTATCTCTTAAATCTCTGAATACAAATTAATATTGTATTTTTGGTTTCGTTAAATTCTTTTTCTAAATACAAAACTAGATAAATGTTTAACAATTTGGTTAAAGAAATCCAATCACCATTTAAACTTAATTGCTAAAAATGTTTTTAAAACAGTAAAACTAATAAAAAAACCCTTTTTTTTGTGTTTGTTGCTGGTGGATTACACACAAAAGCCACAAATTTTATACATGATACCAAAAGCAATTTACAATGTAACTGGAAATTTAAGACACATCTGCTTCATAAACGTAAATAATTTCTTTATAATTAACCATTTTATAATTTAAAGCAAAATTTGAAATAAAAAATTTGTATGTCTTTAAAGAAAATTTGTTTCTCTTCATATTAAAAAAAAACCTTTGATCTCATTTGTTGGTTTCGAACTTGAAATTGTTGAATTATTTTTTGGTTACTTGGTATTTTGTTCTATTATTTATAATTGGGTTTTCAAATAAAGTTTTTTAACTCACAAAATTTATGAATATTTCAACAGAAACCACAATTTTAAATGGAAAATATTAGCAAAACATATGTTTTTTTTTTTAAAAATGTACAATAGACAACACATTTTTTAGGAGACCAGCAGAGTATTATAAAATAAAACACTTAACTACTTTTTTTATTAGAGTTTTGTTAAATGAATAAACAGATTGGAAAATCTGTTAAACAAACCATATTATTATCACCGGCAACCATTAAGAAGCCACAACCATATTATGATTGCCTCTAAACATGTAATGGTTAATACAACCATAAATATGCTAACTATTTATAAATGTATGGTTGTTTTTAAGGTGTCTTGTCATAACGTCCAGCGTCATAGTGTCCATGCACTTTATGACACTTTTAAAAGTGTTAAAATTTCAAGTGATTATTAAAACTTAAGAAAAATAATATTATTTATTGATAGAAATTGTTTACAATTCGAATCTTTGGCTTTTCATACAGACTATGAAGCAGCTTTAAGGCAGGCTTTAGAAAATGTGTTTCCTAATGCGTCATTTAAAGGTTGCTGGTTCGATTACTGCCAAGCTCTGAGACGCAGAGGTCAAAAGCTAAGCAGCTTTGAAAACTTAATAAAAAGAAATAAAGACTGTGGTAATTGGTACCGAGAAATCCTAAGTCTGCCATTGGTTGGCTTCGCTAACTAAAGCTTCTCTGTATAGCCGGCCTTCGGCTGGGCGCATGGATTTTCTCCTCTATGGTATAACAAAAACCGGCTTCGCTAACTAAAGCTTCTCTGCGTAGTCGGCCTTCGTTCGGAAACAAGGCAGATTTTAGAAGCTTTACTTAGCGAAACTTGGTTTACAATAAAGGGGAAAATCCTTTCGCACAGCCGAAGGCCGGCTATAAAGAGAAGATTTAGTTAGCGAAGCCGGTTTTTGGTATACCATAGAGAAGAAAATCCTTGCGCCCGGCCGAAGGCCGTCTGTGCAGGGAAGCTTTAGTTAGCGAAGCCGGTTTTTGTTATAACATAGAGGAGAACATCCTTGCGCCCAAAAGTGTTTTCGTTATATATTTAACATATACATCCAGAGAAAAAGCAGCAAAACCAATTTTAAAAAATGTTTAACCATGTTATGTTTAATTTAACCAAATCATTGCCACCGACAACCATACTATGGTTAAATTAGTTTCTTTAAAAATAGTTTTGTTGGTTCTGACCATTATAAAACATGTTTTTCTCTGCGTGTAGGTAGATCTTTTTTTTTTGTATATAACTTCTTTAGTAATTATGGACCTAATGACACTTTTAAAAGTGTCATAATGTCCATTTGCAAAGTGTCATAATGCCCGCGGACATTATGGAGTGTCTGGACGTTATGCCATGCCACCGTTAACCATAAAATGTTGCTTTAAAAAAAGAGGAAAAAGTAAAAAGAAAGGAATTGCTAGTGCTTAACAAATTATTGTTATTATAAACCATAACTTCTTTGGCGGCAACTATAATATTGGTGTGCCTGTTATAGAAGATAAATTTAAGCATAATATGATTGCCGGTAACAACAATACGGTTGAAATAATCATCAAAGCTATAAAAGATTTTTATCGATTTAACTGCAAGCACATTATTTCCCGTTAGGCTGAACCCTCTCTAACAAAATACAAAACGGTTTTTTTTTCTTTTAAGTCAAACCCACTTGTTTGATGCTAACCCACATTAAAGAAATGTCTTTTCAAACTTTTGTCTTAAAAGACAACCGGTAATTAGACAGCAATGCGACAATGTTTGCTGTCTTTTTTGGTTTTTAATTGTCTTAAGTGGTGTTGGTTACTTTACAATACAAAGCACGCAAATATGTTCAGCGAGGTTCGTTTCAGTCTGTTTTTGTCTTAATCTGTGTCGGTGTGTTTTATCAAGCCACATGTATTTTCGCCAACCAATGTTTTGCCGTAGTAAGCCAAAAAGACAGTTTGCGGTTGTTTGCTTGGGGTGGGTTGTCTCATAAGAACTAATATTATTTTGTCGTATAAGTCAAAAAAAACTGTTTTGTCTTTTGTTGGTGGGGATCAGCCTAAATTATTGCTAATTTTTTGATTTTTTGATTGAATGAATTTTTTTAAAGCTGACTCTTATAATTTTAAGAAAAATATCATTTGGAAATCTGAAACATTTTGAATTCAAAGGATGAGTTCAGATTGGTAGAAAATATTTTGATTTCAATGCCAATTGATTGCAAATTTTAACAGCTTTGCTAAACAATTTTCGTTTTGAAGGTGAACATATCAGAAAATGTATTTTCTCTGGGTGTAACTGCAAGTACTTATTAAAATTATCTTGTACTTATATCCTACACAGAAAGAAAAAACTCTTGCTAAATTTAAGTTTTTTCGACTTACTTTTAGTACGAGACGTATTTAAAAATTTAAGTACTACAAAATGGCATTACTTTGGAAACCCATTACATTCTACACAAATGCATACGCGGGTGCTTATAAAACAACAACAACACTTCAAAAGCAGATAAAAAAACGATTCGCTTGTTTTGTGTAGAAACAACAATAATAACAGTACAAGACGAAAAACTAACATTATTTTCATGTTTAAAAAGTAAAATAAGACGCATAAATTCCCGAATTCCATTTGTTAAATTTTTTTAGTCAAATACAGAAAATGTTCAAAGTTACATAATCGGTTTTGGTGTAGGGGGTTTAAATATACCTTAATTGGACCGTCATTACAAAATGTATTATGTTAAGTCAGATTCAAAGGAAATATTTGTAAGAGTGCATGGTGATACTCATACAACAGAACAAATAATAAAAAACTTTAAGACAGCACTTTGAAAAAATACACTTTCTATTTCTATTATTTTCCCTTGCCTGCGTTTTAGCTTAAAAGTGCAATTCAAAGCTTCTTAAAATTTCCAAAACTTTAAATCACTCTCCATAAATAATAAACTTTAATAACTTTGTAAATGTTTAGTTGGTTTTTTGGGTTGATTTTATTCGTATGGTTTTCGATACACATGACAAGGAATATATTTTTTAGAGAAATAGTTTAAAAAGTTAATACAGACATACGTTCGTACAATGTACATTATATGCATATAAAGTAAACTAAACTTTTAAATAATTGATTTATTTCAATATTACTTTCATTGGTTTATAGATTACAAAATGTTCAAACTTTGCAATGCAGTACTGTATTCGATTCCAAATTTTGTTCTTAGCTCCTTCAGTTCAGTTCGTTAAAGCTGGCCTTTAGTATTTTATTCACTTTGTTTATTTATTTAGTTTATTTATGTTGTAGTCAATTAATTTAAAATATTTTAACTTGTTTTTGCATAAATTTTGGTTGTAAAATATGAACTTAATTATTTATAAATGTTTTAACAAGTAAAATAAAAACTTTAATTAAAATAAACTTAGAAGATAAACTGTTGGAATTTGTTATTTGTTAACAGGAATTCAACAAAAGGTAATCGTATTTAAAATTTTTGGTTAAAGTTTTTTTAATTAATTAATAAATAAAAGGATTTTAATTTTCACTTTATAGCATTTATAGCATTTGCCATAAAATCCTTATGTGCAAAAAATGATCTAAAGAAAACGTCACTGAATATTTATAAAAAATTTAAAACAAAATCTCCTTAATTGTCATTTTAAAACAAACATAAACAAAAAACACAAAATATCTTTGACATGATATTTCAAGATCTCAGCAGTGGCATTGAGAAAGATCATTAAACCATCATTCATTTTAGAGATTAAAAAAAAAGAAATATTCCAAAAAATATTATTCGGGAACGCATGAATGAAAACTCGTGCCAAAGACTAGACCAATAAAATAAACAAAACTTTTTTTTTTCCAACAATAAGAACATTTTGGTAATGACGAAATATGTTTTCAACGACCGATAAAGAGAGAGGAGAGGTTAAAAGAGAAAAACCAAAAAGAAGAGAAATCTTTTATTATAATAAAAAGTAAATTGATTTAAAATATAAATGTTTCATATCAGTGATGGAAAATTGAGTACTTGGTACTTTTTCATTGCGAAAATACCACGGTACCCCCTCGTCAGTTTTAATACTCTCCTCTTGTTACGCTTCTTTGTTGAGAAATTTAGCGTTTCTAGTTTTTCTAACATTGACAACATTGCCTACACAAAATTTATTGTTCTTTTTTTCGTTCATGTTTTTTGATGTAAAAATGTTGATCTGCTTTTTTAGGTATCTGCAAAATCTTTTTACTTAAAACTTTTGCGACACACATAGAACCAAATTTAATTTGGAAAATTGTAAGCCAAATTAAGAACAACAGTTGAGCGCACGTTTTAAATTCAAAATTATACAAAAACGAAAAAAGAAATCGTTTGCAAATACAAAATCTTTCAAATTTAATTTAAACTAAAGATTTATTAACATCAAATGGTTCTTGTTGTTACAATTATAATATAAGTACAGATTCACTAGTGACACTTCCTGCAGGGTTATATTAAATCATTAGCAAATAGATATATATGTATGCAAATACATTGTACATAAGCATTACTATAAACTTTTATATCAAAAATTAAATAACTTTTTGTTTCTTAACCAAAATATTATATATTTTTTATTAAAATTAATTTGTTTATTTAATTTTCTGTATTTTTGTTTTAACTGTTTAAAAAAAGTACCAAAATAATGAAAAAAAAATACTCTTTTGCATGGTGGTCAGTACCATAGCTGTTAAGTAATGATTAGTAATCGTAATAATTACTTATTAGAATACTTTTTTTAAAGGGTAAAGTAATGATTACAATTACGATTACTTTTGGTTTTGCATTATTACTAATTGATTACGATTACAAGTAATCAAAAAATAATCAGAAGTACCGGTGATTACTACAAAAAAATCAAAAAGGATCAAAAGTAATCAAAATGTAATCCGATTATGTTCAACGATTATTTTTGATTCTTTTTGATTACTTTCAAAAACTGCGACCGATTATTCGGCCAATAGCACTACGTGACAATTTTTTGACCAAATGAATTGGACGAATATCCGAATATGAAGTCAGAATTGTCAAAAGTAGAACAGTTTTTGAGATATTCCAAAATAACCGTTATTTGTGTTTTTAAAAATGATGCTGTGACTGAAATGCAAATATCCAAAAAATAAAATTTTAGCCTATTTCAATACGAACATTTTGTGCCCAATAAGATCCTGATCGGTGCAAAAATGACAAAGTAACAGAAGATTAATTGAATTAACCCACAACAAATAAATATAAAAAGCTAAATTTTTAGTAAAAATAAATATTAAAAATTGCTTAAAACTATTCAATTTACTAAATCTTCTGTAGCTTTCTCATTTTTGTACCAATCTATGTCTTGTTGGGCGTTCATATTAAAATAATCTAATGTCGCATTTAATAAAACATTAGGATTTTTTAATCATTCGTTTAAAAAAAATAGCTTGAAAAGAGCAAAATTGAACAAAATCATAAAATTTTCAATAAAGCTTGAACTTTTGTCCCCTGTACCTCTGTCATTTCTTCTCCAATCTTCACTAGCAATTCATGGTTATTTTAGAAATTTTATAACCTTTCACTGGAAAGAAAGAATTACATAATCCGTTTAAAATGTTTGAAGATATTTGCATTTCAGTCAAATCATCATCTTTTTTAAAAACACAAATAACGGTTATTTTGGAATATCTGTTCTACTTTTGAAAATTCTGACTTCATATTCGGATTCAGCGGGAAATTTTACATAAAGATTAGGCATCCAATTCATTTGGTCACGACTTTGTTGAAATTTTGTCACGTAGTGTAATCGTTGCTCGGCATTTGTTAATATAATTTTTTTGTTTGAAACCATATATTTTGTTTGTTTTTTATTTATATTATTTAATGTAAGAAAAGATAAACTCACGGTTTATTGTTGTTGTTTTTGTTTAAGCTTTGATATTGTTACAAGTAAAACTATTGCTTATAATTCTTATTCGCTTAACAGTATTATTTGCTTAATATCTTTAGTCCTTCTAAAATTTTTGAAGTTTGCTGAAGATATGGCCTAAGCAACCAGTGAATGCGCATAGGAATAGCTTATCCTTTCAACAATAAGTTTCAGTGTTTTTATCAAGAATAAAAATTGGGAATCAGGCACGACGTTTGCAACTTACTATCTCTTTAGCTATTTTTGTTCAACTACTTTGAATTACGTGCTGTAGTTAATGTTGTTTATGTTATTTTTTAAATTAATATAGTAAAATTTATTATGAAAACTTTAAACAGGTTATCAATTGCTTCGAAAAAATTTTTAGTGCAAATGAATGCACAATTATTGAAAGTAATCAAATAGAATCACAAATAATCGTTGAAAGTAATTGGATTACTTTTTGATTACTTTTGATTATTTTGAAGTAATCGGCGGTATTTCTGATTATTTTTCGATTACTTGTAATCGCAATCAATTAGTAATCAGAATTTTTTTCTTATAGAGTTATATAATCATTACGATTCTTTTTAAAAAGGAATCTAATTGATTACTAATCGTAATCGAAATTTAACAGGTTTGGTCAGTACCATCTCGATTTTTAAATTTTCCATCACTGTTTCAGATACATTTGCAATGCGTTGATAGTCAAGAATTATTTATGTGACCCATTATATGTTTATTTAATTGACCAAATACTATAATTTGAGGAAAAAAAAAATAAAAAAAAAAATATTAAATAAATAGCTTTATTTTTATTAACTTTTTAATTCGCAAAAAAATTAATAAAATTCAAAAATTAAAATTTGGGTTTTAACGTTAGACCAATTGGTTGGTTGTTTCAAACTCAAAACAATCTTCTGACGCCTGTCAGAAGAGCCTATTTTTACTTCGCAATCGACATTAATTAAATTTCTACAAGTGAATCTTTTTTATACAAATTTTAACCAATATAATATGTCGCAATTATATTTTTTTTTTATAGAAAACACTTTTTAAGTATTCTTTGTTATTCTTATTATTCCTTAAACGTACATGATTTTGTTCATACTTTTTTTGCACATCTTGTTTTCGAGAGATTTAGTTTTAATGTTTAAAACTTATTGATATTCAATCGTTGTTAAGAAAGCATCAGCCAAATGGCTGAAAATGTTGTTTAAAACATTATAGAGTGTTACAAATATTTGGATTTACTGTCAAATATAAAGCGAAGCAAAAAGGTACTTGCTACACAAAACAGTGGGTAACAAAAATACTTGATAACTGAAATACATGTATGTAAAATTCTTAGTAAAATATATTTAAAAAATATTTGTTTTTAATTTGCTTTTTTAAGACATTACAAAAGGTGGTTTGAATTTTAAGGGTTGCTTTTGCAAAAATTATTCTTTTAATGTATAATTTTTATAATACTTTTTGGTAATTTGATATCATGGCTAAAAAATATTCAAACATGGACAGTATATGCAAATAAGAAGACACTTTTATATGCCGTTAAAAACAGAGAGCTAATCATTTCTTCTTACATTTGAATACTGGAGGAGAAAATCATGAAGCGAATTTCTAAAAAGTAATTTTGCAAATGGGATGTTCTAAAAAGGCACAAATTTGCATTTGAGAAGTTACTTTTCAGATATTCACGCATGTTCTGAAAATCACTTTTTGTGAATGTGATTTGAAATCACAAAAAAGGTGTTCTGGACAAAAATCTATTTTCATAATTGTGATTTTTAACCAATCAGCTAAGTGGCCGCCGATTTAAAATTACTTGCTTATTCGTTTCCACCATTTTTAACTAAATTAAACCTGTTGTGGTTTTCAAAACACCGATTAATCACAATTGTGATTTCAAAAATCACAAGTGATTTGAAATCTTGTGATTTACAGAACATGACTGAATATAAGAGATGCTCTTAATAAATACAAAAACTTTATATATTCTTCTTTATAATAACTTTTTGGTTAAAAAAAATACATTTTGTACATTTTACTTTAAAAATATCCTTTTGACACTCACTGTATGTTAACTGAGTATTGATGAATAAAGTTTAAAAAGTTCATCATCATGTGCTCTTGCATGTGTGTATGAAAATGTATGTGGGGAAGTGTTTGACGTTATAAAATATGTAAATAAGAAAAACAATATGTATTTGTAAGTTCATCCCCATGTAAACGTATTTTTGGCAGGTGCTTAAAGTCTTATTATTATATTTAAAAATGAATTTTTCTTAACGTTATAATAAAAAAGTTTAACATACTTTAAGGCTTATGCCATTTATTATTTAATAAGAGTATATTTTAAAGCTTTTAAGCGTGTTTTCGGTAGGAATTAATTTATAAAGACATAATTCATTGTCATTCTACTGTTGCCTTTTCTTATATCGCCAGTTTTTGTTACACAAAAAAACAATTTTTATGTATTTGGGAAAATTTAATTTAATTTTATATACTTTATGTACGATAAAATGTGAGTTTTGAAATAAAACAAATTTTGTTGTTTAAGGTTGGGAAAATCGATCGTTATATTTTCTAAATATTTCGCTAAGAGATATTACACAATACAAATAATAAGTTTCGTTTAAAAACCAGGTTGACCTCTAATGTCTCAGAAAAATATTTTTTAGTAAATTAATGTTTAGTTGCATTAGTTTTTCCGTTGCTTCATTGCTTCTTTTTCAACTATAAAAATCCTTGGAATTTCTCGCAAATTGAATTTTTTACAGCTTCATTTCTTATAACAAAGATTGTTACTTGCTCGTACTCGTACGTTATTTAATTTTTCAAAAATTCTCGTTAAATTTTTTACATTTTGAAGGGTTTGAAGTCGTATATAAGAGGCATCTTTTGGGTTTAATGAAACACACATAAGAAATACTTACTCATACTCCTGCCACGATGAGTCATAAAAACAAACAAGAGGCGATTTTGTTTGAAAATTTTTAAAATGGGTTCTTTTAAAAGCAAAAAGAGTTGAGAAGAAATTGGGGAAAGGGAAACTTCAAAGTCTTAAAAGGATGTGTTCACATATTCTTTCATACCTCCACTAACAAATAAACGGAATGATATCATGAATGACAAAGAATGTGTGTTAGTGGGGCAACTGTCATAGAAAATGTCTTTGTTACAATGGAACACATTTTTTTTTGTTAAATGAAGATATTTAAAAAAATATGCACTTTTGTCAGAGAGAAAACGATGTTTTGCAGTAGAAACACGATTTAATTTTCATATGGAACTAAGAGCGTAAAAGATAGTAATTGGTACTGGAAGTCAGTATTGCTTCATGTTTTGAAAAGTAACAACTGCAAATAATTTAAATTAACCATTTATTATTTTGTTCCGTAAGGACCCATTGAGATGTTAAAATGGGTTATAACTTAGTTTTGAATCAATTCAAGAAAAGTCGCAAAACTTACGATCAGGGAAACCAAAAATATGCTCTAAAAAACACGTTTTCTGCGCATTAAATATGCAGTAACAACTTAAAATATGCCCTGAAAATTGTTAGAAATATGCCCCAAAAAATTCAAAAATTTCTAGTTTCAAAACAAAATATTCAACAATTTAATAACAGTTCTATTTAATAAAAACAATCCTAAAATTATAATCTGAAAAGTCCAAACACTAAACTATTTAACAAAAAAGTCCAAACACTAAATTTTAAACGAATCTTCAAGTTTTTACCTTATTCAGAAATGATGCGCAGTCATCGGCTCAAAAAAACGAAGTTATGTTAAGAGCCCAGTAAAAACTTCGCCTACAAAATAATATGTTGAGTAATCAGAAAAACATACGAGCACTACTTATAATTCTACTGAAAGAACCAATGAATTATACATGGGATGTCCCAAAATGAACGCATTCAAAAGTAAGTCATTACTTGTTTACTTTAAATACATCCAGAAAAAAGTAGTTGTAGAATTTGTTATAGATGTAGTTATAGAAGAAAGCTACTTAATAATGAGTTAAAGAAGCTATTCATTTTGAAAAAGTAAGCAAAGTTTTTACTGGGAGGTGAAAATGTATAGAAGAGTTACCTATTTGTGCCGAATACTATCTAATAGATATAGACATCCATATGATTTTTTTTTGTCTTAAAGGGATTTTAGGGACGGTCACTAATAAAATGTTGTTTAATTTTAACATTTGAAAGGAAGTTAAAGCTTTTTATAGATGGGTGTTTTGGGCAAATGTGAACTGATTCGAAAATAATTTAATTTGCAGTAAAATAATTTTGCGAATTTTATCTTGATACCAACATAATAAGATGGTTTACGGACACAAAGTATAGTTTGGAAAGAAGTTTTTATTGGGAATATGTAAAGTTATAGACCGATTCTCACCATTTACATAGACTTCGTTCTTAGTACAATTAAAATGTGTCTACCAAATTTGTCAAATTAACATGGAAAGGCATTAACGTTAGCCAGACGGACAAAATTTCGTAAAAAAAATTTTTTTTATTTGATTCTTGCAAGCATCTAAAAAATGTATCAAAATATGCCTCAAAAAGGCAAAATATGAGCTAAAAACTTAAAAAATGCTGCAAGAAAGGTATTTTCACTAAATTATGCAAACGGTAAAATATGCACTAACAAATCGAAGCCAAAATTCATAAAAAGCTCTAAAACGGATAAATATATCGTTTCTGCTTTCATTGGTCGCACAAGGAAAAACATGCAATTGTATATTTTTGGTTTCCCTGCTTATGATTAACGTCACACTTAAAGAAGGTTATCATTCTAGGGTTAAAAAAGGTACTTTTTATTTTTATAGCCTTCACCACAGCGGGTTAGGGTACATATAAGTTTGTCACTCCGTTTGTTTTTTCTAAAATATTGACTTTATACCCAATCAAGTATATGCATATATTCTGGGTCCTTATGATTAGCGAAGTGGATTTAACGATGTCCGTCTGGCCGTCTGTCTGTGTCTATGTTTAAAATAAGTTTCCTTTTGTTATGGTTTTTTATGTACGGCAAGAAAACAACATCCGACAAAATGTGGGCGGGATTAGATATGTGTGCGTGGAATTTCCCATACAAAAACTTTACAGATTTTTGTATAACTGCAGAACAGCGAGGGCGAAAGTTTAAAAATTAGGTGTAAGCATCCTGGTAATCAATATACAGCATCCATGTTGACAGTATTGGAAAAATGGGCGTGGCACAAATAGAATAATTTGTATTTAAAGATCGGTATTAATAAAATTTTTTGGACATCACTTTGGTGAAGGGTATTTAAGATTCTGAATAGCCGAATATAAAGGGTGGTTAAATTTTAAGGGCCGATATTGAATGTGAATCACGCATTGACATTTCTCAATTTCAGACTAACTCAATTTTAACCATGGAAAAATACACAATCGAGCAACTCGTTAAAGTTATTCAGGCTTATAGAAACTGGTAATTATTTCCTTCCGAAGGTTACTTTATTTATATTCAACATTTTTTAATTTTTCGAATTTATTCTATGAGCTAAATTTCAGTTATGTATTTTATAAAGCCTTTTTGTTATTCAGGCTTTTTATGAAAATGGGCGTTCAAATCATCTTCAGTGATGAGGCACATTTTCACCTCAGTGGATTCGTCAATAAGCAGAATTGCCGCATTTGGGCGAATGATAATCCAAGAGTGACTGCCTAAAAACCAATGCACCCACAAAGAGTGACTGTTTGGTGCGGTTTGTGGGCTGGCAAGATCTTCGGACCGTATTTCTTCCAAAATGAGGCTGGTCAGGCAGTTACTATGAATGTTGTTCGCTTTCGTGATACTTATGTTAATGAACTTTTTATTGCCCGAATTGGACGATATGGATGTGGAAGATATGAGGTTTCAACAGGACGCTGCCACTTTCCACACAGCTAACGAAACAATGGCTCTTTTGCGCGACAAATTCAATGGCCGTGTTATATCACGTGGTGGCGATGTCAGTTGGCCGTCAAGATCATGTGATTTGAGACCGTTGGACTTCTTTCTTGACAGAAACGGTGCACGTCGATAAGCCAGCAACAATTTAATAGCTAAAGGATGAGATAATTCGTCACTTAGCTTAGAATCACAATTATGCCTCAGCGTCATCGAAAATTTGGACCATCGGATGGAGGTGTGTCGCCGACGTCGCGGCATCATAATAAAAAGAAATGACAATAATTTCCCAAACAATTTGTGTTTTATGTAAAATCAACATCGGCCCTTTATTTTTTAACCACCTTTTAGCGCTTTCGATATCTTTTGGATTTTAGTAAATTTTGATTAACCTTTTCGTTAAATTTTTTTCCATTTATGATATACAAACTTGAGCAAAAAATTCCATTTTAAAAAGTCCTTTTTTATTAATAAAAAGTTTATTAATAATTTTCTGTGTAAAAAAGTCCTTTACTTCAATAAAAATATGCTTAATTAAAAGATTAATCAAAAATAAAATTAGTTGTAGTTAAAAATTTAATCAAGTGAATTTAACGTTTGCGCGCAACTACAACAATAGAAAAAACTACACGTATGTTGTTCGTGTGAAAAATTATAAAAATGTCAAGAACAAAAGCATTTGTTTGTGTAGAAAATGGTAGAAGTGTCAAAAACAATTGCTACAAAAACAATTGCACGTAAAAAACACAACTCTGTAAAAAATCAGCAGGCGTTTCGAGCAGACCTTCTAATTGGACCATGCTTATATCAACAATATTACAGCATAAAATGTTGGTTATATCGAAATATATTTAATTGATTCTTTAAATTTGATTAATGGTGAAAATTTAATTTTTTTTTTATTGAATATCACAAATTTTTTAATTAAATTGTTATTTTTTGTTTGTACTTAAAAAGTTTATTATTAAAAAATGTACAATTTTTTTTTTTTTTTTTTTGAAAGAGCTGTCAAAAAGTTCAACTGTGTTTACAAAACAGTGTAGGTTTGTTAATTAAGTACAGATTAATGAATATAGACACTTTTATTTTTTGAGTAAAATGAGAAATATTTTTTTTTTTAACCAAAAGTACCTTTTGAAAGTTTGAGCACATTTTTTTTATTATTAGTACAATCTTTCTTAAATAAAGTACTATTTCATCATAAAAGAGCATATGTTTTCGAATTTTTTTTTTGTTAAAGCACACTTTAGCAAAATGAAGCTTTAAAAAAAATAATTTATTATCGAATTTAAAAACAAAATCGCTTTTATATTAAACTTAAGGTAGAAGTACATAACACACGTTAGTGCGCGCGCGCTCTGTCGTCTTTTGTCAAAAAAGTTGAACTAGTGTATTATCATACAACAAGCTACATGCAAAATATTTTGACGCGTTTGCGACAGAAAGTTGGTTAGCTTTGAACTTTTTAACGCGTTGTGTATTTTTGACAAGTAATCAGCTGACTATAAAAATAATAATTTAACAAATTTTTGAATCATGAAAGAAAAACTTTATGAAGAGCTTAAAAAATATACAATCTATACACCCAGAGAAAAAACATGTTTAATTATGGTCACCTCCAACAATACTATGTTTAGAAATCTTTAACCATATTATGTTTAATTTAACCATATTATTGTTAACGACAACCATATTATGGTAAAAATAGTCCTTCATCAAGAAGCCACAACCATAATATGGTTGCCTCCGAACACATTATGGTTAATAATAACTAAAATATGTTTAACACTTATAATAGCATGGTTGGTTTTCAACCATAGCATGTTGCCCTTGAAAAATAGGAAAATACTATTGTCAATTTACAAACAAATTATTGTCATATTTAACCATAGCATGCTTAGAGGCAACCATAATATGGTTGTGACTTCTTGATAGGGGACTAATTTAACCATAACATGGTTATCGGTGACAAAAATATGGTTAAATTAAACATAATATGGTTAAAATTTTCTTTAAACATAGTATTGTTGATGTCACCTTTAACTGCGGACACGGGTCGACCGATTTCAAAAAAAATTCAGGGTACATTGGGGATAGTCTTTAGATGGTTTATATTAAGTTTGCACGAAATCGGCCCAGGGGTTACGGAGATATGGCATTTAGATTTTCTTATATATTTCCATACAAATATTAAATATGAAATGAACTCCTATAAAAAGGTTTGACGGATTTTTATGAAATTGTGTATGTGTATTTGAAAGTTTATTTTTTATCGCTAGAGGGCGCAAAATAGGGCATTCGCTCCCCTCCCTATACATTCTTAACTAATCAACCGGTTTTCTAGGGCGTGAGATATGGCAATAGCGGTAAAAGCTCCCCTTCCCTACACCTTCTTAACTATACAACTGATTTTCTTGGCAGGCAAATAGTGTTACAGCTGGAAAGAACTATAGTTTTTACAATTTAGGGAGTAAAATAGAGCAAGAGGGTTACAAGCTCCCCCACCCTTTATCTTCTTAACTAATCAACCTGTTTTCTTAAATGTTTTCTTAAGTCAACTTGTTTTCTTTAAATTTGGCATGCAGAAACTTAACATCTGAAAGAAATAAGTTATATGGCAAAACAACGTTTGCCGGGTCGGCTAGTATTTATATAAAAAGAATAAATTCAATAAAATAGCAAAATCTTGATATACTCTCGAACCCGTTTTTAATGCAGAAATAAGTAAACAAATAAAAAACAGCTGACAGGAATGGCTTTTGTAACGCGTGTAGTGTAGCTTGCAATTTTTTACGCGCTAAAGTTTTTAAACGCACGATACTCGTCGACGAACTAACGCGTGTTATGTGCTTCCACTTTTATCTCCATTCTTATTTGTAATGGAGTAATTGTTTAAATACGAACTTTTAATCCTTTTTACATAAAATTTGACAACGAAAATATCCTTAAATGAGTTTAAATGTTAATTTCAATAAATGTGTGTTATTGTGTACGTGACCTCTTTCATGCATTTGTGTTACAAGCTAAATGACAAATGTCATGACACCACAGTTAATATCTAAAGTCTATATGTCTCTGTTTGTGTCGCAGAAAATATGTCGACATCATAAATATCACAATAATTCAAGAACAAATTCCGAAATGTGTATGAATTCAACCCACAACAAACATAGAAATAAAAGAAAAATTAAAAAGTATAAAAACGGCTTCATATTTTTCATTTTATTTTTATAAATTTGTTTTGTTTTAGTTTGTTTTGCTTTCTGTATTCTACATATTTATCATTTTCATTTCTATTATTTGTGTCATGTTGCCTGATATGAAACAACAGGATAAATAAATCGTAGGAAGTTGTTTTTTGTAATGCAGCTGTATTGGCAAAATAAATAATTGAAGTGGAGCAACAAGAGCGCCAGCAATGGTGGCAACATTAACAACAACTACAACATTTACAACGATCGTTAAGTTAAAAGTCATTTACTTAAGCATGGCAAACACTACAATAAAAACAACAAGAATTAACGTAACAATGAATAAATGGCAACAGTAAACCAAACGAAACGGAAACGAAAATGAGAGTTCAAGGATTGGCTAAATAGTTTAAATACACTGAAAAAAGCCATAATGCGCGATGTTAATTGTGAGTCACAGTTTAACGTCCCAACTAAATTTGAGATCAAAGTTATTTTCCGGAATACAAAATTTATTATTAAGATTTTTGTATGACGTGCTAAATTCCCAATTTTTCATATTTGATAAATACACTAACATTTATTGATAAATACACTAATAAACTTTGTATTCCCGAAAATAAATTTGATAATAAACAGTGAGTTTATCCTTTCTTACATTTGAGATTTCTTTGTTTCAGCGTTTGATAAATTCAATCATGAAGAGGTACATGGGCGTTCAAATCAAAATGCATATCGTGAACTTCGTGATTTTTTTGGTCAGCATACTCGATCAAATGTGTCCACAACTGGGAAAAATTCACCAAACCGGGTTTGTAGGAAATGCGAAAACACTGGGCCGGCGACGTCATCGGGCTATACTTCTTCGAAAATGAGGTCGGCCAAGTAATAACTGTGAATGGTGTTCGCTATCACGAGATGTTAACGGACTTCTTTTGGCCAGAAATTGAGGATATGGACCTGGACGATATGTGGTACCAAAAGGATGGTGCCACACAGCCAACGAAAAAAGCTCTTTTCCGTGGCCGTGTTATCTCACGTCGTGGCGATGTTAATTGGCCGCAACAAACATGTGATTTGAAACCGTTGGATTTCTTTATTTAAAAGAAAAAGTGTACGTAAATAAGCCAAGAACAATTCAAAAGCTAAAGGATACGATAATTGCGCACAGAGTCATTGAAAATATGGACCATCGGATAGACGTATACCAACGAAGCTGTGGCGAGCATTTGACCAATAATTTGTTTCACACATAACTGTCATAGATCCTTCCATAATAATAAAAATTATTAAGATAATTCTCTGAACACTTTTTGTTTTACTTTCAAATGTGCGTTTTTGTTATAAACAAACAGTGTTGCCCAGAAGGTTGGGTTGAACAACTGTTATGTCGCTTAAATATACTGATATTTTTTTCAGTGCATTTATTTCACTTGTGCAAATTCTGAGAAAGTGTTTGTAGTTTATTTTTCACTTAAAATTTTTGTTTCTTTATTTGTAGATGTTTGACATTATTTGGCGTACTGTCACATGCACATACACCTCCACAGCAATGTTAGTATACAGCACTTACAAACACATTTAAAGGGTCACAATCACGTTTGGGAATGTTTTATGAAAAATATTTCAAGTTATGAAGGAATTGTTGTTTAAAATGCACATATATTTTGATGGTGGTATTTTTTTCTATATGAAAATGATTAAAATTCTTTTTACAAATATTAAAATAAATGTTTGCAGTCTCACGTAAAACAAAGAACACATTTGACCAATAATAAATATAATTTATTTAAATTTATAAAAATGTAAAAATTTGTTGTGAAAATCAGACAGATGTTCAGATGGTCGGATTGTTAAAATAAAATTGAAAAAATAATATATAATTAAGAGGAAACTTAAAAAGGATAATGGGATTCAAGAAATCATCATCATCTTAAACGGTTCAGCTCGGGTTGACCTTTAGCTTGATGAATTCTTTAGCGTTAGGCGAAAAGGTCTTAAGTCAGAAACTGTAGATTTCGTAATGTTAAATTAAAAATTATTTATTTGGTGTATTTCATGGACTCTTTTTCCTAAAGAGCAGATTGTTACGATTAGAAGCAGTTGTGCTAGACTTGAGTTATTGAAACCAAATGAAAGAGAAACAAATTGAATTAAACCCGATCAAAAAATCAAAGTGCGTGTTTTTGGTCTCAACTCTGATAGAAAAATGCATCTTCATATTGATGATGCCCTAACATCAGAATTGTGACATTAATGTTACTACAAATGGCATCAATGATGCAAAAAATTACATCAATCGAATGACTAACGTCTTCGTACAATTTTGTAATTTTTAACGCGTCATCTATTTAATGACTATTGTGACATCAATTCGATGCCACATTTTGTATATGCTTGACATTATTTTCATGATTACAATGTATTATAAGAAGCAAAAATTCCTATATTCTATTTTTTTAAATAATTTAGTTAAATACATCAAATTTTTAAAGTTGAATGAATACGGAAATCATATGGGACATGGTGCTGGTGTCCTATTATTGAGAGTTCTGCTGTCAACAAAGGTCGTAATTCAACAAACGTGAAAACAAACACATGTAACGGGTAAGTAAATAATTACATTCTCTCACTTTGACTTAAGTCAATTCTAAGGAATTTAACTTAATGACAGACTGTCATTAAATTGAATCTAATGTTTCCTTTCTCCGATGTTACTGCGTCACCACTTGTCACACACTGGGCCATATATTTTACACAAATAGTTCCTCTAAATATTCCTAGGAGCTGCTGTTCGTCAGCTATTATGAACCACATTATCCATCTATACGTAGCTCTTGGTCTAATAATGTGAACATTTTCAATTAGTGCGTGTTCTATTTTGAACTGGCAGACAATCTGACATCAGCTGTTTTGCTAGTCATTTGTCATTTTCCTTAAAAACCATTTTAATTAACTGGAACATAATTAAAAGTCGAAAGAAATAATAATCAGTTTATAATTTGCAGTTCTGAATGATTTTAGATTACGTCAGGCGAAACCAAAAGCAAAAGTGTGAAAGCAAAAACTATAAATATTCTGTATATTTATTTGTTACAACATGTAGTCTAAAACCAGCTTAAGTTAGCCCGGCCTTTAACTGCGTAGTGTAGAACCAATTAAAATACAACAGTTGAAAGTGAACTTCCTTGTTTTACTCCAATATTTTAGTACAAAAAGTTACATAACGTTAACTTTCTGGCATCTGTAGTGAAACTGGCCAAAGTCTCTGGCGGAAATTATTTCCGCAATCCTCGCATAGCGTACTAACATCAGGCATATTGGGGCATCCTTATTACTTTAAACTTTCACTTAACATTTCTATTTTTCCATATGAAAATGTTTATTTTTCTGCATCAAGTTTTTTCCAAATAAATATTATTTTCCTCTTGTTCTGCAACATTTTTACACTTGTATGGATTTTCTATTTCATTGGATAATTATTTAAAATAACAACAGATTGCGAAATCAAGGCAATTTCTTTGTTTTCTTTTTCTACTTAACAAAACATTTACAACTTGTTTTGGCATTTAAAGTTTTTCTCTAAAATATTAAAAAAATATTTTAAATTTTTATGGACTTTTGGTAAACAGAATTAATTGTACGTTTCAGTATTTGGCTTTTGTTTTTTCACTTGATTTACTTTATTTTCTTTTTTACCATAAATGAAAATGTTAATGAAAAGAAATTTAAAAAAAAAATTTTTTTACGCTGTTTTACGAAACAACCTTGATTTGGGTTTTCCAAATGTTTTATGGAATAAATTTATTCTGTTGGTCTAATTAAAACTCCATTAGATGTTGTAGTTGAGGAGCTTTCAAGCTAAATGAATGTCAGTTGAAAGAAAAATTAGTTACAAAAAATTTTGTACATACATAAATACTTCTTTAACATTTAATACATTAAGAATCGACCGGTAGCTCTGAAATCTGCTAATAAACTTGTGAAAGAAGTAGCACTATTTGGATAAACTGGTTATTAAAATATGACAAAATCATTGAGTTAATAAAATAACTTATTGAAAGACTAATTGGCCTCTTTATCTGTAGTATCATAGCCCATATCTCTTATTTTTTAAAAGCAAAGTACCAACATTTTATAATTATACATTCCGAACTGCTGGGTGTAAACAAAAAAGATTTTTTTTTAAAGATTTTTTGTTTAAATTTTAGTACTAGCACAACGTATTTCCCTTTTATTTTTTTTTCTCTGATACTGTAAACATACCCATAGTGCTTATTTGAACTTCTGCTCTACCTCCTTTTTTCAATAAAAAAAAGAAACAAAAATCGTTGTTTGTGTAATACAGTTTTTTTATTTCCATTGCGAAAAAAACAAGCTCGCAATGAAAGAACGTAATAAAAAGACTACGAGTAAATCCTATTTTACACATACATATCAGCTTTGGCCCGTCAAATCTAGAGTTTTCGGAAAAGAGAGAAAATGACCATGGAACAATGTTACAAGAATGATAGAAATGAAGATAACTAGTTCCCGTAAGATGACAAGAGAACGGCGAGGGTTGCCAAGCCTAGATATTCGAAATTTTTATAAGTATGCACTTTATAAGAGCTGGCAGCCAGCACTTAAACAATAGGTGTGTTCCACAAGATCTCGGGCAAGTTTGGACCATGATACAAAGAAAACAAGATAACGCATTCAGCTTAAAAAAAACGAAATGTTTCTGCGCATCTACGTCACATCAGCGTATAAGTACAGCTATAGTATAGAAACACAAGCAAACAAACATCTATATATAAATCGACAAAGGGAAAACAGTTAAGAACACTTTCCTCCTCTGTATGTCAATCGATTTGAACAAAATATACACCATTTGAAAGGTATTTACTAACAGAAGTGCACAATTAAAATCTGTTCAATAATTTCAGACTTATAAGCGTTCAAATTTGCTACTAATACAAATACAAAAAATTAGTTTTTTTCAGTTATCAAATAATAAAAAATAGGGTGGTCGATTATTCGACATTTTTCACAAACCGGTTTTCTAATTTTTCGACTATATAAATCGGCACAAGCAAAACAGTTTAGAGCCTACAAAATTAAATTTACTCACGTAGAAGATAAAATTTGAAACGAAGGTTGGTCCCTCGCCAAATCGATCCACTAAGACGGAAAAATTAATTCTAGAAACATGTAAATTCATATTTACTTAGACGAACTATGTTTTCTTCATATTTACATTAAAATCTATGGTCGAATTTTGACCATTAGGCGAACACTAGTTTGTATAAAATGCTGATGTGACGTCATACTAAACAGTTGAACTTTGTAAACATACGCAATGCATAATCTCATTCTTGAGTTCGGAATTATGAGAGTAAAATGAAAATTACTCTCTTAAATTGCCGAAACTACCCAAAATTGCTCGAACGCAAAAAACCATTATTGCACTTCTTCAAATACTAGTGCTGCTTACTTTTCAAATTAAGATCTACATAAGCGATTATAGACGCTTAAAAGTCATAACATTATAAAACTATAACATTTGCATCATTGTAATTTTTTATAAAAGATTTAGTTGAAATATTTATTGCTTTTTCTTGTCCGGACTTACCCAAAGAAAATGTTCGTGCAAATTTGTACAGGAAATGAAAAAAATTGCTCCCTCAATTACACTCTTAATTGCATACATACTGTTATGTGGAACGCTTTTGGGTAATTTTGTGCAAGTTCGGACTGTTTCGTTATGCAGGTGGAACAGAGCTAATATCTATCTTGAGTTAGCCAGTTAGAAATTATTAGCCAATAGGAATGCAGTGCGAGTGACGTCATTTGTGAATATGTGCAGAAGATTTAAATCTTGTATTCGGTGGCGTAATCTTTATTTCTATCATTCTTGCTAAAGGTTTCTTTACACTATTATACTTTATATTAATACATACATACATGTCATAAACTCAAGTGGTATGCAAAAGTGTGATAGTGTGAATGAACATTACAAGTATTAAGAACAATAATTAAAATTCCATACGACTTTATTAAAAAGCAACAAAATGTGTGTGATTGTGTGAATGCAAACTGTAAAGTTAAATTAGATTTTTTGACAGTCGCTATAAAACTCATTCGACTTGAGTGAAAGTGTTAAGTGCACTTAAGAACTGACTTGACCTTAATCGATAAGTTTGCAATTTCCCTCTCTGTTATTATCCGTAATATTCTACAAGAGCTGAAATTTAAGACAAAAATAATAAAATAAAATGTATGCAACGAAAACCCAAAGGGTATTCATTTAAATTATTTTTGGTTGGTAAAATGGAAAAAAGAAAAATAACACTCTTATTGACTTGAACGGGGGGTTTTTTTTTTGTAAAAAGTACAAACTGTTAAAAAAATCTGTCAAATAATTCGTGGAAGTAATTGATATTTTTCAAGATGCCGAATAAAAGAGTTAAAATTGAATTAATTGATTATTTAATTGTCACGTCATTTAAATTAATTAATTATTTAATTTAAAACGAAGTGAATGGTGTTATTTTCACCATAATACTCGACTACAAAAAGTTACCTCAAAATGGAAATTGTCTGCCAATAAGTCGAGTATTTTATTAACTTCAGCTTCTGTCCATTTTTTGACCCAATTTTTTATTTTTATTTTTTTTAATAACTTTTTTCAATGAACACATTCTTAATATGAATTTTTCTTTTTGAAAGTTTAAATGAGAAAAAAATTATCTGTGAAATGTTGTAACTATAAAAACTAATTTTTAAAATCAGAGTTGTACAATTCAAGAGTTTATAAAAAGAGATGCAATCTTTCGTACTTTGTATTAAACATTAACAATTTTTTATGAATGGCAACATCATTTCGTTTGACGTTTAAAGCGGAAAATTACATCTTTTTATCCTGATTTTTTTACATTTGGTTATAGTTTGATAACAATTTAACTTTTGGTGGAATTTTTTTTTCTTGTGGTTGTTGTAACAAAAATTACATATTTCCACTTTTCCATTTTTCCAACAAATAAGAAAACTGAAATGAATAACCTTCCAGATTTTATTTAACACAAAATGACCAGATAAATTTGAGTTGTGTGAACCAGGACTCATTCTATTGAAATGAAGACACTAAAAACCAAGATAGTTCTTCTGACTCTTTTGAATTTTATTCATTCATTATTTTTTTATAAATCCAACAACGACTTTAATGTTTGCTAAAATTAAAAAAGAGCGTTTCAATTGACAATGCGAATAATACATTTTTTGCCAATTTCGTTTCGCGTGTTACAAAAAAAAAAAAGAAAAAACAAAAGGAAAAGGAAAATGTGTTTTGGCTCTTTACTCACACGCATCGAGTATTTATTGGGCAATTTTCCAGATTTTTTTTCTCGTTACCAAAAATGAAAAAAGGGGAGAAAAAAAGCAAAATAAACATGGAGCTTCTTGGATGAATGCAGAGATTATGGATAAAAAAAAAAGACTTTTGATAACGCAAAAATATTTGCAATTTACAAATGATATCCATTTTTTTTTTGTTGGTTTGTGGTTGATTAATTTTTTTTTGAGTTAATGTGACTAATTTGTACTAAATAAACTAAATAAAGATAAAATGACCCAAATTGTAAAATTTAAATCGTCATTCTCAGTCCAATAAACCATCTTTAAAATGAGCACGAATTTTACAAAATTTATACTAAAACTTTTTTATACCCTTCACCACAGGTGGAAAGCGTTTTTCATACGGTTTGCAATTTCTACAATATTGATATTTGACCCCATATCTCCATATTTCCTTTCATTCGTATAAGGAGCAAAGGGCCTTAACAACATTTTTCCAGTCATTTCTTCTTGATGCTAGGTTCTTAATTTCAATCCTGCTTTTTCTTGCTCGCAAAGCTTCTTTATATAAATGGATTCGCTTAGTGTGAGCAAGCCGACCCCGCCGTCTGGTACCTTGCGAGTGTAAGTCAATAGCATTGCGAGGGGTCTTCGTAATGCGAAGCCAAACCATTCGTCCATGGTGTGAGAGTTCCCAGAGTTGTTCGTTAAATATTCTGTTGGGCCAGAAAATTCTTACGATTCTTCTAAGACTTTTGTTAATGAAGACTTGTAGAGTGTTAGAGTGTTCACGTCTTTGGCATAGAGGAGCACAGATTTCACACATAAATTAGCTATTTTAACTTTTGTTCGTGTGGAGGTTGATGGTGACCTCTTTACTGTGTTAAGTTTGCCGAAAGCCTGTCGAGCTCTCATAGTGCTATTTAAGATATCATCAGAAAAGCCTCCAGCCGATGTCATGTTACTACCCAAGTAGCAAAACTGGTGCACTTCCTGAAGTTGAACACCTTGGATAGAAAATGGTCTGTTGGATGATGCGTTCACTGGCATTACATTCGTCTTATACATGTTATTTTGAGACCTGCCTTTGCAAATTCTTTGCAGAGTTCTGGAAAAGTGTACGATAGTTTGCTTTTCTGTATAACTCTCGGATAATCTTAATAATTTTACTTGGCACACTTTTGAATGCGAGTGCCCTCTAAATGGTATTATGGATAAGTGTGTCAAAAGCTTTCTCCAAATCGACAAAGACCAGGTATAAGAAGATCTCTACTCCATTGATTGCTTTATTATAATATGGAGGCTGTTTACATGATCCACGCAGGATTTTTGAGCTCTAAGTCCAGCGTGTACGTAACGGAACTCTTTGTCGAGGCAATCAGCAAGTCTCCTGTTGATAATATTTGCGTACACCTTATTTACCATACAAGCGTGCTCCCTCTCCACCTTTCTTGGGAATATAGATTATCAGATCCTCTGTTAGTTCGTAAGAAAATTCAGTATTTTCCCACAGTCTTTGTTCTGAAGCAGAAAGGCGCTCGTTAGGGGGTATAAGCAGCTGTGGATTTAAGTTGTTAGACCCTGGTACTTTGTTTTGTTGCAGGGTGAGAATAGCTTCCGCTGTTTCTGTTATAGGGGAGCGGTTGTACGTATCTTATGATAAGAGAAGCTGATTAAACGATGTCTGTCCATCCGCCAGTTTGTCTATCCATGTGTATGTTGAAATGGAAATAAACGATATAATGGAGAATCAATTATTGTATATTTTTATCACATATAGTTTGGAATAGTTTGCTATTAAAATTCAACAAGATCGGTCCACAAACAGCTGAGATATTCAGGGGTGTGCTGGAAATTGGAAACGTAAAACGCAAGAATTTTAAAAGCCGTTTTTTAATAAGATTTCTGTAATAAAAGATTTTTCTGACAAATATTATACAAATATTTCTCTGTTGAACAGAATTTTATAACAAAAATTATAAAAGTTAGATTGAAAGTGTATTAAAAACAACTTCCAAATTTTGGCGTTTTACGTTTACGATTTCCAGCACACCCCTGATTAGTAAAACACCACGGCTGCTTAATATTTTATAAATATGACATTTTTATCCACTAACCTTCAATCTATGTTTTTTCACTTTAAATTAACTAAGTAGAGTAGATAATCGCTTCAGAAATATCCGAGTTATTGACATATAACAACAACTTTCTTCCCAAAAAAATGGTTTAGACACAACAGCGCCCATTCTATATGAGCTATGGGGAAAAAATTTTGTTTACATATTTGTTATAGGGAATGTTTAATGTTGACAATGAGCCAAGCCAGTCCATTATTTTACCTGACTCCATACAAATGTACTTCCGAATTTTAGGTTTTGATACGATATGGTGTAGGATATATAACATTCGGTGCAACCGAATAAAGAAATTTTACTTGTTATTTTGGAAAATTTTATTTGGAAAGCTCAAGATTGCCTATTCGTTCTATTAGAATTTATAAACGAAATTTTAAGACGGTTTGTTTTTTTTTTCGTAAAATATGGTATAAATTGTTTCAGTGTATTTATTTCCAATATGGTTAAAAGGATATATAAAGGAAAAACCTCCTTAATACTAACCAAAGTGAATATTTCCATTCAATAATGAGTTTAAAACAAAAAAAATTTGTAAAGAATTAATATTCGTTTTTTGTATTACAGATCTAAAGTTTTTAATTAAACACAATGGCCAATAATTTCCTTAAGTAGTTTATTTACTGTCCCACAATTTCCATAAAAACTTTCATTAACGGGTTTCCTTATTGTGGTTCGTTTAAATGAGAAATTTAGACAAAAATCAAATTAAAGCGACAAATTGTTGTTTTTTTTGTGTAAATAGTCTTTTTTAAAACCCAATATTTTCATCATCGTTCATATTTTACCGGTAAGCACAATTTATAAGAAAAACAAAATAAAAAAAAAATGAAAATGTCACAAGGCAGAATTTTCCGCAATTTCCTTTTCTTTGTTAGAATAAAACAAAAACTTTTAATTTGATTAGAGACATTTTGTGAATGTCAAACAAAATCTTGAAGACCTTTGAAGCAGTAGAAAAACCCTTTAATTAAATACAGTAAACAAAACTCTTTTGCTTAAAATCAAAGATAACTTAGACTTGGGATCACCTAGGAAAATAATAGAAAAGTTTGTTTTGAACAAAAAGTTTATCTTAAATACATTTTTGCTTTTTAATAATATAAGGCTTTTGTTTTGTTTATTGTAACTGAAAGTTAAAATATTGTAACGATGGAAACACAATTGGTATCGTGTAAACGAAGAAGCGTAATATTTTAATATTTTCTTTTTTAAAGACCTATTGTATGCTTTGGGGCAAAATTAAAAGCGGATCTACGTTGTGCTGGCATACATACTTGCATTCAATTCATGCATTATTAAAATAAGAATAACTTGCCTGTTTAACAATTTCAACATCAACGTTTGCATAGAACAATTCTATGAAATAAAAACCCACAAGAGCTCGTAACTCTTACGTAAACGTGACGTTGCATTGTGGATGAATCTGATTAGATTAAATTTTTCTACCTATCTGTTTAACAGAGTTTTGTGGTTTTTTATGTTTACTGATTAACCCATTAGAGGTCAAACAAAAACTGGCCACAATCAATGTTTTTCAATGCAAAGTGTTTCAAGCTCTTCTTATACTGCCAACAAGCTCTAAAATGGCAAAAAATAAACCGCATATGGTTTTGTAGTTTAGTAGGATAGTGCCCAGTCCCATCTTGAGATTAATCTGCAAACGTTGACCCAGGCGTTACTGTAAATTTCTACGATCAACATAAAGATTGTATCTAAAAAAGGTTTAAAACACACGATAATTTCGTGCAGTACAGTTCAACTTCTCCAACAAATGTTTAACAACACGTGAAAGAAATCGATTAGTAGATTCCACATGCGATTTTTTGGTGTACAAATCTAACTGGCAGCAATAGCCGCTACCCAGTTTTTGAAGCGGAATCGAACAGGATTTTCTCGAACGAATTGCTGATCGGGATGGAAGTCAAAATGTTTTACCATTGACTACGCAAAGAATTTTATTCGAAGAAAGCCAGGTCTATTCGAATTCAAGAATTGGAGGCTATAAGGTCAAAGACAATGTTATCAAAGATTTTTCAAATATTTCTTCACGTACACTATTTAATCTTTCCGAAACTTCAGAGTTCTGCTGAATGGTTGAGCTCTGCGATGGAAGGCATTTCCATATACGATTTAATTGCTTTGCGAAGTCTTGCCGAGTTTTCTTTGGTGCCAATGGTTCATCATCATTATCATCACTGGCGTCGTTGTCAATGATTTCAAGATTTACGAAAACTGCAATAGTACCAGGTTTGTCTTTTGGTAGGCTTGAAATCGTTGTTTGTTCCTAAACACCTCCTTCTTCATCACATGATATGCTATCAACAGCTTTTAGAAGGCTTTTGATCACTTTTGGGCCGTACAATGTTCTCCACTCATAGTTAAAATCTAAAAAAAAACTTAATTATTACCTATGCATGTTGTCAGTGTACTCAAACGAGTACAGTCAATTTTATACGGTTCTACTTTTATTATGGTGCCTATTATGAACTAAATTTGATTTTCGACAGCAGTCGAATTAGCTGATCGAACGAATTTTCATTTGGTATTATGGCGCGCATTCGATAAAAATTTACTATTGTGATTTTGTTAATTCACAGTAGTACATTTTCGATCAGCTGTCACTTAAAATAAAAAAATTTTGTTTACAAATTTAAAAAAATTAAAGTTAAACGTGATAACGGCGAATTATGGTTGTTTTCAAATAATTTAGCTTCAGTGGGGTTTTATCCCATTTTTTTACATGCTGAACTTTGCTGCAAATCATTTGGTGAAAAAAGAATTTTGTTCCATAAGGAATATGAGCGCTTCCAATTGCTGTTAACGACGTTGGACTTGCATAAAATGAACAAAACAGATTAAGAATATTGCATTTGGTATACGAACACCAAAAAATTTACAAATAGTTAAATTTTCAACAAGTTTTTTACAATTATTTGCACAGTCGAAAGCAAATTTGTTTTCGTTGAAAAATTCGATGCACAACGAAACTTTCGACAGTGCTGCCAACTCATAATACCAAATTAAGATTCGATAGTCGATGTTCGATAGCCAGCGAAAATCGTTTATCGAATGTAACTCATAATAGGGGCCTATATTTTTATGTTAGTAATTAGTAATTTGTTTTTGTCTGTGAGTTATTCTGATACGATTTTAATTATAAAAATTACAAATTATCAAAAAATTCAATATTGTTTTCAATATAATCAAAATAATCAGCCATGTATGTCACAGAGTACAATTCCGTTCGGAAACGGAATTCATTCCGTATTTCGGTGCTTCAGAAAATGACGAAAAAATGTTTCGGAACGAAACCATTTTTGTTTTCATGAACGGTATGGGAGTTGTCTGTATCTGAAAGGCCATAAAACTATCAAAATACACTTTCCATCAACAAACAAATATGTTTTCCCCAATTCCGAACGGAATCATTCCGAACGGAATTGTACTCTGTGACATGGCCCAATGTTTAAACCAGTGTTCGAAAATAAACAGTACATTATTTAACGTTCGTCTCACACACCCAGGAACGATATCTATTTTTTAGTGATTGTGTAGGCATACACAATCCTTAATACCGTTCGTAACTATTTTCATTAAATAATGTTCGGTTCTTCGTTAAAAAACAGAACAATTGTAGTGGTAGTGTAGACAAACATTATATTTTAATGTTCTATAATCAGGTATGTGATGAAAAACGATCGTTTTCAAAATGATAGTTTTTAACAGGTGTGATGAATTTCGACCGATTTTAAAATCCATTTCTGAAGTAAAGTCTTTATTTTTTGTTCAAATACAGTTCAATTAATATATTTAGTAAAGAATTTAACAGAATATATAAATGAAAACGGAGGAAAATGTATTAGAAATCTATTTTTAAAGATACCGAAAACGATATTATCGTTTTCAAATCGTTTTGTTTTCAAAATCGTTTTCCATCACATACCTGAATGTTTTTTTCGCGTGTGTTTTTTGTCTTTGTAAAAAAAAAAAATTTTTGGTTTTTTCACCAGCCAAAAGGGACGAACATTAATGAGCCGAACCGAACACATTGAAGTTTGTGGATTTTCAAAAAAATAAACCGAACGGAATTAAATGTTCACATCTTTTGTTGAGTTTGATAAAAACAGTAATATTTTTGTGTTCGAAAGAAACGTTTTTTTTTAATGATTTTCTATTCGCTATTAGCGTTTGTGTTTTCCACAAATCTACCGAACCTAACATTAAGAAACAATATATATTGTTTATTTTCGAACACTGGCTTAAACCTTCACACTGTTTTCGTGACACAAATCAGACTTATACTTTTGTACCCAAAAATAAAAAGAAATACAAATTCTTTTTTAGCTACTGTTGGTAATATTGTTGTAAACATAAATAACGGTACAAAGATTGAAATTTCTTTGTTTTTGCTTGTAAGCTTGTAAAATGGTAGATGTATTCATTTGAGTACAGTGGCCTCTAATGGGTTAAGCGAACATTATAACGACATACACGATTTCGTTGAAATGTGCTAAACTCGCATTTCATACTATCGATAAACTGAAATTTATTGTTGATGGGATAAGCTATTCCTATGCATTTTTATGTTTTTTTTTATATTTTTATACAAAAGGCAAAATTAACAAGAGCTAAAATTTCTAAATTATATAAATTTTTAAAATATTCTGTTTAATTTTTAACACAGTTCAATTCGCTTAGGTACTTTTCATAAAATACAATCCACTGAAGTCGACGATAACGTTTACGTTTCTGCAGCATTTACGTACGAGTAATTAGGCTGGAAACAAAATAAAAGAAGATTTAATTTAAAAGCAAATTTTGAGCTTTTTAATTTTACATGTTTTCAAAAGAAAACAACAAACATTAACAACGCACATAATTTTGGCTAAATGGACCGTGTTTAAAGACATTAACGGCCTTTCGACCTCCATACGTTTTTTCGACGCACGATTTAATTGTATTTCGAGCACTAATAATTTTAACCAAAATATTTATTTATTACTTCCTCTCAACAAAAAATTTAAATACATTAATTGTTTCATTGTTTTCCTTAAAACTCAAGTGGCTACTGTTTAGTTTTCCATAAGAAAAGTCATTAATTGTTGTCAATGGCCATCGTCCTTCTGTTTGTGAACAACAAAATTTACAAAAAACATCAAAGTTGATGATGAATTTAAATGAAGATGAATGAGTGTCAATACTCCTACATACTCACACAAACTGTCAAAGAGGAAGTTAAACGCAAACACTCACTCATACATACAAGCCACTTTATCATTTCATATTTTATTTTGTTGGTGTGCTTCTTTGTTTTACTTTCAAAGGGACAAAACCATTTTCAAACAACAAGTAAAATATGGTTTTTGTTGGAATCCTGTGAGTATTCTGCCAATTAAAACAACAATAATTTAGCCAATTGGCATAAGTGTAAAGGACTAGTACAAGATATAAAGTGGGAAGATAATTGTCCAAATATTGACTTAGAAAATTTTCCAATAACAATGTTTTTCTTTCAGTCGATGGGAAAACGTGCATTCAGCTATAGGAGGAAATGCGGTAAAATATGCTAGGAGATTTTGTTGTTGTACGAAGAGAGCTATTCGATAATATTTTGTAAACAAAGTTGAAGGCTCTTCCTGCTGTAGACTTAAGTTTTCGACAAGAAACACACAACAAAAATAAACAAATACAGTAAAAGAACGAGTCCTTGACGTACTTTATAAACAATATTTAAGAAAATTAAAACAAAAATAGCATTGAAAGAATATATTTTCATTCAAAAGAATCTTTTTCCAAGTTTCTGTTTGGAACTTTGTGTAAAGTATTTTACTTTGGCTGAGATCCTTTCTCCGTTTCTTTCTGGTTGGCATGCATCACTATGAAAAGAGTTTTTTTATGTAAAATTATCCTTAAGTTATAAATCCTTTTTAAATGATTTTCTTTTCAGTTACAAATAAAACGATGAACCCTTTCTGTCAAAAAACTAAAAATATAAACCATTTGTTTTTATGACATAATCAGAAAATAACATATTCTCTCAAATACACAGACACACAAAAACATCCTCGAATTACTAAACAGAGTATATAAAAATAAACTGGATTATTGTAACTTCCGTTTTATGTGTGCCAGTGAGTCAGTGTGCCAACTGGGTCCTTCTTCCAAAAGTCTTAAACAAATGGATTTTAATTTAGTTGGTCTTTAAAATAACATAAAAAAATATTGTAAACACGTTTCCGTTTATGTGACATTTTTGATAAATAATAAAATTTTGACTAGTCCTTTTACATAAAAACATATTAAAAGTAAAATTTATTCAAGTTTTTTTTTTGTGTTAAAGGTCTGATGATTAGAAATATCTGAAAGGTAGAAATAAGCTGATAAACATATTAAGGACATGCATCAAATAAATTTCAAAATTTGTCTATGAAATTGAAAAAAAAACTTTTCTTTTCATCTCGTAAGTAGCTTCAACAACTTTTAAGAGTTTTTAAGAAAATCATATGCTTTTTTCTACACAAATTTTTTTAGGAGTGGGAGATGTCAAAAGCAGCTAAATGAAAATCTTTTTATTTAAGCTTTAAGCACGAAACAATTACAAGGATTTTAAATTTGTTAAGAAAATCAGTAGAAGTTTAATAGAAATAACGTAAGTGAAAACCACTTTAACACCAGTTCTATTTAAATAAAAATTGTTATCAAAGCCTGAAAAAAATACAAATTCGTATTTGTAAGAAGAGTACACAAATTTTATGCTTTAAGAAAATTTTCTAGCTCTATAGAGAATATTAGATAGAGCTCATATCAAAAAGCCTTTTAAAAGGACTTTAAGGTTTCAAGAGTAAGACAAAATATAAAAATTTGTTAAAATAATTTTTCAAAGTCTTTTATACTAACTGTATACAAATGAAAGTTATAAACAGGTATGTGATGAAAATAGATCGTTTATAAGAGGTGTGAAGAATTTCGAACGATTTTAAAAACCATTTCTGAATAAGGGACTTACTTTTTTGTGAAAATACAGTTCAATCAACATACACAATATAAACCTTTAAATAATTTATATAGAAAATAAGAGGAAAATGTATTAGAAATCAATTTTTAAAGATACTGAAAACGATATTACTGATTTTTAATACTAGTTTTGTTTTCAAAATTGATTTCCATTACATATTCAAATATCTTCAACTTTATAAAACTTTTTGTTTTTTAATATCAGGACGCTTAAGTAATATCTGTCCAGTTCACAAGCCAGTTGTATTGTCGTATTCGAAGTATAATCGTCTAATCATAGAGTGTTGTATATTTGTTGTTGGGAATTTTGATACCTCACTGTATGATTGATTTTTATGTGTTTTGAAAAATGTTGTATTCATTCCAGGACTAAAAATGTTCGATTTTTTAGTTGAATTTGCAAAAAATTTTTAGAATGCTTGATTCAAGTCAATTATTTTTTCACTCTATGTTAGTTAAAATTGCTCATCAATTAATATTTTTTACCATTTCATTTAAAATTTAAACTCCCATACCTGGTTTAATTTCATGATATCAACCAATGTAAATGGAAAATTTTATTAAAGAAGAAGTCAAAAATAACAAATTATAACTTAAATTAAATAATTTTTATTTTTCATCATTTTTATTTTTTGGTAAAAATAAATTTGTTTATCTTCTTAAATACAGGGGTGTGCGGGAAATCGAAAACGTAAAATGCAAGAATTTGGAAGTTGTTTTTAATATACTTTTAATCTAATTTTTTTAAACAGAAATATAGAAACGAAAATTCTGATAGTGCATAAAAAATATTCCTTGAAAATATTAAAGGAATAAGACTATTAAAGTAAAAAAGCTTTTGAAGATTGATATTTTACTTAAACGGCTCATACACTTGCAATAAAATTGTTCAATTTAACGTATTGTACATGTGTATATGTGATATTAGTAGGTGACACAATATATTGGCAACAATCAAAAGACTTTTGATTTTTATTGCACAACGAATGGAAAGCGAAATGTGTTGGCAACATTGTACAATGCTGTTTATGTTATATATATAGGTTATGTTCAACTTTTTATTGAATGAATGAAACCATTGTGCGACTTATTGCATAATATAGGACAAAATTGAAATTATATGGCGAATATCATTTACAATAATATTGCAAATGCATGGGCCGCTTTAAAATACACATTCGAATAATATGAAAATTTATATAATAAATGTTTCTTACCATGAGAAATAAATTCCCAGATTCTATTTATAATATTTTTCTTATAATTCATTTATTATAGAAATCTTATTAAAGATCGACTTTTAAAATACTTGCGTTTTACGATTTCGATTTCCAGCATACCTTTGATAGTTTATTCAAAGTGAATTGACAATGCATACTGAATAAGTATTGACCATTTTCGACATTTTGTATTGTCACGCGTGCATAAACAAAATACGACAGAGCTTGTGAATTGGATAAATATTTTTTAATGTGTGAGAACATTTTTTTTATTGTTGCAGGGCGTAGTGCTGGCATTACAGTTATAAAACGGTTGCATTCTAAAACAAGTAAAAAAGTATAGTCGGTCGTGCCCGACCATTTAAAACACTATACTGCAGTATATAAATACACATTTTCGTACTCTATTTCGGACTCGTAGCCAATCATTGACCCGGCAAATAAAATTATGCCATGAGGTTATAATTTATATATGTAAGAGAGTTTTTGTACAGAGTATTATTTAGATATCAACCAGAGAACTGCAAAATCCACTATTTTTGTTGATTTACTCATACGCTATAATTTACATTAACTCTATGCCTGCAAAACAAAGTTCAACGTTTATAATTTTGACATCGTTTTGTACACATTTGATTTGTGCATGTGTAAGTTTTTTATTAAAAGTGCTTTGTTTGCATTTATTGTTGCACAGTCAATAACACAATTTCTTAAAGTCAAACGGCATTTATTCTTTTGCTTTTGCATTTAAGTAGTCATTGTCCACTCGATAACACAACAACGAATGAAAATTGGTATGAGTACGAGTCGCTTTGTTGGTATGATTATTGTAGGCATAAGTTCAAATAAACTAGTTGTATTGTCCAATTTGTTTTTGTGTTTACCCTGCAAATATTATTGGACCAACTGATTTTGATCAAATGGACTACTCATTGGACTAGTCCGATATAATGCAAGCATGGACCATGTCATTGTTAAAAAGTGTTTGTAGTGAGACGACATGTCTTCGTTTTCTAACGAAATGTGTTCGTTTTTAACGGACTGCAAAACTAATCCTCTTGAGTACACCATGTAGAAGTTTTAATACTACTCCTTTGTAATCCAAAGCTGGGTTATATGGTCCTGCCCTAGGACGTCTTAATGTTAAATAGACCATGTTTTTTCCATACGTTTGGGTAACTTTTGGCCTAGTCCTAGTCCCTTGTGGACTACATTTTACACGCGTGTTTGGACTAGTCCTATTGTTTGCAGGGTATTTTTTTTAAAACGTAACATGCAACATTAACAACAATATCAACAATACATTGTACATTGTACATACAGAACTACTGTACTTTTTAAGAAATGATAAAAAAATAAAATGTCTTCTGTTTCTATGGAAATTGTTTCATCTGCTGAATAGTCATCCGAGCAATGATTTTTGTGTATTTTTTTTTGTATATGTTTTTTACCAAAGCAATAATTGGCGAACGAAGCTACACATGGTATGAATGGCAAAGCCAATACGCTGTGCATGACTTGAATGAATTTTAAAACAACACCGATGTGTGCGGCTGAGAAATTTTGATTGCATGAACACAAATGAGTGTATTTGATGTTGTTGATTTAATGCGAATTTTTTGCAATCGCACAAAGCCCTTCTCTGATATCAACATCTATATGAAATTTGTTTGTCTTAAACGATTTTGGAGAGGGTGTTTATATCAACATCTATATGAAATTTGTTTGTCTTAAACGATTTTGGATAGGGTGTTTATACGGATTTTTAACCTTGAACTACAAAATTTTGACATGACATGGTACCTATTATCATTTCCATATTTTTTACCAATAACAACATATAAAAGAATGGTACTTAAAAGGTAATATACGGACCGAATTGAAAAAATTTGTTAGGACGGTTTGGCAAGATATTTTTGAACCAATAGTAGGTTTCGTTGTTATGAAAATTAAAACATATGTACTAAATTTCATCAAAATATTTTCAAAATTGTGAGCTGTACTATTTAAATGGACAACCAACCATCTGGACGGAGTGATATTGCTGTTACACACATCAGCACAAACTCATAATACCTTCTCCCCTATTGTGGTATGGGTATAAATTATAAGATTAAGTCCACCTCGAATGTTATTCAGATCAAAACTTTTAGAGAACATTTCGAAAATATTGGCTTGCCGTATTTAAGCACAATATTGTCGAAACCAGAGTTTATTATTAAAAAAGAAGCATTCATCCCAGAAAAATTGGTCTGAAACTCTTTTATTATTAAATAATGAAGAAAATTAATAACTGAATATGAAAGTCTAATTTATACACTTCTTTGAATTTAAGGTACTTTTTGAAAAAGGGTAGAAAACGGCTTTAAAATAGACTCGATTGTATGTCTGTATTAAACCCTGATTCTTGTAAGTTCCACTATTAGTATTTTAAGTTTTTTAAAAAAAAATCGGAAGAAAATTTGGGTTGTTCACTGAAGGCTGGTTATCAGGTTATATGGCTATGTAGTGATATTAACTACAACAAAATATATTCAAAACTAAAAATTAATATATGTATTTTATTGTTGTTAATATTACTAAATAACCATATAACCTGATAATCCACCTTCCGTGAACAACCCAATTGTATTTGAAATTTTTGCAAAAATATTTCTTGAACAAAACTTGTATATTCAATAAATTTGTTTAACCAAACTTGTAGGGCAGTACGTAGAGAAATTGTTATTTTTAGGGCAATAGAAAAAATCTGGTTTTTATTGTGTAATTGGGAAATATTAAAAAAAAAATGCTGGCAATACTGCTTCAAACTGTCACAATAACGATAATATCAGGGAGGCTATGTCTGGGATCACACTATGAAAGTTTTCTTTCAGAAAGTCTGAGTTTATGGGTGAGAAGAGAAAAAGGAACAGCATGTTCTCTTCCCCTCTCACCAATAAACTCAGACTTTCTGAAAGAAAACTTTCATAGTGTAAACCCAGACTATGACTGGCTGTTTATATTAGGTCATTTCATCAACAATCTTTAAATGTTTATAAAATATAATTATAGTATCGCCCTTTAATAAAATTATCAATAAAATGGCTAAAATCACTTAAATTACAAAATATATTCGCTTTGTGATGTAAATATTCCAATTATGCACATATTTGATTGTGAAACAACAGAGCCTGTCAATTGGTCATTAATGTGTGTCTAAAATTTATTACGATCATAAAAAAATAATTCACACATGTTCAAACACGTACAACCAAAGTCTCTCCATAAAAGTGACAATATAATTATGTTTACAAAACAAATAAACACTCTCACACACACACACACTCATACACATTTATTTTAATTATTCTTTTTAGTGTTGTAGCTATTAATATTTTCATTAATATTATTAATAATAATAAATGATTATTTTGATTTTTATATGGTTAATAAACAGATTGCCCAGCCCTAATTATTAAAATTTACTTGGAAATTAGAAAAAAAAAAAAATCAGAAAATAATTGTTAATTAACACATAAAAGCACTAGAATTAAGAAATGTGTAATCATTAAATATTTCAAATAAAAATTAAATGCACTCATGTACACATCTAATGTGTAAACAAAAATTGTATAACGTCTAAAGGGTGTTTTTTTAAGAGCGATGGAACCATCATGAAATAATAAAGGTGGTATCGCTACGGCAACAAATATCAAAAACATGAACATGTTGAAATAAAAAAATGTTCAGCCAATTTTAATTTAATTATCTTTTTCTATTTTTAATTAAAATTATTCAAAACTTGAGTAAGACGCACTAATCGCAACACAAAACATGTGCTTTTTGTAAACGGAGTAATGCCACCAATTTATTTATTTTATCATGGATGAAACTGACAAAAGGTTAGCCGTGAAACGAAATGCCATACTGCTATGGCTTCTTTAAATTTATGATTGCCTTACAATGGCAAATCATCATGAATAGATTCACGCTTAAACAACGCCAACCATTTTATCCAAATTTACTTTGAAAGTTAGTCATCGGCTTTTAATAGGAAATTTGTGTCTAGGGAAGAGGCGTTACTGGCTCGTGCTCAATGATTTTTTCTTTAAAAATATATAAGACAGATATGTGCACGCAGAGAAAAAAACATATGGTCATCTCCAACAAAACTATTTTTAAAGAAAGTTTTAAACATATTATGGTTAATATAACCATTTTATTGTCACATACAACCATATTTTGGTTGAATTAGTCTTCCATCAAGAAGCCACAACCATATTATGGGTGCCTCTAAACATGTTATGGTTAAATATGACAATCATTTGTTTTAAAATTAACAATATATTAATAAACCAGCCATGTTATTATAAGTTTTGAACATGTTTTAGTTATTTTTGACCATAACATGTTCGGAGGCAATCATAATATGGTTGCGGCTTCTTGATGAAGGACTAATTCGACAATAATATGGTTGTCGGTGACAATAATATTGTTAAATGAACCATAACATGTTTAAAATTTTCTTTTAAAATAGTTTTGTTAGAGGTGATCATATTTAAACATGTTTTTTCTCTGCGTGTGGTTTTACCAGAATGGCAAGTATCGTCTTTGACGATAAGTTGGTTTCGAAATAATTTTCAACTGTTAATACCAGAGCTGTGGAATCGGAGTTGAGGTTTTGTATCAGAGTAAGAGGCGAAGTACCCACAAAATCTCGCGACTCCAAATCCAAAATTTTTTGGCAAAAAAATTAAAAACAATTTTTAATTTTTTCTAAAATAAAAAAATTTAAGAGGGTCTGCTTTAAAAATTTTGAAGTCAGAAAAAAGGACCAGCCTACTTTACATATGTAAATAGCTTTTTAAGTCTTAATGCGGCACCTGTAAGGATTAAAATATCGATTTGAAATTTTTACAAAATCATTTTGTTGCAATATTAAACCATTTAAAAAAAGAGTTTAAAGCCAAATAAGGGCCAGTTGCAGCCGGACATACAAACTTCGTTGGTTGGAGTCGAAGTTGGAGTTAGAACTATTTTAGACAACTCCACAGCTTCATTCATCTTTCGAATAAGATTTTTTTTGATTAAAACTCATTTTTCTGTATTCTTATTCAAATACTATCGGTGTTTTCCTTGAAATATTTTGCTCGAAAATAATAAAAATGAGAAAAAATACGGGGTTTAATTTTTGGGTTTAAAATTAATTGGGTTTTATTTATTTATTATTTGTTGGGGTTTTTTTCTTTAAGTACGTACCGTACACTCGGGGTTTACAGAAGTAAGTAACATACATAAATAATAATAATAACATTGACACAAAATAACAACAACTTCAACTTAACGAAACAGTAATTAGTCCACTGAACAGTAATCAGGGACCGTTTACATTCTGCGCGTAAACATCCCGCCCCCCTTGCTATACTGCAACAACGAGGGCTAAGAATCACGCGGGTCAACAATTCATACAAAAAATAATATTTTTTTTTGTAGAGCTTTTATCCGGAGTCTGGGTTTTATCCAGAAACGTTGAAGGCCGGGGTTGGACTGCGTGCTTGGGTTGTTAAAGGTCTTTTGTTGTCGTGTGGGTTGCGGTCATCGTTAGCTGGCAGCAATGTTGTCACATGTTTGCAGGCTGGGTTTGGCTGCGAATTACCTCTTCCTCTATTCTTCTTCTCGGGTTCGGGAGTAGCCTTAGTGATGGAGGAAACTTCAATGGGCGACGTCATGTACTCGACAGGGTAAAACAGAATAAAAGAGAATAAAAAGAGAGGAAAAAAAAAACACTAAGGGTTTCTGAACTGGGTAAGAGAACAAGCTTCACTATAGGCCGGGTGAAAACACCTGAAGCTGTTCTCACGTCCGCTGTGCGGACCTTAGAGTCACGTCCAACGTGAGTCTTCTCGATTCGTCCGAGTCGCCACTCATTGGGGGGTAAATTATCCTGACGAATAACAACCAGATCACCTACTTCAAAGTCTTTCTGGGGGTATTTCCATTTTACACGACGATGAAGCTCTTTGAGGTACTCTTCTTTCCACCGCTGAGCAAAGTGGTGGTGGAGTATCTTCAGTTTTTGCCACCTATTGGCAATACTCAAAGAGAGATCAGAATGATCGGGTTCGGGTGGTGACATAAGAGGCGCACCAATCAGAAAATGCCCCGGGGTTAAAGGGACCAAATCTGATGGATTATCGGTCATAGCAGTAAGCGGTCTTGAATTTAGGCAAGCTTCTATACGAGTAAGCATAGTAGTAAACTCCTCAAAAGTAAATCTCTGCACTCCAGAGATTTTCCGTAAATGAGTTTTCACGCTCTTTACGCCGGCTTCCCATAAGCCACCCATATGAGGAGCACCGGGGGGAATAAAATGCCATTCAACAGGCTGAAAACTGTTCCGTACAAGTATCTTCCTTTTTATTTCAGATAAAAACTGCTTTCGGTCAACTTCGAGTAAATTAGCTGCACCGACAAATGCAGTTCCATTATCGGAATACAGGTGAGAAGGACAGCCACGACGGGAGAAGAAACGGGTAAAAGCTGCAAGGAATGTTTCCGTCGACATATCACCAGTTGCCTCTAAATGAATTGCCTTTGTTGCAAAACAGACAAAAACTAAAACATAGCCCTTTGTAATTCGACAAGCTCTACCAATGTAGGACTTGATGTCGAATGGACCTGCAAAATCTAAACCGGTATGAGTAAATGGTCTGGAAATAGAGCATCGCTCGGGGGGTAATGCAGCCATAATCTGCTGACCGGACCTTTTACGATAAATAGTACATTCCTTACAATTGTGGATTACTGTACGGATCAGATTTTTTAACTTGGGGACCCAAAATTCAATTCTAATTAAACGAAGCATTAACGAATGACCACCGTGCGCAGAGCATTTGTGCACATGTTCAACAAACAAACGAGTAAATCGTGCAGAATAGGGTACAATTTTAGGGAATCTTTCGTCATACGTCAAAGAGTGCGTTCTAGCCAGTCGGCCATTTATTCTGACAAAGCCATTTGAGTCGATAAACGAGTTTAAAGTGAGCAGGCTGCTCTTTGAAGATAAGGGTATACCTTTTGAAAGCTGGCTATACTCCGGTAAAAAATTCCGCTGACATATAAGAATCAAGCGATTTCGAGTGAAATTCACTTCTGACTGGGTTAGAATCAAGGTATCGTACGAGCATTTACGTGTTATTAAATACTGTAAACACCTGAACCAATACGAAATAATTCGCATTGCACGGGGTAAATCGGAAAACCGTTCTAATATGTCATACGGGCGTGCGAGCTGAACAGAAAATGATTGAACTTCAAGGTGTTGGTGGTCGATAGGGGGGTGACGCGGCCAGCATTCACGAGGTTGCCTCAACCACGCAGGGCCATGCCACCAAAGAGAATTATCAATTAAATCTCTTGCAAGCATTCCACGACTTGCCAAATCGGCGGGGTTGTCCTTGGAATCTACATGTGACCAATTTTCATTACCAACTTTATTCACTATGAACGCTACTCTGTTTTTAACAAAGGTCGGCCAATGGCACAGGGGTTTTTTAAGCCAGGATAAAACAATAGTAGAATCAGTCCACAGGTAAACCTTCCTCCTGTCTAGATTTAGTTGGGAGCACAATGATTCTACCATTTTTGCCATCAAAGCCGCTCCGCAAAGCTCTAAACGGGGTAATGTTTCTGCTTTCACGGGAGCTACCTTTGTTTTTGACGCGAGTAAGTGCGTCGTAATCGCTATCGATGACTCATTTCGAATGTACAGGGCAGCGCCGTACGCCTTTTCAGAGGCGTCGCAAAACGCATGAAGTTCACTTTCATTTTCGGGGAGAAAATCAACCCATCTTGGAATATTGATTTTCTCTACATCAGGGTAGTCGTTTAGAAATGCGCGCCATTGAGATAGGGTTAGGGGGTGCAAAACTTCATCCCAGTCTGTCTTGTCCTTCCAAATTTGTTGCATAATAATCCTAGCCACAATGATTTTCGGCGAAAACCATCCGGCTGGGTCAAACAACTTCGCTATTTCGGACAAGACAGCACGCTTCGTGACAATATCCTGGCGTGGCTGCGATGCAATTTTGAAAAAGAAGCAATCCTTAGTCGCATCCCATCGCAACCCTAGGGTTTTGGTAGAACTAGCATCCGAAAATTTTAAGAAGTCTGCATTAAGCAGATTCTCACGGGGTAAATCTTCCAAGAGTCGTAAATGATTGGCTGTCCATTTTCGCAAAACGAAACCTGCAGAGCCAAGAACATGGGTTAGTTCATTACGTCTCTTGAAAGCGTCTTCTAGCTCATGTGAGCCAGCCAGTACGTCGTCGACGTACATTTGGGTTTTCAAAATTTCAGATGCCGCAGGACTCAGGGGTTTACAATCGTCAGCCAATTGCAATAGAGTACGTAACGCTAAGTACGGCGCACAGTTTACTCCAAACGTGACCGTACTAAGCTCATAGTCCTTTACTTCAGCTACAGGATCATCACGAAACAATATCCGCTGATATTGGGTTTGGTTGGGATGTACAAGTATCTGTCGATACATTTTCTCAACGTCCGCATTAAAAACGTAACGGAAGAACCGCCAACGCAGCAATAAAATGGTAAGATCTGTCTGTAAGACAGGACCGGGGTATAGGGCATTATTAAGGCTCACGCCATTGGAGGAGGGGTTTGAAGCATTAAATACCACTCTCAATTTTGTGGTAACGCTTTCAGATTTAAACACTGCATGATGGGGTAAATAGTAATTAGGTGCAGTGGAAACTGGGGTTTTGACAGCCTTTACATGTCCCATTTCGAAATATTCACGAACTACATTGTCGTATTGTAATTTCAATTCGGGGTTTTTTAACAAGCGAGTCTCATTTCGCACAAATTGGGAAAAAGCGCTTTTACGAGAATCTCCTAATACCAATTCATTAGAAAATTCACGGCGAAATGGGAGAGAGACCACGTAACGGCCATCAGGGTTTCTATAAGTGGTGGTCCGGTAAAGTTCTTCACAATATTCATCGTCTTCAGACAACTGTGTCGCCTGCGGAACTTCTTCAAGTTCCCAAAAACGCGATAGTTGGGTGTTTAACTCGAGATGAGTGCAAAACGATGCTATAGAGTGCAAGGGTTGGGGCTGAAAAACTTCACCTGTGACTATCCACCCGAACACGGTTCTCTGGGCGACCAGGTTGCCATTTGGATGTATTCTGACATCCGTGGTTAAAATTTTAGGATACACATTTCCTCCAAAAAGTATATCCATACGGGTACACATGACGTCGGTCAGTGTAATATCGGGGAAAGTTGAGGTTACAATATCAGAGATATTATACGAGGGCAACCGACCGGTGATTTTCTCAACAACGTACGCATTAATTTCAAGTTTAAAGCCGGGGTCGATCGGCGAACCGACCGTTAGAGCGCACATTGTAGAAGATTTTCCAGCCAAGCAGTCCATCATTCCCGTGACATTTGTCGAAGGCACGGAAAATGTGGGAATAGCAAGCTTCCTTTGTAACCTCCTTGAAATAAAGGTACCTTGCGAACCGGGGTCAACTAAGGCTCGGGCCGCACACCTAATGTCGTTTAAATGCACTATGCAAACTGCAGAGCCTAAAAGGACTGCTGAATAGGGGTTCGACTTGAGATGTGCGGAATAAGTATGTAAGTTCTGAGCCGCTGTAGAAGTTGAAGGGGCAAAATTAAGCGGGGGTTGAGAGTGACTGCTAGCTGGATTAGGGTTTGAATTAACGGGGGGGCGGGATGAAGACACAGTCACGCCGGGTGCTATAGGGAGCTGGGGTAAATTACTGGCAGACATATGTGACTTTACATCTCGATGAAGCAGGGAGTGGTGCTTCTGTTTACAAAGCGAACACACATGAATACTTTTACAATTCCTGTACTCGTGGGAAGTTGCCAAACAGTTCGAACAACATTTCAGTCGTTTCACTGTTGACATTCTTTCATCAACATTCTGACTCAAAAAACTAGGACAAAGTCTAATGGGGTGAGAGCCTTGACAAAGGAAACAGCGACAAACCGTTGGGGTGGGAGCAGTTTTGGTCGCAAAACTTTGTATCCTCTTATTTTCATTTGATGACTTTTTGGCAGCGTTAAAATTTGGGGTATTTCGGGTTTTTGCAGTTGTGGGGTGTTTGCTCGGGTTTTGAACGGGGTTTAAATGAGACTGCCTTATGTCAGAAATTGACTCTAGAGTCTTAAAATGCGCTGTCAAAAAGGCATCCATATCATCCCATTTAGGGGATTCTTTAGAATGTTTTTTGGATTGTTCCCAGAGACTTAAAGTGTTCTCGGGTAGCTTTGTAGCACAAATGTACACAAGCATTACGTGGTAAAATATTTCGGGGGTTACTTCAAGTAACGACAAATTCGTAATGCAATCATTTATCGTTCTTTGCAAATTTTTAATAGTCGCTCCTGACTCTTGTGAAAGCGGTTTAATATTTAAAAGGGCTCGAAGCTGTTCATTTATGAGGGCATCTTTATTCTCATAGGTGTCAACCAACTTTTTCCATGCGACCTCATAACCATCGTTGGTAAGGGGCACAGTTTGTATGGTATCATGAGCATCTTTTGCAGTTTTCTGCAACAAGTAGTACAATTTTTGTACTGGGGTTAAACGGGGGTTATTACCATACAAAGCTGAGAACATATCTCGAAATGAGGGCCAACTCTTATAGTCACCATAGAATATTGGGGTGTCACAAGGGGGTAAATTAATCATGGGTGCGGCTTGCGCAATTGACCTTTCGACCTGCGTCGCTAATTTAAGTCGTTCTAGGTGACCTGTAATAAGAGATATCCCCCGGGTATAGGTGCCATAAGATTGAAAGTATTTTGCTTTCATTTCTCTAATCTGGGGATCTTTTAATTTTTCGGCCTCAATTAACAAGGAGTCATATGTTAACCGAACAGCTTCCCATAATCGATTGAGCTCTTTCTCATGACTACTTAAAGAACCGAGTTGGTGTTCCGCTACGGGTATAGTGGCAATATATGCCTCGAAATCTGCCATACTGTCGGCATTGCGGATAAATGTAGTCATATCCATCTTTGATCTCAATGTATATCGAGAAATTTTAAAAGAAATATATTAAAAAACCGATAAAAACTTGCTCAAAAAATGGGAAAAAGAACGATCACTAAACTTGTGCTATTTAACTGGGTAAAAAATATGCAACTAACGATTCTCAAAAAAGAAATAACACAGTCCTACAAAAAAATAGGTATCCTTGGTAAAAAATATTTATAAAATAAATTTATTGAATAAAAAATATAAAATAATGGGTAAAAATAAATATATATTTATATACCAAAGCTAATTTTTACACTAGGATTCCTTGTTTAATAAAAAAAGTAAATATCGCGAATAAAAAATATAAAAAAACCGGGTTAAATTTTGCGATATAAGTAACAAATCGGGTTAAACTTTACTATGTAAGGAAGTCAACAAGTGTAAAAACTCTCTGTTCAATTAAAAAAGGTAAAAAATTCGTTAAAAACACTTGTGCCGCTGCGAAATGTGAACGGGTACCCACTATGGGTTAATCGAATATTTTTAAAATACTAAAAAATTAGCTGTTTATAGCGATTATTAATTAATTTAATTATTAAATTAATTTTAGAGGGTAAAAATCAATGAAAAGAGTAAAAAATAATCACTTTTCACAATTAATTTATTAGTAACCGGGTTTTCGCACGAATAAAAAGTTGCAGCACTAGTGTATGTTGTGTGTGTGACAATATAAAAAAGAGAAAACAAAACAAACCAACAAACACACAAACACTCAATAAAGATGTAATGTTGTGCTTTTAATAAAAATAAAAATATTGCACTCACTTATTAACACAGGATCAATTTTATTTTTGATTTTTTAATTAATTTTTTAATAATTAAAGGGGTAAATTTAAAATAATAACTCAATTATTTAAAATTAATTATTTTACAAAATTCACGTATGTCCGTCCTTTCTCGTTGGCAAAATTACCGAGTAAAAAGTAGCGAGTATTATTCTCTCTAGAGCACGATCGGGGGGAAAAAATAAGGAGCTTTTGTTAACAGAGTAGTTAACAGAGAATAAAACCGCGCGTTAAAATAACAAAAACAATTTTCAATTGAATATAATTTTACTTGCAAAATAAATGAAATAAAATGAATTTAGAAATTATTTAAAAAAACCAAGTAAAAAATTATTTCACTTATTTAAGAAAATTATATTGATTTGGACTCAAAAAACACACGCGAATTTAGGGATAAAACGGGGTGTAAAAAATAAGCACAAACACAAAATCTCACACTGTGGTGTTTTGCCGACGGCAAATCGATTTTAGCACTTGTTGGTTTTGTTGTTTTTATATTGTCACTTTTTATTTTCACTTGTAACACAATAAAAATCACACAACTTACCTTTTTGTTTGAATTATGAAATGGGGGTTGAAAAAATGAAAAATTTAAATGATCGCAAATGTTGATCCAAAAAAGCACTGGAGATTCTGAAAATAAAATATTTTCTTGAAAATATTTCAAGGACTCGGGGGGTTCAAATCCGGGTTGAAGGACCAAAATGTTTTCCTTGAAATATTTTGCTCGAAAATAATAAAAATGAGAAAAAATACGGGGTTTAATTTTTGGGTTTAAAATTAATTGGGTTTTATTTATTTATTATTTGTTGGGGTTTTTTTCTTTAAGTACGTACCGTACACTCGGGGTTTACAGAAGTAAGTAACATACATAAATAATAATAATAACATTGACACAAAATAACAACAACTTCAACTTAACGAAACAGTAATTAGTCCACTGAACAGTAATCAGGGACCGTTTACATTCTGCGCGTAAACAATCGGGCTTAAAAGAACACCCTTTATTATAAAATAAATTTTTATATTTAACGAGTTGCCTGTTACCAAAAATTTCAAAATATTTGTTAAGTGTTAAATGCTGAAAATGGGGAGGGAGGGAGGTAAACCTGAATTATGGACAGCCCCTTAAAAGTCATTGAGCCAATTGATTTGGAAAGAAATAAATAAATAAAATCGTCTGATTGAATTATAAACATAATGAAGTGTTAATGATGCGAAAGAGCAACAAACACATTTTCCTTTTTATAAAATTAAAATATTTTTTTATTACTTGGTTTTGTTGGCTACGTTTATAATAAAGTTAAATTGTTTATAATTATATCATTTGAATCGAATTGAAATTGATTTGGATTTTAGTTTGATGTGTGTGATTGTTAATTCAGTCAAGTAAATTAAAAATGTTGCAGATCATTTTCGATAATTTTAGCAAAAAAAAAAAAAAAAAAATTGTGTAAATAAAAAAATACAAACCGGACGTCTGATTGAAAAGAATAATTACTTTAATGTTAAATATACCCTACGATTTAAATGAATAAGGAAATATTTTGTGTAAACATGGAAATCATGTAAAGACTATTTCTATTGCTTTTATGAAATAGCAATTTCACAAAAGTGATTCAAAAACAGCTTAAATATTTTAAAATTGCTCTAAAAAATTGGGGTTTTATTCTAATCTGCAGGGTAATTTGCCTAGTTGGATTAATAAGATTCGACATATTATAAAATAATTATTTATTGGCTAAATGAAAAGTGTTAGAAAATAGTGGCTATTTTGCATCAGTTCTCAGTTACATCGATCTAATGGGTGATTTTTTAAGAGCTATAGGAAAGTTTAAAAAAACACATAAAATTCAGAAAAATGCATGAAATCTTTATTTGAATCGATAATTCCGTCCATATAATTTCATGTTTGAAGATTATTTCATGCAAATGTTGACCGTGACTGCGCCTTAAATGGTCCATCCGCTTAGTCCAATTTTGGCATACTCTTTCCAACATTTCGGCCGGTATCTCATGAATAAATGCTTCAATGTTGTCTTCCAATGTGGCAATTGAAGCGGGCATGTGCGTATAGACATGAACTTTTACATAGCCCCACAAAAAAAAGTCTTAAAGCGTTAAATCGAACGATCTAGGCGGCCAATTGACCGGTCCCGAACGTGAAATAAAATGTTCACCGAACTCGCCTCTCAATAAGTCCATTGTTTAGCGTACTGTGTGGCATGTGGCACCGTCTTGTTGAAACAACATGTCATGCAAGTCAAGCTCTTGCATTTTGGGTAAACAAAAGTTGGATATCATCTCACGCTAGCGCTCACCATTCACAGTTACGTTACGATTCGCATCATCTTTGAAGAAGTACGGTCCAATGATGCCACCCGCCCATAAACCGCACCAAACTGTGACTTTTTCTGGATGCATTGGTAGCTCTTGCAATGCTTCTGGCTGATCTGCACTCCAAAATCGACAATTCTGCTTACTAACGTACCCATTGAGCCAAAAATGAGCTTCGTCGCTGAACACAAGAAGCGCGCGATGAACTTTCTTAACAGAGCACGCATTTCGATAATAAAATTCTACAATTTGCAAGCGTTGTTCGTTTGTAAGACGATTCATGGTTAAATTATAGACAAAACTGAAGATTTTGACAGTGAAACAAAACACGAAACGTGCGTCAGCTGTTTATACCAGTGTTGCCAAAAAGATAATAGCTAAAAAATCACCCGATATAAATTAAATAAAGCTTTGCAGTTTAGATTTGTACTTTAAATAAGTAAAATTAATCAACCTTAATATTGTTTGGTGATTTTTAAAGGCGTAAGTGGGAATGAAATTGTTGTTTGGAGAAGAAAATATTATCAATTTTTTTCCTGTTTACTTTGATCTGAAATATAATATTATTACATATTATGTATATCATTAGCAGCCATGATTTTTTAGTTTATCTGGTCTGGCGTTCATTTGTATACCCAAACCATAATAGTGGAGATGGTATTATGCGTTTGTGCTGAAGCTTGTAACATATTAAAATATTAGTCCTTGAGCCACCAATTAGCATATCGATCGACTCACAATCAATTTCTGAATCGTTCTAACGTTGCCCGCCCATCCGGCTGGTTTGCTTGCTGTCCACGTAAACCTTGTGCGCTTTGGAAATAATTTGAAGAAATTTGGTACATTGGTTCTAATTGTCGCAAGGACCAAGTCTAAAATGGTGAGAATCGGTCTATAATTTCACATAGCCACATGTGAAAATAGCTTTTATTTCATAACTTCCTTATAAATGTGGTATTTACCTACAAATTGGCGATAATAACACTTACGATAGCTACTATGTCATGACAAAATTTTGTGCTGGCAGGTAGGTCCAAAACTAGCTATAGGTCCTGTAAAAAAATCTCATACAGATAAAGATATCTAAATAATATGCGACACAAAAAAGTTTTACATGAATCTTGTCCTCATAACAAAATTTTTTTCTGGCGTTTCCACATTGGCCATGAGTAGCCGATTTGTACTCTCGAAAATTTGTCTCTAAATTCTATGGTGTAGGGTATTATATGGTCGGGCTTGACCGACTATATTTTCTTTCTTGTGTTTTTCTTGAATTTAATCATTACAATTTACAATTTAGTGCATAGTTGAATATGTTTTTGGTTAACAGAACATTGTAGATTTAATTGCTCACATGGCAGTTTCAGTTTAAAGATTATTTTAGAACTCATTTTCATGTACATACTCGTATTATTCTACATAATTTTTTATTTGTTTTTTGCTCTTCAAAATCAAGCCTCTATGCAATCAATCTTATTGGGTGTAAATTAAGAATTTTTATGTTATGAAAACCATAAAACAACTTGTCTATTTTAAAAATTTTTTTTTTGCAAATATTTGTCTATTAATACATTCGAATTCACATAAAATTCATATGTTTTATGAATAAAAAAAAACTAAGACTTCCAATAAAAAAACAAATCGGCCACAAATATTTAGCTGACTACAATTTAACACTGGTTAAAATGTTTTTATCTGTTTTTGCTCTCTAACAACCATAACGACATCTTGCCTTGCAGCTATGGCGGCAGAGTCTTTAAGAGTCTAAAACTTAAAACAAAATGTAACAAAAACCCAGCTAAAACACTGATACCAAATTTAAGCTCCCCCAAGATTTCACCCCCTTCCCACTTTACGCAATTGTACGCCAGCAATTTAAGTCAAACTGGCAGCAAAACAGCCAAATACAACCATACAACTGTTTTTTTTTTTTTTTTAAGAATTCATATAAATGGCAAACTGTTTTTTTCTTGTTTGTCGTTGTTCTTTCTGAAATTATACCCTACTCAAAAACTTTTCATAGCTCGCGGTTCTTTTCCGTTTATGCTTGAGTTTGTAACCCTGAAAAAAGTTTTCGCAAACCAAACACAAATTTAAATAAAGTCAAACATTTGTGGAAACAAAAAAATTGTTTAATTAATGTTGAGCTTAAAAGTTACAAAAACTACTTAAAATTAATTTTAAAAAAAGAAATACAATTTCAGCCTTGAAATTGAGTGTTATTAATATAAATAACAAAAATGTAAAACTATGAAGGAAAACGTTTAATACCTTTAAAACTTTTTCTAACAATTACCGCAAAACGTGCATTGGAAATAAAAAAATTATTAGCAAATAAATATCATTTAACAAACATTTAGCAACTCTTTTGTACAAATATATCTTTTTGCAATCTCTTTACAAAAATTAAATTCGAAACTTTTGAACAAAAAGTACCTTTTTTACAAAAAATTCTTTGGAAACATATAAGAAAGCATAGACGGTCAAGCCTGACTATTGGTGATTTCTTTGCTACAAAAAAATGTGACATTTTATATTTCTTAAAACTTTTGCTCCCACAAAGGGTGAGTTTTTTTTTAGAATAAAACAAGAAAAGAAAACACCGTATGTGATACCCTACAACAAATTTCGAGAATGTCTCCTATTTTCGTTCTGCCATAACAAAATTATGTTATGAGGTCAAGATTCATTAAGAAGTTCTTTGTGCCGAATATAATTTTGATATCTTTATCTGTTTGTCTTAAAGCGATTTTAGGACGAAAGTTTATATGGGACATAGGATTAATGTTGAACCTACTAGCACAACATTTTGTTATGACAAAGTAGTAATACCAAAGTAATACCAAAGTTTTTAAGGAAGTTATGGCATTAAAAGTTATTTTCGGGAATTCTATTCGTACGGGACCGATTCAAATAAAATTTGGTCAGATAATTTAGATTCCAGCCAAATACGTTTGGACTAAATTTAATTAAAAAACCACCAAAGTATGATGTTTAATGGCATAGTCAGTCAAAGTTAAAAATCTGTGGATTTCGACAAAACATCTTAAGTCGAGATAAGATAGATAGCAAAAAACTTTTTTATGAAATCTCGGTAAAAAAATCATTTTTATCAAATAATAAAATAGACCAAAATTAAAGAAAAATTTCGTTAATAATACAAAATTTTAACAACGTAAACAAAGCGAACAACCCAGCAACCACATCGTATTTATACAATAAAATCGTCTGCACTTATACTCTTACGAAAGTTTCAAATTAATAAGATGTCACAAATTTAACTTATTGCTTTGCTTTAAAATTAATTTTAGGTTAGAAAATATTTTCTCACAGAGATACGTATATAATAACAAATTTTTAAGGATTTAATTATTTATCCAGACTTTTACAAAACTCTATAGACATTTAATTTCTCTGTTTCAATCCACTTCGAAGTATTTTCAGTTCCTCTAGCAACTTATTCATACATATAACTATGAGAAGCATCATAATGTCTTAAAAATATGATAACATAAAAGTTATTGCAAGTTACCAAGTGAGTTATTTATCATGAAATATTTTTTCTATATCATTATGGATTTCAAATGTTTGCTGGATAAGTATTGTTGTCTCATTGATGACTTATAGCCGATTTCACCAATTTATTTACATGTTTTAAATTTGTTTTTCATGTCAAAAAAAAATAAAATCATATGAAAAACTTTATTTAAATATGAATAGATATTTAAATATATTGGGGAAATTGGCCATTAATGAAAGAGCGTAAGAATATGTGTGACGTGGTAGCAGCACAATTGTTTTATAAGTTGGCTGCACGTAGAGAAAAATCATTTTTCAATATGGTCACTCCCAACAAAGCTTTTTTTTAACGAAAATCGTTAAACATATTATGGTTAAATAAGTTCGCCATCAAAAAGCCACAGCCATATTATGGTAGACTCTAAGTAACTTGTGGTAAATATGATAACGTGCTTGTGACCAGTAATTGTATGATTTCAAATTAACAATAGTATTTTCCACTTTTCCAAGAGCAACATGTTTTGGTTGAAAAACAAAGTTATTATTAACCATAACATGTTTGGAGACAACCATAATATGGTTGGGGTTTCTTCAGGGAGGACTAATTTAACTATAATATTGTTGCCGCTGACAATTACACGTTCAAATTAACCATAATAACATTAACATTTTTAAAATTTTTTTTTTTGGTAGAAAAAGCTTTTCCACCCAATTATGAATACAAATTCCCCGGGATTTTTCTCGCTTCTTTCATTTTTCCTTTGTTTATTCAAACGTAAAAATGGGAACAGGGGAAAAACTCTCGGGAAATTTGTATTCATAATTGTGCTGTTTTTTCTCTGGGTGTGACTATGGCTTATGGTTACAAAGATTATATTCCAGAAAGAAGCTTGTATGAGGGCTATGTGAAGTTATGGACCGATTATCACTTTTTTCAAAAATCTTAGTCCTTCTGACAATGAGAACCTATGCGCCAAATTGCATCAGCATCCACACAGCCTGTCAGCTGGACGGACGGACATTATTAGATCGATTCAAAACGTGATTCTAAGTCGATCAGTAAGCTTGAAGGTGGGCTTTCTAGGTGTTACAAACATCTGCACAAATGCATTATACCCTCTCCACTATTGTGATGTGGGTATAAACAGATTCTGTTTTTTTTTTATTTTGATCAACTTGAATAGCGAATGAATTATTCGTTATTAGCCAAGCGTTTGTACAAAAAATGTTCATCATCAAACAAAAACACTATAAACTGTTTACATTTATTTAATTGTTGGCTTGGTGTGCGAACTAAGAAGTGCGGGTTAGTGTTTTTTTTTTTTAATTCTCATATCCCAACAATAATTGCACTCAGATGCGTTTGTAAGCGAGTAATTGCAAAAAAGCGTTTTTAAAAAAACAGATAAAATTTGCGATAAAACAACTGCAACAAGCAGACAACCAAACTAAGAAATAAACAAACATGTGTTATGGACATGCATTAAAAAGAAAACCAATAAACACACGTTTAGCTGAATGTGTAAATAAGTGAATGAATTGCAATGAATGGACGGACTGACTGACTGACCAATACAACATCAGTCACAGAGAACTGGTATCATTAAAAACAATAACGTCATTTACAGTAGTCCATGTAATGGACACTGAGATGACGATGATGTGTTTGGTTGAACATAATTTGAGTCAAAATCCGCGTAGAGCAACAATTTGTGGCAGACTGTTTTTTTAAATAGTTTTTTTTTTAATTCTTAATTTTTGCTTTGTTTAAACTATTTGTCAGCTTGTAAAATCCGACATTCTTTTTTTAAATTTTATTAATTTTATTTTGTAATTGTTTGTTGTATTTTGTTCTGCTTTTGTTGTACCTGAATGCGTCTGAGTGTCTTTTTTTAAAGTGTCAGCTATTGCAAATTATAAGCACGTACATTGAACAAGTTGATACGTACGATTGTGTACAGATACTTTTTAATTCAGACTGTGTTTTAAGCTTTTTTCTGCTCGTTTGTTTTTGTGTTTGTCTATTTATCTGTTGTTGCTCATTTTGGGCTGGCAGTTAATGCATTAATACCATTAAATTTAATTTTTATCATCTAAAAGAAAAAAAAAAAAAAATATTTCGTCTGTGTGGTCCTCCTTCCTTTTAGCTGCAAAATAATTCTTTATTAACAATTTTGTGCTAAAATGATATTAAAAATATTTTGAGACAACTTTTATAATTACACTGGTGACCTACATTGACGACATGATCCATGATCGTTTTAACAAGTCACAAAAATGTTCATAAATTCATTAACTTTTAATTAAAATTTAATGATAAATACCTTTTAGTGGGTCGACAACATAAAAGGAAACAGATTTATTTATCTCTTAACATTTAAAACCTGCTACCGCTGACCATTTCAGTTATTTATCTTCATTACAGCCAACATTTTCAGATAAGTTAAAAAAAACTGGTCATGTTGGCGAATTTTTAGAAAGAGTCAACGAATTTGTAAAGCACTACATGAATTTAAATAAATATTAAAACCGTTTAAAAAGCGCTTTTTTAAATTAACAAAACTTATACAAAATAGAATATTTGTTTAAAAACGGTTAAGAGCAGGCAACGAATACGTGATTAAAGAAATGTATCTAGAATAGACGTTAAGATTCATACTTTTTTTTTAAAATCGTGCAAATAAACATGAAGTTGTGTACTTAAGCTAAAGTCACACTTAACAAACATGTGATGCCACGTACGTAGCCACTATTTGTATACCCTCAACTACAAGTTGAGAATGAGGGTATACTAAGTTTGTCATTGCGTGTGTAACTTTTTTAAAATTCATGTAAGATCATAAAGTATATATATATATATATATATATATATATATACTAGCTGACCCGACAGACGTTGTCCTGTCCAAATTAGGAAAAAGGTTTGTGTCGATTTTTAAAATCCGTTAAAAAGATACGAACATTTGAAAGAAAAATTAGTCAAATCGATGGAGCCGTTTTCTAATTTTAGGGTAATTGAAAAAAGTGGGCGGGGCAAATTTTTTTTCCGTAAAAACCTAAGCTGGACCATGACGATGATTTTAAAGATTTTTATCGTCCAAATCGGTCAAGCCATTCTCAAGTTATGCGCTTAATAGGAAAAGTGGCCGTAAAAGTAGGCGTGGTAAATTTTTCTTTCGATGAAAACTTAAAATGGATTAATACGCACATTTGAAAGAAAATTTTGTCGTTTCTGATTTTAGGTAATTCGAAAAAAGTGGGCGGGTAAAAATTTTATTTTCATATAAATCTAAGTTGGACCATGGTGATCATTTTAAAGAAAAAATCGTCCAAATTATATAGATGTCTTTGGTGGTGCAATATGAAAATAGGTCTTTGCCACGCCCCTCCACCCGCAGACCGAAAATCAGAAAACAGTCTTCACAGTGTCATCCGCCTGAATATTCTGAAGAATCCCTGAAAATTTCATCAAAATCGGCCCAGCCGCTTTGGAGTCCATACGTTACATACACACATCCTATTTTATATATAAAGATAGATTGTGGGTCCCTGAGTAATTTTTAAGCGATTCATTTATGTCAGTCTATTTGTCTGTCCGTCCGACCTTCTCTCCGTCTTTGGAAAACACGCTCACTTTCGAAAAGAACAATTTTGGTGTCAAATGTTTTCTAGTTCTCTTGAGCAGATTGGAAATAAAATCCAGAACAATCGATTTAGTAGGAAAACGCACACATTAAATATGGCAAAGATTTTGGTTAAATGAATTGAAATTACGCTGCCAAATTCGGTGAAAAGCCCACTCTCGAAAAATACTAAAGTGCTCGTAAATCAGTACACACAGAAAAAAATTCCAATGTTAAAATAACATGGCGAAATGTTGATTGAGAATCATGGTAAGTTTCTGCAAAAGTATGCCCTTTATTTTAATTGATCATTATTTCATTTTAATTTTAAATGAAAAATATTAAAATAACCTTAAATCACGTTAATTTAATATTATTCACTGTTAAAATAACATTGTTCAATATTGAATCCATAAAAACCTGTTTTATATTAAAATCAAAAGTTTATCTTGTTAAATTGACATGCATACATACTTAAGTATGTACATTTTTTTATTTTCATATTTAAAATATGTTATAAAAAGAAGACAATTCCCGTATTCTTTTAATTAAAATTATTTAGTTAAATAGTACATCAAGTTTTCAAAGGAAATACAAAAAAGGTGAAAAATGTGTTACAGGGGCAAGTGTTTTGAATTATTCTTAAATAAATGCAAATGTTGTCTTCACACTGTTATATCACACTCCAACCAATTTGATTCTACATGAAATTCACGTTGTTTCAACTTGAAATAACTTTAATTCAACGTGATTCAGATTGTTATTTCAATATAAATGACATTTTGCTCTAACTTTACTGCAATGTTAAATTAACATGAATTTTAGTTATTTTAAAAGAAAAAAATGTTTTTCGCAAGTTATTGTAAAATCATGTTAAATTAACATGAAACAACAGTGAAGCAAAATCACTACTGAAAAATGTTAAACCAACCTTGTTTTGAACGAATTTACGTTAATTTTTTTCTGTGTGTATGGATACGATTTAGCCTGCTCTCGGAAAACAATTTTATTTAATCCCCATATAAATCCTACTTTTGGAAAACACATACTTTAATACGCTTAAAACTGCAACGTTTTAGAATAATATGAAGGCAGTTTTTATAAAGATTAGTTTATACTTTATAGATTCCATAAAGAGCCCGATAATGAAATGCTCTTACTGTCAGTGGAGGGTATGAGAAATTCGGCACAGCCGTTTACTTGTTATTAGACACTCGTCTGATTTTGCATAACGTTTGCTAAATCAAACAGAAATTGAAAGTTGTTAAATTAGATTCGTCTACAATTTTTTCAGAAATAAAGTTTAGAAAATCCACAAATCAGTTTAAATATTTTTTTTTTTTGGATTTTATAGTCAACTATTTGTAAAGTGTGAAGACAACTTAAGATATTAACTTCTTAAAGATGACTTGCATTTTTGCCGTCAAACACAAATATTTTTAAACTGATTCATGAAAAAGATGTAGGTCAACAGCTTTGTAGCATAAACAAACTCATAGCAGTTTTGCTGATGTTGCAAAAAATTAAAGAACTTGTACTCGTAAACGCACTCGTTTTAACAACATGTAAACCCTAAAAACACAAACTAAAAGTTTCACCCGGCTGGTTTAAGCTCTTTTGTCACCATCACCATCATCATTATCACCTTCATTATTTTTTAATGTGAAGTCGGCGGCATCGCATAAATTAGTTTGCAATGTAAGTTTTTTTTTTTGTTTTAAATTGAAAACTTGTTTTTTAATACATCATCATTATCATCATAAGATTTAATATTGCCATCAGCAACATTGATTGCTCGAGTACCAACGAAACGTTCGTTATCTTGTACATACTAAAAACATCAGCGGTTTCATGTTGCTCTTTTTATCTGAAGTGCCCTTTATGGTGGATTTAGGTCTGGTATAAGCAACATGATCTTGTTTATTGGATGCCAATCTGTGTCTGTTTCAACATATTTAGAGCACTCCAAATGCGATTTATTCGCCTTTTTCTTTTAAATAAATAAATTAAAAAAAAGAAGACTTCAGAAATGAAATTGTATGTGTAAATAATGTTAAGGATGCCCTTTGGCGTTAATTACACTAAATATTAACGCAGTTTTCTTTTTTTTTTTTGCTCTCGTTACTTGTAGCTTTACTTTTCCATGGAGACATACACAAATTTATCGCTGTTTTATTTTTTTTTGTTATTTACATTAAAAATAATAAATTATCCTCTGACAGGGCGTATCGTGGTAATCGTGTAAGTTAATGCTGCAATTTACCACACTAATATTGGAAAGCGTGTAATTTTGATGGGTTGTCTTCTTAAGGAAAATTGTTGAAGCATTGAAATGATAAAAAAAAGTGATAGTTAAAGATAGAGTGTACTTTTTTGAAAAAGGTACTTTTTTAAAACTGTTTTTTAAGCTCAAGATTTACCCAATTTTACAGAGATACTTTTTTCTAAAGATTAGATTTTTTTGTAAAAAGGACCTTTTTCGTTTAAGAGGTACATTTTTCTTCAAAAAAACTGTCTTAAAAGGTTACTTTTTATTACAGCGAAAATGGTTATTTTTGTAAAATAAGGTTTATGGTACAAATGTTTGATTTATCTAGCTCGAAGGAACAGATCTGGAAAAGATTTATACAAGTACTTGCCGGTTTGGCAAAACCACTGGGTAACAAACTATGCATTTACCAATCACATCCTGTGTGTGAGAAGCACCATCACACACAGATAACGACTTGTAGCAAAATTTTACACTCGCACCTTGTTTAGGAGCTGAAGCTTTTGTTAAAATTCCAGCAGCTTCTGTTAGTCCTCCTTTAGGCCCAGCTCAAGTGGTAAAAAATCAGCTCTTTAATGGTCTTTTCATAACTTTTCCCTCCAGCGACTTTGGGTTTAAGCCACAATGTGATCTCTAAAAGTATCCTGTCAGCGGCTTGGCGAAACAACCACAAAAAATTTTTCTAAAAGACAGGAAACCTTTCCCGCAAGAAGCATACTATCGGAGGCCTTAACCAATAGTCAGAACGGTGTCATGTCTTTGGTGGCTACATACTTCTGTGGTAACTGACAAAAACTCTGATCTGCCACCAGCTGGAGAGACCTGTACATTTTGGCTGAATCCCGGGTGCTGACTTTACCTGATTCTGCCCCGGAGGAAGTTACAACAAATGGTCAAATATCCGTTTAATGATCCCTACAGAAAAAGATAAGAAGAATCAGAAGAAACAAAACATTAAGGTTGTTATAAAAGCCGTTCACGGTGTTCGTATTAGAAATCATGAAACACATTAATTCGGGCCGAAGAAAGTGTCCGCTATAAACGTACGGCATTATTTTTCAAAAATATAACAGTTTATTATAACAGGTTATTAAACGACTTTTTTATAAAAATTTGTTTAATAAATCTCTATAAAAGTGTTTTAATTTTATTTTTTTAATAATGAGGGGATAATTTGCTATAACTGGCGTAAACTATCAGCGTATTTTGCAGCTCTAATTTGTAAGAATGTATTTTTGAAAAGGTACTTTCTTGTATCGCACAACCAAATACTTAGGCATTTCATAATTGTTCATACATATGTATGTATATAAATAAACTTGCCTTGTTTCTAAAACAATCATATTTTTCATTTCATTCTTAATTATCTGCTGCTACGATCTTTAGCTCATTGCATGTTTTTTTTTTGGGGATTTCAGACTTTAGCGTTTATAAGCGATCGTTTCTGATGGTGTTCGGCAAGAAAAATTTTAGTATTTGACGGAGGCAACGGTTGATGAATACTTGTACGGCATTGATATTTCGTTGATTTTATTTCCAAGACCCACAGCCGAAAGGCGCAACTGATTTCACGCAGCTATTAAAGATGTTACTTTTTGTGCGCGATAATAGCAACATATGGAGGAGCTCCACTTGTTGTTACTATGCAGCCCAGTACCCATGTTCTGTAACTATAGTGAAAACTTCTCGCATCGAAAATATGTGAAACAAAATATTTCATCATTTCTCGAAAAGCGAAAAAAATGTGTGTCTGTAACTCATGTCGAAAACTATCAAAAGAGATTACGTCTTTACGTTATAAAAGTCATAACATTGCACTCGAAGCCTATGTGACATTGCAAGCGTTGATAACGCTAGCACAGAGCACACAGAGGCGTCACGGGACAGAAAATATTGTATTTTTTCTGTCTTTTTTTCGAAAGCTGCCCTTTTTGCGTTTTTTGTTTTGATTATGCAATGTGTGTTGAAAGTAGCGGCCTGTTTTTACACATTGCCACTTCACTAACAAAAATCGTTTTCTTTGTCTTTCTTTGAAAGCTGCACTCGCAAATGATTAAGGCATTTTTCATATGTGACTTTTTTCATCTCTGTATGCTTTGTGACGCTAGTCACACATATCGCTGACGGCAACCAACATTTACTAAATACTACCCTCGACTTTACCAGATATTGTAAAGTGCGACTTTAACGATTGCTGTTTGCAAACGAGCTTTGAAATAATTCGTAATATTTTTATAGTCATAAAATAATCAAACATTGAAAAAATGTGCCAAGAACAAAATATTATTATTATTCTTCGCATTTTTGTTTTTAGTGTTAACATTTTTTCTTGTCCAATTTTTCTTCGTGAGAGTATTTGACAGTTCAAAGCGGGAACTTTCTCACAGAAATTTTACAGCTACACTTTTTCTGTAAATTGGCGAGTAATTTCCTTACGTTTAGTGAGAAAAACAGCTGATTGTTTCATCATATGGCATTTTTGTTTCATTTCACACATTTCAATCGAAAAGTTCTCGACGCGAGAGTTACGGACATGGGCACAGCAAGCCGATCTGTTTATGAATATTATTTTTGTCAAGCTAATAGGGCCTAAATTTCTTTAATGTAAATAAAATTCAATTTTTAATTACAATATTTTGTTCCCGACGTTTCGTCGATTGTTTGTCGACTTTTTCAAGGGATTGTCTATTTAAAAATTATAAAAACAATAAAATAAATACAATAATGTACCACATAAACATTAAAGACTTACAAAATGAAAATTTAATCACATTAAAAAGTTTTAGTTGTACTCAGGATCATACAAATATAAAAATTAATTTTAATATTTTAAAAAATACATATTACTTTAAACTTTAGATATATCACAGCTTAAGTAATGGCAACAATATAGCTCGCATTTATTTTGTTCGTGTCATCCTTCAAATTCATTGTTTTATTAATTTGTTTCTTTATTTTCTTTATCTAGAATTTTTACATCATCGAACCTAATTGTGTGACCAGTATGTAGGATGTGTTGTGCTAGTGCTGTTGTCTCTTTTCTCCGCATTATGTCCATCTTGTGTTCTCCCATTCTTGCCTCCAGTGTACGTTTTGTTGTTCCTATATAAATTAGCTCGCATGCACAAAGTATACAGAGATGAAAAAAGTGACGTATGAAAAATGCCTAAATCATTTGCGAGGGCAGCTTTCGAAGAAAGAGAAAGAAAACGTTTTTTGTTAGTGAAGTGACAATGCGTAAAAACAGGCCGCTACTATCTACACAAATTGCATAATCAAAACAAAAAACGCAAAAAGGGCAGCTTTCGAAGAAAAAGACAGAAAAATACACAAAATTTTCTGTCTCGTGACGCCTCTGTATACTCTGTGTCGCATGGCTGTTTGTCATTTCCTTTACATTGTAATTCGTATACAATGTTGCTTTGTTTTTGTTTATTAATTGGCGCCTTAACTCTAGAAAAAATTGTACTTAATGTCAAATTGGGTTTGTATGCAAAACAGATGTTTTTTGTTTTTAGTGACGACCGTATATGATTATTATCGGTTAACCCAGGTATGTATTTTACACTGTAAAATTTGTTCTCTTCTTTTTCTATGTTTGCAGATTTGTTGTGGTTATTTTTGTCCTTATCCAATTGTTTAATCGTATTGTCTATCAATGTAGATGTGAGTTTGGTGGGGAAGCTATTGTTTTTTAAAATGTTTGTTATAATGTGTTTGTTTTTATTATGAAATTGTGTATCACTTATGTTGTATACCCTAGAAATAAATTTTTTTGCTGTGTTTATAATTTGATTTTTGGGTTGTGTAGCGTGGTAATTCATTAACCCTCCTGAAGATGTTTCTTTAGTGTACCAATCAAACAGAATCTTATCATTTTTGCGTATAATTTTTGAGTCTAAGTACGCGATTTCTCCGTTTTTCTCAATCTCAGTAGTAAATTGTATTTTAGGGTGTTGTTTGGTAAGAATTGACAGAATTGTGTCCTTGTCTTCTATGCGAGTTATCGCCAAAAAGTTGTTTTTGAAGTAAATTTGGTGAAAGGTACTTATATTAAAAAATTTTTTTAGAGAGTGCGTTTGCTGATACTTTGTTAAAATTTAATATATTGTTTACGTATTGCATATTTGCTATGTAGCTTTTTTAAGAGAACTTAATTTTTGTAAAAAAGTTCCATATAAAAATATATTTTTTCAAATAAAAAATGATTTTATAAGTTCTGTGTTTGTTAAAATTTCTTTTAGTAAAACTGTGTTTTGAGAAAATTTTTTAAAAATTGGTTTCGTAACAGTTTTTTTTTAATTAGTTGCCTTGAATATAAAAAGTTGCCTTGAATATAAAAGATACTTTTTTTTTTTGGAAAATTCGTGGTTTTACAAAAAAGTACTTAAATATTATTCTAGTGGTTCAAAATTTTGAATATATACAGTAGACTGCCATTAGCGCATATGGGATTTTTTGTTTATGTGAATTAATCTTGCAGTTCCCCACAGATCGGTTCCTTTCCCAAAAAAGTAATTGTTGCAAAATTTTATTCAATTCGGTTGGGGGGAAATGGCGCCTCAAAGCCCCCAAAGTTTACTAAAATCAGCATTTTTGCACAAAAGTTGACTTTGGACTTGAATAACTCAGCTATTACCCATTCCTCATTAAAATGACATATCACTGAAATGAAGGAAATTTAACGCTGAATAATTTTGCCAAAGAAAGTTTTTGATTATCTCCAACCGTTTTCGATTTATACCACCCCAAACAAGATTTGCGCCTTCAATAAGTTAATTTGCAAAACGTTAAATTTTGTGTTATTTATTGTATTACGTATGTATGTAGGTGGGCTAATAAGCAGATATATGTATATCCCCTTAAAATCTGTAAACACAAAGAATTTACAAAAGTGTTTTGATGTTTGAACTTACCTACGCTGCCGATTACGGTACTTTGTTTTTGTTACTTTGTTTTTGCAAAAGTGCTTTTGTGCTTTACTTGATAACGGAACTTTATTTTTGCGACAATAAATGAATTTGAGTATTTCATATTTATAAGTAGTTATTATTTTGATCGTTGTGCTAACATGTCTATTTGTTAACGTGAGCGAATATATTTGATTGGAAATTATTCCAATAGTTTGGTTGGTTCTAAATTGCCATCTTTTAAAGAAGTCATGAAAGTGATTTTTTTCAATACGCGTGTTGTTAAGCTGAGCTTGAGAGAAAGTGCCCGTTTAACAATAAAAGATGTGCAAATAATTTGGAAAAAGGCAAGAATTCCTACAAGAGAAGAAATGAACTAGATTAGAAACTTAGAAAACCTCTATAATGAATGGCGAAATCTGCAAAAGAACTCAGCTAGAAAGACAAAACAACAAGAGAAAAAAGAAACTGTGTTTACCCAAAAAATGGAAAACTTATTTGATATAGCTCATGCAAATGCATTGAATATTATGAAATTTGAAGAAGATAAAATATTTTTATTGAATCAAAGAAAAGAGGGAAGACCAGGATATATGCATGGCATCGATAGCGAACAACAAACTGAAGAGAGGCAAAGAAAATTGTTGCAAAGGAGAGAAAAAAGTACACAAGAAGTTAACGATTTATTCAGAACTGTTCCAATAAACGATATTTCGTTATCTGAGCCGGAAAATTCAAATTGTGAAGAAAGTGCTTCTGACATGGAAAATTAAAAATTTCAAAGTCCGAAAACCCTAATGTTGTCATTTTCCAGAAATTTCAGAAAGCGTGGCCAAAAATAAATGTCAAAAACATTAGCAGTGGCATTAGTGACAAAAGAGTTGAGAAAAAATTCTGTGCAAGTGAAATAGAAATCATAATTTCAAATTTGGAGACATTTTTAAATGCCGAACAGCCCCGTGCCGATTATAGGGAATTTCTTGAACTTATAATAATATTCTTGGGGAAAACACAAAGTCGTGGTTTAAAAATTAAAGCTCCAGGAGCTATGCATCATGCCAGATGGATGTCAAAGGCCATATACAGTTTGAAAATATTTTTATTTAGAAATGAATTTGAGCTTACCAAGAAAGATGAAAAGGCTTTATGCGAAATTTCTATCTTTCTTATAAAAATTTATGCTGATGCATGGTTCACATCTCCTTTACCAATAAAAGCACCTTTTTGTGATTTTAATTTTTTAATTAAGCTTCACGAATATGCAAAATATGATAGCGAAATCTCAAAAATAGCGTCTGAAAAATTTTGTAGGCATCTTTGGTATTTAGGTTCAGAAGCTGTCGCCTTTGCCATTTTTGATTCAAGCGTAAATTCGGAGACTAAGGCGAAAATGGTGGAAAGATTAAATAGAAAATCATCGTCTAAACAAAATGATAAAAAGGCAAATGTAACAATTTCTGAAATCCTGGAAGAGGGCATCGAACAGTTTGTTTCGAAAACAACATTAAATTTTTTTACCAAATTTAATATAAATATAAACTTTTTAAAAAAGCCACCCTCTGTGTGGGAAGTAGATGAAAATTATAAAGAGGCAATAGAAAAAATTAAAACAATAAAAGTTGTGAATGATGCGGTAGAAAGGGGGGTTAAATTGATACAAGATTATAATTCCATACTATCAACAAATGAAGAACAAAAACAATATATACTACAAGTAGTTCAAGATTATCGCCGCAGGTTTCCTGACTGCAACAAATACACTTTACTCAATACAAACTATTAATACATTGTTATAAAACCTACATACGTAATACAATAAATAACTCAAAATTTAACGTTTTGCAAATTAACTTATTGAAGGCGCAAATCTTGTTTGGGGGGGTATAAATCGAAAACGGTTGAAGATAATCAAAAACTTTCTTTGGCAAAATTATTCAGCGTTAAATTTCCTTCATTTCAGTGATATGTCATTTTAATGAGTAATGGGTAATAGCTGAGTTATTCAAGCCCAAAGTCAACTTTTGTGCAAAAATGCTGATTTTAGTAAACTTTGGGGGCTTTGAGGCGCCATTTCCCCCCAACCGAATTGAATAAAATTTTGCAACAATTACTTTTTTGGGATAGGAACCGATCTGTGGGGAACTGCAAGATTTTTTTTTAAGTGGCAGTCTAATATACAGTTATAAAAAACATTTCATATGAATAACGTATTTGTGTTTTTGTAAGTTTCACTTACTTGATCCTTTAAAACAATTTGTTTAAATTTTGCCTAAAAGAACATTTTTTTATAAGATGTTTATTGTAATTTCTTTTTATGTTCTTTATGCAAAAAAAATTCCTTTTTTCAGATATTCTATTGTTTTCTTTAACCCTAATACCAAAAAAATACATACATATACATATACATATATACAAAATATGTATTTATATATTTCATGATGACACACATAAAAATTTTATGTATTTTATATTGTTTTGTCATCCAAACATCCCACACGTTATCAATTCCCAAAGTTTTAATAATTTTTCCAAATATTTATTTTTCACACAGTGTTACACTTTTAAGGAATCTTATAACATTACAACAACTGCAAAAGGCAAACATTTACTTTCATTTATTCAGCCAACTAAATAATAATTTTGTACTCTTGTCTTAATTTATTTTTCTCTTTTTGCCTTTAAATTTTTTTTAGTTGGAGGACCAGCTAAACCGAATCGATAAACTTTTGTTTGATTGACAGTTTACAAGATTCGATTTCTAAGAATTCATATTGTAAAATACCAAATGTTTGTACTCGCATGTATGAGCAAGTATAAAAACTACATGAAAAAATTTGATAGTGCAAAATAGACGAAATAAATAATTCATTTGAACTGGGGACGCACGGTTCTGGGATGTTTTTGTATGGCAACCAAAGGGGTACTAAAAAGCTTTACAATACATCTGGTAACAAAGAGTTAGGCACAAGTGAAATTAAAACTTAAAATCTGCTAGTGTTACACAATAAACGAATTGGATGGGTTTTTTAAAGAGTTTTGTAAAAAGAGGATTTTTGTTTCTTTTGTTTGTTGTGTATTATTTGCTGTTTATTTCCTTATAAAAAACATTGATTGATGGTTTGCATTTATTTTCTTTTGGTTTTTTGAAATAAATTATACCTTAAATTAAAAAAAAAAAAAAGAAAAATTGTTAATTACTGTTTGTTTTTAAAGGTACCACCCACCAGATGTGTAAACTTATTTTCATTAAATTCTTCCGCGAAGTTATAAGGGTGTATCGTTAGCTACAATGAAAAAAGGCGTTACTAACAATGTTAAATGAAAACTCGAAACTCGAAATTTTCAAAGAAATCCATTTCATTATATTTTAATAAAAAAATGTGTAGTTACGTCGTTTTTTTTTAGCAAATAAACACACTTATAGTTACGTTTCTGGTTCTTTTTTTTAAATAAACGCATAATTTTTGATCGCAGAAGTGTAAAATTTGTCAAGTAGTTTAAGGGCATTCATAATAATCAACCAATAGCTCGATTTTAATTTTTTTGTGAGTTACGCCTTTTTGCATTTTAGCTAACGATATACAGGTTTGTCATTCCGATTGTAATTTCTACAATATTGATGTTGACCCTATAAAGTACAATATATTCTGGATCCGTATGAGCAGCGAAGTTGATTGTTGGATTATGATGTAGAACTTTGTGCACTCTGATGGCCATTTTCTCAATGTATCGACAAACTGTCTGTGACTGATTTCGAAAGAATTCGTTTACGGATTCGAAGAATGTTTACTGTGTATTAAAATTTGTATTGTCTATTACGAACAAAAAGTTTTCATCAAATTTCCAATTTTTTTAAAAATACAACCTTTGTCATCGTTTCTAACTATTGTGAAAATCGAAATACACCGTACAAATTGTTCGAACTTGTAAATTATTTATTTCCAATCGAAATACGCAGTAACCACCCTGTTCGTTAACAATTTTGGGTTTCTCAATATAACTGACAAAAAAAATTGTTTTCAGTTTAAGCTCGTTTACACTATCTCACTGCACTAGGACACTAGGACACTCCAAAAAGTGTCACAGTGCCCATGGATTATTTATTTTATTTCCCGGATTTTTCTTGCGGGATCCCGGGAAATAAAAAAATTCTTCATTGGTTAAAAAAGCAGCTATTTATACTTTGAAATTTTGGTTTCTATTCTCTTAAAATTAGCATTTGTGGATTGGTTGTCGATTAGATCAATTACAAGAAATGAGTACATACGTAAATCAACGTCTTCTGATGCAATAAATCTACAAAAAGCAGAATGGGCAGTGCAACAGTTGATAATTAATAAATTTAGTGAAGTAAAACGTTCATAAAGAACATTAATTCAAAATAAGGTGCCGGCAGCAAATACCTAAACATATTGCTCCTTTATTACAACATAGTCATAGCTACAAAAACAAACGAATTTGGCAAAATGCGATTTAAGTTTTCAAAATTTATATTCAACATTTTTCATTTTTCGAATTTGTTCCATCCAGTGTGACACAAAGAATGCTGACGAAGGCCGTAACGGGCCAGAAAATTCATTACGTTCTGCTGGTGTCTAATAATTGTAAATTTTTCTGTAAGGTAAAATGTAAAAAGAAAATACAATATAATAGTCTGGTAGTGTATAAAGTCATTTCTGAAAAACTGAAGGACTAGGACTATTACAAAAAAGCTTTATAAAATACATAACTGAAATTTAGCTCATAGAATTAATTCGAAAAATGAAACATGTTGAATATGATATAAAGTAACCTTTGGATGGAAATAATTCCCAGTTTCTTTTTTTCAAAATTTACCGATTTAAAGATAAATTTTGCTATAACTGCGGTTCAGTTTGAGATAAAATACGAGAAGGTATGAAGGAACACTTTGCTTAAATAACTTACAAGTTTAGATTTTTTGAGGTATGACTATGTTGCAATGAAGTAGCGATATGATTATTAGGTGATAAACTATTTGTCATACCTCGATAAAAAAGTGAACGACATTTTTCGGAAATATGGTTATTAGTAAATAAAAAAAGAAATATACTTTTGACGACTTACTAAGCGCTTTGAGTGTGTCAGAATGTTTAGGAAATAACTGACCTTTAAAAAATTTTAATATAGTTATTTAAAATATTTTATCTATTTTATGAATTAAATTTTTGATCTCTTATCTTGAGTACCTCAATTTTTGTTTGTTTTTGTTATTGTTTTATGAATTAAATTGTTATGTTTATGCTATCTTTTTATCTTGGATCTAGAGCATAATAATATAAAACCGTGAGGTAATAATAATTCAAGTTACTCTTTTAATCTTCAATTAATTCAATTAATGTAGTATTTAAGCATTTCTTTTACTTACTTTGCAAACAAGTTACCTAACGTTTTTTATAAACGGTTTTTTTCATTATTTAAAAACAAATTTACTTTGTATTCTTAATACGGAGCGGGATCCCGGGAAATTAAAAAAAAATTTCCTGCTTTCCCGGGAATCGAAAAACTCCGGGGAAAAAACTCTAGACAGAATAAAAGAACATAAGACATTCAGAAAACGAAATTTCTTTAAAGTGCAGTTTTTCGCTGGGGAAAAAGATAATCGCTTAATGAAAAAACGGCCATAAGAGAGCACTTTTTGTTTTCGTGTTACTTGAACTTTTTTTTTTTAATTCACTAGTTAATGACTGCCTTTTGCCCCTAAGTGTGTCGGTGGAGGGTATCAAAAATTCGTTACAGCCGAATATAGCACTCTAACTTGTTTTCTGTTTGAATTATTTTTTAATGTGTTAAATCTTTTTTAATAAGATGATGCAGGGTATGTAAGAAGGCACTCTTACTTGTTATTTCCTAATATTCAAATTCAGGCTTCTAAAGGCCCAAATACACTTGGCAAATGCTTGTCCAGCCGGCGAATTCATCGTGTACGTGTGCTTGACGTAATATTCGCCGTCATATCTAAATTTTTTGATTTTCCATCCAGCATCGTCGGTGTGACACATACAAACACATTTTCACTAATACTACCACAATGCTTGATGAGTATTTTGATCAATGTATTTGGGCCTTAAAACATAAATAACAGAACGGTGTTGTTTGTTAAAAAAAAAGATTAATATGGTATTATAACGCAAAAAAAGTTTTAAAAGAATTTTAGCAGAATTTATATGCAAAAAAAAAAAAAACAAGCCATGAATGTGTTATAAAAAAATATTGCTTCTTAGATGTCATTTTCAACAGCAGCAAAATTGTTTTTGCTTTGGATTATTAAAGAAACATGAATTGCAAAAAAAAAAAATATGCGAAATATTTCCATTTACCGTTCACAGGTCGTTGCTGCTCTCAATTCGTCCATACCCCTTCAGATTACATTCTACGAAAAACCAAATTGATTAAACAAATTTCACTTTAACATTTTCTAACACCTGTCATTTATTTTAATTATTGTTAGCGTTAGAAAAACATTCCTATCATTTAAAAACCCGTGTAAATTAAGACAATTTATGTCATCTTACGTATTCATTTTTTTTTTTTAATTTACGAAGAAAATTGTTAATTTGCCTTTAGTTGTTGTATTTTATTATTATTTTTTTTCACCATAAATTTATTTTACTTATTTTTGTGTTTGTTGTAAATATTTAGCTAAGATTTATTGTTTATTTTCATAAAAACGATATTCTCTAGCACGAATTATAGTCACTGCTATGGACTTGTTACGATCGAATAGCAAAAAAAAAAAAAAAAAAAAGATTAATGACATTTCAATTTACATGCTGCTAAATTTAAGTGTTATTTAAGTAAAAATTAAGCAGTAAAAGTTAATAAAATTTAAAAGTACAGCTGGATTTAACAAGTAGGAATACTTGATTAGACTAGGCCGAATCTAATATACCCTTCACAATGGTGTGACTAGAACAGAAAGTTGTATAAATAAATTAATATTTAGAAAAGTTATAACTTGCACCGACCGACGAAAAACTCTTTATGTATCGGGTGGTTTTTTAGCCATTATCTTTTTGGCAACACTGGTTTAAACAGCTGACGCACGTTTCATGTTTTGTTTCACTGTCAAACATCTTCAGTTTGGTCTATAATTTAACCATGAATCGTCTTACAAACGAACAACGCTTGCAAATTATTAAATTTTATTATCAAAATGCGTGCTCTGTTAAGAAAGTTCATCGCGCGCTTCTTCCATTTTATGGTCAGTTTAATCGACCCACTGAAGCGGCTATTCGGGCTATTGTGACTATATTTCGCACCAAATTTACATTGTTGGACATTAAACCACCAACACGCTTACGTAGAGTGCGAAGTGAAGAAAATATTGCAGCTGTATCGGCGACTGTTAATGATGACCATCAGTTATCGATTCGTCGCTGTTCGGAGCAATTGGGCCTCTGTTACTCAACAACGTGAGATGATATCCAACTTTTTTTTTTGCCCAAAATGCAAGAGCTTGGCTTGCATGACATGTGATTTCAACAAGACGGTGCCACAGGCCACACAGCACGCTTAACCATGGACTTAATGAGAGGCGAGTTCGGTGAACATTTTATTTCACGTTCTGGACCGGTCAATTGGCCGCCTAGATAGTAAGATTTAACGCATTTAGATTATTTTTTGTGGGGCTTAAAGCTCATGTCTATACACACATGCCCGCTTCAATTGACGCATTGGAAGACAACATTGAAGCATTTATTCATGAGATACCGGTCGAAATGTTGGAAAGAGTATGCCAAAATTGGACTAAGCGGATGGACCATTTAAGGCGCAGTCACGGTCAACATTTGCATGAAATAATCTTCAAACATTAAATTATATGGACAGTACTATCGTTTCAAATAAAGATTTCATGCATTTTCCTGCATTTTATGTGTTTTTTTTTAACTTTCCTAAAGATCTTAAAAAATCACCCGATACAAGTCCTATTCATGTTTTTCGCCCACGTTGACTCCTTTTCCTGAAATCTGGACTCATTCCTTAAAAAAGCGTAAATATAACTCTCTGTTTAACGATATCGAACGTCATCGTTCGCATAGAAAATTACATTAGAGACAAAAACAAACTTCAGAGAATGTTCGAATTTTGTTTTTGTTTTAAATGTAATTTTCTATGCGAACGATAACGTTCGAAATCCATGAACAGGCTGTAAATTCTGCTAAGAAGTTAACATTATTCTGTTAGCTTAACAGAATGTGTCTAGGCTCACAATTTTAAAATTTTAGTACACACGTTGCCATTTGCAATTAAAGAAATGAATTAATACGTAAAACTCAAAAAAGATAAATCTCTAGATAAATCTGTAGATAAATAAAATCGAGGCAAATGAGTTAAAACACGTCAAACCATCACGAAAAAATGGCATTTTCGGCATCAGCACCTCCGATTTGAATGAAATTCAACACAAATGTTATATGTAATTGGACTTAAACAAAACATAAATTTCAGACCCCACATTCTTTCGGCATCCGAAATATGACGTCATAAAAATGTGAAAAATGTTTAAAAAAACACAAAAGTCTCCTTACAAAAGGGGATAGAACTCTTGAACTACGCAAGATAATTTAGTTTTTTTGGTATCGTTTTAAAGGTGAAAGTGCACCCTTTAAAATGACATGCATATTGTGTTTTTCTAAGAAAAGGTCAAAGGTAAATTTTTGGGGTCTTGAGTTCAAAGGTCCATATCTAGAAAAGTATATTTTTTAAAATTCTTAAAAAAATATATGTTAAGTATTATACCCTCTTCAACATTTGCAGAAAATTTAATGGTGGAGACTCGATTGGTGTCAGAGTTATATACCAAAACGTGATTCTAAGTATGTTTTGTGTTCAAAAATCCCTTGTTGTTGTTGTATTTAATTTATTTTTTTCAGTATATCTGGAGAACGGCAAGAGCCAAAGTTTCCAAATTTAGTACTGCAAATGTTGAAGAGGGTATAATACTTAACATATATTTTTTTAAGAATTTTAAAAAATATACTTTTCTAGATATGGAGCTTTGAACTCAAGACCCCAATAATTGAGCTTTGACCTTTTCTTAGAAAAACACAATATGCATATCATTTTAAAGGGTGCACTTTCACCTTTAAAACGATACCAATAAAACTAAATTATCTTGCGTAGTTCAAGAGTTCTATCCCCTTTTGTAAGGAGACTTTTGAGGTTTTTTCACATTTTTCTCATCTTTTATGACGTCATATTTCGGAAGCCGAAAGAATCTGGGGTCTGAAAATTTATGTTTTGTTAAAGTCCAATAACATTCAACATTTGTGTTGAATTTCATTCAAATCGGAGGTGATGATGCCGAACGACTTAACGGTTTGACATGGATTCACTCAAATGTTTTTATACAAGAAATTATCTACACGATATTGGTGGCCTTTACGTGAAATTATTCATTCATCAAGTATTTTTTTCCCGAGATTTTATGTCTCGGTGTTCCTGAACATTTTTCTTTTTTTTGTCTGTGTTCTTGGGAATTTAGAGAATGTTAAAAATTAACAAATTTTTTTTACTTTTTATAAATAATGGAAATTGTAAGGATCTTTTTACAGGTTTTGAATAATAATATTATTAATTAATGGTCGGTGTATAAGACCCGTCATAATGAAATATAAAACTTTAATTTTTTAAATCGTTAGCAAGAGTACAACTTCTGAATTAACCACACGGACCTTAAGTTTTATATTTTGACACCTTTAAAATACAAAATAAATAGTTACTGCCAACTGCTTAAAGGCATCATGTCATTAAGAGCAACTATTTTATTTGCTAATTAATTTTCAAATAAATCTTTAAATCTATATCAGTTTCACTAATAACGTGTTATAGTCAGTATCACTCAGTTGCAGTATTTTAATTAATAGCACTTTATCTGATTTATAATTATCGAGACAAAAAAAAAGTCAAAACAAATATTTCATCAACTTAAATGCTTGTTGGCGTTCTACAAAATAAAATAATCTACAAAACAAATCGATTTATTTGGATAAATAAACCAAAAAACAAACTTAATCGCTCGAAACAAAACGCATTAATAACCCCACTTTAGAAAAAACAAACAGTCCCAGCAACAACAATTCAAATTGTCATTAAAAGTTTCCAAACAGAAAAAAACAACTACAAAAACATTAACAAAGTAATAAAAAACAAAAATTTATCAATAAATAAATAAAAAATTTTGTGTATTTTATCCACATGCAAGTGTTGGAGAAACTGTAACAGAAAAAAGGAACCGATCATTTTCGATTGGTGGGATTTTTTTGGCTGTCACTGCATCAGGAATGGGAATTGCGTTACAATTGTTCTTTTTTTTAATTTGATTTTGAACTATTGATTTAAAAATATTACTACTGCGTACTTTTTTTTTCAATAATTTAAAATTCTCAGTTTTTATCGAGAACGATTCGTTTCTCAAAATTTATGTAAAATTCCAAAATATTCTGTTATGAAATATGAACTTTAATAAAAAAGTAAAACTGAGTTCTAAAACATAATAATTGTAGCGTTGTGGCAGTGCAAATAAAACAGTGCACAGGGTGCAAAACATTAGAAGCGATCACTCCTCGTTTCATAATTGAAAATTTTGCATACATTATTTGCTTTGAGCATAGCAAGCATTAGCTTCTTTTTGAAATTAGCTAAAAATTTCATCCGTGAATAAAGTTTTGTTTGATATTTTAAGTTTTACTATTTTACGAATATTTCTTTGAGCAGTCTTCGCTACTTAAAGCCTCCGCGGGAAGTTTTTGTGCCGTGTCTGCTGGCCTAGAACATTGAAAGCATAGGTCTCTACAAAGAATAAAATAAAACTTATCGCTCTTCACCAAATTCATAGAATCAAGTAAACAATTTGTTGATTTTGCACCTATTACCAAAATGATTATATAGATTTCTAAAAATTGTAAAAATTTAAAATTGTGAATATTTCTTTTCAATAAATGATATTTTTAATTTTTATTAAAAACACTACGTGACAATTTTTTGACCAAATGAATTTGACACCGCTGAATCCGAATATGAAGTCAGAATTGTCAAAAGTAGAACAGTTTTCGAGATATTCCAAAATAATCGTAATTTGTGTTTTTAAAAAAGATGCTGTGACTAAAATGCAAATATCCAAAAAACAAAATTTTAGCCTATTTCAATATGAAAATTTTGTGCCCAATAGGAACCAGCAGCCGTATTCTGTAACTCGCTTAGCTAAAGCTAAATCTCGATCGCTAAAATGCCTTAGCGAATGCAAAATTTAACAATTTTGGCGATGGTTTTAAAAGCTTAAGTTAGAGCGAATTAAGTTTTTATGGCGCTGCCAAATCTAACAATGCACGTTACAGTATTGCATTCGTAGCCAAAAATCGCTAAATCAACTTTTTAAATTTTTAGCGATAGAGATTTAGCTTTAGCGAATTACAGAATACGGGCCCAGATCGGTGCAAAAATGACAAAGTTACAGAAGATTAATTGCATTTACCCACAACAAATAAATATACAAAGCTAAATTTTTAGTAACAATAAATATTAACAAGTAAGAGTGCTATATTCGGCTGTGCCGAATCTTATATACCCTTCACCATTGTGGGAGCAGAATACAGAGCAACTAGACAAAAACTAAATTATTTTTACATAATAAATACATATTTATAATACTTTAAGCTTCATTATAAATTAAATCTAAAAAGCAAAAATTGGTTAATATTTTTTTAAATCGTTTTAGAACATAAAAAAATAAAAATTAAAAAAAAAAAATTTTCTTTTTAAAAAACAAGATTCGAACCAGAGAACTCACAGTTTCTAACTTAACACACCCCCTAGCCAACTAAACCATGAAGGAACGTTGTTTGAATATCATTAAAATGAAATATGGCCCGTTTAATGTTCACTGTGTTGAGTTGTAATTACTTTTGATGTTTTTGTTCACCACAATAGCAAAGTTGTAAACCATAAAACTTATTTCAGTTGTGAACCGAAATATGGAAATATATTCACCAAAATAGTTTGTGGCATGTAAGTATGCGTGTTTGTTTTGTTTTATCTTTTTGGGGAGTTCTTAAGTAGCAAAAAAACACAAAAATTCCTAGTTTCGATTTGTTAAAATAATTTCGTTAAATAGATGAAATAATAAAGAAGGATGATAACGAAAATCATATTGAGCATTATGCTAGTATATGTAAACAAATGTGAAAGGGGGAACTTCGCTTTTCATAAGGACCCAGAATATATATACTTTATAGGGTGTAGGATCAATATTGTAGAAATTACAAACGGAATGACAAAGTTATATACACCCTTTTACCTTCGGTGAAGGGTATAAAAAAAATAATTTTTGGGATTGCAGTATTTTGATCATAACTTAGCCATTTTTAAACCGATTTAAAAGATTTAAACGTGTTAAGGCAGAAATTTACCATTTACTTGAGCTATACAGTTTGGACTCGGGAAGATCTATGATTCCCGAAAATGGGTATTTAAATAAAAAACATTTTATTTTGGCCATAACTTTTTTGCATCTGAACCGATTTTTCCGAAATTTTCAGAAAATATTTTCTACTTTTGATATATAAGGTGTAACCATCGGTCATATAACAGTGCACAAATTCCGGTTTTTATGAAGTTGTGTGTACCTAATTTGGAAACTTTGGCTTTTGCCGTTCCCCAGATATACAGCAAAAAGTAATAAAAATACAACAACCACAAGGGATTTTTGGAAAAAATTAGAGGTAGTCGTAGTTTTTTGCTAATATCTCAGCCATTTGTGGACCTATCTGGCTGAATTTCAATATCAAAATTATAATAAGAATACCTGACAGAAAGATACCCCAAGCAAGCTCCCATCATATCTGGGGGCTTCGGAAAACCCATTTCAACAGACAGACGGACAACCAGCTTTGAACTTCGCTTTTCATAAGGACCCAGAATATATACACTTTATAGGGTGTAGGATCAATATTGTAGAAATTACAAACGGAATGACAAAGTTATATATACCCTTTTACCTTCGGTGAAGGGTATATTTTTACAAAGAATTGTTGTTGCAGTGTTATACACAATGTGTAACACAAGTGTAATACACATACCCCAAGATCACATTAAAAAAGTGTGTATTTTTTCTAATATCATGTAGCTGCATCTATTTTCATTGCTCGTGACAGCGGCACTACAGGACAGTATAGATTTTGAAAAATTATCACGGATTTTAATGTGTGTTCAAATGGAATTGTACATGCCTCTACCTTGCAACTGACGTTTTAGATCTCACCCTTAAACAGTTTTTAAAGTTTTCTTAAGAACTGAAATTTATTAAAAGAATTTGGATAAAAAAAGGCCAACATTAACACGCATATTAAAGGCAACCAATTCTTATAAAACTCAAAATATATGTATGAAGAAATTTCTTAGTACATAAATAGTCTCAATTTACCAAATAACTTGATTTTTTTTTAATGTTTTTAAAGCGATCTGGAAAGCTGTTTTAATTATCGAGAGATTCAAATTAACCAGTTTGAAGTTGTTGGTAGTCGACTGTGGTTGAAAGTTTCCATAATGAGTTTTTTTTTTTTTGAATATTTCAAACTATATCGAGCCCTTACCGCGAAAATAACGTAAGCGACATAATTTAAAAATTTTCGTTTTTTTTTAATGTATGACTTTATTGGCAACACTTGCATCATCTCCTAAAATGTCATGGTCAAATAGCAAGAACAATTTTATTGTAAGCGTCAAATTTCATAAAAAATGTATATGAAATAAAATAAAAAAAACTCTGTCCTGTAAAATTTTTGGCGCTTATGTTATTTTCGCGGTTAGGGGTCGATATGATAAGAAATCCATCCCAAGTTCGTCAACGAAAATACAAGCTGCGATCTTTCTGGATTCTGGACAGTATGAACTAATTCCAAAAAGTTTAAAACAATAGTATTGACATGTTCTAAATAGTAGTTTTCCTATAAATAAATTGATAGAAAAACAGAAATTAAATTTTCCAACCCTGGACTGCAATATTATTATTAATAATACTCAAATCGCAAAAACAACGAAAATGTTGTAAGCAATATAAAAAAAATCAAATTGTTTAAACACGATTTCAGCGTGATAATTTAGCCACCCCCTTAAAAATAAAATAACAAAATTCAAAATAAAAAAAGAAAACGTAACAAAATTTTATGACCAACAAAAAAAAAAAAAAAAAATCCACAAGAAATATTTTTCTTCATTTAATTTATAAAAATCCAAATGAAATGTATTAAATAAATGGGAAAATAATGATAAAAGTGATTTGTATTGTGGTCGTGCTGATGCCAAAAACAAATAGCAATTTAATGTTTGGATTCTTGCAAGGGTATTTAAGTTTGTCAGTTGGTCTGTCTTAATCGAAATAATGGTACGCGTAGTAAATTAAAAGGGCAAAACATGAATTTACAATATTTCAATCAAAATTTTGGGGCTAGTGCTCTTTTCTAGTGTGAAAATTCAGAAATTTATAAAAAGGAATTTAGGCTAAAATAATCTTCGTCGGGACCATCAAAAATTATAAATTGAAATTTTAAGGGTGTTTTTTTAGCTGCAACGGAACTCAAAATAATAATAGAAGAAAGAAATATTATTTGAATGAATTTTTTTTAAGACCCGGTAGCAAACACTTTCATTTAACTTAGATTTTGCTTATTTAGTACCCCCATCATATTTTCACATTTTTATAGAAATGTATGTACCGAATGAAACCAAATTTACAACAGATTTTTCTCAACTTATAAATTTTCTTAAAGTAGACAAATTTTTAACATACGATATTTCATCTTTCCATAATACAGTCAAATCCCAATAATTCCTACCCCGATAAATCGTAATTCCCGATAATTCGTAATAAACTGTCGGTCCCTTGAAAAATCTCGTTAATTCGTAAAATTTCCATACATTTTGGTCCCCTCGCTAATTCGTAATTTGTTTTTTTAATAAAATCTTCTTAACCTCTTATAAATCGTAATTGTTTGCTAACTACCTCTTATAATTCGTAATAAAAACAACAGAAACATGGAAAGAATGATTTTTTGTTTACCGCTATTTTTTTTTGTGTGGTTTTTGCTTGTGTGTGTGTTTATTTTCTTAAGATCAGTTTGTTACATGATTTTTTTAATATATAATTTTTAACAATTGCCTTTTACGTTTTTTTTTATCGTTTTAGAAAATAAATTGAAAAACCCCGTTAATTCGTATTTATTTTATTTTACCCCGTTAAATGGAAGCCCCGCTAAATCGAAAACTCCTATAATTCGTAAAAAATATCCGGTCCCTTGCGTTTACGAATTTTCGGGGTTCTACTGTAACTTCTTAAGTGTTGCCGATTGTGTATATGGGGACAGAGTTGTGTTGTGGTCTAAAAAGTATAATTTGTTTTGAAAGTCGAATACAAAATATATGTTTTCCATCCCTGTTACACAACTGCTACATCAAATAATTAAAGTAAATCACTTGAAGTTACATTTGGCAAACTTCAACAATGGATTTTTGTAAAATGGCAAACACGCATAATTCCAATAAATCACTTAGATGGGATGCTATTTTTGCTTGAGTTGTTAAAGGGTTTACCTACTTCGCATGGCTTTTTGTATCATGACCCTGCAAAAATTCAACGTCATGCTTGTTCACTTAAGCAAAAACATCAACATTGAGCCTTAAAACTTATGATCTTTGGCAAGTATTCGAGAAATTTACTCTTTGCCACATTTTTTCTTTTATACTGACACGAGTTTGTTGTATTGACCCACCAATAAAATATTTTTTTGTTCTTAATAAATATTTAAACAAAGGCAATAAACTTCTTCAAATGCGATTTTCTTTAAATACAATAACACCCTTGTTTAAAAACTTTTATAGAACGTTTGTTAAATTAAAAAAATATTTTTATGCATACAAGCATAAATATTTACGCCTGTATTTATAAAAATTTATCAATTTCAAAAAGGTTTACAAAACAAATTTTTTATGAAAATTCTCCTTAATAAACGTTTGTTAAATTTAATAATCATTTTTAAATACGGGGGTTAGGCTTTAATAATTTTAATGCAGAAAGAAACTCAATAATAATTTTTGCAATATTTCGTTCTAGACAAAGTGTTTTTGTTTAAAATTTCAACAAAATTTCATTTGCGTTGTTTATTTATATAAACAAAAATAATAAAAATAAATAATAAAAGAAATACCAAAAAAAAAAAAAACAAAAAAATTTTGTATATTTTAAAAATGTCTTAGGACCTGAAAATAAATACGTCATTAAAACTAAAAAAATAAAAGGAAAGACGTATTTATCTAAAAAAAAAAAATAATTATATTATCCAAACTTATTTGCAAACCGCTTTTGTACCCGCACCACAGTACTGGAAAGGGTATTATGGGTTGGTGCTTATGTGTGTAACGCTAAAAATATTCTTACTTCACCGTTTAGTATACCGATCGACTCAGGATCACTTTTTGAGCAGATCTTACGATGTTCCACCGTCCGTCCTGGTTGTCTGTCCATGTTAACTTTATGCGCAAAGTTCATGTTGCAATTTTGTAGATAATTTAATGAAATTTGGTACACAGGTACTAATTGTCACAAGTACCTTTGTATGCGACTTGAAAATTTCAAATGGTCCCAATACAAACTTCTTTACGGAAAAGAGTCTTTGTGCCCGTAAACCATCTAATTATGTTGATATTTGGATTAAATTTGGCCCAAAAATATCTTATTGCAACATAAGTCGTCTTACCAATCTATATATATACATATAAATAAGTTGCTTTGCTTTAGTAGTTGATGTTCTTCTGTAATGCGTGAACCGATTTTGCTGTTTGTATCAACGGTATTCAAATGTGTATTGGTTCATGAGTTATACCCTGCAAATAATAGGACCAGTCCAAACACGCGTGTAAAGAGTTGTCCAAAAGGGACCAGGACTAGTCCAAAACTAACCCAAACGTATGGAAAAACCTGGTCTATTTAACATGTGACGAAGGAAGTCGGTGAACCTCGTTTCCATCTACACCATGGATGCATTGATTAGGTTATTTAGTATTATATTTTTTTATTATTATTATTCTATTATCTGTGTCATTATTATTTTTTATTATTATTTAATATGATTACTGTTTGTAAATAGATATAAGACAAAAATTAAATTGAATTTGAATTTACTAACGGCCGTTTATGGCGACCTCTAGTGGTAGCCAGGTTACTCGAATTGCCATATGAGACCCCCTAGCGGCGCGTAGCAGTCAACACATGCCGAACAGATGGGCTAAACAGCTGATCCAAACAGATGGGCAGATGCAGCCACCATGTACTTATGACGGCCGAAAAGTATAAAAGCAGAGCAAAAATGAAAATCGGGATCAGTCGGTGTTGAACGCAGTGGTTGGTAAGTGGTAATTTACGGTGGTATCCCGCTGTGAATTTTTGGTAGTTTTGGTTGTAGTGGTGTTTGTGTAGAACTAATTGAAGTTCCGTGGTTATCCCGCAGGCTGCAATCTAGTGCTACACCAACATTATTAGCAGAGCGTAGTAGTGTGCCCGTGGTCATCCCGCAGGTATAAGACTACGAGTCACTTGACACAACGTTTCCGTGGTCATCCCGCAGATTCGTGTGTGTCTGGTGGCTTCACTGGGCCTCAGTTTGTGTGTGACGTTTGTGTGGGATGAATTGAACTCCCGTGGTTATCCCGCAGGTTTTCCAATTTAGGCCTACCCCAGCGTCGAACGCCGAGCGTAGTAGTGTTCCCGTGGTCATCCCACAGGTATACGTCTACGAGCAACGCAACGAGTCCGTGGTTATCCCGCAGATTTGCTGTCGTTTGGTGACTTCGCTAGGCATAAGTAGAGCGCGTACACTACATACCTATCACTGGCTGCAGAGGCGAGCGAGCCGATCGTACGACCAATTCCCCGTTCGTGTATCCTGGGTGTCGTGTCAAACCGTAGAATCCGTTTATTAGTTTTTTTTTTTTATATAAATAATAAATAAAGTGTGCTTTCTAAAATCAAATCGTTGGTGGCGTGTTTTTTTCCTTTAAAGAGGTTACGAACAAATTACAAATTCACTGTAAAGTGAACCCTGGATAACCGGCGAGTTATACCCCAGCCAAGAAGGTTCGTTACAGTTGGCGCCCGAGCAGGGACCTCTTTAAAGAAACACTATCGGTCAAATTCGGTAATCGCGTGAGTCGCAAAACGGAAAAAACGAAAAGTAAAAAAATGATGAACCACACTATCGGGGAAAAAGCGCTCGAAGCTCTTAAATCAGCAGGACATACCACCTTCCCAAATGCGAATCTGACGAGCAGTAGGAGTAGTCTAATGGACCAGATACAAAAGTGGGGCCTATCCTACAATGGCTGCGGCGAACCTCTGGCTTTCATTGAACGGGTGGAGGAACTGGCAGAAATTTATGGGGTCATATTGGACCACCTACCCCGAGTTATGCCAGCATTTTTGTGTGAACGAGCTCTAGCATGGTATCGAAACAACAACGCGCACTGGGAAGTATGGTCTTCTTTCCGAACAGATTTTCTGTCCTTCTTCCTTCCTACCCGGTACTTTGAGCGGCTGGATGATCAGATTCGAGCCCGGGTGCAACAACCGGAGGAGCCATTCAAGGACTATGTGTTAGACATCCAAACCCTGATGCGGCATGCAGGATTAACAGTAGACCAGAAGCTACAACGAATCTTTCAGAACGCCCAGGCGAAATATAAATTATATATTAGGCGAAAAGATTTCGGGTCCCTTGCCGAATTGATACGTATGGCAGAGGACCTGGAGAGTATACCAGGCGTAACCCCACCTGCCCCGGAATGTATAGCCACTCCCACAAGATGGTCCGGGAACGGGCAGACAATCTGTTGTCACAATTTCGAAGAACAGGGTCACTACGCAAATCGCTGCCCTAGGCCCGAAGCTGGGAAATGCCAACGGGAGTCAACGCAATTAAAGATGGTCGGCCTTCCCGCAACAAAAATTACCTCCTCCACCAACGTGACCGGCCTGCAACGCGAGGAAACGCAGGTAACGGCCACGATTCTAATAAACAACAGTGCCATTAAAGCTGTGGTGGACACCGGCGCTAGCAGAAATTTCATCCACCAAAATGTCCTCCGACGTCTTACACCATCCCCCTCGTATCACCAGGAAGATCTGGAAATAGTGCTAGCCAATGGAACCGTGTGCTGTGTCTCAAGATCCATAGAGCTATCGACAGTATTTGGAAATAAGACGAGGAAGTGTCAGTACCTCGTGATGCCCAATGCGAGTGAAGAGGTCATCTTGGGACTTGAGTTCCTTCGGAAGTTCGGAACGAGCATACAAATTGCCGGCCTGACGCTGAACTGCTCTAGTGATGAAGCTGGAACACAAACCCTCAGCTCGCAGCCCGTGCTTAGTCCCGCAACATGCGGGAAGGTAATTGTAGTCCATAAACAACAGACCGAGCCAATGACAACGGATGCATGGTCTCGCCAGCCACGTGAGAACGTCAACCTGGCCACGTGTGAGGCTATCCCCCCCATCCAATGCAAATGGCTCGACAGGCTGGTTCGGAAGGTGCACGAGAACCCGGCAAAGTACGCCGATTACGCACTAATTAACAACCAGCTCTACCGGAACTTCCCACGACAGATGAACGACGAGAACAGTACGCCTTTTAAGCTATGTGTGGCCTCTCAACACAGGACGCGCGTCCTAGAGGAAAACCACAATAATCCCACAGCCGGGCATCTGGGGGTGCGGAAGACGACCCTACGGGTTGCCAGTCGATACTACTGGCCAGGAATGTCCCGAGATGTTAGAAAGCATGTAAGACATTGCCAGTTCTGTCAACAATTTAAGGTGAGTCAACAGAAGCCGGCGGGTGAAATGTTGACCAAAATCCCAGAAATCATGTTGGCCCTCAACTCGAGTGTTTCAGAAACCACGGGATATTCGCCGGCGTTCCTTAACCAAGGTCGAGAGCCTCTGCTGTCACACACCCTGTGCGATGAGGTCATTAGGGGAACAGGGGCGAAGCCAGCCATCCCAAAAGAACGACGGATTTTTGAGATGGTACGCCGTAACCTAAACCAAGATTCACAGAATCAGAAAACGTACTGCAACCTAAGGCGGCGACGATGGCAGCCGGGGATCGGTGACTCAGTGTTACTGCGACAACATCCATCGTCCAAGGCCACAGAGAATTATGCTGCCAAGTTAGCCCAATCATTCCACCATGGAAAGAGTCCAAGTAGAGGTCCTGCCGTGAGACGAAGTCAACGGCCCGTGACGAAGAGGGGATGTGTGACGAAGGAAGTCGGTGAACCTCGTTTCCATCTACACCATGGATGCATTGATTAGGTTATTTAGTATTATATTTTTTTATTATTATTATTCTATTATCTGTGTCATTATTATTTTTTATTATTATTTAATATGATTACTGTTTGTAAATAGATATAAGACAAAAATTAAATTGAATTTGAATTTACTAACGGCCGTTTATGGCGACCTCTAGTGGTAGCCAGGTTACTCGAATTGCCATATGAGACCCCCTAGCGGCGCGTAGCAGTCAACACATGCCGAACAGATGGGCTAAACAGCTGATCCAAACAGATGGGCAGATGCAGCCACCATGTACTTATGACGGCCGAAAAGTATAAAAGCAGAGCAAAAATGAAAATCGGGATCAGTCGGTGTTGAACGCAGTGGTTGGTAAGTGGTAATTTACGGTGGTATCCCGCTGTGAATTTTTGGTAGTTTTGGTTGTAGTGGTGTTTGTGTAGAACTAATTGAAGTTCCGTGGTTATCCCGCAGGCTGCAATCTAGTGCTACACCAACATTATTAGCAGAGCGTAGTAGTGTGCCCGTGGTCATCCCGCAGGTATAAGACTACGAGTCACTTGACACAACGTTTCCGTGGTCATCCCGCAGATTCGTGTGTGTCTGGTGGCTTCACTGGGCCTCAGTTTGTGTGTGACGTTTGTGTGGGATGAATTGAACTCCCGTGGTTATCCCGCAGGTTTTCCAATTTAGGCCTACCCCAGCGTCGAACGCCGAGCGTAGTAGTGTTCCCGTGGTCATCCCACAGGTATACGTCTACGAGCAACGCAACGAGTCCGTGGTTATCCCGCAGATTTGCTGTCGTTTGGTGACTTCGCTAGGCATAAGTAGAGCGCGTACACTACATACCTACCACTGGCTGCAGAGGCGAGCGAGCCGATCGTACGACCAATTCCCCGTTCGTGTATCCTGGGTGTCGTGTCAAACCGTAGAATCCGTTTATTAGTTTTTTTTTTTTATATAAATAATAAATAAAGTGTGCTTTCTAAAATCAAATCGTTGGTGGCGTGTTTTTTTCCTTTAAAGAGGTTACGAACAAATTACAAATTCACTGTAAAGTGAACCCTGGATAACCGGCGAGTTATACCCCAGCCAAGAAGGTTCGTTACAAACATTACGATGTCCTAGGAGAGGACCATATAACCCACCTTTGGACAACTTCGTTTAAAAACGAAAGCATGTCGTTAAAAAACGAAGACATGTCGTCTCACTACAAACACTTTTTAACAATGACATGGTCCATGCTTGCATTACATCGGACCAGTCCATGGAGTAGTCCATTTTATCAAAATGGATCAGGTGGTCCAATTTTATTTGCAGGGTAGCCATTCCGAAACATGTATTTTTTTGCATGGAATTTTTTTTAAATTTGACTTAATATTTTGAAAAACTAAAATTCAATTAGTTTTTAAATTCATTACAATTCGATTTTAGTCAAACCATTACTTTAATTTAGCTACTTAGGTATTGTAAATCACATCTTCATGAGTAATAGCCATTTAAGTGAACACTGCTTCCATTTCGAAACATGTATTTCTCCCACATGTAACGTTTCAAAAACATCTGGAACGGCAAAATTATTGAAACGTTGCGGTATCAATATTCGCGATGAATAAACTATGGCGAATAAGAAATCTGTTGAAGCATTGGAAAGAACAATGAAAGACCTTCGAGGTAATTCAGAGTTGGTTGGTCGTGCCTTGATTTTATTGTCAGGCGATTTTAGGCAAACATTGCCCGTCATTTCTAGATCGACAGCTGCCGATGAAATTAACGCTTGCTTAAAGTCTTCATGCTTATGGAGATTTGTAAAAAAAATTAAACTCACTACTAACCTTCGTGTTCAGTTGCAGAATGATCCATCTGCTGATAAGTTCTCGAAGCAATTACTGGAAATTGGGAATGGTGCAATGCCTGTTAATGACACTGGATTGATAACTTTGCCAAATGATTTTTGCCATTTCGTACAATCAAAAGTGGAATTCATTGAACGGTTAAGTGACAGAGCAATTTTAGCGGCAAAGAAAAAAGTTTTTAGTGAATTAAATATGGCAATTTTAGCGGCAAAGAAACAAGTTTTTAGTGAATTAAATATTAAATAAATATGCCGAAATGCTTTCGTACAAGTCTGTGGACAATGTTAACAATGTAGAAGATGTTGTGAGTTATTCCACAGAATTTTTGAGTTCGTTGGCTTTACCCCGTTTGTGTAATGGCACAAGAGTTGCTATTAAAAGGTTGATGGCTTATGTAATTGAAGCAACTATTTACACTGGAAAATTAAAAGGCGAATATGTATTCATTCCACGCATCCCAATGATTCCGTTTGATATGCCATTTGAATTCAAACGACTTCAGTTTCCTGCTCTGCTTGGGTTTGCGGTTACTATTAATAAGGCGCAAGGCCAATCATTAGGAATTTGTGGAGTGAATTAAGAGTATCCAGTTTTCTTACATGGACAGTTGCATGTAGCCTGTTCGCGCGTTGGCAAACCAAAGGTTTTGTATATTTACACCGAAAATGGAAAAACAAGAAATGTTGTGTACCAGAGAGCATTACAATAAAAATAATTTATCACTGATTTAAATGAATTCGAATTGATTTCTTAGTTTCTTTTTTGTACTACGAAGTGTTGGAAATAATATATAATTTGTCAGCGAACACTTTTATAATAGCTGCTGTGACATGGCAACATATTGTACTTGTTTGTCCAATAGTGACCATGGGTCCCATTTAAAACTCTCTTCAAATCGCTTGAAGGTGAATAAATCTCATAGATGTTGATATTTAGATTATATTCTGTACACAGGTCTTATATGAATACGAGCCCTGTAACAAAATATTGTGTTGGCGGGTTCCTGGTACACGCCATAATACCCTGTAAGAAATGTGTCGTAATATACTGTGGTATAGGGTATCAAATGGTCGGTCTTAACCGACTATACTTGTTTGCTTGTTTAAAACAAATAGTTGTGTCTGGTTTTAAAAGTCGAGAACAAATTTGTATAGTCATTTTAAAATTTCTAGTATGTAAATTATAAAAATTAACGTTTATTAAACCATAAAATAAACATAAACTAGTCTGAATAATTTGACGATAATGAAGAAAGCAAAATCCAACAACATTGGGAACTACTGCACACTCGTTCGGTTTTCAACTTGTTAGTTAATTTAAATTGTGTGAATTTTCTTGGAACCTCTTTAAAACACAACCGAATTCAAAATACATTTTTGTGTGTGTTTCATTTTTTCTTTTCTGCTTATAAAAAAATGAACAGTTGAATAATAAATAATTATGTTCCATTGATAATAGAATTATAAGAAAAAAAAAACTAAAAATAAAAACACAAATAAATACAAAACAACTTGTTTATTCCATAAAACTTGAAAAACAAGGCGTGCAATGTTTAATTTGTTTATTAAACAACAAATAACAAAAAAAAATTATCAAAATAAAAACAAACCAGACTAAGTTGATAAAAAAATTTAAAACACTTTTAAACAAATTCTATAGGAAATTATTACTTTTTTTTCTTAAATAATTTGTTTGTATAGTTTCGGCATTAAGATAAATTATGAATGACACTTTTTGATTTTGATTAAATTTATTACGTTGAATTAAAACACACACGCACACATTTTTAAAAACAATTTCTATTTGTTTTGGGGTTTTTTTTTGTGATTTTATTGGACTAAAACTTTTTTTTTACTTTTGCTTGAATTATTTCAATTTATTATTTATGTTAATACAAACATTTTTTAATGGCATTTATTAATTATTTATAACGAAATGTTTGAATTATTTGTTTAATTTTTATTTGGTTTAGTTTTTTATTAATGAATAATGGGAATTACTTTTAATTTTTTATTTATAAATTTCATCAATTAAAGCTAATTTTTTTTCGTTTGTTTATTTAATATTATAATTATTTTTATAAATTCTATAAATTGCAGGAGTTGATTTTTATTTGTAAGTTTTTTATAATTTTATTTGCACTTTTTTAAACAATTTTCATTCTTGAAACTGCATAATTTTTATTTATATTTTTTATAAAATTCTGTACATCTAAATTAAAAAATTTTCGGTTTAAAAAGAATATTTTTTTTATTTACAAAATACAGTCAAATCTTCCAAATCATATCCCAGTACGTAACGTTTCGAGTCAATACAATTTTCTTAACAACTTTTGAAAGTTCATTGCAAAAGTGAAGTCTTTATTTATCTTTTAAATTTTTCAATTGGTTTTAAAAATTAATTCTAATAATTAAATCATCTTCGATGCTATACAAGGGAATTTTTTAAAAGTTTAAAGTAAATATTGTCTAAACAATTAGCAGTTAAATTTTGAAATATTTATCATTTATTTGCAATATTAGAAAAGAAAAATCATCAGAAAATGTGAAACTTTAAAGGAAAGCGATTATAATCGTTGTCGCAATTAATCGCACAAGTTATATTATGCGATCATGCTAACAAGAGACGTTTAATGCTGGTTTCTATAGATTCCGATTTTTATTTTATTAAAATTACGATGTGTTCTCTAAACAAAAAGCCTTAACCCTTGAATGCATAACCGTGTACCCGTGAGTCCACGAACGATTTTAACTGTCTGATAACAAAGTATTACAATATTGGATCTAGAAAATTATAGTCTTTTTGTGACATACTTTTCAAAGCCAACAAATTTTGAGTAATTTTGACCCCAAGTGCATTGAAAGGCTAATCTCCATTTTTTTCTTAAGTTTCATATATATCCGCACAAAACTATACAATGTTTCGCTATCTTTCCCTTGGAAATTGCAAAGATGTCAAAGTTTGACCTTTGACCTTCATGATTTTAGCGTAAGTGTTTTCCGATTTAGTTAATCCTTTAGAGAATGTTAAAAATTATCTGGACTATAATAATCTAAATAAGTGTAACATAAAATTCATAACAGTAAAGAAATTGGGCTCATTCGCAAAATAAAAGGCCAAAAAGTTACTTTTTCCCGAAAATTGCCAAATTTAAATCGCAGGTACGGAAAAACTATGTGAGGTATTGGCATAATTTTTTCATATTTTTATTCCTTATTATATCCCCAATAGATGCCACTGTGATGATACCAAAATTAGGAAATTTGTTTAACAAAATTTTTATAAATTTGAAAATGAAGTATCGAAACTGCCGTTAGAAAAATAATTTTTTTTTGGTCATACCTGCTAATAGATGAACGTTATCTACGAAGACAAAAACTAATATACAAGTATATATGGGTATATTTTAAGTAAAAATTTGAACTTTTTTAAATATTTCTCAAAATAAGTTAATTTTATTGCTAAATTTCTTGTTCAAGCCGTCTGAGACAAGTTAATGGTCTGGGGAAATTTTAATAACTTAAAAATTTTGTAACCAAATTTTGTTTTTTATATATATGTATATTACTGGAACGACAATTTCATACACATTTCGATTCTTTTAGCCTAATTTTTTGCGAAACAAAGTCTTTTGATGAAAAGAACATTCCTAGGGGGAGTTACGATACAATTTCGCAAATATTAAAAATAAGGCGCACACTAATTTATATTAACCCTTTTATTTTTAAAACTCTTCACCTCACTTTTAAAATACTTTCATACAAATTTCTCAACGCAAGGTAAAAGTATTTACAAAAAACCTCCAACACGTTACCAAACACGACTACAATTTTTATCTTTAACTATCCGAGCCTTAGTTACATTGTTAGGAAACAGAACACAGTCTCTTGCGGGAATCCAATCTACAACGCTCTGACTAATAGACTTGTTCACTACCAACTTGTCTACCATGGCACCCGCGCTTTCTGACTATTTTTAAGTCGATTTGGTGAAAAAAATCTTTTTTTTTAAGATTTTAAATTACTAAGTTTTACTTGGCATTAAAAATTGTACTTGTATTTTGAATCAAAGTATCTCAAGTGTGAAATTTAAATTGTTAAGTGATTTATAGCGCAATTTTTTTTTGAAGCTTCAGTTAAATATGGTTGTCTATTTCCATAAAAAAACGTTAATTTTTATTGGCGCTGCGAAATATGGCCCCAGGAAATTGACCCCAAAATTGGGGCTAGTTTTCATAATGCAGTATTGCCCCATTTTTTTAATGAAAAATTACCCCAAAAAAATTAAAAATAACCCTAAAAATAAAATGAAATATGACCCTAAATTTGGGGTTATTCTTCATTATGAAAAATCACCTCAAAATTTATGATGAATTTGAACCCCAAAAAAGAACACAAAGAAAGTTACATTAAACATTTTCGGTGGAGTTCATATGCCCGAAACTAAAAATCCCAAATTTAGAATCCCGATTTCAAAATCCGCATAATTATACAGTTTTGGTTTTAAAAATCGTACGATTGATAGCATAGTTGGGCTTTCGACCATGCGCAAGGATTTTTTTTCTATAACGAACACTGGCTTCACTTTTTAGCCGGCCTTCGGCCGGGCGCAAGGATTTTCTTCTCTACGGTATAACAAACACTGGCTTCGCTAACTAAAGCTTCTCTGTATAGCCGGCCTTCAGGCTGGCGCAAGGATTTTCTTTTCTATGGTATAACGAAATCAGGCTTCGCACAGTAAAGTTTTTCTTAATAGCCGTCCTTCGGCCGGGCTCAAGGATTGTTCCTCTATGGTATAACAAACACCGGCTTCGCTAACTAAAGCATCTCTGCATAACCGGCAAGGAGTTTCTCTACTTTGGTATACGAATTCGGGTTTTTTATACTTTCCCTAGAAACTTTTACATAGAATTTTTTAAAATTTGTGGATGATTTTTCATTTCTTAAAATTTGCATTTTTTATTAGTAGACGAAAAATAGCCCGAAAGTAAAAATTTTGATTTTATTTGGGGCCATTCTTCATTCCTTGATATTGGGGTCATTTTTCATTCCACTTAAATGCAAAAACACAAACACGAAAATATGAAAAATAACCCAAAAAAAAAAAAACAAAAAAATTGCGCACAAATTGCGTGTTGTTGTGTCTCAGGTAAAATTTTGGGGCCATTTTTCATTTTACTTTTGGGGCCATATTTCCTGGGGTCATTTTGCGCACCGCCTTTTTATTGACTTTTTATATTAGCAATATGTTCTATAAACACTTCTTCAAACTTATGTTTCGATAATGTATAACAACCATAGTTATCGCTTCTTTGCCCACCGGCTAAAAGCATTTTACGCTTTTATTTTGCCAACATTTTGCAATAACCAACTGTTATTGAAAATACCATAAATTATTTCGTGTATAAGCATTTGCTTGTATGCATATCCCGCATTTATGTATCACAATATTATAAAATAATTTTAATAAATTGCATTAAAAAAATTCTTATATAAGCATCGCACAATTTGTTCATCAAAATTAAATTTGCTTTATCTTAATCAAACTATATAAGCACAGTATATGCATATAAGCGAGTTTTTATGATGGCATTTCCCGTTTAAAAACACCAAAAAACGTACAAATTATGAAATGTTAATATGCGAGTAGTACTGTTTTAGGCAGAGCAAGTTTTGTCAATTGCTATTAGGACAGGTCGGCCACAGAAAAATTTTAAGCAAGCAAACGAAAATATCTAAATTAACAGTTGTCAACCGCTGGTTTGCGCCCCAATTAAAATGTTCAGCAGGACAAGTTCATCGAAAATGCAAGCAAGCGAAAACGAATAAATTTCAGTGTATTTATCAAATATGAAAAATTGGGAGTTAAGCACGTCACACAAAAGTCTTAATAATAAAAAAAGAGTTTTCGTAGAATTTTGTGTCTCACTATGAAATGCTCACCCCTATCGCGAATAATTTTCCCTCATAAATTTAACCCTTTTCACATATTTGCGATCATGAAAAAGTCCCATGAAAAAAAGGTAATTCAAAGGAGAATAATAACGTGAAAAAATGTTCAAAAAATTTTCTCGTGAACAAATTACGTTTCCCTTAGATTTTCTCATTTTATTGTTGCTAGGGAATAAAACATGTATGTAAGTAGTTTCTCCTATAAATCGATTATTAAGGGCTGGCTCCGTTAATAAGGCACAAAGCGATATATTGGTCAACAAAATGCAAAACAACAGGTCGAATGTGGTGGCAGAGTTTTGAAAAATATTATACTGCATAAAATTTTTGAAGTGCAAAAAAATTAAGGTTGTTATCAAATTATCCCTCCAATACTAAATATTTTGCTTTATTATTTTAACTTTCCTTAAAAATATAAACGTGTATATTTTTGAACAAAAATTTCATTGATTTTAGATCAACAATCATCTTTCTTCTTTTTAACATTCACTGGAACCGATAGCGTGAAAATTTTTTCACATGAGTTTCACGATTGCTTTTTTCCCTTCGAGTGGAATGATTCATGGGAACAAAAATTCCAAATGTTATCCACGATAGTGGTGATTATATCACTGCAAAAGTCAAAATCAGCCAGTTGTATTGTGGTTGTCGACAGAGGCATTTTGTTGCATCATTAAACGAAATTTTTCTCTTTAATATCCCTTGAAACACCAACACTGAGGGTCAATTTCAAAAAGTTACCAAAATGTTTTTGACAGTTATAACTATAACTAAACTTGGTGAAATTGGCCGTTTATATTTTGTTATAGTAATAATTCTTTAAAACAACACCACAAATACAATTTGTTTTATAAAATATTTTTCAATTCTATTGTCGAAACAGGTGTTTTATGTTTACTGCTTTGTTGTCATTTGTAGCATATCAAGTTGAACAGAGCTGTATTTTTATAGCTTTATTTACATTTTGCTGATTTTCACTTTTAAGCTAGCGTAAAATTTGTGGAATAGTTGATGTGGCAATAAAGTCAATTGACAATGAATAAATGGATTTTGTTAGTTACCCTGCAAATAAAATTGGACCACCTGATCCATTTTGATAAAATGGACTACTCCTTGGACTGGTCCGATATAATGCAAGCATGGACTATGTCATTGTTAAAAAGTGTTTGTAGTGAGACGACATGTCTTCGTTTTTTAACGACATGCTTTCGTTTTTAAACGACTTCAAAACTAATCCTCTTGAGTATACCATGGAGTAGTTTTAAAACTACTCCTAAGTAGTCCAAAGGTGGGTTATATGGTCCTGCCCTAGGACATCGTAATGTTAAGTAGACCATGTTTTTCCATACGTTTGGGTTACTTTTGGACTAGTCCTAGTCCATTATGGGCTACTCTTTACACGCGTGTTTGGACTGGCCCTATTATTTGCAGGGTACTGATCCGCTTATGAGAACGATTACGAGTGGCTTGTTGTAGCTCGCATAAGTTTTAGATCGACATCGAGAGCCAGGCTGTTAACAATTTTTTCGATGACTAAAGCTACGGTCACACTTATTAAATATTTGATCAAATAAGCATAACCACTACCTCTTTTAGTAGTAAATGAGATTAAACATGGTCTTAACGTCAAAAAAAAAACTAATTTATTGCCAGGCTCAGCGAAAAACTGCTTTTTGTATGATGTAGTGTTACAATCAAAATAAATATTGCAATTAAAGGAAGTTATATGATGTTAGTTTGCCTGTTGGTTACGTCTTTTCCGTCAAATATTTGCTAATTGTGACCGTAGCTTCAGAAGGAGTGAACGTGGCATCTGACACTTGAGTGGCAATTCGAATCCACTAGAATCACCGTCTGTCCTCATACACAAATGCTGTGACTTATTTAGTAGAACCTGTTAAACCTGAACAGAAATTCATCGGTCAGCAGCAATGTCTACACTACTTAGGGCCATTAATTTAACTTGGTGTTAGCTGTTATCCGACAGTTAACAGACGCTTTTTGACAGATAACACATTATTATCTGTCAATTTAATCTTAACCTTAGCTTACTTCAAGTTGTAATAATGGCCCTTAAAGTTTTTAATATGAATTCAATTCCATTTGTTGGGCTCCATTTGTTTATCAATCGTTCTAACCAAAATAAGAAATATTTAATAAAATAAGCTCAACAAAAGTTAAGTTGCACAGAAAAAAGTCTCCAAAATTGTTCACAAATTAAAGCATAAATCAAAAATAAAATCACTTTTAATTAAAAATTTAATCAATTGAATTAAACGTTTATTCAAGTGAACTAAACGTTTAATCAAGTGCATTAAACGTTTAATTGATACTATTACCCAATAAAAAATTTTATCATTTTGCGAAGCACTAATGGTACATTTAAAAAAATAAGCGCACAATTATGCGCTCCGCAATAAGACATTCAGAAATGCAGTAAAGTAAGTGAAAGAACTCTCAACAACTTTAATAAAAAAAAAAAAAATAACATTTAAAGTGCTACGGCATTCCCTTACTACGAAGCAGGTTTGTAAGGGAGAGCATCAAAAATAACTGTAAAAAACAGTCAGTGTATTAAGCTGATCGTTACATTTAACAATTTTTATATGCTTCAAAGTGGGAAATCGCCATATAAAATTCATGTCTTCCGTAAGCGATATGGTAAGCGAAACTTTTATGTTTCTCCCTTACAAACCTGCTTCGGTGGAAGCTCCATTTTTTATTGGGTAGTTTGTTTACTGTTGCAAATTTAAAACGTTAAACGTGAAAAACTTTGTCTTGGTACTGGAATTTTTAAGCACAGATTTCTATTATTAATTAACGAATTGGGGGAATAGGAATTATAAAAATTTTCGTAATTCTTTGTTAAAGTTTACGTTACTCGAAATTATTCAACTGGATGCCGTTGTGGGATATTTTTTACTATTAGAAGGTTTAACTGCATTTCATTGACTCTTAAAATTTTTATGTATAAATGTTTTTATTACTTTTTTAATTTTATTACAATAAGAAATTTAAGTTTTTTTTTTGTATTTCACATTTAACACTTAATTTTTGAAAAAAAATTAGGTATTTTTAAATTTTATGAAATAACATGTCATAATTTTAACACTTTGTTAATGTATTTCAGTAATATTTTTAAATCTTAATTATCTTTTTAATTTTTATTACAAAAATTTTCACTTTTTTTAGATTTAATTTTCAAATAAGCAGTTAATTATCATTATTATTGATTTATTTTTTTTTAGTTTTGTCTAGTTTAAAAACAAATGCATAGATTTTTTCAATCTCCTTTTCAAAAGATATTTAACACTTTTGCTTTTTTTTTGAATTTCTTATCTTGTCATTAGTATTATTTTATTTGTTTATTTTTTCCATTTGTTTAGTTTTTCTCTATAGTTAATTATTTTTAATAGTTATTATTTATCATTTACAATCAATTTAATTTATGCACGAAAAATATTGAATAATCATTTTTAAAATTCTTAAAAAAAAACCATTTAGTCATGACTTAAACCCGTTTTTATTAAAAGAAATATTTTAAAAAATCTTTATTAAACTTAATTTTTAAATTTATTTAACACTTGAATTTTTTCAACTCTTTTATTTCAATTCAATTTTAAATTTGAAAAAAAAAAATTCTTCGCGTTTTACATGCGAGACCGTCAATATCCGACGTTGTTTATTGAAGGCGATTTCGCGTTTGTCGTTTCGCTTCTGTCTCTCGATTTATAACCGTTAAAAACGTCCGAACATTTTGCCTTCTTGGGATAAACTGGATTTTCGGAGTTTGCCAAATCGCTGGCAATGCGTAAAACTACATGTAGACAAAATGACAACAAAAATACACACATCCATACACTCAGATTCAATATGAACAACAACAACAAAAAGAAAAATATTTTGTATATAAACAGAACAGACTGCAAAAAAGCTAAAAACTCAACAACAACACTAGCAGAAAACAGAATTTGTGTTATTTTCTTTACAGAGCTCAGCAAGCCGGAGCACAACAAAAACCGTAAAGAGAGTAAAACTGTGAAATTCTCACATGCTTAGACCACAAACAACAACAAATAAATGAAAATCTGTAACACGCTGTTTTCGTTTGCCATTGAAAACTCCCAGAGCCACCACCCACTTCTATTACAGGAATAAAATTCCACTCTTGGTTGTACGTGCACCTTTTTGGCAATTCTTTTGTACTTTTTGGTAAAAGAAAAACACATGTAAAAATATTATGTTAAGCTTAAAAATCAAATATGCGGTGGTGGTTTTGTATTTTGGCAATTTTAAATAGGGACGGGTATTTTTGTTGGCCAAAACGTACAAGTTTTTATGCAAAAAACTTGCATTTTTGTTTTGGGGACTTTTTTCATTTAAAATAACACCACAAAAGATAATGACATAAGGCCCCAAACACATATTTGCGGGCTTGTTTCATTTGGCAATTTATAAAAACATTTTAAGCAATGCAAATTATATCGCATTTGCTTCATAAATTAAGGTTTCATAGAGAAATAGGATAGTATCCAAAGTCCTAATTTTAAAACTCCGAAATGTCAAAATGAGTATCATTTTAAATCCCGAATTTCAGAATTCTGAATCTCCAAATCTCGAACTTTATAATCCCGACCTTTGAAATTCTTCATTAAAAAATCCCGATATTTGGTCCCAAATTTAGAAGCTTTAATTGCGAAGCAGATGTTCGTTATACCATACAGAAAAATTTTTTTTGGCCAGATATGCAGAGCAGCATTTTTATCGATTCGGGATCATAAGTTTCAGGCATACAACCAAAACCTTTAATACGTTACATACATACATCAAAACTTAATATGTTAAATGCAATTTTAATGATATATGAAACAAAGTCCTAAAAATTTAAAGGGGGCTTAATGCATTTATGAAATTTGGGGACATATTTCATATGAAACATTCCCCCATCACAAAATTAAAAATTATTAAAAAAATAAACAAATTTCCTTAAAGTTTTTCTTGCTGTTCTCTGTATAAAAATTATGGAATTAGTTAATTGGGGACTTAGTTCGTAGCGCCAGAATACTGGTATTGATAAACCAAAAATCGGTATAAAAATTTGTGTTCGAAAATAAGCAGTACATTATATAGCGTTTGGCTCACACACCCAAGAACGATATCTATTTCTTTTAGTGATTGTGTAGACGAACACAATCCTTAAGACTGTTCGTAACTATTTTCAAGAACGAGCCGAACATTATATATTGTTCTGATCTTCGTTAAAAAACAGAACATTTGTAGAGATACTGTAGACAAACATTTTATTTTAATGTTCTATAATGTTTTTTTTTACATGGCGTATATGCTTTGTTTGTGTAAAATTGTTTTGCTGCATTTTTGTTTTTTTTTTCGTATGTGTATTTTGTTTTTGTAAAAAATGTTTGGTTTTTTTACCAGCCAAAAGGGACGAACATTAATGAGTCGAACCGAACACAATGAAGTTTGTGGATTTTCAAAAAAAAAAAAAAAAAAAACGAACGGAATTAAATGTTCACATCTTTTGTTGAGTTTGATAAAAACAGTAATATTTTTGTGTTCGAAAGATGACTAACAGGGAAACGTTATTTTTTTAATGATTTTCTACACAAACACTATTAGCGTTTGTGTTTTCCACAAATCTACCGAACCGAACACTAAGGAGCGATATTAGATATAGATAAATAACTAGGTATCTTTTTATTGCAGAAATAATGGCTTTGGTACAGTAACACCCACACTTTATGAGATAAGAGGACTCTAATTTTGGTCAGATATTTTATTTACTTAAATAAATAAACACATATACAGCCATTTCGCAGAGTAAATACCGTTCGAAAACGGAATTCATTAAGTAATTTGGTTCTTTAGAAAATGACGAAACAATTTTTCGGAATGAAACCATTTTTGTTTTCATGAACGGAATGGGAGTCAAAATACACTTTCTATCAATAATCAAATATGTTTTCTTCGATTTCGAACCGAATTGTACTCTGTAACATTAGCTGATAAAAAGCATTTAATATGAAAAATGAGCCAAGTCTCAGCGTTTAAAAAACGGCATTCGAAGTAGAAAAAATTTGCGTTTACTTTTGATTCATTAAAAGTATGCAGCCGCTGTCAAACCAACTGACAAAGTAAACAGTAAAAAAACAGAAGTTACATGTAAAATTAATAAGAATAGATAAACATTCAAAGCAAATTTCGATCTACCAAAGATTAAATACAATTTGGTTGAAAGATTGATGTTAGGCTATGGACTGGCAGCAGTCGTCGATGGCTGTGAGTGTTAAACGGCAAACCCTTCCGAAGAAATTGAGTGGTTGCAATCGAAACAGCTAAGGGTAACCTGTCCGTAAAAGCCTGGGTTCAAAAATGAAAAGATATAAATAATTATTTTAATTAATTTTCATGTTGTAAAATTCCTTTCTTCATAAAAATAATTTAATGAAAATTAAATTTGATGAAATTTAGCCTAATTAAAATATTAAAATTTGGATTTAAAACCATAAATAGTTCAACAAAATAACCACAATACTAATTATTGTTAATACCTAACCATTTTTTTATAAATTAAAATAAGTAAACAAATTAGAAGTTTCATTACTGAAATTATATTGAAAAAAATTAAAATACGGCTTTACTACCATAAAAAAACTCTGAAAAATCCGCTGATCTAGATCATTCATTAGAACTATGTAATTCCAAAATTGTTTTCTAGCCCCAATATTGATGCTTACACACATTCACCCTTATCGAGGTTGGCGAATTTAAAATACGCCTGCGACTGTTTGGTAATAGATTAAAGAGAACGTTAACTTATTTCCTTTATTCTATTACCAAGCAGTCGCAGGCGTATTATAAATTCGCCAACCACGATAAGGGTGAATAACGGCTCTGATATTCTTTCGCTATACATACATTCTTCTCTTTACATTTTAAAATCTAATATACCTTAATATACAAAGAGCTATGGGAACTCTTTTCGAAAATTCCTTTTTCCTTTTTTAAAACACAAATTAACTGCAGGCCAAATACAAATTTTACGATCAAAAATGTTTATTTTGACTTGATTTTTCATGACAATTTAATGAAAAAATTTTTATAATTCTGGCTTAGCTTGACCAAAGAATATTTATACCAAGTACATGCAAGTCTGCAACAAATCAACAATAAAAAAAAACAACATTAATTTTGTTTGTGTAAAAACATTTGATACTGTCAAACAGCCAAACATAAAGAAAACAAAAAAAAAAAAAAATCATGGCGCACTAAAATGTAAGCAAATTTTGACACTATCGAAAATAAAACAACTGAACAGCTGATCACTTGCATGTACTTGTAATAAATATACTTTGAGCTTGACAAATTAAATTTTTTCTTGATTCTTGACAGCGCTGTCTAGAAACATAAGTTTAATTACAAATTGGTTCCTAATTTTTTCAATCTATTTCGTCTTTTTTGGAATTCCAAAATAATTTCACCTTTTTGTAAAAAAATTTCAAAATGAATTTTTTTTTAAGTACCTTTTTGATCCCTTTATTCCCCCGAATTCCAAAAATTCTATCAAAGCGAATAAATAATTAGTTGGGTTTCCTCACAATATTTGCCAAAAAAAATTGACATAAAACATTTTCTCGTCTTTCTTCTGACTAGAAATTGTAGAGGTGGTTTTTCTTTTCAATTAATGAAATAATTACATACGTATTTGTGTGTACCTACACGCAGAAAAAAATGTGGTTGGAGGTATGTAATTATTTTCTAAGAGCAACATACTAGCAGTGGTTATGCTTGTAGGTTACCATGTTATGGTTAAACAAGACTATAAATATAAACTACTAGCTGACCGGACAGACGTTGTCCTGTCTAAATTAGGAACAATTTTTGCGTTCGATTTTTAAAAAGATACGAACATTTGAAAGAAAAATTAGTCAAATCGATGGAGCCGTTTTCTGATTTTAGGTAAATCGAAAAAAGTGGGCGTTAAAGTGGGCGTAACGTAAAAACCTTAGTTGGACCATGGCAATGATTTTAAAGAAAAAAATCGTCCAAATCGGTCAAGCCGTTATGCGCTTAATAGAAAAAGTTGGCGTAAGAGTAGGCGTGGTAAATTTTTCTTTCGATGAAAACTTAAAATGAATTAATACGAACATTTGAGTCCATACGTTACATACATACATACATACATCCTATTTTATATATATAGATAATAGATAAATTGTTCAAAATTACTATGATTTAGGTAAAATTAACTTAAATATGGTCAAAAGTAACCATCGAATTTTGAAGTGTACTTGTAAGATTGCAGCGATTTTGAAAAGTGCATATATAATTTCTTCATCCAGCGGTCCCGATTAGCTTCTGAAGCACAAAAAAAAAAGAATCAGATGAAATGATTATTTTTTGTCATCTTCTCTTGGTTGCATGTTTTCAAGCTGGCCTTTAATTAGAGATTTTGATAAGGGTTAAAACTTACATCAATGTCACTACTTCTGCAACTGATTTTAAGAATTTATTGCAGGGCATAGAACTACATCGTAAAAACCGTAATTAATGATTTGTAAACAAAGCAAAACGTTTGATTTTTATTTGTTTGTTGGGTGTGAGCATTAATATTATAAACTGGGTACAAAGCTGAAAACCGGTATAACTCAGGAACAGTAAGAGCAAATTCAAAAATATTAATTTCTTAATTATTTAGAATAAATTGATCTTTCAAACTGCATTGTTGGTTTGTTTCATTTTCATAAAAATTTTAAAAGTTATAAAGCGATATTTACAAAATGCATGGCAAAATTACGAAAAATTTTAATGTTGGGTGCATAAATGAGCAAATGCATTGCAAAAACTTGAACTGCCGTATTCATAAAAAATTAAAATGGATTTGAAATGCATTTTAAGAAAAATTTGTATGAAAATTTTGCCTTAAAACACATTTCAAACTCATTTTATTATTTATGAATACGGCAGAAAGTCTTTGTACAACAAAATAAAGCTTGGACATTTTTCTTTTAAATTATTTCCTTAAAAGTGAAGTCAATCGTAGTTTTTTACAAAGTTATTAAAAATCTGGAAAAAATTTAAAAAATACTCTGCCCTATAAAATTTTAAATTATGCTTGAGCCCAACTGCTTTTGGAACACACTAATTTATATAACTTATAATTGTTAATATTAACCATTAAATATTCGAAGACAACCATAATTAGTTGCGGTTTTTGGATGAAGGACTATTTAACCATAATATAATATAATTTGTTTCAGTGTATGGTGTTGTAGCTATATTTTTAAAAAAACATTACCTATTGTCAAAATTAAACCATATATGAAGTTTTAAGGGAAGTAAACGTTTATTTATGATATAGAAACAAAATTTTATTAGTCGTGAAAAAGGAAATGTTCAAAACAACAATATTTTTTTTTGTGGCCATTAACATAATATTGTGTTTTTTTTTACCATACTTCAACCATATTTTATCTCTGCGTGTGAATAAATGTATGAAAATAAACAGTTTCTATATGCTTATGTATGTAAATATGTATATCTATATGTACAAACAGAGAGATACCGAATCACACATATCCAAACACATTCTCGTTAAAACTATAGAAATAAAAACAAATCGTTTATCATTCAAATGATTAAAAGACATTTTGCTTTAAATTTCTAATATAATATTTGTTTTTATTTGTCTATTTCTAATCTTTGTTCCAATTGTCTTCTTAAAAGGAATGTTTACATTTGCAGAAATTTTGGTATTTATTTATTTTTTTTTATCTGCTTTGCTATCAGCAGGGCTGCCGAATGTTTTTCGAGGCATATTCCCATTATTTCAGTTTTTATCCATTATTTTTCTTTATTTAAAAGCACTTTAGTTCATAAAATTATTAACTTAATTTTGTCGCCATCTTGTATATAAAATTTGTAACACATTATGCTAAATTTCAGAAGTCAGAGGATGTAGAATTTAATTTTCTATTTTTAGAGTCTAAAACAAAATTTTTGTGCAATTACTTATACACATATATATGCCGCTCTTAGGGCACTTTCTTCTTTGGAGATAAGGTCAAGGCTGGTCATGAACTATTTTGCGTCTCTGAATGAGGTAGGGATACGCAATGAATTGAATTTGTGTTGGGTTCCCGGCCATGAGGGCCATGCAGGCAATGAAAGTGCTGATTGCTGAGTGCTCGTCGTAAATTTATAGGCCCGGAGCCTTTTTTCGGTGTCCCTGTGGGTCACATCAGGGGGACGTTACAAGAATGGTCCGAGTGTGAATACCTTCACGCATGAACGTCCACTTCTGGATTAAGATAGTCCAAAAGATTTGTGCCACTGTCCCGGCGCAGGGCAGGCAGGTTTCTGCTGCTTGAGAAAGAGGAACTTAGACTGCTTCTTGGCCTATTTACGGTGCACTGTGGTTTTAGATACCAACAGTTTAAGTTGGGTAATACATCTACCAAAATATGCAGATTCTGTGATGTCCCGCCTTGGGGACTTCCAGGCGGAAATTTTTCGGGGGGCAAATAGTGGGCCCGACTGATATTTATGATCTTTCACCTGGCAGGGTAATGGGCTTTATGCGCAGCCTAAACCTGACATGGTGAGACACAGGGGCTGCACAAAAGATTATCTGGATCGTGGTGCTCATGGCATTCACTGAGGATGCTAACCAAAGGTTAGCGAAATATCGAATTAATAATTAAATAAATTAATATTTTTTTTATAGACCTGGAGCTTAAAATTAAAAACATTCAAAATAAAAATTTACCGTTAATCCGAATAACAAATCTTCCTTAGATTACAGAACATGTAAGAACATTTTTTTGGAATAATTTTTATCAAATATCAGCTCATTTAAGAAAGATAAATATTAAAGAAAACATACAATTAAACATTCTCACATATGTATAAGAAATTACGTTTGCACAACTTTGCAGTCTGATTGTTCATCTAAGTGAACAAATTTATCAGTAAATTTATAAAATTACCCTGCAAACAAATGGAAGATATCCCTTAAGGCAATAGTTTAGCAATATCTCCAAATTGTCATCTAAAAGAAAATAATCAAAGTAATATTTTATTTTCTTCCTTTTATAATTTTTGAGAAAATTACGCAACATAGACAGAAGACATTTTTTTAAATTTAATACATACGTCATAAATAAAAAATAAAAATTAATCCAATTATTAAAACTTAAAAATTATTTCCCAAAATATTCTGCAAAAGGTAAATATTTAAATTAAATAAATCGGTTTAATACTGATCTGTTTCCTTTTAAATTTAGTCAAGAATTTCTCAACCCTGGATGCAATTTTAAAGAAGTGGTAGGTTTTTTTTCAAGAATTTAGTGAAAACTAAATATTTATGTATATTTTTTACTTTATTTTAATTATAAATTATATTATGTTAAGTAAAATTTATACGTATACAATTACCTATTTAATTTTAAATAAAAAGCTGTGCTTCTTTGTACACAAATGACAATTTTTTTAAATGCAAAATCTTCTTTTTATCATCCCAATGATATTTTGGTGATATCTTCCTATTTTCTTAAAAGTGGTTATCTGGCGATATTGCTAGTTAATCATCTAGAAGTATCGCTTTCGTATTGCTTAGAAGTATTGCCATCGAGACACGTTTCTTCCCGAAGGAAGTATCTTCCGCAATACGAAATCGATTATTGCCGCAATAACATTTTTCATCCAGGCAATACGTTTGGCAATACATAAGGTGTATTTCTGTGTTTGCTGGGAAGTAAAATCTAAATATTTCTCTATAACAATATAAATAAAATAATCAGCTTTTAATAACTTTTAAATTTTGGGTCACGGTGGAACTTTTGACAGAAATGCCCATTTATATATGATATGGCCAAATAAACCATACAAACGGTTACACAACTACTTTATTTAAATATCCAAAATTTATAATATACCTTGTTGTTGTTGTTGTCAACTGGTATTATCGTTTATTTGGTCCTTTAGTTAACTTTCACTATTACCAAAAATTATATGGATGATACATTTTTATGAGTCAATATTATATTATTCCTATGACCAAAATAAATGTAAAAAAAAAATCTAGAAAAAACACCCAAAACATTCTAAATTTTCCCTAGTCCCAATATACATTTTGTATCCCCAGTTTTTAGGTTAACTCGCCTAATATGACAACACTGGCTATAAGATGCACGAGAAACAAATCTTTGTTGTCCCGCTACTTGTTAAAGATTTGTATCTGCTCACACTTTCCAAGAATGTTTACTTTTGAGAGAGCTAAGATTTTGAGAAATTTTTATTTTGCCAGAGATATTTTCAGTTTCTCTGCAGAAATGAAAATCATAGTGTTTATGATTGTGTTTACTTTTGTTACATTTAAGACTTTATTTCTACTGTGGTACTATCCCTAGTTATTTGGTACAATTTAAAACCAAAGGCTATTTTTCCATATTCAATATGGCGCCTCACTTGATACTGGCTAGATCCTAGTAGTTATTATTTAGTAGAAATTTGCAGAGCGATTATGGCCAATAAGCTAAGTTAATTAAAATAATAAAAACTATAATAAGCTACAACCAAAATTTGGATAAGTATTTCAACTTCTGTATACCTCATTTCTTGGCACTGACAGAGTCTCATTAATTAATATGTTTTATTTATTTATGAGTATTCCAATAACGACTTTTCTGTTTTTAAACATTAAGTATTTTTTAAAATTTTATACACTATTAAAAAAAATGATAGAAATGAATTAACGGCCTAATTTATAAAAAATAAAACAGGTTAGTAAGGCTTTAAGTAAAAAAAAAGAATTAACAAAAAGATAATGCCATAAATATTTTTGTGTTTTTAATTTTGTGTCTTTTATTTTTCTAAGTTTGAATCGTGTTTAAAAAATACTTGTTATTATTTACAGACAAAACTCAGCTGTTTTTGTTATTTTTGAAGCAAAAACAACAGAGCGTATGATAAATAACGTGTAGAATAAAAAATGTCATGGTTTTAAAATAAATTTTTTTAAAGTTGGTACAAAATTAGAAAAGCCATTTTCCATCCCTGTATCTCTGTTAACCTCTTTATACGTCCTTAGCAGAAAGCTTTTCGATAAAAAAGCTTTATTTATTATACACATCGAGAAAAAAACGAGTTAATGTTAAGGCATTATTTATTAAATGTCTATAATAATTTGTTTAACTACCTTGTTTTATGAAAAGGTGATGCGCAAAACGCGTTCGTTACAAAATATAATAATCGAGGTGATAATTGAGTCTAACAGTTGTTTTGGTGCTTTACGAAAAGAAATATTCTGATTGTATCAATGCATGGTATTTTCCATGTTTTTGCAAGGACATGCATTGAAACAATCAGTATATTTCTTCTCATCAAGCACCATAAGAACTGTATGAATCAATTGTCATCATATTTGTTAATTTTGTAAGAAACGGGTTTTGCATCTCACCTTCTTGCATCTAAATGGCCATTAATATAGGAAAATCTACTTTAAGTCACGTCACACAACCAAGCATTTTAAATTGTTTATCAAAGAATAATTTTTATTTTATTTCGTTTTTTGGATTTTGGTGCTAAGCGCAACCAGCTTGACATTTTAGAGAAAGAGAGGAAAAACCAGCGCGGCATGGGTCTAAAATACAAGCGTAAAAGCTTGGTGGCGTAACGTGACAAAAAGAGAGCTTTTCTGGTTAAGTGCCCATTAGGGTGGCCGTTATTTTCTTTTTTTTGATTTCTTATATTCTCCCCCCCCCCCAAATCGGTTCAGTTTTATGTAAAAAAAAATCCAAAAAAATTTCGTAGCGATAAGTTGTGTTTTAGGGGGGGCGTCCGCCCCTCAAAGTTTGCCATCAAGCCATTTATTCAAATGTAATTTGTTTGCATATGACTATCTCTTAAAAACAACATTTTACAAGAACATGGTATATGGCAATATTTTAGCTCTTCTAGTCAACAACATTAGCCTCGAAGAAAGTTTTTTGCTAAAATTAATATTTAAGAAAATAATTAACAAAATAACAACAAAATTCCAAACATTTTATATACGTTTTATATATATAAAAGAGGGATTTAATGTCAAGTGAACTAATTTTGAAATCGATGTCTTTCGATTTGGATGAAATTTGCACCAACGTTAGTCCTATTGAATAGTAGTTTAGACACAAATTTTCAACAAGATCGGTCAAAAAGTTTCTGAGTTTGGGGGGGTCAAAGTTTGAAATTTTGGCCATATAGGTGTTCTTTCACATCCATGTAACTTATTACCAATTGGGGTTAGCAAAATTTGTCCCAAGCAGCTTAGATAGCTATTTAATCAATCTTTTTAAAAAATTTTTTTGTTTTTTTTTTTACAGATTTGATCTCGAATTCCAGTAAAATTCACAGATCCTTACTTTTTATTTATTTGTTTCAAGTCCGAAACAATATTCTAAAAAAAAAAAATTTTTTTAAAACGGCAGCTCTATAGTACCCCATAACTCCGACAAATAAACATATGTATGATTAAAAATGTTTAATATTTTTTATTATTAACTAATTTTATATTTTATTGTCCTTCCACAATCTCTTAAGTTTACTACATTTTGTAAAGGTTTTAAAAAATTGCAAATAAATTTTTAAGCTTACCGAAAATTTATGTGCAGATGAATTTAATTTCTAAAACATAGAGCGTTCATTCATACGTACCTAAAAAAGAAATTGTTTAAATTTTAGATTATTTAAAAGGATATAAAATGAAAATTGTTTTTATATTGTAATTTAAAGCGTATTATAAAAAAGAAACGTAAGTCAATATCAAAAAGTTCGTGGCGTTAAAACGAGAAAAGGCAGAGAAAAAATAAAAGTTAAGCCCATAACTTAAGCCTAATAAGATTTTTTTGTCTAAGTATGAAATTTCCCTGCGCAGACGGTATATTTTCGTGGATTCGCATCGCATTTTATAATTATCTACATTTACTTTTCAATTTTTTAAGCCTCGTTCACAATGCTAGCAACAATTTCACTTGGTTTTCATAATAGAGCAACTACTCTTTTCCTAACGACACACATTTTCAATTAAGAAAATTTTCCCACAACAATTTTATGTATTTATTATAATTTTTTAAAACATTTTAATAAAATTTTCATTCAAAACTAAATAAAATTATTATTAACGTTATTTGTTATTTAATAAAAAATTTTGCTGGAGTAAAAGTTGACTCACCTTTTTAAAAAACTTGAATTTTCAAAATTTCAAAAAATTTTATATGAAAATTTTTTCAACGCAAGGTGAAGTGAACAACAAAATTACCCCCTAAAGTTAATTTTTGTTTATTTTTTTACAAAAATTACGGAAAAATATATGAAATACTTTGGGAATAAATAGTCAGAAGAAAAAAAAACCGTTGCCAACACTGTCAACGAAGTGTAACAGTTGCAGCTCAAACAGAAAATGACTAATTTTGTAACTGTGGGATAATTCTGTAACTTTTTATCGACAATAATATGTCGTCAAGTAGTAAATATGAAGTATTTTTAAGTCAAAATTTTCTAATTTACGACAAATTTTTGTTGTTAAAAAGTTACAGAATTACCCCACGGAGTTCAGTGTTGTTACATTATATTTATTTTCATTTTCCCAATACATTTTTCTGGGTGAAAAACAGCTGCTTGTTTTTCCGTATAACAAAACTAAAAACGAACTTAACAAATAATGAGCTTCACTTACAATAGTGAAATAATTTTCTCCGTGTATTTATAACTGTAAAATGCTATAAAAAGTTGTTTTCTGCAACAAAAACATGATTCTCAATAAGTTCTCTGTCTCTCTTAATAAGAGCACTTTTAAATCCAATGAGAATAACTTTGTATTGCTTACTTTTAGGCTTCATTGAAAATTAAACGGCCATCATTGGCTGTTTACAACAAATATTTTAAAAATAGTCAACAGGTTGAACAAAGAAAATATCCCGGGAATAAAAACAACAATAACACATTAACTGTGTAATTATAATCAAAGCAACACAAATCTGAAACACAAAAAATGTTGATGTCTCGGAAGTGAAAGTTAAAAACAGGAGCCAAAATATTTACAAAAACAACTAGAGATAAGCAAATTTAAAACAAAAACAAGGAGTTTCAGTGTGTGAGAAACACACGTATGTAAATACTTGCGTACTTATGAGTTCATATTAATCTTCAAACAAATGTAAAATTTCCCTGCCTATTTAAATGAATAATTATGCTGAAATACAAATTCATATGTATGTATCCACTAGGTATGTGTGTACATATGCACAACCTACACATGCAGATACACATTAACTTAAAAAGATTAAGCTGTTGAGTTTGTGTGTTTGTTAATTTTAAGGTTAAAGTCATTAAAGAAAATAAAGAAACTCTTTAATTAATTTGAAAATTATATCAAGCGTTAAAAGTACTTTACTCATTTTTACATAAAAATTCACGTGAATAGAACTCAATCAAGTGGAAAAGAAAATAGTGTTTTTTTTTTGTTTTAGGATTTTCTAGTAATGAAAAAAACTGATTTGTTTTTTTTTAATTTTACATTTAAGATACAAAAATATTTCACACACAAATAATGTCACCTTAAATGCAAAAGGACGTTACTACACAAAAAATTAAAATGGAGTTTTTATATGATGGTGGTTCGTTTTATCAAACTTTAGAAAAAATGGCGACTTTATTAAAGAAATTCAAACTCAAATAATACTTTTTATACCCTCCACCACAATTAGTTGTGAAGAGGGTATATTAAGTTTGTCATTCCGTGTGAAACTTTTTTATTATTCATCTCAGACCCCATAAAGTATATATATTCTGGGTCCTTGAGTAATTCTAAGTCGATTTACCCATGTCCGTCTGCCTGTCCGTCTGTCCATCTGCCCGTCTGTTGAAAACACGCTCACTTTCGAAAAACTCAAAAGAACTGAACAAACTGGGTGTCAAATTGCTTGTAGTTATCCTAAGCAGTTTGGGATTGAAATTCAGCAAAATCGGTTCAGTAGGATCAGAGCTATGAATCAAAATGTGGAACCACCAACTAAAAAAATTTGATAATTTTGTTACAAAAACTCACATAAATGGTGGAATAATGCACAGAACAACATAAGATTTTGCAAGGGTTTGTCTTATTCAACTGGAAATCACGCGGTAAAACTTCGTGAAGATCGGTCTATAATTTACCCTAGGCCCCATATAAACCCTACTCCCGGAAAAAAGTTTGGTATGCCTAAGACCATAATTAATAATGTTATCATAACAAAATTTGGCTCGTCACAGTCTTATAAGACTAGAAATGATACTGTGAAGTTTCGTGAAGATCGGTTTATAATTTACCCTAGGCCCCATATAAACCCAACTTCCGGAAAACAGTTAAGTACGCCTTAAACCGTAAAAAATAACGCTACTATAACAAAATTTAGTACATCAAAGTTTTATAGGACAAGAAGTAAAACTGTGTAATTACGTGAAGATCGGTCCATAATTTTCCCTAGGCCCCATATAAACCCTACTTCCGGAAAAAAGTTTAGTACGCCTAAGACCATAATTAACAATGTTATCATAACAAAATTTGGCTCGCCACAGTTTTATAAGACTAGAAATAATACTGTGAAGTTTCGTGAAGATCGGTCCATAATTTACCCTAGGCCTCATATAAACCCTACTTCCGGAAAACAGTTTAGTACGCCTAAAAACGTAAAAAATAACGCTATCATAACAAAATTTGGCACATCACAGTTTTATAGAACTAGAAATGACACTGTGAAATTTGGTGAAAATCGGTGCATAACTTACCATAGGCCTCATTTAAAGCCCACTCTGTTAAAATAATTAAATAGCCGGTAAACTTTCTTCCAGTTTAGCTTCATATGGCCAGAAAAAATGTTATGCAATTTTGTGATAACGGTCCATAATTTACCTTAGATTCCATTTTAGCAGCCTTTTGAAATTCACTGCAAACGCTTAAACTAATTGCACCGCTGTATTGAAATTTATGTTTTTTAATACCAGAAATCGTTCTGCAGAATTTGGGGTGATTGGTTCATAGCTTACCATGGCTTTTATATAATATGTTCTCTTGAAAATCATTTAAGTTCATCTTAAACTGATATTCTACTCAAACTTTTTAAAATTGATTCTGATTGTCGATCAATGATTTTATATAGGTCTAAGCCGCAACAAATTTTAATGCAGATGTCTGTTTTTACAAAGATTATAATAATAAATAGACATCATACAGATATTAGTCCTAAAACATTCGAAGTGTCGGTGGAGGGTATCAAAGAATCGGCACAGCCGAATATAGCACTCAAACTTGTTTATTACTTGTTTCGTAATGTCATTTGCTTCTCCTAAAAAAAAATTAAAATGTAGTTAGGTCCATTTGCATTTAAGGTGACGAAATAAGCATGTACATAAATATTTACATACATACATACATACATACATTTATGTATTTGATATTAAATTCGCTTAATAACACGAGCTTAGTTTACAGAAGCGTAAATCCTCATTAAACTCATAAGGACCCGCAGAAATGCACCTTCCACCTTCTAATTCTTCCTTCTGTTAACCTTTAAAATCACAAAAAAGTTTATATCAACTTAATTTGGCTTGTTTTCTTGAACGGCATTTTTGAGGATTTGCTTTTTTAAACAGTTGTCTACTCGTTAGAGAAATACGTGGTGCATTTAAATAAAATGTAGTTAAGTTTTTTATATAGGTATATAGCATACATTAGGGCCATAACTTTTGAACGTTTTTCAGGGGCTGCGATCTGGGGTCTAATCACCGCATTCGATACTATCGTATCGAATAAACTTTCGAATTTTTTTGCATACGATAGACACCGACGCATCGAATGAAAACTCGATAAATGTAATGTCGAGTTACTCGATATCGAATGCTTTAATTTCAAATTCGATACATTTCATTCGATATCGAGTTTCATGATACCAAAATAAATAATTTCGATCAATTTTGCTCGATATCGTATGCGGTGATTAGATCCCTGAACTTTGAGTGCCAAGTTTAAATTTAGAGCCATCCGAACGGATGGATATCGTTAGATCGATTAAAAAAGTAATATGCACCAATTTTCGCCTTCTTTAATAATTCATCACTGATGACAAGATTTTTTAACCAAAAAATATTTTTGGTTGGTGTAATAGTTATTTGTAGCAATTTATAATCAAAACAAAATGTTTGTTTGATATACATAATAAAAAAAAAAAATAATATTTCTTACTTTAATTGGTTACAATAGCTAAACTAAAATGTATTTTATTATAACTTTTAATTAAAACATTAACATATATGAATTCTTCAATATTAAAAGTTAAAAATGATTTATTCGTCGTTTATTTTATAAATAGGGTCAAGACATTTATGCGTTTAAGATCACGTTTTATGCGCATAAAAAAATGCACTAAAAATAGAAAAAAATATGCATTCAAATTTTTTTTAACGCATTTATTAGTGTTAAAGAAAAACATAAAAATAACAAGAAGAAACAAAAAAAAAAAAAAACGAAAAACTTAAAAATGTAGTGTAAACGTAAGTAAGGCACAATAACCACAAAAGTAGAAGTTAAAATAAAGTAAAATCCAAAAAAAAAAATTTTGAAAAACCGAGAGTAAAACAATCATGTAAATTAAGTCACTTGTTAGATAGATATTTGAGGAAGACAGAAATCGGAATAGGTCTCTTTATATACCTCAACACGAGAAGGTGCTTTACAAAATATTGTTTTCCCATATAAAAAAATATCATCGACAACTTGATTTATCTCTTCTGCAACATGGTACATGGCAAAATATAGCAATTAAAACAAGTTCTGTTTTTTTTTTTTAATATGCAACCGAAATATGCTTTATCAGAAATATATGCAAAAATATGCATTCATAGAAAAATATGCACTAACAAATCGATGCCATTTTACTGCAAATTTCTTGATTCGCAAAGATATTATAAATATGGTAATCTGAAACTGACGACAACAAATATGCATTTGCATAAAAATCCGTGCCTTCCAAGCACAAACTTTACTTACCCAATAAGTAAACAAGTTGAGTACTTTCAATACACTTACAATAAGTAAAAAAAAATCTGGTTATTATTTCACTACGAGTAAGTTGAATTCTAAGTACTATTGCAAGTACTTATTATACTTACCAGTACCTCAATTCTAAAACTTTTTGAATTTAACTACCGATATCGTTAATTAACGAGAAATCTCGGTTACTTTAACGAATTAAATAAACAAATATTTTTGTTTAGAAATATTGACGACAAATATCGGTAAAAATATAAGAACGTCAAAGTGAAAATTTTTTAAAATTAATAAAAAAAATACAAAATAAATTTGCTTTATTGCATTTATTTTAACAAAACATGAATTAAAACGCGTAAATATTGATTATATTTCTAAACAAATATGTTGGTTTTAAATCTTTCTATACATAGGGAAAAGTTTTCAGGTGACTGAGCCACTCTAGCACAACATTCTGCTCTTACTTTTTATACCCACACTACTGTATGTGAAGAGGATATTATGTGGTTGTACGAATGTATGTAACACATTAAAATAAAGGTTCTGGGCCTGCCTTTTAGTCTACCGATTGACTCAGAATCAATGTCAGAATCCATTTAACGAAGCCCGTTCTTCTATCAGGATGGCTGGTTGTCTGTCCAAGATAACCTTGTGCGCAAATTACAGGTCGCAGTTTTAAAAATAATTTTAAAAAATTTGGCACATATGCGTTTATTGTCACAAGGCCGAAGCCATTTTATAATGGTCAGAAGCAGTTATTTAATTTTAATATCCCACATGAAAACTTCTTTCCGGAATAGGGTTTTGTGCCTATTAATAGCTATTTTGTTTTACAGACATTTGAGTTGAATAAGATCTAAAAATATTTTGTCGCAACCTACATACATAAATCACCAGAACAAATTTTTTTAGAATCGGTCCATATTTGACCCAGCTCCCATACGAATACACTAATAATGGTAGTATAAGTATCTACTATAATATTTGGCACAAAAATGTCTTATGTGAATATTAACCTCACAACATACTCTTTTTGGCGGAAACATGATCGCCCAAATACTGCAATGTAGAGTCGGACTTGATCGTCTATACTTTCTTACTTTTTGTGTGTTAACAATTGGCTACTTTACTCTATATTTTTAATCTGTTAACAGTACATTTATTGTCGTTATTATTTAACAAGAACTTTTTTTGCGTCGTTAGCTACCGACATTTTTTGCCGATAAAAATTGTTATAATTTCATTACAGAATAGCTCTTAACGACAATTTTCGTTAGCTAACGAATTTTGACTACTTAACGACAATTTTTTGTCGTTAAAAAGTTGCAGAATTTCAGTACAGAAACCAAAAAATTACTAGTTTATTGACCTAATAAGTAGTTATTGAGTACGTTACCAGTAAGTAAATTTTCAGGACTGAAAACCACACAAATAATTAGTAGTTATTGAGCTGATTATTAGTAATCAATTGTTCAGTAATGATGTAATAAGTAGTTGCTGAGGTTGTTTACGCGCAGAATGTAAACGGTCCCTGATTATTGTTCAGTAGACTAGTAACTGTTTCGTTAAGTTTAAATTGTTGTTATTTGTGTCAATGTTACTATTATTATTTATGTATACTCGTTACTTACTTCTGTAAACCCCAAGCGTACGGTACGTACTTATAGAGAAAAAAAACCCCAACAACACAAATAAATAAAACCCAATTAATATCTTAAACCCAAAAATTAAACCACGTATTTTTCTCATTTTATTATTTTCGAGAAAATATTTCAAGGAAAACAGAGGTCATAACTAGTTAGTACTTATTGAAGTTTTCAGAATAATGACTTTGTAATAATGAATTGTAATGAGAACTTCATACCAGGTAACGTATGAAATAACTACCACCTATTACTAAAAATCAAAAAGTTTTTTCTTGGGTTGCTTATAACTGTTGGGGTTCCTTATATTTTTTGCAAATATGAAATTAATAAGTCAATTAATCCATTAAAAGTCCGAACAAATACGTTTTTACTCTTTCGCTGGCGTTAAAAAGTTTCAAGCACCAACAGCGATGAAGTTTCAAATTTTTATATTTATTTTAATAAAATACATATCGCTCCTTTATTGCATTCTCGAATACGCGTCGAATTGTGAAAGTGGCATGGAAAACAAAAACCAAACTGTGTAATTGTAAACATTTTTTTTTTTTTGTTAAACAACATTTTTTTTTTGTATTGCGTGCATGAAGTTTTTTTTACAAAAAAACAGAAGATAATATTTTTCGTAAATAAAACAACAATACCAATTTTGTGGTACTATTTGAAAAAATTTGGTTATCGCCCTAATGTTCATTGCTGATAGACGTTTTTAGGCTAAATTGTCTCAAGTATTTGACTTAAATTGACTCTAAATTGTGATTGAAAGTTTACAATGTTTCACTCTGGTAAAATATTTATTGAATATTAACAAATTTGATTACAATCTTGTTCAAATGTTAGTGCGTGTTCAAAAAAATTTGATTAAGCAATGAATTAAAGAATAATTCGTGTTAACTTTAAGAAATATGTAATCTGACATTAAATTTGACAAGTTGTTTTTGTCGCTTATGGGTGTTTTTAAATAAATGGCTCGAATTTCTTAAATAACAATTTATAATAACTATCATGACTTTTTATAGATTTTAGTTCAGCTTAGATTTATCAAATTCACTCTGTTGAGAATCACCTGAAATTTTATCCAGTATCTTTCCAGTTGCGTTAAAATGTTTTGCTAATACCCATATTAAAGGTATGGCTCGATATGATTGTTTATGTTCAATTTTCACGAAGAAAATGTCTTGGCTATTTTGTGCAAGAAGAAGTTTTTTCTCTCAAACCCACTCTCATTTACACAAATTTTATGTACGGGAAAACTTTTTGTGCGAATTGGGATCCCGAGGGCTTCCAAAGTAGAGTAAAGAAACAGAGCTATTTTCTTCCTTTATTTTGTTTTCCAATATTCAATTTAAAACAGCCATCGGCAAAATCAGGGCGCCGCGTTTTCTCTTTTCTCTTTTATTCTCTTTTATTACGTACATGTGCACACATATTGCAGAGAATTTAACAACATTAACAACAACATATATAAACCCAGTGGTATAAAAAGTAGCAATCACCACCAATGACAGGCGAAATAGTTAGCACTTTCACTCAATTTGTACCAGGGTGTACTGATGTGGCATTCAGATTATTCCTAAATCTTTCTCTAGACACCAATATCTAGTGTTAACATTTGAAAATAGGTACCCACTTTTCGCTAGCTAATTCTATAGCTCCAAGTAATGCAGAAAACAATTTTTTTTCAACGACAACACAAAAAAATGTGTATCCGAAATAGATCCCGTTATTAGAACAACAATACAATCGCTTGCTTTTTGCTAGCTCGCTTTGAAGATATAAGTAGCTAACCCTTATGGTAGGTAGAGATTATGCAGAGAGGGATCCATCGCCACCTCGTAGGACATCCCCGTGTTAAATTCGCCACTCAAAAGCATGTGAGGTAGATTGTAGTGGGACTAGCGGTAGTTTTTAATGAGCTAGCGAATATACACGTTCAGAGCTAGTACGCCATACCACTGGGAAATTCATACAACGCATATAATCGCAAAATGTAATAGTATAGGTTGCCGATGGCAGATTTAAAAACACAAAAATATTAAAGTAAAATTTCTGAGTAGTTAAGGCGAATTAAAGCAGGTGACCACATTAGCGAGTTATGCTAGCTGGCAATTTTTTTATTTTTATGGAGTTTGACATTTATAATACCTTTTTCATACATACAAAAAAGTGACACTTAGCATAACTCTCTCATTACTATTCGGCAGGCGCGGATTCAGGGGGGGGGGGAAATAAGGAAATTTCCCCCCCGTAAATTATAAAAACATGTTTTGTTAATTTCGATAATACAAGAATTCCCAATAATAATATTTTTTTAATTCAAAAATTTTTGCAAATCCTAGCTAGCAACGCCTTTTTTGTTTTTTTTTTTTTATGGAATCCCTAACGAAATTTTCAATAAGTATTTTCTACTTTTTTTATTGAATCTCTAACGATTTTTAATAAGTATCCATATCTTAATCTTAATAGCTATTTATTAGATATTTCCAAAGAAACATCTAGTTTACCGTATTCAATTACTTATTTTTCTACATTCAATCCCAGCAAGTGCCATCTATATCCAAAGACTAAACGTTTGACTTGATAATGCGTGCGGTTGAATTATTCAAAAGCCTTAGTATTTGCAATACTTATTTGTAAACGCATTTAAAGAGGCTTCAAAAGATATTGATGACGTTGATGTGTCAATTAATGCCAAGGCACTATCATCAATAGTTCTTAAAGCTTTGACAAATTTTGGTCTTGAGCTAAAAAATTGTGTAGGAGATGGTACAAATGGGTGTCCTCTGATGTCAGCAGAAAATTGGGCTGTTCAAAATTTCTCGAAAAGCCACAAATACGAAACAAACGCCTTGCTACTCCCATAAATCGAACTACTGAATTTCTAAAACCAATAAAGTGCCATTAATACAAAAAGTTGTATCATTTGTTTAAGAAACTACAATTTTTTTTATATATAATCATCCCATGCAAAAAACAGTTTAGCAAAGAATTTGGGACCCAAACTCTCTTCATTATGCGCCTTTGCAACAAGTGTACATCATATAGTAGAAGCTTTGGAAAAAATATCTGAGTGGAAAGGTAGTATCTCTACCTTTATATTAAGGAACTCACTTAGTACTTTTAAATTTATTTGCGGAATATACATATTAAGTGTGATACCTATTGTAACACATCAACTTAGTATCATTTTACAAATGCACGATATAGATCTTCAAAAATTCTCAAGCCTTATCAAAATTTTAATCATGTGCCTTGAAGAAAAAAGAAATAAAGCCGAAGAACAATTTAAAGCGATTTTTTAAAAAGTTAAAATTATTTGCGTTCAAATCGAGGTTCCTATCGAAAAGACAATATTTTAATAAAATAATCACATCTTAACTGTTGAAGATTACTACCGAGTTGTAGGTTACATTCCTCTTATTGAATTTATTTTAGAAGATCTCATAACAACTTTCCCAATAGATATCCCAAATGTATTGAACATACCTAAACTTCTACCTCAAAGTGTAATCAAGTCATATACAGATACAAAACTGTTAAAACCACAACAAGCTGATGAGCTGATTATATTTGATAAAAGAGATAAACACCTACTAAGATCTCAACTTGAGCCTGGTCTATCAGATAACGTTGAAGATGCTTTAGTAAACTGTGATGAAGATATCTACCCAAATCTAAGAAAAATATTTCAAATTTTCGTTACAATGCTCATCAATAAAGCTAAGAGCGGGAGGCCATTTCCTTCCCTTCGTCGAATAAAAACATGGCTCAGATCAACAATGACAGAATATAGACTGTAATGTCTAAATTTGCCTCACAAGGAAATCATAAATTGCTTATTTAAAAAGATTAATGTATATTGAACTGATCTTATATTTTATTTAACCTTTTTGTAGAGTTTTTTTAATTAGGGTAATGACTTTTTTTTGGACAAAATTTCTTCATCCCACCACGCGATGGGCAATTTAGTATTGATAATGAAAATAATTTTTTTAGGCCATTTCGGCCAAAAAAGCTTCCGCACCAAATGCAATTTCTAAAGCTCCTCAAAAAAATTATTTTTTTTTAATATCCATAAACATAATATATGGTACATTTATTGTTTATATATGCTATATATTTTAGCCCCCATATTCATAAATGATTATTAAATATAATAAATGTTTATTAAGGTAAATTTTCATAGAAAATTTGGTTTTCAAGCCTTTATTAAATTTAAAATATTTTTATGGCATAAATACATAAAATAAGCAACTGTATAACAGAAATGTAAAGCTATTTTTTTTGGGTTTAATGAAATAAATTTTAAGTTGATTAACATAATGGAAAAATATCTTGTGCAACTTTAATAGCTCGTTCCGCGCATATATTACTACGCTGCTTTATCACTGTTTCATATATCCGCCAAACAACTCATCTATCACAACATCTTTAATTTGCCATTAAAATTTAGTTTATTAAAAAAACTGCGAAATAGAGTCGCGTTTTTTTTTGCGCTCTTCCGTACAAATGGTAAGATCTTGTTATATTCATGAAATTATTAGAAAATACTTAAAATTTTGTAATTAAATGTTAATTTTGTATAGTTAGGAGAAAAATTGAAATTCAAAACTGTATCGCGTTTGGTGCGGAAACTTTCTTCACGATCGCGAAAAAGTAATACATAATTTCTTAATATTTTTTCACGGTCTATACGGCTATGCGATGAAGAATTTGATATTCGCAAAAATTGCAAAAAGCACTTACCCTAATACATATATTGTTTTTAATAAACTTTTAAAAACAAATTTTTGACTTTTTTGTATCATACAAAATGTCCCCCCCCCCCCCCCTAAGGCTCGAGCTGGATCCGCGCCTGCTATTCGGTCACCTGTATGAATTCGTTTTGTCATTCTAATGGCCATTTTCTCAATGTATCGACAAACTGTCTGTTACTTAATGTCAACATAAATTTATTGAACCGATAAACTGTCCGTTAACGATTTTGGGTTTCTCAATATACCGACAAAAAAAACAAAGTTTTCAGCTGGCAACGCCACTCAAAATACATGTAAAAGATGGGAGTCAGCTGATTGAATTTATCAGTACGTCAAATATGTAAAAGGAAAATAAATAATTGGCAGATGAGTGCCAGTTAGCTTTGCGATTAAATCGAAGCAAATGAGACATTGAGAAAACCAAATTTCTTTAATTTGCAGTTGGGAAAAAAGATAATCGCCTAATGAGAAAATGGCCATAAATGTCTTAATTTTTTACAATGAAAGGAGTAAGTGCTGATTGCTGCATCTTTTTTGTTTAACCGTTTTACCAGTTTGCTTTTCTGCCCCTCAATTTTTCTTGCCCTACGGCAATACAATCACAACCGGTACGTAAAAAAGAATTAGATCTAAGTAGACTTACGAAATAGATACGCATTTACGTTTGCCTTTGCTATTGTGTGCCTTTTTAAACGGCGTCGCACTCTGTTGTGAAGGCGGTTATAAATACAAACCCTATTTTTAAAGACACTATTCATGCCAATCTGTAAGATACACTTTAGGAAGTTTCAATTTGTTTCCCTAGACTTTATCTCAGGTCACTTGTTTGATTCACTTTAAAAAAAATTTCTATAAGACCTTTTTCTATCGGTTTCAAATAAATTATTTGCACTAAACATGTATTAAGAATTAGTCTTACAATAATATACATATGCAAATGTATCACAAGCCATTAAGGCTTTAATAAATTTCAATTCAAACAAACAGTCGTCCACAAATATTTCAGCAAATCCGCACAAATTTTATTCTTTCAAACAAGAAATCAAATGCAAATTTTATTAAGATTTGAAAAAGCAACTCACCTTAAAACATCTATCGGATTAAATTGAATTAAATATGCAAAAAAAATCTTTTAAACACAACACGATCCTTCTTGCACAAAGCAATGTTTTTCGTTGGAATAAAACTTTTGTTAATTGTTGTCTGTTGAAGATAAAACTATTTCTTTCTTGACTTTTTAACACTTTGACTGCTAAAAGAGCATTGAAAAGCAAATAAAGTTTGGTCAAGCGTTCAAGCTGAGATTTTTCACAAATTTTCAAATTGAAAAAAGACACACACAAACGCAGGCTCGTATTCGAGTATTTTTTATGTAACAGTGGCTTGCAAACACTTACACAGATACTTTCAGACCAACTTCATTCATTCATTTATATCAATCTTTATTGAGCCCCCAAATTGTAAATATAGCAAACGAAGCGAGTTGCAATTGTGGCTGTTGTTGTCATTCTTTACTAAAGACCGATAATTGCTAACGATTAGAGGTGAAAAATGTGGCAAAATTTTCAACAAAAATAATTTGTTTTGTAAATTTTGTTTGAAAAATTGAAAAATTTTCCTAAGACTAAAATATGAATGACAATATTTTATAAGTTTTTATTTTTATTATTTAACAAAATTGTTTCTTTGATATCGAATTTAGTTTGTTGCCTTTTGCTGCAGAAACTGCCCTACAATTTTATTTGTTGTTGTGCTGCAAGCATGACTTGCAAACAATTTTAGCTTTTCATGTACAATAAATAATGGCGTTTTTAACAAAAGCCATAAATGTTTCTAACATAAAACAGTGGAAGGTGGATAAGAGGGATAATTTAAATGTAAAAGTGTTGTAAGATAAAATTTTATATTTTGAACAAAAGGTGCTCATGTACAAAAGTTACTTTTTTATAAAAAGATTTCCTTTGGACAAAGGAAATATTATTTCCATAAAATTTGCATCTTTTGTAAAGAAGATTCTTATTTGTTTCAAAGACAAAATTCACCTTTTCGACTAGTTTGTTTTTTTTTTGTATTAAGCGAATTCCTTTTTTGTTTATGAAATATACGGGCATGTTCTACAAATTGAAATGAAGTGGATTTAAAATCGAACAATTTTTAAAAACGAGCCTGCAAAGAACAGCAGATCATACATTGAGTACCAAATATCTTTACAAGAATAGCTCTTCGATTTCAATTCCACTTAATTTCCATTTTAAGAACATGCCTAATGATCTGTATACCCTCCACCAAAACTAGTTGTGAAGAGGGAACACTAAGTTTGTCATTCCATGTGAAACTTTTTTAATGTTCATCTAAGACCCCATAAAGTACATAACTTCTGGGTCCTTGAGTATTTCTTAGTTAATTTAGCCATGTCCGTCTCTCTGGCTGTCTATTGAAATCATGCTCACTTTCGAACGACTCAAAAGAAAAGAACAATATTGGTTGGTGTCCACATTGTTTCTAGTCCTCCTAAGCAGTTTTAAAGTTTGAAATCCAGCAAATAAACTTCAGTTTGATAAGACTTATGAATAAAACGTGGAACAACCACATGCATATAAAACAAGAAAAAAATAAGAGCATATCACCAAAATTCGCTCCAGACCAGGAAATGTGGAAAAACGTTTTAAGTACACACTTACTGTTATCAGTAGTGGATCAACGTTTCAAAAGCACTAGTCATATTTTGTGCTTTTCGCAGTGCAAAAACGTTTTAACTATCATCGCGTTTTTGGGTATGAATCATTTTTTTTAACTAAAAAAATATTTTTTCTTCTTATTTATTTATTGTGGCAGCGAAATATTGGATTAACAATAAATAAATAAATGTCTTTTGCATAACCTGACCTTGAGCTTGATCCAAAAATAAGAAGAAATAAAATTAAAATGTCGAAGAAAATAGACTAAATAATTTTTTTTAAAAAAAATTAAAAAAAAATTTAAAGTTAAATTTTTTTAAACTTTTTGAGCTTTAAAGCTTGTTAGCTTTAATTTTTTTTTGATAATTAACATAAATTAAAGAAACATAAATAAAAGGAAAAAAGTTAATCTCGGCTTTTAAAATTTTTTTTTTGGGCTCCTTAAAATTTTTTGTCACTTACAACGTAATTTGCGCCATTGCTTCAATTTAATATTTAAAAAAATAATTTTTGGTGTGAACATATGCTTTTTGTATCTTTTGATGCATTTCCATCCAAACATTTGAGCTGCCACTTTATTTTATATGTCTGTATTTCTTGGAAAAATAAAAAAAACACCTGAAATTAAGTGTGCATTTTATCTAAATTGTTGGCTTCTTTTGACCATATTATAATTGGCAATTGAGACCAGTCTCAGCGGACAACACACAGCATGCAGACATGATTTATATATCAACGCATGCATTAACCCGTTAAACACACACGATATTTCTCTCCACCAGCAAACCCCCACACAAAACGGCAACTAAATAAAATCACAAAAATACGCAGCCAAAGGCTGATTGCAAATTTAAAGTTGTCGCAAATTAATGCGTTGAAATAGGAGGAAAACTCTTCGGCAGGTCACCAGTGTGAGTGGAACAAAAAACCATCAAGCAGAGTAAAAAGTTTAATGAATTGAAAAGCCAAAAACAAAAAAACAGAAACCTGTTCAGAGTTCATAACGAATTCTACTAAGTGTTAGAGTTTTGGTTTGGAAAAGTTGGACGAAAAAATTGAAGCAAAAAAAAAAAAAAAACAGGGGACATGTAACCAAAACAAATCAGTTAACATAAAATTTTGGTTGGCAACCAAAAATAGCAGTTACAGCATAAAGCAATTTGATACACGCAACGCAATTTACGGACATGAAACAGCATGATGGCTAATTTCACACAGATACGCACTTTGGATAAAATAGTACGCAAAACGTATACTAGTGCACTAGAGTGGGATAAATTCATAGAATTCATAAATGTGTGGAAGCGAGGAGAGTCCTAGAAGTCTTTTAAAATTTAAGGGACACATTATTTTGTTCGTTCGAAATTTCTGTCATTATTAATGCTTTTTAAGTGGTACGAATTCTTAACTGTCTTTTCAATTTAAAGACTTTGCAAATCCATTAATTTGATCGACTTCGATTTCTACATTTAGAAATTTCAAATATGGATATATAGTATTAATTGCTTACGACCGATATAAAATGCTTATGAGGGAGTTTACACGGTGTCTTTCCAGACATGTCTGTTTTTGACATTCTCTTCTGAACATGCTACCAAAAACCTTTTGTCTGTTCACGATGCCTTTCCAAACATGTCTGTTTTCATGTCTAATAGTCTAATATACATATACATACAAATTGAGAACATGAAAATTCATATAAACAAACATGAAAACTCATTTCATGTCTGTTTGGCAACCCCTCTTTCTTTTCTACCCCGATCGCCTACAAACAAAACAGACGTGTTTGTCAGACATGTCTGAAAAGACACCGTGTAAACTCCCTCTATGTATTATATATATATATATATATATATATATATGAGACGTTTATTTTGAAAGTGGCATAAGTCGCTTTTTCAAAAAAATCCAGTTAATAATAAATAATAATAAATAATAATAATAATAATAATAATAATAATAATAATAAAATTAAACTAGATGACCCGTGCAAATATTTCGCACCGTTAGTTGTCATTTTTGTAACATAAAATGAAAATAATTAATAGAAATTTTAGTAACTTCAATACATTTTATTAAAAGTATAAAAATATTAGAAATCATAATATATATCATACATATTTACATACATTCATATGTTTTAATGCTTTTATAATACTTCTTTGAATACAATGTTAGAGGTAATGACATGATCATCGTTAACTTTTTGCCCGTACGAATACTTTATCAATGAAAATATTAATTTTTCAATTTCTAATAATTTTTCGTCATTAGTGTTAGAAATAAGCTTTAAAATGAGATATCATTCATAAAATTTGATGCGGTGGTATGGGAGATATTTGCAACCGACAAAAAAAGTGCTTTAAAAATAATATATATGATAGTGAGAAAAATATCAGTATCATGATATATCAAATACGAGTGAATCTTCTCGAAAGTTAGCATCCATATTTTTAAACGTGTTAAAACGCAAACCCTTAAATATCTCGACTTAAAAACAAAATGACTTATGCCACTTTCAAAATAAACGGCTGATATTTTTTCAGTCTAGAGTTTTTAAAAATTCAGCCACAAGTCGCCGTCGACACTAGTCGAAGGCAACAAGACAATAAATACATTTTCTTAATCTTCATTGACAACAATCAATTACATTTGACAGTCACTTGGTATTTTCTACGGCGCTTTTAAGACGATGACGAGTAGAATTCAAACATTTTTAGTAGATAGGAAATTTTGCGGCGAGTCATACCAAAATCAATGATATTTTAGATATCGGAATATATTTATAAAATTAATTTATGGGATAACACTTCAATAACTTAATCTGTCGGGATGAATACTATTTTTTCAACCTTGACAGTAACACACTATTTATTTATTAATTACTAGCATTTAAACTGCTTCTTCGTTAGCGTCTCCTTTTCCTTCATGGACATATTTTTATGCCAAAGTTTATTTAATGTTTTGAAAAAAAGTACCAACAATTTCACGATTTTCACCCCTTAAATGTTCGAATTTCGAAAAAGTACCAAATCCATATTCGTATTTTTTTGATAAGTTTCGAATGTTATACATATACACTTATTTTCTATGTTTATTGGTTCATAAAATAGATGGAGTGTCAAAAAAGTACCAAAATTCAGGTTTTATCCGTGCCGAATTTTAAAAAAGTATCAGACACCTGCCCGCTTATTTTTCTAAGAGAACAAAGATACATTTTTGTTGTATCTCTTTTAGTTTTGGAGATATAAGGTTACCGAATTTTCAAGTTTTTACTCTTTTTTACCCCCGAAACATTCGAATTTATAAAAATCCCGTTTTAGTGGATCGATTTGTGGAGCGACCAATGTCTGCTCCAAATTTCAAGTTTTTAGCTTCAGGCGTTTAGGCTGTGCGATGATGAATCAGTCAGTACCGTTAAACTTTTATAAATATAGATTTATTTTTTTAATATCAAATTTGAAAGAAAGTACAAACTAAAAAAGATATCATCTTTTAAGTCGACATCTACACAACTCTCTTAGAAAAAACCAAATAAAAAAATGTTGAAGTGGTGTAATCTTCGGGTGCATGTTACAAACACTTAAAACTGACGTCGACATCGAAAGCGACTTACATAACAGCGGTGACTATGTGTGTTTCTAAGGGACTTTCAATCCTACTCTCGCTCATGATATTAAACACAGATTGTTACTGTTAAAACAACATATAAACAAAGTGTAAATGTCATAAAACATTTTGACTTAAAAAAAATAACAAAAAATAAAAAAAAACGGTTAAAAATGCGTAAAATAACGCGCAATCATAATTTAATCAACCAACATTATTGGCTTGGTTAGATGCAGTGCGTCGTACCTTTTTTAAATCTGTGTATCTGACAATGATGGACGAGTCAATACAGTACAACAGAATTGGATATGCGTAAGTGACATTCTATCAACAAGCCAAAACACAAGTCAATAACGGCACCAACAGGACCAGCCGTTTTCGGTCAATTCATGATGCATGCTTTGAATCGTTGTTGTTGTCTTTTTCGTTGGCTGGCTGCCTTCACTCATTCATTGATTGGCAAAAGAGTAATAAATCAAATGTCAAATCAATTGCGTACGAACTAATAATTGTATGTACGTTGGTATGTCATATCATAACAAATTCAACATGTTGCATTTGTTTTTCTTGTTGTTGCTAGTGTTGTTTCAATTTTTTTTCCTCAAATTTTTGATTATCCAATGCAACTTTAAAGTTGATTCCTGTTTTCTCCATCGATACCAAAATTACATTTATGGACTGAAAGGCGAATTGTTTTTGTTGTTGCTGTTTTCTTTTTTCATTTATCGATTCTTGTTTTAGTTGTTGCATTAATTAACACCTTTTTGCATTTTTTAGTTGTCGTTGCTCTTGTTGTAGTTGATTTGTATCAAATGTAATGCAGTTTTATGTTTCTTTTTTTGTTTCTTAACTCGTCAGATTTATGAGAAAATAATGTTGGGTAGGGGATAAAGTAAGTTCGTCCTAAAATTTATATGAAAAAAGCATTGAAGATATTTGCTCAATACAATTAACAATAGTTTGCTTTAAAAATCTATTTCTATTTAAATATTTTTTATATATTCTTTTACATCGCCCTTTTGCTGCAACATCGTCATAACTCAAAAATATTTGTTTTACAGAAAACGATTTTAAAGTCTTAAATTTACAGACAACATAATAGAAAAAGAAAATGTTATTCTATGAAATAATTACTACTTCAGAAAACACCTGATTTACTATGCGTTCGTAATTTTAAGTCTATATTTGCGATTTTTGACGTATGACGTTGTTGCAGCAAATGAGCGATATGTAAGTACATTTTATTAAACTTTAAATTAACTTGTTCCCATATCCAATGGTATGCATCATATATCTAATATGTTGTAGAGTATGAAAAACTTAATATCGCTCACATTCATTAAGAGCAATTGTCGTTTAATAAAAATCCTAAATATCTGATTTTTTTAAAGAAATCACTGATGCAACGCCTTTTATTGATGTATCATGTAATTAATCAATTAGTTACACATTAAGCGTAACATTGTTGTAATTAAAAAACACAAGAAATGTTGTTTAAAAATTTTTTTGCCTAAAAAGCAAAAGTTGGAATGGCATTAAAATTTTTCTCGCTACATATTATTTTAAAATACTGGCAGTTGATAATGCAAATGGTTTTTAACTGGCCTTTACTCACGCAAGTGCAAGTTTAAAAGCTCCAAACCCGCTATTTTTCACTAACACACATACACATTTCGTACTTTCAGGCAGTCGGCTATTATTTCGATTTTTTAATGAAAACCCTCCAGTTGGCCACGTCTTTAAGACATACAATTTAACAACGGAAACAAGAAAACAGTGATTTGTAGAAGACATACAGTCGGCAACATATTCATACAAATGCGTCGATGTCATACAAGGCGAGATAATTACAATGTCGTTGATGTTTTTGCAATGACATGTTCTCTTATTACTTCGTTGACGACTATATACAAGACAATATCTCCTATACAATATCTTCTATACTTTACGCAAGACAATATCTGCTACTTTTTCGTCAACGATTCCATGCATCGCAATATCGTTTATATTGTCGTCCAAAACAAAAATAATTATATGGTTATTTATTTCAGACAATTTTTCCGTGTGTTTTTTAAGTATAGTTGCCATTTTTATTACGCTTGTTTAATTTCTGTTACATGTTATATATTTCGCTTTTATAAGCAATTCATAAATTGACAGCGTATAAAGTATAAACTGCATGAAATCCAGCGACTAACTTCATCAGCATAATTTTAATTATTATCGACCTTTTCCAAATTTTATTGTTATGTTTTTTTAGAAAACTCTAAACGGGCTTATTAAGGTCTTGTGTTTTATGAAAATAAAAGGATTATAACATAATTTTTCTTCCGACGTTTCGTTGGAGATTCCCAACATCTTCAGGGAGATATTTTTATTGATCTATAATCTTTTCGTCAATTGTTTTAATTTTACGTTATTTTACAAATTCAGTTTTATACACACAACATAAAACATAAATTTTTTATTAACAACACAAATGAAAACAAACTATTACTATTAAAAAATTTAATGTTAAATTATAAAATTTTGTCAAACTATGTCACAGATGGTAAATTGATGTTTTCGGTTTTCCTGGCTTGTGCTAAAGGTGGATTTTAAGCGGTTTAAAACCATGCTAAAGCAGAGCAACTGGAATACATTTTAAACACCAAACATTAGTAAAAATTATATTTGAAATGTATTATCCAAAATATTTTCAACACTAGTTTAATTCACAGCAGCCCTATTCACAATCTTGTGCAAATGGTCTTGCATCATAGCATCTGCAAAATGGTATAGAATATTTTACTTCCTTCTCTTTTTTTAATATGCAACCCCTAAAAAAAAGTTTATATTTACTCGACGTATACAACAATAAATTGAAAACCGACAGCTGACGCTCGGAGAACCAGTTATCAGTCAGCTGCGAATTTCGTGTTTTGCAACAAACGTTGTTAACTGAACCATAGCGGTCATTCGCAATTGAAAGAAAATATTTCCAATTGCTTAAATTTGTTATCTAAAATGCACAAGATTGTGAATAGGGCTAGTATGAATTAATGTATTATGCAAAGAAATAAGGGAAACAAGTTTTAATTGTTGACCCCTATTCTGCGTTTCGATTCGGATCGAAATTTTCTCCGTTTTTGGTTGTTATAAGAATTTCTTTTGAATGTTTTTACAAAAGTTTTAATTTAAAATGGAATTTTAATAAGACACAAGAAAGAAAATTCTAAAGAAGATAAATAAATCTTAAGCTCAATAAATTATTTAAGAAGAATTATAATTTAATTTGAATTTTGATATTTCGTAATTATTTTTATAAAAAAAAGAAATAAAAAATATTAAAACAAAAAAAAATTTATTTAGGAGGGAGCTTTTGTTTGTTTAACATTTTCGTTTATACGATTTAGCAGAAATTTTTAACTGTTATACATATTTCAAAAACTTTTTTAACAGCTATACATAATATTTTGAAGAGCTTTTTATAAAGTATTTAAAATATCCTTAAAACTTTTGAAAGGCTTTAGAATGTTAACTTTTAGTACAATACTTATTTCAGAGCAATGTCTCTGCTTTCTCCAGTTGCATTTGTAGAGTTTTCCATTAAGCTTTTCTACTTTCATTTAAGAGACAAAAAGCTTTAAAAGAAGAAACTTTAATGCTCTTAAAAATTGAGATTCACCTTCACGAATTGCTTACCTGTAAATAACAGCCGCACACAGACAAGTGTTCGAAATTAAAATACAAATTTTATTCATTCTATTCGTACATCAAAAAATTGATGAAAATATGTTTGTTGTATATTTGTATAAATCATTTAAGCTTGAATAAATAAAACGGTGCGATAAAAAAATCTCAATTTCTAATTTTGCTTAAAAAAAGTATAAAAGACATAAAAAGTTACAGGAACATATGCAAACGAACACATGCTGGTAGCAGCAGGCTGGATGCCACAGTCGTTTCTTCGGTGGTGGTAGAAGTGTCAGTATCTTTAGTTAAACTGTTTATCTGGCAGAGAAGTTTATTTCGGTTCCTTCTTTTTCATGTATAAATTTACTATATAATTTAATTCTACTCAAACCCACTCAGTTCAGCTCGATGTTGTTCATTTATTTAAATAAGCATTTCATCATCAGACCAATCAAATGTAAATGAGATACGTTATAATCCATCAGCAATAACAATCTGATGAACAAATTTAAAATAATAATAAAAAACAATTTCGAATACGAATGGAATAAATATCAGAATCAGAAATGAAAATAAATATATAGGAGAACTTTATTACAAAAGCAAGTAAGAACGCTTTATTGGGCCTGTGCTGAGTCATTGACCGACAATCTGTATAATATATGACATCACAATTTCTATTCATATGTGTGCCTAATTTAATGACAGTATAATTATGGGTTATAGTTTAAGGCGTTTAAAAATATTCCGGCGGTTAAAAGTATGGGATCTATAGAAACTTTTCGCTCTTTAGATATAAATAAATCTATTTTGTGTCACGTCCACTGTCCTATACTGACCAAATTTTGCCGTATGCTGTATATTGATAGCCAAGATGCTTGCTCCTTATTTGAAAACGTTCTTTCTTGCCATTGACCAGATATACAGAAAAAGGAGATAAAAAACGACAGCATCATGGGAAAAATTAGAGTTAGTCGTGGTTTTTCGCTTGTATCTCAGCCATTTATGGACCTACACTGAAAAAATTTTCTTCCCAGATCCAATGAAATTTACATTAAAATTCAACCTATGTAATCTTTTATTGGATTAATGAAGGATTAATAAAATCAATTACAAAATTTTCATTGATTTTATGAAAAAATTGAATTGAAAAAATGGATAAAATAAACGTTTGTCATTAAACTAATGCAAAATTTTCATTGATTTTATAAAATATTTCATTAATCCAATGAAAGGTTACATAGGTTGAATTTTAATGTAAATTTCAATGGATCTGTGAAGAAATTTTTTTTAGTGTATGTGACGGAATGTCTTAAATTAAAGTAAGCATGTCTGATATAAATATATTCCAACCAAGTCCACATCATATCTGGGGTCTTCGGAAAACCCATTTCAACAGACAACCCGAACTTCTCTTCTCATAAGTATCCAATATATATATATATATATATATATATATATATATATATATATATATATATATATATATATATGTATATATATAAATTAATTGGGTCTATATTGTAGAAATTTAACACGGAATGACAAACATATCTGTGGCATTCTGACAAAACAAATTAGTTCGAGATAAGATAGCAAAAAAGTTTTTAAAAAACCTCTGTGAAAAATCATTTTTATCAAATAATAAAATAATCCAAAATTAAAATTTTGTTTATAATACAAAATTTTGAAAACGCAAGCAAAAAGGTTTCTTGAATGAAAAATTCGTTAGATTAACAGCATTTTTTAACTTTTAAATTTGACTTAAGATGTTTTGTCAAAATGCCACAGATATATAAACCCTTTCACCTAAATTTTGTTTTTTTTTTACTGTATTTAAGTACGAGTCGTACTTAAAAATACAATAATACAAAAATACGAATAACACTTAAACGTACTTAAAACCATCCTAAATGGGAGTACTTTTGAAAATAAATCCCGGAGTTTCTTAAAATAAGTACAAACTAAGAAAGTTAAATTAAAAAGTGAGCGTTTTAATCTAATTTAACACATCAAAGTTTGTTGCAGACACTACAACAACACCACATAGGTAAGTACAAAACTATTAGCTCCTTTTGTGTAGATACAACAAAAACAACAGAATAATACGAAACACATTATTTTCATGTTTAAGTAGGGAACAGAATAGTCGCTTTGGTACAACGTTACGAACAGCCCTCCAAGCTGTCCAAACGTTAGAACGCCAGTTTTAAAGAATTGTCTACAGAATACGTAGTTGTAGTATTCGTTACAGTTGAAGCTGAAGCGCAAAATTCGAAATTTTTAACTTTGTTGTGCTACAGAGCATTCGTCAGATTCAGCTTCTACTACAATTACTTTATTCTGTTCCAGGCCTTAAAAAGTAAAATTGAGAGTTTATAGCTTCAGTTCTATAGTACATTAAGCTTTTAAAGTAAAACCCATATCGTGAATGATGCTGGTGTTTTATTATTGAAATTCTCAAAGGTGTAAAACGGGTAAGTAAATCGATCAATCGATCAGTAAATTCGCCTTCTTATCACTTTTAGTTTATTTCAAGTACGAATTCGAGATTGAATTCACTTTATAATTCTTAAACCAAGTGCATTTTCAGATTGATTATTAGTTTTACCTAGATCAATCTCATTTTTGGATTATTCCAAGTACGAATTCGTGATTGAATATGGATAAGTAAAGGATTTCGCCATTAAATAAACGTACTCACCGTACTATTAATACCGCTTCGTATTGATTTAAGCACGGATGGATTGATTTTTATTCAAGTGTACGTGCATAAGAAACACTCCTCCTTGTTACATGGAGAAGGATTAATTTTCATTTCCTTAAATTTTGCTAAAAACTCAACTTAACCGATTATTTGCTGAGTTTTTATTTTTCTTTAGGAAAACTAAAAATAATTTTTTCATTTTATTTTTTGCTCAAAAAATATTCTATTTTCTGAGGAATTAATAAAAAAATCAAGAAATAACTTTTATTTCTGTGGAGTAAATAAAACTCAGAAAATAACTTTTATTTTTTAAGCAAAAAATAAAATTCTAGAAAAAATGTTAAAAATTGAATTTTTAAAATAAAACTTGTTGTTTAAAATTAATTGTCTCTTCTAGATTAGAATCCGTATATTCGTGCTGTGTATTTATCAAGTGACAAAAGATGAAGGCAGGGAAGTAAAAATATTCCGTAATTCGTGTTTAATGAGTGCAATTAAAATTTGTTTGTTTTTTTTTGCTGTCTCAGCTATTCACCAACCATTTTCATTATCATCATCTCCTCTAGACGTCATTAGCGAGTTTTGCTGATTTTACTATTTTTGTTGTTGTTGTTGTTGTTGCTGTTTCTATTACTGTTTTACAGACACAGCTGCTTTTTATGAAAGTGATTTTAACGCATTTTATCTTAAGAGCAAAACGCGTATCGCACAATATGCTCAAATTATTTTGACTTTTATTATTATTTTGTTATATCTACCCTTCACTAAGAGTAAAAGGGTGTATATAAGTTTGTCATTCGTTTTGTAACTTCCACAATATTGATACTTGACCGCATTAAGTATATATGTATCTTATAGATCATTATGAGAAGAAAAGTTTAAATCCGATTGACCCGTTCGACTGTTGAAATGAGCCCAAATACGATGGGGACTTATAAATTAAATAAATAAAATAAAAGATATGCTCATTTAAATTTTTCTATTGAAATTCAACCAGAGAGGTCCATAAATGACAAAACACCACGACTGCTTCTGATTTTACCCATAAATCCCTTGTCGTTGGTTTTTTATTACTTTTTTTGGTATATCTGGAGAACGGCAAAAGACAAGGTTTCCAAATAAGAAACAAGCATCTTAGTTATCAACACAGCCTCTCCAAAAAATTAGATTAGGCATTTCCCATATAAACATATTATAAATTTCTTTATATCTGGAGAACGAAAAGAGCCAAAGATTCTAAACTAGATACAAACATCCAACGCTTAAAAAACTACAGTCAAAGTAAAAAACTGCCATTTGTTCATTTGTCATTGGCCAAAAAAAAATGTTGCGTTTACCTCTGATTCATTAAATGTAAACAATCTTTGTCAAACCAACTCAAAACTTTAGTTTTTTTTTCGACAGTTTTTGTTATCGACTGTAGTTTTTTAAACACAACATTGCACAAAATGTGGAAGGGATTGGTGAAGTAGTCGTGGCACCTCCCGTGCAAAGACTCTATAGTGTTTCTGTATATCTGGAGAACGGCAAGAGCCAATGTTTCCAAATTAGGTGCAAGCATCTTGGTTATCAAAACACAACATCCGACAACATGTGGCCGGGATTGGGAGGCGGGCGTTGTACAAAATAGATTCACTTATATCTAAATAACGATATTTATATAAATTTCTGCTATCATCGCACCATCTTCAAGGGTATATAAGATTCGGCATAGCCGAATGTAGCACTTTTACTTATTTTTAATTTAAATTTATTGCAGTTTATACTTGTTTCTAAGGGTGTATAAGCTTTTTTGTTTACTGTTGTTGTTCTAGTTGTTGTTTTTAACAACATTTTCATTTTAGCTAAAAATAATGATTGTGTTAAGGACGTTGCTGATTTTAAATCAGGGTGATATTACGCTTTTAATGGAGAAGGTGGGGGTGAGATAATTGTTTATCATTTTATTTTTTGAGTAATAGAAATCTTAAACAATTTTATTTTTATGAAATTTTAATGGCTTTTAGAAAAAGTTATGTAATTAAGCTTTTACCGTTAAGTTTAAATACATAGATTTCAATTAGTCATTCTAAATTTTACACGAAAAAAAAACATTTGAAAATTAATATTCATTGCGGGGAATTTGTGCCAATTTATCTTAAATCACTTATCCCGTGACCAGTGAACACAACATTATAATAAAACAAGACATTGCACTTAACTGGCGATAATGTGTTTAAAGTGTAGTGACAACAAAGAATCCAGTCACAGTTTCTGATTATATCTGGTAATATTTCTTAATATTAACATGGTTCACACGGGACAATATTTTGCGACAGGCCTTGTATTAGCCAAAGTTAAGTGTGTTTGAGTTATTTCTGTGACCTTTTAAATGTTGCTTATATACGCCCTCCTAGGACATCGCCATGTTATAGCGACCAGTCCCCTTCATATAAATTGCTAGAGCTAGAAAAGGTTCATACCACCCTAAAACTGTCACGTGTTCTCTTGCCTTAGGGTGATAAAATTTATAATGGATTAAAACTTTTTAAATGGTTTAGGTTAATTACTGGATAGGAAGAATTTTGCGGCCGTCATCAATCGTTGATAATTGTTAAAAATACGTCAACTTTCTTTGGTGTTAAAAGTTTAAAAGTTTTAACGATGGTTTGAAAAAAAAAAAAAAACTAAAAAAGACTGTCTAAAAATATAAAAAGGTAACGTTGTGAAATGCAATAGAATGTTTGCTTTGTCGATAAACAAAAAGTTCTTCAAGAGCTGATCCTCAACTTGTGCGTTTACGTTAGAGTAACGAAGCGTTAAGATCGTTTTCTATTTCATACGCCGTTTGCGACCGTATTGTCATGAAACAGAAAAATTAAAAATATTAGTGCTGACAGCAGTCATGTTTTTTTTTGCGTTATTATCTTAAGACTTAATACGTTATGACTACCGTTTGAATCCTCCTAATATTTTTAAAAGAAAGTTTAATTAGTTTACGGCGGAATTGTGGGTAAAAGGAAATTTACGGTGCTACGTCTTTTGTTCTTACGGCGTACGAACCCAATATTAGCATTAAATTTTATTTGCATAATATGGAAAAATATACAGGTTAGCAACTGAAAAGAATTTCGGTTCTCTGTATCGGCTTAAAAGTGCACTCAAAAAATTTTACATTTTAAAATTTTTCCGTTTAGTTAAAATTAAACCAAAATATAGTCTTTTAGTATGAAAATAACTTTTTTTACATTTTAGGCACGTTGTTTTAAAACCAAATTACAATATACGAAAGAATTTTCGTTCATTTAAAATATTAAGTTCCCAGAATAAACTTCGCCTACAAAAAAATGTGTTGAGTAATCAGAAAAAACATAAAAGCACTTCTTACAATTCTGATGAAAGAATTTTACAAGGGATGTCCCAAAATGAACGCATTCAAAAGGTATTCATTATTTTATGGAAGTTCTTAGCATAGTAGTTATAGAAAAATGCTACTTAAGGCTGTTTTACACTATCACACAAGTCGTAAGACTTTTGGTCTTACAAAATGAAATGATTTTTGGTCTGATTGTCAAAAAATCAAAGAGAAATTTTTTTTCATTACATTTTGCTTCTACACTATCACACTTCAAATAAAAAGTAAAATCTTTGTGATATATGAGATCCACTTTAGATTACAAAATAAAGACGAAAAAACATTCTATTAAGCATTGGAACATTGTTAGCTGGCGTATTATTCACTAACTTGCACATTTAAACTTGCACCTTTGTCCTCAGATATATTTTTGCTTTATTTTTAATATTTCCTTAATATTTAATAATTTTTATTTTGATGTGGCCGGCAAATTATTCAACAGCTGTTTTTTTATTTTCTTCTAGGGTGGAAAAGTTGATACAATCATATTTTTTTATATTTTTTTTCGTCTGTGTACCGTATTTAACGATTTTTTACAACAAATATTTGTGATTTATTTAAATTTTAAAAGAATTCACTTGAAATTTTATATTTTTTTTATCGTTTTGCAATTTTTTATTAGAAAAAATTATAGTGAATATTTGTGCACAAAATTTTAATTTTCCATCCCTGATTTTCTTCTTGTGCTTTTGTAAAAACACAATTCTGATAAAATGAAAAATCTAATCGTTTAGAAAAATTTCAAAAAATAGAGAGAGAACCATACGACTGCCAAATTTCTTTACGTATTTTTTGACATTTCATTACAAAATGTTTTTACACTATTATACATTATGAATTATTTGTAAGTTTTTGACATGTCTTAACACAAAGTATTATAGTCTAAAATGGCCTTTAATAATGAGTAAAATTAAAAAAAAAAAAAAAAATTTTTAAATAAAAAATGTTTTTTTCTACAAAAATGCCAAAATTTAAAAAGAAAACACAAAAATGTATTTGAAGTTCCATTTTTTTAAAAATATAAAAAATACTTAACAAAAAACATTGCAATAAAAGAGAAACTTGACAAATGGTAATGCTGCTTTCAAAAAAATTTTGGTTTCTCAGTGATGCCCCAATAATAATAAATCTTATTGACACTTAAATAATCGAAAGATGTTGAATGGAATAAAATGAGAAAGGAACATCTTTTAAAGATGTTGGGATTCCGAAATTTCAGCCTCTTAAGTTATTAAATTTTTTTAAAAGTCTTTAGGTTGAAGTAAAAAAAAAAAAAAACTTACAGCCAATCCCACGATGTCACACGTTAACGTTCGCATAGAAAATTACATTTAAAACAAAAACAATTTCTAAAATTTGTTTAAACAAAACAATTTCTAAAATTTGTTTTTGTTTTAAATGTTATTTTCTATGCGAACGTTAACGTGTGACATCGTGGGACTGGCTGTTAATGTACTTAATTTTTTGTGGAAGAAATATTCTTAGTATATATATGATGATATTTATATCAAAGTATATATTTTTTTTTAATTTCATTTGTCTTCAGTAGAATTGTAAGGCGGTTCTATTCTTAGAATATATTAACCCTCTAACTCTAATTTTAAGGGGTAATTTATGTCCTAAATTCCAACTTATACACAAAAGTATACTAAAACGGCCCTTTTGAGGGTTTAAACGTTCTACGAATATTTTTTGCATTAAATTAAAAGGTTGTGCAATGTATGTAAATCGCTTAATAAAGGAAAACTGTTAAGTATCAACTGGTATTCAATTAAACGATTTTAATCGGTTCGGTTGGCAACCATGAAAAATATTTAAAATGTCCTATAAATTTCATTAAGTTTTTTTTTGTAGACATTTTAAAAAGCCCAAAAACATAAAAATTATTTTTTTTCATTGCATTTTAAAACCTTTAAAGATTATCTAGAAAATCATTAAAACACTTAAATAATTGAGCTTAAATTTAAAAATTAGTTAAAACAGAATATCTGCAAATTTCAATAAAAACGTTTTAAAAAATTCGCAATAAAATATCTTATAATTACAAATAGCAAAAAATCGTACCTCACATGAAAACTGTTCGAAAATAAGTTGTATGCAATTCTTACTTTGTTAACTTTTTTTCTAACCTAACATTTACACTCATAAAATTATTACAGTAACTGATTGTAGGTTATTAAATTCGTTTTCGGTACTGTTAAAATTGAATAAAAATATAGTTATTTTACGAATAAATTTATTTTTCAACATTTATGTTTGTTATTAAAAAAACAAACTACCAAAAAATAATGTTTTCCGTATTTTTTTTTGTTAATTTGTTTGATTTTTATCGGTTAAAATATATTTTTTAAAAGTAAAAACTATTCAATTTTAACGAATATGATGTTCAATAAATAAAAAACTTAGAAATTACTGAAAAAATCATTTGTTTTAAATGAAATGTAAATGATCCGTTTTTTAAATGAATTTTAATTTGTTTCAAATGAATTTTCGTTTGAATTTAACTACATAATATTTTGAGTGTATATTCCGCTTTGTTACAGCATTATGTGAAGTAAATTGCGTCTGTAATAAGCAGCAACCATAAAATGTTTAGAATGATCACAGGAATCACAATGTTGTTATGATGACTAAATCAATTACACTGAAAAAATTTTCTTCACAGATCCAATGAAATTTACAATAAAATTCAACCTATGTAACCTTTCATTGGATTAATGAAGGATTAATAAAATCAATGACAAAATTTTCATTGATTTTATGAATCCCCATTAAAAAAATGGATAAAATAATCGTTTGTCATTAAACTAATGCAAAATGTTCATTGATTTTATGAAACATTTCATTAATCCAATGAAAGGTTACATAGGTTGAATTTTAATGTAAATTTCATTGGATCTGTGAAGAAAATTTTTTCAGTGTAGTTGGTTACACCACATAGTGATTAATTTTATATGTACGTAACCCATAGTGTAATATTTCATATGACATAAACAAATCATATCATTTAAATTACTACCTTAAATAAATCATTTTATACTTTTAGAAGAAAATTCCTAATAAAGTCTGTGTAACCATAAATTTGTCAGGCTTAAAAAAAAGAAAAGCAAAGAAAAGCAAAGAAAAATGTTAACATTATTACCAACATTATTTTCTATTCTCACATATATTTATTTTTCAAAATCGGTGAAGTGTATAGAATGTTATTTTGTCTTGTTTCTTTTATCTGACTCTTTGACACATACAAAAGAGACACACACGCAGACATTTGTTAAAAAATTTTACACAATTTCCCCACAATTTGTTTTCTTTAGATTCTTATTTTTTAAAAATGTTTTTCTATTTGAATTTTTCATTTTTGAAATGCATTACACCGACACATTTCTATGACTAAAACAAATATAGGGCGTGCCATTAAGGGCGACGCATATTTTTAATTCATTGAAAGGACTTATGGGCAAGTTATGAACATAATTTATACTTCAAATAAAACTACGGCTGAGTTCCACAACATAAATATTATTATGCATTCAAAGTCTAAAATTTATCTTCAAGTTTAACGCTGCAAAGTTTGCTTATTATGTACGCATCGATATTTATTTGGAGCACTTTGGGATAGATGACAATGTAAAAATCCACACGATTGCTTCGTAGAAAGCTTTGCAACCCATGTTTTGGAACTTAACCTACTGTGGCTTCAATTTTTTTTGCAATACGATATTATTTAAATGGCCCCCGCAGAAGCGCTGGCACGAGTAAGAACGCTGTACCCGAAATCGAAAGAAATTTCAAGATCGATGTCCGCCTGCAGTTCTTCTAACGTTATTGCCTTGTAATCATAAACCGGCTTTATAATGTTTCTACACCCTGTGTAGACATTGCAAAGCCAACTCCACTTCTTTTCGAAAAATGTTAAAAATGAAATGCGTCGAATCTGCGGAAAAACCCAACACTAGATTTGCAAAGTGATACACCAGAACAAAACATAATACCAACTTTGTGACATATTTGCTGATTTAAATGTGTGTCGATGTTTATTTTTGATTTACAGTTGCCCAGTAGTTTTGGAAAAAATTCATCTTGGAATTAGTTAAGGAATTAATAGTCTATATCGAATGTGTTAATTCTAAAGTCTTAATTAAATATAGTTTTAGCAACGAATTTGTGGACTCAATCAATGATTTCAGTCTGCTCTTTAAAATACACGAGGGATAAAACTGATTCCATGACAGATGTACTTTTTCCGGGATTTCAGTTGATATTTTTTGTATTTCTACCACTGCTTCTGGTATATGTTTTCAAGAAAAATTTAGGTCTTAGTTTTTTATTTAAATTGAAAATTAACGTTTAGAGTAAAACAATTCTTATTTAACTTAAAAATAGTTGATAAGAAGCACAATTTATGCTTAATATCTCAAAAGCCATAGCAAATTTCGTGAAACTGGTTTCGGATTCAGAAAGGGTGTATTCAAAGCATATATAACCCGTACTAAACTCAATTTTTTAAAAAAAAAAAGGGTCAGTATGTCAAACCAATAATGACCTGACGATATATTTTATTTATTTCGTTTCATTTTTTACTAGCATATTCTTTGTAAATCTACTAAACGAGCAATCGAATATACGACTTCGATCTAATTAAAACATTAATAAAAAAAGGTTTTAATTAAAAATTTTGACAGCAAATTAATTAACAAACGTTCACCTATATCAACAACATTGTCGCAGAAAATGTTGTTAATATCAAAAAATATTTAATTTATGCCATTAAATTTGATATTTGTTATGTGATGCAAATTAAATTACTTTTTTAATTGAAATCACAAATATTTTAATTAAAATTATTTCTTTGTTTTTTTCTGAGAAGTAATCCTAAATTCATACGACGATTTTTTCTAGGTCAAGTAACTGTTAAATCTACTACCAGGGATTGATTAAAGTAGCACAGTTATTTTTTTGACAGGCTAATAAAGAATGCTTATTCTTAAGGAACACTAGCTTTATTTTTTTAGCAAATGTCACCTTCGTTTCTTTGGAATGAAAACTGATGTCAACTGGTTTATCCTTAAATTACTCAAAATTAGTAAACTTCTTAGTTGGTTTCCTTGTACCAACCTTTAGTAACCTCCCAGTAAAAAATGGTGCTTACTGGTAAGCAGGTTTGTAAGGGAGAGAAGCACAATTCCCCCTTACAAACCTGCTTACAAGAGGCATGATTTTTATATGGCGAATTCCCACTTGGAAGCACTACTTTTTTGTAAAATCACTGCGTTTTTCATGGTGAAGGAATAGCTTCCAAAAACCGCAGCTTTCATACCTTTGATTAATTGCTTCTATACTGTATACAAGAAGCGCAACACAAAAACTTATGCAAAAGAACAAAAAGCAAAACAAACACATAACACAGTTAATATGTAATTTTTAAAATAGAACGAAACTGTACGCAAATTAAAAAGAAAACAACAACAAATCTAGTAATTGACCACACAAAAATTTGCTTGCGTCCTCTCTGCTCAAAAACAATTTGCTGACTGATTGCGTAATAAAAAAGAAGTTATTTTAAGCATCTCTTGTTTTCGATTACATGTCGGGAATAATTGTAAACACATTTTGAAATCATTGCAATACAACGTGCTTCCATGTAACGGATTAACAGAAGCACTTTGAACTTTGGTCGTAAATTTTTTCTTTTAAATAATCATTTCAACTACTCCCTTACAACCTGCTTACTTATAAGGGCTTATGCGAAGCTATTAAATAATTTTCTTTTACTTATATTAAAAATTGACTTCAATGGTTTTCGCTTCCCTGTTGCTTCTAAGTAGTATAGGGCTGCCAGATGTTTGAACCTATCAACCAGGACACATGGAAAAAGGGATAAAAAATTATACCAACAGAAAATTTTTTTTTAAACAAAGGTATGTAGTATATCGCACCCTAAATACTAAAGTGTCACAACTAGGGATGCCAATCGGGATTGATTTTAGAAAATCCCGAGATTCGGTATTTTTTTTAAATAAACAACACTGTTTTTTATTTATGTATGAATTTTCAAAAGGTATTATTTATATAACATATATTTATTAGTATTGTGGTTATTTTATTGAACTATTTATGGTTTTTAATCCAAATTTTTAATATTTTTAATTAGGCTTAAGTTCATTAAATTTAATTTTCATTAAATTATTTTTATAAAGAAAGGAATTTTACAACATGAAAATTAATTAAAATTTATTGATAATTTTTCATTCTTGACTCAATCTGGGCTCGAACCCAGGTGTTTACGGACAGGTTACCCTGACATGTTTCGATTGCAACCACTCTACCTTTGGTAGATCGAAATTTGGGTTCGAGCCCAGATTGAGTCAAGAATGAAAAATTATCAATAAATTTTAATTAATTTTCATGTTGTAAAATTCCTTTCTTCATAAAATTAATTTAATGAAAATTAAATTTAATGAACTTAAGCCTAATTAAAAATATTAAAAATTTGGATTAAAAATAACATATATTTTTAAAAAAGAAAAACTTGATATATTAAAAATCCCGAAAAATCCCGGGATTAAAAAAATAAATCCCGGGATTCGGGATTTCCCGTTTGGCATCCCTAGTCACAACTCAAAATTTTTCAAAAATGACTTTTTTTCATAAATTAATTCTCATTTCACATCTCTAGCTACTTACAAAATTGAAAAATGCATAGCAAAACTTTTTTCAGATTGGACTTTTTTCATTAGGGAACTAATATTTTTTTTTTTTTAATATTAGCACCATTTTAACATAAACTGTTTTTTGGCTCTCCTGAAAATTTAAGAATTTTGAGTTGTTAGAGTTTAGTATTTAGGATGCGATATGTAAAAACCATCCAGTTTTTATTTTTAAATCCAACAATATAGAAAAAAAATTAACGTCTACTTCATGTACATAAAAACGATGAAAAATAATAAAAAGTTGAGCTTAAAATTTTCTAAACTAAAATTATTTTCAGATGATTGCACTTTTTCTAGAACTTCATTTCGGTCTTTGATATAGTTATAAAACAGGTAGCATGTCATATTAAAATCAAACTTACATTGAATAATACTCTCCAGTGTTTCAGTCTTTAACGAGTTTCTTTCTTTTGTCCATTGAGCAGACTAAGAACTCAACTTGAAGAAAATTAAACTCTTTTGATTTTTCTTCAACCAACTGGACAACTGTCATACTAATCAATTGAAAAAGCCATACACCGACTCAGTTGACAATTGTATTGAAACGTGTATGGGCTGCCTAACCTTGCGGCCACACGTTCAAGTTGTTCTTGATAGTTTTTTACATATACTGCCTGTCAAAATTACATAAATTGACAACTGAGAGTGTTTTGCAAATTGAAAGGAATTGAAAGGCAAAACTTGATCGTGTGGCCACCAAGTTAGAGAAAGCAATTTGTTATCGGTTTTCGATTACTTATACAAGTTGTTTGCACGGTATTACTTTTTACAGTAACTAACTTACAGACTATCATCTAATATTATTGAAAGCTTTTACCAGCTTTACACCAGATAACAGTTGAATTTAATTAAAGTTATTTGTACAATTACCTTATGTTAGCAGTGTTATAACAGAAATCTTAACCTTTGTTAACAACTAAAGCAAAAAACTAATTTGTTTGTCTTGACCTGTACAAAAAACCAGGACAATTTAATAGTGGACCAGGACACCAGGACAAGTAGTCTAAAACCAGGACAATCCTGGAAAACCAGGACGTATGGCAGGCCTAAAGTAGTATGTAATAGCCAGCGCATATATCAGCGCTCTTGTACTTTTCTTGCTTCCCAAAACCTTAAAATTTTTTACTGGGCTATAAGGGACAATGAGTGAAAAATATTTGTATGAACACCTGCCGCGTTGACCTAATCTCATGGTGGGCTTAACAACTGGGGGACAAATAATGCGTTTACCAGCCGCCTATATTTGTAGTCGCAACCAGAACACACATGTTGCGATTTAAGTGTATAACTTGCCAGAGTAAAATTCTCGAGCTTTGTTTAGGAGGTGAAGCTTTTTAATTTACGCTGATTTTGGAAGGAGGACCGCCAGCAAGCTGAACTTGCCCACAATTGACCGAAAATCTGTCACAACCACCATGTGCTCCCCGAGTGGGCTTTAACCAATAATCAGACTGAAGCTGTGCTTCCAGGGACTACTAACAGCCATGGTGCCAAATTATATCTCTGGTATGCCGCGATCTTCACAGATCTTTGCATTTTGAGCTCTACCGATTTCAGGTATTGGCTGCGCCTGATTTAAAAAAAATGTATATATATTTATTCCCCTCGTTCCGAATTGGAGCATACACTGATAGAAAAATGCATCTTCATATTGATGATGCCCTAATATCAGAATTGTGACATCAATGTTACTACAAATGGCATCAATGATGCAAAAAGTAACATCAATCCAATGACTAACGTCTTCGTACAATTTGGTCATTTTTTACGTGTCATCTATTTTATGACTATAGTGACATTAATTCGATGCCACATTTTGTATATTATTAACATTATTTTCATGATTACAATGTATTATAAGATGCAAAATTTCCTATATTCTATTTTTTAAATTGTTTAGTTAAATACATTAAATTTTTCAAGTAGAATGATAACGAAAACCATATGAGGCATGGTGCTGGTGTCTTATTGTTGAGAATTCTACTGTAAACGCAGGTCGTAATTCAAAAAACGTGAAACAATCATATGTAACGGGTAAGTAAATAATAATATTCTTTCACTTTGACTTAAGTCAATGACTTTGACTTAATGACAAACGGTCATTAAATTGATTCTAATCTGTCCTTTCTCTGATGTTACTGCGTCTTTGCACTGGGGACATGTTCGTCATTTCTGTGATGCCGATATGTCATCCCATTGATGACATAATTTATGACACTTTGGCCAAGTGATGTTAAGGTTGACATCACCAGGATGAACAGTGTCATCGGGTCAAAAACGAAGACACTTGTCATAGTACTGATGTCAAAATACATCAGCGTTATGACGCCTTTTCTATCAGTGTAGAGCCAAAATGTGAAACATCCTTTAAAAGTTTCCTTATACACCACTAAGGACACTTATAAGGAACAGCATAATTTTTAATATCAAGCTCAATAAATTCTATTTTTATAATCTTTATGCTCTCTAGGGTCAACCTGATTAGTTTGGAATGTGGCACTTATAATTATTGGCATTCAAAATTTATTATTTTTAAAAATGAATATTTAAACGTATAAAATAAATCTCTCTGCATCATGGATATCAATTCTTCTTAAAAAAGTTTAAAATGTTTGCATCTCCACCAAATAAGAGAACAAAAATAAGTTTACCTTTAATCATTTGGAAACAAAGGGCATAGTATTTTGTGTAATCGTGTAAACTTCCGTGTTCAAAACGATTTGAAGGATAACTAGGTGAATTATTTTTTAACACTTCATAAATTCACTTTTAAAAATTTTCAAATTTTTTATATTGTATCGAAATATAAATAGAATTTAAAGATATTTTCTAATAAAATCAACAGATTGAGGAGGTTCATCCGAACTGTTGGGTACCTACAATGTAAATACTGTTTTATAACCACTCTCTCATATTGTACATACATTCCATTGTTAATGTATTTGCAAAAGTACTGGAAGAGTATGTCAACACATACACAAATACACACATCCTTATTGTTAAAAGGCAATAAAGCATTAAAACGCTTGTTTTGTTTGTCTGCATACGTTTTTTGTTTTGTTCTCTGTATTGAATGTGTCCTACAAGAGCCTGTAGTTGTAAATTTAACCTGTTCGAATGTTGTTCTGTTTTGGTTTTTTAGAAAATTTTCTTTTTGTTCAATTTGCAATGAATTTTAAAAGGAAGTTAGAAATAACATACATAAATACATACATATATAAAGGATATAACAAAAACACAATACTGCTGACAGTTATTGTTTTTGAAACAATTTTATTTTTTTTATTTTATCGTATAGAAAAACTTTTATGATGATAAATTTAAAATATTTTCACAAATGAGCATCAATCTCAATTTGTTTAGCAAATTTCAAAAGCGGAATTTGTCACGATTTAAAAGCAATTACATTTTAAAGCTAAAATTTATTGTTACATTGTCAAAAAGTACGGTACAGAATAATTTTAGTACTATAAGATTTTGTTTGTATTGACTTAGGGCTGTAAATTTAAGCTTTTGTTTTCATATAAAGTGCACGTACTGCTGTAAAGGACTGTCATTACTACAATTGTTTTAACCATGTTTTTCCTTTTATTTTTCTATGTGTGTATTTAATTCTTCTTTCTTTTTTGCTCCATTTAGTTTATAAACAAACATATTTATATCTTCCGCTTGCCACTTTTTTGCAAATCTGTCAAATTATCAGATGATTATAAGTACCCAATAAAAAAGGGAACTTCATACGTAGCAGGTTTTTAAGAGATACATGTAAAAGTTTTGTTTACCTTCTGTTTACGGAAGGCATGTATTTTATACGGCAGGTTTTCTCTTTAAAGCCATACATATTTGATTTAAAAGACGCTTTTTGCAAAACCTTTAAAAATTTGAAAAAGCAGTATATTCGTTACGTGCTTTTGTAAATGCCTGCTCTACGTTAAAATAAGTTTTTACCTGTTGTTTGTATAAGACTCGGTTTAGTTCTGAGTCATTGTTATCCCTTAATCATAATCGTAGAGAGGGTTTCATGCGTTTAAGGTGATGTTTAGAATACCTTGAAATCTTGGTGATAGACCAACCTTTTAGTATACCGGTCAACTTAGGATCACTTTAAGATATTTGATTTTTAGTTTAAATCATAACAAGGACCAAGACCTTAAACAAACTTATTTTCGGAATAGAGTCGTTGTGCCCATAAATCGTTTTATTATGCTGGTATTAAGATTGCAATCAAGATCATCTTAGTTGCCATGCAAAAAATAGTCCCGAAAAACCTCTATGTCGTGTCAATATTTTGTGTTGGTTGGTCCAGAATTTAGCATAGGTCCTATATAAACCCTTTAACTAAAATCACCTAATGACAAAAAACTCATTTATAATATGTTCACACTTGGGTTTAAACGCGTTCTCGAACTTGATTAAGTTATAATCACATCAAAATCGAGATGATTAACCATGCATTCAAGTGATTTGTTCAACAAAAAGTCTCTCAAATGTATTTAAAAAACAACAACAAAATCAAAAACATTTTATTTCGTACGGAAAGTGTGATCATTCGCACTTTGCTTAAGCAAACGAAAGTTTCATAAAACTTAACAAGAAGTTTCCTTAAGTTCAATTTTATTGGCCAAATATGATTTACATGTATTCGCTTATTTGCTTAAGCTAACTTAAGCACAATATCGTTTGGCCCTAAATGGTTCCACCAATCACATATAATCCTCTGAACGCCCGCAATAAACGTATCTGTCACGTATACAAACGACCAAGATTTCTTCTTAATGTTTTTGTCTTGTCTTTTAATAACAAAAGGGAACAAGGTTTTTGTTGATAAAAAACTGAATGTTGTTTTAGAGGTTATTTGGGGACGCTGAATTCAAATCTGCACTCCGTTTTTTCTATCATCTCGACTTTTTACCGTTATTTCCAAAATTAAGACACTTCCACTACGTATATTGCAATAACTTGAAAACGGTGCACCCATATTCACTTAAAATGTCCTAACAATATCTTTAAGCCGTATATTGTTTTAAAGTTTGCCCAGAAGTTTCAGAGATAGCGTTGAAGTTTAAAAAAAATGATAAAAAATCAAAAAGTAATTTCTTTGGAAATACAAAAAAAAAAGTGGGGAATGTAAGATGAGATAAACTCACTGTTTATTGTTGATGTGTTTTGTTTAAACTTTGATATTGTTACAAGTAGAACGGTTGCTTATAAGTCTTATACGGTTAACAGTTTTATTTGGTTTAATATTTTTAGTTTTTCTAAAGTCTTTATGGATGAAGTTTCCTGATGATCTGGCCTAAGCAACCAGTGAAATGCGCATAGGAAGCTTATCCCATCAACAATAAATTTATCAAGAATAAAAACTGGGAATTAAGCACGAATAACAAAATCTTTTGAAATTATAAAAAATATTTAAAAATTCAAAAGAATTTAAATTTCGGCAAAAATCATAGTTTTGGTATAAAAAATCAGTTAGCTCAAACAATTTCGAATGAATTGAGCTTTATTTCATTATAATTTGTGCACAACTTATGATTTTATTCACAATTCACTGAGACAATTAAATTGATAAATATCTCGATTTCTATAGAAAAATAACTTTTTTATTGTGTGTGGGTGTGTGTGTTTACTGCTGTTCCATTTATGGACGTTTTTTGCTTCACTTAATTGTGAATAAAAGCGTAACGCCTTCATCGATTTTAATGATATATGCCCCATTTGGTTCATAGGTTGTGTGACTTTACGTGAAAGTAATACGACTTTGACTTTTTTATATTTTGGATTTTTCATGATTTTTAACCCTCATTAGTTCCTCAAAATAACTTGCAGGAAAGTACTTCGGGTGAAAAATCACCCATACTGATTAATAAATGAAAATATACAGAGTTTTTCATTTATTGAAGGTGTTTTTATTAAAAAAAAAAAAAAAAAAATAATACTTAATTTCATTAATTTTATTATTTTTTTTAACTAAAATTACCATAGTATTTAATCGGATGTAGGTAGCTTACACGTTTTTATAAATGGGTGAAATTTCCCCCGAGGGACTTTTTCGTTACTCGATGATGTGATAGACACGAGTAAGATAGTAATGCACACCCTCTGAATTACAAACTACTACACTTTTTCGAATGTATTGCCGCATTTGTGGAGTGAACGCCAACCACTCACAAATTAAGCGGGATTGTGAAGTGTTCGTTCAATAAATATAAACTCAGTACTGCTTCACACACATTGTAAGCAGGCAGTAGACAGTCTATACACAACCTCGCTTACTTCGTGGGCAAGTGGAAGGCGTCTTGCACACAACTTCGTACACATTGTAAGCAAGCAGTAGACAGTCTATACACTATCTGAATTACTTCGGGAGCAAGTAGAAGGCGACTTGCACACAACTTCGCACACATTGTAAGCAGGCAGCAGACAGTCTATAGACAATCTCGCTTACTTCGTGGGCAAGTGGAAGGCGTCTTGCACACTACTTCACACACATTTTAAGCAGGTAGACTTTTTGGATTTTCGCGTTTTTTCATAATGTTGGATTTTCAGGACATTTAGGACATTCGTTATAAATTGAAAAAATATGTGTTTAACTCGCGATAAATTTTTAGGTTGTTCCTTATTAAAAATCAACTACTTAACAAAGGAGCAAATGAAAAATAACGGGAACCATATAGAATTTATCAGAACATTATAAAAGATGAACGAAATTAATTTTTGTAAATTCTATACACTTCCGTCATACACTTTGTAAGCTAGAATTCATTGAACACAAAGTGATACTTTATTGGAGAGATGTGATGTGGTATGCAAAGTTCGCCGCTGGGTTGTAACGTTTAGATATACCCAAATAAAAAAAATTAGAAAAAATTCTCCTTGAGATCCAACAAAATGTTAAATAGTATAATATCTATTAAACATAAAATGGGTGAAATTTCACCCGAAGACCGTATAAGGGTTAAAAATAAAAAATTTTTAATTGTTTTTTGATTTGATTGTTTTTTAAAGCTAACAATAACATCTTTAAAAAAAAGAAGAATTCTGAAAATCGCTTCATCAAGAGTGAAATTATGATTTTTGGAAAGTCCAAAAATTGATTGATTAGAACTGTAACTTAAAAATGCGAACTGATTAAGAAAAACGGAGTTTAGATTTGAAATCAGCGACATTTAATTAGTAAAAAATTGCATCAAACTTCCTATCAACCCACAAAAAGACAAATTTGTTCCGCTGTGTAATCCATTAATTTTCATAATTTCATCATTAATATGTTTAAAAAAAATTTCTGATAACTTTCTTAAAGTATTTTTATCCATTTTTTTCTTAATCAACTGTCGTCTTTATCATTTCTAATGAAATGTAAACAGCTATGCTAAGCTAAATCAACATTTTGATTAACCGCGTTTAAAAACCCAAGTGTGAACAAAGTATTAGATGCATTTCTCTAAATAATATTCAGCACAAAGAACTGAACATGAATCTTATCCTCATAACCCAATTTTGTTTGGTGGGTCCACGATTGCCCATGATATGACCGGGCTGGAACGTCTATACTTTCTTACTTGCTTTTATAATACGTCTTCACCTACGTGTTTTGGGTCACAAACTAATTTTGCCGCAAAAAATGGTTTTGCTACTTGTTTTTATTTTTTATGTTCTAAAAACTCAAATGAAAACTAGCTTTACTTTAAAATATGCCGAAGATTGTGTGTGCAACACTACATGGGCTCTATGATAATGAATGCAACTTTGGGATATCCATTAATGGTGATTGATGTATCTCAAAAAGTGACATATTTACCAATATAACAAGGCTCATTTAATAGGACTTTGCAACTCTCCAGCTGAGTTTTTTTTTGTTGTCAAAAACAATAAAATAAAAAAGTAGTTTAATTTACGTAGTCAGTTGTTTTTATCAATTAAAAAAACTGTTTCAACAGTATTTCAATTTAATTAATGTGATAATTGAATTAATTATTTTTTTTTTGTTGAAAGAAAATAAAAAATATAATTTTGATTAAATTAACATTTTAGTTGTTTTGAAATAAATTTTTATTTGAAATATTAATAAAATAACAAAAAATCTTAATTAATTTTTTCGTTTAAAATAAAATAATTTAAAATAATTAATTAATAATTACAATTTTGATTTTTTTGATTTTGAGTTCATCAAATTTAATTTTCATTATGTTATTTTCACTGAGCGAAGGAATTTTTACAACTTGACTTGGAATTTTTATTAAAATTTATTGATAATTTTTCTTGGCTGAGCTGGGATTCGAACCGGGTTGATCTTTACATGTTTCAAGAATCACCAGATTCTATCGTCGGAAGATCTTTGAGTTCTACCCACTGCACCACTGCGGTGCCCGTTAAGCCAACAGTTGTCTGTTAAATAAATAAATAATAATTTTTAATAAAAATTCCAAGATGTAAAAATTCCTTCCCTCAGTGAAAATAATTTAATGAAAAATAAATTGGATGAGCTCAAGCCTTATCAAAGAATATCAAAAACTAATACAGTAGAATCCCGATAATTCGTAATCGCAAGAGACCGGCCATCTCTTACGAATTATAGGGGTTTTCGATTGAGCGGGGTTTCGATTTAACGGGGTTAAAATAAAATAAATACGAATTAACGTGGTTTTTCAATTTATTTACCAAAACGAGAAAAAAACATAAAAAACAATTGTTAAAAATAAAATATATAAAAAAATCATGTAACAAACTGATCTTAAGAAAATAAACACACACACAAGCAAAAGCAAAAACCGACGCAAAAAAATAGCGGTAAGCAAAAACTCATTCTTTCCATGTGTCTGTTGTTTTTATTACGAATTATAAGTGGTACTTAAGGCTGTTTTACACTATCACACAAGTCTTAATACTTTTGGTCTTACAAAATGAAATGATTTTTGGTCTGATTGTCAAAAAATCAAAGAGAAATTTTTTTTCATTACATTTTGCTTCTACACTATCACACTTCAAATAAAAAGTAAAATCTTTGTGATTTATGAGATCCACTTTAGATTACAAAATAAAGACGAAAAAACATTTTATTAAGCATTGGAACATTGTTAGCTGGCATATTATTCACTAACTTGCACATTTAAACTTGCACCTTTGTCCTCAGACATATTTTTGCTTTATTTTTAATATTTCTTTAATATTTAATAATTTTTATTTTGATGTGGCCGGCAAATTATTCAACAGCTGTTTTTTATTTTCTTCTAGGGTGGAAAAGTTGATACAATCATATTTTTTTATTTTTTTTTTTCGTCTGTGTACCGTATTTAACGATTTTTTACAACAAATATTTGTGATTTATTTAAATTTTAAAAGAATTCACTTGAAATTTTATTTTTTTTTTATCGTTTTGCAATTTTTTATTAGAAAAAATAATAGTGAATATTTGTGCACAAAATTTTAATTTTCCATCCCTGATTTTCTTCTTGTGCTTTTGTAAAAACACAATTCTGATAAAATGAAAAATCTAATCGTTTAGAAAAATTTCAAAAAATAGAGAGAACCATACGACTGCCAAATTTCTTTACGTATTTTTTGACATTTCATTACAAAATGTTTTTACACTATTATACATTATGAATGATTTGTAAGTTTTTGACATGTCTTAACACAAAGTATTATAGTCTAAAATGGCCTTTAGCAAACAATTACGATTTATAAGAGACAAAGAAGATTTTATTCGAAAATAAAATTACGAATTAGCGAGGGGACCAAAATGTATCGAAATTTTACGAATTAACGAGATTTTTTCAAGGGACCGACACAAAGAATGCTGACGAAGGCCGTAGCGGGCCAGAAAATGCATTACATTCTGCTGGTGTCTAATAATTGTAAATTTTTCTGAACATTCAATATACCTCATTGCTTTCCAAAGTAAGGCTAAGGTAAAATGTAAAAAGAAAATACAATATAATAGTCTGGTAGTGTATAAAGTCATTTCTGAAAAATTTAAGGAATATAACTATTACAAAAAAGCTTTATAAAATACATAACTGAAATTTAGCTCATAGAATAAATTCGAAAAATGAAAAATGTTGAAAAAAATATTCACAATTTTAAGTAATCAGTATGTAAATATATATATGGGCATTTACTGGGGTTGCGAACGTACATTCGTACGCTTTTGATGTACAAATAACATAAAAAACAAAACTTTTCCTAGCATTTTTTTTCGATTCGATAGCATTTGGGTAGCTCTATGTTTAGTGCAAAAGATGGATTTCATCGAGTTTAAGTTTTCATAATAAGAGTTATAAACGTGTGGTCACGAACGTACGCAAAATAGGAGTCAACTTTGGCTGACAGTAGTGAAATGTAAAAATCTGCGCAATGGAACGGAATATTCAAAAGTTATTAATTTATTTTAAAAGTGTATTAATGTAGATCTCCATCCAGTATTTACAAAATAAAATATCGCTCTTGGTTTTTGTTTCATTGGCTTATTTACCGGTCGCGAACGTACGGATCGCGAACGTTCGATTTTTCCATATGTTTTTTTGTTATTATCATCACGCATTTTTCCATAAATGTCTTCAAATTTCCTTAACAAATAAACTTGATACTCTTTTTACAATTGATTGTAATGGAGAGATTATAAAGAAAGAGTGTAAACATAACATATTTCTTGCATGTAAAATAAGTATATAAAAATGATTTAAAAAATAGAAAATACAGAAAAATATAAAATTTTCCAGTTTGCAGCCAAATTTCCTCAAGTAAAACAGCTGAGATATGCCATTCTTTTATAAGAACAAAGACTTTTTTTTAATAATAAACAATAAAAGGCGATGATAATCAACATTTTATTTTTTCATCCTAGTAGACCTTTCTGGGGAAATGCCCATATACATATATATACATTTTGGTAAAAGGTGCTAAATCAACAAATTGTTTGCTTAATTCTTTGAATTTGGTAATTAGAGAAAATTTTTAATTTTTTCTGTATACATATCGTAGTTGAGCAAAAAGACGGTGTTCGGCCATGTCACAGAGAACAGTTCCGTTCGGAAACGGAATTCATTCCGTGTTTTGGTTTTTCAGAAAATTACGAAAAAATTTTTCGGAATGAAACGATTTTTGTTTTCATGAACGAATTGGGAGTTTTCTTTATCTGAAATGCCAAAGAACTATCAAAATACACTTTCTATAAATAAAATTTTTATTTTTTCTACACGCTGTAAAAATATCATGATATTTTGTCTTCTTTTTGGTAATAAAACGGTTCATTTTCATATGTCTTTAATGTAAAATTAAATATTGTTTTGCTTATACTGAAAATTTTAAAATTTGGAGTTAATACCCTCTTTTTGATAAGGTACGATATGTACGCTTTAATGTCAAATTGATTTCGAAAATTCGAAAACAGAAAGCTTTACAACACAATGAAAACGCTTCAAGGCAAAAGTTCGTTATAATCTGAGCATGTTTGGGTTTGCTATTATATTCGTTGCAAAAATTCCCATTTTACAAACCTTCTTCGTAGTCGTTTAAGTGAATAACTTTTTAAGGCATCGCTTTGACGCCTTATTTCAAAGCGCTTTAAGCTTTTTTGTTTTGAAAAGAATGTAATTTTTTACATTTTTTATTAAAACATCAATAAAATACTCAATTAATTGACATCCTTCAAATGCCAAATTGTATGTCGATATGCATAAATTGTATCATACAGCAATACATTTTCATTCACTCAAACCCATATTTATTACTTGTGTCGAACTCACTCCCTCTTACTCCCTTAGCAAATCAAGCAGTCACATATTCTGACAACTCCATGGGGATTTTTCATTAAAATGCTTCGTTATGAATTGGATGAATAATAAAGAAAAGAATATGAATATGTATCTTTAATGTACGTATATTAACACTTAAATATGTAAAAATAGCAAATGATTTAAATTAGGGATGTAATGCAATCGATTTATCAAAGATCTCAAGTAATCAAAATTAGGATTAATCGATTCATAAGAAATTTGATTAATCAAGTTCTTGATAAATTGATTAATTGACAAAACAGAAATCTGAATTATTTAACTTTCGAATAATTGAATAATTTGTAATTTTTTTATTTCTTTAATTAATTTCGTTATATTCTTGACACCGTTAACATGCTTTCAAAATGTTAAATATTTCAGGATTTAACATGAGATAACACGGCTTTTTATACACTTGAATTGGTAATTTACTTTATATGTTGTTCACCATAAAAGGTAAATTTTGCTTCATGTTTATTAATTTTCTTTCTATTTAAAATTTTTGAATAAAATTATTCAAACTCGATTAATTTAAATTATTAATTTAATCAGGGGTCTAATTACCGTATACGATATCGAGCAAAATTGATCGAAATTTTTTATTTTGGTATTATGACTCTCGATATCGAATGAAATGTATCGTAATTTGAGATGATAGCATTCGATATCGAGTAACCAAAGACATTACCAGCCCAATTATGAATAAGAATTCCCCGGGAGTTTTTTCCCTTTTCCCATTTTTCCTATTTAATTACAATTGTAAAAATGGGAAAAGGGAATAAACTCCCGGAGAATTTTTATTCATAATTGGGCGGTATATCTCTCTAGTTTTCATTCGATACGTCAGAGTCTATCGTATGCAGAAAAATGCGATAGTTTAATCGATACGATAGCTTACTCGATATCGAATGCGGTTATTAGACCCCAGAACTTTGATTAATCATTTAATTAACTACACAATATTCTCATAAATTAAAGTTTTGATTAATCGATAATCCCTTGTTTAAATATAAACATTTATTATTTTTGTTTGTTTTCGAGAATGTTTTGTGAAAATTAATATCAGAAAGCAACTTTAGGCAATAAAATATGTGTAGTCCGCAAAAACTGAATAATTTGTATTGTCTGGAATATATTTCAGATATTCGCCCAGCTTGGTATTTTCTTTAAAATGCTTGGAATTGTCTTAAAATCTCCTTATCGCACCACAAAAGATTTCAGAAAGCTAATAGAAATAATATTTAGGGAAATTTATTTAAAGAAACTTTTTAATTTTGAAGTTTTAAATATTTCATTCCTTTTTCGTTGTGTTGTTTAATTTACAGAGATTCTCTGGGATAAGTGAATCCAAAAAATGTTTTAGTTTAATTTTTTTTCGACATTGATTAACTGTCAGTCGAAAGCTTTGTGAGTAAATTCCCAAACTTTCCTGTTGAAAAATTCTTGGGAACTCAAAAAATGTTTTCCACGTTTCCCCCGAGTAGAACCCTACATACAATGTATTTTGGTATTGCACTGTCTGGGTAAATTGGCGCAGCTTGTACCTTAAGTATCTCAAGGGCTTTATACTCAAACATATCACAACATTTCGGCTAAGCAGATTTAAATCTGGTACAACAGAATCGAGCAGCCCGCAGAAATTAACCGGTGCTGGACTCTTGAGACCCCTTTTGAATCAAGTGGTGGTGGTGGTTTTAATTATGACCAAATATATTCGTAATATTACATCATAATATTTTTCCCTTAATCATATTCTTATCGTGTTAACTATAAAAGCTAAGAAGTAATCATATTATTGTCATGTTAATCATAATAATTTAAGGAGTAATCATATTTGGATACAGCTCCACTTTCACAACAATAAAAAAATTTAAATTTTTTTGCATCGATTTTTTTATTTTGTGGCACATTACAATAACTAAATATCACAAATTTCAAATTAAAAATCGACAGTTCAACTAAAACATCACAATTGTTATGAAAATAGCTATGGCATAAGCTCCTTATGTTTACATTTGTACTCCAAGTTGTACAAATAAAATATCGACACATAATAAATAAATTAACTCAGGTATTCAAGACAAAGTCTTGACAGAAAGAGGGTGTGAAACCTCATATTCTTGTCAAGTGGCATACCTTGGTGTAGAATTTGGTAAAAATCGAGGATATTAAAATTCGTCGTTGGGTAAACTTTCAACCTGATAATGATATTCAATTGCATGGTTTCTGTGACGCTTCTGAGGTCGCATACTGTGCTGCACTCTACATTCGATCAGAGAACTCAGCGACTAGGAACTCTCATTTATTAATCACTAAAAGTAAGGTAGCTCCGTTACAAAAATTGAGTCTTCCTCGATTGGAATTGTGCGGCGCATTACTTCTTTCAAAATTGGTGAGGCATCTAGTATCCAATGGTTTCTTCCCAGACGCCTCCATTCATATGTGGACTGATGAATCTATCAAACCAATTGTACTTATACTTAAAATTCTACTTTGAATATGGAGAAAGTTCTGCGGGACAATGTTAATCCACCATCGAATACCCAGCTATCCCGAGCGAAAAGAGAAGCTTCGGACGATTTCTGTGTTATTAATAGGTTCACGGGGTATCACAAGGCCCTTCGGGTCATAGCCTACATGCTTCGTTTTTTAAATTTATCCTTGAGGAAATTGCGTAGCGACAGCGAAAAATATAGGGGCGCACTACCTTATAGTGAGTTGAATCAATCTAAAATTATATTACTCAGAATGACTCAACGGGCTTACTATGCTAATAAGTATGCTGATTTGTCTAATTCTAGACCAATCACGAGGAAAAGTGCGCTTCTGACGCTAAATCCATTTCTAGATTCCAATGGACTTCTTCGGGTAAATGGTCGCTTGCAAATTCTTCTTTGACTTACGACGAAAGGTGTCCTATTATTGTTCCTTACGAATCAAATTTGTGCGAAATGATTCTCGATTTTATGAATAAGAATTTAATGCATTCGCTGGTACGTTTCAGATAAAAGCCGCCACTCTGAGAAATTCTCCATACATAAAGGGCTACGCTTGTATTTTTGTATGTTTTGCAACAAGATCTATTCATCTTGAACCATGCTCTACCATCTCCTCAGAGGGCGCCTCAACAGGAAGAAACCAATATCATTAATTAAAGATTGATGTTTGACTGTTGGCTGGCAGGCACCGCAGTGGTGCAGAGGGTAGAACGCAAATAATTCTGATGATGAGATTGTGGTTACTCTCGAAACGTAAATTCAACCCGAGTTCGAGCCTCAGCTCAGCCAAGAATAAAAATTATCAATAAATTTTTTTAATTGATTCCATGTTTGAAAATTCCTTCCTTCTGTAAAAATATTTAATGAAAATTAAATTTTATAAACTCAAGCTAAACTAAATATCAAAAATTTAACTTTTTTTAATGTAAAAACAATTTTTTTAATTTCTTAAAGTTGTCTGTTAATTTGTATTTTCTTTTAAATTGTTGAACCCCTCACAAACAAATAATTCGATAAACATATTAAAAACAAACGACACAACTGATACACAATTATTTTACAAATGGTTAAACCAAATTATTATTAGAGTTAAGATAATTTGTTTGCTCTTAAACATTTTATGGTAACGCTTAGAAAGTTATCATTTTATGATTATTGAATATCATGAAATGTTTGTGAGAATTTAATATGTTTTTAAAGTAATAATGATAATTTAGTTGTTAGAAAAATGATTATTTTTCAGTCAACATTAATCAAATTTATAATTGCGATAAACATTGAAATGTTTGCAGGAACTATAATATTGCTGATATTAAATTAAAATAACAATTTTTTGTGTACGACAACCATATATTGTAACAATTAAAATAGAGTATTTGCCGTAACCATGTCCAACCATATTTTTTCTATGCTTTAACTTCTTATTTTTTCTTTTTCTTCTTCTTAGTATTCAATTGCTTAAAAGGCTTCCAAATAGACCAGGGTGTCAGGGTGGGATGACTGACTTCACCCCAGCAACAATAAATGCTGTTTTGCACCAGCTCCTATTTAATGATTAAGTACATGAGCCTCCCAGTCATGTTCTAAATTGGCACCTACATGTAGTTGCTCGTAGGAAACGGCGTTGTACAGGTACTTACGTTTATTAACATTAAAGTTTTAAATTCCCGATCATAAGACCATTGAATAAAATGTTGTTATAGTTCTGTAATTTTGTATAAAAAAGTATTATGATCAAAATCAACCATAAATTATCCATTATATGGGCACCTACCTAATATTTTCAGTGTATCATTGTTGTAATCCAATCATAATATCCCTGCAAATAAGAGGACCAGTCCAAACACGCGTGTAAAGAGTAGCCCACAAGGGACCAGGATTACTCCAAAATTACCCTAAGCGAATGGAAAAAACATGGTCTTTTTAACATTACGATGTCCTAGGGGAGGACCATATAACCCAGCTTTGGACTACAAAGGAGTAGTCGTAAAACTACTCCATGGTATACTCAAGAGGATTAGTTTTGAAGTCGTTTAAAAACGAAATGGAGTAGTCAATTTGATCAAAATGGATCAGGTAGTCCATTATTATTTGCATGGATATATTATGTACAGTTTGTTTTCTGCGTGTACAGTTTGCTTTCGAGAAAACAAAGCAGTTGGAAAGTTCTTTTTGTTTTTAATACCACTGTAAATCTGATGTAATGATCGGCATTTTGGTCACAAATTTTTAAAATAAAGATGAAATAAAAACATTATTATAATAATGACACTTTTTTGTTTAAAAATGCTTAAATATAAATTCGGTAGAAATATTTCAGGGCTTAAATATAACTATTAAAAAAAACTTTAAGTTTTGTAAAATTTATATTAAAGTTACTAAAAGTTGTTGTCTACAGATAATATTTTAAAAAGACTAAAATTAAATCTTCTTTTTTATTTGAAATCTTTAATTATGTAAAGAAATAAGTCAACAAAGGAATTTCACTAAGAGCATACAAATGAAAGTTAAATTACACTTAATCCGTTTTTATTAAAAAAAAAAAAAAAAAATACCGCAACTCCACCTACGTAAGCAGAAAGAAAATTATAAAAATTAAAAAAATCTCAATCAAAAGAAAATGTTGCATTATTTTTACATTTTTATTAAATAATTAATTATACAAATTACTGCTGCAATGTATGTTTGTATGTGTGTGTAATTGTGTGCTAATGCCAGATGTTGAAAAATAAAATTGTATTTAATTAAATATAAAATGTTTTTTGCTTCATTTAAATATAAAAAACTTATTGTCAGAAGTATTTTTTCAAGTTTCTTTTCTCTTCGAATGGGAATTTGTGTGCAAGTCAGTTGGGGATTAAAAATATTAATAAATACATATGTACAAACATAAGAAAGAGAATTTTTAACAAAATATATTTAAATTATTCAAAAAAAAAATGACGATTGCTAATAAATTCAAAGGATTGAAAGAAATAAGAGCTTTAAATGTTTGTGATACTTTAGTTTGGGCTTTTTTGTTTGTATAATGTAAATTACAAGATAATTTTATTTATCTTAAAAATAACAATGGAAAAGAGTAAAGAAATAAACATTTAATTATGTGTCCCCAATAACTTCTAGAGGCCCTATGCAGCTTATAGGAACCAAAGGAACCAATATATATATAATAACTTTTAAAACTTATTTATAATCCTAAGTAATACTTAAGTGATATGTTTTGAGTACCACTGTACTCATTAAATTTCATTGTTATGTAAAACTTAAATTATTACTGCTGTCACACTTTAGTTTATATAACTTTCTTCTTAAACTTTGCAATTAAAAATATCTGTATCAACATATTTAAAACCAAAAAAAAAGCCATGATTTATGCACAACAAAAAAAAGTTTTGCATTTTTTGTGTTTCTATTCTGATTTTATGCTAAAAAGTATTTCAAGAGTTTAACACTTAGGTGTTAAAATAGAAAGTTTATGCCTTTACAACTTTTCTAAAAAAGTATTTGTCAGTTTCGCCTGTATAGATGGAAAAATCCCTCTTTTTTACAAATTTGATTTAACATATTTTGAAAAGAGAAACGGCACAGCAGGACAAACACGAGTCTAAATAAAATTTAAATTCTAATCGTTGTATATTTGAAAAATTTTATTTTTTTATACAGTTTTTTGTTGTTACAACATTGTCAAAGTTTACAATACAAAGGAGTATACATGTATACATGCCGCAGCAAACCCTAAAAACAAGGCGAATAAACAGCAGGATAAAAATAGATTTCATACCTCTAGCAAATTTATTTCGGCAACGGAAAGTAAAATGTTGAGCAATTAGTGTGAAAAATAGTACTTTATGTTCTTAGCTGTACCAAATTGTTGGTTTACCGTTTTGTACCGAGACGGGTTTCTCAGTTTAGTAGATTCATCCCTGAATTGGAACATTTATTTTGGCATTGGGCATAATTTTGGTATTAGGTACAAACTCAACAAGTTGTTTGCTTGATTCTATGAATTTGGTGATTAGAGACAATTTTGAATTATTTCTGTGTTTGATATATCTTTGATCTCGTGTAAAAAGGCCATAACTCGTTTTATTTCTCCAAATTGAGTTTAATGATGTCGATACAATTCACGGAATTAACGCCATCACAAAAATTTAATGCAATAGTATTAAATATAACGGTGTTACAAGCAATTGTACATTTTGTTGCATTCAGTTCCTATTTATAGGAAAAAATAAAAATATATTTCAACTAAAAAATTTGTGATATTAATTAAAAAATTAATTTAATTCACACAATTAAAAAAATTAATAGTATCAATTAAATATTTTTTGATATTAACAACATTTTCTGCAGTAATGTTGTAAATATGGGTAACACTTCACATGATGAACTTTTAAATTAAAAGTGATTTTATCTTGGATTTATAGTTTAATAAAAAAAATTGGCGAGAATACTTTCTGTGTTATGCTTTAATTTTTCTTTTAAGTTGTAATCATGCGACAAAAGGCCCTTTTATGAAAACAACTTAGGTGGGACATAGTCTAAAAAAGAGGAGCCCGAAAACACACCATCATAATTATGTGCATGTGGTAGAAGCAGCAAAATACGAAGTTAGGACTTTGAGTACCCTGCAAATAATATTGGGCTACCTGATCCATTTTGATCAAATGGACTACTCCTTGGACAGGTCCAATGTAATGCAAGCATGGACCATGCCATTGTTAAAAAGTGTTTGTTGTGGGACGACATGTCTTCGTTTTTTAACGACATCTTTTCGTTTTTAAATGACTTTAAAACTAATCATCTTGAGTATATCATGGAGTTGTTTAAAACTTCTCCTTTGTAATCCAAAGCTGGGTTATATGGTCCTGCCCTAGGACATCGTAATATTAAATATACCATGTTTTTCAATATGTTTTGGTTAATTTGGGACTAGTCCTAGTCCGTTGTGGGCTACATTTTACATGCGTGTTTGGACTATTCCTATTATTTGCAGGGTAATTATAAAATGTTGCGTAGTGAAATCTTACTTCAACGATTTCTGAATGACAAATAATTTTATTATTTTTGATGAAATCTAACACAAACAACAGCCGAATATTCGTCATCGGCATTCCCACGAATAACAGCTGTACGTATGTTTTCAGAAATTGGTTTGCCCATACAATTTGTATGAAGCATCCATAGATAGCGCGTCGTCAACGCTTTGCAATTGGAAATTCCGATTTTGGCAGAGCGTTTTAAAGATAAGTTGGCTGGTATTGTTTTATAATAATGGCAATCTATGTATTTTTGGGTCAATCTAGCGGTTTTTTTTCCATTTTTATTTCTATTATGGGGGTTTTGTTAACAAAAGAAATTTTACACTACTGTTCGTGACACAACGTTGACGCTCTCGTGTAGGTATGGCATATCGGTGTAAAAGCTAAGCGGAAGAAAATGGACAACTGGGGCGAACGAAGAATTTCGAAATTTTCATTAAAAATTCTTTGAGTAAAATCGTCTATGACACGCAATAACGACGGATAACTAACAGTTTTTATAATTGAGAAAGTTGTTTGCTGTTTGTGCAAAGAGAGAGAGAAATAGTAGGACCATATTTAATAAATAATTTTTAAAAATTTTAACATTTACAAAAGCTCAACTAAAAACTATTGTTTGCTACAAAGCGAATTGACTAGAAGGTAAGGTCAACTCTACAACAACACTGCTTCTGTGGTCGGGTTGTCAAAAATATTGCTAGTAAAAAAAAATAGGTTTGTTTACTTGAGGGTTAAAAGATCAAATTTTGCCTATCAAGTTTTAATACACTCATACTTTTTTACCAATACACTCATATATTAAAAATTGAAACGAAGTTGCCTTTAAAATTCTCTTTCCAGTGAGTGTTTCAATTTGAAACAGCTGATTTCAAGGTTAGTGAGCAAATTTTTCGTTTGTCTTTATAAATTGTTTTCTTGATGACTTCTTCAAAGTAAATTGCTGAAAAATTTAATGCAGCCTTCGTCACAACTTTAAATTTTTTGAAATTTTGACAAACAGTATATGTAAAACACTATCAAGAAAAACTTGAGCGTGTAACTGCAGTGTTACATACTTGACCGCACGTTCTAGTGAATTCGCCTTGGTTTGCTATAAAAACTGTTTTAGGAACGGAAGAGTATGAGAGAGAAATTAAAACTCCCTCCTTTCCCTTTTTGAAACTTTTTTCTTCCCATTGCAGTATTAAAAACTCCAATTTTGTATTAGGAGCCCATAATTTTATATGTATATCGATGAATGGAAAAAAAATATTTTGTAAAAAAAGTAACAAATGTAGTTAAAATTTTCACACCTCAAACGTTTGAATTGCGAAAAATTGCCAAAATACAGGTTTAACCCGTTATTTACCAAAAAAAGGCGAATTTAAAAGAAGGATACCATTTCGCTTGTTTTTTAATAAACAACGATATGTGTTAACTTTTTTATATCTCTTTTAGTTAAGGAGATATAGGATTCACAAACTTGCACGTTTTTATAATTTTTTTCCCTAAAGCCTAGTACTCTGTTCAAATTTGTGAAAATTTTTGAGCAACATTTATTATTTCACACAAAAATATTGACATGTATCAATGTTACCTATCTTGCGAGTTTGTACAATTTGACGTTTTTATTCTTGAAAAGTATGCGATATTGTTTTGCGTATGTAAACAAAGCCCACATGTATTTTACTAAATTTATTTTTTTTTAATAAAACAGAAAGTAAATACATATGGTTAAGAAACTGTTACCGGTGGTGTTATATTAATTTTTTATTTCTTATTCAATAATTATTTCATATTTTTTTGCTTTTACTTAAAATTCCACGTGAAATAAGTGCAACTTACATTATTTCGCAGTTGTAAAATAATGTTGCCAGAAACATTTCGGAACTTTTTCACAAAATAAACAGAGTACAACTCTATCAACATTAGGTCTGTCTGCGTACACATATTTTGCGCAAAATGTTGCAAAATGTTGTCTGCGTACTCCAAATCTCTTGCAACGGGAGAGCCAAAAAGAGAATTTTTTGACAGTTGGAAGTTAGAGAACTTGCAAAATGTTACTGGAGAAATTTCCGCTTGCAAGATTTTGCAAATAGTTTGAACAGCTGTTTGAATCAAATAGTTTTTGTGAAATGAATATAAAAATTTAAATTTAACAATGGCAGAGGTAACTAGTTAGAATTGTGTTGATTTTTAACGTTTATAATAAATTATAATAAACAAAACATTTTACTTCATGCTAGAAAAATCCAAATATACAGTGCGACCGTGGCGTAAGTGGAGTGGAGATGGCAGAACCGATAGAACCAGCAGAACTTTGTGGGACAAACTTTGCAATTGAAGAGGCGAGTATTTGGAATTTTGTTCCTGGCGAGCACTTCACATCCAAATTATTTTTCTCCGTTGTCAAGCTGTTGGAGGGCACTCTATTGGGTATTTCATTCTTTTTTTCCATTGTAAGCCGGCACTATGTTGGGCAATGTAAGCAAAAGAATTTTATAAAAAACCCGACAAATAAAACTAAAAACTAAGAAGAAATTGAATTTACCAAACTAATAACAGTGTAATAAACAAGTTTTTTAATTTACAACAGTTTTTAAGCTTCACTTTAATTAATAATTTTTGAATTTACCCCGAGAATTCTATTTTGCGTAAACATATGCTAAAATTCTTTTGCTTTGTTATTTCAATTGTTTACACACCGATCAGCTGTTTTTTTGCAAAATTTCACTGGATACTGTCTGCGTACTTTTTGAGATTTTTTCAGCCGATAGAGTAATATTGGTCTTACTCTCCCAAAAAAATTTACTGAGTATTTGCTACTGGAAAAGTACCCAGACAGACCTATTATTTCATAGATATTCCGCACAAGTTTTTTTCATATGCGTTTTGACAGCATTTCACGTGAAATGTTAAACAGAGTACCAGGCTTAAATATTAAAATTTCCAAAGATTTTGACTAAGTGGATCGATTTGTCAAGATACCATGCTGCGGTTCAAATTTAAAATTTTTAGCTAACGGCTTTTATGCTGTGCGATGATGAATCAGTCAGTCAGTGACGTTACAAATTTTAAAAAAATAGATGCCCTAAACAAATTTTTTAATATTGGTGAGTTTTTTGCTGTCGCTTAAGCTAATTCAACTTTTTACTGATTTTATTTTTGAAAAACTGAAAAATAATCAGATTTGTACTTTTTCGATTTCAACTTTTTCTATAAGCCAATTTGTACCACATATTTTTAATACTTCATTGTTTACAACTAAATACAAATGTACACATGTTTTCTGCTTGTTAGAAAGATATTTTTTGTAGTTTTGGGTTTTTTTTTATTTTAAAGTTGTTCACACATACCAGTGAACTCATACAACTAGTTCATACAGTAGATAGAACAACTAAACCCACTTTAAGCATGTTGTAACTAACTATTGTTGTGCTATTTTTAGCTGTTTGTCGTTTTGCGGTGCTAAACACACCTTTAAGCAACTACACATGAATTTTTATACGAAAACTCATTGTCAGCACTAGGATTTGTGTTTATATGTGTTTATTTAGGAAAAACCTTTTTCGTTATAAATTTGTATAAATTTGTATATCAAAAGCGTTTTTTTTTTCATTTAGCAACCAAATAATTTATTTTATTAAATTTTTTTTTATTTTCGAATAGAAAGGAGTTTTTTACTGCAGCCTGCAGATTAAAATGTTTGTTTTCTAATTTAAAATAACGGTTTGCATTGGTGTTCTATTTCATGTTTTTTTTCGTTTGCGAAGTTTCTGTTTTATTTCTTACCACTTAGTTAGAGGTCAACAACAAATAAAGCAAGTTTAAGATGATTCGTGAAATATCATAAAATAAAAAAAAGAATGGTAGTGGAAAAAGTAAATGCGAAAAAAATTAATTTCATTCATTTGTCATCATTAAAGTGACAAGAGTATTGTTTTTGTTGTTTTCGCATCGTACAATGTTAAAGAAATTTTATTAAAACAGCCTACAATAAAAATATGAAAGAAATAGATTGGCCTAAGTCGCATTTGATACATTCAAGATTGAAAATCCTTCAGCATCAATTTTCAAAACACAGTTTTTGGGTTATATTTTGACACCTGTAAAAAGAAAATGCTAGTTTAAGATAAAAAAAAAATTGTGTCTGACTGATTCGTCAAAGTAAGACTTTGGTAATCCTTATAAGGGTTTTTATTTTTTTAAAAGGTTCGACGAATGCTTTTCTATAAGTTTTGTATGACAAGAAAATAATTTTGTAGAAAATATTTTAAAATATAATAATAAATAGCATAAATATCTAAAATTTATAATAAAATATAAAATGGAGCTTTTCTTTTTTTTGTAAAATAAGCCCAAATAAAAGGAAAAAATTCATAAATGTTTTATATCGGGTGATTAAGAGCTATAGGAAAGTTTTAAAGAAAAAAACACCTAAAATTGAGAAAAATGCATGAAATCTTTATATGAATCGATAGTACGGTCCATATAATTTAGTGTTTGAAGATTCATTCATGCAAACGTTGACCGTGACTGCGTCTCAAATGGTCCATCCGCTTAGTCCAATTTTGGCATACTCTTTCCAACATTTCGGCCGGTATCTCATGAATAAATGCTTCAACGTTGTCTTCAAATGCGTCAATTGAAGCGGGCATGTGTGTATGGACATGAGCTTTAACATATCCCCACAAAAAATAGTCTAAAGGCGTTAAATCGCACGATCTAGGCGGCCAATAGACCGGTCCCGAACGTGAAATAAAATGGTCACTGAACTCGACTATCAATAAGTACATTGTTAAGCGTGCTGTGTGGCATGTGGCACCGTCTTGTTGAAACCACATGTCATGCAAGTCAAGCGCTTGCATTTTGGGCAAACAAAAGTTGGATATCATCTCATGGTAGCGCTCACCATTCACAGTTACGTTACGATTCGCATCATCTTTGAAGAAGTACGGTCCAATGATGCCACCAGCTCATAAACCGCGCCAAACTGTGGCTTTTTCTGGATGCATTGATAGCTCTTGCAACGCTTCTGGCTGATCTTCACTCCAAAATCGACAATTCTGCTTATTAACGTACCCATTGAGCCAAAAATTAGCTTCGTCGCTGAACACAATTTTTCAAAAGAAGCGCGTGATGAACTTTCTTAACAGAGCACGCATTTTGATAATAAAATTCAATAATTTGCAAGCGTTGCTCGTTTGTAAGACGATTCATGGTTAAATTATAGACCAAACTGAAGATGTTTGACAGTGAAACAAAACACGAAACGTGGGTCAGCTGTTTAAACCAGTGTTGCCAAAAAGATAATAGCTAAAAAATCACCCATTATAAACTTTTATCTAACGTCATTTATGAAAGTTCACAAAATCATAAATTTTTCTTAAAAACATATGCCGGAGTGGTGAAAATATAAATATTCTTATGGATATATTTTGAGAAATCTTTGTCAAACTAATAATGAGCAGCCGATTTGTCTCTTTGGAAAAGCGTAAAATCCTACTGAAACCGCAACGTATTATAACACTGTGAGTTCAGTTCTTATAAAGATTGGTTCATAATGTATACTTAGATCGCATATAGAGCCCACTTCTGAAATATTCGGACTCTCGGTGGAGGGTATTTAAGATTCGGCAAAACCCAATAAAATACTTATACTTGGTTTGCTTCAATTGAAATATTTAAGTGTAAAAATGCGTAGGAGTAGAACAAAAATAAGCGATTTATACCCACGAGACTTGAAGGAAAATTATTACGTAAGTAACTACAACTACTACTACTATTTATGTGTAAAAGTGTGTGTGCGTACAATGTTATTGTCATTTCATTTTGAAGAGTCTAGTATATGATAATTTCACCAACAAATACAAACTAAAAAAACGCTAATGAGAATAGTGACAACAACATCAACGGTAGCAGCATCTTCAACATTATCAGCCATTACAATTACACAGACTCAGTGGAACAAGTACACATTTTCACAAACACATCTCTTCATGGCATTTGTGTTTGAAGGGCACCAAAACGGATGTACGTACGACTAAATTTAACATGTCCGTCATTTATAATGACAACGAAAATTTTTAACAGGCTCTTTTATATTAAAATTTTTTTTTGTTTCAAGTTTTATATGCGTCTATCATCGTCGCACAGTGGCTGAAAATTTTATTTCATTGGCCAAAAGTCCAATTTTTGTTTATCACCGATTTAAAAATTATAATTATATTTAATAGTAAACATGTTAAAACTAAGGTAGCCAAAAAATTAGGTCAAAATATTGGTAATTGTGGCTGTGCCATGTTGTTAAACAGAACTTGTTTTTTTAATTAATTTTTTTTTAATATTTAATCCGAAAGAAATTATCATTGCACAAAAACTATCAGCGATAATGACCTGCTTGCTTTTTTGCTAGGTTGGTAGTCTTGTTATCTTTAAAAAGGTAATATTTGCGACTGTTGTGTTATTTATATTTGAGAAGTTAGGACATATTTTCTTAACTACTATATTTTTGTCAAATTTCAACTTTAGTAGAATAGAACTTTTGCGGACCAAAAGGGACCAAGAAGGTGAAACCACTGATAGAAAGGTGTTCTCTTTAACCCTTTTGGACCCGTCTGTTTAACACTTTTTTAATTTTAATGAAATTACTCCAAAAAAAAAAATTTCTAAACTACTATATTTTTGTCAAATTTCAACTTAAGTAGAATAGAACTTTTGCGGATCAAAAGGGATTAAGAAGGTAATACCACTGCACACTGGGAAATTCCGGCCAAAAATTATTTTTTCTTTTTTTTTAATTTTTATAAAATTTTGATGACACATTATAGCGAAAACTTTAAAACATATAACTCAATTAATTTTTTAGCTCTTATACCGTGTTCGGATATACCTTTTTTATTGAGTCAATATTCGGTTAATTGACATAATAATCTTTCTGTTCACATATACACAATTTATCTAACTCAATTTATATTACTACTACATATAACATTCAACGTAAACAAAAATGTACATGTATAAGAAAATGTAAACAACTTTTGACATCTTTAAAGAATAAACATCTGGTTTTTGCGCAGACAAAATGGATGGGCCTTTTTTTTGTTGTAATTTCAATTGCCAAATGTCAAAACACTGTTTAGAAAGTTGTGTTTTGCTTAATAAACACACTTGTTGCAGTGTCGCATTTTAATTTTACTCAATATTTATAACAATTTCGTATTAATTGAGCAGTAACTTAATTGCAATTTTGTATGGAAAATTAAGCTCAATAATGTCATTTATTGCGTAAACGCAATTAAGGTGCATATCTGAACACGGTATTAGATAACTATTTTACTGTTAATAGTGGAGCAAAGTAGATCATTTTTTTCTTATAAATTTAAGAGTCTTAAAGTTGATTTTTGTGATTTGAAATAAAAGTAAGCAATGATTTTTTCTTTTAAGCATTCTTTGAAAATAAGCACGTTAAGTTTAAACCGTATTAGTAATTTATCATTCCATGTGATTATTGTGATTTTGTGCGCCTTATTTTTTTGGATAAGTGAAGTGATTGTGAGTTACTTTAAAAATAAATAAAACCTTAAGTAAGCAACATTTAAAGAGACCATAACAAAAAAGGTGGGGCTAGGGGAGGTTAAGTGATGATTAGATCTAGTACTGTTAAGTATCAAAAGTAAGTACTATACATTTCAGCTGCCACCACCTGCCACCCTAGTAGCCAGATTATTTTTAGTAATTTCCCATTTTTGTATAAGATTAGCGTGACTGACTGGGTGATCGTCGCCCAGCCCAAACAACTTAAGCCAGACACTTGAAATTTTGTATGTAGACTCTTCTCCCAATGTGTCAATAAAAAAAGTGGAGACTTTTGGAAATTAAATTCATAAGGGGTTAGAAATGGGCAAAAACGGGTAAAATCAGCAACATTATATCTCGTGATCTAACAGAGGTAGACGTAAAATTCAAAAAATACCATTATTGAATCGAAAATTGAATTATCATGTGTTGGGTACTTTTTTGAAATTTGCACTTTTTGGGTATAAAAAAGGGCAACAATAAAATTTTGGTACTTTTTTGGTAAACAATTTATCTTCTTAAAGTAATAAAGATAAAAATAAAGTTAAATTTTTTTCTCTTATCTTAAAAAGCTTTTATACAAATTTTGGTACCTTTTGGAAATTGGAATATATAAATACCGTTGGTACTTTTTTTATTTTATTTTTATACTGAATATATGCCCAATATTTGAATGCCAAATTTCAGCTATTTACTGAAAGAACAGATATTTGTTATATATATGTAGCTATGCAATCGCGAGTACAGGCGAAGAAAAAAGAATTGGAACACATCCTTACCCATCTCAACCCCCACCCACCTTAAACGGAAAAACATATACCATTTCTATGATCTTTCCAAATGAAATTTTGCAAAATGGTATGTTTCAGTTGAAGGTTCCTAAACAATCCCCCCGTCACCCATCCCACAGGACCTCAAGTCGGATCCACGTCTGAGTTATGTTAAGATATATACATATACATATGTTTATGTATTTATATAATCACATATTATATTATAACCATATATGATCATATCTACTTTTATTTGCTCAGGTAGGCAAAAAGATGGGGCAGGAGATGAGCATATATAGATATCCCACAAACTACTAATATAATCGCTACAAATCATCATATTTTATTACACCTCCAAAGCCTTTTATAATTTTGTTCGATACTTTTAGGTCTTCAATGACCTGGCCAACCCCTGTATGTGCGTGTCTTAAATTTAACCTAGGGATCAAACATGATATTCTTAAGTTGGATACCAAATTTCAGCCATTTACGTAAAGAAATAAAGAAGTTATGGATCTTTGGCCGGAATTTCCCAGTGTGCACTGATAGAAAGGTAATTTTAATAAAATTACTCAGAAAAAATTTTTTTTTTGAAATTGTTTTTTTTAAATTTTTTTTATTCCGCAAAAATGTTTGCAGAAGTAACAGAAACCATGGGCTATTGTTTAAAAAAAAATTTTATGATATAGGGAAAATTGATCGTGATCGAACATAATACAGGTAGTACATGTAAAAAATTTTATTAATGTTATATTGTGAATCCCACCTTAGAAGGAATTTTTAAATTTTGTTTGGTCTTTTTATTTTATCTGTTTTTATGACTCTAATAATATTCCATGACCCTATAGCTATGCAATGCGTTGTTAAATTTGTGTCAGGTATTTTATAGCATATAAATAAAAGGATTTTAAGTTTTTTAAACCTTTTTATTCTACCTGTATTTGGTATGAAAAAAAAGTATGAAAAGGTTTAAAAGCAAAGGTTAAAAACATCGTTTTTCATAAACATGGAGAGCTTCAGCTATAAAGAATTGGCCGGAGAGCATTTTAGAAACAAAAACGAGGAAGATGTTAAAAATTACATTCGAAAAAAAGGAAACTTAAATTCCTATAGCACTGAAATACAATTGGACTTAGAAAATAAATTATATGTTTTCATCAAACATTTAAAACAGCGATACAGGAAAGTTGATTACAGCAAAGATAGATTTTATAAGAGCTTTGCAAACTGGTTCGAGAACGAACATTCTGTCCAGATCGCTTCAGAAACTTCAAATCAAAACACACGTGGGAGACCACAAAAATCGCTGGATACCTGTATAGAGGCGGAAGCTTGAGGATATAAATGAAGAAATCGGATATGAAAATATTCAAGATACTTTCCTACATCAATTACGATCACAGAAACAATTGATAAAAGTGGATATCATTGAAAAAGTTGTTAAAGCTAGTGCATTGAGAACAAAACGGACTCTTAAAAGTATACCAACTCCAAGCGATGCAAAACAATTCACAAATGAGGAGGCATGAGCATTATTTCTGGATTTGAAATTAACAAAACAGCAATATATACAGCTCAGATTGCGTGCGATTGAAAAAGGCTCAAATCTGTATCCAGCATATCATCACATAACAGCTGCTAAAATGGACTGTTTGCCATTAAAGGACACTATTACAATCACATCAATTTCGGCAGAGGTACAACTACAATCTCTACTTGATCACACAGCCGAACGCTTGCTACAATCAATAAAAGGAAATGAGTTAAAGAAATATGGAAACACAAAGTTAATTCTTTTTTGTAAATGGGGATGTGTTGGTTCTTCCGGACAAAAACAATACAAACAAGTAGTATTTCGGACTCAGATATGTTCATGGTATCATTTGTACCATCGCGACTAAAAAAGATTTTGGAAGCTTTAGAGCCTTCGACTAGTACAACGCAAACAAAGGATATTTGGAAAAAGTGAGACACCATCTTCTACAAAATATTGCAGACCTATTAAATTTGAATTCAAAAAAGAAACTCATGATGCCGTTAACAAAGAAGTTAATGATATCAAGGCCCAAATTGCAATACTACAGCCATTACAGTTAGATTTAGATGGGCAGTAAATTGAAGTTAGCTACCAATTAGTGCTAACAATGATAGATGGAAAAGTAGGTCAGGGTTTGACTAACACAAGCTGCATCCAGCTGCATCATATGCCATGCAACATCAAGCCAATTAAACCAAGTCCCGACAAAATCATTAGATAATACTGATGCATATGAATTTGGACTATCACCACTACATGCAAGAATACGACTTATGGAACACATACTTAAAATCAGTTATGATTTGGATTTCGGATCTTCAGGATCAATAAGAAACAACGAAACCAACAAGGAGTTAAGAAGTTCAAAAAGAAGGGTTGATTATAGATCAGCCGAAAGAATGGTCAGGCAATACAAATGATGGCAATACCGCAAGAAAATTATTTTCAGATCCAGAAACAGCATTTTTTAGATTTAAAATAATCCTAGAAGTACTTGCGTGCAATGAAGAAATTTACTATAGAAAATTTGGAGATTTTGCTAAGGAAACTGCAAAAATATATACAACCAAGTACCCATGGAGAAATATGCCTGCTACAGTTCATAAAATCCTTTATCATGGAGAAGATGTCATTAAATATCAGTTGGTGCCACTTGGAGATTTATCAGAGGAAGCTCAGGAAAAAAGGAATAAGGATTACAGATTTTATAGAGAGCACAATACTAGAAAAATTTCACGGAATTCCACTAATGAAGATCTATTTAATATATTATTGGCAACGTCAGATCCATTCATCTCCAGTATTCGAAATCAATGGAAAGTGGACCATCGGGATTTAGACGAAGAAGTCCAAAAATTTCTAAAGAACAGAAAGCTATTAAAATCTATTGCTGCTATTATTTTCAAGGGTTTTTTTTAGCCACATATGTATGAAATGTTTTAATAAATAAATCAGAATAAATAAGTGTAAACAAATTTGAAAGCAAAAAATTGTTTATTTTTCAGCAATAATAGCAAAATTTCCAGTGGAGTTTACTATTTTTTTTAATGTTAAAATTTTTTTTATGGTATAAACATTTAATTTTTTGAGTGTTCCATTATTACATTATTAATTAAAATATATCCTTAAGAAGATTTCCAAAGGAAATCGAAATATCGATAATAAAAATATACGAAATATTTAAAATAAAAGTGACCTTAAGCTCAAATATTAATAAAGAAGAAAAATAGTTAAAAAATGTCGAAGAAATTAGAATAAAATTATTAAAAAATGTTAATGATTATTATTTTAATAAGCCGATAGCCTTAGTTGCTAGTGCTTTAGCTTTAAGATTTATTGTAATTTTTAATTATAATAAATATCTAAATAAATAAATAAATATTATTTAAATCTAAAAATTTAATTTTTAAATAATTAAACGAAATAAAAAAAACATGTTGCACGCTAAAGTAAAAAAAAATCTGAGGTTCCACTTTGCCCTTAAATTCCGCAATAACTACTTTAAAGTGGAGAAAGTTTAAGAATGTATCTGTCGATTAAAAAAAATTCACTAAAATATCTCCTTCGGTTCAAAAGTTACAGATTTTTGGCCAATGAAAAACGATTTTCATCCACTGTGCGTCGCCCCTTTTCGGTACAACTGTTAGATTCTAGTTTTATTTACGTTCTAGACTTTTAATGGTCCATTCTGTTCTGTCTTTCTTGTCTATAGGTCTGTCAACCTTATTGTCAGTTATGCATAACTACATATGATTTTCAGGCTGTTAGTGTGTAGTTGAAATTTATAAATTACTGACATTAATGATGGAGAACATGTGTCAAAATTAAGTACTAATAAAATCTTTGGGAAAAACGTGCCAACAATTTAGTTATGCAGGCTTTGCGTCTCTCTTCACTATAATTTTGAATAAGTAAATGTGGAATGCTTTAATTTAAGGGCACATGGTTTGTGTTTAAACAAAACAAAAATAATAAAATAAAATTAGGGGTAAAGAAACAAAGGTGCAATTTTTTTTATAAACTAAATAAAAAATGCCATACAGGTGCATTTGGTGAATTCTTAAAATGTGCAATTACAAAAAACCGTTTATCGAGCTTAAATCTATAGGCAAAAGTACTGATTGGCTTGCGTACTAATATGCTCATTTTATTGCGCATTTTTCTAAAAATTGCACACTTTTTGTGATTTCTACAATATATTTATATACAGTGTATATATACATATATATAAATATACAATGTATATTATACATACGATATATTCTCCGTTATACGAGGCAAAGTAAATTTAACCTTGTCTCCATGTCTGTTCAGATGTATGTTCAGAAGACCCAGATATGACGGGGACTTGGTTGGCATGAACATATTTTTGTCATTTAAATTTTGCTCTGGAAATCCACCCTTATCGGTCCATAAATGGCTGAGATAATAGAAAAAAAACCAAGACTACCTCTAATCAAAGTTTTTAAATTATTTTATTTATTTTTATTTTTTTTTTTTATTAATTCCATATTAGGTAGTGCAGCTTGGTTATCAATACGCAATATCTGACAAAAAGTGGGAGGGATTGGTGTAGTGGGCGTGGAACAAAATAGATTTACTTATATCTAAAGAACGGTATTTATATAACTTTGTGTTCTGATCGCACCATGGTGAAGGTTATCTAAGATTCGACATAGCCGAGTATAGCACAATTAATTGTTTTGATTACCAAATCCTACTATTTTTAAGCCAAGCCAAGCGAAGCTTCATTTGCCCCAACTAAAATAATAAGCAAGAATGTATCAAACCGCACTGGCAACTTCATTTACATTAAAACATTTCTTTGTCTTAAAATGCCTCAAAGATATGGAGTGCACTTAAGCTAAAGAATAGCTTTTCAGCATCAAATATCTTATCGATGGTTTTCTTCCGCAACCCCGCAACTCAAAAACAACTACATTTCAGGAGAGAAAAAATACTTTTTTTTTACCAAATGGTTGAAACTTTTTGCTATTTATTCTTTTAAAATCCAAGAATTAGGAAAAATTACGATATTCCGCCAAACAAAAAAATTGCAAAATTGTAAGGCGGTATTTACTGATTACTTTCCTGGTTAAAACAAAAAATCCGAAAAAATAGAGTTACGTGGTTGCGGAAGAAAACCATCGTTATACGAAAAACAAGTTTGGTTGTAATGTGAAACGAAGTATACTTTAACGGGTAAACCAAACTTGTAATTTCGTTTGAAATTTTTTCAATATTCATCTAACCCTGCCTTTACACATGCAAGTAGTCGCATGCCACTGTTGTATACATATTATCAAAGAAAATTTGTTCGAAATAGTCGAATCTCATGCCATTAACTTTTGTGATTACACATGCCACTGCGACTTCATTTTCAAAATGTCGTAGAAGCGTCAACTTGAGCAAATTTGTTTACTTCTCAAATTAAAAAAAAAAGTACCAGAAAACGAAAAAGAGTTACCGAGTTAATCATAGTGGCACATTTTTGGGGAAATTTTTTCATTTATTTATATTAGCATTATTTTAACGATATCAATGCTCTATTATTAACAAACTTGCTTTTATTTATGCGCGTTTTAAAAAAATGAATCATAATAATTCTTTATTAAGTTAAAACTTCAATAACAATTTGACAACAATCCAGTAAATGTGAATTAAATTTTTAACAGGGTAACATTGCTTATCATTTTGACATTTAGTGGCATGCAAGTGCCAAATTTCCACTCGCATGCAATTTTTGCTGCCACTGGAGCTGCCATTGCGAAAAATGTGAGTGTATTAGTAAAAAAGTGTGAGTGTATTGAGTTTTTCGAACTGGCAGTGGCATGTGTAAATGCTAGGAAAGATCCCCTTAAGTAAATATATGTTCTGGGACCTTGTGTAATTCTAAGTCGATTTAGAGCTGTTCGTCTGTCTGTCCGTTTGTTTATCCGTCTGTTGAAATCACGTACACTTTCGAACGACTAAAAAGAAAATAACAGAATTGCTCTCAAATTGTTTCTAGTTCTTCTAAGAAATTTGGGATTGAAATCATGCAAAATCGGCTCAGTAGACTAATGGCGATTTCGTTTCTAAGAAATATGTTGTAACATTAATTACCTGTTCTACATTTTTGTGTTCGTTTGCACAAAAAATACAACTGTGGGAAAAATTGTTAAGTTATTTTGCGAATATGCTGATGAAAAATATGCAACACATGTTGAATATTTTACCCTTCCTTAAGGTGCTCATTCTGCCCTGTTTAACAACTTTGGTACTTGCTACTTTGTTTGTACAACCAATGTCTTATTTTGTTTGTCATAATTCATACCGCTCATAATTTTGTGAAAAGATTGTTTAAAAACAAAATGTAAAAATATTTACATGTTCAAATGAAAAAAGTCTATGAATTTTATTATCGTTTTAATTTTTCCAGGCCATTAGTGATGCCAATATTTGTTTTCAAACCGTAATAGCATGCAGAAACCTCTCACATAGCTTTAAAAATCGCCCATGAAGCACATTAATGATAAAAGTGTAATACAGTACTTTTTGTTTATAGTCACTACCGCTTATAGTCAAATATAGTCCATTTTTATCTGTTTATTTTGTCGCTATACGTTAATTTAATATAAAGTATTAACGTTATAGTCCATTTAGTGATACAAGCACATTTGCCATATAAACCATCTATCAACAGTCACCAAAGGGAAAAGTAAAGCAAATTAATGGCGTTATAGTCACATTAGCAATATTTACTAAGTTCTTTTTAGTTTTCGGAACCAAAATCCATCCATAAAAAGAGTGAATTAAATCGTTTACTTTTTGTCATCAACTCTCTACTCATAAAAAATTAGTTTTTGTCTTTGGAATCCATTATGAAATATCTTGTTATTAGTTTTAACTATTTTTTATGCTGTATGCAAGTCTGTTGCAAAACCATAAGCCTGATGTTAGTGTGATTTACATGAACTATTTATTTTCTTTATTCACATAACTTGATTATATTCGAATTCGGTTATATGCCTCATAGTGGCATATATGTCTGTGAATTAGCCTTACAGTCACATAAGCGATCTAGTCCACATTTTGCCTGCAACTAAAGGATGTGACTATAAGCAAAACGTAATGTAATTTTAAAATAAAGCAGCTTATTTTGTTCTGTTGAAGTTGCACAACATGTAACACTTCGAGTGATTATAGGTAACATTAGAAAGTGTTACATCTGTATACTGTAACATATTTTGCTCAGAAAAGAAATCGCCATAAGAGTACTGAACAAAATGTGAAACAACCACCCTAAAAAATTTATAATTTTGTTACAATAGCTAGCGTAAACAGTGGCGGAATGTACACGTTCAAATAAGATTGTTCTAAATGACTAAAAATCATACTACAACATTTCGCGATGATCGGTGCATAGTTTACCATAGGCCCCACATAAAGCCCTTTATCGAAAAATACATTTGTACGCCTAAAACCGTAATGAATTATGCTATTTAAATTTCGGTCTGTCATACTTTTAAAGGACTGCAAATTACTTTGTCAAATTTCATGAATCGATTGGTCCATAATTAACCATAAACAACGTATAAAGGCTCAGTTAGGCGAACGTTGCTGTACCGTATCTGTACTGTATCCATCAGCTGTTCGCTTGTTGTTATATGAAAACCAATACAAAAGCTTACCGAAATGCAATGTACCGTAGTTGCAACGTACCAATCTGCATAAATTAGAATTTCATGCCATTGTTACGTGACATTTGTTTGACAGTGCTGGGCGGCTTGTATGTTACATTGAATTCGGGTAATTTTGCTCTTTTTTTGGTACTTTTTTCAGTATATCTATGGAATTGCGACAAAACAACTTACAATACAACATATTTCCAATATACAAATATACATACGTTTAGATGTTTAAAATAAACAAATGCATAAACACATACAATGGAAATGTGAAACATATAAAAGACTTTATTTGGTATTAATCCTTGTTTGGTGTATGCACATTTACAATATATGTATGCTAACAATTTATATATGCGTAAATACAAATTTATTTATTGTAAATCTATAATAAAAATATTTAATTATTACAATTTTTTACATACACAAAATATTGTTTTAATACCATTTAAATCACGTGGTACCTTTTCTGCACAACGCTCACCATTTGAACATTTTTGATTCCCATCACTGTGTGTTTTGTTTTATGTATACTATTGCTTTTTGTTTGTGTATGGGAAAACATATGACACGTTTTTAAACGTTCTATAAGTGCACCAATGTGCTTACAATACGGTGCGGTACATTACGGGTACATCAACGTTCGCCTAACTGGGCCATAAGCCCCACTCCGGAAATAGTCAAACCGTTGGTGGAGGGTATCAAAGATCAAATGCCTTGTTTTGAATAAATTTTGTTAAGAATTCGTTCACTTACTTTACTGCATCTCAGTATGTCTTATTGGGTAGTACTTAAATGTGTGCTTTCTTTTTAAAATGCGTTTCAAAATAAGACAATTTTTTATTGGGAAGGCCTTCACTTAATATGTGAATAAGGATTTCGGAGCATTATCACTTATATATTTAACAGTTGGTGAAATAAATAAAAAAAAAATTTTGTTTATAATAAAGTGTCACATGTATTTCAATTTAGTTCTTATCAAACTTCCGATATGTTTACGGTTGGTTGTCTAATATTTATGAATGTATTTCCGTTTAATTTTGAAAGAGTGTTGGCATAGTTATCCTATTGCTTTAAAGGCACATTTATAAAGAAAATAAGAATATAATGTACTTAAGAAAAAGATGAAAGTTGAAGAAGGAAGAGGGGGGGATATACAAATAAATGTTTGATAAAATATAAATTTACTTTCATAAAACTGCTGAAGAACCACTTAAGCCTGGTCTTAAGAAGTGATATTTTTACAAAACTTTTGTATTTTCTAACTGTACAAATTAAATGAGCTGCCAAATGAAATTAAGTTGAATAATAACAACAATAATATATCTCGTAGCAACTTTCTTTTCTTGTTGTAGTAGAAAAAAGTTTATAAATACAAGTGGCAGAATTGACGGCCAGCCGTAAGCAACTACCAGACATTGACATTCATAAGGCAATCAGCCATCAAGCAGCCAGCCAGCCAGCCAGAGTAAAAGGTCTACAAACATATTATCTGTTTGAAAAAATAACTGACAAAAGCAACTACAATCTTCCGCCGTTTCCAGTCAACGTTTTATATCATGTGTATCTTAAGTTAGGCCCTTTTCTTAGGTCTGTCTGTCTTACTTTGCAAAAAAGTTATAATTCTTTTTTATTTCCTTTCTTTAACTTTCATATAAATATATTAGGAAGTGATGACTGTAAAAGGAACGTTTAATTTTTTTGTTACTCCAGAAAAGTTTTTCGTTTGCGAAAAGAAAAGAGAAGCAAAAGTAAAATATATGGTAGAGCCGAACAAATAAAGTTTATTTATTGTATTCAAAGAAAGAAAAATAAAGTTTCTTTGCTGATTATTATCATTTGTTTTTTTTTTTTATTATTTTGGTTAAGATTTAAGCTGATGGTGGTGTGGTGGTGGTCTGGTGAAATAAGCTTATACGAAAATAATTTATAAGAAAGTTAAATTTCATTTTTAGTAAAAATGTTTTATTGTTTTGATTACAATTAAAGTATTAAAAGTGGTTTTGAAAACTGTCGAAATGCACGAAGGATATAAAACAGATTTTCAAGATTTGGAATAAGAATATTATTAGTACCGTTTTTCCTAATAAAAATATTAATATGGAAGGTAAGCGAAAGTATTATATCGGGGGATTTTTTTGGCAACACTGGTTTAAACAGCTGACGCACGTTTCGTGTTTTGTTTCACTGTCAAACATCTTCAGTTTGGTCTATAATTTCACCATGAATCGTCTTACAAACCAACAACGCTTGCAAATTATTGAATTTTATTATCAAAATGCGTGCTCTGTTAAGAAAGTTCATCGCGCGCTTCTTCCATTTTATGGTCAGCTCATTTTTGGCTCAATGGGTAAGTTAATAAGCAGAATTGTAGATTTTGGTGTGAAGATCAGCCAAAAGCATTGCAAGAGCTACCAATGCATCCAGAAAAAGTCACAGTTTGGTGCAGTTTCTTCAATGATGATGCGAATCGTAACGTAACTGTGAATGGTGAGCGCTACCGCGAGATGATTTCCAACTATTTTTGCCCACAATGCAAGCGCTTGACTTGCATGTCATGTGGTTTCAACAAGACGGTGCCACATGCCACACAGTACGCTTAACAATGGACTTATTGAGAGGCGAGTTCGGTGAACATTTTATTTCAGGATCGTGCGATTAAACGCCTTTAGACTATTTATTGTGGAGCTGTTAAAGCTCATGTCTATACACACATGCTCACTTCAATTGACGCATTGGAAGACAACATTGAAGCATTTAGTCATGAGATACCGGCCTAAATGTTGGAAAGAGTATTCCAAAATTGGACTTAGCGGATGGACCATTTGAGGCGCAGTCACGGCCAACATTGCCTTGAAATAATCTTCAAACATTAAATTATATGGACCGTACTATCGATTCAAATAAATATTTCATGAATTTTTCTTAATTTTATGTGTTTTTTTTTAAACTTTCCTATAGCTCTTAAAAAATCACCCATTACTACATCCTTTGAATTTAAGGCTCTAATTTATTTATTTTCAGACTCAAGGACGCAGGATTCATTTGGTTATGGTTAATTTGTTTTGAATAGCAAATTACAAATTCAGCACGAATATTTCTTATAGCACTTCTGTTAATTTATTTAAATACAATTTTGCTTTTACAGTACTTTCGCAATGTTTATAACAACAACACTTTATTCAAAGTTTTTTGATTCAAGTTATTGACACAAAATTAAGCTTTATATAAACTTTGCGACTGCTCTTTTAACTACTGCCACTTTCTCATTTCTGGCAACTTCTTGAGTTAATTAACCAAAGCTAAATGAATATGGCCCATTAACTTCTATAAAGGATTCTTTTTAAGTATATATCTTAGTCGCATAAACATATTTTACAATGATAACTTCTAAGAACTTCTCTGATAATGTCGATGTCTTCCTGCGGTGTTTAAAGCAAAAATTTAACAAATGTTGTTTCTCATAACAACATTTAACTAGAAATTTCAATGAATATTATTTGTTTTTTTTTATAATTTTATTCGAGAAATTATAAGGTAAAACTTATTTCGGACATTATTTTTTTAAATTAAAAATCATATTCAAACCCAATCACGCCTCTAGAACACATGTCGCACGTTCAGTAATCAAAGGCTTCCTTTTTGGATTTTAAGAATTACAAATACATCAATTTTGCATGTTGATTTCTAAATTTTTTTACACACGTTGGCATTGCGGAGAAGGCCTTTCGCTCTCGCTTCTTTTGCAGTTACATAAGATTGGTAACGGGCTCAAAAAAAAAAAATCTTACTCCTTCTCATAGAAGGGAATGTGGAATGTGGAATGTGTATCTTATCTTTTATTAGAAAGAGAAAGTAAATACGACCAATTAACGTAAATGTGTGAATGTTTAGGTGCAAAAAAAAAAAAATGCTTCACTATAGTGAAAGTGCGAGTATAAAAAATACTGTAGCAACACTTCTTTGTAGAAACAATTATTTGCATGCGTTCGCAACATACGACAGACAAGTAAACATCACAAGTTCTCGCAGACTTTACGAAGTTATTTTTAAATGCAAGGAATATAGAGACATTTTTTTAACTGTATTAAAATGGTTTGAAAAAACAAGTACTATTCGGAGGGTATTTCTTTGAATTCTTGTACTCTAACAGCACTACTTCAATTGTGCGACAACATAGCATTTTTGTCATTGTATTTTTTTAATGTTGCGTATATGATTTTTAAATACATTTATGCAGGCCTTTAATTCGGATAAATTATAATTGGTTTCGGCTAATAATATTCTTTATTCTCGTCATTGTGAATGGCACCAATTGTTTTATAAGTCAAGAAATCGCCAAATTCGGTTGTATTCAATTCTCGGTCGGATATACCAAGCAAAAACTTTACTTACCCGGTAAATAAGCAAGAAATTTTGGAGAAAAATAAACACTACTAAGGCCCGTTTTCACAACTTACCGATAGGTAGAGGTAGGATTGTATCGGCCGTATAAAAACTGTTCCACTATTGCAACTTTTCTTTAACCTACCAGGTAGGGTAAACCTTTATTAACTTTATCGCTTACTTTAGGTTAATGTAAAGTTTTAATAACGGAACAATTTTTATCAGGCCATTTAAAGTCAACTTTAAGCTATCGGTAAGTTGTGAAAATGGGCATAATTTTTCGGCCCAATAACTTTAACAAGTTATTGAGCTGATTATTATTAAGCAAATGTTCAGTAGAGAAAATAATAGAAGTAATAAGTAGTTGCTGAAGTTATTACTAGTAAGTACTTATTGAAGTTTTCAGAATAATGACAATTGTAATGACTACTACTTACCAGGTAACGTATGAAATAACAACCATATATTACTTAACATCAAAAAGTTGTTCCTGGATATGTAATAGAAAGGAGATCAGATAGAGTGAAGTACCTGATATACCGTTTTAAAAGACAAAGGTACTCGAAGGCTTCTTTCGACAGCTTGAATTTCTGTTTTATCCCTCGGACATTATATTGATTGATTTCTCAATAATTATCCCATCCATACACGCAGAGAAAAAACATGGTTACTGAGTGGTCACTACGACCATTTTTATTCATATTTGCCTTATATGTTTACCCTAATAATTTTATTATAGTCCTAACATAACTTGAAAAAATATTTTTTGTCCTTAACATTTTGAAAATCACTATAATAATATTATATGGTGTTTTACACCTAAAAAGTTACTCTGATCTAGCTAAACATATCAAATTATGTGAAATGTTTGCTACTATAATAAATATATTTTCAACTATACATTTAAAATTATAATTCTAGTTGCACACAAAAGGTATGTTTAATACCATAATTTTTGTTTGCTTTAAAATACATTATCTAAATAAGCAAACATTTATTGTTAAAACTAAAAGTGTGTGTTTATAAAGAAAAAAATTTCTTCCGTCCGCGAGCATTAGTTAATCATGAATGATCAAAATAATTAAGAAGTTTTACAAAATAAATTTGTTCATTGAAACTGGTATGTTATTTATATGAAATTATAATCAAGTATAAATATGCAATAACGTAGCCTTTCTAACAGCCAAAAAAACCTACAACATTGAAGCCGCCTTGGAAATTATTTCAATTGCTGTTCCAGAGTGTATTAATAGTGGATTTTATAATAGAAAAAAAGTAAGTTTGTCTTTACTTTATTTTTACAAGTGCTTTATATGTATTTGAATTATATATGTGTTTTTAATAAAAAAATTATTCTTGATATTAAATATTTTATTGGTTTTATTGTGACAACCATATAACATGTTAAAATAGACATGTTGCATGGTGTTAGGAAATATAGAAACATGGTTTGAATAATCGTTTGCGTTTCTCTTCTAAGAATAATAATATGTTTGAGACAATAATTAGCTATAACATTATGTCTGAACATATATTGTTACTTAAGACGTGTTTGACACAATCATAACCACAAACATTAATGATAGTTTGCGATTCTGATTGTATCAACCATGTTTTTTCTTTGCGTGTATATATGTACATATGTGGTACCTTGATTAAAAAATTAAAATATTTTTATTTCCGATATTTCGATTTCCGTTGGAAATCTTCTTCAGGAAATATTTTTGAAAATAAAATAAAATTTGACAATGAATGGAAAAATAAAATATGGAAAAATAAATTTTAAAATTTCAATTAACAAAAAGGAAAAACAAAATTTTTAAATATATTCGAAGCCTACAACCTAATTTAATATCCCTTTCCGTCAATAGTAATTTTCATTTAATTAATGTTCACGAACTGAGCTATGCCATCAGAAATTTATTTTATTAACAATCAATGACCAAATACCTATTTATAATTTTCCCTTCCATTAACCTATTTATTTTTATTCAATAAATATCTACAAATCTGAGTTAAGCCCTCAGTATCTTTTTTAAAATTAATCCTTTTCTCAAATGAAACATTATGTATCTGCAACATTTCTAACATATATCTAGGTTTCTTAGAAGTTTCGGTATTCAAAATTGATGTGTTTTCAAAATCAGGATAATGATAAAAATCCCTACAATGGGTTGATAACGCCGTTCCATGGGCTGAATTATAATTCCTTTATTTTTGGTCATGTTAATATCCTGCTAATCTAATTTTCAGTTTCGTCCCAGTTGTTCCTACATATATTTTCCTACATTGTTCATTATCATTGCCACCACAATGAATCTTATTAGCTAAAATCGACATATCTGACTTTAGTTATCTATCCTTAGCTTTTGTAAATAATATCCCAACATTATTAATCACCTTATGTGCCATTCTGTATTTCCCTTTATCATATACTAGGTTAACCCGGTGCGATTCGCTACGCAGCTTTAACCACTTCTTCAGTTGAGAAATATTTAATATATGCATCCTATGTGAGGTATTTCCCCCCTGCGCCTACCCGCTTTATTTTTATTTTCAAAAGTGTAGTATACCATAAGAGTGACTTTTGCAAAGTTTGAACATTCTCACTATAACAGGTCTTTAGATATGCGATATTAAAAATTGGCGTCCTATGGGGGTACCACTTCTCCCGCTGCTATTTTATTGTAATTTTGGGGCTCAGAAGATCCTACTACGAAAAGTTTAACAAAATGCGTGCAGTGGCTCTTAATTATATTTCTATCTATGAGGTGTACTGCTCCTCCTCTGGCAACCCCGCCCATTTTTATTATATTGATATTAAGTGTTTACCATAATAGTAGCTTTAACCACGTTTGAAGACTCTCCCTTAAATAGAACTTCATTTGAGCTATATTTAATATATGCATCCTATGGGAGGTATTTCCCCCCTGCGCCTTCCCGCTTTATATTTATTTTCAAAAGTGTAGTATACCATAAGAGTGACATCTGCAAAGTTTGAGCATTCTCAATATAACAGTTCTTATGATATGCGATATTAAACATTGGCGTCCTATGGGGGGTACCACTTTCCCCACTGCTATTTAATTTAAATTTTCCAGCTCAGAAGATCCTACTACGAAAAGTCAAACAAAATGCGTACAGCGGCTTTTATGAATATTTCTATCTTTGAGGGGTACTGCTCCTTCTCTGTCTACCCCGCCCATTACTATATTGAAATTTAAAGTTTGCCATAATAGTAGCTTAAACCACGTTTGAAGACTCTCCCTTAAATAGAACTTCATTTGAGCTATATTTAATATATGCATCCTATGGGAGATATTTTCCCCCTGCGCCTTCCCGCTTTATATTTATTTTCAAAAGTGTAGTATACCATAAGAGTGACATCTGCAAAGTTTAAGCATTCTCCCTATAACAGTTCTTATGATATGCGATATTAAACATTGGCGTCCGATGGTGGGTACCACTTCCCCCGCTACTATTTTATTTGAATTTTGGGGCTCAGAAGATCCTACTACCAAAAGTTCAACAAAATGCGTGTAGCGGCTCTTAATTATATTTCTATCTATGAGGTGTACTGCTCCTCCTCTGGCAACCCCGCCCATTTTTTTATATTGATATTTAGTGTTTACCATAATAGTAGCTTTAACCACGTTTGAAGACTCTCCCTTTAATAGTTATTCAGTTGAGCGATATTTAATATATGCATCCTTTGGGAAGTATTTCCCCCCACTGCGCCTGACCGCTTTATTTTTATTTTCAATAGTGTAGTATACCATAAGAGTGACTTCTAAAAAGTTTGAACATTCTCACTATAACAGTTCTCAAGATATGCGATATTAAACATTGGCGTCCTATGGGGGGAACCACTTCCCCCGCTACTATTTTATTTCAATTTTGGGGCTTAAAAGATCCTACTAATAAAAGGCCAACAAAATGCGTGCAGCCGCTCTTAAGAAATGCGTTATTTAATATTGGCATCCAATAGGGGTTCCCAATTCCCCTGCCCCTATCGAAAAAATAAGCAGCCTATTTTATTTTAGGGCTCGCGAGATGTTACTGTAAAAATTTCAGGAGAATCGTTGCAGTAGTCTAGGAGTCTATAAGCCAACAAACATAAAAACAATTTTAATTTTTATATATCGTTGGTCTCATGTAGAAAGGCCCTAACTCACATAAATGCAACTTTACATGAGAAGCAGCGTTGTCACCACCAAAAAAAATGTAAACAAAAGCGAAAAAAGTAACCAAAATTATTTTGTATCAAAAGTACTTTTTTATTCGCGCTTCTGTTTAAAAAGAAGATATAGTGTTTGTTTGTATCTTGTAGGCTCATAAAACGCTGGACCGATATTTCGACAGTATATTACAGATTGTCGGGAAAGAAAAATAATTAGGCTACATAATTTTTCGAAATTTTTTAGTGGAAGTGGGGCCTCCTATACAACTTTAAAACTTATTTTTGTCAATTTTAAAAAATGTTTGAGCTAGAGCTTTCAACCTTTTTTATAGGAGCTCTCACAAGTAAAACTTTATAAGTCTTTCTGTGCGTTATGGTATCAAAATACAAAATTTAACTTAATTATGCGGTAGATCTTTTATATATATTTAGATGATTTTTGCCCAGTGGAAATATAATCATATTAAACGGTATGGGATCAGAAGGGCCTTTAACCTTTTCGTTTATCTAGAAAAGTGTTTCAGATAGACCTACAAAGCATTAAGAATAGCAGATAACAGCCATCTTCACTTCAAAGTATATACCTTATGTGGTTGAGTTAAAAGTCAGTTAAAGTTTAAGCTTCTAAAAAAATAATATTTAAGTAGATGAAAAATGTATTGTTTTTAGATGAACAAATATCACATACAATTTTTAGGGTCAAAAAAGCGGAGCGGGTAGCTCTTGTTCCAAAACAAAAAATTGGTTTTTTTTTGTGTTGAACAAAAGTAACCAAAATGGAAAAAAAGTACTCAAGTACACATTGGAAAATAAAGTTACCAATTTTGGTTAAAAGTAACCAAAACGGCAACGCTGATGAGAAGGCAAAAACGTAATAGAAACTGTATGTGTCATAATGTAAAGCGGCTTCTTCAATTGCTTGTTAAACTGATATTTTTGATGCTATTGTATTAAATTTTTGTGACGAGGTGTGTTTGTGGGAAATGTATTGGAATCACTAAAAAACTCAATTTCGAAAATAATCGAGTTAGGGCCTTTCTACATGATACCGACGATATATAGATAGATAGATAGATAGATAGATAGATAGATATTCGAGTTTTCTTGAATAATTTATTAAAGTATAATATTTAATAAATAAGGTCGAAGAAAAGGATTATAATTTCCTAAAAAATATTTTTTTAATTTTTTCTTTAAATTAAGGATCACTTACACAAATTTCTTTTAACATTTCTTTCATAATAAACAATTTGTTTTACTGAAAATTGTAAAAAATCATAATCCGTAACGATACATGCATCAGAAAGTAAACATAAGATAAAAACCCCACCTTTATGAAACGGTTGAGTATTGAAGTAGACGCTAGAAATAATTGTCTGAAACAAAATTTCAGCGTAACGAAATAAAGTGTACCAACTGTAACAAATAAAAACAGTAAAAAAAAAAAATATATTTTATATATAAAATAAACCATATCAACACTATTTTTACCTCGAACATTATTATTATTAACACTATTGTGATCAAAGTATGCCAACGAAAGAATTCAGTTGTATTTCTGTATGCACGAAAAATAAATAAATGTTCGAATTGAGGACATATATACAAGTTGATTTGAAAACACGAATTAGTTTGCCTGACTTGTTGACATTGACCACACCAGCAAAAGGAAGTGGTGTTCAAATTGAGGTTAAATTGTTAGATAATTTATTTGCAAGAACCCTTAACAGGATTTTGTTAGAACTAACTACCTTTTTATGTATGAGGAGAGTTAAACAGAACTGAAACATAATATGGTCTTCAAACACGCAAAACTTAACAATTCAGCATATTTTTATTTTATTGCAAACATTTCAAATCAAGGAAAAGAAACAAAAAAGGCACAGGGAAAAAAAGAAAATACATTATTTTTCCTCTTTCATTTCCAAGAAAAACTCACATCTGCACCGTATTATTATTTTTTTCTACTATTTCTAGCAAATCGATTGAGATTCTTATTTTTATTTCTTCAAGGAGTGTTTGCCTGTCTAAACACCCCCCCCCCCCCCCCCCCCAACCCCTTTTCAACACAATGATATATTCCGTATGCAAAATAATACTTAAAAAGAAAATAAAGTAAGCAAATGAAAAGTAATTCTCTATATAATGGAAGAATATTTTTAAATACTATTACCAAGATGTTTTCTTAAAGATTTAGATTTACCCTGTTCTGTGGTGCTTCGTTCCAGTTTTTAGTAGTGCGGGTCAGTTTAAGTGGTTGGTTGCCATTGGCCATCGGTTTAAATGTACTTTTTATTCATTTATTCTTTCATTCATTCTTTAAGCCTGTCATTCTTCCACTTCGTTTCAACTCAATTTTCTTTAAGCAAATAAACTTGAATACTTTATCAAAAGCCAATCGGCCATAAGATTGTATTCGTAGGTGCTTGTCTATTTTTTCTGTTTGTTGGCACTTTTTTAATGGACTCCTAGAGACAGAGAGAAAATTTGGTTAGTTTTTTTCCATGTTTGTGACATGTGTTGGTCTTGGAGTAGTGAAGGATAAAAAAAGTATTAATAGAAATTGAATTTATTCCATTTTGAACTCGAACTCAATGAAATTTTTTTAAGTTAATTTAAACGTGTTTTCAAAAATAATGGTAATGTGTTAATTACACATTACAAATAATAATAGTGGATATAATAAGGACTAAAATTAATTCTTTTTTTAGACACACCTGTGTTCATAGACGATTGACCTTTTTGCGTACTACATTTCATGTTACCTGGAAATATAATAAATATTTTTAAGATTCTACTGTTCTAGAAACACAATTCTTCATGGTCAATTCTTTGAAAAATTGTAAAAGAATTTGTAAATGTGTAAACTAGAAGGTATAGATGAAGAGGATAAGGAAAACTTATAGAGTAATGTCAAACACGACCATGAAAGATGCACTAGGGAGCTGCATGCCAACAAAACAAAAGGAATGGATGACCGATGAAATTCAAAAGTTGCGGATAGAAAGATATTGGTACTAAAATCGTAATTTTTTAAATCTACTAGGAATGGAACAAATAGATCCTAAGTGTAACACGAGTTGCAAAGAATACACTAATAAATCGTGCCAGGAAATAGAAACACTAAAAAATCTTCATGACGATTTCCGTCTACAAAAATGACTCATGGAAGGCGCCAGCAAGACTAACTATTTGACGATAATAATGAAAATGTTTTTGATGGACGGAAGGAAAAACGATGTCACATCGTGATGGCAGGAGATGCGTTCCTTAAATCCGGCAGACATTAAGATCACCTTTTATTTAAGTGTTGTGTGTAAGTATGGACAATCAAAGCATCGGATGAGAAAAGATTAGAAGCTTTTGGAATGTGGTTATACAGACGTATATTAAGAATTCCGTGGACTGGTCATATTCCAAGTAGTTGAGGAGAATGACGCTGAACCTGCATCTTCTCAAAAATATCAAAACTGAAAATGAGGAACGATAAGTTTAACTTCATACAAAAAATATTCAGGAGAATAGAAGAATAAAATCTACCAAATGCTGCAAAAAATAGAGAATTTACTATTTCTGAAAGCTTTAAAATCATAGAATATTATTCGAATAGCGGATTTGCAAATAAAGAAGCATAAAGTTTGTGTTACAATTTCGTTTCTCTTCTTTAGATTAAATAATGGTAGCTTTAATAATTTGATTGAACAATACATTTTTTTGCATCGTGTTCGCACAATTGCATGTTGTTAAAATCTAGCCAATATATTAGAAATGATGTAACCTTCTGCAATTATTCGAATACTGTTGAAAGAAAGTTAATATTGTTACGTTACTGCCTTTTCAATAACGTTTCGGTTCATTTCCTTTATAATAAACCTCTTGAGTTCTTTTCTTGCAACTTTAATGAAATTAAATAAACACAACACTTTAATTAATAACACTTATTTTTTAGGAACTTAGTCACTTTAACAACCGCAATTTACAGCTTTTATTCACACCCTTCAATGTTGACAAAGTCTGAACTTAGAATAATCTTATGCCATCTTTTGCGATTCTATTTATATTCTAACCCAGACCAGGGCTGTCAGATATGGCGATTTCTCGCCAAACGTGGCGATTTTGAAAAGTGTTTGGCGATGGGATTTCCCATTTGGCGACTGGCGACTTTTATGGCGATTTCTGATATAACTGGCGATTAACTTGGCTATTTTTACACACAGAAAAAAATACCCATGTAAAATTAACATGGAAAAATGTTGATTGAGAATCATGTTAAATTTCAGAAAAATTATGCTCTTTACTTAAATTTATCATTATTTCATATTAATTTTTAATAAAAAATATCAAAATAACCTTAAATTACGTTTATTTAATATTATTCACTGTTAAAAAAATAAAAAAATAAAATATTAAAATATAAATAAATCTGGATTCAATATTGAACCCATAAAAACCTGTTTTGTATTAAAATCAAAAGTTTATCTTGTTAAATTTACATGCATACCTACTTAATTATGTACATTTTTTATTTTCACTTTTAAAATATGTTATAAAAAGAAGACAATTCCCGTATTCTTTTAATTAAAATTGTTTATTTAAATAGTACATCAAGTTTTCAAAGTAGAATGATGACCATATCGGGCGATTCTGCTGATGCTTCTGTTAACAAAGGAGAATACAAAATAAGTGAAACATGTGTTACAGGGTTTTGAATTATTCTTACATAAATGCAAATGTTGTCTGAAGCTTCTTCACACTGTTAAAATACACTCAAACCCATTTGATTCTACATGAAATTCACGTTGTTTCAACTGGAAATAACTTTCATTCAACGTGATTCCGATTGTTATTTCAATATAAATTACATTTTGCTCTAACTTTACTGCAATGTTAAATTAACATGAATTATAGTTATATCAAAAGAAAAAAATGTTGTTCGCAGTTATTGTAAAATCAGGTTGAATTAACATGAAACCCGTATGAAGCAAAATCACCACCGAAAAAATTTAAATCAACCTTGTTTTCGACGTTTTTAACTTGATTTTTTTCTGTGTGTACCATTTATATTATTTCGGCAATTTTTTTAACAACTTGGCATTTTTGTTATCATTACTAATATAAAAAAACATATTAAGTGAATTTTATATTCAGTCACTATTTTATTCTAATAGTATGTATGTAATTCTAATAGTATGTAGGTCAAAACTCCAGTAATGAAATCGGTGAGGCTGAAGTGTACGATCTTATAGACTTGTGTTCTTAGTTTAAGTTTTTAACTGAATACATATCGTCGTGCGGGAGTTTATGTGCTCTATCCGCCATTTTACACATTTCGAGTTAATTATGCCACTTTAGGTTTTCGACCCCAAATTTTTCAAATATGTAATCCGTTTTCGGCTATCTCATCTAGTTTCTGAGATAAATAGTGTCTGTTTTGTTCTATATCCTTCAAACCTGAATTATGTTAAAACTTCAAGATCGATTTTCTCAAAATACACTTTTGGCATATAGAGCACATAAACTCCCGCACGACGATATATGATCTCTTAAAAAAAATTACAGAAACAAAACAAAAAATCTTTGGAAAAGGTTTCCTGATGAGCTGGCCTAAGCAACAAGTGAAATGCTCATAGAAGCTAGCTTTCCCTCACCAATAAATCTCAGTGTATTTATCAAATATGAAAAATTGGGAGCTTAGCTCATCATACGGAAATCTTATTAAAAACAAAATTTACTTCGGCGACTTTTTTGTATTTTTTCTCAGTTTTTGGCGATTTTTGACTAAAAAATTAAACTAGCGTTTTTTGTATGCAAAATTTAATTAAAAAAAAGACAATTTTACAAAAACTGAACAAAATCGACGTTTTCTGACATCCGGTATGGCGATGGAGCTCAAAAAAATCTGACAACCCTGGCCCAGACGGGCAAATGACCATAGAACGTTCGAGCTCTGAAGTCTAGATGGCTGTAGAACGTACGACCCCAAACGTGTATTTTGTTAATTAAACTTATGCATCCATAACACTGATTTACACAGAAAAAAGTAAAAAAGGTTTTGATCACCAAAATAATTGAAACAAGCAAAAAATTGTTTAATTTTGCACCTATCACCGAAATGATTATAAAAATTACTCAAATTTTTAAAAATTTCAAAACAAGGATTTTTTTCCAATTAAAAAGTTTTTACATTTTAATTACAAAAATTATTGAAAAAATTATAAATATTAAACAATATTTTAATTGAATGGATTAACAAATTAATTAAAAAAAAACCAATATTTTAACTGAATGAATTACTAACGTAATTGATTACAATACAGAAAATTAATAATTTTAATAATTGTATTGATTAAAACAGTGATTGAATTTTTGCATTAAATCGATTAAATTTTTAATTGAATAAATTAAACAGTGTATTTGAAATACAATCTAAATTCAATTACGCAAATTATTCAATCAAACGAATCGTTAATTGAATAAGTTTGTTAAATCAATTCAGTTGATGGTTAAATGAAGCAAAATAATAATATTTAAAATATATGTTTTATTTAAATATGGTTTAAAAATAACTTGTTTTATTTGTTTAGTTGTAATAGTTCATGCTTAATTGTACAAATTTTGGAAGATTTTTTTGACAAAGGAATTTCATACATACAACTTTGTATAAAATTGTAGAATAACTCTGATTCGTCAGGGTATTCAAGATTGAAAACAAAAAACCTGTTTTTGTTGTGTAATTTGGATTGTACTTTTTTCACCTATTCACTTTGAACGCACAACATGAAAGACGCCAAAAATAATTCAAGAATTAACAAACAATGAAAATAAACACCAAATTTCGATTGCGACCATAACCACCGTCAACAATGTGGTCAGCCACAAGGCGATTTTTTATTTTACGCACAATATACGTATGGGTAATTCCAAAGTGTTGAACGTGACAGTCGTTCGCATCAAAAATGCAATAATATTTTAAACAAAAAATATTTTTACGTTCTCTTATCCCTTTAATTATAGCACTAAGAAAGCACTGCTATCTATGCTAAAGTTTATGGAGGGCGCGATTCTAGGTCGAAGATAATGGCAAAAGAAGTAGCGGTTCGAACGTGAAAAAAACAGAAGCAGTTTTTGTGGTCATGTATAAAAAGGCGTAACTCAGCACAATTTTTTAGTCAGACTACTTTCAGAATTTTACGTAGCAATATAACATTAAAATGTCTTGGCTTGATTCCAAAATCTTCTGTATATTCTTTTTTTTAAGCCAAAATCTGGGTCGATACGTGACATTTCAAACGTGAAATTTTTTCCGTAATAATTTAACTGAATAATGATTAAAATAAAAATTTACAGTTAATCCGAATAACATATTTCTCTTTGAACTCTTCCTTAGATTACAGACCATGTTTTTTTTTTGGGTTAATTTTTATCAAATATCAAAACATTCTCACATATAAGAAGTTACGTTTGTACAACTTTGCAGTCTGATTGTTCGTCTAAGTGAACAAATTTATGAGTAAATTTATAAAATTAGTAAAATCTAAATATTTCTCTATAACAATATCGTAAAATAATCAGCTTTTAATAACTTTTAAATTTTCGGTCACGGTGGACCTTTTGACGGAAATGCCCATATGTATGTAGGCTCATTATTGACATTGATGGTGGTCATAATTGTAATTCGTCTATAACCAATCTCAGTTCATTTTTTACTTGTTGACAGTTTTTTTTTCACGCGACGCTTACTGTTCTTTTTGATGACAAAAACATGTTTGCTTGTGTGTATGTACATGTAGGGCAAAGACAATCAATTTATAAAGATGTTGGTTGCACTTGTAACTGATGAGGGAGGAAAGCAAGGAGAAAGAAACAAAGTGTTCAATTGAAACAGTCGAGTTGATTGATTGAATTAAACTTAAAATATAACTTAAGCTTAAAATCAAGTAAAATTTTAATTGAAAAAAAATATTTTTTTTTAATTCAATCAATTAAGAACGTAATCAAATTTATTTTAAAATTCAAAAATCACTATTAATTGAAAAAAAAACTGCCAATAATTTTTTCTGTGTACAAATTTTTAATTTGGAAAAATACCAAGAACCCCACATGCCTAGATAAGTTAATTGGGACCTCATAAACACAAAATACGCTGTAATTTTTTTTTCTAAGTACTGTTTTTTAGATAACGGTACTTTTGTGTTTTTCGGTGTATGGTCCCAATCAAACCATTGTGGAGCCCAACCGAAAAGTCCATCAAATAAACCAGCTTCAATTTTGCTCGGTGTGGCTCTCGGAAATTTTTGTTAAAGATAATTCATGGCATGGAAAACACAAAAGTTCAAGTCGCTCGACATTTTAATTAAAATTTTTTGAATTAACGCCGAATATAGTGTGTGAGCAATAAAGATGAAGATATTGTCGTTCCACAAAATCCGTAATAAAAACTTTTCATTCGTTTTTTTTTTAAATTACGCTTAATTAAATAAATTATTTGGTAAAAAAATAAAACATCCCAGATCTTTACTATAGCGAAGAAAAAAACAAACGAAATTGAAATGAAAAATTTTGAAACAAACGTATAAAATAGGCAAATTTTGAGGCGCCATAGCTCAGCCATTTTTTATCAGATGGAAAAGGCATTCAGTTACCTTTCCAACGATATGCCATTTATCTCGATCGGACTTGCGGTTGGGCTCGACAAGGGTGGGATCATACATCGAAAAATACAAAAGTACCGTCATCTAAAAAACGGTACTTAGAAAAAAAAAAAAAATTTTCGTGTTCAGGAGGTCCCAAATAACTTATCTAGGCATGTGGCGTTCTTGGTATTTTTTTTGGCTGTAAGCCAGTGTAATTATTAACATTGTGCGTTAACTATATGGCTGAATTAAAATTTAGTTATTATATAAGGTGTTCCAAAAATTAAGTTATTAACGAAAATTCTAGTAGGGTTGAAGTACAATTATGCACAACAATTTTAACGTTACAACTGTACATTGATTTCTACACTAGAGGTGTGCGTAACTAATACAATAACAGTTTAAACCAGTGTTCGAAAATAAACAGTACATTATATAACGTTCGGCTGACACACCCAGGAACGATATCTATTTTTTTAGTGATTGTGTAGACATACACAACCCTTAAAACCGTTCGTAACTATTTTCAAGAAAGAACCGAACATTATATAATGTTCGGTTCTTCGTTAAAAACCAGAACAATTGTAGTGATACTGTAGACAAACAGTTTATTTTAATGTTCTATAATGTTTTTTTCGCGTGTGTATTTTGTTTTTATAAGAAATGTTTGGTTTTTTTTACCAGCCAAAAGGGACGAACATTAATGAGCCGAACCGAACACATTGAAGTTTGTGGATTTTCAAAAAAAACCGAACGGAATTAAATGTTGACATCTTTTGTTGAGTTTGATAAAAACAGTAATATTTTTGTGTTCGTTAATTTTTTTAATGATTTTCTACACAAACACTATTAGCGTTTGTGTTTTTCAAAAATCTACCGAACCGAACATTAAGAAACGATATTTAGTGTTTATTTTTGAACACTGGTTTAAACTAATAAAATAACTTGCAAATACCAAATTACTAATCAATACAAGATAACAAATCAATTAATATAATTCTTAACTAAAGTGACTTTCGTAACAATATCTTTTGCTTTTTTTATCAACATTTTCTTCATTTTTGCTTGCGCTTTGAAAAATCTAGTTAACCTATTTAAAGCTATAGCACACTAATGACTACAAAACAAAAACAAAAGAACTGTTTTTAAAAAAGAAAAACCTTTTAGTAAAATATATATTTTTTGTGTGTCATTCCTTCTTTTTTCCTTCGTTTAAACTTTGCATGGATTTGATATTATACTTTTATATAATTTTTACAACAACAGAGATGATTAGCGAACATTAAAAGTTCTGCTAGAAAGAATTAGTCAATTGACTTGAAATATGTAGGTAAAAATACAGTGGTGTCACTTTGTGGGTAATTACCCGAATTTGGTGTAATGATTGCTGTCGTGGGTAGAGCATGGGTAATTTGTTTGCGGCGTGGATAAGGTGCATCTTTCGCTTAAAAATAAATCATATAAAGATTTGATTTCAGTGATAAAACTTAAGATATTTTTAATAAAAAAAAAAAAAACTAACAGTATTCTCAACCAAAGTCATTGTTACTTTAAAAAACAAAAGATTTCCATCGTTTTCCAAGCAAAATAATAATTAATGAATCCAAATAGTTGGACATTTAAGTGAATTTTGAATATTTTTTTAGTTAACTGATCGATATCTGAGTCGAACTAACCATGTATACCTTGTTCGTAAAGATTAGTCGCAATTTTAAAGATAATTTCACATAGCACCTAATAAAAACATCTTTCCGTGATTGTTTTTGTACCCATAAACCTTCTTATTATGTTGGTATTTAGAAAAACTTTAACCAAAAATATTTTAATTGAACCTTAATCATCTTGATCATGGGTCCCATGCAACTACAACTCCCGAAAAAACCTTTTAGTCCCATGACTTTCCTGTAAATGTTGGTACATATTGATGTACAATTTCGCGGTGATAACTTTTCTAATAGCTACTATGCAATGGCAAAATTTTGTGCTGGTATGTACCAGCATTGAACATAGGTCCCATATAAAACCATTCCCAAAAATGTAGGACGTAAAAGATAGATGTTGATATCTACATAATATGGGTGATTTTTTAGCTATTGTCTTTTCCGCAACACTGGTTTAAACAGCTGACGCGCGTTTCGTGTTTTGTTTCACTGTCAAACATCTTCAGTTTGGTTTATAAATAATTTAACCGCGAATCGTCTTAGAAACAAACAACAATTGCAAATTATTGAATTTTATTATCAAAATGCGTGCTCTGTTAAGAAAGTTCATCGCGCGGTTCTTCCATTTTATGGTCAGTTTAATCGACCCACTGAAGCAGTTATTCGGGCTATTGTGACCAATTTTCGCACCAAGTTTGAACAAGACGGTGCCACATGCCACACAGCACGCTTAACAATGGACTTATTAAGAGGCGAGTCCGGTGAACATTTTATTTCACGTTCGGGACCGGTCAATTGGCCGCCAATATTGTTCGATTTAACGCCTTTATTTTTTGTAGGGCTATGTTAAAGCTCATGTCTATACGCACATGCCCGCTTCAATTGACGCATTGGAAGACAACATTGAAGCATTTATTCATGAGATACCGGCCGAAATGTTGAAAAGAGTATGCCAAAATTGGACTAAGAGGATGAACCATTTGAGGCGCAGTCACGGTCAACATTTGCATGAAATCATCACAAACATTAAATTATATGGACCGTACTATCGATTCAAATAAAGATTTCATGCATTTTTCTGAATTTTATGTGTTTTTTTAAGCTCTCCTATAGCTCTTAAAAAATCACCCATTATTTGACGTTAAGATTCCTTATATTTATCCTAATTTGTAATATATTTTTTTCGAGTACATAATTGCATATGGGTCCCGACTAGGGGAAAAATACTTTTTTGTTAAAGTTTTTTTTTTATAATTCGGGTAATTTTGCTTTAAATCAAGTGTAATTTTACATTTTGCTGGTGGTGACATTGGAATGTAAAAATAAACAAAAGCGGAGAAAAAAGAAATAGATATAAATAGAGTTTTCTTAAGGAACCTTAAAAAAATTAGAAGCAAATAGTTCTTTAACCCTCAAATCACCTTCCGAGAAATATACGTTAGTAGCCCTCGTGTGTGGTTTTTCACACATATGTAATTTCTGTATACTTTGCTGTGGCACCACAGTTCGTTTGTAATCAAAGTCATGACTTACGTAACATTTATTATGTGTTTATCCCGTTGGTAATCAACAACAAACCATACAAAGCTTATAAAAGCACTCATTTTATAAAACACATTGCATGCAGTGTGACAAACCACACACGAGGGTAACTTAGGTAAGTTCTGAAATATTTCGTTACTAAAAAATCAAAAAATTAATTTTGAGCACTTAATTGATATTGCTTACAAAGTCAAGAAGTTTCTTAAGTGTGCCTCAACAATTTTTGGTTTATCGTGTAAAAATGACTCCTTTTGTGTGGTTTTTCACACAAGGGTGATTAAAAGGTTAACACTGCACGCAGAGTCAAAAACATTTTTTAAAATGGTCAACTCCAACAAAACCATTTTAAACGAAAATATTCAAACATTATGGTTAATTTAACCATACAATTTCACCAGCAAGCATGTTATAGTTAAATTAACCATAATATGTTTAGAAATTTTTGATTAAAATTAGTTTGGCTAATTTAAAAAAAAATGATTTTGTCTGGGTGCGCTTGAAATTTTTTTATTCTACTAAATTTTTTCCAAAAAAGAAACAATTTTTAAAGTAAAAACGTATCAACCAAGTTTTTCTCGTAATAACTCTTAAAAAAGTACCCTTTATTGTTATATGGGCCACATCCTATTCGTCTACCAAATTGTATCCAAACTCATTTAGCGGTTTTCGCCACAAATATTCATACTTTCACATTTATAATATTTGCAGAATTGTTTGCAATGTAGGAAATTAAAAAATAATTTCAAAAAATATACAAATCATTTTCATTATACCAACACAAGTATTTTATATTTTGCTAAATCATTTCGTACATTGTACGCAAATATGTTGTGGCTTCGCATCACGTTTCGTACGAGTTTTCAAACATATACAAATTCAGGATTTTTGTTTGGTGTAGTTATAATCCTTTCCAGATAACTTTATTGTGTTTCCATCATTTAACTTTTTGCAACCTTTGCACTTTTCCTTCCAAAAAAGTTTTTAATATTTAAAACTTAAAAGTGTTGAGTTCACACCATTTTGTTAGTTGATAAATTTGTAGTTCGTTCAAGCTTGTTATTGTTAATGCTTTAAATAAATTATTTGTTTTTTTTTCATAAACAGGTTTCAGGCTGAAAAGGTGTCTAAATAATTAAAATGCTGACAAAGTGTCTTGAAATATTTCCGAACTTTTTTTTATAATTTCAATTAAAAAAAGCTTTTTCAACTTGCACCCAATTAACATGCAAACAGTTACCGAAAAAAGCGTTTATTCAATTTATAAAACATGATTAAGCGTTTAACTTACTTTATTTCGTAATGGCAAAATTTCGTAATTTAGGATTAAATTTTTGTTATTTACCTGAAAATAGAAAAACAAAAAAAATTAAAGATAAATTACTAAAAAAGTGTGAAGAAGCGATATTAAAATATGCGTAGAAAATAAATCAATTTATCATTTGCCAGAAAGAAAAAAAAAAGTCTTTCATCATATTTTATGATTTCTTATCACCTTTCACGCAAATGTGTACCCACACACGCAAACTTTAAGTAACACATACAATTTATATGAAAAAAAAATATATTCTATGACAGTGAAACGCTCTTACAACACACTCTTTAAAAAAATAGAACTCAATGTGTTGTGTTATATGCTGGAAATGAACAGATTGCAATTTAAAATTATTGCGAATAAAATCTAAAAAAAAATACCTCAAATATGTGAAAATAGGAGCCATAGAAGATTGACTAGAATGGAAATAGAGAGAAATAGAGAGAGAAACTACCTGACTGCTGTCAGAATGTATTTACTTTGTAGCTGTAACTTCATATGTACAGAATCTTGAGAGCTAATTTTTTATTTTGTTTTGACAGAGTTTTCCGTTCTATTCAATATTCTTTGGTGGGAGCTTTAATGGAAATGGGTGAAGGTATTCGTACACAAATTCACACAAACACAAACATATACATCTAAAGCAATGCCAGATGTCTTGTTAAGCATTTTATTCTTCTTATTTTTTTTTATTGACAATATACGGGGATTTATGTTATACCATTGGGAAAGGAGTAATTAGGTGTTGCGCTGTTTTCTCAATAAGAGGAAAAAATTTAATTTTCTTTCTCGTTTTGCACAGAGGCTTGGTATTGTTTGTAAATTTAAGTGTAGGATTGACTGTGTGCGTTTTGTAATGCAAAGTAGGTGTATGTGTTTTGCCAGTTTAGTTTCTTTTTTCCCAGACTTTTTAATTTCTTGTGAAAGTGGGATTTATTTTTCAATTTTCCGGAAATTTCCTATAACTGCCGCTTAATATAAGGCGGTGCAAAATATAATTTAATTTAGGCCCTAAATTTGTAAAACGCAAACGCAATGCCAAAAATTATATTGAAAGCGAAAACAAAATCGAAAATATTTCATAATTTTGTTGTTGTTTTCTATAGAAATGTATATTGAATTTTTAAATTTTAAACGCTGCATATCTTGTGGCGTTGATCATTTTAAAACGCAATATGTATAGCTGTAGAAGCCGTAGTATCGATTCAAATAAAGATTTCATGCATTTTTCTGAATTTTATGTGTTTTTTTTTAACTCTCCTATAGCTCTTAAAAAAATCACCCGATATATCGTCGTGCCGAAGTTATCTTGCCGTATATCACAAACATTTTTTTTGGGAAATCGAATCTTAAGGTTAAAAAATGTATACACAAAAATGTAAGTAAAAAAAGTCGTCCAATATTTTTGTCAGATATTGTGTTTGAAGTTCTTTATCGTTTTATGTAAAAATATCCAAAGTCATGGAAAAAATTTTTCAAGCTATCACGTCCGAAAAAAATTTTCAATTTTGTCGTATACGCCACTTTTTGCGATATATTTTTTAGTTTGTGTGATATAAGTCAAAATAAGGTATTAAAAACCTACATTCACGTGTTTTACCAATATTGAAAATTAAGTTATAATAATGTTCGAAACGAAAATTTATGCAAGTGACAAATGTATTTACGTATAGTTATAAGGCCTGTTCGTCGATAGCGAATGAAGTCTTCGTTCGCTTAAATTACATTTAAAATAAAAACAAATTATAAAACATTGTTTTTGTTTTGCATGTAAATTAAGTGAACGAAGTCTTCATTCGCTATCGACGAACAGGCCAATAGTTTTTATATTATCGAATTTCCTTATGTATGAATAATTTTTAGGTTTTTATTACTTAAGGGTGGTCTAACCATAATGCACAATGTTAACTGTGAGTCACACCGTAACGTCAATTTTATGTCCAACTTAATTTGACATTTCTTGGTATCAGTGCCAAATTCTTTTTACGAAAATACATTTTGTGCACTTCTTGATTTTTTTGGTGAGCATAATCGATCAAATGTGTCCACAATCGGGATAATTGTGCGCCAATTATAGCAAACCGGCTCTGTAGGAAATGTGAAAACGCCTGTGCATGCATGCTTGGTGCGGTTTATGGCCAGGCGGCATCATCGGGCCTTACTTCTTCGAAAATGTGCTATGGTGTTCGCTATCGCGAGCTGATAAAGGATTTCTTTTTGCCAGAAATGGAGGATATGGACCTGGACGATAAGTAGTTCCAAAAGAATGACCATGTTAATTGGCCGTCACGATCATATGTTTTGAAACCTTTGGCCCTCTTTCTTTGGTAATATTTAAAATAAAAAGTGTACGTCAATAAGCCAAGAACAATTCAAAGGCTAAAGGATTAGATAATTTGACACATTAAGTACATTGAACCTCAATAATGTCTGCATTATTGTTGGGCAACCCTGAATATTTAACCTTTAATTGCTTAGCAATAAAATGAATTTAGGCAATATAGCAATAATAACATCAATATAAATAGCCTTTGTGAACGAAAAATGTTAAAATAACAGTAATATTTATAAGACAGTCTCTTTTTTGTAACATGCCAAATATACTTTGTTCACAAACAACAAGATAGCGCAAGATTTTTTTAATTGAAAGTTTTCATATGTTTTTTGTCGTATATCCACAATTATGCTACATACGATATTATAACGCATTAAATTTTTCGCAAAAGTGGATATACAGCAAAATGGCTTCGTAATATCTCATTTACCATAAGAGATAGAGACGTGAGGATTGCGCAGATCGATAGATCTGTTAAATTTACCGCAGGAAACGGTCTTATTTTATTTTTTCGATTTTGTGATATACGACAAGATAACTCCGGAACTCCTCTTAAAGGAACCCAACACCAGTCGAAGAGGCAGACCTTTAGTAAACTTCGAAAGCTGTTCCGAACGTACCAAAAGGAGAAAAGTTGAAGAGCTTGTGGCATCAACAAGTGCAACCCTTTTCGAAAAAACTTAGAAAAGAGTTTTAAATCCAACAACTTCAACCACAATTTTTGTAGAAAAAGCATTGGCACTTTTAATGGACATTGGTTTATCTTATAGACAGTATAATATGATGAGGACAATTGTTAATAAATTGAAACAAAAATTAAACAATCCTAATTCAAATGATGAATTTGGTTTTTTTTTGCAATAAATGAATATGAATAACAAATGGGTTTTTAAATTATTTTTACTAAAAAAACATAAAAACCTGGTATTTGATGAATGTTTATTTAATAAATTTTGGATGAACATTTTTTTAATAAACCATTTTGTAAACTTTTTTGACTTTTTTTAATATGCAAGTTAATACATTTCGTATTAATATTCATTCATCTGAGGTTAAATTTTTTGATTTAATATTTATTCAGGATATATACGAGCGTGTGTGTCCTTGCTCAAAATCGAAAAACAAAATTATAAATTCAGAATGATCTAATAGTTTCATGTACCAAAAAATACTAACTAATTGTTTAAGGTAATATTTCGTAATGGTAGAAGCTTTTTTTCTTCTAAATTTTCAGGATATATGGGAAGGACCCGAATCGTTGCTCCGAAATTTTCCATATTTGCAATTTGACTATCTTTCACCAATTCAACAAGTGTTCCAAATTTCATAACTCTACGACAACTTCTTCTATATTTGGCCGCTCGTTATATGAAAACACGACACTGTGGGCCGTCCTTCTACATTAATTAATTTGTAATTCAGAACATAAATATATAAATTTGCCTGCAACACTGTCATGATTATTTAAAATTTCACAAAAACTTTTGGAAATTGATGGTTGATTTCACAATTTTTCAAAACGCCTCACTGTATGACGTATAAGTGATATTATTTTAAAATTAATATCATTAATAATACGTAAAATAAATGTTACATCTTTCTGTTTTAATCTTCAAATAAGTTATATTTCAAATATTTTCAGGGTGTTACTTAAACTTCAACTCTAACCTTAAAAACTTAAATTTTAAAAAAATATCTTTATCTTTGTTTGTACACACACACACAGATTCACATATTTATATATATTTTAAGATATTTATTGGCTATATTAAAGCTCAGATACATACATACATATGTGGGATTTCATGTCAAGTGACCCAGTTTTTAAATCGATGTCTTCCGATTAGGATGAAATTTGCACCAAGGTTAGTCCTATTGGATAGTTGTTTAGAATGTCAAATTTTGACCCCCTTCTACTCAGATACTTTTTGATCGATCTATATGTCAAAGCTACTATCAAATAAGACTAACCTTGGTGCAAATTTCATGCAAATCGGAAGACATCGATTTAAAAATTGGGTCACTTAACATGAAATCCCCCATATTTCTAAGTGTTTTGTTCTTAAGAAAAAATATATATAACTTTAAGGCCCGTTTTCACAACTTACCGATAGCTAAAGGTAGGATTTTATCGCACGTATAAGACCTGTTCCATTATTGCAACTTTACTTTCTCCTACCAAGTAGGATGGACCTTAATTTACTTTATCGCTCACTTTTGGTTAAAGTAAAGTTTTAATAATGGAACAGTTTTTATATCGGTAAGTTGTGAAAAAGGGCCTTAGAATTTATTTTGCTTTCCTAGAAAAAAAGGAATTTTTGGTAATAAAAAACACACACATACACATTTTGTGACGAAATATAAATATAAACGAAGAGTAAATATTGACGGTAAGTATAAAACGAAAAAAAATATGTACATATGTATGTATATCTATATATATAAAATTGTAACGTTACTGACTCACTGACTGACTCACTGACTCACTGATTCATCATCGCACAGCCTAAACGCCTGAAGCTAGACACTTGAAATTTGGACCAGAGATTGGTCACTCCCCAAATCGATCCACTAAGACGGGATTTTTGGAAATTCGAATGTTTAGGGGGTAAAAAAGGGTAAAAACGGGAAAATTCGGTAACCTTATATCTCCAAAACTAAAAGAGAAACAAAAAAAATTTAATACCTATCGTTGTTCTTTAGAAAAATAAGCGGACAGGTGTCTGGTACTTTTTTGAAATTCGGCCCTATTTGGGAGTAAACGGGTAAAATTTGAATTTTAGTACTTTTTTGACACCCCATCTATCTTTTGAACCAATAAACATAGAAACAAAGTTAATACCACATTCGAAACCTAACAAAAATATACGAATTTAAATTTGGTACTTTTTCGAAATTCGAACATTTAAGGGGTAAAAATCGTAACTATTTTTGGTACTTTTTTTAAAAAACATGTTTCTCCATTTATTGAAATATTCGTACTAAATTATGGGCTGCCACTATTATACTGAAATTTTTTATACTTTAATGGGGGGAAAATAGTACCAAAAAGGGGAAATACGAGAAATTTGATATTTTACTTAACTTTTTGGTTCTACAACTGGTATTTTTTAAATTATCGTTTATGTTGGACCTAAAAACATAAGATTCATCATGCAATGTCCGGAATGGATAAGAATCCATAAGGGGCAGTTTTTGGTACTTTTCTGTTAATTAACTGGTACATTTTGAATTTCCGTTAGTATTGGACCTATAAAAATAAAATTAAACATGCAATGTCCCGAATGGATGAGAATCTATAAGAGGGAACTTTTTGGTACTTTTTTGTTCATTAACTGGTACTTTTTGAATTTACGTTAATATTGGACTTAGAAACATAAAATTCAAAATGAAATGTCCTGAGTGGTTAAGAATCCATAAGGGGAAGTTTTGGTACTTTTCTGTTAATTAACTGGTACTTTTTGAATTTCCGTTAGTATTGGACCTATAAAAATAAAATTAAACATGCAATGTCCCGAATGGATGAGAGTCTATAAGAGGGAACTTTTTGGTACTTTTTTGTTCATTAACTGGTACATTTTGAATTTACGTTAATATTGGACTTAGAAACATAAAATTCAAGATGCAATGCCCTGGATGGATGAGAATCTATAAGAGTGAACTTTTTGGTACTTTTTTAATCTTGGACTGGTACTTTTTGAATTTCCGTTGGTATTGGACATAGACAGATAAAATTAAACATGCAAGGTCCTGGGTGGATAAGAATCTAAGAGGAAAGTTTTTGGTACTTTTTTGTTCATTTACTGGTACTTTTTGAATTTCCGCCAGTATTGGACCTAGAAACATAAAATTAAACATGCACGATACTGTGTAAATGAGAATCTTTAAGTGGGAACTTATTGGTACTTTTTTATTCGTTAGCTGGTACTTTTTGAATTTCCGTTAGTATTGGACCCAGAAACATGCAATTAAACATGGAAGGTCTTGAGTGAATGACAATCTGTTAGAGAGATCTTTTTGGTGCTTTTTCGTTTTTTAACTGGTCCTTTTTTTAAATTTTCGCTAATGTTGGTCTAATGAAAATAAAATTAAACGTGCATGGTCCTGAGTGAATGAGAATCTCTAAAAGCGCTTATAGGTACTTTTTAGTTATTAAACTGGTACTTTTTGAATATCCGGTATTATTGGACTTAGAAACATAAAATTCAAGATGCAATGCCCTAAGTGGATAAGAATATATAAGAGGGAAGTTTTTGGTACTTCTTTGTTCTTTAACTGGTACTTTTTGAATTTCCGTTAGTATTGGACCTAGAAATATAAAATTAAACATGCAAGGTCCTGAGTGAATGAAAATCTGTAAGAGGGCTTTTGGTACTATTTTGTTCTTTAACTGGTACCTTTTATATATCCGTATTTATTGGATCTAGAAACATAAAATTAAACATGCAAGATCCTGAGTGAATGAGAATCTGTAAGAGGGATTTTTTTTTAAATAAACTGGTAATTTTTTTAATTTAATATTTATTTTTGTGCATTAAATAAAAAAGCAAATTGGTGTCTGGTACTTTAACGAAATTTGGTCGTTTTAGGTAGTAAATCTAGCTTTTAAGCCAATACGTATAGAAATAAAAATTAAATAACATTTGTTACTTATCTAAAAAATACAAATGCGAATTTGGTACTTTTTCGAAATTCGAACGTTTCAGGGGTGAAAATTGTACCTATGTATATCGATCCCGCGAACCTCATACCTCCTAAACTAAAAGAGATGAAAAACATCAGCAATTCGCTAACCGTATATTTCCTAAACAAAAAGAGATACAAAAAATTTAATACTAATTATTGTTCATTAAAAAAAATAAACGGAGAGGTGTCTGGTACTTTTTTGAAGGAAGACCTTTTTGGGGTGTAAAAGGGTAAATAAATATTGTATCACATTTTTAGCTTATCTAACAAATACAAAACAGGTTTGCCCCATTTTTGAAATTCAAACGTTTAAGGTGTGAAAATCGTTCCTAATTTTGTTACTGTTTTCTCAACATTTTTCTCCATCTCTATATAATATACATTTGTAAAGTAACTGACGGATTCATCATCGCACATCCTAAACTCTTGAAGCTAAAAAGCTGACTTTTGGACCGAAGGTTTTCCTCTCGCCAAATCGATTCCGCTAACCAAAAAAATCCAAAATAAAAGAGATCCAAAAAATTTAACACTTATTGTTGTTCGTTAAAAAAAATAAGGGGACAGGTGCCTGGTACTTTTTTGAACATAAACTTTGGCATAAAAATATGTCCACGAAGAAAAAGGAGACGCTAACGAAGTAGCGGGTTAAATGCTAGTACATATATAAATCAATATCAATATAATTTTCCTTAAATATTCAGTCTTTTTAAAATTCTGTGGGCAAGTCGACTCCCAAGTTTTGTATTAGCAGCTTAATTGAATTGCTTATTTAAAAAAAAAACGGTCAAGCAACAAAACATACAAATTGAGATACTGATCGATTACTTTGTTATTAAGGTAAATACACCTTCTTCAGTGCAGAAAGACGTCAAGTGACGGTGTTCTTATCTTATTATTGTCGTGAATGTTGTAGGTCACAGTAAATATGAAAAAAATAAAAGATTTACAAGCTATAAAACTCTACTTTGGTGGATATTAAAAGTTTTATGATAATATATTTCAATGCCCTACAACGGAAGAAAATGCACAGTAGAACGAGAGTTTAATGCTTAATAGTCATTCCAGAACAAATATGTGGCGTATTATGAACTAAATTCGATTTTCGACAACAGCCGAATTAGCGCACATTCGATAAAAACAAGTTAGAGTGCTATATTCGGCTGTGCCGAATCTTTGATACCTTCCACCGACAGTTCGAATGTTTAAGGAGTAATATCTGTATGATGTTATTATAATCTTAAACTGTGACGATTTGTTATTAATTATGGTTTTAGGCGACTAAACTGTTTTCCGATAGTAGGGTTTATATGGGGCCTAGGGTAAATTATGGACCGATCATCACGAAATTTCACAGCGTCATTTCTAGTCCTTTAAAACTGTGACGTACCAATTTCTGTTATGATAGCATTATTAATTATGGTTTTAGGTGTACTAAACTGTTTTCCGGGACGAGGGTTTCTATGGGGCCTGGGGTAAATTATGTTCCGATCTTCAAGAAATTTCACGGTGTCATTTATAGTCCTATAAAACTGTGACGAGCCAAAATTTGTTATAATTGCATTATTTTTTACGGTTTTAGGCGTACTAAACTGTTTTCCGGTAGTAGGGTTTATATGGGGCCTAAGTTAAATTATGGACCGATCGTCAGGAAATTTCACAATGTTATTTTTAGTCCAAAAAAACTGTGACGTATCAAATTTTGTTACGCTTGCGTTATTTTTTACGGTTTTAGGAGTACTAAACTGTTTTCCGGGAGTAGTGTTTATATGGGGCTTAGGGTAAATTATGGACGGATCTTCACGAAATTTAACAGCGTGATTTCCAGTCAAATAAAACAAATTTTTGCAACATCTTATCTCATTCCGTGCATTGTTCCAGCATTTATGTTATTTTTTGTAACAAAATTATCAATTTTTTAGGTGATGGTTCCACATTTTGATTCATAGCTCTGGTCCTACTGAACCGATATTGCTGGGTTTCAATCCCAAACTGCTTAGGAAAACTACAAGCAATTTGCCACCAAGTTTGATTATTTCTTTTGAGTTGTTCGAAAGTGAGCGTGTTTTCAACAGACGGACAGGCGGACAGACGGACAGACATCTTATGTCAAATTTAAAAAGCTGAAAAAAGTTGTTTATCATACGAATTTTCATTCAAAAACATTTATGTTAACATTTTTAAAATTTTGTATTTTAAAAAAAACAAAAATTTTTTTTTCAAAATATTGATCAAATAGCTATCGAAGCTACTTGGGAAAAATTTTGCTAACACCAATAAGTAATAAGTTACATGGATGAGAAAGAACATCTGTATGGGTAACTTTGACCCCCTCTAACTTAGAAACTTTCTGACCGAACTTCTTGAAAATTTGTGTCTAAGCTACTATCCAATAGAACAAACCACCCAGTAAAAAATGCTTTAAAACCATGGTAGATAAGGACATGATGGCATTATTGCTCAATTGAATGGGAGAAAAAGCCATAATGGCCTTATTGCCCAATCATTGAGAGGTAAGGTCATATTAAAAATTTTGAGAAATGAGAGATATAGCCAAATATTTTTTTTTCGCAAATGAGAGATAAAGCCATATTTTATATTTAAACATTCTGTAAAAGGGAAAATCCTTAGTTATGGTTGAAAAAGATTTTTTTATTCTTGTGACGCACGCAGGAAAACTTTATTCAGCGAAGCCACCTGCTGAGTCCTACTGGAGGAAAAAACTTCTAAGCACGGCCGCAGGCCTTCACGCAGAAAAACTTTAGTATACGAAGCCAGATTTCAATACTTAACTTTAGTGTCTCCGGAACTGAAATGAGAGATAAAGCCATTTTCTAATATTGCTAATGTGAGCTAAGGCCATGATGGCTTTATCTCCCATTCAAATGAAAAAAAAAACAAAAAAAAGGCTCTATCTCCCTATTGAATGAGAGATAAAGCCATCATGGCCTTATCTACCATGGTATTAAAGGGCGGCATGAAATAACCCCCCAAAATATAACCCCCAAAAAAATAATGAAATAACCACCCAAAGCGTGGGGCCTTATTTCATATGCAATAAAGCCCCAATTCTGAAAATGAAATAAGCCCCCAACGAAATGAAATAACGCCCCAAACAAAAATGAAATAATTCTCTAATTTTTGGGGGCTTATTTCATTAAAATAAAACTCCTATTTCTGAAATGAAATAAAGGCCCAATATATGTAATGCAATTAATTATACAGTTTTGCTTTAAAGAATCACGCGATATATATCATGGTATGATATTCCAAACACAAGCTCCGCCAACTAAGGCTTTTCTGCATAGACGGCCTTCGGCCGGGCGCAATGACTATTTCCTCTATGGTATAACAAACACCGGCTTCGCTAGCTAAAGCTTCTCTGCATAGCACCAGAATTTTCTCTTCTATAGTATAAAAATACCGACTCGACCCGGCTAGGCAGATAAGCTCTAGTTAGCGAAGTCGATGTTTGGTATACCATATAGAAGAAAACCATTGCGCCCGGCCGAAGGCGGGCAGCTTTTTTTTTATCGAAGCCGGTGTTCTGTATACCAAAGTGGATAAATCCTTGCGCCCAAAACGTTTTCATTATAAATTTTAAAATGAAGTTATACCCCAAAAAATTTATTGGGGCTTTATTTCATAACGATTTTTTGGGGGATAATTTCATATGAAATAATACCCCAATTAAAAAAATGAAATAACACCCCAAACAAAATGAAAAAACCCCCCAAAAATCGTTTTTGTTGTTTTCTGTTCAAAATTTTGGGGGGTTATTTCATTATTTTTTTGGGGGGTTATATTTTGGGGGGTTATTTCATGCCGCCGTATTAAAGCACCCCCCCCCCCCCCAAAAAAATGTGCTCCTAAAGGAGCAGGTTTTATGTATGAATTCATACCTCAAATCGCTGTAAACCTGCTGATGGGATGCTTAATTTTTGTATGGGGTGTTCCCGGTTTGGAGGACTATTTTCTGCTGACAATAAGCGCTTCTTTTAATGTGCAAACAAAGCACTTCTAAAGTGCTTTTTTGAGGGCTAACTTAATTTACATATTCATTAATGTTTTGCTTTTACTTGTTTAAATGTCTTTTTTCAATAATTTTCCTAAACCATAACATATTTTTATTTTGTTCGTTTTAAAACCTTCTTCGTTGTCAGCACTAAAAAAGCAGCTTTTTATATTTCATTCTTTACCATTTACTGCTGTCTAAGACTCTTATTTTAAAACACATTTTTTTTACTGGGCTTGGTGCACATTTCATCCAAATCGGAAGACATCGATTTTAAAACTGGGTCACTTGACATGAAATCCCCCATATGTTTATCAAACAGTTACAGAAATGGATAACTTTCGTAGGAAAATTTATTTAGATTTAATTTTACTCAAAATAAGACATCGGGCATTTGATGAAAAGGATTTTGAAATCTAAGCGATTTTAAATGTGAGAAAAATTCGTGGCATTGCCCACACAATGGCAAATGGCATACAAAGGTCTACGTCTTTAATATTAGGCAGAGTTCTTAATATTCATTTGCTATTCGCTTATGGTCATGAACAACAATTTTGTTCTGTGTTGGTTAACTCGTGTTTAAAAAAAAAAACAAAAAAATTTCAAGATTTATTCGTAAAAATTTATCATGAATGCTTGTATTTTAGTATTCGTACATGCTTATTTCTGAACCCTGATATAAATACACTAGTTTTTTGTGTATCTTTAGAATGGTAAAAATAAATGTATCCAAATTTGGTAAAAATAGCTTTGTTATCAAAACACCCATTCCATATGAAAGAAGTTTTACTTATTTTATTTTAATGATGGTTGTGAAGCGCACTTGGTTAAGGTCGTCTGTATATAAAAATGAAATAAAAGAAAATATACAAGATTTTCTGTTTCTCTTCAACCTTGAGCATGATTTTGATATTGAAATTGTAAATACCGATGCAATCATGATTTAAAAAAAGACAAGTGAACAAAAATATGATAACAAAAAAACTAGTCGATGTATGGAATAGCAATGCAAGACAAAGGATAACTAAAAATACTGTAATGACTTGTTTAACGGCATTAGATATCTCACAAAATGTATGATGTGAGGTGAAGCAAATATTTGACTTGCTGTTAAGTAAGTTTATGTCTTGAGAAAGTTTTCTTTTATTCAATTTAAAATTATCAAAAGCAGTTTAAAGGGCAAGGCAAGTGTTAGTTTTTATATTTTATAATATTTTAGTTGGTATTTTTCCAGCATCTTGGCATCATCATGTGTTGCGCTAGCTTCACAAAGAGTGTGCATCATTTTTTAAATCAACATAAATTTTTATTTTTAAGTATTCGTTATGCTTCGATTGAGAATTTCAAACAGGGTGAATCATCAATTACAGTATTTCCTTTCAATGCCAGAAACATTTGACGCAGGTTATCACGAAAAGGAGATATAAAGCCAAAAGTAATTATTGTTCGTAGTACTAGACGGTTTTAAAAACAAACAAATGTGTACGTTTAACATTAAACGTTCATTAAACGTACTAACACACATTGAAAAAGCGCTTCTAAATGATTAAGGATACTTAATATGTAAGATATCCCAGTAAAAAATGGAGCTTCCAACGAAGCAGGTTTGTAAGGGAGAAACATAAGAGTTGCGCTTACCATTGCGCATACGGAAGACATGAATTTTATATGGCGAGTTCCCACTTTGAAGCAATACATTTTTGACACATGAAGCGCATTATTCAGCGCATATAAAAATTGTTGGATGTAACGATAAGCCTTACACACTGAATGTTTTGATACAGTTATTTTTAAGTATTCTCCCTTACAAACCTGCTTCGTAGTAAGTAGGGTTTTTTCCCGGGATTTCCCGTCCCGGGAATTCCCGGGAATTTCACTTATTATATTTCCCGTTTTCCCGGGATTTTTGTTGCGGGATCCCGGGAAATAAAAAGTTCTTCATAGTTTCAGAAAACAGCTATTTTTACTCTGAAATTTAGTTTTCTTTTCTCTAAAAATTAGCATCTGTGGATGGGTTGTCGATTTGATCAATTATTAGAAATGTGTACAAACGTAAATCAATGTCTCCTGCGGCAATAAATCTATTAAAAGCAGAATGGGCAGTGCAACAGTTGATAATTAATAAATTTAGTGAAGTGATGAATTGATAAAGAACATAAATTCAAAATAAGATGCAGGCAGTAAATTCTCATTGACCATGGACAAGTCTTAAAAATAGGATATACATAAACATATCGCTCCGTTATTGCAACATAGTCGTATCTACAAAAAAAAAATCGAGCTTGGTAATATATCCGGGAAGTGCGGGGAAACCGAAATAAAAAAATAATGAAACTCGTGTAAGTTACTAAAACATACAATTTGAAAAACACATTGTCCTAAAGATTACAGATGGACCTAATTAAAGGAAAAATTTGTAAGAAGTAGTCCGGATGATGCTATTTTTTCCATCAACCTTGACATTAGAAGCATGCAACAACGGTGCACTTTTAATTATTTGTCCAACCTCGGTAAAAAAGTAAACGAAATTTTTCGGAAACATGGTAATCAGTAAACAAAATCAGAAATATACTCTTTGGCGACTCACTAAACGCTTTAAGTGTGTCAGAAAGTAATTTCCTACGCCGTTAAAAAATGTTAATATATTTATTAAAATATTTTATATATTTTATGATTTTACTTTTTGATCTCATATCTTGAGTACCTCAATTGTTATGTTTATTTTATCTTGAACTAGATCATCATAATACGGAATTTACTTATAATAGCCAAAGGTAATAATAATTCAAGTTCCGCTTTCAAACTTCAATTAATTTTTGTAGTATTTAAGCATTTATTTTACTTACTTTGTAAACAAGTTCCCTCACGTTTGTTCATAAAAGTTTTTTTCATTAATAAAACCAAGTTTACTTTGTATTATTTGTATGGAGCGGGATCCCGGGATCCCGGGAAATTTAAAAATTTTTCCCGCTTTCCCGGGAATCGAAAAACTCCGGGAAAAAAAAACTCTAGTAGTAAGGGAATGCCGTAGCACTTGAAATTTTATTTTTTTTTTTTTATAAAAGTTGTGGAGAGTTCTTTCACTTACTTTACTGCATTTCTGTATGTCTTATTGCGTAGCGCATAATTCTGCGCTTATTTTTTTAAATGTACCATTAGTGCTTCGCAATATGATAAAAATTTTTATTGGGATACTTCACTCCATCTGATCTCCTTACTATTTATACCACCTATATCCGACCGCGTATGGAAAACAACTCTCATGTGTGGGCCGGTGCTTCAAAGTCTATTTTGGAAATTCTCGACCGCGTGCAGGAGAGGGCGAAGGTTCTCACTGGTGACAGTAGGGTATCCAATTCTATTGACTCCCTTGAGCATCGTCGCAATGTTGGTTGTATTTGCCTGTTTTATCGTTACTACAATGGGATGTTTTCTGACGAAATTAGGGATCTGGTTCCCGAAACCCGTGCGTTTGTTCGCAATACACGTTTTTCCTCAAGAGCCCATCCTTATGTGGTCGGTAGGCAGATGAATCGTACAACGCATTACAGATAGACTTCGTTTTTTTCCCGGACTGTTCGCATGTGGAATAACCTTCCTGCCGAAGTCTTCCCTCTCACTTACAACATGATAAAGTACATATCGAATGTTCACAAACACTACTCCCTCTATCCTCCTTCCCACAACCTATTTTCCTTGTTCCAACTCAATGCAATGCATTAGTAGGGGTCATCTCCTGAGTGCTGGTCCTAACTGAAAAAAAATATATACAAATTTCAAAAGAAATCGTCATATGATTAATGCAACCATATTATTATGAATGAATCCGTGTGTTATATGGTCACCACATTTATATTATGATTAATCACAACAATTTTATGGATATATTATTTACTTATGACCATTTTCTCAATGTATCGACAAACTGTATGTTACTTAATGTCAACATAAATTTATTGGAACGATAAACTGTCCTCTAAAGATATTGGGTTTCTCAATATACCGACAAAAAACATTGTTTCCAGCTGGCAACGCCACTCAAAATACATGTAAAAGTAAAACAAATAATTGGCAGATGAGTGCCGGTTAGCTTTGCGATAAAATCGAAGCAAATGAGACATTGAGAAAACCAAATTTCTTTAATATGAAGTTTTTCGTTGGGAAAAAAGATAATTGCCTAATGAGAAAATGGCCATTAGATTTAAACGCATCCTCCGTGGAAGGTATGCAATTTAAAGTTAAAACTTAAACAAACTTACACCTTCATATTAAATCCCCTTTACTGTGGCATTTCTTAAGCAAGATAGAAGAATGTTCGTAAAAGGAAGATGGAAAAAAACTTATTTTATTTTAAGTTTCTTATTAAGAGAAAATAAATTTCGCTATTTTAAAGCATAAAATAAATTCTTGTAATATTTTAGTGGTTTATCTTTCTCATTGTTCATTGAACATTTTTAGAACAGTTATTATTAAAGAGATTGTTAAAGTTTTTAAAATTATTCCCAGTTTTTTTTAAGGAAAAATGTCTGGTTTAGGAGTTTTTGAATTATTCCTAAATTACTCAATTATTCACACATATTAATTATTTGATGTTCTGCACGTTACCACTAACATTATAAAAAAATGTATTTGCTTTTGCAAAACTTTTGGAAAGATCATCTTACAGTTTCTAAATTTCTTCTCACAACTTAAGTTTTGTTAATAAATAGAAATTGTTAAAAATTAATCGAAAGTTTGATCAATTACTGGTCACGCTTTTTTTTTTTATTTTTTCGTCTTTTATCTTTTTGGCAACCCTGGTTTAAACAGCTGACACACGTTTCGTGTTTTGTTTCACTGTCAAACATCTTCAGTTTGGTCTATAATTTAACCCTGAATCGTCTTACAAACGAACAACGCTTGCAAATTATTGAATTTTATTATCAAAATGCGTGCTCTGTTTAGAAAGTTCATCGCGCGCTTCTTTTGAAAAATTGTGTTCAGCGACGTAGCTCATTTTTGGCTCAATGGGTACGTTAATAAGCAGAATTGTCGATTTTAGAGTGAAGATCAGCCAGAAGCGTTGCAAGAGCTACCAATGCATCCAGAAAAAGCCACAGTTTGGCGCGGTTTATGGGCTGGTGGCATCATTGGACCGTACTTCTTCAAAGATGATGCGAATCGTAACGTAACTGTGAATGGTGAGCGCTACCGTGAGATGATATCCAACTTTTGTTTGCCCAAAATGCAAGAGCTTGACTTGCATGGCATGTGGTTTCAACAAGACGTTGCCACATGCCACACACTTATTGAGAGGCGAGTTCTAGATCGTGCGATTTAACGCCTTTAGAGTTTTTTTTTGTGTGGCTATGTTAAAGCTCATGCCGATACACACATGCCTGCTTCAATTGACGCATTGGAAGACAACGTTGAAGCATTTATTCATGAGATACCGGCCCAAATGTTGGAAAGAGTATGCCAAAATTGGACTAAGCGGATGGACCATTTGAGGCGCAGTCACGGTCAACATTTGCATGAAATAATCTTCAAACATTAAATTATTTTTTTTAACTTTCCTATAGCTCTTAAAAAATCACCCATTATTTTTTATGTCTGAACATACCTTAACAATACATATTCAAATTTACTTTTTTAAACAAAAGCAAAAGCGCCACACTCAAAATATTATGTTGTTAAATTCAAACGATAATTAATTTTAAGCAACTTAATTTTTAATTTTTTTTTAATGAACTTAATAACCCACAACCAGTTACTGCAATAATTTTATGAGTGTATATATTATAATTTTATTAAAAAAGCGCATGTGCCAAATGTACGAGTGAATTAAGAATTTTATTTGATAACCCGCAATTTCACCAAGTTCAGTTATAATTGACTATCAGTTATAGCGGTCAAAATATACTGTTAACTGGAAGTTAAAGTAATAGTTAGTTTAAACTAAACTTGGTGAAATTGGGGGTAAACTGTATAAAATCTAACCATTAATACTACACCAAATTAAACAATTTTAAGATTCGGTCTTTAGAAGCCACGCACTGGCATGGGACGTTTTTTTTTTTTGTTTTATCACACACGCTCTCATATTCTTCCTAATAAAGTTTTTGGTCACGAGCGACATTTTTTAAACACTTCTATTTACAAATAAAAGAAACTTTTGTTGTAAAAAACTTTTTATTAAAAAGTTTAGTTTGCTCTTTCTTAATAAAGAATTATCAGTCGATTAAGGATGACGACTAAACTGAAGTTGAGTTGCCAGTAGCGAAGTCAGGCAAGGTCGCTTATGTTAAAGTATAAAATAATAAAAAAATTTGTTTATTTCAACATGAGTGGCATTGCCTAATTACGTTGCCAACAACTCAACTTCATTTGGGTTGCTATTTGTAATCGACCCTTAAATTAAAAAACATGAATTAAAAAAAACATAATTCTCCAATTATTTATCTTCGCTCTAACAATAGTTCGTCTTTCTGTTGGAAGTTCTCAACGAGTCTTAGGCAATATGTTACTTCAGACTAGTTTACTCTATTATACTTTGTATTTATCAAGTAATATGTAAATATGCGATAGTGTGAATTCAATGCGTTAAAAAAGTATTACTTATTTTCATTTGATCAACGTTGCATTTTAACAAAATCATCGTCATGTGTGGTAGTGTGAATTACAAACTGTAATGTTTAATTTGATTTTTTGACAGTCGCAACAAAACTCATAAGGTTTCTATCTCACTCACAAAGTATTGCAGAATACGTAAGATTTGTGTGAAATTGGTAACTAGCCTTTAAGGGCACTTTACACTTAAAAGATTTTGTTGTTCGTGCTTTTTTCCCAATTTTTATTCTTGATAAAAACACTGAAATTTATTGTGGATAGGATAAGCTATTCCTATGCGCATTTCACTGGTTGCTTAGGCCAGATCGTCAGGAAACTTCATCCCAAAGATTTTAGAAAAACTAAAGATATTAAGCGTATAAGAATTAAAAGCAACAGTTCTACTTGTAATAATATCAAAGTTTAAACAAAAACATCAACAACAAACCGTGAGTTTATCTCTTCTTACATTCCCTCTTATCTTTTCTTACATTCCCCACTTATATATTTTGGCGAAAATGCTTCCCTGATCTAATTATTGTTTGAAGATTTTTAAAAAACTATAACATCTTATTATGACAGGGTTGTTTTATCCTCAAAATAGGTAAGACTTATGTGATAGTGCATAACTAAAGGCTAGTAGATCTGATCAAATGGAAAAAGGGGGTTTTTTAAAACACTGCAGATATCTGCAGCTGAAATATATAAGGTTCGGAAGATAATTGATTGTCCTAGAGAACTATTATGGAGTTATTTTTAACATGTGCTGCTATTTTTTTTTTTGTAAAACTAACGTCCTAATTTTGTAAAACGGAACGCAACGCCCAAAATTACATTAAAAGCACCAACAAAGTCAAAAATATTTAAACATTTTGTTGTTGGTTTTTTTATTTATATTGCGTTTTACAATTTTCAACGCCACAAGATATGCAGCGTTTAAAATTTAAAACATGAATACAAATTTCTGTAGAAAGCAACAACAAAATTACAAAATATAGTTTTGTTTTTGCTTTCAATGTAGTTTTTGGCGTTTTAATTTCAATTCATAATTCCACAAGTTCATCTTAAAAACAAATTTAATCGATCTAATAGATGAGTTCACCAACATTTCACTTTATATTATTAAAGAACTCACCTTCGATATTATTTTACATTTTTTGCAGCTTGTTTATCGATTTCGAAATTTAAGAATTTGTTTGAAATATAATTTACTATTAAGTTAAAATCCTTAAGCTCGAGGTCAGTTGTATGTAAAACTTTTCTAAATACTACACTGTTTTTGATGCTGCAACGTAAAGAGCTATTACTCCTTTATTGTGGTTAATGTAAATTTTAATTAAACATTCACTGATAATGATATTCAAAGAATATCGAAATATCGGAAACAAATAAAGACAAATTTTACATACAACTGACCTCGAGCTTAAGCATTTTACCTTTGTATTGAATTTTAAAGGTCGAATAAAAATACAAATTAAGAAAAATTATAATATACATACTATGCGAACGTTCGAATTCATTAAACAGGCAGTAAAAGTTTTTATTGTCAAAACCTTTAAAAGAAATTATCACAAAATTTGCCCGAAGCTCAATTTTTACTAATTTCTTTACAAATGTAATGAACTTTTTTTTTTAATTAAAGGAATTAAAAAAAAAATCACAAAATCCACTGCAATCAATAGTTATTTGATAAAAAATTTAGAAATCGCCAGCAGCAAAACAACGGATAAAGCTAGATAAAATCAATTTTGTGGAAAAATTTAAAAAGATATGTTTATTTTGTTATCTTTTTTTATATTACAACAAAAAAAAAAAAAAATTTTGCAAAAATTTTAATTATGTCCAACAAAGTGGTAAAATTTCCTGAAGTGACCCCCTTTCCTCCCGAAATTCAATAATTCTACTGAAATGTTAATAATTTTTCTCGCCTTGCAATCATACAAATAAAAAAACACATGCATAAGTATTAATATTTAATCGCATATGCTGAAATGAAATCAGCCTACAGGGCTAAGAAATCAATCAACATTCACGTGTAGCTAAGAGATTCAATGAAATTGGTATGAAGAAACCATCAAACATACAAGCAAAAGTAAATATTTTATACAAATAACCCAAGTACCAGGTTACTCTTACACATACACAAGTTAAAAACTAAACATTCCTTTACACTTTTATACCCAGTCCATGTCTATTTAAACAGACAATTTGTAATATCCTATTTCAACTACAACAATTTCATGAACACTCAGGAAATTGAGTAAATTTCAATATAGTCAAGGACATCAAGACAGACCCATTGGAGAAATGAAATGTAATGAGAAAAAAAAGAAAGAAAACTGCATAAAAATAAACACAAATGGGTGTTATTGGAGTATTTTTAATACTTTTTTTAGTTTTCTTTTCTTTCTATTTTTCTTAACACAAACAATTTTGTATTGGTTTTGAAATGGGGTAAAACCGACAAATATCTATTCAAATTGTATTTATATTCGAAAAAGAAGTTTAAAGAATTTTAAACAAAATGTTCGTTGTATAAAATACATGACACTTGCTCTGAAGGCGTGGTATTTATGATATGAATTTAAAATACTTTTAAACGACTTAATTTATAAACGATTGGTATCAGATAACTTTGAAAGAAAACAAAGTTGGCTTTTACATTTTATTTGGCAATTTTCTTCACATTTTTTTCTTGCTGTTCCCGGATACTCTTCGGTTGCCTCAAACTTATTTCATTTGATTTTGCTATAACGCAATCTGGGCATTTCTTTTACTCTATCACACGCGTACTTCGGCAATAAAAAGCTGCTTGTGTTACGTCAACGCACATGCATATCGCACTGCACCAACGAAAGGGTATTAACTCAAAGTTTAAAAATTTTCAGTAAAAGCAAAACAATTTTTAATTTTTCTTAAAAGGCATATCAAAAAGACTTTTTAAACCAACTTTTAGACAGCATAGCGTGATATTTTTATAACGAGTAGATATAAATATTACGTCTCGGTTTCTTCAAAAAAGTGAAAAAAATAAAAATTTTAAGTTAATACCCTCTTGTTGATCAAGTGCGATGTGTGCACAGAAAGAAAACCTTTAAGTACGACTCATACTTAAAAATCTAAATCCACGAATCACCCTAAAACATTCCTAAATGGGATAACTTTCGAAAATCAAGCCCGGCATTTCTTAAAATAAGTATTAAATTCTTAAGCCAAGTACAAAATGATTTAACCTTTCGTTGGTAGTGGCACTCTGAGAGTAAAATTACAAAAGTGAGCATTTTAATTTCATATAATTTATTAATCTCATCTCTAGCGTTGCATTTTAAATGCGTGCATACGCGTCTGTTTGTCAAAGTTAGTTGTAGAAACTACAAATAACACCACACAAGTAGGTATACAACGATTGGCTTTTTTGTGTAAGAACAACAAATACAACAAAACAAGAAGAAAAACGTTAATTTTTTTCAGGTTTACAAATTAAAATACAAATCAAAAGTTCCCACTTTGTTTATATTTAGTTAAATATGTACATCAAAGTTTAAGAGTAGAAACCATGTCAAGTATGATACTGGGGCCTGATTCTGGCAGTCGTGATCGAGTACTTTCTCGATTCGAAAGCATTTTAATATCTAATTATTTCAGTCACTACTAAACGAATTGGAATTATTTTTTCAGTGTTATAAAGCATTAATTTGAGTTTCCCAATACTGAAAAAATGATTTCGATTCGTTCAGTATCGACTGAAATAAAATTCCAATCGAATCGAGAAAGTACTCGATCACGACTGCCAGAATTAGACCCCTGGTGTTTTATAATGGAAATTCTGTAAGATATAAACCAGGTAATTAAATCAAACATAATAATATTCTTCTGTCTCTGGGGAATGTGTTTTAGGTTAGAATCAATCTAATTTCACTTTTGGATTATTTCAAGTACAAATTCGGAATTAAATTAACAATTTAATACTTGAATCAAGCGCATTATGAGCTTGATTTAATCTTAGTTTTACTTAAATCAATCTTATTTTCGGATTATTTTAAGTTTGCACTTGAATAATCTGTACTCGAATCAATCTTTACTTGATTCAAGCAAATCTGTACTTAACATACTATTATTACACACAAGTTAAAGACTTAAATCACCACTCTATACTTTGCACTAACACGATTTTTGTGCTAGTCTTAAGCGAATTTATGTCTCAAGGAGAACGGGATTTTACATGGTACTCAAGTTGTTGACCTTTTTAAAATTTTAAAATAAAAACGAGTGACGGTTTTAATTTGTTATCTACACTCATACATATTACTGAACTAACGCAGTTGGACTAATCACAAATACAGAATATGGATGTCGAGAAAAGTAGGGGGAGGCTTCTTAACAAGATCGCTGTGCATTTGCAGAGATCCCTTCATCGATGTCACTTTAGTAGCCACACCTGCCTAAGGAAAACTTTCCGCAGGACTTATAAACGCTTAGCTGTGAACATAAACTAACATTTTTCGTACAGCAGTACCAGGAAATAAAAAAAAAAAACGATTAGAACATAATTTGATTATTATACTGTGCATTACACCCTACCAATAAAGCTAACTTGAGTACGTTGAATTTAATTTTGGCAGTAATTTTTTAAGTTAGCGTTCGTATTTGCGATAATCGCATTTAATTTAATTTAAAGTTTTCGTTTTTTTTTTTGAGATAAAGTTTTTTTCAAAGAAATTTTTACTTAATTCTATTGAAATTGTAACAAGCTGGTTATCATTCTATTAAAACTAATTCGAGTACGCTATATTGTCATTTTCTAGTTGTCTATAACTGGAACAATATTTGTTAAAGTCAGCTCATTCCAATATATAATATCCTAATAGGCTTTTTACACTGATAAACATCTACCATCAATTTGGGAAAATGTTAACATCTTCCCATAAGAAATACATACGGCTAAAAATCAACATCTTTAAAAGATGTTCCTATCTCATTTCATTCCATTCTACATTTTTAGGTTATTTCAGTACCATCACCTGAAACGTATCAATTAGTTTTATTCAGCCTTATTTCGGCTGTCGTTATCGACAGTGTCTTCTTTTTGTAGAAGTTTGAAGAACACAAGTTTTGTGTCACTTTAATCTACAGCACTTTAATCACTTTAAACGGCACTGTCGGTGACGATAACGATAACCGGAATAATTTTATTATTGTGGCATCACTGCCAAAAAGACGTTGTTTTGAAAGCTGCGTTACTATTTGTCAAGTTTTCCCTTTTTTGCAACGTTTTTTTTTTATATTTTGTGTGATTTCTTTTAAAATTTTGTCACTGTTGTAGAAAAATATTTTTTTTTTCAATATGGTGACATTTGTAAACGATTATTTCACATTTTTTACATCTTTAATGGGAGATTTTAGATGTTGATCAGTATTTAAAGCTTATAAGCCTAAGGTCTAAAAGATAATTTTAACTTTCAGTTTCAGTTTTTTCCCTGAAATCTGGGTTCTAACAATTTAAGTGGAATATTGGTAAGAAAGTTTTACAAATACTTTACGTGCAATACCACTGTGCTAAGCATATTTTCTTACCATTTAAATTTTCAATTAATTAACTTCATACAATTTGTCAATAGAAACTTGTTTAAGTATTCAACATTAAACAATTGTACACAATGAAAAAAAAGTTTATCTACTCGAAATTAACATTTTTAATCATAAAACAAACAAAAAGATTTTTGATAATAAAACTTTTTTGGGAAGAAATAAACTACCAAAAGACACACAAACTGCATTTGTCCACAAAAGAAAAAATATCTTTACAACCTAAAAATTCCTCTCACTAAAACTTAAAAATATCTATGTATGTGTGCGTATATGTATGCGTTAAAATGTCGTAGTCGTATGCGTTAAAATGCTCAAAGTTAAGATGATATCTGGCGGAAAAAGGAGGCCTGCTCGCTCCATTCCATACTCATATCTTTCTTACACACGATGTCATCCGCTCTCGCTTCTTTAGCTGGTACAGAAGAATGGTAACGGGTTCAAAAAAATAATTATTTTGCTTGTGGAAAAAAGCAATACAAAAAATGTTACTCCTTCTCTACTCCTTTCTCATAGAAGCGAGTGTGGAAGGTGTATCTTATCTTTTATACCCAAGAGCCGAGGCATTCTTAAGCAGTTAGATAATAAGAGTAATTGAACCAAACATATTTTTAAGCAGGCCTTTAAAAAGGCCTGAAGTGAGAAGGTCTTCTGAGTTTTCCCGCTGGGTAGATAAAAACACACACACTCCCTTCACACACACACACCTTCTTACTTCAGGCCTTTTTAAAGGCCTGCTTAAAAATTTTTCTAAATCAATTACTGTTCTTATCTAACTGCTAAAGAATGCCTCATAGAAGGCCTCGTCTCTTTGTAATAAAAGATAAGATACACCTTTCACACTCGCTTCTAGAGAAGGGAGTAGAGAAGGAGTAACATTTTTTGTATTGTTTTTTTGCACAACCAAAAGCAAAATAATTATTTTTTTTTTATCCCATTACCATTCTTATGTACCTGCTAAAAAAGAGCGGAAGGCCTACTTCGCAATGACAACGTGTGTAAAAACGATATGAGAATGGAATGGCGCGAACAAGTCTTGTGTATCCAAAAACAAATACAGAGGCCTTCTAGAAACGGATGCATTCTCTTTTTTTCCCGCTGGGTTGATAAACACATAAATGAACTACTACATTCTCAATCACATCACACATCCATTAGAAAAAACCACTAGATACTTGTATTTGTACCTTTAAATTGTTTCTTGTTTTTATTTTAGTGTTGCTGTTGCTGTTGTAGTCTTGTATAATAAAACACAAATTCAATTTTAAGATGGCTTTAGAGAATTGCTTAATTCCCTTAAACAATTTAGCACGAGTTTCTAATAAAATTAAACCGTTGTACATATTTACCAAAAAAGATGTATCTTGACCTAGAGAATATTCTTCTCCCCGGGTCAAGTTTCCATTTAATTTTTAAAGTTAATGTTTTACAACATTAATTGAAAATTTGGTTCTTCATTTTTATCTTTAACATTTTGTATCTGTTTGTTTTGTATTGTTGTGTTTTATCTTACAATTTTTTTTGCCTTTTTAAGTTTTTTGAATTTTATTGACCTTCTGCTTTTTTTAAAATCTTCTGAACTTTTGTTAGTTTTTATTTAATTAGCTACAAAATCAAAGAAGCCTTAAAAGCAGTAAACATTGTTTAAACTTTTAATTTGGCTATAAGGGGGGTTTTAAGTTGTGGGGATTAAGGCAGTCTTTTATTATTTTTTATTTTATGTTTAACGAAAAGTCATAAAATTAGATGAATGTTAAACACAAGGACATGTTATAAGAAAGGGAGCTTACATGAAAAATTAATCTGTCTACCCACGAGAAGGTACCATTTTGCGGCTGGAGAAAAAGGCAGTTAATCATGTTTGTCTCGAACATTTCAGGTCATGCTCTTACTTGCTACCATTGAGCCCAGTAGCTGCTGGTAAGAAAAATAGGATCTGAACTGGTTATTGGAAAGTTCCCTTGGGGGAGTACGTGGTGATTGTAACTCAAACTCTAAGCTTCTTTTTGTACATGTTAAAAACATGGTTGTGGTAAACATATTCTAAGAGCAACATATTATGATAAAATTCATGACTGTATTCACCATATTACGATTGCTATTGAATCATATTATGACCAAATATATTCGTAATATTTCATCATAATATTTTTACCTTAATCATTTTATTATCATGTTAATCATCATAAATTAAGAAGTTGTCATATTATTGTCATGTTTATGGTTGTGAGTATTATAATAATTATTTTTCAGTCAACAAAACTCAAATTTTTAATTTCGATAAACATTGATATCAGAGAATGGCTTTGTACATTTGAAAAAAAATCGCATTTAATACATGACAACAAATACACTCGTTTACGGGTCATACAGTCAAACTAGCGCAACCGCAAATATTCGCTGCTGGTTTGCAGTCATTCAAATATTGCACATCGTGCTTTGTTATCTATACAATCGTTGCCTTCGTTTTTTTTTATAAAGATTCTAAGTGTTCTGAGCGCAAATGATTGTTTGGTAAAGAAACAAAAAATACAAACGAAAGAGCCAGAAATCAAACAATCATTACTCATGTATTTATGCAGCATTAACTATGTAGTACAAGAAAAAAAAAATTTAAATGAAACTAAACACACATACTTATGTAGGTACACACAATTTCCATAGAAACAAAAAGTACAGTAGTAGTAGTAGTAGGTACAATGTATTTTTGTTATTGTTGTTTTTATTGTTGTTAATTTTGAAAAAGCGTCTCATCGTTGTTTATTGTTGTTGTTGTTAATGTAAACAAAAGAATAGAGAATGTGCTCTTTTGAATTTACTCAGTTGTGTTATATTCAGGGTTGCCGAACATGGTCTTTTCCGACCATATTTGGTCGGATATTTTTGGTTTGGTCGGATGGTAGGCTTAACCTAATTTTGGTCGGTTTTAGAAAATTGGACGGATAGCAGACAATTACAAATCTCATAGCTTTTTTACCAAACACAAACATTTTTTTTTAATTGTTGATGAAACTATGGATATGGCAGCAAGTTACTTTGACGGTGTTAGTTTTGTCATCTTATTCGAGCTTACCAAGTCAGATGCCGTTTAAATTATTCTTCTTATAAAAAACTTTTTATCAACAAACTAATTCCTATACAAATTTCTATACGGATTGGCAACAAACGGCGCTCACGCCCTGACTGGAACTGTTGGTAAGATTATAGCCTATTCATCGATGTCGAACGTAGACTTAGTTCGCTTGAATTACATGTAAAACAAAGACGATATTGTATAATTTGTTTTCGTTTTAAATGTTATTTAAACGAACGAAGTCTTCTTTCAGAAATAGATGAACATGCAGTTAATCTTACTTAGCAATGCAAAAACTATTAAGGTCCTTTGTGGTAATATTTAAAGTTTTTTCACATAGTCCTAAAAGAATAACATAAATAAAAGGAATTTAGGAATTCTGTTCTGTATTAGGTGTTTCCTATACAAGATGGACTTCTTAAAGGAAGATTTTGTAAGAATCGTAGAACAGTGGGATGCTTTGATACTGTATTTTGAAACATAGTTTTATAAAAGCAATGGTATAAGAGCCGCAGAACTTGCAGAAAGTATGGATGAGTTCCAAAACAGAGTAAGTTATCAACGCGTATAAAATAAGCCAACTATGCATTGAAAAGCTCTTTGATACATTTTTTACGTTGTCTCAGCCAATGTCTTATAAAGTTTAATACCTTTTTAGGCTGAAGTGCACTTTACGGGGCGTACGAAAAAAAAATATAAAAAATATGCCACCCGATCCAGAATTAAAAAAAAAATACCAAAATTAATATTTAAGGGGGCTGAGGCCCGTGGGGACCCCTGGGTCCAAAAAACCGCCCCGCCCACTAAATGGTATGTGTGGGTACTCAAATTAAAGGTAATTGTACAACAAAAACAAAAATAATAAATTTTCGGTCGGCGGCTCTTCTAGGGCCCTCTGGGGCAAAAAAAGTGCCCCCCATAACACTTATGCAAATCTGTGTGGGTACTCAAATTAAAGGTAATTTGCTCACGATTGCAAATATGTATTTTGTTTTTGTATTCGTTTAATATTTTCCTCTCTAGGTTATATATTCAGAGAAGTTTTAGTTAGCGAAGCCGGTCTTTGTTATACAATAGCGGAGAAAATCCTTGCGCCCGGCCAAAGGCCGGCTATACAGAGAAGCTTTAGTTAGCGAAGCCGGTCTTTGTTATACCATAGAGGAGAAAATCCTTGCGCCCGGCCGAAGGCCGGCTATACAGAAAAGCTTTAGTTAGCGAAGCCGGTCTTTGTTATACCATAGAGGAGAAAATCCTTGCGTCCGGCCGAAGGCCGGCTATAGAGAAAAGCTTTAGTTAGCGAAGCGGGTCTTTGATATAACATAGAGGAAAAAAATCTTTGCGCCCGGCCGAAGGCCGGCTATACAGAAAAGCTTTAGTTACAAAAAAATAAAAAAAATGCCGCGATTTTTATAACAAATTGTTTGTCTACGTTGCTATTCCCTTAAACAATACAATCGTAAGCAAAATACCTTTCATTCGAGTACCCACACATAGTTATAAGGGTGCGAGGGGCTATATTTTAGCCCTCAGAGGGACCCAGAAGTCCCGCTCGACCTAAATTTTATTAATTTCGTATTTTTTACACAATTATCTTTAATTCGAGTACCCACACATACCACTAAGTGGGCGGACCCAGGGGCCTCAGCCCCCTTAAATTTTAATTTTGATTTTTTTCTTTTTTTATTCCAGAGGGGGTCCAATATTTTTTTTTTTTTTTTTCGTACGCCCCGTAAAGTGCACTTTTGCCCCTTTTTATATTGTACAAACTTAAGTTACTAAATTTTGATTCATATTTTATTAGTGGTCTGTATGTGTTATTGCATACGATCAATGAATTATTCTAGTTTATAAGCGTTATTAAATGAATTTTTGTATGGGCAATTTCCCAGAATGATCTACCAGGATGAAAAAATAAAAGAATGGTTTCATAGCATATCTCAGCTGTTTTACTTGAGGAAATTGGGCTAGAAATTGGAAAATTTTATATTTTTCTGTATTTTCTACTTCTAAAGACATTTGTATAGGTATACTTATTTTACATGAAAGAAATATGCTATGTTTACACTCTTTCTTCATAATCTCTCCATTACAACAATAACAATTATAAAAGGAGTATTAAGTTTTTTTGTTAAGGAAATTTGAGGACATTTATGGAAAAATGCGTCGTGATAATAATAAAAAACATATGGAAAAATCGTATCGATCCGTACGTTCGCGACCGGTAAATAAGCAAATTAAACAAAAACCAAGAGAGATATTTTATTTTGTAAATACTGGATGGAGACGTACATTAATACACTTTTAAAATAAATTAATCACTTTTGAATATCCATTGCGCAGATTTTTACATTTCACTACTGTCAGCCAAAGTTGACTTCTATTTTGCGTACGTTCGTAATCACACATTTTGTTAAAGTAAAACGTTACCAGCAAATAAACTTTTAATAAAACTAGGGGTTACGAGTAGGACGTTAAATATTTAATAGGTATGAACATAGGCTTACTTTTTTGTTTTTACTTTAATTACATATTAAAAAAAAAAAAAAATTATATGTAGATTTATAGGTTTATCCAATAAAAATTATACTTTTTTTTTTATCAAAAATACATAACATTTATGACGATATTATTGTTTTTAAATATTTCAAATATTTGGTCGGTTTCAAAGGATTTTGGTAGGTTTTGCAGACAATTTTGGTCGGATAAAAATTTTTCAAACGGCAACCCTGGTTATATTGCGTGAGCAACAAAAATGCAAATAAAGCACTTTCAATAAAAAACGAATAAATGAAAATATCAAATGTGTACGAAAGGAAAAAAAAATGACCAACGTTGAACTTTGTTTTGCATGTATAGAGTTATTGTAAATTTTAGCGTATGAATAAATGCACAAAAATAGTGAGATTTGAGGTTCTCTGATTGATATGTTTAAAGTAACTATAATTATATGTGTACGACAACAATATATTGTTATAATAAACATAGTGTAGTTGCCGTTAGCATGCCCAACCATATTTTTTCTCTGAGTGTAACCGATCAACTTCGTAAGCAAAGTAATATGATAATCAACACTATTTTAAGCAGTGCTTCTTAAAAATGGCAGAAGCGATTTATTGATGTAGAAGCTTTTTGTAAAATATTCGTTATGTTTCTCCTTGTAAAGATTCGTGTTAGTACTCGTACGTTGCAGGGTGGGCAAAGTTGTTACGAAATTACAATATCTTTATCGGGTATTTCATTTTTGCTGTATAAAGGCTCAGTTAGTCGAACGTACCGTACCGTACTGAACCGTATCTGTACTGTATCCATCAGCTGTTCGCTTTTTGTTATATGAAAACCAATGCAAAAGCTTACCGAAATGTAGTAATGTAATGTAGTTGCAACGTACCAATCTGTATAAAATAGAATTTCATGCCGTTGTTACTTGACATTTGTAAGACAGTGATGGGTGGCTTGTATGTTACATTGAATGCGGGTATTTTTGCTCTTTTTTTTGGTATTTTTTTCAGTATAGCTATGGAATTGCGACAAAACAACTTACAATACAACATATTTCCATATATACAAATTTTCATATGAATAGAAGTATACAATGGAAATGAGAAACATATAAAAGACTTTGAATGGTATCAAAACCTTGTTTGGTGTATGCATATTTGCAATATATGTGTGCTTAAAATATATACACTAAAATACATACTTATTTGTTTATTGTAAATCTATAAAATAAATATTTATTTATTAAAGTTTTTTACATACACAAAATACTTTTGTAATATCATTTAAATCGCTTGGTACTTTTTCTGCACAGCGGTCCCCATTTAAACATTTTTGATTCCCAGCACTGTTTTAAATGTTCTTTAAGTGCACCAAAGTACTTACAGTACGGTGCGATACTTTACGGGTACATCAACGTTCGCCTAATTGCGCCTTAAGAACTTTCGATATCGATAAAAATGGTTTGAAAGCTGAGAATGTCAAATTGTGTTAACATTTCTGATAAGTAAGGTTTGGTTAGTCAACATGAATCATTGAACGCTAGAACAACGCTTCTAAATTGTGGAAATTTACTTTAAAAAAAAAACTTAATTTGTTCGCGAAGTTCATAGAGTATTTCATCCATTTCATGAAGCTCATTTCTGGTTAAATCAATAAGAAAATTGCCGTATTTTTAGCGAAGAGAATCGTCAGGCAGTTAAGGAATCACCATTACATGTATCAAATTTATTTTCCAAGAATTAATCAGCTAAAGATCAGCGATAACTGATTCCAACAAGAAGGCGCTGCGCAACTTGTTACACAACGCGCTTAACAATCGACTTGTCGCAAACTGGTGACAACTTTATTTCCAAACGTGGTCCTATTCATAGGCCCCCTCGTTCGTGGGGCTTAGCTCCTCTGGATTCCTCCTTCTGGAGTTATGTAAAGTCATTGGTTGGCCAAAAAACCAGCAACCCTTAAAGCATTGGAAGCCAATATTTCGGCAAGATTTATTAGTAAAAGTAGTCCAAAATTGGCGTGTTCAAATGGCCCATGCAACTCATAGACGCCGCCGCCCTATGCTGGAAATCATATTAAAAAATAAATGCCAAGAAATTATCTAAAAATTTATAAAAAAAAAAATTTATTCCAACAATATTTCTGTCTTGTATTATCATTTAAAAAACACATAAATATATATATTAACAAAAGAGGTAAATCAGTGACTAATTTAGAACCATCAGGGTAAGAAGGTCTTACGAGCAGTTTGTTGCGGTAATAATTCCATCGATCACGGAAGTTCCAGAACGGTTAGCTCAAGATAAACTCCATGTATATAACAATATACACTGTAAAAAAAACTTTGTTTTTATACAAATAAGTCAAGTGTTAATGCCACAACTTCAACTCTGATTGTCAAAGTTGTTTTGTATAAAGTTGTTTCCCTTTGTAATTGGTGTATGTATATGAAGACAGAATGCTGCAAATATTCGCTCTATTTCACTTGCATATATCGCCCAAACCGTTTTTCTTGGACTTAATCGCAAAAAGCTGCTTCCGTTTTCCCTTAACGATTGTTTTGCTGCTGTTATTTTAGCAGCCGCAGTTCGACGTAACCACCCCATCAAAACCCAGTTATTAAATTCTACTTCTCTTATCCGAAATCCTAATTGATTCTGTAACATCGTCATAACTCAAAAATATTAGTTTTACAAAACACGACTTTAAAAGTTTTAAATTACAAACAACTTAATGAAAAATGAAAATTTTATTCTTCTCTTAAGAGATGATTTTACAATAACTTTAAATGAAATAGTTACCAAATAAATAAACGATTATTTATGACGTTGTTGCAGAAAATTAGCGATATATTTATTAAAAACCCTCTGTAAACCTTTTTAATAAATTCAACCAAAAAAATCTTCAACTCTTTAAAAAAAAAATTTTAGGAATCCTTGGCCCTTCTTTTAAAAGATACACATATAATCGATATAAAGGGCAAATAAAATATCTTTTTACAAAAGTTTGGAAAGGGTAAGATTCTCCTGTAAAGTCAAAAAGTATTTAAAAGTAACAACAACAAAAATTGGTCAAATAAATGGATGTTTATGTTGGAAATTGTTCTGGCAAAATAACGTGAAGTACTTTTAAGGAAATAACATTTTCATCAGCTTAAAAAAAAAATTTAACTAATTTTCAGAAAGCCACACAAAGCACTTTTCGTAAAAGTTCAATTAAAAAAAGAAAACGAATCCTTTAAATGAAAAGCCTGAGTAAAATCTATTATTTGGAATTGAAATTTTTTTTAAAGGTTCTTTTGTTACTAGACAACTGCAAAACATAGCACATTTTTGTTCGCCTTGTGTTAACCAGAATTGCATTTTGCAGTAAAATATTTCCCGGACTACCTTTTAAAGTGTAAGCCAAACGTTTTTCCTTTTTCTTTTAGTAGTACGTAAATCATTGTGCAACTACTTTTTCAATCTTCATATCACTAAATTAATTTCTTTAACAAAACAATTCAAGAAATAAATGAAAGAAAAACTTTTCCTTTATTTATTTCCTTTCATTAGAAAATGTTACAAATAAAACAAAAACAAGAGACAAAAAGGTAGAAACTTTTCCTTCTTAAGCGCATTTTATTATAAACATCCAGACAATAAATTACTTCTCTTAAGAAAGACTCATTCAAATAATGTGGAAGGTATTTAAATTGGACCAATATATTCTATAATTTAATTTTTATTTATATAAAGTACAAAATAATTTGACAAAAGTGCCGTCATCATGAGATTAACTTTTAAACTTGTGTCTATAGAAAGTTTAAGTGTTACGTTTCCTTGTGTGTGTATTGAACAGACTTTTAAAGGAGTAAAGTATTTAAAAATTGGCTTTGTTTTTTTGGTTTTTTTTGTAGATACCCAATAAAAAATTTTATCATTTTGCGAAGCACTAAAGGTACATTTAAAAAAATAAGCGCACAATTATGCGCTACGCAATAAGACATACAGATATGCAGTAAAGTAAGCGAAAGAACTCTTAACAATTTTTATAAAAAAAAATTAAAATTTTAAGTGCTACGGCATTCCCTTACTACGAAGCAGGTTTGTAAGGGAGAATACTAAAAAATAACTGTAAAAAAACTTTCAGTGTGTTAAGCTGTTCGTTACATCCAACAATTTTTTTACGCGCTGAATAATGCGCTTTATGTGTCAAAAATGTATTGCTTCAAAGTGGGAACTCGCCATATAAAATTCATGTCTTCCGTAAGCGCAATGGTAAGCGAAACTCTTACATTCCTCACTTACAAACCTGCTTCGCTCGAAGCACAATTTTTTATTGGGTACCAATACCAAATATTCTGTAAAAATAGGAATTTTATTATTCTTAACTCATTCTAAATCACTTACAATTCGCAGATTTTCGCATGTTTCCTGTCACGTACGATATGCCCCTATTTCGCTCCTGTGTGTGGAACAAAATGTCAAAACTATTTTCCAGTCACTTCTATTTTTGCAAAATCTATACTTCTCTGAATGCGTGCAAATATCATGTACGATGAAATGGAAACGCCCATATGTATGTATGTATTTGAAAAAAAAAACGCACACACACATTCCAGAAATAATATAACTGTAGAAATCGAGTATTTAACAAACCAATTTGAATAATCTATTTTGAAAAAATGGATTTTTGGTGAAAACTATTTTTTTGCTTTAATTTTCGTTAAACAAAAATTGATTCTTGTTGAAAAAATTTAAAACAATTAAAAATTAAAAACCTTAAACCTTAAGTTTATAAGTACACTTGTGTGGGGTGTAAATGAAGCGATTTCATCACTTTAAATATTTTAATTTTATAAGAAACTAGCTTAACCCGGTGCGCTTCGCCACACCCTTTAATAGCTATTCATTTGAGAGATATTAATTAAATGCATCCTATGGGAGGTATTTTCCCCCTGCGCCTACACGTTTTATTTTTATTTTCAAAAGTGTAGTATACCATAAGAGTTACTTCTACTAAGTTTGAAAATTCTCACTATAACAGTTCTTAAGTTATGCGATATTAAACATTAAACACTTCCCCCGCTGCTATTTTATTTCAATTTTGGTGCTCAGAAGATCCTACTACCAAAAGTTCAACAAAATGCGTGCAGCGTCTCTTATTAATATTTCTATCTAAGAGAGGTACTGCTTCTCCTTTGTCTACCCAGCCCATTTTTAATTGAAATTTAAAGTTTGCCATAATAGTAGCTTTAACCACGTTTGAAGACTTTCCCTTTAATAGTTCTACAGTTGAGCAATATTTAATATATGCATCATATGGGAGGTATTTCCCCCCCTGCGCCTGCCCGCTTTATTTTTATTTTCAATAGTGCAGTATACTATAAGAGTGACTTCTACAAAGTTTGAACATTCTCACTATAACAGTTCTCAAGATATGCAATATTAAACATTGGCGTCCTATGGGGGGAACCACTTCCCCCACTGCTATTTTATTTCAATTTTGGGGCTCAGAAGATCCTCCAAAAGTTCGACAAAATGCATGCAGCGACTCTTAAGATATGCGATATTTAATATTGGCACCCAATGGGGGTACCAATTCCCCTGTCCCTGTCGAAAGAACAAGTCGCTTATTTTATTTTAAGGGCTCACGTGATGTTACTGTAAAAATTTCAGGAAAATCGGTTCAGTAGTTTAGGAGTCTATAAGCCAACAAACAAACAAACATACAAACATTTTTCATTTTTATATATCACAACTTTAAATATTTTAATTTTATAAGAAATATTAAGAAGAGTTGGGCCCTTTTGGGATGGGCGTTATTAAGCCAAAAACATTATTTCGGAAAAAGGTTGACCGATTTTATTAATTTTCCATGGAAGCAGTTTACTAAATTAATTTTAATTCAAAATTAATGAAGATCGTGGTTTTTTGCTTATATCAGCCATTTTAGGCTCGATCTTGTAAAATTTCAATAGCAAACTATTCCAGACTATATGCGATACAGATATATAACAATCTAGATCTTATTATAAGTAGAGCGTCCGGAATACCCATTTCAACATACACACCAACAGACAAACTGACTGACGAACAGACAGACGGACACAGTTAAATCAACTCCGCTACCGCTTCAAAAAGAATAAAGAACTAATACTACAGCGAGCTTATATACAAAATAAACATAACTCGTATGCGTCTTACTGCCTCCATTGAAATAAAATTAGTGAAATGTTAAAATGCTTTTATTTCGAGCTTGAGTTTTAGTACTGAACTAAAGTAAATTTTATTTTATTCTTCGCCGATATTTCGATACTCTTTTAGATAAATGTTTTTAAAAAGATCTCGTGTATGGATAGTAAAGCAATTTGTAAAAAATTTCAAACTTTAACTGTTATCCATCTCCAGATATTTAGACAATTATAATTGGGAGATTCACAAGGTGTGCTATCAAGTCATATCGTCATAATGTCCTAAATAATATTTTACAATTGCTTAAATAAATGTTGTTGTTTTTCAAACAAAATAAACATTTTAATACTGTGTTCATTGATTCGTCATAATGTACAGTATAAATCTAAATTATGAGCGGTAGCCCACAACAGTCATATATATTTCTTATAATTATTTTAAGACATTTGACTTTACAACTTGATAACTACCTTGTGAATCCCCCAAATATCCTTGTATGGAAGGCTCCACGTTCACTTTCCCAGTTTAGCTTGTTTTTTGATAGATGCTTTTTGTATTGATAGCAAACTATTTGTTTCATATTTGAAGATGATTGTATCTGATTGGGAAATGTGAGGCTCTTGCCGTTCTCCAGATATATAGAAATCTATAATGTGGTCGTAAGGGAGGTGCCATGCCCATTTCTCCAATAACGTCCATTTAAAGAGTGGTTTTGGATGAAGAGCCCAGCTAAGTGTACCAAATTTAGATAATTTTTCTCTTACGGTTCCTAAGTTATAAAAAATTTATTTCCGTGTCACGCCCACTTCTCCAACCTGCCCACATTTAAGTGGATGTTGTGTATTGATAATCAAGATGCTTGACCTATTAGGGCTTTACCGTTCTCCAGATATTCGGGAAACTATATTTTCTTTACATGGGAGGTGCCACGCCTACTTGTCCAATCCATCCCACTTTGTTTCAAATTTAATGACTTTTACAGTGCTCGTTCTCCAGATGTAAGCTTATTCATATTGTCTTGTATGGGGGGTGTAGCTCCCACCTGAAAATTTTCTATGTTTAGCGCCGGGTAATCAAGAAATTTCTGTGGAAATGTTAAGAAAATCGGTTAAGTAGCATCCCTGCGGGAAATTTGTGTCAATTAATCCAACAGACTGGTCCTGGCAGTTGTTAAAATAGAACAGGTACAAAAAGAAAGAACTCCTGGTCAGTGAAAGGAGAACCAATCATGTAACTTGTTTATGAAGATTAGGTAGAAAAAGTAATAAATTAAAGTATAGTCTTCGCCCGTAGTGTGACACATTTTTTTGGGACTTTCTAAAATTTGGATTTGAATTTAATTCTAGGACTTGTTTTATTGAAATTATACTACATTGTATTGAAATAATACTTCGTTGTAGTAACTGTCACTAAACACGTCCATTTAGAATAGACGTGTGACTGGTCAAATGATACGTCTTATTCATATAAAGTGTTAGAACTAGAACCGGTCTCTACCACCAAAGACATATCACGGGACTACTTTGGTGTCAGTTCGCTTCCCTCTAGGTTAAAGAGTCTTTAGTAAACAAACAAACGCATATCGCGACCTAAGGACAACAAGGTTCTTTCTGCTCCTTAACTATATAGAGCCTTGTTATCCTTAGGTTATCCTTAGATAAATAAAGGGTGGTTAAATTATAGGCCGATGTTGAATGTGAACCACACCTAAACGCCAAGTTTTTTTCCGAATTTTATTTGACATTTCTCTATTTCAGACTTACTCAATTTGAACCATGGAGAGATACACAATCCAACAACGTGTTAAAGTTATCCAGACTTATTATGAAAATGGGCGTTCAAATAAAAATGCATATCGTGCACTTCGTGATTTTTTTGGTCAATTTGATCGTCCAAATGTGCGTACAATCGCAAAAATCGTGGAAAAATTCGAGCAAACCGGGTCTGTAGAAGATGTGAGAACACCAGTGCATGCTCGTACAGCTCGTACTGCAGAAAATATTGCTGCTGTTCGCGATAGTGTGGCTGAAGAGCCGTCCACCTCAACTTGTCGTCGTGCCCAACAATTTCACCTCTCACGCTCGTCGTTGATGAACATTATGCATAAAGACTTTCATTTACACGCTTACAAGGTGCAATTGGCTCAAGAACTAAAGCCTCTTGACCATTCCAAACGTCGTGAATGGGCAGAATGGTGGCAAGAAATGGCAACAGTGGATGATCAATTTTCGAAGAAAATCATCTTCAGTGATGAGGCACATTTTCACCTCAGTGGATTCGTCAATAAACAGAATTGCCGCATTTGGGCGAATGAGAATCCAAGAGTGATTGTCGAAAAACCAATGCACCCACAAAGAGTGACTGTTTGGTGCGGTTTATGGGCTGGCGGCATCATCGGGCCGTATTTTTTCCAAAATGAGGCCGGTCAGGCAGTTACTGTGAATGGTGTTCGCTATCGTGAGATGATAACGAACTTTTTATGGCCCGAATTGGAAGATATGGATGTGGACGATATGTGGTTTCAGCAGGACGGTGCCACTTGCCACACAGCTAACGAAACAATGGCTCTTTTGCGCAACAAATTCAATGGCCGTGTTATCTCACGTAATGACGATGTCAATTGGCCGCCAAGATCATGTGATTTGACACCGTTGGACTTTTTTCTTTGGGGTTATTTGAAAGAAAAGATGTACGTCGATAAGCCAGCAACAATTCAAGAGCTAAAGGATGAGATTATTCGGCACATTAACGGCATAGAACCTCCATTATGCCTCAGGGTCATCGAAAATTTGGACCATCGGATGGAGGTGTGCCGCCGTGGTCGCGGCGCCCATTTGGCCGATATTTTGTTCCATACATAATTGAATAATACCAATATATCATAATAAAATAAAATTGCAATAATTTCCTAAATAGTTTGTGTTTTATTCAAAATCAACATCGGCCCTTGAAATTTAACCACCCTTTATATGGTCATTTTCGCTTTCACCTGCAGGGAAGGGCATAAAAAAAGATATTTAAAACAAAAATAGATTTTCAAGTAAAACATGCAATTTTTCGTTTAAAAAAGGGTGGCGTCAGTTAAAAAAAGGTTTCGTTTACCAAAAAACGATTTTGGTATAAAGCAGTTTTAATAATCTATTTCCATTCAATTATGGGTAAAAAGAGTTTTCCGTTAAAAAATCAACTTTTTTTGGAAAAAAACAAATTATTTAAGAAAAATCCCATTTGGTAAAAAAAATTGATAGAAATAAACTTATTTTCGTTATAAAAAGAATATTTTCGTTTCATAAAATGAATTTTTACTGAAAAAAAATCCATTTTAGTTCATTGAAATCAATCGATTATTCAACCTTCATTTAACGAAATCGACTTGCACTTATAGAACTCAATTTTCGCCTAAAAACATTTTTATTATCGATTTTATTTAAGAAAAATCTGGTAAAAAAAAAATAGTTAAAAATAAACTTATTTAAAAGAATACTTTCGTTTAGTAAAATTAATTTTTATTGAAAAATATCCATTTTAGTTTAATGAAATAAACTAACATTTAGATAATTTAACTTTCATTAAACGAAATCAACTTGCACTTAAAGTAATTAATTTTCAATCCAAATTTTTAATATTTTTAATTAGGCTTAAGTTCATGAAATTTAGTTTTTCATTAAATTATTTTTATGAAGAAAGGAATTTTTACAACATGAAAATTAATTAAAATTGTTATTGATAATCTTTCATTCTTTGACGTGGCTGGGGCTCGAACCCCGGCCGGCAGGTTACCATGACATGTTTCGATCGCAACCACTCGATCTCCTCAGATGGATTTCCCGTCTTACACTCGCAGCCATCGACGACTGCTGACGTCAATAGTCAAACATCAATCCTTAAACCAAATTGTATTCTAACATTTGGTAGATCGAAATTTGCTTTTCCTGAATGATTATCCATTTTAGTTGATTTTACATGTTTTTTCCTTACTTCTGTTTTTTCGTACATTTGTCAAGAATTTTTCTTGAAGTCCAAGTACATTTTTTTTTTTTTTCATTTTGTCTTTTTCTTTTCTGTTGAACTTTTTCAGCACAACTTGAAGGACAAATGTACACATAGAGCTCGTGCCTTAGCTTTAACAATAATTAGTATTGTGGTTATTTTGTTGAACTATTTATGGTTTTTAATCCAAATTTTTAATATTTTTAATTAGGCTTAAGTTCATGAAATTTAATTTTTCATTAAATTATTTTTATGAAGAAAGGAATTTTTACAACATGAAAATTAATTAAAATTGTTATTGATAATCTTTCATTCTTGACGTGGCTCGGGCTCGAACCCTGGCCGGCAGGTTACCATGACATGTTTCGATCGCAACCACTCGATCTCCTCAGATGGATTTCCCGTCTTACACTCGCAGCCATCGACGACTGTTGACGTCAATAGTCAAACATCAATCCTTAAACCAAATTGTATTCTAACATTTGGTAGATCGAAATTTGCTTTTCCTGAATGATTATCCATTTTAATTGATTTTACATGTTTTTTCCTTACTTCTGTTTTTTCGTACATTTTTCAAGAATTTTTCTTGAAGTCCAAGTACATTTTTTGTTTTTTCATTTTGTCTTTTTCTTTTCTGTTGAACTTTTTCAGCACAACTTGAAGGACAAATGTACACATAGAGCTCGTGCCTTAGCTTTAACAATAATTAGTATTGTGGTTATTTTGTTGAACTATTTATGGGTTTTAATCCAAATTTTTAATATTTTTAATTAGGCTTAAGTTCATGAAATTTAATTTTTCATTAAATTATTTTTATGAAGAAAGGAATTTTTACAACATGAAAATTAATTAAAATTGTTATTGATAATCTTTCATTCTTGACGTGGCTGGGGCTCGAACCCCGTAATTAATTTTCTCCTAAAACATTTTTACTATCGATTTTTGGTAAAAAATTAGAAACAATGTTTAATACTGTTTATAGGTAAATTTGGAAAATTGCAAGTTTAGGTAAGACCCGACAGTTTGGTGCAATATGAAAAACCTTTATCAAAAATTAAATTTTGCATTCATGTAAACCCCTGATACCTATCGTCTAACCAAGAAACGTGTTCAACCAACTTCTTTTGGATCCTTGCTACAGAAAGAAAAGTACGAGTGTTAATTGAAACAGAATGCGTCATAAGACAAAATAAAAATCCCACACAATTATAAACAATTACACTTACGCGCGGCGCATTCAGCTACAAGTTTCTGTATTACAGACATTATAAAAATCCATCCAACATCCTGTTCCCTTACAAAGAAGGTCGAGTAAAAAAGGGGAGTCAGGCAATAACTTTAAAAAGGAAAGTTGGCGCTAAAAAAAAAAACAATGAGCTGCCATAATAAACAAATTAAATATGTATTTGTTTTGTAAAAAAAAGCACTTCACTGTAGATTAAAATAAAGCACAAAACACTGTTTTGTTTTTAAATCAACTGCTTTCTATTAAATAAATACAAATTTAATTTTTGTTGTTGTGAAGAAAGAAGGAGCTGAAGGAGTTTTTTATGCAAAACTAATTCGCTTATTCGTTTTTGTATTACTTACTGGTTAAGTCGGGTAAACAACTGCGTTGCCGAAAAAAGACATGTTTAAGTCTGGATAACTCTCATACGAAACATTAAGAGAATAAGTGATGAAAATAAAATGATAAAAGCGACAAAGCCGTGGCATAAACGTGACTCTTGGGAGTCATGTTTGTATCATGACGATGTTCAAGGGAAAAAAATTTGAAAAAAATATAAAAAATTTGCATATTAAAGAGTGTTTTTGCCTTTTTTTACTTTGTATCGTATTTTTATCTGTGCTTTTTTGTGAACATTCAAGAAGATTTAATATTTTTATAAATTTTTTTTCTTATTCAATTCTATTGTCTGGTTTTGTTTTGTGTTGCCTATTTATTGCCAGTTAGACAGTCAGTTATTCCTTTTAACAGATTTAATAATCAATTTGTTTTGCCTACTAAAACGTCAAAGTCATTTAACTTGTTAACTGGTGTTGGAGCTGGATAATAATGCTTTTCGCATAAGAAAATACCAACAACAGCATTTGAGAAGGGCTTCTTTTGTTGCTAAATGACCAGGGACCGAAAATAACAGTTATATTGGAATTTTAAAACAAAACAAAAAAGCATATAGAAGTAAATGTCGAAAAACTGATTCAAGTATACCATACTGTTTCTTATGCACTTGTCAATGATAAAATATATTAATTTTTAAAATTTTGATTTTTATATTTTCGATCAAACTTAACAATTATTTTTTGATTTTTATTTTTTTGAACAAAAATAACTGTTATTTTTTGATTTTTATTTTTTCTCAAAAATAACAGTTATCTTTTGATTTTTATTTTTTTTAACAGTAATAACATTTATATACATATTGATTTTTATTGTTTCGAGCAAAAATAAAAGTTATTCTCTAAAGAAATGTACGTGATTTAATAATTTAGTTGCTTTTAATAATTATATTAACGTGCATAAGAAATTCCAATGATAATTACAAATTAAAATAAAAATTTAAAGTCAACTAAATTATTAAATCACGTACATTTCTTTAGAGAATAACTTTTATTTTGCTCGAAAAAATAAAAATCAATATATAATTGTTATTTTTGTTCAAAAAAATAAAAATCAAATAATTACTGTTATTTTTGATCGAAAAAAAACAAAATATAACAGTCATTTTTGTTCAAAAAAATAATATCAGAAAATAACTGTTATTTTTGTTCAAAACAATAAAAATCAAAAAATAACTGTTTTCATCTGACTTTTATGAAAAAAGGAATAACTGTTACGGTCCCTGTAAATGACTAAAAATATTTATGAGTGTTTTAAAATTTAAAAATATTTTTTTTTATAAGGGAAACACATTTTTTCACAATAAAATTCATATATATACCATCCATTCATACAGACATGTATCATTTACAATTTGAATCTGTTTTATTTCAAATTTCAATTGGTTTGGCGGTTGCTTTGTTTGCATGGATTGGGAATGTTTGAACATTCTGGTTTTCAGTAATAAAAAAAAAAAAATGTTTAAGTTAGATATATACTTATGTATTTGTTTTTTTTATCACTGATATGCATACATATATACTGACTAATATTTCCGTTGTAAATAAGGCAATTCACAGTTTATGATATGAGGAATTCGCTAGGTATGGCTTGAAAAAGCTGAAAATCGGTATAACGCAGGAACGATAACAACAAATTTAAAAATATTTGTTTTCAAATAATTAAGAAGAAATTGATATTTCAAACTGCGTTGTTAATTTGTTTCATTTTCATAAAAATTTTAAAAGTTATAAAGCGTTATTTAAATATTTGCATAAATGAGCACATGCATTGCAAAAACTTATAGTCATTGTACACCAAAATAAACTCTGGACATCATTCTTTTAAATTATTTTCTTAAAAATAAAGAAAATCGTGATAAAAATTCGACTTGAGCGACCTCTAAATCTCTTCTGAAAAATCTCAAAAATACTTTAGCCTATACCTAAGCTTTTAAATTATGCATGAGCAACCATGATCATCCAAAAAAAAAAATTTTGTTTATTTTGGGACATATATATGTATATGTTCCCACTTAAATCTATTATTTCTTAAATAACTATTAATAAAAATGTCATTTATTTAATGCTATAAAAAGTTTTCTTTTTCAAACAATTTGTTATCTATTCATACACTCAAAAGAAAAATCAATCCGTCCGTACTAAAATCAATCTGAAGCGGTATTAATAGTACGGTGAGTACGGATTTTCTTGAATCAAGTACAGAAAGAATGATTCAAGTTTGGATTAATAATTCCAAAATAATTAAATTATCCATATTCAATTCCGATTTCGTACTTAAAATAAACCGAAAATGAGATTGATTTAAGTAAAACTGAGATTGAATCAATCTTAAAATTTTACTCTTAGAATGACACTATCAACGAAAAGTTTAATCTTTTTTGTACTTGATTTAAGAATTTTATACTTATTTCAAGAAATTCCGAGATTGATTTTTGAAAGTAATCCCACTTAGGATTGGTTTGAGTACGTATAAGTGTTATTCGTACTTGAATTTTTGAGTGCGACTCGTACTCGTGTTTTTCTTTCTGTGTATTGATTTAAAATAAACTAAAATTTCTACAAATCAAAACATACCCACGGTTTTAATTGGATTAAATATTGGTGTAAACGCCCTGCAGTAAACCTGGGATCAAGTGTCTCCAAGTCGACATTTTTGCCGATTATTTTGTTTAATGTTTGATAATTGTCAAAAACGCGTCTTTTGACTTTTATCCGCCTTTGGGAAAAAAAAGAAATTGTTTGACAGCTTTAAAATTTTGGATTTTTTAATTTGCGATATTTTAGGTTGAGTTCATCAAATTTTCATTAAATTTTTTTTGAATGAAGGAAGGAATATTACAACATGAAATTTATTAAAACTGATAATTTTTATTCTTGGCTGAGCTGGGGATCGAACTCGGGTTGAATTAACATGTCTCAAGAATCACCACATTGTTTCATCAGAATTCTTTGACGTTCTAACCTCTGCACCAATGCGGTGCCTGCAAGCGGTCAAACATCAATCTTTAACCAGTGGTACTGGTGGTTCAAAATTTGCTGTAATTAAATTTCATTGTTAAACTTATTTACATGTTGCTTCATTTCTTCTGTTTTATCGTATTCTTGCTGTCAAGACTTTGTCTTGAAAACATGAATAAATTTGTTTGTTATGTTTTTTGTCCACTTTCGTCGATATTGTATTTTTGCAAAAGTGCCCTTCACTGATTTAGTTCGATTTTAGTTCGAAACTCTAGTAGTAGGTAAGTTTCAAAAATGTAATAAGAACTATTAAGTAAATCTCTGGTTCCAAGGTCTCCATATGATCCCATTTAAACCATCTAGTCCGTAGTGGTTTTCAATGAAAAGCACATGCTTAATATCTTTAACATAAAGTATTGTCTGCACAGAAAAAAATTCCCAATTAAACCATTAATAAAGGGCCAATTTCACCAACTGTATTTAAATATCAATTCATATTTAAATATAGATTTTCACATAATTTTGTTTTTGTTTTGACATGAAAACATAAATGGATATTTAAATATAAAATTTAATCAAGTGAATTAAACGCCTTTTTGCAATTTTTTTTTGCCATTTTTCGACATATTGTTTTTTTTTATCCATTTAGCGATTTCAAATAAATTTTAGTGTTTTTTTAAAAGCTTGCAATTTTTTAGCGAATTTTAGCCAAGTTCGCAATAGAAGCGAATTGTCCCTGTGATTCTTTACAGCTTTCACGATTTATAATAAATAGTAGACTTTGGTATCATGCCGCTTTTATCAAATTTGTGCGAATTTCCTCTAATTTTGCAATTTTTACCGAATTTTCGCCATTCCTTATAGTTTTAAGGACTTTTGATCAATTTTATGGCTTTTATGAAATATTAAAATTTTTATCGAATTTTTGCCATTATTGCAAATTTTGTTGTTATTATCCGACATTTTGTTTTTTCATTAATTTTGCGATTTCTAATAAATTTTGGTGTTTGTTTAAAAGTTTGCAATTTGTTCGCGAATTTTAGCCGAGTTCGCAATAGAAGTGAATTGTCCCTGTAATTCTTTCACGATTCACAATTTTTAATATATATTAAACTTTGCTATCGTGCTGCGCTGTCCGTTTCCCAATTTATTTGTTTTTCGTCTGCGTAAGAAATATAAATAAAACTATCGCAGAGTTCGTTACGCACGACGAATTTCGGTCTACGCAATGATTACGAGTATGTGTACTTTCTTATACACCAATGTGTTCTATTTCTGATGACGAATATTCGTAGCGAATAATTCGTCGTTCGTCCCAGTTATGTTTCTAGCAATACTATTAATTTATTTACTCGTGTAAAATTAAATTAAATTTTTCAATTCAACAGGCATTTGGCATTTTCTACAGGGCAGTTTCTATTAAAATATTCCTTAAGACCAATACATTTACGCAGATGACATGTACGTTGATTTCTATGGATATGCATACCCACTTGGTCAGGTTTCTACGATATCTTTGAGGATGGATGAATTGCAATGTAAAATTTTTGATGGGAGTAAGGGGACAGCTACAACAATTCGTCAAAAACATTCAAACACGCAAAAATCGTCAAGGCGACAAGAGCAACAATGATGCTCTAATTTTTTACAATATTTGATTATTTTTGTATTTTTATTGACGACAACATAGTAATTAGATAACTTCCCTAGCACAAGGAGTCATATTAAGCCAAACTTATCGTTAAGGACCATGTAAGTGGCATCGTTCTCAATTTGTTCGTCCGCATTCCAATAAGCGACAATGGATCTCTTTTAGCTTTCAACGTTATAAAAGCGACAAGAACTAACATTTTTATATTATTTTAGTTTTTGTAACTGTTACTATATTCATTCCTTTACTTTTTCTCAAGATTTTGTCGCTTTTATCGTTTTAATAAAAGTTTGTCGCTTCGTTAACATAATTAAAAAGTATATAACGTTAAAAATTTGCCAGATCAACCTTAATCAGCGCATAAAAACGTAATATTTTCTAGCACCTAGTTTTAACACTTAAACGACATACTTAAGCAAAATAGAAATCAAAAGAGGAGATAAGTATTTCCTAAAGATAAGAGCCAACATCACTACTTAACGCGATTACAAAATCATATTTTCTGATTGCAGAGAGTTGACACCTCGATATTTGTGTTTTCTTTATAGATTTTTTATAAGCAGAAGAATATTTGACAGAAAATATATGATAGAAAACTTTTGACGTGCTGATTTAGATTGCTCTGTAACATGACTTCATCCTAGTCGTCATTAAGTTAATTAGCCGACGACCTGACATCCATATTCTTGTTTGTCGTCGCCAATTAAAGTTAATATTTTAAGAAATAGTCAGTTATTGCTAGTATAAAATCTTGGTTGGATACAGTGTTTCATAAACTGCAGTGAAAGTAGAAAAATTGTAATTTCCTGTTCTACTTCATTTTTCATTAGCCAAAAAAAAAAAGAACTGTTGCTTTTACTTTCAATTCATTAAATGTAAACAGTCGCTGTCAAACCAATTCAAGAAGCGAAAAGTTGTACACACATGTTCGTTTGTTGTTCGACAGATTTTGATTTCGACTGCAGTTTTTAAAACCCGGGTTGAATAAAACATTTCTGTAATTGTCGCCCTTCTTGTCGCTAAACGCTACGGAAGACATATTTGCCGCTCATTTTTCCATCAACGCAGATTTTTACTACAAAGTCATCGAGAAAAATGAAACAATTGGCGACAATATCAAAAATGTCCTACTTAAATCTTCGATGACAATATGGTCAACGGCGATTTGGCCACCTGGGTAAATAATGCATATACATATGGATTTGTTACGTGATTTTAAAAATTGATTTTTTGGTTTATTTGTTCGTGTGACTCACATTTGTAAAACATGCCTGAATACATTTTATAAACCATCTAAAAACCTGGAATGTATCAAGGGATGCGAATAGATACCCAACAGTTCTAATTATTTTTTATGAATAAGTGATAAAAATAGCCAAACAATAATTAAAGTAATTATTTTAATAAGCATGTGTTCTATAGTTTATATTAATTGAACCTTTATGGAAAAAAATGTTTTCCATCTGGTAACAATTTAAAACTAAAAATGACTGTAAAAATATCTTGACTATATTTTCGGAACCAACGGGTACATTTAGTTCCCATTGGTTTGTGTATTTGTAGAAGTGCCTGGTTGTGTGCCCACGAGTATATTTCTGTACGCCTAGAATGCGTTTGATTTATTTCAGAGGGAGAGTGCTTAGCCAATTTTTAGAGTTTGTTTTACTTTTAGGACTTAAATTTTTTTTACGTGCACGTCGCGTCGCTTTGTGTGTATTTAAGTTTAAAAAATCTTTTAATTTTGGAAAAATCATATTGCCACTTTGTGTATATGTGTAAGTATGTGTGTGTGTGTGTGTGAGGGGGAAAAAGTTTATACACAAAAAAAAAAAAAAAATAAAAACACATAAAGAACGTTTATTGATTTATTTCTAACAAAGTAAAATTTAATTTTGATATTTTTGTAGGTGTGTATTTTTTTACTTCTGCTTAAGCTACAAACTGTTGCATGTCTTAAAGGGCGTTTAAATTGTTTCATGTTTCAGAGTTATAACGTTTATTTGGCGAACATTAAAACGGCATTTGTAGGAACTAAGAAAATTAGTTTTGAACAAAACCTTATTTTATTGAAAAGATAAGTTCTAAATCGCTTTAATTTGAAAATAATATAAGCGCGATTCAATTTAATATTAAAAAAAATTAAAAAGTTGTATTAATATACTTGTATGTGCCCGTGCAAAAAAAACTAAACTGGCAAATTGTTTTTTTGCTGTTTTTGTTACGAAGACAATAAAATGAAGCAATTGGTTTTTTCTTTTTACCCACTAACAACTACAATTCGAGTCGGAAAAAAAGCCAACCAATTGTAGGGGAATGTAAGAAAAGATAAACTCACTGTTTATTGTTGGTGTTTTGTTTAAGCTTTGATATTGCTACAAGTAGGACTTATTCGCTGTTAGGGTTTTATTTGTATAATATTTTTAGCTTTTCTAAAATCTTTGGAAAAGGTTTCCTGATGAGATGGCCTAATCAACCAGTGAAATGCGCATAGAAGCTAGCTTTCCCTCAACAATAAATCTTAGTGTATTTATCAAATATGAAAAAAATGGGAACTTAGCACGTCACACAGAAATTTTATTAATAATAATTTCATTATTTATTTATTTATTTATTTATTTACAAATTATACTTATAAGTAAATTATTAGTATAATGAATGGAAAGCTATGGCAACGATGGCCTTAAGCTAATTTTTTTTTTTTTGTTAAATGGAATAGTAGAGGCTACAGTTTTTTAAAAAATTTAAAAAGCTTTTAATATTGCCATTTGTCATAGTACAGTCTATTAGTTGAGAGAAGTCGTTATTATTGATATTGGTGCTTTTAAATGAATTAATGTGCGGACAGTTTGAAAAGAGATGATCAATGCTTATTGGGTTAAAACCACAGAATGGACACTGTTCCTATACATTATATGAGCATTTGAGATTCTAGTGTGACCTAGCCTTAGTCTAATTATTTTGATTTGGTCTCTTCTCGGTAGTATATTGTGGTTTATATTTTTGAACAGTCTGTAGGCATTATTTTTGCCGGGGTTGATTTTTCTGTACCAGTCTGTGGTTAAGTGCCAATTGTCACTAACTTTTGTCTTGAAAGAGTTGTTTATAAATTTTTTTATATCTTCGGAACTTAGATTTGGTGTGGTTATAAGGGGAGCAGTTAAAGCTGCTTTTGCGGCTCCGTCCGCTGCCTCGTTACCTTTTATTCCGATGTGACCCGGAATCCAGATGAGTTTGATGTCAGGTTGTCTTTCAATAAGAAACTGTCTGATCACGTTTGGGTAAAATTGGTCATTATTGCAGTTTCTTATGGCATCTAGTGCAGAGAGAGAGTCGGTACAGATTGCGTATTTTCCCATGAGCCCGCTAACATATTTAACAGACTCGTGTATTGCTATCATTTCAGCAGAAAAGTTAGTGCTGTATTCGGGCAAAATTGAACTAAATAATATTTTGTGTTTGTCTACAATGCTAAAGCCTGTGCCTTTAACGCCTTTAGAACCGTCTGTGTAGATAAATTCGTGGTCATTTAGCTTGTATTGGATTTCTCGAAATCTTTGAAGATATATTTCTGCGTTTGTTGAGGATTTTATTAGGTCGTTGAGAGATGTGTTGATTGTCATTGGGTTGATGTGCCAGTTAGGAAATTTATTCGGATATTCTTGCTTGATGTTGTATGGTATGTTTAAGTTGTGGCATGATTGTACTACACAATTTAGTGTTGATTTTGTTGAGTGGAAGTATTTTTGATTGATAACTTTTTTTAGGATATTGGACAGTGGATGTCGGTAGCTGAACATTATAGATTTGAAAAGTTTAGTTGTTGCAAGGTCCCGATATTGTTCGATTGTCATTACATTTGCCTCAAATAACATGTTTCTAATTGGAGTCGTCCTAAAAGCTCCTAGGGACAGTCGTATGGCTGAGTTAAATATTGTTTTTAATTTATTTAAGTCGCTTTTTGGAGAAAACCCATATAGATAAATACCGTAGTTAATTTTGGCTATAATGATTGAATAGAGGATATTTAAGAGGGATGCCGTGTTACAACCATACTTTTTGGACGAAAGACATTTTATGATATTTAATCGTTTGGAAAGTGTGGAGTTTAGGTTAGCTATGTGTGAATTCCATCTGTAGCGATGGTTGAAAGTGATTCCGAGTATTTTCAGTTCCTTGATTGCTTCAATTGATGTGTTGCCATCATGTAAGTAAGGAGTGCAATTTTGTTTTCTACATATATGTAGATGTTTACATTTGTTTATAGATAGCTGTGCTCCTGAGAAAGTGCACCAGTTTGTTATATCCGAGATCAAATCGTTTAAGTCAATGTCTTGGTTTTTGGTTTTGTTAAGCTTTTTTATTATAAAATAATCATCTGCGTATGCCACAAAGTCTAGTTCTTTGTGTAAAGATATGATATTAGCAAGTTTGTTATACGCTATCAAGAAAAGAATAACCGAAAGTGGTGAACCCTGGGGAATTCCGTTTTCCAAAGGATTAGTCTTTGAGTAGTAAGAGTTATTTCTTGTCAAAATTTTTCTCTTGGTTAAATAGTTTCTTATGTAATTATATATTTTTGGTCCTATTTTCCATTCCTCAAGTTGGTTAAGTATTGTGTGAATCCCTACTTTGTCAAATGCCTTGGAAAAGTCTAATGCAATTATTGATAGGTGATTTTTGTTTCGTAAAACTTGGCTGATTTTAAAGTCTAAAAGGAGTAAGGGGTCAGAAATTGATTTTCCTTTTATGAAGCCATATTGATTGCTATTCAGAAATTTGTTTGTGGTAACGAACCACCAGAGCCTGTTTGCCACTATTTTGTCAAGTACTTTTGAACAGCATGGATTTAGAGAAATGGGTCTATAAGACAGTATTTTGGTTTTGTCACTATTTGGTTTAAGTATCGGTATAATAAGACTAGTTTTGTATATTTGAGGGACGTAATTGTCTAGGATATTATTATAAAGTACGATTAGTCTTGTGTGTACTTGTTTTGAAAGATTCTTTATCATGGGGTACGATATACGATCTAAACCAGGGGTTTTACCAGTTAGTTTGTTAAGTGCAATAGAAAGCTCCATAAGAGTTATTTTTTCATCTATATACGCTGCAGTTTTACTTGGAATGAGATGTTTTTTACTAGAAGTTACAGATTGCTTAATATGTTGAAAAGTATCAGAAAATTTACTGTCGCTGGATTCGTTTGACCAGTATTTACAAAAAATGTTAGCAATGAGACTTGGGTCCGTGGTTTTATTGTTAGTATTGTGATCGTATTGAATGCAATGTATTGAGGATTTGGGTTTTAAGCCACAAAATCTTCGAATATTTGACCATACTTTTTCTGAGGAGGTTTGGGGGTTAATTTCCGATGTAAAGTCATTTATCGATTTTCTTTTTGCAATTTTTATTTCTCTTTTGTACAGAGCGTTTGCCTTTTTGAATTTTAATTCATTTTCTGTTGATATGTTTCTTCTAAATTTGTAAAATAGGTGATTTTTATTTGTCTTTAATATTTCTAATGTTTTTGACCACCAAGGGACTGAAGGGGTGTGGGCAGATATTTTGTGCTGCGGTATACTTTCGTTAGCACTTTGCAATATTATTTTGTGTATATTAGCAGCTTCCTTATTAATGTTGTGGCTAACTGGTCGACTACTACTGTATTTTTCCGCTAGATTGCTATAACTAGTCCAATTTGCGCGTTTAAGATTGAAGCGAGGTCTACATATTGAGTTTGTTTGGCTTGTGTCGTTTGGAAAAAGGGTTGTGATTATTGGGAAATGGTCACTGCCAGACAAGTCTGATTCAATTGACCATTTTGCGTAAATGGAAAAAGTTGTAGAAACAATTGAAAGATCTATACTCGTGAATGTTTTGTGTGTTGAGAGATGTGTTGGGGCACCGTTGTTTAAGATGGTAAGTCTTGATTGAGTTATATATTTTGCTAATGTTTTTCCTCTTTTATTAGTTACCCTCGAACCCCAGTTAGAGTGCCAGCTGTTAAAGTCACCGGTAATTAATACTGGATGCCTGGTATTGTATAAGTTTAAAAGGTTATTATAATTGAATGATTTTGTGGGAGGAATGTATGTGGAGAAGATTACAAAAGATTTTTTTGAGTGAATAAGTATTGCTATGGAGTCAAAGTGACTTTGTATGTCTACTGTTTCATGATGAATTGAATTATGTATTAGAAGGGCTGAGCCTCCGAAGGAATTATGTATTGAGTTTGATAGGTATATTTTAAAGGAAATGGGTATTGTGATATTATTTATATTTTGTAAGTGTGTTTCCTGTAAGGATATTATTTTAGGATTGTATTTTTTTATGAGGATTTGTAGTTCGTTGTAGTTATTTATGTAGCCTTTTATATTCCACTGTAGAATGGTTAGTGACATATAAATACTATATAAAATATAAAAAATGATAATGTTGTAAGTTTTTTGAGTGACGTAATATATTAAGAACTACAGGGTTAGTGTTGTTAGCATAAATTATATTTACATGATTTGTTTGAATGTATGGTTGTTTTACCACAGGCGTGGTAGTATATTTTTATTTGGAGCCCGTTGGAAGGGAGAAATAATCCGCCCAAACCAGACACCCCCCATCACCGACTGCGGAGGGGGCCAGCGACCACCCCAATGCGCTGAACATTAAAGTAGTACGACATTCCCTCCCCGCATCGATGCAAGGTTTTGTCTGTTCCGACCGGTCACTCTCCCCACCAACGGCCCCCAAAGTGTTAATTTAATTTTATTCTTCCATTACATTACTATCGTCACTCTGTTGACTCTCTTGGCTCTCCTTTGAAATTTTTTGTTTCTTTGCGTTAGCTTGAAGTTGTCTTCTAGTTTTGCGTGTGGTTTTTATAGGTATAATTTTTACTTTTGTTGTTGTATTTGCTGAGTTAGTTGTTTTTTCGATTGTGCTTTTATTGTTTTCTTTTGGTTTATTATTATTATTTGTTATTGAGTTTGGTATAGGATTTGTTGTTATTGTTGTATAACTTTCGTTAGTTGTTGTTTTGGCTATGTTGTTGTTTGATGTGGATGGTGTAATAGTTGTTGGAGTATCGTAGATTACGGTTGATCTTACAACATTTGAGTAGCTGGTTTGTGCGTGTCTCTCATTGTATTTTTTTTCTGCAGTTTTATTGTCTACTTTTTCGAGTGTTTTTATTGCTTGAATTTCTTTTTGTTTTATGAAAATTGGACAAATTTTGCTGATTACTGAGTGATTAGTGACGCTCATATTGATTTCTTTGCAATTATTGCATGTTTTTATTTTTTCGCAGATTTCATTTTCAGCTAAGTGATCAATGTTTCCACAGTTTATACATAGCTTGTCGTTTTGGCAAAATTTAGATATGTGACCGAATCGGAAACAATTATGGCATCTAAGTGGAAGTGGGATGTATGGCCTTACACGAGTTACTTGGTAACCAATATTGATAGATTCTGGGAGTTCTATTGAGGCAAAAGTTAATATAACTAAGCCTGTCTCAACCAATTTGTCGTTTTCTTTTTTTAGTATTTTTTTAACTTCGGTGACGTTTTGAGTTTTTAATTCTCCTTGAATTTCATTTTCTGTGATATTTCTTAAGTCATTACAGTAGATTACCCCTTTGAAGTAATTAAGTGTATTGTGTTCCTTTACTTCCACATTAATAGTGGGTGAGAGGGATACAAGTTTAATCAGTTTGCTTGCCTGAGTGAAGTTTTTTGTTTTCATCAAGATAGTTCCGGATTGTAGTTTTTTGCACATATCAATTTCTCCACAGACATTATCTATGACTTTTTTGATCAAAAAGGGTGATACATTGATTAAGCTTTCCGCACATTTAGTATCGTTTTCGTCGCTTTTGGTTATTTTTTTTGTCACTATTTTCAATGGGGTTTTTATTGATTCTGGTCATTAGTAGGTATTTTGGTCCAATTGTTGGGTTTTTGAGATATCTTTCCTTATCCAGCTGAAAGCTGGGTTGTGGAAGAGAAATGTTGTTCCCAATATTGGGAGGTTCATTCATTGTTGTTGATATTATTCAACAGTCTATATTTTATTTTATTTTTTATAATAATTACGAAGGAAGAGTATGTTTTGGGGAAAGAGGGTTTTTAATTTTTGTTGTTTTTAACTGTTTTTTTTTTCAATAGAAATTACTGTATGTATTAGTGCTCTATGTATTTTACTTTCAAAAGAAAAGACAACACTTGAATAGAGATGTTATCTCTTTGATTGCTCAATTCGAACTGAATAATTTCATTATATTTTATACTTTTTTTTATATTATTAAGTTATAAATTTATTAATTTCAATGTTATTTACATTATTTCATATAATCCATTCCCGTGAAGCCATGTGGCTTATCAGCAAGATGTTATCTTTAATTTTAAGCTAATAAAATAAATGTATGCAGTAATCAGATGTCCTTTTAAAATAAAATGTTTTATAAACATTTTTAAGTATCAAACATTTTTGAAAAAGTATGGGGGTAATAATTTTTTTAAACCCATTCCTGCAGCAAATATCACTAGTACATCTGTACTGATTCACTACTGACACAGTCACCAGTGCTAGTGACTTATTTTTACCCGAGACGATGTTCTTTACTTTAGACATTTAGCATGTGCATGTCAATGAAAATCTCCTTTTGTTCTTTTGGAAACTACTAATGCATTTCAGCCTTCACTTTTGGTAGGAATACGAATACGAATTCATAACAATCTGTTTTTATTTCTTCAACTTTTATAGGAATTATACTTCAAAATAAAAAATTGTGCTTCGAGCGAAGCAGGTTTCTAAGGGAGAAATGTAAGAGTTTCGCTTACCATTGCGCTTACGGAAGACATGAATTTTATATGGCGAGTTCCCACTTTGAAGCAATACATTTTTGACACATAAAGCGCATTATTCAGCGCATAAAAAAATTGTTGGATGTAACGAACAGCTTTACATACTGAATGTTTTTTTACAGTTATTTTTTAGTATTCTCCCTTACAAACCTGCTTCGTAGTAAGGGAATGCCGTAGCACTTGAAATTTTATTTTTTTTTTTTATAAAAATTGTTGAGAGTTATTTCACTTACTTTACTGCATGTCTTATTGCGTAGCGCATAATTGTGCGCTTATTTTTTTAAATGTACCATTAGTGCTTCGCAAAATGATAAAATTTTTTATTGGGTTCTTTCTCAGTTGTTATTGATAAGAAATTTTTCATATTAAAGCCAATAATAGTGTAGTGTTGACACTTCGTTGACAATGTCTCCCAAATAGTCGACAAAACTGGTGACTTGGAGACACTTGCTCGAAGGTTTCCTTCAGGGCATGATAAACATTTTTAAATTAATAATTATAAGTTTTTAGTTTTTTTATATTTAAATATTTAAAACAATTCAATAAAAATGTTATTATTTATATTAAAATTTTAAATTAAAACAAATGTTGTGAATAATTAGCTTTAACAAATTTGGTCTAGGGGTCACAACAAAAGAAAGAAAGAAATAAAAAAAATCTCTCAAAATTGCGTGCGTGTAAAAAACTAATAAGTGACGCCAACTTAGCCCTCTTCGGGTTAGATTTAGCCCATTTAAAGTAACTGTATAGCGCTTTTAGTCCGCTTTTATATTTAGACCCCCATAGGTGGATGGGTATTATGTTTTTGTGCCCTAGACTATCTAATTCGATCTAACGATGTCTGTCCATCAGGCTGGCTTTCAGACCATGCAAAAAGTAACATCAGTCCAATGACTAACGTCTTCGTACAATTTTGTCATTTTTTACGTGTCATCTATTTTATGACTATAGTGACATCAATTCGATGCCACATTTTGTATATTTTTAACATTATTTTCATGACAACAATGTATTATAACAAGCAAAAATGCCTTTATTCTAGTTTTTTAAATTATTTAGTTAAATAGAATGATTTCGAAAACCATATGGAGCATGGTCCTGGTGTCTTATTATTGAGAGTTCTGCTGTAAATAAAGGTCGTAATTGAACAAACGTGAATCAAACATAAGTAACAGGTAAGTAAATAATAATATTCTCTTACTTTGACTTAAGTCAATTCCAATGACTTTGACTTAATGACAAACTGTCAATAAATTGATGCTAATGTGTCCTTTCACCGATGTTACTGCGTCATCGCACTGAGGACATGCTCGTCATTTCTGTGATGCCGATGTGTCATAATGTTGATGACATAATTTCATTTTGACCCTGATGACACTTTGGCCCAGTGATGTTAAACCATGATAAAAAGTGTCATGGGGTCAAAAACTAAGACACTTGTCATAGTACTGATGTCAAAATACATCAGCGTTATAACGCCTTTTCCATCAGTGTATAAGTTGCAAATATAATTGTGTAAAAAGTAAGAATCGGCTTCTAATTTCACATAGCCCCCATACAAACTTTTTTCCGGAAGAGAGTATTGTACTCAGAAACATCCTATTATGTTGGTGTTGCCAATTAAGCCATTTAGTGGTTAAGTTTAGCCATTTTTCATCTCGTTTAAAAGAAAAAAATCTTATATAGACATTGATATCTAGATAATATTCGGCACAAATACCTCAAAGCAAAATTTTGTTGGATGGGTCCTTGATTGCCAGCTGTTCTTAAATAACGTATACTGAATTGTAAACTTATGTGAAAGCATTATTTTTGCTTACATGCAACAGCATAATTCATTTTGAGCATAATCTCTGACAAGATAATCGATGTTGTTCAAGCTGCAAAACACCTAATGACTTATGTCTCAAAATTAATTCTAACGAAATATACAAGAAGGTAGAATATCACATACATAGTGATTAATGGAAGGAAGACGAATATCACAAAGAATTGCAAATAATATTTTAGGATAGCCCAATAAAAGCCTTTTTCAAATTGTTTATAAATTTTCTCAATTGTGAATGACCTCCCTTCCACATTGGCTAAGTTTACAATGCTTGTTGCAAAAGATGAAATCGGCAACAGATTGCTATATATAACTATTTTCTTCTGAAGTTAGCGCTTACAAAAAATTCGTATAGTATTGCATAAGTCGAGTAAATATAAACTATTGGATTTAAGAGTTGCAGATTAGCAAAAGAGTAGCAAGTGCATTGCTGTATATTTTGTTGAGTAAAAAGTATACTTTATCATTTTGCAAATTCTACGATGCAACCAAATTGCAGAAGACTGTGAATTGGACTATTGAAAAATTTTAAAAAGTGTACTTGCAGCTACATTTGTGTTAAAAATTAAATTGATTGTAAAATGATCTCATACTTAAAAATATTTTTAATAGATTATGTAAATTATAGCTCCTTGTATTTTTTTAATTTAGCTCGTTTTAGTTTATTTTTTATATGTCCTCCTCACGTGTTTAATGTTCCAAGAGTTGGCAGCGGTGACGAGGTAATTTAACTTTTGGAATAATTCATTATTTCACACAAGTTGCTGCTGGTTATGAAAAATTTTTAATTCTTTTATTTCTTTCTAATTGAAGAGTAAAATATGTTTCTTGATGATTAAATAAACTTTTACTTAAAAAATAATGAAACAACAAGAAAGTGTAATTATATTTTCTAAAAAAAATAATCCTCTTAATTTTACAGAAAAAACCTGCATATTTTTACATTTAATTATATTTGTACGTACAAAGAATTTCGTGAATAAGAACTTTTTTTGATTTAGAGATTAAATAAAATTTAAATACGTATTTTAAAAAATAAATATTTTAATTTCCATCCCAGTAAATGTTTCTTATGTTAAAATGAGTAGGTAGCAGTTGTATAACTGGTTACAAAGAAATTAGTTGTTGTTATCCACGTTAATAAGTTTTTATGTAAAATAACGGATTGCTTGCAATACCATTAGGGTGGCGAAGAACGTTCGGTTTTGTATTCACTTCAGAGATCAGCAATGAGTAGTGAAAAAGTGAGTAAAGCTCAATCATGAGTCATAATTTCTTGTACTTATACGCACTCATACATGTTAATATTCACTCACCTGCAAATAATAGGACCAGTCCAAACACAGTTGTAAAATGTAGCCCACAAGGGACTAGGACTAGTCCAAAAGTTGCTCAAACGTATGGAAAAGCATGGTCTATTTAATATAACGATGTCCTAGGGCAGGACCAAATAACTCAGCTTTTGATTACAATGGAGTAGTCTTAAAACTGCTCCATGGTATACTCAAGAGGATTAGTTTTAAAGTCGTTTAAAAACGAAAACATGTCGTTAAAAAACGAAGACATGTCGTCTCACTACAAACCCTTTTTAACCCTTTGCATTACATTGGACCAGTCCATGGAGTAGTCCGTTATATAAAAATGGATCAGGTGGTCCAATTTTATTTGCAGGGATATTTACAATTACATGAGCCAGTCTGAGTAGCGAAAAAACGATTCATTGCTGATCTCTGATTCACATACGGGGATTTTTTATTGCAAATTCTTCTACAAAAACTTTTATATAACCTTTTTTCTTTTATTTAGTTATTATTAATGCAATATTTTATTATACCCACACCACAATAGTGGAGAGGGTATTATGCGTTTGTGCTGATGTGTGTAACGCCTTAAAATATTAAAGTATACCGATCGACTCAGAATCACTTTCTGAGTCGAACTAACGATGTCCGTCCGGCTGGCTGGCTGGCTGGCTGGCTGGATGTCCATGTAACCTTGTGCGCAAAGTACGCAATTTTGGAGATAATTTGATAAAATTTGGGACACAGGTTCTTATTGACACAAGGACCGAGCCTATTGAAAATGGGCCAAATCGTAGGATCACGAGGGAAGATAGGGGAAAATTTCTTCCTCTCAGAAACTATTAAACCGATTTTAATGAAATTTAAAACTTACTTACCATATCTTCATGGACATAAAAGGGATGAATTTTTTAAAAAATAGGACCACGAGGGGAGATATGGCCAATTTCTGCCTCTCAAACCGATTTTAATGAAGTTCAAAACATAGATAGATCCATATCTATATGGACACATAAGCTATACAGTTTTCAAAAATAAGACCACAAGTGGAGGTAGGGGGCAATTTCTTCCCCTCACAAACTTTTAACCCGATTTTAGTGAGTTTTATAAACATAGATAAATCCATATTTATATGGACATATAAGCATGATGTGTTTTTTAATACTGTGGTGTAGGGTATCATATGGTCGGGCTTGACCGACTATACTTTCTTACTTGTTTTTATTTGTAATAACTTGAACAAAAAAAAAAAAAGAGAAAAAGAATTTGTTAAGTTTGTAATATTTCAATCTTTATTAAAAAGCGAATTCTTGGCTTTACTTAATTCAACATATGATTTCCTTTTAGTACTTTATTATTTCAATTATATGTAGTCTTTAACTCAATTAAAAAAAAAAAATTAAAGCTATTGAAAATTTCGTTTATGATGGCACTTGAAACTAAATAAATTAAAAATTTTAAAATTACTTTTAATTACTAATCAATATTTCTAGTATGATTTTTAATATAAGTCCATTTTTCTAAATTAGACAAGTTTCCATTAATTAATTTGAATTTTAAAACGTTTTTAATATAACTTGTGGAAATTCGAATTATAAACGTGCTTAATTTTTGTAAGCATTACAAAAGCAACTTCATAAGCTGTAGCGTACTGTGTATATACAAAAAACAAGTAAGAAAGTATAGTCGGTCAAGCCCGACCAGCACCACAGTATCTAAAAACACATTATGCTCAATAGATGTATTCCTAACCACCAACTCGACTTTAGAAGAGAACACAGCACAATTGAGCAAACCCATCGTATAGTAAACTCAATAAGAAAAGCCTTTGAAGAAAGAAAATATTGTTCCGCTCTCTTGATCGATGTTTCTCAAGCTTTTGATAAGGTTTGAAGGCTTATTACATAAATTGAAGCTTAACTTACTAGTAAACACACACAAGCTGTTAGAAAGCCACTTAGTCGGTCGAAAGTTTATTATTAAAGAAGGTGATTATTTAAGTTCTCCTCAGCAATTTGACGCTGGAGTCCCTCATGGAAGCATCCTGGGCCCACTTTTATACTTAACCCTCCGATGAGTGAGAAGGTCCCTAGGGACCTTTTTGCCTTTTAATACTGAAATTACTCCTACTTCGGCCACTACAACCCCCCCAAAGTTACCCTGTATTCCAAGAGTATTTTGTTGCGCATCCTTTGGGAAAAAAATCAAGCCGATCGGATCGGATTAGGAGTTATTTAGGTTTTAGTGAGAATAGTACGCGGACGTGTGAATAGGTCCGTATGGACCTTGTACTGAATTTCACTAATAAATGCATGTTTTTGGGCATCATTATAATTTTTTTATTGTTTCAACACATAATTTACTTGTTCTGAACACAAAGACCTAAATTCAAAGACATTAATGATGATGATACAAACAAAAAATTCTAAGAAAAAATTCTAGGAACAAAAATACTAAGAACAAAAAATACTAAGAACAAAATACAAAGAACAAAAAATTCTAAGAACTGGTTTATTGTTAGTAGTATAAAATTAGAATATTGTACCTTTCCTTGAAAGCAATAAAGTTCATGTCTTCATATTTGTATGTAGAATTTAGTTATAAACAATAAAAAAAAAAAAAAAATTAAAAAAAAAAATTTTTATATGAAAAAAACATGATTTACAAAAAAGGTCCGTAGGGACCTTTCCACACGGCCGTGAAGTTCAGAACTGTCACTCATCGGAGGGTTAATATATACCTCGGATATACCAACAAACAACTACACCCAAACTTCAACAGTTGCTGATGATACAGCTTTTCTAAGCGTGCACGAAAACAGTCAAGAAGCATCTCGATAGCTACTCAACTCGAACTATGGTTAAAGCAATGGAGGATAAAGGTCAATGAGCAAAAATGCGTACATATAACATTAAACTTGCGTCGGGAATCATGCCCCCCTATTAAAATAAATAATCAAATTATACCTCAAAATTCTCATGTAAAATACCTCGGTATTCATCTAGATCGCCGTTTAACGTGGAAAATCCATATAGAGGCAAAATTAACTCAAATGAAACTAAAAGCCATCCAAATCCATTGGCTTATTGGAAGAAACTCTGTCCTTAGTCTCGACTGCAAACTTCTTCTTTACAACTCCAGTTATGGGGCACTGCCTCTGATATCGGAAAAATTTAAAGGCGCCAAAATAAACTACTTCGAATAATCACAGCTGCCCCTTGGTATGTTAAAAATTCAAATATTCACAAGGATCTCATTAGTTAAAACTATGATTACGAAATATGCAGTAAAATACTTAAATAGTATCGAATTGCACCCGAACCCACTAGCACGAAATATTTTAAATGATAGCGGCCACACTCGCTTAAAAAGAAGAGACACTGCAGCACTTATCCAATTAGATGAGCGATAAAAACCTATATAAGTAAACATATAAGTAAAGTGATGAAGAAAATTTTTGTCTGGCACTGGCAGGACATAAAATAACGTATTAGGTTAAGATTTCATTAATTATTGTTGGTTCATATTTAATATATGAAGATTCAATAAATAAATAATGAAAAGAAAAAAAAAAAAAAAGAAAAAAAAACATTATGCTCATGGATATATGGATTCATGTTTGTTTATAAACTTCATTAAAATCGGTTTGAAAGTTTGTGAGAGGCAGAAATTGCCCCCTACCTCCTCTTGTGGTCCTTTTTTTGAAAAATAGCTTATGTGTCCATATAGAAATGGTTCTATCTATGTTTTAAATTTCATTAAAATCGGTTTGATAGTTTCTGAGAGGAGGTAATTTCCCCTTATCGTCACTCGTGGTCCTACGATTCGGTCCATTTTCAATAGGCTTGGTCCTTGTGGCAATAGAAATCCATGTCCCAAATTTGATCAAATTATCTCCAAAATTGCGACCTCTACTTTGCGCACGAGGTTACATGGACAGCCAGCCAGACAGCCAGCCAGACAGCCAGCCAGCCAGCCAGCCAGCCAGCCTGCCAGCCGGACGAACATCGTTATTTCGTCTCAGAAAATGATTCTGAATCGATCGGTGTACTTAAAGGTGGGTCTTGTGCGACTATTTTAAGGCGTTACACACATCAACAAAAATGCATAAAACCCTATCCACTATTTTGGTGTGGGTATAAAAATAAACAATATATTTAAATTAAAATTATTAAACCATAATCTTCATCTACGTGTCTAATGTAATCTAAATAAAACTATTAATTTCATTTACAATGTAAACACAAACATACACCATCAAACAAACATACGCATGCATACACACTCACCTTCCCATGATGCAACCACAAATATTTATATTCAATATTTGTATGCGTAAATAATTCAATGCTTCTCTCTGAAGCGAGTTAAAGGAAACTGTAATTATTCCAGATGAGATTGAAGAAGGAAAAAATCACATTATTAATCCTTCAACAATATTATTTTGAAACAAGTTTTAAATCTATTTATTTTGTGTTGTTTTTGCTGGTCTTAAGGCGGCTAATGCTCTTGGGGAGAAAACAAACGCACACACACACAGTTTGTAAACCGCAATTTCATTTATGAGACTTAAAGATTGTTTGCATGGATGTGTGTGTTAAATACTTTCGTTAAAGTGTGCGAGTGTGAAACATTTAAGTCTTACACAATCATGCCCTCAAAACATTCAAATACATTCATGTTTATTCCTTTTTCTTCTCTTTACTTGTACATAAATTCATACTCATGTCTAAGGATCTGACTATAAATCTTATTTACACATACCAAAAAAGACAGGCACACACTTACGTACACACGTGTTTACTCATATTAACCCTGTCATTCTGAAAATTGATTTGTAGTGTTGGTTTTACTAGCTACCAAGGGCCATTACTAGGGTTGCGATTTCCATGCAAATAAATGTTTTTTGTCGATAGTGTTAAGCAGTATGTATACGACATGTTTGCAAAATGCATACAAGTCGTGTATTACCTTAATAATATTGCTTCTGTAAAAGTCAGATGCAAAGCCATCGGACCAAATTAGAGAGTGCTCTATTTTCTTCTGACAAACCATCTGACATCAGAAATCTATGCCGGGAAGAAACCAGCTATTGACGGAATCATAAGCTGGCTGAAGTTAATATTTTACAATACCGAGATATGTGTGATCATCTCACCATTGAATAGAATTTATGTAAATTTACATATATATAAAAACCGTTTAATTATTATATCCAAAATCGGTACTTTTGAATTAAAAGAAACAAATTTTAAGAAGGCTAAACTATTTTACGGTGCAAATAAAAATTTTCGTCGCGGCAGCAAGCTATTTTAAAACCGCGAACTACACTTTGGTTTCTGCAATAGTAATGCGAAAAAAACAGAGACAATGTCAGAAGCAAATGTTTCACGTTCATGAAACGTTTGTGACCGAATATTATAAACCTTCTGTAAAACAGCAATTTTGACAGACATGCGCAATTACATGTGACTTGCAAAGTTGACAAGTCAGATGTAAAAAACATGTCGTCTACATGCACCTTAAGAACGATGTCGACCGATTTTCTTTCCGAATTATAAAACTTGCGTTAAAATGACATCAATTTGTGTTTGCATATTGTTGCATATTTTGGTGAAAATTCATATTTAGTTTTTAAATGCATATTTTTTAATTTTGACATTTTATAGTGAATTTTTTTAAGTTTCATATAAAAAACGTTCATAAAAAAATTTTTAAATACACAAAAAAATTGTCAAAAAAACTTTTTTCAAATCAGTAAATAAATTATTTTGGAGCTGTGCTTTAAATACAAGATTTTGAAGATTTCGACAAAAGATCCTTCTTTTTTAAACCGAAGCAGCACCTTACATGATTAAGGCTTCCAATGGGCTTAAAATATTTTCTCTAAAACTGTTACAAGTTACTTGCTTGGCGCAGGGTTATAACGCTTTGCAGAGGAAATTAGAAGACAATTTGATAATGTTGCAATTTTTAATAAAATGTATCCCTTGATTTTCCTTCCACCAAAGGCAGTAGTAACAAGATGGGTGCCTGGCTAGATGCTTCAGAATTCTATTCAAAAAAATCTTAGTAGCTTAGGAATGTTTGAAAAGCTTGTTGATATCGATATTATGCAATTAAAAAAACAAATAAAAATATTAAATTTAAATAAGACCAGAAGGCAATTAGCAATTCTATTTTCCAACGGATTTAGATCACTTAATACTCAAGTCAAATTAATGGATATTGCAGAAAGAAAAATTAACAATGTGGAAGGAAGAATAGCCGGACAAATTAAAAAAAAAAATTCCAAAACGTTTTGCAAAAAATAAAAATTAAGGATTCGATCTGATCTGGAATCAAAGTGGGATCTGAAAATATTTTTGTTCAAAATGCATTATCATTCTTTAAGTATGGTTATATAACTTCGGTTGACGTTGAGAGATAATTTTCCGTGTACAAATGTTTTTTACGTCTGAACAGACAAAGTTTTACTTTTGATAAAACATTTATTAAAACAAAAATCTTTTATTAAGTGCTTCCCCTTACTTTCTCCATACAGATTTACGTCCATCACTTCTAAATACATATTTGGAAGTGATGGACATAAATCTGTCTGCACTTAGATTCGTAGATTAAGTGCTTCCCCTTCCTTATGGTTTATTTTAATCTCTGTGTATTGTTTTATTTAAATTTAACAAGTGTACAAGTTTTTTTTTGGCTCACTGTATGTTTAAAACTAGAGCTGATAGTGCAAAACTAAAGACGAAAACATCATCAGCAGATGAAAATACATAAGGATCAGCCGTTTCTATTTTAGAAAATTTAAAAAAGTTTTATTTTCTTGTGCTGTGTTACAATGCAAACGTAAAGCTTTAATTTGAAAAAATTAAAAAAAAAATAACTTTATAAAAATGATGAAGGTGTTAAAGAATTCGGAGTAGCCTAATTAATATCTCCTCTTTATTTCTATACCCACCACCACAAGCGAAGAATTATGGTGTTTGTTCTAAGATTGTCATTGCGTTTAAAAGTTTTTTTAATATTCATCTAAAGCTTAGTCTAGACGATATGTTGAATCAGCAAATGTATGCTTATACTCATATGCTTAAAAATAGTAACAAATGTCTCTATCAGCATATGCAATATGCTAGGTATCTAGACGATATGCTGAAAATACAAAAATTTTTCAAATTCATCATATGCTAGCAAATGATATTTCAAAAAATAAGTTAGCATACAATTTTTGTGTCTACACGATATGTTGAATTTCGTATGTTGTTATGTTTGTTGAGTAAAGAGAACATTTGTTTAAAAATTTCAAATTAATTTGAAAATTCTCTCTTTTTATTATTTTAATTTTTTTAATTTAAAATTTGTTTTAAATTATCGCCATTAGTGCAAAAATTAATAGTTTATGTATGCATACTGAATAAGTAAGAAAGCTATATTGGGCTCGGTGAAATCCGCAAATATGTAGTTAAAATATATGAACTGGATTGACCTTGAAATTATTTTTAAAGCCTCACAGTTTTATAATTGGTTACAGTTCTACCGTTATGGGCCGGCCAGCAGTATGTTTTTCATTTTGATACCCACACCACCATAGTGTCTGTTACACTTGAAAATATTGGTCCTATAACCATTTTATAGTATCCCGATCGACTCAATCACTTTCTTGAGTTGATAAAACGATGTCTGTCCGGCCGACTGGCTGGCTGCAAAGTACAGGTCGCCATTATTTGATAATCTTGATATTAAGATTAAACTTTATATTCTAAATCTGTAGTTCCTATACAATTATCCCTCACAGAAATATTACCAATACCATAACATCCTTTAAATTTTAGTATTAATACAAAATTTGGTGACTATAACTTTTTTGTTTTATCGGGTCCATGATTGCCCATGAGTCCCAAATAAGGTACACCCTGAAATATTTAAAAAATCTAGTCATAGAAAACGAGTTCTTTTGTAAATAACAATCAGTTCAGTTTGTCACCAATTTTTGTTAATTTCTTTAATAGAAATAGCAATTTTTCAGGGTGGAGGGGTTCTGGTTTAAATGAAGAAAATTAACTCAGCTGAGCGAAGCCGGTGCTTGATATACCATAAAATTACGAACCATTATGTCCAGTCCAAAACCAACCTAAAAGAACCATTTTATTTAGCAAAGCCGGTATTTTGCATACTATTATTAAATAATACATAGAGTATATAAACTATTACCACATGTGTATAGGCCCAAATTGTGTAAAACGCTAGGCCAAAATTACATTGAAAGCAGAAACAAAGCCAAAATCTTTTGTAATTTTGTTGTTGCTTTCTACATAAATTCATATTGCGTGTTAAAAATGTTTAACTCCACAAGATATGCAGGCTTAAAGTTGCCACTTGCTTATATTTTGTTGTATGTTTTATGAAAAATTTTCTACATTTGAGGTGGCACCCAGTTAAAGTCGGTTCAATTTAAAACATACTTTAGTTTCGACTATAGTAGCAAAATAATTAAAAAAAGGTTTTTATTTTAAAGTTGTTTTTAAATAGAACCGACTTTAGCGTTTGACTATGATTATGGGCCATTGTGTCTAGACGATATGCTATAATTGTGAACAAAAGTTTGCTGACATCGTTAACAAATGCCTGTCATATGTTGGTAAGCATACGTTTGTTGAAAAAATTTGGTGTCTATTGGCACTGAAAGCTAATTTTTCAACATAACTTTGCTGATTCAACATATCGTGTAGACTTAGCTTAAGACCCCATAAGGTATATTCTGGGTGCTTGATTAATTCTTAGCCGATTTTGTCATGCCCGTCTGTTAAAATCATGCTCACTTTCGAACGACTCAAAAGAATAGAACAACACTAAAGTTTATAGTTCTTTTAAGGAGTTAAGGATTGAAATCCAGTAGAATCGGTTTAGTAGGAAAAGAGCTTTGAACCTTAATGCATAACAACTTCCCTACAAATTGACATTTAGGTTTCAGAAACTAAGTAGGCGACGGAATACACCGATTTTCATTAAATTTTTCACAATATCGGTTTATATGTCTAGAAACCATTACAAAATTTAGTGAAAAATCGTTTCATAATTTACAATAGACCCCATACACAGTCCACTATCAGAAAACACTTCAGTATAGCAGTACCGTAAAAAGCTATGCGGTTGCAGTTCATAAGATTACAAATCACACTGCCAAATTTTGTAAAGAAAATCCCCAAATAAAACGTAATTTTGAAATAATTTTTAATACGCCCAAAACGCCACGAATTATAATACTGTAAGGACAATTTTTCTTAATATTGTTTTATAATAAACTGGCAAGTGCACGGCTTAAAAAAAACTAAACTCTGGCAGCATGATTTATTTTCATTTTGTTTTTTCTTAACCTACTTACAACTACAATTAATATTGGAAGAATTCCAACCAATTGTAGTGGGGAATATAAGAAAAGATAAACTCACTGTTTATTATGGTTACAAGTAAGACTCTTGCTTAAGTTAATTCTAAGGCTCAACCATAATATGCATAGCCTTGCTTAACCTACTGTCAAAAATTAACAATTAGTCTCTTAAATGTACTTAAGACAAAAAAAACAAATAAAAAAACATTTGATTCCCCAGGCAGAAAAAGACAATCACCACGACGCTGTGCCGACGTTGCTGGGTATTATCAACATCAATACAACGTACTGATTACAAAATTTACAATGTTGTCACAATATTAAAATGATAACGCCAAATGTACGTCTTCCGACTCTTCTTTTTAGTGTTGTAACAGTACTGTAAATTAAAATTTACAATGTTGCATTCCCGAATTTACAACGTAGTCACAACCGTCTTCCGACTCTTATTTTTAATATTGTTACCAATATAAATGCGTTAAATTAACAAACAAAAGTGTATATATTTTCTAACCTGAAATAGTTTTTGGCCCCTATTACGGTTTACAACTCAACTCAGTTGAGTTGTTATGTGTTCACCGCAATTTAGCAAAGTTGTAAACCATAATACAAAAACTAAGAAATTACAACACAACTGAGTTGAGTTGTAAACCGTAATAGGGGCCTTTGTGCTTTCATTTTAATACGACACTATTTAATTAATAAGACTACATTTTTGTATATACAGCGTTGCAGCGGTATAGAATTATTATAAACATGGTATTAGGAAATAAAGGTTTAATTCTTGTATATACAGTGTTGTAGCGGTATAGTTTTATGGTAAATACGACTTTAAAAATCTGAAGTCGTATATTTGTGTTTAGGGTGTTGTACCGGTGTTGAATCTGATTTAAAAACGGTATTAAAAAACTAAGGTTGTAGTTTTGTATCTACAGTGTTGTGATTGTACCATATTTTTGGTAGAGTCACAATTTTGTATTTACAGGGTTGTGGCGGCGCATAATATTTAGAAGAGTCGTAATTTCTGCCTGGGTCCTTACGAAATTGCGATTAGATTCGCACCTTGCTTAAGCAAATGACAGTTTCATTAAACTTAGAAAAACGTTTGCTTAAGTTGCAAACCATATGCCTCATATAATTGACGTGTATTCGCACATTTGCTTAAGCCAATTTAAGCACATAATGGTTGGGCCTTTATTCGCTTAACAGTTTTACTTGTTCAATATCTTTAGCTTTTCTAAAATCTTTGGATGAAGTTTCCTGACGATCTGGCCTAAGCAACCAGTGAAATGCGCATAGGAATAGCTTATCCCTTCAACAATAAATTTCAGTGTTTTTATCAGTATTAAAAATTGGGAACTAAGCACGACTAACAAAATCTTGTATTGTTATATAATTTGAAGATATAAAGCACAGTCCGGAAATATTCCTTCTCTGGGTGTAGGGTGTCAAAAATGCGGTACAGCCGAATATAGTACTTTTACTTGTTCATTATAAGATTTTGTTTTTGTTTTCTTTTACTTTGAGTTCTTAAATGGCTAACACGATTATTAAATTTAACTAATATTTATTAAGTAAACTTTTTCAAAGAAAATTTATTTTGTAAAACTTTATTAAATGAAAAATGTTTTTATGAACATGCAGTAAGAATTTATTACTCAGCACTTACGATTGTTAAGTTCTAAAAATAAATTTTTATTAAAATAAAGTACCAAACTATAGAGATGAAGATTGCAAATAGATACACTGACACTTTTTGATTGCAACCCAACAAACCAAAACGATTTAGAAAGAACTTGTAGCAAGCTTACTAGCATAAGCCTTAAGCTTAGAAAAGTGTTGTGATTACTATTATAAAAGGATTTTAAACAATTATTTAATAATGAAAACTGATCCCTTGCGATAATATTACTTGTATCTAATTAATGTAAGCTAAGAAGTCTAATATTAGAATAAGCTTACAGAAGAATACTTTTCGAAGCTTTAATAAGATTGATTACATTCTTCACGAGCATTCTGTTTAAATTTATATGGCACATTTACAAAAAGTTTTATTAAATTACTTTTTTTTTACAATTGTGCACGGTTTAAAACAATTTAAAATACTTCACTCTTCGAACCAAACACAAAGACTGAAAACTTTAACTAGTACAAAATTAAGGCACGCGTCAAATAACGGGGCAGCATTCTCAAAAACACTTACAAAACTATAGCGAGAATAAGTCATTTGCAATCATATTTGTTGTCATGTTTTAGGAAATCTCTTATGATAAGCTTGTTCTACAACTTATTTACATTTTTCTCTGTTTTGGTCTGTTGGAATGGACTGGAACATACACACAACACTTAAAGAAACCCGCGGTAGCTTTTCATAAAATCACCGACCGAATCGGGTTTACTTGACATAAGTTATTAAAAATGTTTTGTTTTATTATAAGAAAACTGATTTATTTTAAAAATCATTTCAACAATAACACTTTAATCATATAATTGCAAATATAAATGTAGCAAAAATTAACAAAGTTACTTTACAATTAGGGTTAAGGATAAAGCTTTATAAATTTAAATAAAATGTAAAAGTAATCTTTCAAGGTCTTTAGTTATAAAGATTGAGTAAAAGAACAGAAGGAACAGTAAAACAATTCCGCAAAAATAAAGCAATATAATGTTGATACGAGTAATTAGTTACTCAATAAAATTTGGCACAGTTGATTAAAAAAATTTATTTACTGTTTCAACCACAAAAAAAAAGAAGAACCAGAAACAATAATGTGTACAGCATTGCGAAATAAACACACAATTAAGAAGGAAATACGAACAACAAATACATAAATAGACTTTTCCACACCCTAAATTACACACATAAACACTCACAAAATATTTCTTACAATTAGATTTACAACACAAAGCAAAAACACACTGGGTTAAATTGTGGAAAAAGTAGTTTAACCTTAACTTGAACTCAATACAAACTCAAATTTAGCTACTTGCAATAACTCAAAATGCCATAAAGATAACTTGATTATGTTAACACATACATAAATATAATGGTGATAAATGCTCTGTAGTGGTATAGGAAATAAACCTTCTAAGCTTCAGTTTAGCTTAGCAATGATTGTTTGTGTGGTGTGTGGGTGTTTTTGGACAAGTGATGTCAGGGTACTTTCAAAAATCGATTTATTTTCGTATATCTCCTCCTTCTCTTCTGCAGAAGCAAAACAAAAAGCCAACAAATATTCTTGTTGAGTTAATTTGCTCTTATGGCATTTTATTTACTTGTGCAGCCAATGCTGCTGGTCTGTTCTGGTTTGTCCTGATTTTGTAATCACATCGTTCTAAAAGTTCTCTTAGTCTAATAAAATATTGTGCTGATCAGAGTGAAGTTTGTTTCATATAATCAATAGCAGTCGCGCATCCAGCTTTACTGTTTGGAAGGAACTTTTTAGAAGTTTATTTAAACAAAAAAAAAAGGTAATCTTGCTATTAGCAGCATATTTAAATTAGGGATGTTACTAATACCGATATATCGGCTATACTTCTGATATTGCGATATAATGGTATCGACGATACTTTGCTGTCGATACGACGACACTTTATATATCTTTTTTGGGGTATTTTTTCTATGTTTATTTTTTGCATAGCAACTAAGCAAATTAAAACACATTATAAAGCAGTTCATAAAATCAAAGCAGGGGGCAAATCATGGCAGTCGTGATCGAATACTTTTTCGATTCGAAAGCAATTTTATTTCAGTCAATACTGAACGAATCGGTATTATTTTTTCAGTGTTTGAAAACTCAAATAAATGCTTTACAACACCAAAAAAATAATTTCGATCCGTTCAGTATGGACAGAAAGAATTAGAAATTGAATTGCTTTCGAATCGAAAAAGTATTCGATCACGACTGCCATAATTTGGCCTCTGTATAATGAAATTGTATCATATAATAAATAAATCAACGGTGATATTTACCTGCTGACTAAGCATTGGCTATAAATGAAAGATTTTAGGCTTAAAAAAATAATAAAACCTATTGCTAATTTACAATTCTTGACCCTCGATACAACGCCCAAATATTTCGAAGACAATCGCTTCAGTCATATCGAAAAATTTCTTTTTGAGCTTAACATGTCTCTGCACTCCGAAAGGGTTGACGACACTGTTATTTCTGCAGGTGGAACAAGTTTTGATAAGTCTACAAGAACTGGCCTTTGAAGTGTTTGTAAAAAATTTATAAGAGCTTCCGAGGAGGGTGAGCCTCCTTGCATCCTTTGCTGTGATTCTACTTAAGAAAAACGACATTTTATACCCAAAAAAAAGAAAATAGTACAGAAATTCCTAAGTTTTCAACTTAGTTTTGTCGCATCTGAGAGTCTATTTTCCACCGCAGATCTGGTTCAAACGGACTTCCGAAATCGTCTATCTCCGTTAAACTTAAGAACACTTTTGGCCTGTTCGTCGATAACGAATGAAGACTTCGTTCGCTTAAATTACATTTAAAACAAAAACAAATTATAAAATTTTGTTTTTGTTTTACATTTAAGTTAATCGAATACGCTTGTTTTTGTTTTTTTGTAAAATTTTTTTTTTTATTTTTTGTTGATTTTAGCATGAATTAAAATTTTGTTCTTTGTTTTTAAATCTTATTTAATTCCCCGGTTGGCTAAATGAGTAGCGAGCTAATCTATCTGCGCCGGTGTTGCGGTTTCGATTACCGCCAGAGACTCTAGTTTCTTTCCTGCAGACAAGCGTTGAGCTTCGCGTTACTAGCTCTGGGAATTAAAAAAAAAAAATATTAATAAACTCTTATACCGCAATTTTGTATAATAAAAAAAATTCTCTACTTGAGTTTTATTAATTATAACTTGAATTCAATAGGCGTATCGGTATCGATATCGGCAATATTTTAGTTTGAGTATCGGTATCGTATCGGCAAATAAGTGTATCGTTTCGTCTCTAATTTAAATATGGTATAAAATATAAAAAAATAAGAACCAGCATTAGAGTTCAGATTATACAAATAAAGTAAGTAATAAATAAAAGTCAATAATATTAAATAAAACAATAAACATAAGTCTTTGGAAACGAGTTCCTCTTTACCTAAAGAGCAGGAAAAAAGATAACACTGTGCTAGTTGAAAAAAAAACTGTTAAGCGGAGCCCCTGGCGGGTTAACATAATTCGAGTACGCTGAATCAAGTGGTGCGTTTTTTAGGTTAGCTTTTGTTTTCGAGTTATACCGTTATTTCGAAAATGGAGGAGGTTGAACAACATATTTTCGAGTAGTTCATAAACGATTTGCAAAAAAATGTTTTTACTAAAAATATATTTTATTTTAAGCAAATCGTTAATTTTCGAAATAAAGAAAACATAATTTAATCATTTAGGGGGGACTTGCTCCTTTTCCCACACCCTGGATACGCGCCTGTTAAGCTGCAGCTTTGCATGCCAGTTTGTTCTTTCTATTATAAACAAGTTTTGTTTATACATACACTGACAAGTTGATGTATACTTACTTCAGTTATTAAAAGATTTTGTCATAACTTTCTAGCAATTAATTTTCAAATAACTTTAGTTTACGAAATTTTAATTAGTTTCTTAGAAAATTTCACAATAATTGACATGAACTAAAGTTTATACACTTGCTTGTACTTTCAATAAATCAAATCAAAAGGAATCAAATTAATGTGCTGTTTACATAACACAAGTGACTAAACGTGTAGTAAAATTTATATGGAAAACACTCAAAAACCTGAGTGCTTTTCATATAAATTTTACTACAAGTTCAGTCACTTGTGTTGTGAACACAGCACATAAAACTTATTAAAATAAAGTGTTGAAAGTAACTTTTTATGTTTTTTTTTGTATTTACGGAAAAATGACTTTAATTTAATTTTGAAAAAGATTATGAATATGATTGAAAAAAATACAATTTAAAGGTTTTCGTTAAGAAAATAAGCCGCCAACAAAATGCTTCCGAAGGCATTTTTACACTATTCTACAAGTCTTAAGTTCATTGCATTAACCAAATCCAATGATTTTTGGTAAGACTGTAAGTCAAATAGAAAATCTCACTTCAAATGAAAAGAAAATTCTTTGCAGTATGTTAACAGCTTTTCAATAAAAAGAAAAACCTTTATATTTTTGTCTAAGAAGCGCTTTAATTTGTCCCTTGATTTTAACAGAAATACAAAAATAAATTAAAGTGAGAAGCTAAAAACATAAAGTGTGATATTTCTTTAATATATTCAATTTTTTATTCGGATGCTGGCAGCAAATTATTAAACAACTGTTTTTGTTATTTTTATCAATATTAAAAATAAATATAAAATTTCAAGTGCTTTCTTTTTAATTTTTAATAAATCACTCGTAATTGTAATTAAATACGGTACTCAGATGAAAAAAGTACTCATTCGTATCAACTTTCCCACCCTTGATGAAAATAACAAAAGCAGCTGTTGTATAATTTACCGCCAGCATAAAAAAAATAATTTAATATTAAAGAAATATTTAATATTAAGTGTTTTGCTTCTTATTTTTATTTTTTTTTTTTATACTTTTGGGAAGCTCTTTGGCAATAGGGACTGTATAGAGGGTGTTTGATGATGGTGAATTCACAGACAAAATTATCGCCTCTCAGGGTGTTAGACAATGATAAATGTATATTTTAAATAAAATAAATCAGGAAAAATTCGCATTCGGATAAACGTACAAACAGTAGACAACATACGATATGCTGACGATTACCTATTGATAGCAAACACAATCACTGGATTACAGATGCAGAAACTGCCGAACTCTCAGACTTAACCACTATAACTTGAGGAAGACCAAATACAATGATAATTCTTCCGAAAGCTGAAATCAAATGGCTTCATTGGGAAGTTAAAGCACGTTAATGGAAAGAGTAAAACTCAAATGAGAAGGAAATTTGACTCGTTAAGGGAAATATGACGCCGCACAGAAGGATTTCGGAGGCAAAAAAGCAATCTTGTGACTCTGAATCAGAGAACTGCAAAATCATTATTTGTGTTGATTTATTCATACGCTCAACTTTACATTCACTCTTTGCCTGCAAAATAAAGTTCAACGTTTGCAATTTTTACATCGTTTCGTACACATTTGGTTTCTGCATGTTTTCGTTTTTTATTGAAAGTGCTTTGTTTGCATATTTGCACGCAATATAACACAATTGTGTAAACTCAAAAGGAACACATTCTTATACTTTTGCATTCAAGTAGTCATTGTCCACTCGAAGAGACGCTTTATTAACATTAGCAACAATAACAACAATAAACCACTCGATGAGACGCTTTGTTGAAATTAACAACAATAACAAGAATAATTGTACATACAGAACTACTGTACTTTTTAAGATGATAAAAAAAGTCTTCTGTTTCTATGGAAATTGCTTGTACCTACATACGGGCGTTAAGTTTCATTAAAATTTTTTTTTTCTTGTACTACATAGTAACTGCTGAATGTCTTCATGAGTAATAATTGCTTGATTTCTGGCTTTTTTGTTTGTATTTTTTTTTCTTTGCCAAACAATCATTGTCGGACCCAACACACAAACATCTTAATTGACAAACGAAGCTAAACGACGGAATAAATAACAAAGCACGATGTGCATTATTTGGATGACTGCAAACCAGCAGCGAATGTTTGCGGTTCCGCAAGTTTGATTGTATGACCGCAAGCGAGTGTATTTGTTGGTGTTCATTTACTGCGACTTTTTTTGCAATCGCACAAATACGTTCTCTGCTCTGTATTACTTTTCAAAAGTCTCATGATACAGTTCTTATAAAAACAAATTCACTTAGATAAATCCATCACTTGTTTTCGTAAAAAGCAACATTTTGCGATTAAAAAAATCTAGTGAAGTTACCCAAATATTTAATTACGTGAACTGATGAAAATATCAATGGAATGCAGTAGCTTTCAAAGTTATCAATGTCGTTTTTAATTGAAATACTGCACCTTCTTTCTAATTAAAAAAAATTATCTATGTTGTATATGTAGTTTAATAGACTACCTCCACGTTATAATTGGAACCAAAAAAAAAGAATGATGGTTTACTTTTTGAATTCACGATGTGCATTATTTATACATTTTCTGGAAAAAGTCACGACTATTGCATACATCTAGGCTTAAACAGTTTTATGGCCTGTTCGTTGATAACGAATAAAGACTTCGTTCGCTTAACTCACATGTAAATATATGTTATAATTTGTTTTTGTTTTAAATGTAATTCAAGCGAACGAAGTCTTCATTCGTTATCGACGAACATGTTCTTAATGATAACAAAACCATTTGGATTAAGACATAAAACCATTTGAATTGATAAAGATGTTTGAAAAAGAAAGAAAAAAGTATAATAAAAGTGTCAAACAAGAAAAATTTATACTGCGAAATTCCAAAAATGGCATACTAATACATGGAAAGGACACACTTGATGCAGTTCTTCCTATTGCTATCCTACAAAGAAACAGACAAGCACCTTATAACGATTATAGGAAAAGTACATTAATGTTTTTCACAAAGTGCCATAGAACTTAACAAATTCCGATTTTTTTCATGGCTCGCTTGCACCATCCGATCCGTTTATCGTCGGCTTAGAGTGTAAACCTGCTACATCAATATAACAATTTGAAACCTTTCGAAAGATAAAGAGACACCGCTTCAACTAAGAAAAACATTTACTGCAATTGGGAACTCTAAGAATATTAGAAAATAAACCAAATATATTATAATATATTAGCTAAAATGCAAAATGGCGTAACTAGCAAAACCAACTGTCTTGACAAAATTTTACACCTCTGCGATTAAAAAAGAAGCTTTTATTTTTATTATTTATTATTATTTATAAGTAGGAATGCGATTTCCAAGCAAATGCATGTTTTTTGTCGATAGTGTAAGATCGATGTCAACTAATTATCTTTCCGAATTATTAAATTTGGGTTAAAATGGCATCGATTTGTTTTTGCATAATGTTGCATATTTTGGCGAAAATGCATATTTTGCTTTTAAAAGCATATTTTTGCATATTTTAAAAGTTTTGAGTGATATATTTTTTTAAATTTCCATATTATAAAAAAAGTTCTTCAAAAAATTTCCAAATTGTATACAAAAAAAATTTGAGCTCTGCTTAAAATACAAGATTTCGACTAAAGATCCTTCAATTTTTAACCGATGCAGCACCTAACATGGCTAAGGCTGCGAATTGGCCTAAAACAATTAATCCAAAACTGTTATATATTACTTGCTTGGTACATGGGTTACACCGAATTGTAGAAGCCAATTCGATTATATTGATTTACTGGCTTCACACGGGAAAAAATATTTTTAAAGACTCCTTCACGAGGTCCAATTTTAAATGATATGTATCCCTTGGTATCCTTACTACCGCAGCCAGTATGAACAAGAAGGGTTACCTGGCTAGATGGTTAATAATACTATTCAAAAAATTTTGAGCAGTTTAAGAATGTTTTTGAATAACTTGTTGCTCCCGATGTTTATGCAGTTGAAAGAGTTAAAGAAATGTTAAATTTAAATAACATTAAAGGTCAAATAGCATTTGAATTTTTCAATTTCGGATATAGTGGTAAAACAATAACTCGATTAAGGGGACTTAGTTTACTAAATAGTCAACTAAAATAATTTGATATGGCAGAAAGTAAATTAACAATATGGAAGCAAGAAAAGCCCGACAAATAAAAAAAATCCAAAACGTTTTGCAAAAAAATATAGGATTTCAAAAAATAAAACAAAAGTTACGCCTTTTAAAATTTTAGCTTACGATATATAAGTTTGCTTCTTAAGCTAGAAAAAGAAAACATTAGTAATTTTTTGCCTGCTCTGTAAAATCTGCTAGAAGTGAGTTAGCAGGTTTACACTTTAAGGCGACGATATATGTAAGTAAATAGTGTAAGACTTCGACCTCATAAACATTATTTATGGTGTTTTATTTGCTAAACAACAAATATCGCCTTCTTAAAAGGTGCATGTATAAAATGTATTGCCAGCCCTGTAAAAATGCTATTTGATATTTGAAGAGAACAATGAAAAAGTGAAATTCCCTGTTTTAACCCCCTGTCAAAAATTGTTCTTCATCAATATAGCTAATTTATTAACTAATTTTTTTCATTGTTTTCTGACATTTTGTTGTTTTTCCGCTGATTTAGCAATTTTTAACGAATTTTTGATATTCCTTATAGTTTTAGGGACTTTTAATAAATGTTATGGGTTCTTTGAAAAATTAAAAATTTTCGCGAATTTTCGCCATTTTTGCAAATTTTTTAATATTATTTTCGTACATTTTGATTTTTTTTAACTGATTAAGCGACTTCAAATAAATTATTGCGTTTGTTTAAATTTTGTAATTTTTGCGAATTTTAGCCATGTTTACGATATAAGCGATTTTTATCTGTAAGGGTTGTGATTCTTTACAGCTTTAACGATTTTTAAAAAATATAAGCCATTGCTATTGCCGCTGTTAGCAAATTTTTGCAAATGTCCGCTAATTTAGCAATTTTTACTAAACTTTTGTCATTCCTTATAGTTTAAAGGACTTTGTATCAATTTGTTTGGCTCGTTTGAAATAGTAAGAATTTTCGCAATTTTAATTTATTCGGGGCAAAAAGTGCAATGCCTTATGCCATAAGTAAGGGTAAAAGTTTTAGAGTGCAAAATATTTTTAAAAAAACGAACACAAAATTCCTTTTTGTAAATAAAATATAAAATTTTTTGGAAAAAAGAATACAACATTAGATTAATTATTTAGCTAAAAAATGGCTAAAGTTGATGAAACTTGGCATGCATATTAAATTTATTCCAGAATGTGTTTGTTCCTAATTCAAAGACTTTTGCTGCAATAGCAAAAGTTTTATGCAAAACATGTATTTGGATTGTATGGTAGGCGTAACTGACTTTCATGCGTGCCTACTTTTAATTGTGTAGGACCACTTCTTATAGAATTTGCACAAAATTGTATGAAGCCATTTCTATGTGCGCTACATGATGACAAGATGCTTCCTTCAAATATGGGTAATACTAATGTTTGCCTCTGAATCTTCAACAAAGACGGGCCAATACTACAGGCCTTTTACTTTTGGCTATGCCATATAAGTATTGGAAAAAATTAGCCAAGAATGCCACCAAAGTCAGGCAACGAAAAATGTCATAATGACAATGAAAGTGAAACGGAAAATATGAACCAAGCAGAAAAAGAGAGACAACATGGCTAGATAATGTCAAAGATTGGACCAGCTTTGTAAGGAGGCAAACCTCATGCTTAACATTTTTATCAATACTTTATCGTAGTTTTTTTTCATGATACAATTGCCAAAAACAGATTACTTAAAGTTATATTGATATGATCGCTTAAACCCAACCCGGGTATGCAAATAAAGTAAAAGAATAAAGCGGACTACCCCGTGATTTGACGACAAAATAAATTTCTTATTATTGCAAAAATCCATAAATAAAGCTGCGAATTTCTCCCTCATCCGTCTATTCTCCAGATTCAGCCCCAAGTGATCATACTTTTTCCTAATTTCCATAACTGCCTTTTCAATATCATTTAATACATTTGTTATATGCGGTACTATGAATAAATTGTGGAAAACATTTTTCCTTTTAAATGCCATTATTTAAATTAAAAATAAATATTTGCTTTTTTTTAAGAGCAATTAAAATGGAATTTTTTAGTTTGTGAAACAATTTGATAACCATCCAAAATATGTTCAACATTATCTAAAATAATTTAAAATTTTCCACTTAAAATCAATATTTATTTTGTTTAATAAAATGATTTCAGGCGTAGGAGACAACTAGAAGTTGAATAAATAGCTTAAAAACAACACATGACTGTGTTATTAAAAGTATTTTTACATAATAGGTATTTAGCTGTGCACTTGTCAAAATTCCCACTGCAAAATGCATACATGTTGTGTAAAATCAAATTGCTTCTATAAATGTTAGCTTGAACTAGCAGTGTACAAATTTTCAGAAAGAGCGTGTTTTATATTGAACTAAAAACCATTTAACTTTAGCTGTTTTGCAAGTCATTTTTTTGAAGGAGCAAATATACATTAAAATCTATTTAACCCATATTCTTAAAATAACAACAACATTTGTTATTGGCTGAAATACAATTAAAAGTAAAACGAAATATAAATCGGTGCCCATGTTCTGTATTTCTCGCGTCGGGAAACTTTTCGATTGAAATGTGTGAAATAAAACAAAAATGCAACATATTGAAACAAACAGCTGTTTTTCTCACTAAACTATTGTAACGCAGTTTACTTTCCCAGCTGAGGTATGACTCAGTCTATCCAGGGTCAATTCGAAGGTCTGTTTCCTTTGCAATGAAACACGTGTATGTTCGTTTACAATAATTTTAACAAAGCTTTATTTACGAAACCTTAATCTTCGTAAAATACTTAAATCTATGACGGCTTTCTGTTGGTTCTGCGCGGCTGTAAGCGGGAACGAATGCTGAGTCGAGTGGCTAATGTGGTACTGCACTGCGGCAGGACGGTGACGAGCTGGTAAAGAGACTGGTAAGTGGTTCTAGATATTAAGTGTTAATTGACCGAGGGGTTCGGCTGATTAACTACGGTTGCGAATACCAACGAAATTCGGAGGCGCTGGCAGTCGGCTCAATACGACTAACTACGGTTACGAATACCAACGAAATGCGGAAGCGCTGGTGTTAGGGCAAAATACGATGAATACGCGTTCGGATCAAGTCGGCTACCAACGAAATTCGGAGGCGCTGGCGGTCGGCTCAGTGCGATTAACTACGGTTACGAATACCAACGAAATCCGGAATCGCTTGTGTTCGGGAAAAATACGATAAATACAGGTTCGGATCAAGTCGGTTACCAACAAAATTCGGAGGCGCTGGCGGTCGGCTGAATACTACTAACTACGGCTTAATACTGCAAGATACTACGAGTAAACACTGGGGTAAGCATCAGTTTCTACTCTCCTTGTTTCGAGCAAACTTTGGTCTACTTATTAAAAAATAAAATGAACTACATGATTGTTGGGTTATTCATACGATGTAATGTTAGGATTAAATGTAAATGTAGCGTAAGTTTGTAACGTCACGTTACACTATGTTTGCAACTTTTTTTCTCGAGTAATAGCTGTCACGTAAGAAAATTACCCAAAAGTGTTTCTGTAAAATTTTTGTGAGAATGTTCCCGCTTTGAACTGTCAAAAAAACTCACAAATAAAAATGGGGTGAGAAAAAAGAGATGGGTATTTTGTTCTTGGTTAATTTTTGTCATTTTGCATTAAACATTTTTTAAAAATATACGAATGTTTTCAAAGCAAATTTGTAAACAACAATCATTAAAGTCGTGCTTTAAATTTTTTGGTATAGCCGACGGTTGAATTTTCGCCGCCGTCGTTGAAAATTTCCTAATTTTAGTAAATTTTGATCGCCGTCAACGATATGTATGACGGGCGTTCTGAAAGTTTGTAATTTCATATCGGCTTCGAGTGGAATATTATGACATTTATAACATTTCATTGTTTTCCACATGAGTTACAGACACATTTTTTTTCTCACTTTTCGAGAAACAATGGAATATTTTGTTCTTTTCCATGCTAGAAGTTCTTACCAAAGTTACAGAGCATGGGTACAGTTTACAATTTACTATTGTGAATGATGTAAGGTTATGTCAGCTGCAACAAAAACGATAGTGTGATGCAAAAATTATAAACCTGCTGTATTTAGACAATTTTGACAAACCAATAATGCGCTGACGAAATATGTGCAATTATATATTGATTTTTCATCTGACTGACCCACTGCAGATTTCGAGCCGTGTAAGGGTACCTTAAGAAATATGTTCACCTATTTATACCCACGAGGAGAGGGTATTGGCGTTCGTGCCGATGTTTGTTTCACCTTAAAATTCACCGTCCAGCTTGCTGTCCATATAAACCTTACGTTCAACAAAAGGTGTTGCGATTCCGGAGATTATTTAATGAAATTTAGTTGTAATTGTCACAAGGACTAATGCTATTTGAAATACTATAGAATTACACAATGCAACCAAACAACCATATTTCCGGAAAAGAGTCTTTGTACCCATCGTATGAGTATTTAGATTAAATTTGGTTCACACTTATTTTGAATTGTTTAGTGTCTAGATTTAGTCATTTTTCATCTCGTTTAACCATGAAAAAAATCAATTTAGCCATTTTTCAGCTATTTTTCTTTAACTAAACTTTCTACAAGTTTTAAAAATTTATTAACCAAAAAATGCTTACATTTTTCTTAACTGTAAACGTAAAAGACTTTTACAATAAAAAAAAATCAATATTATCGATAATTTGAGGTGTCCGTTAATCAAAGATTTTTCTTATGTTTAGTTTATTGTTGCTAAGAATGTATTAAAATAGTCTCTCATGTACAATTTCAGTGTTTTAAATAAATTTTGTAAGTTTTTTATTAATATTGATGGGTTTTTTGTAATAAAATCTTGTTTAGCCATTTTTTAGATACAATAAATGTTGTGCTAGTAGGTCCAAAATGTACCAAAGGCCTCATATAAACCCCTTTTCTAAAATCAATTAATAAGTTTTTTCTTTCCCATAGTTTCGAAATAGGGTACACGTTACAAAATTGAAATAATTTTTTTCTCTGTTTCTATTCTAGTCGTCTTATATGTATTTCAGCTAACTTTGATTACATTTAAATAACGTACATATGCATTAAATAAACAGTTCAATGTTATTATTCTAATTTAAATTATTTATTATGATTATTATTTTAAATAAATAAGAATGTGTCAATGTCGCTTACAGTATGAAATTGAAGGTCTCCAACATTTATTTGAATTTTGTAAATTTAGCAATATTATTTTCCAATTTATATGAACAAACTACATATTTTAAAATGTGCAGGCATTAAAATTTAAAAAACCATGAAATATACCTAATAATATGGTATAACAGCAAAATATACGTATCAAATAAGTGAATGAAAAACCTTTTAACAGGGCAAATTTTTCGAACATTTTGCTTAAAATAAATATTTCCAAATCTGGCGAATATGCTTTATTTGCATAAAGGGGCATATTTTTCCAAAAGTCTTAAGAGTATGCAAAAACTTATTTCTCCCTAAAAATTCTTTAAAAACTTGTCCTGATAATAACATTTATACAACAATAATTTCTTAATTTTCACAACACTTATTTTGTTTAATATTACAGAATAGTTCTGTAATAACAATTGTAATTGAAAGTAAACGATACATTTGAAATTCCATTCAAATTACAGGTTAAAACCACAAAAATAAAACCATTAAAAATTTCAATAAATCTTATTTTATTATTTTAGTAAAAAATGTTTAACATTAAAGAACTAAATATGAATCCAATTTTCTTTAAAATTAAATTTGTTTGGCTGAACTTTATGGAGAAAATATTAAATCCACAAAAATATCTGTTATTTAAAATTAATACTTTTTTCTATTTTGTTCTATTTGCTTTTCCTATTTCCAACAATGTTCATGTTGACTATTTTCCTAGGAGCTTAAATATGTCAAACTACTCGTATTGAATGTGTTAACTGTCAGTTTGAATTATTTAAACCTTTTTATTTCAGCCATCTTTCTTTTGTATTTTTCCATTCAGCAAACACTTTCTTTCATGTTTGAGATTTAGTTCAAACCTGTTTAATTTATAGATTTGTTCTATTTTTCGTCGTACACAGGTAGATAATGCGATTAGACCATGTTGTTTTCACTGACTACTTCGACTACTTCCTGTTTTGTGTTCCAATAAATTTCATACACAACTTTGTTACACACTCACAAACACATGGCTCTACTACAACCTGTTTAAACTTGGCTGAGTGAGAAGAAATTTTCTGTTGTTGTTTTCTTAAAATGTAAACTCGTTCATGTCTAGATATATTCTTTAATTCTTCTTTTAAAAGTTTTCTATTCTTGTTATAATGCTCCTTGACTTGTTCTTCTCTATTCTTGTTTTAATTATTGCAACAATAGTATAAAATGTAGAGAGAGAAAAAATAAAGAAAATACAAAGTTTAATAAAGACTATAGTGGCGCCATAAACAATGTTGAAAGGTAAAAGGAGAAGATCTCGAGGAGAAAATGTCTTCTAATTGATTGGTACAACCAAGAGGATGTTGAAACGATTGGTTTGTACTTGCCACATGAATAAGATTCACATTATGTTGTGTGTTTGAGGTGGGTGGAAAATATTTTAATACTTCTAATTTCTTTGCATGTGTGTGTAGAAAGTTAATTTTAAGATTTCTTAAAAATATATTTATTTAATAAAGATTTGCTCGGGGACTTTAAATAATTTATGAGTTTTTGTTATATAATTATTTTGTTGAATCACGATACAGTATCAAGATGAGGTGTGTAAAATTTTACACAAAGTTTTTTAATATTTGAAATAATATATGAGAAATGAAATGTTATCCGGTTTTAAAGGTAAATAGTTCTTTAAGAAAAAAATTGAATTTATACATTTTTTATTATTTAGTTAAGTTAATTAATTAAATAAATATTTAATGAAATAATTGGAATTATTGACTTAAAATATTTGATGACAAATTTTAAAAGAAATATCAACTTAATATCCGAAATAAGGCAAACAGTAAGGAATTTTACATTAAGTCATTTACACGTCGTTTAAATAAAAATTACTAGAACTAGAACTGAACTAGAACTAGAAATGAACTTCAACTGAACTGTACTAGAGCTGAACTGAACTTGAATCGAACTAGAACTGAACTAGAACTAGAAATGAACTTCAACTGAACTGTACTAGAGCTGAACTGAACTTGAATCGAACTAGAACTGAACTAGTTCTGAACTTGAACTGAACTAAAACTAAACTAGAACTGAACTAGAACTGAACTAGAACTGAACTAGAACTGAACTAGAACTGAACTAGAACTGAACTAGAACTGAACTAGAACTGAACTAGAACTGAACTAGAACTGAACTAGAACTGAACTAGAACTGAACTAGAACTGAACTAGAACTGAACTAGAACTGAACTAGAACTGAACTAGAACTGAACTAGAACTGAACTAGAACTGAACTAGAACTGAACTAGAACTGAACTAGAACTGAACTAGAACTGAACTAGAACTGAACTAGAACTGAACTAGAACTGAACTAGAACTGAACTAGAACTGAACTAGAACTGAACTAGAACTGAACTAGAACTGAACTAGAACTGAACTAGAACTGAACTAGAACTGAACTAGAACTGAACTAGAACTGAACTAGAACTGAACTAGAACTGAACTAGAACTGAACTAAAACTGAACCAGAACTGAACTAGAACTGAACTAGAACTGAACTAGAATTGAATTGGAACTGAACTAGAACTGAACTAGAACTGAACTAGAACTGAACTAGAACTGAACTAGAACTGAACTAGAACTGAACTAGAACTGAACTAGAACTGAACTAGAACTGAACTAGAACAGAACTAGAACTGAACTAGAACTAAACTAGAACTGAACTAGAACTGAGCTAGAACTGAAGTAGAACTGAACTAGAACTGAGCTAGAACTGAACTAGAACTGAACTAGAACTGAACTAGAACTGAACTAGAACTGAACTAGAACTGAACTAGAACTGAACTAGAATTGAACTACAACTGAACAAGAACTGAACTAGAACTGAACTAGAACTGAACTAGAACTGAACTAGAACTGAGCTAGAACTGAAGTAGAACTGAACTAGAACTGAGCTAGAACTGAACTAGAACTGAACTAGAACTAGAACTGAACTAGAACTGAACTAGAACTGAATTAGAACTGAAGTAGAACTGAACTAGAACTGAACTAGAACTGAACTAGAACTGAACTAGAACTGAACTAAAACTGAACCAGAACTAAACTAGAACTGAACTAGAACTGAACTAGAACTAAACTAGAACTGAACAAGAACTGAACTAGAACTGAACTAGAACTGAACTAGAACTGAACTAGAACTGAACTAGAACTGAACTAGAACTGAACTAGAACTGAACTAGAACTGAACTAGAACTGAACTAGAACTGAACTAGAACTGAACTAGAACTGAACTAGAACTGAACTAGAACTGAACTAGAACTGAACTAGAACTGAGCTAGAGCTGAACTAGAACTGAACTAGAACTGAACTAGAACTGAACTAGAACTGAACTAGAACTAGAACTGAACTGAACTAGAACTGAACTAGAATTTAATTGGAACTGAACTAGAACTGAACTAGAACTGAACTAGAACTGAACTAGAACTGAACTGAACTAGAACTGAACTATAACTGAACTAGAACTGAACTAGAGCTGAAGTAGAACTGAACTAGAACTGAACTAGAACTGAACTAGAACTGAACTAGAACTGAACTAGAACTGAACTAGAACTGTACTAGAACTGAACTAGAACTGAACTACAACTGAACTAGTACTGAACTGTACTAGAGCTAAACTGAACTTCAACTGAACTACAACTGAACTAGAACTGTACTAGAACTCAACTAGAACTGAACTACAACTGATCTAGAAATGAACTAGAACTTAATATCACTTGAACTAGTAATTAACTCAAACTGAAGTAGAACTAAGAAATTTGAATTTAATTTAACACACGAAATGCAATACACCTTATTTGGTTTAAGTAAATGTCATGTACATAAAATTCTTTCAAAGCTCTTTAAAAATAGAACATCTTAACTTGTCTCTCATCGAAACATATTTTACTTCATATATTTTATATTAATTGAATTAAGAAATTGTGTATAAATTTTTTTACTTAGACTCGCAAAGCTTTTAATCTTGCCTGCAGGTATTTAATTCAAGAAAGGTGATTAAAACAAGGCAAGTATACGGTAAAAGATAAGCAGAGAGTACGAGGTACATAAGCTAAGAAGAAACTGATTAAAATTGAATGAAACAGCCATACACTCTTATACACACATAATAGCATCAATTCAAACAACAGAATACTAAAAAAATTTTTTACAACAAATGTTTGATGAACATCTCAAGGAAGGCTAAAGTTTGTAATGGCAACACCTGTTTGTTGAATAAAATTCAACAAAATCAATATAAAATTTTTTTAAATATGTACTTAAACATATTAAATATTTATAGTACATATTTATTTTTCTATTATTTTTTTCTGTTTTTGTGTGTAACATTAAGCACGGCGCATTATGAAATAAAAACAGGACATGATCGTCAACTGTGTAGGAGAGAGAAGAGACAAGTTGCTGCAAACTTGAATTGTTTTTTCCAAAACAGTTATTTTTGTTGTTATTATTCCCCTTTCAGGTTTTTGAAACCTTGTTACGGACACGTAGACAATGTCAACATAAATAAATAATTGTATAGTTTCTCTTTTTATTTTTTTCTGAGGTTTTTTTTATATTATTAATGAATTGTATGGCATGTGTGTGTGTATTGTTGACCCTCAACTTGTCACTAGATGTCTAGGTTTGTAGCGTGTATTTTTATGGAACAATAGAGACTGTTCTTAAGGACTTTGCATATTTGTTTATATTCAAAATAGTTTGCTTAGCCAGCATTGAACGTGATTTAGCAACGTTGCACAGTGGGAGATTTCCAGTAAAAAATGGATATACATTTTCAGATAGGGTAGACCCAACTCAATATAATATTTTATTTCGTTAAAGGTTTTTTCTTAGCTTTAAATTTCAGACAGACACTTTAAGGCCTGCAAGTATAAAAACTTTGTTTTTGTGACACGTTTTTTTTCAACCAATTTTAAAGGTCCATAATATGAGGTAGATAAAGTGTACTTTATTTTTACGTAGAAACAGTACTCTTCCAAAAATTTGTAAATTAGGGCAAAACTTAAAAAGCTAACATATGTACATTAGGGATATAACTTTTTAACAATTTTTTAAAATATCAAAATTGGCATAGCACAGTCCGATAGAGCATAAACAACTTTAAGGGAACGCATATTTATTTTTTCGCTAAGGTCAAAAAAGTTCACGCACCAACCGCGATGAAGATTTGAAAATTTTTAATTTTCATTTTGGTTAAGAAAAATTAATAATATGTTTATTTAAAACAAAAAATAGCTCAAGTATGAAATTTCACTAATATTTAGAGATGGTTAGAGATTTTTGCGCAAACTAAAACGTATCTTTAACCTTTTTTAACAAAAAAAAAGAATAAAACACCCCGTATAAAATTATGAATATTCAATATTGCATTGGTTTAGAAAAACCAATTGGTGCGTGAACTTTTTTGAGAAAAATTACAAAAGATTATGATTTTCGTAGTTACTAGGACATGATTGACCTCATGGTACTATGCCAAAAAATTGGTTATACCCCTAATGTATATATGTTTGTATTGCTCAAAGAGGTGGCAATTGTTATGCTTTTGCTAACAAGTTTTTAAATCTGGTTCCGAAAGCTGATTATTTATTTGGATAAAAATCTGTTACCAATCAAGTGAACAAAATGCAAACTATTTCGTTACCCATTATTAGAAGGTACAACAAACTTTGATAATTATTTATATTCTTTGCATGGTCATAAATTAAAAACTTTGTCCAAAAAGAAGAAAGCTTAATTATGCATTCCATTATAAATCACGTGTTTTCCGAAATTCAAGACAAAAATCGACTTAAAGACTTTCCATTAACATTGATTGTTTTTCATAAAATATGCACAGTAATAAAAATTACAAGTTGTCCTTTTTGATTACTAAATAAAAAATTTAACTTTTAATTCAATCGAACATGCATTTTGATGTCATGCCAATGGGTCTGCCATCTGCGTTCAGTAACGAAAGTTCATTGTGTGAGATTCTACATACGAGACAGACGGACAGACAAAGAGACACATGCAAATATATTACAAGATTTTGCACGTTATAATTCAAAGCTGTATTAAATGCAATTACTGCCCTATAAAAGCATTTAGGTGTGCAAGTTTTTGTCTGAAAATACATACATGCATACATATTTATCTGTCTTTTGTTATTAGAATATTTTTCTTCAATTTTTTTTAGATATTTATGTTTGCATGCCACACACGCCTAATGACAATTTTTTTCCCAAAGTACTTTCTGAAAAAATTGTATCTTCATTATTTTCTTTTTGATGAATACACCATTTTGTGGTATAAAAGATATGAAACAGAAAGAAAAATGAACTGGATTGTTGAAGAAAGGCAAAAGTTCTAGACACTTGTTGACCTTTGTCAAAACTATTTTCATACTTTTTACTCTTTTATTTATGTTTTATTTTATATCCTTTTTTCCTTTTAGTTGTTGCTTTGATTTAGTTTAAAATTTATAAGAAAAAAAATTTTCTTTGGGGGGTGCTTTAATACCATGGTTTTAAAGCACTCCCCCTTTTCTTTTATCTCTCAAGTACGTTGTGGTTGTTTTTATACCCACACTACAAGGGGGGTGCTTTAAAACCATTGAGATAAGGCCATGATGGCTTTATTGCTCAATTGAATGGGAGATAAAGCCATAATTCATTGAGAGGTTAGGTCATATTTAAAATTTTGCGAAATGAGAGAGCCATATTTTTTTTTCGCAAATGAGAGATAAAGCCATATTTTTTCAGAATATTGTTATGCATGGTGTAAACATTCTGTAAAAGGGAAAATCCTTAGTTATCATTTAAAAAATTTTTTTTTATTCTTGTGACGCACGCAGGAAAACTTTAATCAGCGAAGCCACCTAACGCGTCTTTCTGGAGGAAAAAACCCCTAAGCACGGCTGCAGGCCGCCACGCAGAAAAACTTTAGTATGCGAAGCCAGATTTCAATACTTAGCTTTAGTATCTCCGGAACTGAAATGAGACATAAAGCCATTTTGTAAAATTACTAATGTGAGCTAAGGCCATGATGGCTTTATCTCCCATTCAAATCATGGCCTTTTATGATAACTAGTATGTGATGGAAAAATGTTGTGCTGTTCTCATATAAACCTCCTTCCTAAAATTACAAATCTCAAATAGATGGTATCTATATAATATTCGGCACAATGAACTTTAACATGAATCTTAATTGTCCATGGCTCTCAAAAAGGGTACAATTTTAAAAATGTTAGCTAAATTTTGTTGAGTAAGGTATCATATGTTCTGGCTTAACCGACTATACTTTCTTACTTCGTTATTTCTCTTGTTGTTGTGTTATTTAAAAATAAAAAATTGTTGTTTAAGTGTTAAAAAAGATCGTAAATTAGAATCTTATTTCCAACATGTTTTTAGAAAAGTTTATTAAAGTTATTTATATCCAAAATAATTTAACAGATAAAGTTTGACATGTAAAATATTTTTCTTTTCAAATTTCTCTTTGGACTAGTTTGACAAGTTTTAGCTGCCAATAAAAAGTGCATTTGAAAGCAAAAAACATCTGATGACTTCTAAATTGCTTTTAAAAAAGTGTCCAAACGTTTTTTAATAGAAATACAAACTATGTATTTAATCTTTTTTTTTATTTTTAAATTAGTTTTAAATGTAAGAGAAATTTAAATTTAGGTCATAAAAATGCCAACAAATTAGTGCTGTCGTGTGCTCAAAAGTAAAAGCGCCAGATAATAAAAAAGTCTTTAATATTAATTTAAATAAATTTCTTTGAGATTCAATTTAAATAAAAATTTGGTTAAATCACATCTCTTTTTTGGGAGGTTTAAAATGTATAAAAACAAATTTTTTCATAGTGAATAACAGTTCGTCGGCTTAATATGCAAACCTTCCAACTCCCTTTCAACAAATTTTAGATACAAAAAACATTTTATTTTTTTAATTTGCTGCTTGAGAGGAAAACCAAAAAAAAATGTTGATTTGACACACATCAAGACTCAAATTGAAAAAAAAAACTTGTGGGCCCATGAGGCGTATCTTTATTAACCACACGGCATCAATATCTCAATGTACTTAAAAAGTGGATTTAGCAGTTTTGCATATTAAGCCCATGAATTGCAGCTTAAAACAATTAAGAAATTGATGTTAATCCATAAGCCATCTTAAGTAAAATTTACCATAATGTGTTCAAAAATATGCACAATAAACCGTAATTTAATCAAAATTAATAATAATATTGCCAAAATTAACCAAATTATGGTTATTTATAAACAACTAGTGGCGAATAAGGTTTGTCATTTCGTACGAAACTTGTTTAATATTCATCTACACTAAGGGGTCTTAGATGAATACCCCATAGTGTATATCGATATATTCTGGGTTCTTGAGCAACTCTAAGTCGATAACGCTATGCCCATCTGTCTATCCGTCTGTTAGAAAAATGCTTACTTTCGTACAATGCAAAAACAACATATTGTTGTCAAATTGTTTCTAGTTATCCTTAGGAGTACACGATTATAATCCAGAAGAAACGGTTCAGTAAGAAACGAGCTATGTATGAACCTAATTGTGGAACAATCGCCCTAATCATGGATATTTTTGTTAGAAAAACTAACTTGAATTAGTTACGTAATGCACCGCTTCTAAAAAAATCTGGCACAAGTTAATTTTGTATGACTTAAAATCGTACTAAAATGTTGCGAAGATGGGTGCATAATTTACTATAAGCCTCATATGAAACCCCTCTAAGAATTCACTTAAGTACGCCTAAAACTAAAAAAACATTTTTATGAAATTTTAAAAATCAATCTAAAAATTTTCGTGAAAATTGGTCCATAATTTACCATAGATTCCATGAAAGTTAAATTTCGGAAAACACATTATAACGCCTAACTAGAAATGACACTACTAAATGTCGAGTGGTCCGATTAATAACACTGTGCTTGTTGCAAAAACTGTCCAGCGGGGCACTGGTTGGTTAACCTAAGTTTTTTTAAGTTGGAATTTGCTTTAATTAGAAAAGATCAACAATTTTGATTAACTTTAAAAATAGAATCTAGGAGTTTCTTCTCATGGCGAGTAACATTTATTATATCAATTTTGATATTTATTCAAATGTGTATTCTAAGTCTGATAGTGCAAGAGAATAATAAAACTATTAAAGTGTGTTAGCTTTACGAATTGTAAATTTAGAACTCTGTAATTTCTTGATTCATCAATCTTCAGTAGCAGTCCATGGTTATTTTAGCAATTTTATTATCTTTTATTAAAAAAAAGAAATGCATAATCCGTTTAATAATTTTGTCTTTTTCAAAAACACAAATAACGGTTATTTTGGAATATCTTCTTTTGAGCATTTTAACTTCATATTCGGATTCAGCGGATTCAAATACATATGGCCAAAAAAAACAAAAAAACATGTGTCTAATTAGTAACTTAATTTAATCTTAAGTTTTAAAAGTTAACATAAAACTTGTAAAAATATCATTTATTTAGTATTATTGTTGTTTTTTATAAAACTATTTGTTATAGTTAAATTGTGTTGGGTGCCCCGGTAGGTAGTGATGAGCTAGTCTATAAGTCCGAGGGTTGCGGGTTCGATTAACGCCATATACCTAATATTGACATCCGCTATTGTTAAATCCCACGATATTTGAAGTTTCATTGGAGGTAAACATTTTATAGTTTAATAAAAACAAAATTTAAAAACAAATTATTAATCTTGACAATGTTGATGCTAACAAATAAGGCCCGTTTTCACGCTTAACAATAGCTAAATGTAGGAAGTTATAAAACAGATAATGAGTTTTTAATTATCAAAAGGATAAGGTAAAGAGAGGAACGTTCTACCTTTAACTTTTGTCGTAATGCTTAGATTTGGGATTGCCATATTATATTCACATATTTTTTATATATGGCAACTCCAAGTATACGTATATTTTGTAAATAAATAACAAACTCGTATTTTGACAAATAAAATTTACAAAATGTTAAATTCGCGTGTACGCAGTATTTCATTAATATGTATTTGTCATTATTAAAAAATATTTGTGCACACAAAAATTTAAAATGAGAAAAGTAAAAGAAAGTACGTAGTTGCCAGTTCGAATTTTTATTTTGGCAAAAATAATCGGTATTTGCTTTAGTATTGCCATATTTAAAAAAATGTTAAGTTTATTTTATACAGAAGTTGTGAAAACTAAAAATTGTTGAAGGGAACTATTTCGCTCTTTAAAGTTAAGTCGTGAAAACGGGCCTAAGAGTACTATATTCGGCATGCCGAATCTTATATACACTTCGCTGGTGCTTTAAGAACACACAGTTATAAATGCCGTTCTGCAGATATTAACAAATCTTTTTTGTGCCATGCATAATTGTGTGTCTTTTGTCGTTCACCAGATAAACAAAAATCTATAAAGTCTTTGTACGGGAGCTTTCACAATCACTTCTCCAATCCTGCCCCTGTATATTAAGACGTGTTGTGTATTGATAATAAAGCTATGTGTACCAAATTTACACAATTTTTCTCTTACCTCTACTTATTTTAACACACATACGTTCAGACGGACACGCGAGCATTGATTAATAAACTTCGCTCCTTATAAGGAACCAGAATATATAAAGCTTAAAGGGTCTTAGATCAATATTCGGTGAAGGGTATAAAAACCATATTTAAACCAAGTTTTTTTCTGCAGAGCTTTAGTCACGTAAAGTTTAACTTCAAGCTTACAAAGTAAATAACCTTAAAATTGGCTACTTCTTTTATAATTGTGCGCTAAATTGCAAACAATCTCAGCCGTCCTTAACCAAAAGGTTACACTTTTTCAATTCCTAGGAAAACAAATCTGTTTTATAGATTTAAATAAAATCTATAAACATCCGTAAAGTCTGTAACAAAGGTCTAAAATCAGATTGCAATATTCTCAAAGCGTATGTACAAATATTTGTTTTTTTTCGCATTCGTCTGAAACTTACCTATTGTATATGTAGCACCATCTACCGTAAATGTTGCCGCTCTGCACTTATTAAAAAACCGCGTGGCTAAGCCCACCGCAGAATTTCGTAAAGTTGACGAAACTCTGCGTATGGGAGAATCTGGGCATGAGGATGATTTGCTTAAACAAGCGGTTGACGGTGTTGCAGCACTGGCATACAATGTTGTCGCAGGTAAAGACACCTGTTGTTGTGGCAAACCTTTATAAACCGCTGTAGTTGCTGTTGTAGTGGAAGCATTTGCTGAGGAAGCCAGAACCGTGGTGTGAACTTGAGTTGCTGTGCCGGGCACTAAATTGCGCCGTTGGTACGTGGGGGAAATAAGTGAGGATGTATCTGTGTTGGACATGTTTATGTTGCAAGCAAATATACAAATTTTTGATAAATATTTAACCAATTTTTTTTTTTTTTTGTTAAATTTATTTTGCTCTGCTTTATTTTATTTTACGATTTAACTTTTTAATACTTCATTTATTATTTTATTTTATTATTTGCGTAAGTTTTTAAGGTTGTGTGCCATGTATGTTTCTTTTTATCAATAAAATATATATTTATTTATATTTTATGGCAGAAATTCTGTTTACATATTAATTTCATATAGCGCATTTAACCACGGTATTGATTATTAAACAAATTATAATATAAATAAGTGTACAATATGAGGAAATTATACGTCTGCCACTTTTTCACAAAGTTTCGCAATTGTTGGTTTTTAGATCAAAGGAAATCCTCCACAAAAAGAACAAAAAATAAAAGGAAGTGAATAAAGAAAAAAAAAAATTAATTAAATAAATATTATTATCGTTTAATGATAAGGAAATAAACGTTCATTTAAAAACGTACCAGTATATGGCCACGTCATTATCTTTAACTGAAACCGCTAATTATCATTAAATAAAATGACCATCATTTTACCAAACAAATATTTATATGGACTGTGTGTGACACAAAAGAGTTTCTGAATAAACAGAAAATATCACAAGCAGACATTTTGTTACAAAGACCCTCTAGGAAATTTTTATAAAATGCTCAAATTGCTTAAAATCTTATTTAGATTATCAAATAAATTATCAAAGTTATTCCTGGGAATACATATTATTTCATTAACAAGATTTTGTATGTTGTGCGTTATTCCCACTGTTTATTGTTGTTATTTTGTTTAAGCTTTGATATCGTTGCAAACAAGGCTTTTTGAGTGTTTGCAATACTCATTTACTATGCAGATTTATTTGCTGATATCTTTGGCTTTTCTAAAATTTTTGTTGGATGATCTGGCCTTTGCAACCAGCGAAATGTGCATAGAAATTGGTTTTTTTTTCGAACAATAACTTTAAATGTATTTATCAAATAAATTTATTTTCAAATGTGCAAAAATGTTCATCTTTAAAAGCACAATTTTCGCGTATTTAGTTTTATCAATATTCGTAATTTTCTGCTTAAGTGATTCAATGTCACATTGTTGTCAATTTTGTAACGTTTGCTAGAGATAAAACGTACCTAGAATATATATATAAATTTCCACTTGGGTTGTGTTAACATGTTATTTAAATTTTTTGTTAAAAAATTACTACAAATCTAAATAAATTAAAGGGTGTTTTTTCTAGAGTGTCACAATTTTGAGTTGGCATCACTGCTTTATTTGAGCACCCATTTAACAGCTGATAGTTGCTTTTTGTTAAGATTGCTTTGAAATTTCATTATGAATCGACTTACACCAGATCAACTCGTGCAAATTGATGAAGCACAAATTGATATTGATTTTGAATTTCCATTCAGATAGCATTTGGATAATAATTTTTTAAAAAAAGATTGGCTGCTTTTATCGGAGAAAAAAATAAAAACATGACGATTAAAAATGATTTGAAATATAATCAAATCCTATATAATTTGTGAATTAAAAAAAAGATGGGAAAAACCTAACAATGACCATTAAAACTACTATTAAGTTGCTCAACAAGAGATCAAAAAATTTTCTTTAAGGTGATTCATCAGTGGGGTCATATGTGGTTATTTTGCTCAAAAAGCAGATTTCTAAAATATTTGATTATGAAACAAAATACTAGCTGGGCTATACATGTATTCAGTATTTCCTTAGTGCAATTGATCAAAAGATCTTCGTTCTTGTAAAAATGTTTATCACAAATTAACGTTAGAGTCAAAGCTGAAATGACGGCAAGCAATGACTCAAAGATATTTAACAATGTCCAATCATGCCGTATTTTAAATTTTATTTGTATGCTGTCACAAATCAAAATGGTTGCAAAATGTTTACAGTTTTCCAACATTTATCAAAAGTCCCTACATTCTTATGGCCATTTTCTCATTAGGCGATTTTTTTTTTTCCCCAACGAAAAACTGCGCATTAAAGAAATTTGGTTTTATCAATGTCTCATTTGCTTCGATTTTATCGCAAAGCTAACTGGCACTCATCTGCCAATTATTTATTTTCCTTTTATTTGCCGTACAGATAAATTCAATCAGCTGACTCCCATCTTTTACATGTATTTTGAGTGGCGTTGCCAGCTGAAAACTTTGTTTTTTTGTCGGTATATTGAGAAACCCAAAATCGTTAACGGACAGTTTATCGGTCCAATAAATTTATGTTGACATTAAGTAACAGACAGTTTGTCGAAACATTGAGAAAATGGCCATTATAATGTTAAAAATCTGTCCTTTTCCCTTAGATCATTTTTTTTAGAATAAAATCCCTATTCGTATAACATCACTGGATATAGTCGTTGTATGACAGGACTCTCTAACTTTCTCTTTTCCCTGTTTTTCGTAGGGGTATTTGAGAACCATTTTTGTAATTGTAATTAAGTCTTTTTTACAGAAATTTTAAATATAGAAAAAATTATCATATTTCCAATCTTGCAATACTATTTTATCAAAAAATGTTATACCCTTCAACACTAGTGGTAAATAACGCTGCTTTAGTAAAATGTGGTACGCCAAAGTTTCATAAGACTGGAAATTACTCTGCCGAATTTTATAAAGATCGGTCCATAATTTACCGTAGGCCCCATATAATATCCCCTCCTCAGAAAAAATTCATGATACTTTATTTAATAAGGTCAAATAAGTTATATATGAATTTTTTAAATAAATACTTTAAAACGCCTTGAGCCGTACGTAATACTGTGAGGTCAGTTTTATAAAATATCGGTTTATAATTAAGAGATCCTATATAAAGCCCCCTCTTCGAATATTCGAAGAGATCTGCAGGGTTTCAATGGGTTACTTATACAAACAGCAATTTTGATAAAAATACGTCAGCAAGGTCATCATTAAAATTAAGCAATATTTTCATTTACATATTTTTATATTGATGCTTTAAGGATTCAGGGTTACCAGATACTCGGAAAATTGGAAACTATAAATTAGAATACCTAAGAAAATTATTGATGAGTATGAAAAGCAGTGAGAGATTTAAGATTTTGATTTCGTTAGCAAAAGCAATAAAGTTCGAAATGTATGTTGTATATATTATTTCTTTTCTGAATTATTTCCATGTATTCTTTTGTTACTATTTCGCTTCAATATCGTGCGGCCTGGATTAAATGACAGCTTTATACTTATACAAGCTACACCACGCGAGTGAAACACAGTTGGAGTCATACATACATTATCGTCCTTTAATATTGTAATATTATTACAAATATCCGTCCATACACTTCATGCTTCAGGACACGTTGCAAGTTCAATAAATAGAAATCATTTGAAAGACAAAAGCTTAAACTACCATCGCACATACAACAGAACAGACATAAAAACACAACAGATTCAATAAATGTATTTAAGACCAGTGTTGCAAAATTGAAATTTTGAAATGGTACTGAACTTCAACTAAAAGAGTATTTTTCCACCAAATGGTACTTTTTGTTAAAAAAAAACAATAATTTATGAAAATCAAAGGAACAAAAAATATTTTATTAGAATTCTGTGGCATTTTGAGAAAACATCTTAAGTCGAGATAATATAGCAAAAAAGTTTAAAAAAAATCTCGGGGAAAAAAAAGATTTTAATCAAAAAACGAAATAAGCCAAAATTAAAGAAAAATTTCGTTAATAACACAATATTTAAAACGTCAACAAAAATGTTTTTTAAATGAAAATTGGCTTGATTAACAACATTTTTTTCAACTTTTTAAATTTGACTTAAGATGTTTTGTCAAAATGCCACAAAATTCATTTATCTTAGTATTTAATAGCAAACAGTATTTATATTTGAGGTATAATATTGGCTATATTTTTCCAGGATATTTAAAAATATTCAGTTTTTAAATGCTTTATTTCGGAAAGATCCGCTATAACACGGAATTGTGAATTGATATTATTAAAGTTTTGTTTATCGTTTGTAAATAATATTAATAATATCAGTATTATGCTAATGGTTCTTCGGGAAACAATATTTATTGCCACTTTTAAGGTTTTATCTTCAAAACAAAATTTAGTTCTTCATGGGGGTATTCACGTCACAAGTTGCACCCTTGCAAAAAAGCAAAAGTGCAAAAATATAACAACAACCTCAAAGGCAATTACCTGCGCACAACTAAATGTCTGTGTGGTTGTTGTTATATTTTTGCACTTTTGCTTTTTTGCAAGGGTGCAACTTGTGACGTGAAAACCTTTAATGTTTCGCACATTGTCGAATAAAACTATTACGCAGTTTCTTTTACTTTATAAACCATTTCCCTAACATTGCATGTTTCTATAAATATGGTTTTCATTTAAATTTTCCACTTACATATTATCCTATGCATCCATTTTTATAAAGTTTTCTTTCCAGTTGTAAGAACAAATATCCCATTCTGGAAAGCAAAATATGGATCCTACATCCACGCTTTGCATTTCAATATTAACGTCGTTAGTGATTTTTAAAATACAACAACATAAATTTTGCAACAAACACATGATAACCTAAGCCTGCTATCGAAATGATCACATCACAGTTAAAAAAGCTCAAAGGATAAAAAAGTACTGAAAAAAAAGCGGGGGTACTGCGGTATTTTCAATATGAAAAAGTACTGAAAAAAGTACCAAAGTACTGAATTTTTCAACACTGTTTAAGACTACAATGAAACGAGCATAAACAACAAAAATAATTTCAGAGAGAGGGAGGGATATGGAGAGAGGGATAGAAAAACGAAAACAAATTTACGGTTTTTTGTTGTAATTCTCTGCTAGCAACAACCCAACAAACACGAAGTCAAACCTGTGATATGAAATGACTTTATCATTTGACATCAAACTAAATTCTCAAACTTTTTTCAATTGTTTGATTTTAACATTTAAATTCAAATTGATAATGATTTGAAAATAAACATTTGATCTCAAATGTTTTATCAATTTGATGTCAAATTGGTATCAAAGGTGAAATTCAAATCAAAACTAAACTTGGCAAAACTTCAGTGAAAAATAAATGTAAACATTAAAAATGGCGATTAAAGGCAACTTTTTACTTGTTGTTAAATGTGTTTTACAAGTTAACGATTTATTTCTAGTAAAAAATAAAAATTATTTAGGAGTAATGATTAAGAATAAGAAATAAAAAAAGTAAAACGGGAAAGTGACGGAAAGAACATTATTTCTTCTTTTAACTATTATGGGGAATGTTTATTTCACAGTTTATTTAAATAAATAATGGTTTTAATGGTTTTAAATTTTAAAATGTATTTATTTATTTAATAAGTGTGTTGTTGTGTTGTAGTGAAACAGGCCAGAGTCTCTGGCGGAAATCGAACCCGCAACCACCGCACTGATATACTACCACCTAGCCTACCGGGACAATTATGTTCCACATTGTAATAAAATCCACATTTGAAAAGCTTTTGAGAATTACGTTTGAAAATAGTTTCCCCTTTTTGTTGAGAATGCTATGATTTGCAGATCATTAGCAAACGTTTTTCGGTTTGATATCAAATCATTTTCAATTTGAAATCAAACTTCCGTGTTTGCTGGGAATACAAATCATGCTAAAATGCCTTTTAAAGGACTTTGTATAAAACATTAGAATGGAATTCTCTGGCTCTTGTTTAAGACCTTTTATTCGAACACATACGCCGGTTTTCATTCAAAATTGGGGAGTATTTCTGTTGTTATTGCTAAATGATTATTTTTAGAAAAATATATTTTTCTTTTTGCGTTCGCTTGTCTTATTTTTTACTTTGCTGATGAATATTTAACACAAATCCTTAAATCGCGTTTAAATTATTTTCATTTGCCTAACATGAGACCAAAAGCGGAACAAAATTAAGGAAGAACCAAAATACCAACGCAATTTAAAAAGAAAAAATCATTACAATATGATTTTTTAATGCCAACCAGAAAATGGAAAATTCTTAAAAACAAAATTACCTCGCCTTTGTGAAATTTAATAAAAATTCAGCATCAACGTCCATTATCTTCTAACTAATTAAAATATGTTTAACTCTACAGTGCAAAGTTTTTGAAATACAGTCGTAAAAATCCAAGAACTTTTAATAAACACAGCAAGATTCATGTAAGAAAGTATTAAAACATCGATTGAAATGAAACAAGTATTGCGTTGAAGCTTTGTAGGTGAAGGTCAAGATGGCGTTTTGTAAACTTTTCTAAGCTTTGTTCAAAAAACAAGTTTTTATTTGCTATTAAATAGAAGCATATGGTTAGTATAAATTATTGAAATAAAAGTTATTTTTTAACTATAAAATTTTGTCCACAATCAGTTCAACAATTTCGTTTTATCTTCTATCTTATTTCCTCCCAAAGTATTTCACATATTTTCCTTTCATTTTTCAAACAAAAGTGTAACTAAAGTTTTTTTAAAAAGTTGAGTCAACTTCTGCTTCAGTTACAATTTGTATAAAATGGTTTATGACGTTTATACATAATTATTTTATTTAGTTTTGAATGAAAATTATAACAAAATGTTCCAACAAATAATAATAATAATAATATTGTTCTGGACAGAACTTCCAAATGGTTTCTTTATTTAAAATGTGTGTGGTCGGGAAAAAATTGTTGCTTTATTATGAACACAAGTGAAAATGTTACTAACTATTGTGAACGAAGCTTAAAGCTTTTTTATTATTCTTAAAAAAATGATAAAGCCAGGAATTTAAAAAATAATAAAGAAAAGTAAAAAACAACAACGCAAAATTAATTAAAGGTGTTAAAATAAAAAAAGAAGGCTGAACAAAAATCGAAATAATTAAAACAAATTACCATGACTTATTACAAATCGAATTCCCAAAATATTCTATAACCATTTTTCTTAGTTTTGCCAAATAATCGCTTAAATCACACATATTAAGTTTGATCTATTTTTTTTACTTCTCAAAACAATAAAAGAAAACTTTTAACTCTAAGATGGCGGTATTGCTTATGCTTTTATAACTTCTCCAGTGTTGCAAAATTGAAATTTTAAAATGGTACTGAATTTCAACTAAAAGAGTATTTTTCACTCTAAATGGTACTTTTTGTTAAAAAAAAAAACGATAATTTGTGAAAATAAAAGGAACAAAAAATATTTAGAATTCATTTATCTAAGTATTTAAAAAAAAACAGTATTTATATTTGAGGTACGCATGTAAATAATATTTCTGTTATTCAAAAAATTCAAAAATTGCTGAATTGAAAATAAAATAATCAAAAATTTAATAATAGTTCTAATTAATAAAAACAACCCTAAAATTATAATCGATAAAGCCTAAGCGCCATTTTACCAGTATTTATAGACAAATTTTCAAGATTTTACCATGTTTGAAAACGATGGGTCATCGGCTCACAAAAACAAAGTTATGTTATGCCGTATATTATCTAGATAGCAACATTTATATAAGATTTTTTGTCTTAAGCCTGGTACTCTGTTCAACATTTCACGTGAAATGCTGTCAAAATGCATATGAAAAAAACTTGTGCGGAATAATCATGAAATAATGTTGATGGAGTTGTACTCTGTTTATTTTGTGAAAAAGTACCGAAATGTTTCTGGCAACATTTTTTTTACAACTGCGAAATAATGTAAGCTGCCTTTATTTCACGTGGAATTTTAAGCAAAAGCAAAAAAGAATGAACTTAATATTTAAAAAAGAAATAAAAAATTAAAATAACACAATCGGTAACAATTTTTTAGCCGTATTTACTTTTTTTTATTAAATTTTTTATTAAAAAAAAATAATTTTAGTAAAATACATGTGGCGTTTGTTTACATACACGAAACAATGTAGCATACTTTGAAGGAATAAAAACGTCAAATTATACAAACTCGCACGATTGGTAACATTGATAAATGCCAAAATTTTCGTGTGGAATAATCAATGTTGCTCAACATTTTTCACAAATTTGAACAGAGTACTAGGCTTTAAAGGGATATGAGGGACGATCGCTAAATTGTTTATTAATTTAAAAGGCTGTTTATAGATGGGCGCTTTGGGCAAATGTGAACTGATTCGAAAGGAATTTAATTTGCACATCACACTTGGAAAGAAGTTGTAATGGGGAATATGTGAAATTATATACCGATTCTCACCAGTTACATAGACTTCGTCCCCAGTACAAATAAAATGTATTTACCATATTTGTTCAAATTATCTACAAGATTTCAATTTGTACTTTGCGCACAAGGTTAACATGAACAGGCAACCAGCCAGACGGACGGATAGAATAGTTAGATCACTTTAAAAGTGATTCTGAGTCGATTAGTATACTAAAAGATTGGCTAAGATTTTTATGCATTACACACATCGCCATAAACGTTAATAATTATTTTTTTTCTTAATTTTTGTTTATAAATAGAATTTTAAAGTTTCGAGTAAAAATTAAATATCGAAAGTAAAGAAACACTTTGGGTATACGTTCTTTTTAATTTGCTGCGAAACAGGCATAGAAAAAATTTAATATTTACCAAAATATGCCTCAAAAAGGCAAAATATGTGCTATAAACTTAAATAATGCTGCAAAATTCCCTTTTAACCAAATAATGCAAAAAAAAAAAAAAATGCTGCAAACGGTACTCTAAAACGATAAATATATTGTTTCTGTCTTTATTGGTCGCACGAGGAAAAACATGCAATTGCATACTTATGGTTTCCCTGTTCATAAGTGTCAAGCTCCCCATACATTTACAATATTATTGTATATGATATTCGCCATATTATTTCTATATGGCCCCATATTATTCAATAAGTGGCACAATAGTTTCAATTAAAATATGACGCAACTCTTATTAAAAAAACACAACCTTTAAAGCAAAACAACATAGTACATTGTTGCCAACACATTTCACAGTATATTTCATTTCTTTTCTGATTTCGATTCTTGCCAATATATTGTGTCACCTTCGAATATCACATACACATTGGCGATAAAATTGAACAGTTAAAAGTGTATGAGCCGCTTAAGGTACGTTTTTCAGTATTTTCTAAAAAAAATATTTGAAATAGTTCATATATTTATGAATAAGAAAATATTTTAAAAACTTAATTTTTGTCAACATAAATTTATACTGGTACTTATATTTATATTTTAACTTTTGCAATGTTACATTATTCAGACTTTTACATATATTACATAATTAGAACTTAGTTCTTAAAAAAATTTTAACATTAATGTTTAAAAATAAAGATTTTAATTCAGTGTTATATGTTAAATCAAATTTACTTTAAGAGATCATAAGAAATATTATAACTACAACAGCAACTACCAGTTGGTTTTAACAGCAGCCGTATTCTGTAATTCGCTAAAGCTTAATCTCTATCTCTATCGCAATTTTTGGTTACAAATGCAATACTGTAACGTGCATTGCTAAATTTGGCAATGCCATGCAAGTTTAATTCGCCACAATTTTACCTTTTAGTGTCATCGCTAAAATATTTTAATTTTGTATTCTCTAATGCATTTTAGCGATCGAGATTTAGCTTTAGCTAAGCGAATTGCAGAATACGGCTGCAGATCTTTAGTTTTTATCAAACTTGAAACAGTTTCAACATGTAAACGATTTCTTCCTCTGCTTTTTACATCATTTTGCATTTGAAATGTGCGTTCAATTGATGCTCAGAAATGTGGTATCGATAGAATACCAAAAGCAATATATGAAATGTCAACAAACATTAGTTTCGTTCTTAATATTGGCTATATTTTTCCAAGAAATTTAAATATATTCAGCTCTAATTAGTATTGTGGTTATTTTGTTGAACTATTTATGGTTCTTAATCCAAATTCTCAATATTTTCAATTAGGCTTAAGTTCATGAAATTTAATTTTTCATTAAATTATATTTATGAAGAAAGGAATTTTACAACATGAAAATTAATTAAAATTGTTATTGACAATCTTTCATTCTTGACGTGGCTGGTGCTCGAACCCCGGCCGGCAGGTTACCATGACATGTTTCGATTGCAACCACTCAATCTCCTATATTCAGCTCTGAAATGCTTTATTTCTGAAAGATCCGCTAGAACACGGAATTGAGAATTGTATTATTATAGTTTTCTTTATCGTTTGTAAATAACATTAATAAAATCAGTATTATGCTAATGGGTGTTCCCAAAACAATATTTTTGGATCGAAGCTGATTATCACTTTAAAGGTTCTATGTTCAAAACAAAATTTAGTTCTTAATGCTTCGCACACTATCGAATAAAACGATTTTGCAGTTTCTTAACAATGCATGTGTCTAAAAATATGGTTTTCATTTAAATTGTCAACTAATATATTATCCTATGCATCCCTTTTTATAAATTTTCTTGCCAGTTGAAAGAACAAATATCCCATTCTGGAAAGCAAAATATGAACTCTGGCGTCCACGCTTTGCATTTCAATATTAACGTCGTTAATTATTTTTAAAATGCAACATGAATTTTGCAACAAGCACATGACAACCTAAGCCTGCTATCGAAATGATCACATCACGGTTAAAAAGCTCAAAGGATAAAAAAGCACTGAAAACAATGCGGGGGTACTGCGGTATTTTTAATATGAAAAAGTATTGAAAAAAGAACCAAGGTACTGAATTTTTTAACACTGCCTTCCACTATTAGTGGTGAATGAGAGTAAAATCCTAGAAAAGGAAAAACTGTGAAATGTCATCAAAGTCTATTATTGATAAGAATTTTTATGACGTGCGGAAATACCAATTTTTATTTTTTATAAATACACTGAAATTGTTGATATAAGGCTAGTTCCTGTGCTCATTCCACTGTTTGCTTAGGCCTGATCATCACAATTCCTTTTTCCAAAGATTTAAGAAAAGCCACAAATTTTATACATAAAAAACTTTAAAGCGAATAAGAATTATAAACAGTCAAAGTCTTAATTCTAACAATATCAAAGCTTAAACAAAACACCAACAATAAACAGTGAGTTTATCTCTTCTTACATTCCCCTACAATTGGTTGGCTTTTTTCGACTCGAATTGTAACTGTAAGTGGGTGAAAAAAAACCAATATTCCAGTGCAGTTTTTTGCACTGGCACATGCAAATTTATTATCAAATTTATTTTTAGGAAAACAAAATTTATTTTAAGATTTTCTTATGACGTGCTAAATTCCCAATTTTTATATTTAGAAAATACACTGAAGTAACTAATTTTTCTTTTGTTAAAAGTAGCTTTTTTAAACATCCAATACCCATGTGTTATCCCCCGCGTCGAGAAACTTTTCAATTGAGATGTCTGAAAAAACCCGAAAATGCCATAAATTTAAACTCACAGGTGTTTTTCTCACTAAACTGTGGCTGCAACGTTTCTGACGAGCAACAACCCCCTTAGCAACAAACTTCGTCTGTCTAGCAAGAAATGTCCATAGTGTAAATTGGGACTTTCAGAAGAAGTGTGCCTGTGACATTTTTGTGAGGAAAGTTCCCACTTTTGAGTGCCAAATATGCTCTTCTATAAAATGGCGATGAGATTTAACAACTTTGATATTATTACAAGTAGAACTTTTGCTTATAATTCTTATACGCTTAACAGTTTTATTTGGTTTGATATCTTTAGTTTTTCTAAAATCTTTATGGATGAAGTTTCCTGACGATCTGGTCTTAGCAACCAGTGAAATGCGCATAGGAATAGCTTATCCCTTTAACAAAAAATTTCAGTGTTTTTATCAAGAATAAAAATTGGGAATTAAGCACGAATAACAAAATCTTTGAAATAGAAAAAAATAATTAAAAATTTCTTTTTATTCCTTTAATTTTATTTTTTTATTGTTTAATTATGTTGCTTTAATGATTTTAAAAAATAGTTTAAAATTTTTTAATTTAAATAAATGTTGGTCGCCGTTAACGATATTTGTGATAAGCGTTCTCAACGTTTGCAATTTAACATCGGCTTCGAGTTGCAGCTTATGATATTTCTAACGTAACGATGCTATCTCTTTTAATAGTTTTCGGCATAAGTTACAGACACATTTAAGTTCGCTCTTCAATAAACGATAGAATGGGTACTGAAAAAGAAATAATTTTTACTCACAACCACTGTTGCCAATTTAGAGATTTCCCCGCTAAATCTAGCGTTTTTGAAATGTCAATCGCGGGAAAAATACGTTTTAGCGGTAAGCGTGAAATCTATCGATTTTCAAACAACTTTTAGCGGCTCATTTTCGCTATAAAAACCTTTCTCAAATTTAAAATTAATAGATCTTTTTGTTTTTCTGGCTAAAAACTACTTGTTTATGTTCACGGTTTTAATTACTTTTATAGTTTTAGTGAACTGAATATTGTATGACATTTTTTTTTCGATTTTTAGTTAGTATTTTGTTAGGGCTGTATGTAACAATTAACAACTTTAAGCTTGCTTAATATTTTGAAACAAAAGGTAAGGTATTGATCAATATTGTCTCGATAAAACCAAAGCAATGTACATAATTCACTTACTTTCATGTAACTAATTTTATATAATTGCTTCAAACGGCAAATAATTACCAAAAATAGCGTAAATGTTATGCATTTTTTGTTGGCGTTTTTGTACTTACGTACTAAGTTTGTCATTCCGGGTGAAACTGTTTTAATATTCTTCTAAGACCCCATAAAGTACATTTATTCTGGGTCCTTGAGTAATTCTAAATCGATTAAGCCATGTCCATATGTCTATCCGTCCGTTGTCACTTTCAAACGACTCAAAAGGGAATATAAATATTCAAATTGTTTAGAATTCACCTAAGCAGTTTGGGATTGAAGTCCGGCACAATCGGTTCAGTTGGAAAAGAGTTATAAATTAAAATGTGGAACAACCACCCTAAAAAATTTATCATTTGGTACAAAAACTAGCATAACTAGTGGCGGAATGCACTTATTGATATAAGATTATGCACATATTCGTTCTATATGACTAAATATCATACTGTTAAATCGGTCCATAATTAACGATAGGCCTTATATAGTATGCCTAAACACGTTACAAATAATGTTATTGTAATACATTTGGTCCATCACAGTTTTATATGACTTGAAATCACACTGTCAATTTTCGTGATTATCAGTCCATATTTTAACATAGGCCCCATATAAAACCTACTCTTGAAAAACAGTACGTCTAAAGCCCTAACAAATAATGCTATTTTTATAAATTTTGGTTTCTAGTCATACAAAACGACAAGAAATTACACTGTCAACTATCGTGCAGATCAATCCATAACTTACCATAGACCCCATATAAAGCATACTCTCGGAAAAAGCTTTAGAACGCGTAATACCGTAAATGTTCAATCTGTCTTCTATTATAATAACATATGGTCAGTCAAAGTTTTATAAGACTATTAATTACTTGTTCAAATTTTGTGAAGATCGGCCCATAATTTACCATATGGGTCATATAAAGAGCACTTCGGAAATATTCTAACTGTAGGTGGAGGGTATCAAAGATTCGCACAGATGAATAAAATAACTAGGGAAGTTCGACGCCTTAGTATGTAACTTAATTTGAATCGTATACCTTTGAAAAAGCAGCCTATATCTAGATTTATGTGAAACTTTTAAAAATGTATAGGTTTTAGCGGTATTTTTAAAAAAATACCCCGCCAAATAAAATATTTAGCGGTTTCTAGCGGTTTTGACGTCCGATTTGGCGGGAAATGTTCAAAAAAAGTTGGCAACAGTGCTCACAACTCACTCTTTAAAAGTCTCTTTACTCATATTTATTCGGATTCATATTCCTAAATGGAGTTTATTTATACTGTTTTGTATGTCTGCATATTTGGGCTTTCGCCTGTGACAATTTCAGTGCTGCGTACTTTTCCTAGTATCGAAAGCCTGTATGTCTGTTTTTATGTGTGCGTCCATTCAACTAAATTTGTTTTCTCAAGCTAAACGCTTTTAACTATTAAATTTTAACTATTTTAACTATTAAATTTTTTTTTTGCAAAGGTTATTAACATGAGTTCTACTTCGTTTATTTAAGTTGTTGTTTTCTAAGGAACGTCAGCGAGTCTTTTTTCATAATTAGTGTTATTTAATCCTGTTTGAGGTTTATTTTTAAGCATTCCTTATTGTTGTTTTTTTTTTTCAATGCGTATTAGAGTTTTGTTGTATTTCGCTAAAGTGCATTAAATAAAGCGTCTTAAAGGTTGAAAAGAAATGTGTTGTAACCAGGAAACCTTTGAAGCTTTTGATTATAAAATTATGTTGACAAAGTACTGTCGAAAAAAAATCAAACAATGCTGGAGAATTTCTATTGGAATTTTAAGTTTTATTTAGGAAAAATTCAGCTTATATGCAAGATATATGGAAGAAAAAAATCAAATATAAATTCCATTGAAATATTAAATTCTTGCTATAGACCTTAAAAATTTTCTCTTTTTGTTAAAAAAACTGAAATGAACAAGGCAATGTTCAATCACAAAAATAGAACGAAGAACGACTACCTTGATCCTGGCATAACTAAATAACTAGAAAATTATATCATATTAGACTTATTTCTTAATTTCACAGAATATAAATTCTATTGTCCAGGTTCTTTACAATTTTAATACCCAGAATCTTAAATAAGGTGCAAATAAGAAAGTATTTGATACGGTCACAAATATTAGAGTACTGAAAAATAAATTGTGTCTCCCAACCCTTAAACATTTTTCTTTTCTTAAACGTTTTTCTAGAATTTTCTTTTAAGAAAAGGAGGAAGACGAAAAATTATGAAATAACAAAGTTTAAACCCTTTTAAATAAGTACTTCACCCAACGATATAACAAAACTGTCAAAGGAAGGGAAAAGTGAGAAAAATTTAATTTGTGTAAATATTAAAAATATGTACTCAAATGCAAAAAAAGGAGAAACAAAATATTTTGTTTACAATGTTTATCGCCCCTTGTGAAAAGAAGAAAACAATGAAAATATAATAAAACAAGAGTGCCATATTTGGTTATACCGAATCTAATGTACACTTCATCATGATGCGATAAAAACAGAAAGTAACCTAAATACCGTTCTTAAGAAATGTATCTTTTGACACGCCCAATTCTCCTTTACCGCTCACATTTGCTCCAACAAGGCATTTTTGGGAAAAATTAGAGGTAGTCGTGGTTTTTTGCTCATATATCTCAGCCATTTGTGGACCGATCTTCATTCTGAATTTCAATAGCAAGCGATTCCGGACCATTTGTGACATAAATGTAAAATAACCTGGCCCCCATCATATATGGGCTCTTCGGCAAATCCATTTCAAAGACAGACGGACAGACGGTCAGACGGTCAGACGGACAGACCGACAGACGGACATTGTTAAATCAAGTTCTCTCCTTATAAGGACCCAGAATATATATACTTTATAGGGTCTTAGATCACTATTGTAGAAATTACAAGCGGAATGACAAACTTATATATACCCTTTTCCACCTGAGGTGAAGGGTATAATAATGGATGGGTAAAATTATAGGTAGTCGTGAGTTTTTGTTCATATCGCAGACATTTACCGACCGATTTGGCTGAATTTCAATTACACACTTTAAAGAAGTATATGCGTCATAAATATATAACAAACTAGTCTTCATTATTTCTGGGGTCATATCTCAGCCATTTGTGGACCGATCTTTCCGAATTTCAATAGCAAACAATTCCGGACCATATGTGACATAAATGTATAATAACCTGAATAAGACGGTCAGACGGACAGACGGACATGGTTAAATCAAGTTCTCTCCTCATAAGGACCCAGAATATATATACTTTATAGGGTCTTAGATCAATATTGTAGAAATTAAAAACGGAATGACAACCCTTTTCCACCTGAGGTGAAGGGTATAATAATGGATGGGTAAAATTATAGGTAGTCGTGGGTTTTTTTCATATCGCAGACATTTACTGACCGATTTGACTGAATTTCAATTACACATATTTCATCCATTTGTGGACAGATCTTTCTGAATTTCAATAGCAAAAAATTCCGGACCATATGTGACATAAATGTATAATAACCTAAATAATACGGTCAGACGGACATGGTTAAATCAAGTTCTCTCCTCATAAGGACCCAGAATATATATACTTTATATACTTTAGGTTCTTAGATCAATATTGTAGAAATTACAAACGGAATGACAACCCTTTTCCACCTGAGGTGAAGGGTATAATAATGGATGGGTAAAATTATAGGTAGTCGTGAGTTTTTGTTTATATCGCAGACATTTACTGACCGACTTGGCTGAATTTCAATTACACACTTTAAAGAAGTATATGCGTCATAAATATATAACAAACTAGTCTTCATTATTTCTGGGGTCTTCGGAAAACCAATTTCAACATACACACGGACAGACGGATGTCGCTAAATGAACTTCGCTACACATAAGAACCCAGAATATATATACTTTATAGGCTCCAAGATGAAATAACAAACACAATGACAAACTAGTATACCCTTTTACTTTCGGTGAAGGGTATAATAAAATATGTATTAGGAAATGTCCAAACCAGCTTACTTCGTGTAATCGTTAGCAATTTTACGAGCTACTACATTTTCTTAAAGGTCCAACAACTTTGATTTTAAAAGGGCTGCTAAATGCCAATTAACAAAAAAAAGGGATCCTTCTGTTAAAAGAAAAAGTGTGATTTTTCCTTTTTTTGTCGCTTTAGCAATACATTCTTTAAGAAAAATAAAATTCCTTTTATAATTGTGACAATTTACGCAAACATTTACGAGCTTTATGCACATAAATTATTTATGAAGGTGAAAATCTTGTATGAAAAAGTTTTAAACTTTAAGAAAATACCTTCTGATAACAGATTTGCTTTGTATCGCTTTAAATTTAAAAGTAAATTTACGGGAAAATTATAAAGTTTTCTTGATTATAGAAATCTTACGAATTATTTAGCTCGATTTTTTTTAAATATTTTTTATAAAAGAAAGAAATATTGCCTCAGCGCCAGCAGTAGCTAATTAGTAATATTAAGTTCACATTTATTATTATTGAAAGAAATGGTTAAATATATAAGACAGAGAGAGAGAGAGAGAAAAAAAAAAATAAACTAATTTAAAGAATAAAAAAAGTTTTATTAACAGGGAAAGAAATACAATTTTAAATTTAATATTAACAGCATATCGTCGGCTTAATAAGCAAACCTGTTAACTCCCTCTCTATAAAAATCAGAGTATGAAAACAAACAAAACATTTCGCAAACGTTTGCAAAATGCACAAAAGTATTCAAAATTTTTAAATTGTATTGTACATGAGCAAAACCAAAACAAAAACTTTTCAAGTGTCAAAGGGAGAAAACGAAACAATTGGCTTTCCACTCATCTGCATAATTTAATTTAACGTTGCAATCGTACATCTGAGTACAAAACATATAGAGAAATATTTTGTTTTGAGTAATTGATTTAGTTCTTGTCTGGTTTTTGTAGTGGCATAACAAGAGTTAAATCCACAATGCCTCTTCCAAAAAATGATTTGTTACGTTATTTTTTATTATTTTTTCTTTGAATTACTTTTTATTTAATTTAATTTGTTTTTTTTTTTAAATTACTATGGTAGTCAATGTAAGCATTAATAAAAACAAAAAAACCCTAAAAACCTATCTTTTTATTTCACTTAGAAACAATAGTAGAGAGTAAATCAATTACCAAACGTTTGTCAAACGTTTTTTCTCTGAATGTTTCAATTTTGTTCTTACTCTTTTCTTTTCCAGCTGTTTACGTTTATATTAATGTACAATTTGCGATCACGAGCAAAAATAATACAAAACAAAATGGCACAATCATTCTCATTGTTTTGGTTGTGTTTTTGTTTTACTCACTGCAAAGAACAAAACAAAACGAAAGCAAACGTTTCGTTTTGTTTGTTTTCGTACTCTGATAAAAATGTATATCAGTAGCAGAAGTTTTATAACAAATCTGGTATATTTGATCAAATTCAAGATAAGATTCTTAATATAGTTCAAAATACTTGATTACGAGACATGTGGTTTTAATCGTATTAATTTACTTTTTTGGATTAATAAAAAGTCTATTTATGCGCATATACTCAATTATAAGAGATGCATTATGCTCCATGTAGGGTTACACTGCAGCACGCAGAAAAAAAATATGGTTGGGCATGGTTACGGCAACAACACTATGTTTAATGTAACAATATATTGTTGTCGTACACAAATAATTGTTATTTTTATTTAATATCAACAATATTATTGTTACTGTAAACATATCAATGTTTATCGCAATTATGAATTTGAGTATTGTTGACCGAAAAATAATTATTTTTCTAACAACTTAATTATGATAACCTTCTAAACATATTATATTTCTCACAACCATATCATGATATTAAATAGCCATAACATGATAACTTTCTATACATTTATCACATTATGTTAAAGATGCAATCAAACTATTTTTACTCTAATCATATTATGTTAGCGCCATTTGTAAAATAATTTTGAAGAAATTGTGTCGTTTTTTTTATTTGTGAGCGGTTAAACAATTTAAAGATAAAATTCCATAAAAAATAAGTCTAAAGAAATTAAAAAATTAAAATATTAGCGGAGTTCATTCAAGTATTTGTGATGTAATAGTGCAAATGCAAAATATCATAGTTTTTTTGTAAAATCCAACAACAAAACACACAGAGATTTCGTTATTTTTTATAAAAGTGCTACGATATTTCATCAACATCTTAAAATCGAAAAAATGGACACACGCGGTTGCCCATGAAAACCACAGATTTTTCATTTGCTCTTTTGCAAGCCTTATATTGAACTCCGCTATTTGATTAACATTAAGAAAAATTGTAAAAAGCCACAAAATAAAAAATCGATGGAAAAATATTTTAATTTATTTTGTATTTTTATGACAGCTATGAAAGGTGCTGTATCATAATATGATTGCTTCTAAATTTATTATGATTAACATGACAATAATTTGATTACTTCTTAACTTAGTATGATTAACAGAATAATAATATGATTAAGGGAAAAATGTTATGATGTAATAGTACGAGTATATTAAGTCATAATATGATTCAATAATAATCTTAATATGGTGACTACAATCATAATTCTTATCATAATATGTTGCTCTTAGAATATGTTTACCACAACCATGTTTTTTTCTTTGCGTGAGCATTTTATTTTCACGGATTAAAAAAATAGATAGGTCATCATCATTGATAAACATCTGTCCCGTTACTTCTAAATTTTGGATAGCTCTAAGTTTTGTTAAGCTATAAATTTCGGATATACACAACCAAAGCAGAGGCTATTTTCCAAGCTTGAGTGAATCTCCTTAATATTGAAGACAAATCATAGAAAATTGGACACTAATTGTTACTTCCCCTGTACCACATCCTTTTCGATAGTCATGCTTACAGTTGTTCATAATGCGCTGATAGTTTACAATATAAAATTGTTTCAAATATGTTATTAAACTTTGGTAATACCGATCTAGGACGAAACTCTTCGATCTTAGTACGGGTTTTTGTGTACTAATTTGGATGCCTGTTTTTAGAAAATGAAAACAAAATTTCATGTAAAGCTTCGCTCACAATGGGCAGCAGCATTTTCACTGGTGTTTATAATAGAGCCACACTTTTTTTCGCTACCAAACACATTTTAAATAAATAAACCGGTTGCAAACTTTGCCCAGAACAAAATTACGTATTTATTATTATTTGTTGCAACATTTTGTTAAAATTTTCATTCAAAACTAAATAAAATTATGGATGAGGGTGAGAAACTAAACATTTTGTCAAATTTCCAACAAAGAACTTGATGATCGACCGTATCGAACGCTTTGGAATGGTCCAGTAGGATAAGAAATGATATGTTACCAACATCAATGCTTTCTCGTATACCTTCGGATACATCAATTAAAGCTGTTGTACAACTGCGTTTTGCTAGAAATCCAGATTATTGTCGTTGATGTATTTATTTATTTGTTGATGAAGTAGTCGCTTAAAAACTTTTGATAAGTACGGTAAATTTAAAATTGGATGTTCGTGTTCACATTCGTACTCGCGAATATTAAAAATTGATATTTGTAATACTACTAGTAGCTACCAAGATTCAATTTAATTCAAAGACATCCTGCCAAACCCTAAACCATCTTGTCAGATTTTATTAAAATCGGTCCGGAGCAAACCCCACTCCCAAAATCAGCATTAAAAGTCATTCATAACTTTCTTATAGATCTTGGTATTGACATGAAAATTGTCCACAATAACTTCTTAGTAGGTCCATAATCTTATGCAAATAATTTTATTTTGCTGGTTACCTTATTGCCCATAGGTTCCAAAAAGAGTATACTCTACATTATTTGTCGTTATTTGTCTTGTCTAACTATTAGACTTTGATAGAACTGCTGTAAAAAAATTAAAGCTTGCTTTTCGATATTTCCTGTTTAATTTTGTCTAAATACTACGCACATTTAAACATTTTATGTGGACCATCAGATGTCATGTCTTAAAATTCACTCAAATTATTTTCACCTTTTTTTACAACTTAATTGTTAAATTGATATTAAAATGTTAAATAATTTTTTTATGGTTTATCCACTATTAAAATTTATTATTTTTTTCTCATAAAATCTACTCCCCTAACAAAAATACATTAAAGCACATATTTTTTCACCTGTTGTAAAAGGACATTAAATGGACGAAAGCAAAAAACTAAAGTTCATGAAACATTACGAAAATAAAAAAATAAACACGAAAAAGTAAGAATAAAGTTGATTTATGAAAAATTTACATTTCATGTCATCTGTATGTGGATTTGCACGTAAATTTTTATTATTTAAGTTTCGTTCGTTGTTGTTTTATTTGAGTTTTTGACCATACAGTAAATTCAAAGGACCTTTTGATACAAACAAGTGAACTCACACATTGACGCTCAAATATATAAAACTGAAAAACAAAACAGCAACAACATTTCATTATGCAAACAAGGAAAAAATACAAACAAAAAAATATATAAATATTTCAAATTTTATTTTAGATTTAAAAAAAAATAACAAAACAAACGGAAATGAGAGAAAAAATAAAGCAGAAAGGTAATCATGAAAATTTTATATATTTTTTTGCGTTCTCACATACGAACTCACAGTACGTAGTTATACATATCGTATACACTAAGTATATAAAAGAAAATATAAATATATGAACATGATAATGTATTGGCAGGTATATACATCTGCTTGCATCTGTGTTTGTTTTCGTTTTGAAAAGGATAACATTAAAGTTATATTTTGGTGTGTGTTACCAAGTTAATAGAGTGGTGAATGTAACATAAGTCACATTTTTGTTAACCAAAGAAGATTTTTTTTTAGTTTACATTTGTTTGGTTTAATTCGGTTCGTTTTGGTTTTCTTTGGCCTGGTCTGTTTGAGTTCACAATATTTTGGTTTTTGTAAAAAAAATAAGGTCAACACATTGATAAATTTAATCCGATTTCAAACAATGTGTTTAATTCACACAACACAAAAGAAGATAAATATTAGAAAATAAAATAAAACCGAACGTATGTTAAAGGGATATTAAACCTAAACTTAATATGTAATACTGAGGAGGATTAACATGATAGTTGGTGTGGGAAGATTTCAAATATGTATGTATGTGCGTACTACCGAGCACGTTTCTTCTTCGAAAGTACCTCCTTCGGAAGTGCATTTACGAGGATAATACTATAGAGACAAATTATCTGAATTAAATGTTTTAGGTATTGTCTGTGTTTTTGTTTTAAAATTTGATACTGGCAAACATTTAGTTGTTTGGAAATAAATGGTGTCTCAGTAAGAGTGAAGTTTTAAATTTAGTGCCATTTTTTTGTGCAAGTGGTAATTCTGAAACTTGGTTAGCCGCTGCATAAATACATATGATTATTTCGATTATAAAACATGAAGCGCTTTGTAAAAGAACAACGAGTTATAATTTTGGAAAAATACGTTGAAATGAAAAAGTGCATTGTTACTGAGGCACACTTAATTTTATTTTTTTATATAGTATATATATACTAGCTGACCCGACAGACGTTGTCCTGTCCAAATTAGGAAAAATGTTTGCGTTCGATTTTTAAAATCCGTTAAAAAGATACGAACATTTGAAAGAAAAATTAGTCAAATCGATGGAGCCGTTTTCTGATTTTAGGTAAATCAAAAAAAGAGGGCGTTAAAGTGGGCGGGGCAAAATTTTCATTCCGTAAAAACCTAAGTTGGACCATGGCGATGATTTTTAAGAAAAAATCGTCCAAATCGGTCAAGCCTTTCTCAAGTTATGCGCTTAATAGAAAAAGTGGGCGTAAAAGTAGGCGTGGTAAATTTTTATTTCGATGAAAACTTAAAATAGATTAATACGAACATTTGAACGAAAAATTTGTCAAATCGATTGAGCCGTTTTCTGATTTTAGGTAAAAGTAGGCGGGGCAAAATTTTCTTTTCGTACCATGGCGATCATTTTAAAGAAAAAATCTTCCAAATTATAAAGATGTCATTGGTGGTGCAATATGAAAATTGGATTTTCCACGCCCCTCCGCCCGCAGACCGAAAATCAAAAATCAGACTTCACAGTGTAACCCGAATATTCTGAAGATTCCCTGAAAATTTCATCAAAATCGTCCCAGCCGTTTTGGGTCCATACGTTACATACACACATACACACATTCACACATCCTGCTGTATATATATGTATAGATGAAAATAATATTCATTTATCATTCATGTACAAATATAATACAATATTATTTGGTCTCAGCGTTAAAAAGGCATTATAGAGACAAGTTGGCAAAAATGTATGCATGTACTCTTTAAATTCAGTAATTGATATTAAATAACAGATTTAGAGACATCAGGTATAGTAAAGAGCATACAATGATTATTTCTAACGCAGACTAAGGTTTGATTGATATAGAAATTTAGTTGTTTGACAAAATTCTAGATAAGTTTTCTGTTAATTTAGCAACTATAGCAACAAGATTCTTTGTAAAAGTGTTCATTTTAAATCAAGTGTAATTTTTTGTGCAAGTGGCAACTCTTAATTTGGCAGCTGTCACATATTTTTATTCCAATTATTAAAAATGGTGCTTTTACGAAAGAACAACGCGTCCAAAAAAAATACGATTTTTAATTTTAAAATGAAAAAATGCATTCTTAATGGGACACCCTTTACATTTTAGATTTTGACTTGAATAAAAAAGTTTTATGATTTTTTAAAGTCTTTTAAAGTTGATTTAGTGATGCTTAAGGCACATCACGTTTGACTCGTAAAGTTCTTAGGAGAGAGGGAAAAAGAGAATGGAAAAGAGAACATTCTGCCAAACTTTACTTTTTCCTTTTTGCAGACGTAATATGCTGGATGAGTTTTAGATAAAGAACAAGAAAATTCAAAATGGAAAATTGATAACATAAAAGCGCACACGAGGGTTCAAAATAGAATAAAAGTAAACTTGTTCAGATAAACCTGACGAGTCTGCACCAGCACTGTTTTACAAAAAAAAATTTTAAATCTAAAACCAAATTTTGTATATGCTGAAAACAGCACATAAAGAGCCCTTATTAATCCCCTTGTTTAATCGCATTTCAAATCTCCTTGCGCGTTAAGAGGTTGGCGTTTCTGCAATAAAGGGAAGGACATTTTTGAGACACAAAAGAAATACACTGTTTTAAAGTAGTGTTCGGAAATAAATATTATATACTGTTCAGTTCGGTAGAAATGTGGAAAACACAAGCGCACACTCACAATATTATTAAATATTATAACAGTAACGGACTTAAGTTTATTTAAGAAGCATTCCGTTCAATCATTTTTAAATAAATAAATATTTAATATTCCAAAGGAATTTATTTTTAACTGATTCTAACAGTTAATTAAAAAACTAAGTGCATATCAATACGGATTTTCAGAAGTAACGGAAACAATTGAATATTCATTTTTTTAATATAAATAAACTATAAAAAATTAACTACATATTCCGTGAAAACAAATGAACATTCAGTTATTTTAATTTATTTTATAATATAACTACCAAAAATTAATTTTTACTTATCTATAAAAAATTAATTGCTTGTTATGTGTAAGCAATTCCCATTTTTTATTTGTTAAAATAATTTAGTTAAATACATCAAATTTTAAAAGTTAAATAATTGCGAAGCCATATCGGCCATGCTGCTGGTGTCTTATAATTGAGAGTTCTTCTACAGACAACGTGGTCAGGTGAGTACAACAAAAGTAAAACAAACGTTTGTAACAGGGTAAGTAAAGAATAATATTCTCCCTCTCTCGCTCATTAGAAAAACAAGCGGACAGCTATCTGTCATGTATTTTTTAGAAATTCGGCTCTTTTATGCAGTAAACGAAAATTACTGAATTTAATAAAATAACTGGATATTCCTTGGTTTGTAGTTAATTTTTTGATAATTAATTTAAATAAAATAACTGAAAATTCACTTATTTTTACAGAACATGGGGTTGAATTTTTGATAGTAAAGAACTTATCGTTAAAAATAAATGAAAAATTAGTAGACCGGTTTTTAACGGAATTTTCATTTATTTTATATTACAATTTCAGTTAATTTTACGCATAGAATACTGTACTAATCCATCTCAACAAAAAGATGAGAACTTTTTATTGCACTTGGGTTTTCGTACAAAACCACAAGCTTCTTTGTGTTTCGATCAGCACAAACAACAACAAAAATTTACAAAAACAACACATGAATACATATTTTATAATGAAAAACAGAACACTACATAAGGTTTGTTACTTTTGTGAAATAGTTATGAACGGTGTTAAGGGTTGTGTACTTATACACAAACACTACACAGAACAACATTTTTGCGCCAGTAAAAGAATTAATCAAAAATAAAATCAGTTTTAATTAAATACTAAATCAGGTTAATTAAAACTGATTTTATTTTTGATTAATTCTTTTACTGGCGCAACAATTTTTTTCTGTGTAAAGAATAGTTATTGCTTATGGATGTGCGAGCCGCATACTTAATAATGTTCTGTTTATTTACGAACACTATTTCAAAGTGCAAAAATATCTTGTATTCGATATCAATCATTGCAAATTATGTTGCCTTAGCGCAGTTTGTGTGGGGACTATTATACGAAAAGTGATATTGCCCGTGTATAAGGGCTGAGTGAAATGAAGAAACGATTTGGCCCAGAATTTTTTGTAAATAAAAATATTTCACGCCATGTTTCGTTATGTTGGTGTATTGCGTGTGTATTATATCAAAAAGCATGATTTTGTTCAGACTACTCTGCGTATGAGTAATATTATCTTAATCTAAATTCGCATAGGAGTTGCCAGTTTAGCCTTATTGCTGTTATTTTTAGCCTCTTAATTTTGGTTTTACCTTCGGGACTTGATTACCCAATAAAAAATTGAGTTTCAAACGAAGCATTTTTGTAAGGGAGAAATGTAAGAGTTTCGCTTACGATATCGCTTGCGGAAGGCATGAATTTTATATGGTGAGTTCCCACTTTGAAGCAATACATTTTTGACACAAAAAGCGCTTTATTCAACGCATATAAAAACTGGTGAATGTAGCGTTCAGCTTTACACACTGAATGTTTTTTTTACAGTTATTTTTTAGTATTCTCCCTTACAAACATGCTTCGTAGTTAAAGAATGCCGTGGCAGTTGAAATGTTATATGTTTTCTTTATGAAAGCTTGTAAAGAGTTCCTTAACTTACTTTACTGCATCTCCGTATGTCTTATTTCGTAGCACATAATTGTGTGCTTATTTTTATAAATGTACCATAAGTGGATCGCAAAATGATAACATTTTTTATTGGGAGCATTTTTTAATTTCAAAATAGCCTTTAAAAGGCTTTTAAAGTTGATTTTTTATTCGATGTCAATACACTTAGAATTATTAAACCAAATACCTTCTCCTATATTGATGGTGTAAATTGCTTATACCGCTTATGAAAGTAAGATGATTAAAACTGACCTGGGGAAATTTAAAGTTTAAAAATGCGCAAACAAGAAAATCCATTTTCTGAGTTGGTTAATCTATCATTTAACTTTTTAGTACTTCCCTGAGGTGAGGTTTAGCGGTTTTTAGTTCAAGAAAAGTTCGCCGTTTACAAAATAAAATGGTCCAAAAAAAATCAGTTGGCGTAATAACGCGATCTGTTTCGCCTTAGGTTGGTCGATTCTTACTTTAATTAACATGCAAAACGAGAAATGCCCTTTTTAGTTATCTAAACTACGAAATTAAAATTACTGCCGGTCCCTCGATGTAGTAAGAAAATTTTGTTCGTTAAGCTTACATATGAAACAAAACCCAATTTTAACCTTTATGTGCTCGGGATTGTAAACTTACGTAGGCGGTCGGAAGTCTACATTTGTAGCAAATATGTATTTGTATGGAAAACAATGTCCACATATGAAAAAAACATTACAAAGCAGAGTTTTATCCTTAAACGGACATTTATAAAATCTAATAAAGTCAAATATGCAAGCACCAGCATACCACTGCTGCCAGGAGAAATTTAAAAAATCCTTACGTGTCTAAAAAATCAATTTTTTCCATACAACCAAAAAAAATTCCCTACACTTTTTCCAACGTTATAAATTTATTGTTAACATTTTGAAAAAATATTATAATCAAAGCATTTATTAACAACAAGAAAAAACCAAAATTAAATTCATAAGAAAATGTCATACACGCACATATAAAAATTAAATTTCAAAAATAACACTGTGACCAGGCGCGGATTCAGGGGGGGGGGGGGGAATAAGGAAATTTCCCCCCCGTAAATTATAAAAATATGTTTTGTTGATTTCGATAATACAAGAATTCCCAATAATGATATTATTTTTAATGTACAACATTTTTTGAAATCCCTGCAAGGTTGTTTTTGTTTTTTTATGGAATCTCTAAAGAAATTTTCAACAAGTATTTTTTTAAAAATATAAAAAAAAAAGTATTTTTTTATTTTTTTATTGAATCTCCAACGATTTTCAATAAGTATCCATATCTTAATCCTAATAGTTATTTATTAGATATTTCCAAAGAAACATCTATTTTACCGTATTCAACTACTTTTTATTCTACATTCAATCCCAGCAGGTGCCATCTATATCCAAAGACTAAACGTTTGACTTGATAATGCGTGCGGTTGAATTATTAATAAGCCTTAGTATTTACCTATATATTCAATAAAGGGTGGTTTAATTGTAAGGGCCGATGTTGAATGTGAACCCCACCTAAACGCCAAGTTTTTTTCCGAATTTTATTTGACATTTCTCTATTTCGGACTTACTCAATTTGAACCATGGAGAGATACACAATCCAACAAGGTGTTAAAGTTATCCAGACTTATTATGAAAATGGGCGTTCAAATCAAAATGCATATCGTGCACTTCGTGATTTTTTTTTGGTCAATTTGATCGTCCAAATGTGCGTACAATCCCAAAAATCGTGGAAAAATTCGAGCAAACCGGGTCTGTAGAAGATGTGAGAACACCAGTGCATGCTCGTACAGCTCGTACTGCAGGAAATATTGCTGCTGTTCGCGATAGTGTGGCTGAAGAGCCGTCCACCTCAACTCGTCGTCGTGCCCAACAATTGCACCTCTCACGCTCGTCGTTGATGAACATTATGCATAAAGACTTGCATTAACACGCTTACAAGGTGCAATTGGCTCAAGAACTAAAGCCTCTTGACCATTCCAAACGTCGTGAATGGGCAGAATGGTGGCAAGAAATGGCAACAGTGGATGATCAATTTTCGAAGAAAATCATCTTCAGTGATGAGGCACATTTTCACCTCAGTGGATTCGTCAATAAACAGAATTGCCGCATTTGGGCGAATGAGAATCCAAGAGTGATTGTCGAAAAACCAATGCACCCACAAAGAGTGACTGTTTGGTGCGGTTTATGGGCTGGCGGCATCATCGGGCCGTATTTTTTCCAAAATGAGGCCGGTCAGGCAGTTACTGTGAATTGTGTTCGCTATCGTGAGATGATAACGAACTTTTTATGGCCCGAATTGGAAGATATGGATGTGGACGATATGTGGTTTCAGCAGGACGGTGCCACTTGCCACACAGCTAACGAAACAATGGCTCTTTAGCGCAACAAATTCAATGGCCGTGTTATCTCACGTAATGGCGATGTCAATTGGCCGCCAAGATCATGTGATTTGACCCCGTTGGACTTTTTTCTTTGGGGTTATTTGAAAGAAAAGGTGTACGTCGATAAGCCAGCAACAATTCAAGAGCTAAAGGATGAGATAATTCGGCACATTAACGGCATAGAACCTCCATTATGCCTCAGGGTCATCGAAAATTTGGACCATCGGATGGAGGTGTGCCGCCGTGGTCGCGGCGCCCATTTGGCCGATATTTTGTTCCATACATAATTGAGTAATACCAATATATCATAATAAAATAAAATTACAATAATTTCCTAAACAGTTTGTGTTTTATTCAAAATCAACATCGGTCCTTGAAATTTAACCAACCTTTATTTATGTATATATGTGTTATATGAATCGAAATTCTATTCAATAATTTTTGACGAAAGCAGTGATTTGTCGGGGAAAAGCGAGATTTCCTTGTCTTTAAGATATTCAAAGACTTTGCAACAAGTGTACATCATATAGTAGAAGCTTTGGAAAAAATGTCTGAGTGGAAAGGTAGTATCTCTACCTTTATATTAAGGAACTCCTTAGTTCTTTTGAACTTATTTGCAGAATATACATATTAAGGGTGATACTTATTGTAACACAGCCGCTAGTATCATTTTACGAAAGCAAGATCTTCAAAAAGGATCAAGCATTATTAAAAATTAAATCATGTGCCTTGAACAGAAACGAAATAAAGCCGAAGAACAACTTAAAGCGATTTTTGAAAAAGTAAAAGTTATTTGCGTTCAAATCGAGGTTCCAATCGAAAAGACAAAATTTGAACGAAATAATCACTTCCAAAATGTTGAATATTACTACGGAGTTGTAGGTTACATTCCTCTTATTGAATTTATTTTAGAAGATCTCATAACAACTTTCCAAATGTATAGAACATACCTAAACTTCTAACTCAAAGTGTAAGTCATATACAGATACAAAACTGTTAAAACCACAACTAGCTGATGAGCTGATTATATTTGATAAAAGAGATAAACACCTACTAAGATCTAAACTTGAGCCTGTTCTATCAGATAACGTTGTAGATGCTTTAATAAACTGTGATGAAGAATCTACCCAAATCTAAGAAAAATATTTAAAATTTTCGTTTCAATGCTCGTCAGTAAAGCTACAAGCGAGAGATCATTTCCTACCCTTCGTCGAATAAAAACATGGCTCAGATCAACAATGACAGAAGATAGACTGTACTGTCTAAATTTGCCTCACAAGGAAATCATAAGTTGCTTATTTTAAAAGATTAATGTATATTGAACTGATCTTATATTTTGTTTAACCTTTTTGTTGAGTTTTTTTAATTAGGGTAATGACTTTTTTTGGACAAAATTTCTTCATCCCACCACGCGATGGGCAATTTAGTATTGATAATGAAAATAATTTTTTTAGGGCATTTTGGCCAAAAAAGTTTCCGCACCAAATGCAATTTCTAAAGCTCCTCAAATTTTTTTTTTAATTTCCATACACATTATATATGGTACATTTATCGTTTTTATATGCTTTATATTTTAGCTCCCATATTCATAAATGATTATTAAATTTAATAAACGTTATTAAGGAAAATTTTCATAGAAAATTTGGTTTTCAAGCCTTTATTAAATTTAAAATATTTTTATGAATACAGGCATAAATACATAAAATAAGCAACTGTATAACAAAAATGTAAAGCTATTTAATGAAATAAATTTTAAGTTTAAAGTGCGTTCCGCGCATATATTACTACGCTGCTGAAAATTATCACTGTTTCATATATCCGCCAAACAACTCATCTATCACAACATCTATCATTTGCAATTAAAATTTAGTTTATTAAAAAAAAACGCGAAATAGTGTCGCGATTTTTTTTGCGCTCTTCCGTACAAATGGTAAGATCTTGTTATATTTATGAAATTATTAAAAAATACTCAAAATTTTGTTATTAAATGTTAATTTTGTATAGTAAGGAGAAAAATTTAAATTCAAAACTTTATCGTGTTTGGTGCGGAAACTTTCTTCACGGTCGCGAAAAAGTAATACATAATTTCCTAATATTTTTTTAAGGTCTATACGGACTATACGATGAAGAATTTGATATTCGCAAAAATTGCAAAAAGTACTTACCCTAATACACATATTGTTTTTAATAAACTTTTAAAAACAAATTTTTTACTTTTTTGTATCAAACAAAACTTCCCCCTAATAAGGCACAAGCTGGATCCGGTCCTGGCTGTGACAAATTTAAATTTGGGCAGAAACACCTCTATATATCCTTTAATCTAGAAACCAAACGTAGTCAAATTTCGTATTTGATTTTTCATTTCCTGATCTTTTATGCTTTTTAAAGAACTTAACATTTTTCAAGAATAATTATTTCAAATAATTTTTTTAAACTGCCTATATCCGATATGCGAAAGAGTTCTTTCTTTCGTACAATTACATTTTAAACAAAAACAAATTCGATTTTCTTTTGCACATCGGAAATAGGCTAGAAGCATTTAATAATTTTATGCAAACTTGGGGTACCAAATAAAAGGGAAGGCTCTGTAGAATTAAAAAAAATAAAAATATAAAGAATATTTACTTTTCAAAATATAACCTTCCATATCCTTAAGAGTTTTCAGCAATAATTCGAAATTGTATTTTTTGATTTCCCTTAGTCTAGAAGGTGCAATTTTAAAATTTTAAAAATAAGAGAATAGTTTGCATATGCGAACCCGAATATTGGTTTTGGCAATTGTTGTAGACTGCCATGCTGCAAGGACTCGTAGTATAAGGTTTCTGTTAAAAAATACTACATTTTTACTTAAATGAGAATAATACGAATATTTACACATTGAAAATGAGAATGCCTTAAAGCTAAAAATCTGTCCTTTTTCTCTACGCTTGAAATTTTCCGAAAAAAATCCCTATTGTTGACATCACTGAACAAGAAAGCTAAATGCAAAAAAAAAAAAATACTGAATGACATGTTTGACATGCCGCATTCAAAACAATTTGAGTTAAGCAAGAGAGTGATGTGAATTTCCATACATTTTATATGGTGTCTACATTTGTCTGCGGGGAGCTGTTAATTATTTTTTATCGTGTTAGTGGCGAAAACTGCTTAGAATTTATTTTTTAGAAGCTACTGAAAATTTCGGAACCTGCTGTTGTAGAAATTATTTTTTTATTCAACTTTGTCTGCAAAAATGCTACTAATGTAGACTACCGAGCTCATAAAGGTTAAACTACCCAATATGCTCTTTCTAATGAAGCAAACTGCAGTTGTCTAACGGCATTACTTTTGTCATAAGTAAGTTTAAAATACACCTTTGATAACAAAATTAACTTGTTAACTTTAAAATCGTTTTTCTCCAAAACTCATTTTTTGCCCGTAGGTCCCTTGCCTGAAGGCTGCAAGTGTCTCCAAGTCACCAGTTCTGTCGACTATTTTGGTGACATTGTAAACGAAGTGTCAACACTACACTACATTTGCCACTTTATTTGGCTTTTATAGGAAAACATTTTAATCAATAACAACTGAGAAGTTCCTATAAAACTTAAAGAAATAATAAAAAAAAGATTGTTATGATTTCGTATTTGAACGAAAAGTGTAGACTACATTTACTAAATTGTACTAGTGATTATCTGGTTCCAATGTCTACATATTCCCAAAGGAACTACCTAGTCAGTAGTACCAACGTCAGTAGTAGATTTCGAACGACACGCACATGTTAAATGTCTATAGTAAATAACATTGTCTGAGGTATAATAAGTCACTTGTACTGGTGACTGTGTCAATCAGTACAGATTCACTAGTGACATTTCCTGCAGGGTTTTAACTGAAACTGACACATATAAAGAATTATTGTTGTATCTATACAAATGATTATGACTAGATATAAAAAAATGAATTTGTACTAAAATAATATTGCATTCTTGTAAAAAATACGCATTTGCTGCATTGGAATTTATTTTAATAAAATACATTTATTGGTGGCTGATCTCGCATACGCGTCGTGGTACTTTTAGCCTTAGTGTGCATACATATGTTATCTAAAATTAAATACGATTTCAGTTATATTCAACCCAAATGAAGTCTGATCCGAAAAGTCCTCCAATGTATTGTCTTTAGGCTAGGTCAGGTTAGGTTAAAAAGGGTTATGTGCCCACTCGGAGACCAATGCGGACCATTGTGAATCCCTTCAATGAAAAAGGTAAAAAAAAGTGAAGAAAGGAAATAAGAGGTGGAATGTCTTATCTTAATGAAACAGAGACTCATCTCCATTGAAGAAGAAGGCATTTGTAATGCTCCCTTTCTGAAATGACAACTTTTCCCCATTTTACCAAAACTTAACAATTTAATATTTGACATTATTGAAAAAAATAAAAATAAAACCTAAAATATAAAAAAAAAATAAATAAAATAAATAAAACTGAATTTTAAGATGTAAAAATTTAATTTCAATGTTCGCTTCAAATTACATTACATCTATGAAGATGTCTTTGTCTTTGTTTCTAAACCTCTCAAATTTGTATTCTATTTTAAGCCTAACTATGATTTTTTATAAAAATTAGGATTTAAACCAGAATCTTTGTTATTTTAAATAAATAAAAGTATTTCAAAATTAATAATGTTCATATGATTGATTGTATGAAGACGTATGAAAATCATTAAATTAATATTTATCATACGATCCAATACCCAACGATAAGAGCTGTGCGCCTTTAATCTTTTTCTTCTATTAAGGATAACAACTCAATTCTAGAACAGTGGGTAAGTTGAGTTGTAAAGCATAATGGGGGCATTTGTGTTTACCCCCGTATCAGTGTTGTCTATTTTGTCATTCTGCTAAATTTCAATAGCAAACTTTATCGGAGTATGTGTGACATAAATATAATACAATGTGGCTCCCATTATTTCTTTGGTCTTCGGAAAACCCATTTTAACATCGTTCAATTAACTTCGTTTCTGATAAGGACCCACAATGTATATACTTTATAGGGTATTAGATAAATATTGTAGAAATTACAAACGGAATAACAAACTTATAAGTACCCTTTGCACCTGTGGTGAATGAAGAGTATAAAAACAAAAATTTATTTCAGTAATTTTACCACACTGTTTTCAAATTGCATATCAACGTTTTCTTTAGTTTTTTAAAAAGAAAGTAATCCTCCAAAAATAATCTTGATTCACTCCTAGAAATTGGGGACTTATTTACGTTTTCCTATTTTGCATATTCAATTTCGGGACTTAGTTAATTTTCGTTTTGGTACTTTTTTCATTATGGTCTAAGTTCGTACCTTCATAAACACAATGCTATTTAGCCTTTTTCCTAGCCAGTTTACGCTTAAAATATATTTAAGTATTCAACATCAACCACTTCGCACAGAGCGTTTTCGCTAAAATTATGTCATATTTGTGAAAAGTATTCAAGAAGTCAAATTAGAAAAACTGTAATTTCTCTTTCGCTTGGTATCAACTCATCTTCTCTTTAGGAAAAAAATCTATGAAATACAGAAAATAAATAATTTAAAATTTAACATTACGAAAAACTACAGTTTCTGACTTAAGGCCTTTTTGGCTACCGGAAAAGATTTCATTAGCAGAAATGTTCAATTCGCTTTTAATTATGTTCATAAGTAAAAAAAAAACTGAATTTAAGTTTCGATTAAAGACAAAATACACTTCAACATCCTTAAAAGTACATACACATGTGTGTTCTTTGAAATATACAAAAAATGTTTATTGTAAAAGTTTTTTTCTAACTTTTATTACAAAAAGCCGAAACCAAAAAATAAAGGAACAGGCAACAAATGTATTTTACGAGTTTTCCAACGAAGTTTACGAAAATGTTCAAAAATCGCAAAGTCAATGAAATTTCCGGAGCCAAAAACGAGAGTGGAGACACAATGACAGCATGATACGAATAACTTAAGTAAAGTAAAGATGCTCCTGAAGCAAAAACTATTATTAAAAAGTACAAAAAAAGAACATTATTTTATATGACAGATAACATGCCATTAATTGTCTCATTTTAATGTTCTCGAGTAAAAAAAAAATTTAAGAAAAATAAATACACAAGTGAGATTTTTCAACGCAAATCAAAGAAAATTCGATAATCGATAGAAAACATAATAATTATTAATTTGGAAATGTTTATAAAATTTACTTCCTCCCGTTTGTACTTTCTTCTGTTATTCATTTTGGCCATTTTATTTTTTGGGTTCATTTATCATCGTTTTCAACAATTTTAATTTCAAGTACCAGGAAAAGCAACAACAGCAACTCCGCAAAGGAAAAGTGCTTTCCTTGGGATTTATGAATTATTAATGTAAATATTTGTTGTTTTATGTTGTTCAAAATGTTTTCGTTTGTGTTTTTTTTTATTCTGAATTTTACACAAACAATAAGAAATAAAAAAAAGATTGCAGAGCAGAACTTAGTTTATTAAAATCGACTTTATTAGGGAAACTTTTGTTTTTTTATTGTTAAACAGATTTTTAAAATTAAAACGTTCTCCACTTGAGTTAAAAAGTTTCACTACCAAAAGTAGAATTAAAGGTCAATGATTCTAAATAAAAAATGCAGAAACAAATAAAGTTGAAGGAAATCTCTAACATATTTTTGGTTTATATTTAAAATAAATATGTAAATAGATTTTAGAGTAAAATAACTGGGACCACGAAATAGGACATTGGCCCACAGTGGAGGTAAATTTCTCTCTGGAGAGGAAACAAAATATAACTTGAATATTATTAAGGTTTTCTTTAAAGTATTACATTTTTATTTATGTTTTTAATTTTACTTAATTTGTGTTTATTTTGTTTTTCTTTTCAGTGAATTATCTTTTAGAAGGTAAATATTTATTTATTTAGTTTTTAATTCTATTTTATTTTATTTTATCTTATTTTATTTTTTAAAAAGTTTATTTTTATATTATTTCACAACCATGCAATTGCCTCAGAGCGTTTAGGGCATTATTGGGGGGTGCTGAAAGGAATTAAAAAAAACCCAAAATGATCATGTAAATTATAGTAATAATATAAAATGGTGCCCCGTTAGGTCAGTTGGTGAGTGAATGTTGCGGGTTCGATTCCCACCAGAGACCCAGGCACACTCACAATATTATTACAGTAACGGACTGTAGTTTATTTAGGAAATATTCCGTTCAGTCATTTTTAAATACATAAACATTTAAAATTCCAAGCAAATTTATTTTTAACTGATTCTAACAGTTATTCAAAAAACTAAGCGAATATTAATACGGATTTTCAGTTGCAGTTAATATTGTCCGTTGATTGAGTTAAATTCTTCTTTATGTTAAATTAAATAAAAATGTAATTTTAAGCAACGAAAAGTTCATTTAATTTTTACTGTAAAAAATTCAACCGCGAATTCCGTAAAAACAAATAAATATTCAGTCATTTTATAAAATTTTACTGTCGAAAATTCAACACCATATTCAGTAAAAACAATTAAATATTCAGTTATTTTATATAGTTTAACTACCAAAAATTAATTTTTCATTATCTATAAAAAATGAATTGCTTGTTTTGTGTAAGCAATTCCCATTTTCTATTTGTTAAAATAATTTAGTTAAATACATCAAATTTTAAAAGTAAAATAATTGCGAAGCCATATCGGTCATGCTGCTGGTGTCTTATAATTGAGAGTTCTTCTGTAAACAACATGGTCAGTACAACAAACGTGTGTAACAGGATAAGTAAATAATAATATTCTCTCGCTTATAAGAAAAACAAGCGGACAGGTGTCTGTCTGTCATTTTTATTTATGTTTTTAATTTTACTTAATTTGTGTTTATTTTGTTTTTCTTTTCAGTGAATTATCTTTTAGAAGGTAAATATTTATTTATTTAGTTTTTAATTCTATTTTATTTTATTTTATTTTATCTTATTTTATTTTTTAAAAAGTTTATTTTTATATTATTTCACAACCATGCAATTGCCTCAGAGCGTTTAGGGCATTATTGGGGGGTGCTGAAAGGAATTAAAAAAAACCCAAAATGATCATGTAAATTATAGTAATAATATAAAATGGTGCCCCGTTAGGTCAGTTGGTGAGTGAATGTTGCGGGTTCGATTCCCACCAGAGACCCAGGCACACTCACAATATTACTACAGTAACGGACTGTAGTTTATTTAGGAAATATTCCGTTCAGTCATTTTTAAATACATAAACATTTAAAATTCCAAGCAAATTTATTTTTAACTGATTCTAACAGTTATTCAAAAAACTAAGCGAATATTAATACGGATTTTCAGTTGCAGTTAATATTGTCCGTTGATTGAGTTAAATTCTTCTTTATGTTAAATTAAATAAAAATGTAATTTTAAGCAACGAAAAGTTCATTTAATTTTTACTGTAAAAAATTCAACCGCGAATTCCGTAAAAACAAATAAATATTCAGTCATTTTATAAAATTTTACTGTCAAAAATTCAACACCATATTCAGTAAAAACAATTAAATATTCAGTTATTTTATATAGTTTAACTACCAAAAATTAATTTTTCATTATCTATAAAAAATGAATTGCTTGTTTTGTGTAAGCAATTCCCATTTTCTATTTGTTAAAATAATTTAGTTAAATACATCAAATTTTAAAAGTAAAATAATTGCGAAGCCATATCGGTCATGCTGCTGGTGTCTTATAATTGAGAGTTCTTCTGTAAACAACATGGTCAGTACAACAAACGTGTGTAACAGGATAAGTAAATAATAATATTCTCTCGCTTATAAGAAAAACAAGCGGACAGGTGTCTGTCTGGTATTTTTTAGAAATTCGGCTCTTTTGTGAAGTAAACGAAAATTACTGAATTTTATCAAATAACTGACAGTAAAATTTTAAATAATAAGTGAATATTTAATTGTTTTTACTGAATGTGGTGTTGAATTTTTGACAGTAAAATTTTAAATAATAAGTGAATATTTAATTGTTTTTACTAAATGTGGTGTTGAATTTTTGACAGTAAAAATTAAATGAACTTTTTTTTTAAAAATAAATGAAAAATAAGTAGACCGGTTTTTAATTGAATTTTCATTTATTTTATATTACAATTTCAGTTAATTTTACGTACAGAATATTGTGAGTGCATGATTCACTACATCGGGCTGAAGGTCTAACTTGCTTTTTATCGGTTTATTAGGTTAGAATATAATTTGTAAGAATTGTATGGCAAACATTTTTGTAAATTATGTCAACCTTCTAATTCCCCATTATAACGGCAGTTTTTAATCTAACAAATCGTCATAAACATCTTAACCTTTATGTGCTCGGGATCGAAAACTGAATTGGGCGGTCGGAAGACTACATTTGTAGTAAAATTATTTTTGCACTACTTTATCCTTATAAGCAAGAAAAAATGGTTGTTTTTATTTAATTATATTTATATTTTATTTATGTAGGTATAGAAAAACTTGTACAAAACAATTTTAAACAATTAAGTTTTATTTATAGATCAGCATTTTCTAAATACGTAAGTTTTGGAATGTGCATCGCATACCGGGTGTGTTTTTGCGATTTCCCATTTCACATACCTGACATCGTACAGTATGTTTTGGCAGCTTAGCGTCAGATGTATCGGGAAATTGATTAGTAGCTGAAGCGGAAGAAGTTGAATTTGGTGTAGCCTATTACCCTTAGAATTTTTGACCGTTCTATAATTGCTGGTAGAAACATCTGTTTGCCAAATTTCTCAAGAACATTCTGCGTTTGTCTGTTTGCTGTATATTGCTATTGGTTGCTTTATCTTCCAGTAGTCGATTAGCTCTAGTACGCTGGCTATCAATACGAATAAATCAATGTATTTGTTTGAATCGAGCTTTTGACATTGGTGCGCGGTAGCAGCATGAAGCTTCTGTGCTCCATAGCACATCTATATCCTCGTCATTTGATTTGTTTACGCCACCCAATAATAGAAGACCAATAAAAGATCTCATTCCAATATCTGCAACACTTATCCACAATTTTTTTTTTGCTTCTGCGCTTTTTTCATTTAAATTTCGAAATGTTGTCTGCTTTTCCATTAGTATCCAATAAATTTTGTTCGAGCATCGATGGAGTGAATATAAGATCAAATATGGCGGACTCAGTTAATCCTTTAGTTGATCGCGATGGGCCTACATCGGTATCACGGTATACATTATGAGCATTTGTACGAATTGCTTGATTGGGTAAAAGAGTGAGCCATTCAGTGTGGTCCTTAGAAATAAACATACCAGGACGCTGCAAAACATTTTGTACCTCCTTATCGCCGGCTTCAAATAATAAACCCTCTTCCTGTACGTTGTCTTAAATATTATCTTCCTCGAGCACCATATATTTTTCTGCATCTAATTCTTCTGGATGTTCTGATATTTTCATAGTTTTAGCAGGAACCGAATCAGTACTTGAGTTCAAATTTCCATTGAGTCATCATCAAAATCTCGTGCATCTTCTTCCTATTCATCAATCTCCACCATAAGCTTTTGAACATGTTTTGACATTGAAAACAAAACTATATAAAATCATAAAAGTAACTTACACTTTGTCTTTGCTCTATTGTTTTCGATGAATATTATTACTTTGATGCGCTATCAGCATACACGTGATGAAAAGAATTCTTTTTTTGGCATAAATAAATGAAAAACAATGTTTGCAAATGTAATAAGCAAAAAATAAAGCTTCCTTGCATACAAACCACATAGTTACTACAAATGTAGACTACCGGCCACGAGATGGTCATTTTACAAAACATCCCTTAAGCACCTACGAAAGAATTATTTTTACATCATTAACGTTTAAATCTGCCTTAAACAAGATTTTAGGAAGCTACCAAAAAACTCAAATTGTTTAACTGACGTTTTTAATTTTTATTCTCTAATCTAATCAAAATTACTACAAATGTAGACTTCCGAGCACATAAAGGTTAAAATGTTGTTTTTCTTATTTGCTTACGAAAATACCTGTATTATTGTATTTAACTAAAAACTATAAAAACGCCAATGCGTTCCGCTAAGGATATGGACTGTATTCAGTGGTAGATTCGCCTTCGTGACGATAACACCAGATACCCAAAAACTTGGTGCCTGCCTCAAAAAAAAGCGATCGAAAAAAGAAAACAGGGAGATGAAAAGGTGATTTTACCCCAGTAAAAAACTTTTCTTTCAAATGAAAACTCTTTCCGGTTTAGATTTTACGTTATAAAATTTAGATTTTATTAAAACTTCAAAACTTAAAATTTCCACAATCAAGAAATCTTACTTTGCACTATGGCGGGTATACAATGAATAAACAAAAATTCTTCTAAAACAACTTAATTCTCTCAAAAATAAATATAAAAACAACGTAACGAAAATACATAAAAAATTGAAATATGAGCTTAAAAAACCATTTGATGACAGTGGCGCCTCAAGATGTCAAAGTTCATCTAAAACAGTCCCCAGAGCTGGAAACACCATTGCCTTCAGTTTAGAAGTAAACAACTATTATCCGCGTGTAAACTGCATTGTAAATCAAATCATTATCATTGTTGAAAAGTGGAGAGAAAACTTTTCAACAAAGTAACAATGTTTTCCCAGAATTTGAAAGTTGAATTTAAGAAATTGCATGCTTCATTTTAAATAATCACATCAGCAGCTAATCAAACCCCTTGAGAATAAAATTTTCAAAAATATTTTAATCTTTAGCATAAACAACTTTGCAAACTAAATTGAAGTTTTAAGTAAAAGGAAACTAGTTTATGGCAAAGCCGAATAGAAAGCAATAAAAAGGAGGGGAAAGAAACAAACGCGAATATTTTTGTAAGTGCAAGTAATACTAAAAAGAAAAACGTTTAATTAATTTCATTAGTTATGATTTGTGAACGGAAAACTTATTTGTATAATAAAGGCAATTTCAAAAATATTTTGGATTTAAAGGTTTGTGTGAAACAGAAGCAAAGTACTCATGGAAGTAAAATGTTGTCACTGTTGGGGTGAATAAAATTTCTCTAGCATAAATTTTGACACTAGCGTAGAAATTCTTGACAATTTTAATTCACTATAAAACTTTTCTACCATTTCACACACACAATATGTAACTTTTTCCACCAAGTTCAGTTAAAACTAACTATTACTTTAACTTCCAGCTACCAAAATATTTTGACAGATTGGCCGTAGCTAACTTATTAACTTTTTAAAATTTTTAATAGTCCAAATCGTAGATACATTAATTATAACCAGAATTTGGCTTGAATTATTTACTATACAGCAAAAACTTTTACAAAAAAGTGATAAAAGGATTTTTGGTTGTTGTCCTTAAAATGAAAATAAAATAAAAAATAAATTGACTTATCACAACTTTCTATTGAATGAAGTATTTGTCCATTATAAATTCAAAGAATCATAAACATAAATTTTTTTGCTTTAAATGAAGATTTTTTTTTTTTATATCTAACTTCATTTTTTTTTTAAGTTTAGAAAAAAAGAGAGAGAGGGAGAAAAACACCTAACTCAGCTGTCAAAAACCAAACATAATGATTTTGTTTTCAAGGAATGTTATTATTTTGCAGTTATGACTTCATAAGTACGGAATTTTAAGGAAAATTTATAAAGGACTTCTTCTCAAATTGCTCCCCGATGACAAAGACATATCAAACAAATTTTATTAAAAAAAAAATTGATTAAAATTGAAGACCAAAAAGTTAAAAGAGATTGTAAAATTTTTTAATTTTTTTTCTAAATGTGGGTCCGTAACCACATTTAAAAGGGTCAGTGGCTACGCCAAAATACTTGCACTAAAATTTCTGTAAAATTTTAGTAATCACGTTTAAGCTTTAGCTGCAAGAGTTACTGAATGAGGCTGCTGGGCTTCAAAGTTGATAGGGGAAAACAGCCCGTTCTTCTTTTTTATACCCTCCACCACTAGTGGCAAATGAAATCATCTCAGACCTTATAAAGTATATATTTTCTGGGTCCTTTAATAATTCAAAGTCGATTTAGCCATGCCCGTCTGTCTGGTTATCTGTCCGTCTGTCTGTTGAAAATACGATTATTTTCGAAAGACTCAACAGATAGGAACATAAATGGTTTTAAATCCTTTCTAGTTCTCCTACAGCCAAAGAAAGAACATGTTTAAATATGGTCACCTCAACAATACTATGTTAAAAGAAAATTTTAACCATATTATGTTTAATTTAACCATATTATTGTCAACGACAACCATATTATTAACTAAAGACAAAATGCACCGATTTTGCACACATTTGTTTCACATGACATGAAGTCATAATTCAAAATTTTTTGAGTGTCGGTCAAAAGGCTACTCCTGGAAAACACTTTAGTATGCCTAAGACCTTAATGAATCGTAATTCTTTAGTAAGATTAAGTCTCTCATTAGAAATCTTTCTGCCAAATCTCGTTAAGATCGGTCCATAATCAACTCAAAGAAATCCATTAAAATACTACTTAAACCGTAGAAATAAAAGATATTTAATAAAATTTAGCAATTTATGGCTAACAATAACACCATGTTAGTTTGAAATGATATTTCCATAATGTACTATACATCCCATTAGAAACGGCCGTTCGAAAAGAAATTTAAGAAGATCGTAGTTCTAAAAAATTGTTATTGCTGTATTAAAATTAAAATTTGATCTAACTTCGATTTCTTAAATACTCTACCGAATTTTATGATGCACGAGCCATCGTGGTCCAAAGGTGGGTTATATGGTCCTCTCCTAGGACATCGTAATGTTAAATAGACCAGGTTTTTTCCATACGTTTGGGTTACTTGTGGACTAATCCTGGTCCCTTGTGGACTACTCTTTACACGCGTGTTTGGACTGGTCCTATTATTTGCAGGGATGTTTCCCCATACATAAACAAAAAGCAATAGTATACATAAAACAAAACACACAGTGATGGGAATCAAAAATGTTCAAATGGTGACCGTTGTGCAGAAAAGGTACCACGTGATTTAAATGGTATTAAAACAGTATTTTGTGTATGTAAAAAATGTTAATAATTTAATATTTATATTATAGATTTACAATAAATAAATTTGTATTTTAGCATATATAAATTTTTAGCATACATATATTGTAAATGTGCATACACTAAACAAGGTTTTGATAACATTCAAAGCCTATTATATGTTTCTCATTTCCTTTTTATGTGTATATGAATTTGATTATTTTGTACTTCTAAACATATGAAAATTTGTATATGGAAATATGTTGTATTGTAAGTTGTTTTGTCGCAATTCCATAGATAAACTGAAAAAAGTACCAAAAAAAAAGAGCAAAATTACCCGCATTTAATGTAACATACAATCCGCCCATCACTGTCTTACAAATGTCACGTAACAACGGCATGAAATTCTATTTTAAACAGATTGGTACGTTGCAACTACGGTACATTGCATTTCGGTAAGCTTTTGTATTGGTTTTCATTTAACAGAAAGCGAACAGCTGATGGATACAGTACAGATACGGTACAGCAACGTTCGCCTAACTGAGCCTTTATTGTTGCAATTTTGACACACAAACTCAGAATTCGATGTTTCACGTTTTTTGTTCTTCCGATATCCGAAAGAACAGAGGAAACTGACGTCTAGCTTTAAAAGACTTACGACTTTAATTTTACATTTTAAAATTTAAGTTATTTTTCCGGAATTTTTTTTTTGGTTTCAACATTTAAATTTTCATCTTTAAAGGATCTGCAAGTTAGACTCTTATCCAGACCCCGGCAAAACTACTGCACGGTTCTAAAGTATGTTTGTTATTTTTTTTTTTTTTTTGGCCAAGTTGTTTAAATATTATATATAAGTTTTTGTTAAGCTAATTGGGCCTAATGTATTAATGTAAATAAAAAACCTTTTTTACATGTTTCTCCCAACGTTTCGTCAATTATTTGTTGACATCTTCAGGGGTTGTAATTACTAGTTTGTTTTTCACATTAAATTTTACATTGAATGTTGCACAGCTTACATAAAACATAAAACATTTAACATATAATTAAATTAAACACACAACTTAAATTAATATCACAGTTTATCTTTTCTATTTTATTGCAACTCTGTAGCTAAAACTTATATTATTCGTGTCTTCCTTTAAGAGGTTAAAAAACTCAAGAAAATAAACCTGTAACAGCTGCCTCAGAATGGTATTTATGTTCCTCTTTTTTCTTTCGGTTCTTTTTTTTTCTTTTGATCTTACGTGCACTCATATCTCATATAAAACCAATCAATTTCGCTAGAGCTTTCCAACAAGACGCTTGTTGTTTGATTCAATGTTACTATTTTGTTATACTTAAATGATTTTTTTAATTAAATATAAGCAATGCTTTAAAATAATCTAGATGTGATTTAATAATAAAAAATATTTAGTTTAAGATTTGCTTGCATAGTATGTACCGAGGTAGCTATTTGGATCTTCATCAGCTAATAACCTGCACAGCTTTCAAATTACTTTCAGCACAGTTATCAAAATTTGGCGAATTTTTAAAAAATATATAAATAAAAAAATTTTAAATAAGATTGCGAAAGTTTTTATGTTTTTACTTCATGTATATGCGGGCTTAGGGTGCGTACAGAGTGGCCGCTTGTTACCGACCCGAGCCTACTGACGCTTACTTTTACTAGCTACCATCTCTTTTTCGTCTCGATATTTTTGATCTGATATGCAAAGATATGTACCCAAGGAGTTCAAGAATAATCTACGTCGAGATCTTTTAACTGTACTTCGTGTGTTGGTTTTGGCATATACGTATATTGTAAAAACATCGCCAAAGGCCAAATTCTTGTTTTTCTTTAAGTTAAGTATTGAGACAACATTTTGTCAACTCCTCCAAAAGGTATTCTTATAAGTATTCTTATAACATAAGATTTTTTTTAATAAGTTTTAGTATATAAATAAAATGCCTGGCATTAAATATATGGATAAAGGCTCAATCTACCAAGGTAGATACAATGAGTTCATATATAAAAATGTCTCTATGAAAGCGAAGGTTAAAATTAATATTTTGCAGGCTTTCGGCAACACTTCTCGCATTGATTTTTATTCTCACTTATATTCCTAAAGTTTTTCAATGTTAATGTTTGCCGGGGTCTGCCCTATGCCAACATATTTATGTGGCTTAACAAAGATCCATAATCAACTACAAGAAAAATAATAAATGAGAACTGTTAATGAAAAATTCGAAACCTTTTCTACTAAATATATTGTTTTGACTTTTTTAACTTTTCGATGAAAACGGTATGACATCCTCAAGAATATTTAATTAAGGGATCAATCAGCTGACAAACAAAAAGAAGGAAAGATATCTAAAGGCATCCCCTAAGCAATAAAGGATACAAATAAAGCAATAATTTTAAAAATAAGTAAAATTTTGTTTAAATTAAAAGTTTAATAAACTGAGAAAAGAATAAAATCAGACTTTGAAAGCTAAGATATTGTAGGTGGTAGACAGTTTTAAATACTTTCAAAGTTATAAATGAATTGGAAGCCTCCCATTTAATAGACTATAAGCTATAACCAATGTAAGGAACCTCCCGTTACTCCGGGTTTGAAGCTGGGGTACCACTCAGTCGCGTCCAGGGCCCGTTACATAAATTTATTTACGGAGGGAAAAAACGCTTGTTTAAATTCGGGATTTTGTTTTTTTCTTTAACACACTTTCTATAGCTTGTTTTTGGTTCACACCAGGTTTCCGGGGGGGCTTCTGCTGCCTCTTTGTAACCAGAGCCAGCGCCTTACCAATCCTGCCCTCTAACTCCTACCCTTCGTTCACCTTGGATGTAAATTCAAGACAACACTAGGACCCTCATCACTTTACTGGTTGTTAAACCAGTGCCTATCCCTTGAGGGAAGCGGACTGACGCCAAATTAGTCCCGTGATAGGTCTTTGGTGGTAGAGACCGGTTCTAGTTTAAACAATTTATATGAATATGACCTATCACTTTTACATGGGGTTGTCATTGGAGGGGGTCAATTTTCACCATTTGACCAGTCACAGATCTATTCTAAATGAACGTGCTTGGTGTCAGTTACTAAAATGTAGCACTATGTGTCACAGCGACGGTGAATACTGTATTGTAATTCATTACTTTTTCTACCCTTTTGTTCTTCATAAACCAGTAAAGGGATTGGTTTTTTTCACTGGTCATGAGTCCTTTCTTTTTGTACTTGTTCCATTTTCACAAATCCCAGGACCAGTCTGTTGGACCAATTGACACAAATTTCCAGCAGGGATACTATTCTATTAAGGAATTTGTGTTACCAATCCCCTACTTAATTAAAAGCACTGTGTATTGTTTTCCTTTTGTTGTATTTTTCTATTATTACCGGCTCTGTTACGACGTCTCTCTTTGCAGTCCAAAATTATTATAAAATTTAATAATCTTAGGCTGGGTTTTTGAGGTCTCGGTTAACCGGAACCTTGTTAATTTATTTTTATTTTTTGAATCCCAAGAAAAACTTTGCTAACTAATATGCATGTGGCAGTGTAAATTAAACTGAACTGGCAAAACAAAGTAAAGTAATTTGTTTTTATTTTTGTTTTTGCTTTATCCACTTGCAACTTCTTTAAGAGTTGTCAAAAAATCCACCAATTGTGGTCGGGTATGTAGGAAAAGATAAACTCACTGTTTATTGTTGTTGTTTTTGTTTAAGCTTTGATATTGTTACAAGTAAACCTGGGGTTTATAATTCGTAATCGCTTAACAGTTTTGTATGTATAATATCTTAAGTTTTTCTAAAATCTTTGGATAAAGTTTCCTGATGATCTGGCCTAAGCAACCAGTGAAATGCGAAGAGGAATAGCTTATCCCATCAACAATAAATTTCAGTTTATCAATAGTATGAAATGGGAATTTAGCTCATTTAGACGAAGCCTTGTTAATTAATTTTTTGAATCCCAAGAAAAACTTTGATAGGTTTAGTTAATCAGAAAACAGATTTATGCCGCCATTACCAAGTTTGTATACAAAATTTTGAAGGACTAACTAAGTCTTGCTTAAAATGTTGGTCTTCAATGAAATAATAAAAAACTACATTGCGCCGCAAAAATCCGAGTTTCAAACTACGTTAAACTAAGTTTAATCTTAATCCACAGCTTAAAAATCCGGCCTTAAAGACTTATTTAAAAATTCTTCTTTTTAACTGCTATCGAAAACTAAAACTTGGCGTATCTCAATCATAAGGCTAGCAAGATACGTTCTTAAATTTGTTTATTACGAAAATGAGTAGGTCATATTATAATACGTCATTTGATAATAAGAGAACCCATGTTTCCAGTATTTTTAGCTCCAGAAGCCTAAGCATTGTCACAAAACTTGACCATTTTTTTTTATTTTCCAAAAATTTACATTTTCTGACAAAAGGGCTTTCATATATAATCAAATCATATCTTTAAAAGTATTTGGGATTTATTCGTGAATTATTTAAGAAAAAGTTTTGTTAATATTTTGATTTAAATAAAATGTTTATAAACAATAAATATTGAACACAATGTTTATAATTTTTTTTAATTTGGAAACTGTGGTTTACGTAGATTTTTTAAATTTTACTCTTAATTTATTTCTGTTTTTTCAATATTGTGGTTTTTAACTTTGAAATTTATTTGTTTTTTTTTACCATTTTTTTATATAATTTTTTTTTTTGGGAAATATTTTGTTTTATTTCCTTTGATTTATTTAAACACAATTTGGTTTACTTTATTTATTTATTTTAATTATGATTTTGCTTTTTAAAAAAAAAACTTTTACATATTTTGTTATTTAAATGAATTCTTTTAATAACAAAATAAATTCAATTTAAATTATTTCAAACTTTTACATTCTCAAGAACTTTTAACAAACACACTTTTAATTTAAAAAACACACACATACACTGGGTAACCATTTTCCAACATCATCATCATCATTGTGCCACACAAAACTGTCGAAATTTACAACATGCTCATGTATAATTGATGATACTCCAAAAAAAAAGAAAATTTACTTGATACACCTTGAGGCCAAAGTGGTTTTAGCGTTATTCCAACAAGTAAATGGAAATTAGTTAAAACTATTTACTCCACAAAGCCTAATGCAAATGCAACTATTAAGTGACAACAACGATGAAAACTATTTAAACTAATATATCACAATCACTCATATTCCCGTTAAACCTTAGAAGTTAGATGTATTAGAAAAATAAAAAAAAAAAAAATTTGCAAAATATTTAAGTAAACTACCGTTAGTGAGAGTGTTTAATTTAGTTAAAATTACAAACAAAAAACACTTGTATGTGTGTTTTTTGGTAGCGCTTATAAAATGGCGCCAACAACTAACAAACACTTTCGAAGACTCAAGCCAAACTGAATTGCAGGAAAAACATTATGAACAGGACCATTCATTTAACCTGCATACCAGACCAGAAAAAATAAATAAGAGAAAGACCAGATTTACGCAGCCATCATTATTTATCCTTAAGTAATGGGAAAGAAACCCTTAAAATTAAAAAAAAAGAGTAAATCTTTACAATTTAAGAGAGAAAGTGTGTGTAAAACATAAAGCTCATTGCTCTTATTTAATAAGGATTTGTAAATTTGTACCGTTAATAGTATTGATTGTAATTTGTTTGCCTACAAAAAGTCATAAAACTATTTTTGACCTTAGTTGTTGTTGTAACAACAGCTTGTTTGTTGTTTGTTTATTTGCTTGTGTTATTTTCCTAGTTAACGAAACAATTGTTGATTCTTCTCATTCGTATAATCAGCTGTTCCCCGTCCGTTCGTTTTGTATCAAGGTCATCAGTTTAGTTTAATGTGAAAAAGCTTTTTGGTTGTAGACTTTTTCATTAGGACTCTTTTTTGTCACTTTACTCTATAAAAATTGAGAAAAGCTTTTTTGTATTTTTTATAAAAGCTATTACAAGGTAATGTTATACCTTTAACAGTAGCTTTTAAAATAGCTGTTAAATGAAGGATGGTTACTTGTTATTTAAATGGTGTTATTGAAATCCAAACTTTTACAGAATTAGGGCCATTATTACAACTTGAAGTTAGCTAAAGTTAAGACTAAATTGACAGATAATAACGTGTTATCTGTCAAAAAGCGTCTGTTAACAGCTAACGCCAAGTTATAATAATGGCCCTTAAAGACATAAAATGGGAGTGTTCATAACAAAACGCAACAACTCCATTTTATATTTTTTTTTTACTTAATACTATTCTACATTTTAAAATCTGTATATAGTCATCATTCCAAATCTCTTTCAAGTTAAAACACAACATTCACAGAAAAATTTATCGGTAGTTTTGTATCAATTAAAAAAATGATTTAAAAAGTATTTCAATTTAATTCATGTGGTAATTTAATCAATTACTTTTTTTTTTTTTTTGTTGAAAGAAAATAAAATAATATAACTATGATTTAATTTAGATTTTAGTTGTTTTGAAATCAATTTTTAATTAAAATATTTATTAAATAACAAAAAATAAAATAATTAAAACCTGTATAAATTAATTAAATCAATTGACACATTGTTTGAAACGGCAAAGTTTTTTGATAATTTTTTTAATTAAAATTAAAAACATCATTAATTGAAAAAAAAAATTTTTTTAAGTTTTAATTTTTCTGTGTTTCCATTGGGTTTATATCAAAACAAGTTTATTTACTATGAATCGGATCATAACACAACAATTCCAAAATTGATTTTTTTTAATAACTTAAAAACTAACAGCCACCCACATTGGCCCAATAATCACAGTCATTAACAGAGTATACTTTAAGAGCACACAGAAAAAAAAAAGCAGCAGTAAAAGCATTAATCAAAAATAAAATCAGCTTTAATTAAAAATTTTATCAAGTGAATTGAAAGTTTAATCAAGTGAATTGCCAAATTGGTTTTTTTTTGTTGTTTTCTTGCGAAGACAATAGAATGAAACAATTTGTTTTTTACAACTACAATTCGAGTCGGAAAAAACCCAACCAATTGTAGTGGGATGTAAGAAAGATAAACTCACTGTTTATTGTTGGTGTTGTGTTTAAGCTTTGATATTGTTACAAGTAAGACTTAGAGTGTTTATAATTCTTATTCGCTTTAGGGTTTTATTTGTTTAATATTTTTGGCTTTTCTAAAATCTTTGGAAAAGGTTTCCTGATGATCTGGCCTAAGCAACCGGTGAAATGCGCATAGAAGCTAGCTTTCCCTCAACAATAAATTTCAGTGTATTTATCAAATATGAAAAATTGGGAATCTAGCACGTCATACAAAAATCTTGATAATAAATTTTGTATTCCCGTAAATAACTTTGATAAAACTGATTTTATTTTTGATTAATGCTTTTACTGGTGCAAAATTTTTTTTCTGTGCACTAAAGAAAACTTTTATTAAAAATATGCTTTTGATCTACTAAAGACATGCAAAAGTAAACTTTATTTACTTTTAAAAACGGCTGAGCAGAGCCGCATTAGATTTTGTAAGCCGTCGCCGTTGCGGCTAGCAATTTTTGGAACAAATCACTTGCGGCGTCAAACTAGGACTCTGCTGTTTGTTAAACAAACAAAATAAAATGTATCTCTGATTTGCGTTTGAAAAATGGAAAATAACCAAGTAAGATCTAATTTAATTTATTAATTCATGGATAAGAATTACAAAATATTTTTATTTTTGGTAAAAATTTATTTTGTATATTTGTTTTAAATCAGCTGATTTAAATTCAAAATAGCACACTGAATTATAAGGGGTTGTTCACAACAGTCATATTTTTTTTTTTTTTTTTTTTTTGTTATAATTTGAAGACCCCAATACACATATCAAACAAATACAAAAATAATAAAACAAATATTTAATTAAGAAGCAAAACTGTTTATTCCTTTTTCACTTGCTCTTTTCCTTAATATTTGCACCAAAATTTATATCGCTTTGTTTTAATTTTTAATTTTTGTTTTTTTGGAGGCTGCTGATTAGAGCTGCGACTTCGTATGTTTTTGATACAGAGTATGAAAATAGTTTCTACATTTGATCTGGCACCCCGTTAAAGCTGGTTCAACTATAAACCTACTTTTATTTCGACTTTAGTAAATCACAAGTCAAAAATTGATTTTTAATAAAGTTGTTTTTAAAAGTAACCAACTTTATCGTTTAACTATGATTAGTTTTAGTGTTAGTCAACTATTTTACTATAAGTCTATAACTTTCACTTAATGCCGAAGAACTCTTTCTTTCGCACAACTTCACTTAAATCAAAAACCAATTCTTAAAACTTTGTTTTAAATATATTTGTGCCAAAAAAAGCGTTCTTTCTACATCGTGAAATTGGCAGTAAATCTTTTTTAGTGTAAAGTTGACCCGTGATTAAAGGGAACAATAAATGACACAAGTTGCTTGACAACAACAAGATATTTGTGAGAATAATAAAAAATTTTAATATTAATTTAATTTATTTGGCCCTTAAAAAATGGTAAATAAATTGTTAAAATATACCGACATTAAGCTTTTGATTCAAAGATTAAACGTTTAAGACATTTTCAAATATTTTACAGAGGTTTTACTGTATAATAAAGTTTTTCTATTTTAACTCACAATAAGCTTTGCTTTACCAAACCACCCAGACAAAAAGCTTTCGATTGTTTTATTTTTTGTTTTTGTTTTTTTTTTATTTTGCTTTTCACCAAAATGTTTTAGTACTTTACTTATCAAAGGAAAAAAAGCAGGAATCCTTTTCGTCGGAAAAGAAATTTCAATTAAACATTTTATGTAAACAAACAACTCTTTTTGATAAACAAATACTTAACGGATCATTTATGTCTTGGCCTTTGCTCATGACAAATTTCTTTTTCAATCTGGTGTACTAACGGCTTGCTAAGACAACTACAGTTAAACAACTACTCACAAGTAAAAATGATGACGGTAAAAGAAAACAGAAAATAAAGCCGATCAAGCCCGACCATATTGTATTCTACGCCAATTGATATTCCTAACAAAACAGTTTTCGGAAATCGAGCATTGAGAATACCTCTTAAAATAAAGTTTTGTTACAAGTTTAAAATTTATATCAAAGTTATTTGTGCCGCATATAATCTATCTTGATTTTTGGGAGGATACAGTATTGGTGATTTCTAACATCTGCAAGAAATTTTTAGATGGACATTTCGCTTACATAAACAGACAGACGTCTTCAAGCCAGCCACACGGACGGATATGCTTCAACCGACTCAGAAAATAATTTTCAATTGATCGGTATAATAATAGATTTGTCCAGGACAATTATTTTAATACATTACCAACTTAAGCAAAAAAAATAAAAAATACAACAAACTAAAGGGGGCTTAAGAAACAAAAAATCTAATCGTTTACAGGTGTTATTGTCTACTTTAAGCTACATAATTCCCAATAATAAAGTGCTTAGCAAGAATAAATATAACTCAAAAACGCCTCCTAGAGCAATAAATTGTTTAACAAATACACCAATGGAACAAAAACAAATAAAAACAGTCAAGTAAGACAAATTATTTGGTTTATTTTTTTCATATAACAGGGATTTGGCGGCAAAAATTGCTTTACACACATTCATTTACGAACATAAATTTAATAAAAGCTTTAGGCCAAAGTATTTTTGAAGTGGCACAAATACGCCAGTGCGTCTGGTTGTATGTGTTTTTTCATTATTTTTCATTAAATCCCAGTTGGCCACGTCTTTAAGACATCTTCTTTAACGACGGGTACAAGACAACAGTAAGTCGTAGAAGACGTACTGAGGACTGCTCAATACAAATCGTCAACGAAATTTTCATACAAATGGCGGCGAGCTCACACAAGAACAGATGAGTATCAATGTCTTCAATAATTTCGTCGACGACTATGTGGCCCATGACCATTGTCACAAACAAAGCATACTTTAAGGCCCGTTTTTCACAACTTACCGATAGCTAAAGGTAGGATTTTATCGGACGTATAAAAAGTGTTCCGTTATTACAACTTTACTTGAACCTACCATGTAGGAAGAACTTTAACTTACTTTATCGCTCACTTTAGTTTAAAGAAAAGTTTGAATAATGGAACACTTTTTATAAGGCCGGTTAAAGTCTACCTTTAGCTATCGGTAAGTTGAGAAAACGAGCCTGAGAGCTCTTAAGTAAACTTTTATTAAAATTATGCTTTGGATCTACTATAGAGAAGCAAAAACATATTTTACACGTAAAAACCGATGTTAATTTTAAAACAAACTGAAGTTGTTTTTAACTCAATTCACAGCAGCATCATTTATTTTTAGCCAAATAAAAATGTTCGTGCAAAAAGTTAAAAATGTTTTTGTTACAAGATATTTTCCCGATATTTTTTAATTATTAACGATTTGGAGGAAAACTTTTATGGAAAGAAACACAAAATCCATATGTATGCATAGGCCCTAATTGTGTAAAACGCAACGCCAACAATTACATTGAAAGCAAAAACAAAGTCAAAAAAGTTTTTAATTTTGTTGTTGCTTTCTACAAATTAATTTCATATTGCGTTTAAAAAATGTTCAAGACCACAAGATATGCTTTGTTTTATTTATTTTTTTAATTGTCAATGCCAGGTGCCTAGCGCTGCCACTTGCTTATATTTTGTTGTATGTTGTATGAAAAAATTGCCAGATAGAAATCGACAAAAAGCTTACCATTCAAAAAAAAAAAAGTATTTTTCATGACAATAAAAAATTCGTTTAAATGAACAAACAAATTTGTATAAGCGGGTTTACCCCCTTGTATTAAGTGCACAACGCTTCACTTAATACGATTTTATACTACAAAGCGTGAGTGTCTTTTTCGTTAGAATTGTAAATTAATGATGTTGCTGAGTGAGGAAGAGATACAGATATAGTTTCTTCAACTGCTTTATTTTGGGTTATTTAACAAACGTGCTTACTACAATTTATTTTTTGTTGGATTTTTCAACCACAGCGTAGTAAATTTTAGTCTAATACATATTGTTGTTGCAGTGTTGTTAATCTTAGTACTTTAACTAAATTAATAAGATACACAACGTCAACAAGGGACTTTACTTTCAAGTGTGAAAACCGCTATTGTTGTTCGGTTCATTATTTTAACAATACTGATGCAATACGTAGCAAAGCCGATTTAACGATGTCCGGCTATCCTTCCGTTGGTTTGCCTGCCCGTGTGTATGTTAAAATGGGTTTTCTAAAGAAGATATTTATATGGCCCACAGTCCGGAATTGAAATTCGGCCAGATTGGTACACAAACAGCTGAGATATTAGCAACAAATTATTAATACCTCTTATTTTTCACATTAATCTTTAAGAATACTGGTAGTGAAAATAATCTTGTTGTGCTGGGATTTTCAAATATGTAAATAAATAAATAAATAATTAAACAAATAAATTAATAGAAACTGAGAATTATTTCCTTTCGAAGGTTACTTTATATTATATTCAACATTTTTTATTTCTCGAATTTATTCTATGAGCTAAATTTCAGTTATGTATTTTACAAGGCGAATTCATCCCAGGTATTCTCGGTACTACAACAAGTACAACTCGTACAAAAACCACAAGCAATTTGTTTTTGTAAAATCAAAAACAGAAATAAAACAAAACAGAAACAAAGATAATAAAAGAGAATAAACAAAATTTTGACATCCAACAGTGATTTTTGCTAATATCAGCAGGGCTTTTAAGACCACCTGTAATAAATTCGCCTTGTGTTTTTTATAAAACTTTTTTGTAATAGTCTTATTCCTTCAATTTTTCGCAAATTTACAATTATTAGACACCAAGAAAAATTGAAGCAATAAGACTATTACAAAAAAGTTTTATAAAATACATAACTGAAATTTAGCTCATAGAATAAATTCGAAAAATAAAAAATTTTGAATATAAATAAATTAAAATAAAAAAAAACAAAATCGTTCTATAGATGAACTAGTTATAGACAAATAGCTACATTATTCTACCAGAAAGCTTGGTTTTCGTACAGTAACTCCCATTCTAAATGAGATAGGAGAACTTTATTTTGCTCAGATACATCGTAAAATATATCTTAATCCGAAATTGTTTTCTAAAGCTAAAATTTAAACATAACATTAATTGATTATGTTCACTCAAAAGACTATGAAGTTAAATTCAAACGAAAATTCATTTTAAACATACTTAAAATTCATTTAACAAACGGATCATTTACATTTCATTTAAGACAAATGATTTTTATATATTTATTTTTAAATTTTTTACTTATTAAACAGCATATTTTGAATAGCCTTTACTTTTAGAAAATATATTTTAACCGACAGAAATCAAACTACATAACAAAATAAATACGGAAAAACATAATTTTTTGGTAAAAAATAAAATTATTCGAAAAATTACTATATTTTTCTTGAATTTTAACACTACGGAAAACGAATTTAATAACCCACAATCAGCTACTGTAATAATTTTATGAGTGTAAGAAATGAAAAATAAATAAGACTCTGACAATATTTCTGCTATATATTCTTCAACTATTTTTTAGGATACTCATAGTTCTTTCCGACAATTCATTTTAAGTGAAGGCGAAATATAAATAGCACGATTTATAATGGATTTTTAATGGAAACTTTTTTAAATTCCGATTTAGCTTGGCAAATTACATTTGTTGGTGATTCTTGACACATATTGAAAAAGCTTGACAATCAAGCCCGCCTGGCAGCCCTAGGTGGCACCCAGTTAAAATCGGTTCCATTTAAAACATTCTTTAATTTCTAAAATAAATAAAAGAGGAAAATTCGTGACTTCCTCATTGACGACATCGGCAATTTGGCCAACTGGGAAACTTTTTTAACTTTGTGCCTGGGTTTGTGTGAAAGGACAGATATTCCTGGAGTTCTGTCTACGCAGGTGTTTTATGTACAAATACTTTTTTTTTTTTTTTTTTTTTTTTTTTTTTTGATAATTTACTTTCTCGTAAAAACCAACATTTTAATTTTAAATGTTTTGAGGTGTAAGTGTGATATATCGATAGCAAGTTTTTTATTTGTAAGCGGAAGTTGGAAAAAATTTCATAAAGAATTTTCTAAGATTGTTTTGTGTGTCTTTTCAACAGAATCGTGTTCGAAAGGCATTAAAAATAAATAAAAACATTTTAATTACAAGAAAGTAAACTGCTAACTGAGATATTTTGTAAAGATAGCAAGGAGGACACAAGCTGAAACAATTTAAAGTGAGTAAAGTGTCTAAGTATTTAGCACAAGTGTCTGAATAAAAATATGGCTTTTGAATAAATTGTAAAGATTTTTAAATATAATAAATTTTTAAGCCTTCCTTTGCTTTGTTTCTTTGTTTTAATTGAGAATGCCACTTTGGTCCTTTCACGAAAAATATAAAAGATGTAACGCTATTTTAACAATCTCTCATATATTTAAGTATTCTTTATGTAATCATTCATAAAAACAAACAAATAAATTAACTCTTTTTATACCCTCCACCACAATTAGTTGTGAAGAGGGTAGATAAAGTTTGTCATTCCGTGTGAATCTTTTTTATTATTCATCTTAGACCCCATAAAGTATATATATTCTGGGTGCTTGAGTAATTCTATGTCGATTTAGCCATGTCCGTGTGTCAGTCCGTCTGTTGAAAACACGCTCACTTTCGAACAACTCAAAAGAAATGAACAAACTCAATGCCAAATTGCTTGTAGTTATCCTAAGCAGTTTGGGATTGAAATCCAGCAAAATCGGTTCAGTAGGACCAGAGCTGTGAATCAAAATGTGGAACCACCACCTAAAAAAAATTATAATTTTGTTACAAAAAATAACATAAATGCCGGAACAAGGCATGGAATGAAATAAGATTTTCCAAAAATTTGTTTTATTTGACTGGAAATCGCGCTGTTAAATTTCATGAAGATCCGTCAATAATTTACCCTAAGGCCCATATAAACACTACTCCCGGAAAACAGTTTAGTACGCCTAAAACCGTAAAAAATAACGCTACCGTAACAAAGTTTGGTAGGTCACAGTTTTATAGGACTATAAATGATACTGTGAAATTTCGTAAAGATCGGTCTATAATTTACCCTTAGCCCCATAGAAAAACTCTTCCCGGAAAACAGTTTAGTACACCTCAATCCATTATTAATAATGCTATCATAACAGAAATTGGTACATCAAAGTTTTAAAGGACTAGAAATGACGCTGTGAAATTTCGAAATGATCGGTCCATAATTTACCTTTGGCCCCGTATAAACCCTACTACCGGATAGAGTTTAGTCGCCTAAAACCATAATTAATAACAAATCTTCACAGTTTAAGATAATAATAGCATCATACAGATATTACTCCTTAAACATTCGAACTGTCGGTGGAGGGTATCAAAGATTCGGCACAGCCGAATATAGCACTCTTACTTGTTTTTTTATGACATTTCAGTACAAAACTACAAAAACTAACATAAATAGTGGAAAAATGCTCAGAATGGGACTCGAAATAACACTGTAAAGTAAAGTGAAGATCGGTCCATAATTTATCCTAAACCCTACTCCCGGAAAACAGTTTAGTACACCTAAAACCATAATTAATAATGCTATCATAACAGAAATTGGTACGTCAAAGTTTTAAAGGACTAGAAATGGCGCGTGAAATTTCGAAATGATCGGTCCATAATTTAGCCTTGGTCCCGTATAATCCCTACTAACGAAAAACAGTTAAGTCGCCTAAAACCATAATTAAAAACAAATCGTCACAGTTTAAGATAATAATAACATCATACAGATATTAATCCTTAAACATTGGAACTGTCGGTGGAGGGTATCAAAGATTCGGCACAGCCGAATATAGCACTGTAACTGTTTTTATTCAAATGTGCAACTTACCTATTAAAAAACTCCTGAAAAATGGCTGTGTTATAATTATTTTTAGTCATCTAATGTTTATCATATAAGTTAAGATCTTATTTGATCGTTAGGCTATTGAATATAATTTTTGACCATATTTGTCAAAAACTGCCCCAAAGAAGTAAAAATAAACTGTAGTTTTGTAATAAGGAGTGAAGAAAAGAAGAAAACTTCTGTATACTTTTGTTTCCTCCACTTTGTGTCACCCTGTTATTGTTGTTACTTTTTCGTTTAAAAAATATGTAAATTAAGTTACATTACACATTACAGAGAAACGTGCTTAGATAAATTAGCTGTCTATCAAAACGTCAATATGTATGTGATTTCTCCCACATACTTAGTCCACTTCCTCTCCTTGTTTTGTGATTATTTTAAGTGTGTGCAATCAAAGAAACTTTATTGATATTTACATAAAATCTTCTATTACAATGTGCGCTTACCTTTTAAAATGCACAGAAAATCCAGACAAATGTTTACACAAAGGATTTGAAATGTATACTTTTTTCATTTCAAAGAAAAAGATGGAGAGCGTTCAAAGAAAACAAATGAACCAATAAAAATCTATAAGTGCAAATTTACTTTTCCATTCTGGGTTAAATTCCGAAAGGAATTGACTGATAAATAGTCGCATAAATAATTTAAATTTTTTTTTAAATCTTTTGAAGCTTTTTAAGAAATTTAACACGCTCACCACTCAGCGTTACAAATCTTTGACACGGGAGTTTTCACAGAAACTCATGTCACATATAAGTGCCAGATTTTTATTGAAATTTATTTACGAATAATTTCGTGAAAGTTTGTTGGAAGTTATTTTCTTGTGGGTTTAGGTCTCTGTTTCAATGTCATTTTAATATATTGTCTGCAATTTGGGTAGGTTTAGTAGTTATTTTCGGTACTTCCTGTAATGTGATTACATTTTTTTAATCGTTACTTTAATTTTTAATCGTTTTTATTTTTCTGAATATCTAGCACTTGACGTATGTTCACACCTTTAAAGGAAAATAAATTTGTTTGTTGTGTTTTTTCTTAATCAACTGTCATCTTAATCATCTCATATGTAATGTGAACTGCTTTGATTAACTAAATTAACATTTTGCTTAAACGCGTTTAAAAACTCAAGTGTGAACATAGTATTAGGCTATAAATATTTGTAAGATTTCAACTTGGCTAGGCTTGGCTATGAATTAAAGATATCTGTAAAATAGTACGGTGAATTGAAGAGGTGGGCGTGGTACTTCCTATACAAAGACAACATACGCTAATGTACATTTAGAGAAGAGTAACAGTAAGAATGTACAAATTTGATACACATATGACCATTTTCTTAATGTATCGACAAACTGTCTGTTACTTATGGTGTTTTCTTTTCTAAAAAATAATAATGCATTATATATGTGTAATATATTTAACAGGTTACACGTACAAAGTGATACATTTTTCTAAATTACAATGAAACAAAATAAAAGCTACGTTTTACACTCAACACTTATGTGTATTTAGCGTGTTAAATATTGAATGCAAAGTTTGTAATAAAAGCGATATTCACCACGCTTGTATAAATTTTCCGCATTAAATTTTCTTTGAATTCCATAAGCGTTAACAGCACTGCTTTTCAATAATAAATGTCAGCTGTTGTTAAAAATTTTGCGACAAAAAAAATAAAATTATTAAATAAAAGTAAAACAAACGAAAAACAAAAAGTTTTTATATCCATCACAATATAACGCTAATTGTACGCAAACACAAGAAAAACCTTATTAAAAAAAATACTTGCTTGCATAAAAATGTACTTTACGCAGATTCAAAAAAGGATATTATCTCACACTCAGTTAAAACTGCGGGTAAGAAATTAAACAAATGTTCCATTTATTGTTGCAACATATTTAGAAAGTAAAACGACAACCTTTCACATTTTTGCATATATTTTTAGAATAGAAAAAAAAGCCCGCGGGAATGGTAGCATACATGAAACATTTTTGTCAGAAAAGAAAACACCATTAATGTCAACATAAATTTTTAAAACCGATAAACTGTCCGTAAACGATTTTGTGTTTCTCAATATACCGACAAAAAACATTGTTTTCAGTTGACAACACCTCTCAAAATACATGTAAAAGTTGGGAGTCAGCTGATTGAATTTATATGTACGGCAAATAAAAGGAAAATAGGTACATAACACAGTACAACAGCCAATCTGGGGGTGAGAAATTCCAAGTCAGGGTGATGGTACTAGGTCAGTATAGTAAAACCCTCAAAGGGTTTGGCGTTCGTATGTGTCAGTTTTTTTTTATGACATTTTAAATTTTTTCCTTATCTTGATGTTTTTCGCTTAGTTGTAACATTTTCGCAAAAACGTAGTTTAACATAACCCGAGAACCACTTGTCCGATTTTGATGAAACAAATTTAGAAAAATTAAGAATTACAATTTCTCTAATCTGTTTCTATACCGTTTTCCTATATGTGCAACACTTTCGAAGTTAAAAATGAATGTATGAAGAAAAAAAATATTTTTTGCCCAAAAAATTTAAATTTTTTATTTTTAATTCATAAAAAATCCAAAACAGTAAAAAAAAGTTTCAAGTCCTATTACTTTCACGTGAAGTTGCATAACCTATGAAATAAATGAGACATAAATCATGAAAATCGATGAACGCGTTTCGCTTTTATTAACAATTAAGTGAAGGAATGCATTTCAAAAATTTGCTCGATATATGCACAAAATTCTTTGCGAAAACATTTATGACTTTTTTTATGATTCTTAGAATTAAAAAAAAAAAGTAATAAACAAAAGGTTATTTGATTTTTATGATTGCGGTAGCAAAGTAATAAGCGGTAATAAATGTGCGTGGACAATTGAAAGGAAAAAAAGGAAAGTGCACTTTTTTAATTATTTGGGGTTTTCCGTTGGCTACCTGTATGATTTTTTTACAGAAATTCCACCCACATCTATTAGTGCTCATGTTTTGGAACGTACCTGTCAGTAAAATATTGAAAAATACGTAGTATTTATAGGTGCTCATTTATCGATTTTTGTCATTCAACAAGTGCCGACGAACACAAACAGTAAAAGTGATTTTTCTCCAGTTTTTTAAAAGTGAACAAAAGAGAACAGAATATGGAACTGTGCAAGCCAGATATAAATAGCTTTTGCTACTGCTGTGGTCAATATGTCTCAACACATAAAAAAGGGAAAATTTCAGTACTGATTTTGTTCAAACATACGAGATGTACTTCAACCAAAATGTTATAGTGAACGAAAATTGGGTACCAAATATAGTGTGTAAAAGCTGCTACAACCGTCTAATGGATTGGAAAAAGAGAAGACGTGAAAGTATGCCATTCGGTATCCCAATGACTTGGACTAATCCTGGCGAAGGTCACAATCCATTGAATTGCTATGCATGTGCGAATAAAGGAGCCGCAAAAAGGATAAGCAAATCGTATAATTACGTTGGTGTTGCAAGTGCCGCAACACCATTGCCTCATTTGGACCACATTCCTGTGCCAAAAGCTTCTAGCCCAGATATTTTCTCTTCTACGACTGCTCCGACATATCATGCACGTGATGATCCCCCATATAAGCCGTCAGTATCCAATGAGCCAATTTTAATAAATCAAAATAAGCTTGATTCAATTGTTGCCAAGTTGGAATTAACACAGCATAAATCGGAAGAGCTTGCTTCCATTTTGAAATCAAACAATTTGTTGGCACCCGGTGTGAAAGTCACAGCTTATCGAAGTCGTCAGGCAACACTCCAAAGTTTATTCCTTGTGAATGATGAAAAAACTTCTGCATATTGCCCGGATGTAGGAAAATTGATGAACGCAATGGAAATAAAATATGAAGCAGATGACTGGAGATTATTTATTGACAGTTCAAAACTCAGCTTGAAGGCGGTTTTACTGCATAAGACCAATAAAAAACCTTCAGTTCCAATCGCCTATAGTACAGAAACGAAAGAAACATATGATGCACTGGAAAATATTTTAAAAATGGTTAACTACGCCAAACATATGTGGCGCATATGCTGCGATTTAAAAGTTGTAGCAATGCTTTGCGGTCTTCAAAGCGGCTATATAAAATATATGTGCTTTTTGTGCGATTGGGACACACGATTTTCCGGTGACCAATATGCATGCCACGGATGGAAACTCAGACAGCACAGCAGGTTACAAACGGCCAATATTATTCGTGAGCCTCTAGTGCCGAAGGAGATGATATTGCTGCCTCCACTGCATATTAAACTTTATCAAAACTGTCGCCAAAAGAGATTTTTTGTGTTTGAAACTAATTTACCCGAGACTCAGCGAAAGTAAAATTAAAGAAGGTAAGTTATAATATCACATTCATTTCCCATGATTTTCCATCTTAACAAATTAATTTTTTCCAATCAGGCGTACTAAATGGTCCAGATATACCAAAGCTGATTTTGATTGACGCTGAATTGAATGCATGGCAGGCAATCAAAGAAGTAATAGAAGGCTTGTTGGGAAAGCATCGTTCTAAAAACTACGATGTTTCTGTCGCAAGGATGTTAAGAGCATTCTCGGAAATTGGTGTCCACATGTCCTTGAAAATCCATTATTTACATCATCATCTGGACTACTTCAGCAAACAATTGGCTACCGAATCTAATGAACAAGGTGAACGCTATCATCAAGTTGCTATGCCATTTGAAATGAGGTAATACTGATTTTTTACTTTTTCAAACTCATTTTAATAAAACAAAAACTTACAGATATAGAGGCAAAAAGTCGCCGAGTGCAATAATTGCGGAAATTTGCTGGTGGAGTAAGCTTGTGTGGCAAGACAAGGATGATCTTGATGATAAAGAATTTTCAGGAGATGCAGAAGGGCCAACAGTGGAGTCACACATTGACATTATGTGTGGTTCAGAAACTGATGATAGCGATGAATGCGATGCCACTAGTCCCGAACAACCACCATCGAAAAAGTCTAGGCAATATTTATTAAAATAAATAAATAAAATAAAAATAAAAAATTATTAAAATGTTTACTTAATTTTTTTAGTAGTTTATGGCCAGAAGTCTGGAGTTATTGGGGAAAATTTATAAAAAAGGCGATAAATGACACTTTTTTGAATAAAAACAAATATCAATATTCTTGTCAAAATGGGATACCTTCACTTAATTGTAAATAAAAGCAGAACGCGGTAATCGATTTCTATGATCTATGTCGCATTTTGTTTATAGGTTATTTGACTTTACATGAAATTAATAACACTTGATCCTTTTTTCCGTTTTTGGATTTTTTATTTAACAAAAAAAAAATTTTAATTTTTAGGCAAACAAATATTTTTTTTTCTCCACAAATTTATTTTTACCGGCAAAAATGTTGATTATAAAGAAAAACGTTATATAAACGGATTAAAGAAATTGTAATTCTAAATTTTTTTGAGTTTGTTTTAGCAAACTCGGAGAAGTGGTTCTCGAGTTATGTTAAACTACGTTTTTGCCAAAATGTTACAACTAAGCGAAAAAACATCAAGATAAGGAAATAAATTTAAAATGTCATAAAAAAAACTGACACATACGAACGCCAAACCCTTTGAGGGTTTTACTATACTGACCTAGTACCATCACCCTGACTTGGAATTTCTCACCCCCCAGACAATAATCCCAAAAATGTTTCATGGTGTAATTGGCAGATGAGTGCTGGTTAGCTTTGCGACAAAATAGAAACAAATGAGACATTGCGAAAAACAAATTTCTTTAATGTGCGTTTCGTTGGGAAAACGATAATCGCGTAATGAGACAACGGCCAATAGTTTGGTTTTCGATACAAAACATACGTCAAAGTGGGGTTGATTGAAGAAATCAGCGTGGCACCTTCAAAAATATGAAAAAAGGTAAGAGAAAAAAATTAAAAAATTAAAAACAGTGAAAAAGAAAGTTCTAAGATGTTTTTGATCTCCAGCCAAAGTGATTTGGATTTGAAGACTCTGGAAGAAGCTTTATCCTTGGTACTTAGATCGAAGAGACCAAGAAAAACAATTTTTTTTTTTTTTTTTTTTTTTTTGGTAATAAAAATTATTGTATTGATATGTTGTTAATTCCCTTAACCACGTGATTTTTTTACGAATTCTAAGCGCAATTTTTACCGTTTTTTTTTCTTAAATTAGAGTGTTTTTGAGTCATTTTGCTCTTAAATTTGTTTTTTATGTACAGATCTTTAAATTGTATACCGATAGAGATTCTTTCCGGAAAAATATGTCATATGATCGGCCTAAGTTGAAGCATTGATTTTTGTGTTAATTTGCACTTGTTAAAATATACTGTTTAGTCTGGGTTCACACTTGGGGCCAACTTGGCGTTAGCTGTTAACCGGCAGATAACATACGATTTTTGACAGATAATACATTACTATCTGTTAATTTAACCTTAACTTTAACTAACTTTCAGTTGTGATAATGGCCCAATGAAAGTTTTCTTTCAGAAAGCCTTATTTTAATGATGAGTGGGAGAGAATAATAGCATGTTGTCTTCCCATCTCACCAATAAACTAAGACTTTCTGAAAAAAAGACTTTCATAGTGCAAACACAAACTCACATCGCATTTGGAGAGAAGTTTGGATTTGCTGTTCTGGTCTTGATTCTTTTTTCTATTTTTGTGATTTCTTACGATTGTTTGAGCAGTGCTACGGCTCAATTGAACTCTTTTTGAAATTTCTCCATAAGATTTCTTCTTATTTCTGAGATTTATTAAAAGGTTTCTAACTGTAACTTCAACCTCTATTCTATTTTCCTTTATTACTGCAATAAATAACTGAAAGATCAAATTTCTTTAAATAACGTAGATTCTTTGTTAAAACATCTGTGATGGCAGTTTACGAAAAACAATAACAAAAATCCCAAAAGTCCCATCGTTATTGATTGCACTATAAAATTTGTTTCATGCTGTATGTAAACTTTTTTTACTACAATTATTAATTTAATGGATACTAGTTTCTACGTAAGACAACAGGCTAACTGATTTTGGCTGAAATTAATATTTTCATACAACACTGTACTAGACAGAAAAAAGGGGTTCAGATAGGGGATTCTGGTAGAGGATACAAAAAAAAAAAAAAAAAAAAATATACACATCGGAATTTTATTTTTGGGGGCCTGTCCGTATATAAAGCTTTGTTTTCTTATAAGGTATGTTCAGTAACTTTGTAAGAAATGGTACGGCCTGATGAAATGCTCCTAAATTATTTTGATAATGAAATTTTACTATATGTGTCAGAAAACTGTAAAGCCGAAAACTTAACACAAACCGCAAAAAACTGCCAAACTCTAAAGCCCATAACAATATGCAATTCGGCTGTGTTGTACTGTTTTCTCATTTCATTCATTAATCTTAGGATGCACGTGGGGAGGAAGACATTTTATGTATCACAGCATGGATTTCAAATATTAATATATAATTTTTAAAAATTGTAAAATTCCTTGAAAACATATTGCAAAAAAGTGAGAAAATGTCTTTATAGAGTTTTAATCAATAATAAAGGGTGCATCAGTAAAAGTGAACTTTTTAAATTGAATGTAATTTTTAGTTCCAGTCAGATATCTTTTTATTCCGACTAGTAAAAATGGAGCGCCTTATAATTGTGAAAACTTCTTCCATTTGAATGGCTGCCTGAACAGACAAAATTGTCGAATTTGGGGTTCAGTAAATTCGCATGCCATCCATGAGAAACAAATGCACCCACAATGAGTAAATGACTGGTGCAGATTTTGATCGGGCGACATGATTGTTGGGCCTAACTTAATTGAAGATAAGGCCGAAATCGGAGTGACTGTGAACTCCATTCGAATATATAAATACAGTTGTTGTAGCCTCAAGTGGGCTTTATACGAGGCCAAGGGTAAATTATGGACCGATATTCACGAAATTTCACAGTGTCAATCCTAGTCCTATTAAACTGTGACGAACCAAAATTGTTATGATAGCATTATTTTTTACGGTTTTAGGTGTACTAAACTGTTTTCCGGGAGTAGGGTTTATATGGGGCCTAGGATAAATTATGGACCGATCTTCACGAAACTTTACAGTGTTATTTCGAGTCCCATTAAACGAATGTTTGAAAAATCTTTTAGCATTCTGTGAATTTTTCCACTATTAATGTTAGTTTTTGTAGTTTTGTACTGAAATTTAATAAAAAAAAACAAGTTAGAGTGCTATATTCGGCTGTGCCGAATCTTTGATACCCTCCACCGACAATTCGTTATATCTGTATGATGTTATTATTATCTTAAACTGTGACGATTTGTTATTAATTATGGTTTTAGGCGAATAAACTGTTTTCCGGTAGTAGGGTTGATATGGGGCCTAAGGTAAATTATGGGCCGATCATCACGAAATTTCACAGTGTTATTTCTAGTCCTAAAAAACTGTGACGTATGACATTTTGTTACGTTAGCGTTATTTTTTACGGTTTTGGGCGTACTAAACTGTTTTGCGGGAGTAGTGTTTATATGGGGCTTAGGGTAAATTATGGACGGATCTTCACGAAATTTAACAACGTGATTTCCAGTCAAATAAAACAAGTTTTTGCAAAATCTTATCTCATTCCGTGCCTTGTTCCAGCATTTATGTTATTTTTTGTAACAAAATTATCAATTTTTTTAGGTGGTGGTTCCACATTTTGATTCATAGCTCTGGTCCTAGTGAACCGATTTTGCTGGATTTCAATCCCAAACTGCTTAGGATAACTACAAGCAATTTGACACTTGGTTTTTTTATTTCTTTTGAATTTTTCGAAAGTGAGCGTGTTTTCAACAGATGGTCAGACGGACAGACAGACGGACATGGCTAAATCGACTTAGAATTACCCAAAGACCTAGAATATATAAACTGGGCTCTGAGATGAATAATAAAAATGTTTCACACGGAATGACAAACTTAGTATACCATCTTCACAACTAATTGTGGTGGAGGGTATAAAAAGCGCATTCTTACTGAGACATCCTTTATAAATTTTAATGAAGGCAATAACAACTTTAACAACCTTATTGCCTAACAAATTTAAAATTTTACGACTGAATAGATTTCTAAATGCATAATGCAAGCAAACTGAATTTTCCTCTAAATTTTAATAAGTATCCTACAACTATGGCTTCTAATCGGGATTGGTTTTTTTGAATCCCGGGAGCGGGATTAAAGAAAATATTTCGGGATTTTTATTTGTTTTATACTAAATAAAAATACTTTTTAAACTGTATGAAAACAACTTATAGGTAATATTTATTTGTAAAAAATATAATAAAACAAACTTAAGGCCTGTTTCGAACGTCAACGTTCGCATTGAAAATTGTCTTTAAAACAAAAACAAAGTTCTAAAATTTGCTTTTGTTTTAAATGTAATTTTCTATGCGAACGTTAACGTTCGAAATCGATGAACAGGCTCTTAAAGTAATAATTGATCACAATTCATAAAGATAATGTAATAAAAACGTAACAAAAAAACATAAAATCTTATTTTTTTATCAATATTTGATTAGTGATATAAAAATCACACCATTTCGAAATGTATTTAAAAAAATTGTGTACAGGAAAACATTTGGACAATTTTAAAATACAATTGCAAAATTTCAACAACAAAAAAAAAAAAAAAATTGGAAAATTTAATACAAACCCTTTCAACTTATTTAATCGATATATTTAAAAAAAAACTTTTTGTTATTAATAAATTGTACACATTGTAATTATTGTTTTCTCAAATGAAAGGAAGCATAGTTTTTGTTTTGGTATGTTTTGTTTATTTTTGAACAACAGGGTGCATCAAAAACTTTTTTTGTCAACAAATACACCAACAAATAAATAGTTATACAAATTATTAAAAAAAAATGTAAAAATAATACAAAATATAAAAAAATCTGGATCCCGAAAGTCCCGGGATTAAAAATCAGAAATCCCGAGATTCGGGATTCACCTAATCCCGAAAATCCCAGGATTTCCGGGATCGGGATTCCCCGATTGGAAGCCCTACCTACAACTCCCAAAAAAAATTTCCGCAAATCCCCTGAAAATATTTTTTTTTTTTAATTTTATGTGAATATTTTACTTAGCCAGTACGAGTCTCAGGATGAAATTCGGTTTCGTTAAAAAAATGATAAAATTATACGAAAATGTTTATAATTAAAATTTAAAAAAAAAAAAATCTAACCATTTATTATAAGAAATCCTGGTAGAAGAAAAGACTTAATGCCCAAACTCAGCTGTGAAAAACTATTCTCTAAATGTAACAATGGAAATTATTTTAAAGGCTGTAAAATGTTACAAGCTGATTGTTATTTCTCTAGTTGTTTGTTTAATTATGCAATAAAAACACATCTCTATTGCTACATTGCACATAGGGCTCGCTGGAACAAATATTTGGCCAAAATTATTTTAAAGTCATATTTATCCTTTTTTTAAAGAAACAGAATTTACAACCAAGCTTACTCTTTCTCTCCTATAAGCTTAAGACCGACAATGAATTGTATGACATCTCTGGAATTGTACTGGATCGCATTTTGTGCTTCGTTAAAAGTTCGGGTTGGTTGTACGGTGGAAACTCTGCTTAGTAGAGTTTCATGGCATCACCATGGATCACTGGTTCTCAATGTTCAGTTGAATAATGACTCCTTTTTCTACCCAACCTATTATTAAACATTCAGAAATTAATTTTTCTCTTAATAAATCTGTCTTATTGTTTTCTCCTATTGCAATTATATACAAAATGTCAATTTATTTAAAAATGCCTAAAGGTGGTCAAAAAAGCAAAAAAAAAAGATAAAATAAAATAAATCCAGAGAAAGATTAAGTTTTCAGCAACAGAAAATTTTATTGTATATTTATGACCAGGGAAACCAGAAATATGCTCTAAAAACACGTTTTATGCGCATTAGATATGCAGTAAAAACTTGAAAATATGCCCTGAAAATTGTTAAAAATATGCAACAAAAAAAAAAAAACTAAATCAAAGTCATGTCAACAGGTTAAAGGTCATATAAGAGTTATATGCGCCGAATATTATCTAGATATTAACATGCATACGAGAGTTTTTGTCTCAAAGGAATTTTAGGGACGGCCCCTAAATTGTTTATTAATGTTAAATGTTAACTAATTCGTACAATAAAAAAAACATGGACAGGCAACCAAACAGACGGACGGATGGTTATCGTTAGATCACTTTAAAAAATGATTTTAAATCGATCGGTATACTAAAAGATTGGTCCAGATTTCTATGGCGAAATTGAAGCAACACGTTGGAAACACAGAAAAATATTTAAAACAGGATTTTGCAACAACAAAAAATTGTATTTTTTTTATTTTCTGCGGAAGCTCTTGTAGGCATTAAAAAAAATTTAACATGCATCAAAATATGCCTCAAAAAGGCGAAATATGCGCTTAAAACTTAAAAAATGCTGCAAAAATGCTCATTTAACTAAATTAAACAAAAACATGCTGCAAACGGTAAAATATGCAAAAATATGCACTAACAAATCGATGCCAAAATTCATGTAAAGCTCTAAATTGGATAAATATATTGTTTCTGCCTTCATTGGTTGCACAAGGAAAAACATGCCGTTGCATATTTTTGGTTTCCCTGTTTATGACGTTTTAACCAACAACATTTTGTATAAATAAAGAATTAAAATAAAAAACAAATAAATATTTTTCTACCAACTCTAAGACCATAATCTTGTTTTCGTTTCTTCATTTATACTTCTTTTTTTGCTTGTCTTCTGTCCTCCAGTTTTGTGAGCATTTCTAGTGTAAATTGGCAAATATTTGTGTATAAAATTCCCAATTGTATGAACAACTAAGACGGGAAATCGAGAGAAGAAGGGGACAATTAAAAAGTAGAAACAAAAACACAACATACAAATAAAACAACACAATACACATGGGGGCAATATGCTTGACATTAATTAGACTAATTGCAATAGTCACAAGTATTTTTATAAAAAAAAATATTTAACTACGACAAATACTCACTACAGTCAATTACTGGTTTGCTCTACACAATCCCAGTTATTTCCTTGGAATACAACGGGAGCTGTACTTGCACAACACAACTAGCAGTACTTTTTCAAAGAGCAAAGTTGAAAGGCTATGAATTAACAGGCCTTTTTAACATATTTTAAAATCCCAGATTTTTTTTGACAATGTTGTTATTAAGGACTTCAAAATCCTTGAATTTTATTTATTTAAAGAGTGTTTTTTAAAAATTTGCGATAGTTAGTTTGTAATTAGTTCGTATAATTTTTCCAAAAAAAGACTATTTGCGAAAAATTTTACTTTTTTCAGTTCAGCTATAAATAACTGTCAGTTATAACGGTCAAAAACATATTGTTAACCGGAAGTTTAAGTAATTAATTAGTCCAAAGAATTCACCGATCCATACATAACGAAGCAACTTTACGTGTCACTCGTTAGGCCTATCTTAGAATATGGGTCAATAATTTGGGATCCATTTTACAACATTCACAATTCTCGTATTGGATCTGTCCAAAAACAATTTATATTACTCTGTTTACGTGATCTTCATTGGAGTTCCTCGGCGAACTTTCCTTCCTATGCTGGTAGACTGGCATTAATAAAATTACCATCGCTCAAAAGTCATCGTACAATGTTAAATGTATATTTTATGGTTAATCTTATTAATGACAATGTTTGTTGTGATTTTCTGTTAGATTCTGTTAAATTTAATAAACCTTGTCGCAATACTCGTCATTATAATCAGCTTTTTGTTAAATTTTATAGAGTAAATTACGCTATTGCTGATACTTTTTCAAGGTTGTGTAGACAATTTAATTCTTTGACACAATTTGTTGATTTTTCTTTATGTTTAACTTCCATAAAGCATAAAATAATTGTTTTTCTTAACTCGTAATTTTGTATGTGCATATTAAAGCCCTACACGAATGCATTTGTTTCTTTTTCACAGTTCTTCACACCAAGTTATTGTTGTGTCAAATACTGTGTTTTTTTTTTAAATCAGTTCGAATGATACACAATGGAAAACCCGAATCAATTTTAAACAGTAGTTGGTTTCAAAAAACTCGTTCTTAAGCAGTAGTTTTATTTAAAAAAACAAATCAACGCAATGTATAATTTGATGTAAAAGAAAACATAACACACAACAATTGTGAGTCTATAACAGGGAATTTTATTTCTTTGCACATTTGTGTATACCACTACTAACACATATTTTAATGCTCATCAATTCAGTCATCGATGTGACTTCGACATGTGTACAAAAAGTGTAAAAAATAAGATAATTCATATCACCTATTTTGTTATTGTTGTTTGGTGTGATTCGTTTGATTCGTGAGATTTGGTGTAGTTTGTGTTATTCGTTTGTTTCGTTGTTGTGTGGAGTATAATTCGTGCTCTTTACACTTCGTATTCGGTCATTTATAACACACTAATTTAAATTCATTTGCATTTTTGTGTTTATATTTTTATCGTGCTTTATGTGTTTTTTACAATACAGAATTTGATTCGTTAGCAAAAAGCAATCGACAATCAGTAGTTGAAAATCAAACGAATGTTTTGAAACGGCATTCAAATGCATTCGTGCAGGGCTTTAGTACATATATTCTGTAAAGTTGGTTACTATATTTAAAAATGCATAATGTTATTCATTAATTTTAAGTCAATATTGTTATAAGCCAGTATTAGTAATATCTATCGATTAAATAAATAAATAAAAGATGCCACGGCGACCTGAAAATTTACGAATATTTATATCCAGTGTTAAGCGCAGAGTAATCAGAAAATCACTGTGAAAATGTTAAGAAAATGGGTTCAATAATTAAGAAGTCTATAGGGGACAAAAAACAAACAAAAGTATGTTCATTTTTATATGTTCAGATAAATAAAGTCTGTAAAAATTATTAGTATTGTGGTTATTTTATTGAACTATTTATGGTTTTTAATCCAAATTTTTAATATTTTAATTAGGAGTGTTAAACGGCAAGCCCTCTGAGGAGATTGAGTGGTTGCAATCGAAACATGTCAGGGTAACCTTTCCGTAAACACCTGGGTTCGAGCCCAGATTGAGTCAAGAATGAAAAATTATCAGTAAATTAAATAAAATTTTTATTTCTTCGACCTTTTTTTTTTTTTTTTTTTTTTTTTTTTTTTTTATTTTTAATTTTTTAATTAAATTATCAGTAAATTTTAATTGATTTTCATGTTGTAAAATTCCTTTCTTCATAAAATTAATGAAAATTAAATTTAATGAACTTAAGCCTAATTAAAAATATTAAAAATTTGGATTAAAAACCATAAATAGTTCAATAAAATAACCACAATACTAATAATTGTTAAAGCTAAGGCACGAGCTCTATGTTTGCTTTTGTCCTTCAAGTTGTGCTGAAAAGGTCAACAAGAAAAAGAAAGACAAAAAATGAAAAAACAAAAAATATGTACTTTGAACTTCAAGAAGAATTCTGGGCAAAAGTACGAAAAGACAGAAGTAAAGGAATAACATGTTAAAATAAATTAAAATAGATAATCATTCAAAGCAAATTTCGATCTACCAAAGGTTGAATACAATTTGGTTTAAGGATTGATGTTTGACTAATGACGTCAGCAGTCGTCGATGGCTGCGAGTGTAAAACGGCAAGCCCTCTGAGAAGATTGAGTGGTTGCAATCGAAACATGTCAGGGTAACCTGTCCGCAAACACCTGGGTTCGAGCCCAGATTGAGTCAATAATGAAAAATTATCAGTAAATTTTAATTGATTTTCATGTTGTAAAATTCCTTTCTTCATAAAAATAATTTAATGAAAATTAAATTTAATGAACTTAAATCTGTAAAAATATCTTTCATATATTTCTGAACTTCCTTGATCGCATGAATTGTATTAATTCAAAACCCCTTCTACTTCTACGAACTAGTGCATATTGAAATGATTACGTTAGGTAAAGTGAAGTAACCCTCTAATGCCACATTTTTTGTTTGCATGAATCTGACTTCAGTTTTTTCTTTTGAGTACTCGTTGACCTGTAAGGGGTCAAACAGTTAAGTCCGCCTTGAGGCGAGTTGGCCATTATCATAATCACTTTAGATACGTTTTTGATTAACATCCCGGCATTTTCTGTGTTTTTCCCTACTCCGACTCCAGACAGGTTCAGAAGAAACATCCATACTCTGCGGCTATTATTTTTTTTATAATAAAAACTTAATATTTATTTCAATTAAAAGTTTAGATACCCACCAATGATTTTTTCGGCACGATCAAAAGTTTTTAACTGCAAATATTCGCTGCTGGTTTGCAGTCATTCAAATAATGCACATCGTGCTTTGTTATTTATACAATCGTTAGCTTCGTTTTTTAATAAAGATGTTTGTGTGTTCGGTGCGACAATGATTGTTTTGGTAAAGAAAAAAAAAATACAAACAAAAAAAGCCAGAAATCAAGCAATCATTACTCATGTATTCATCCAGCATTTATTATGTAGTACAAGAAAAAAAAAAATTTTAATGAAACGTAACGCACATATGTAGGTACATACATACATACAAGCAATTTCCATAGAAACAGACTTTTTTACTTTTAAAAAGTACAGTACATATGTAGGTACAATGTATTCTTGTTATTGTTAATTTAAACAAAGCGTCTCTTCGAGTGGTTTATTGTTGTTATTGTTGTTAATGGTAACAAAGCGTCTAATCGAGCGGACAATGACTACTTGAATGCAAAAGTATAAGAATGTGTTCCTTTGAATTTACACATTTGTGTTATATTGCGTGCGCAACAAAAATGCAAATAACGCTGGGTCTCCACGTAGCAATTTTTATTGCTAAGTACAAGCAATAACGTCGGCAGAACAATGACAGAACAATGGAGCAATAATTGCTGATTATATTGCTGGAGAACACATGAAATTGCTTTGCCATAAATTTGCAATTTTCACCGCGAGTAGTTGTATTAAGTTTTGTGGCTGTTTTTATAACAAATGTTTTATTTTGTGTTGTTAAATTAATAAATTAAATTAATAAAATAATTAATTGTAATTGTCGTAGCTGTAGTTTGTATTACTTTTTTGTTTATTTGCGTATGAAAAAAAACCTAAAACTTGTATTGTTCTATTGAAAAATTAAAAATATACAAAAAAACAAATTCGTCGTTTGCTTTTGTTGATATTGACGTTTATTTAAAAATATAATATCAAAAGATTTTGTTATTCGTGCTTAATTCCCAGTTTTTATTATTGATAAAAACACTTGAAATTTATTGTTGATGGGATAAGCTATTCCTATGCATTTCTCTGGTTGCTTAGGCCAGATCATCAGGAAACTTCATCCATAAAGGTTTTAGACAAACTAAAGATATTAAACCAAATAAAACTGTTAAAGCTTATCCCATCAACAATAAATTTCAAGTGTTTTTATCAATAATAAAAACTGGGAATTAAGCACGAATAACAAAATCTTTTGAAATTAAAATTTTGTATTCCCAAAAATTGAAATTACTTTTTGATAAAAATATAATATATAAAACTTTTTCTGTATTTTGTTGAAGTATTTTTTCACTTGGCGGCTTTTTCTTGATTGCTTTTTTAATAAATAAAACAATAAACACACTAATAAATAAACAACCGTAATGAGAAATCAAATGTCAGATAAATTACAACTGATTTGACAGCAGATTGCTAAGCAATAATTGCTCAAGCAATCAGAAGAGCAATCATTGCGCAATGGATTGCCACTCATGGCAATTTGCGGTCTATACGTCGCAAATTTAATGGAGCAATCAAATTTGACGTTTGCAGCAATAAATATTGCTACGTGGAGGCCCGGGTAAAGCACTTTCAATAAAAAATTAATACATGCAAAAATCAAATGTGAACGAAACGATGTAAAAATTACCAACGTTGAACTTTGTTTTGCAAGCAAAGATTGAATGTAAATTCTAGCGTATGAATAAATCAAGAAAAATAGTGATTTTGCAGTTCTCTGATGCACAATATTAACTTTTTTCGCTTGAATTCAAGATGAAAATGTATTTTTTGCTAAAATCGTAATAGTTTTGCCAAAGAATGAAAAGTTTTTGATAAAATAAGCTTTGATTTACATCTAGAATTATTTATTAATGAAATATTGTCAAAAATAACAATTTTATGACGATTTTTTGCATTAGAGGGTTAAGACTTTACGAAAAAAATTAAAAATAATTGAATTACTAAATTCGTTATATTTTTAAAATTCACTTCATATGCACTGAATAATGAAAAGCTCACTTTATTCAAATAGAAATACGTAGGACGTTTAAATTGCAGCAGGAAAAAACTTAAAAAAACCGAAATCAAAGAATTAAGCTTAGGAACTATTTGATGATATTTGTGAGATTTAGACAAAACATCTTAAGTCGAGATAAGACTGCAAAAAAGTTTTAAAAAAAAAATCGGTGAAAAAATCATTTTTATTTAAAAATTAAATAAATAAAAAATGTTTTTTCAATGAAAATTCGTATGATTAAAAAAATTTTGTTCAACTTTTTAAATTTGACTTAAGATATTTAGTCAAAATGCCGCATATTATTTTTAAAGGTATGCTAATACTTATATGAATATTAAAAACAAAGTCTTATTAATTATACGATCTTTTCAAAATTTTAGTTTAGATAGATTTAAATTAGATGAGTTGAGGAGAGAAGAGAGGAAACCGGAGATGAAAAGACAAAAGAGTTGTGAACAGAGCCCTTATAAATGAGTTCCTAAACCTTTCTTCCCTCCATTAATTATTTTGCGTTTAGTATTAAGACTTAAACATGCATAAAATAACATTAAGAACAAATATTGTACAAAAAGAGACAAAGAAAACACAAGTATAATAATCTTAGTACTAATAATTGATATTTAATAGCAGCTTATGTTTAACTGAGATTTAATATTTCTTGTATTCTCACAGCTTTTGCACCCTTCACCATAAAATTATAGGAAATTGTTTTATACTCCTTTAAAGTTTTCTATTGAAATTCAGCCAGATCGGTCCAAAAATGGCTGAGATGGGAGCTAAAAACCACGACTGCCTCAAATTTTAGCCATAAATCTCTTGTTGTTGTGTTTTTTTTTTTTTTGATTATTTTTTCTGTCTATCTGGAGAATGGCAAGAGCTAAAGATTCCAAGTTAGGTAACAGCTTCTCGGTTATAAATACCTACATCCGACAAATATGGGTGGGATTGGAAAAGTGGCAAAAGTAGATTTATTTTTATCAAAATTACGGTATTGTTATAGCTTTCTGTTCTTATCGCACCATGGTGAAGGGTACATACGATTCGCCATTGCCGAATATAGCACTCATAATTGATTTTTTTCTAATTTTATTCAAAATTTATGTACAATAGACAACTTGAATGGAGCTGAAAAAGTGTTTTTGTTAACTCTCTGAAAATAAAACTTGATATGTTTTATGATGATTCCCAAAATATTTCGGTTCTAGCGTTGACCATCCTTGCGGCCTACTACTTGAGATATTTCGTTTCTGGTTTTCATATAAATTCTACGTATAATGTTCTGCTTTTCAAATTGAATCTGTTTAAAAAAAAATTTTAATTTATTTTTTGTTTTGTAAATTTTTTTGCGTAATTTCGGTTTTTTTTAGTTTTTCAATAAGCTCAAGCGTTTTTGAGTTGTGCAAACATAGCGCACCTGTTCATCAAAAGTAACACAACTCAAAAAATTCTATTTTCCACTTTTTTGAAGGAAACAGTGTATGATTACCATATCTAACGACTGTAAAAATTTTGGTATTCTATTTGTAATATTTCATGAGAGAAATGCCTTTATGTCTTTCTTTGCGTACTCATATTGCTCGTTTTTATTCAATTAAAGAGTTGTAATTTTAGTTGCGTTGAAGTGTTCAAGGGTTATGGTGCTCAAATGAATCAGCGAAACTGTATTAATTCGAGTTGTGATTGTTTTCATGTTAAAAATCTGTTTATCAATAGCTGTTGATTTTGGGTTGTGATAAGCATAACTTGAAATAATATTGACATGTAGATCAAAAAATTTCATGAAAACTGTATTAAATCAAAAAACCGGAATAATTTTCGAAAAAGGAAGAAGAGAAATAAATTTTGTGATTTTATTGAAATATTATTAAGTTTCCTTTACAACGGTATATTTGTTTATAACAATAATTACATTATATTGGCGGAATTAGTTTTTTGCCTCTACTGAAAACTTGTAAATTTTGAGTTGTGTTACTTTTGATGAACAGGTGCGATATGTTAATCTATCTATACAATATATAATTTCTTAGTATGTCAGTATGTTTGCATGTATGTCCTATTCTTTCCGCAACTTTCTGAAGCCATCTGATGACATAGGAAGCTGAAATTTGGCACACTTGAAGTACTTTCTCTGCGGAAGATCGTAACGAAGCCATATTTTTGATTTTCGGCTTCTAAACTAGTACAACTATATAGATCTGATAGAAAATATGTTTTTTTTATAATATGGGGAACTTTGGGGAAAAGCAAAAAATCAGTTTTCAAACCCTAGATGCTGTGAGATAAATTTAAGTTACTTTCATTTAATGTTGTTTCTGTTCCTGATCTTTTGTTATTTTTCCGTAGTATTCTTTAATTAAATTAATGCCTCATTCAGCACAATCATTAACACCACTTATGTTTTGGATAATGTTTTTTGCTCTTACGCACTCTTCCATCGCATTCCAAGAATGTGGACATTTTTTGAAAATCTCCTTATAAATTAAAAAAATCTTGCAAATTTTTTGGTATTTTCTGAAAACAGATCCTGTAAAATATTACAGTTGCTTCTTAATATAAAGCTCTTTAAATTGTCTCTCTTTATAAAGGGCTCTTTGGTATTTCGTCAACTTTATTTCAAGAAGTACTTAGAAGAACATCTTTGCCACTCACTTGCTTTTTGCTATATTGTATATTGTATATTCTTTCTTCATTCTTCGTTTAAATAAAACAGATGTTTTAATATTTGTTTTTGAAATATTTTGAATAATGGTTTGGTAGTTTTCCGATTTTCTCAAAGACATAATATCATTAAAACTTTAAACAATTAAAACTTTATCTGCCTTATTCGAATAAAACAAAAAAATTTGAATGAGAACTTACAATAGAACTAGTTACTTCTATCAAAGCATTGATTTTCAAGTCGGTTATTTCAGGAAACGGACTTCGAAAAATTACTTTTTTTTAATGAGAAAATAGCCATGGCCATTCATCTAGCGTAGTAGTAGGGTTTACTGTTCTTTATTACTAGAGGTGGATTGCACCCAAGGAATATAATTACTTATTCCAAAAACTCTTTATTATAATATTAATATGTTTTTAATTAAAAAAGGGTTTGAAAACCTTTTGCTTATCACCAGGTTATTATAATTGAAAAATGAAAAAACTTGATACCTAATTGACTATATGTGAAAAATATAAAATACATCGCCATTTTCGCGTTTTATGTGAAAATTATAAAAAAACAAGTTAGAGTGCTATATTCGGCTGTTCCGAATCTTTGAAACCCTCCACCGACAGTTCGAATGTTTAAGGAGTTATATCTATATGATGTGTATTTATTATTAATTTATCTTTATAAAAAAAAACATCTGCATTAAAATTGGTTGCGGTTTAGACATACTAATATTAAATTATTGACCGACAATCAGAAAGTTGTACGCTTTTTTTTAGCTTGGGTAAAGCATCATGATTCGTAACAGTTTAAGCTGAACTTAAATGATTTTCAGGAGAGCCATTTATATTAGAGCCATGGTAAGCTATGATTAATGATCCAAAAGTTCTGCAATTAGTTTCAGCGTTTGTATTTAATTATTTTACCAGAGTGGTCTTTATACGATGCATAGGTTAAATTATAGACCGATCTTCACAAAACTTAACAGTGTAATTTCTAGTCCTATAAAACTGGGACGTGCCAACATTTGTTATTGTAGCATTATTAATTATGGTTTTAGGCGTACTAAACTGTTTTCCGGGAGTAGGGTTTATATGGGTCCTAGGGTAAATTTAGACCGATCTTCACGAAACTTTACAGTGTCATTGCTAGTCCCATTTAACGAATTTCTGCAAAAGCTTTTATCATTCTGTGCATTTTTCCACCATTTATCCCAGTTTTTGTAACAAAATTATCAATTTTTTTTAGCTGGTGGTTCCACATTTTGATTCATAGCTCTGATCTTACTGAGCCGGTTTTGCTGGATTTCAATCCCAAACTGCTAAGGATAACTACAAGCAATTTGACACCAAGGTTGTTTATTTCTTTTGAGTTTTTCGAAAGTGAGCGTGTTTTCAACAGACGGACTGACGGACAGACAGACGGACATGTTTAAATCGACTTAGAATTACTCAAGGACCCAAAATATATATACTTTATGGGGTCTGAGATGAATAATAAAAAAGTTTCAAACGGAATGACAAACTTAGTATACTCTCTTCACAACTAATTGTGGTGGAGGGTATAAAAATAATTTAACATTATTTTAAAACAGATTCAATTTGAAAAGCAGTACATTATTTCCACATTGAGTGCCCCGGTAGGCCAGCTGGTAGTAAGCTAGTCTATCAGCACCGGGGTTGTGGGTTCGATTCCCACCAGAGACTCTGGTTTCTTTCCTGCAGACAAGCGAAAAGCTTCGCGGGATTAGCTTAGGATATTTAAAAAAAAAAAACATATGTACGTAGAATTTGTGTAACAAGCTGAAGAAGCTGTTGTTAATGTAGTAAATTGCATATGTAAAGGGCTAGATGAAGGATTTAGTGGTGTTGCTGGTATCTTTTATGATTTTTCAAAGGCGTTTGATCTTGTTGATCATACAATTATTATTCAAAAACTTATGTATTATGGAGTCGAAAGACGAGCTTAAGCATTGTTAAAAAGTTACCTGTTAAACAGAAAACAATATGTTGAAGTAAATAATCATAAAAGTTCGATTGGACTTGTTGAATATGGAGTCCCACAAGGAAGTGTATTGGGCCCATTACTATTCAGTATTTATCTAAATGATTTGAAAAACCTACAACTTTTTGGAAAACTGATTATGTTTGCAGATGACATATCTTTGTTTTACCCATATAAACATGAAACTTCAATAAAAGCTCATATGGAATATAATGCAGCAATGATAACGGAGTATGCGAGGATAAATAAGATATGTTTAAATGCGGAAAAAACCAAACTTTTAAGATTTAGGCCGTATATGGTTCATGATCAAAACTTCGGTATATTTGTGGATCGTAAACTTGTACATGAGGTCTTCTCAACAAAATATCTTGGTATACACCTTCAGAGTAACCTATCGTGGGATATGCATATAAAAAATTTGAAGTCAAAGATTGCATCTGCCACCGGTTTGATTTATAAATTTAATGTTAAAACAAAGCTGATAATTTACCAAGCCCTCATTCAAAGTCACCTTAACTATTTGGCGGTTGTGTACGCGTGGAAAAAAGCAATGAGCTGAAAGCACTTCAGAGATCTCAAAATAAAGCGTTGAAAAATGTATTCAATCTTCCATTGTCTTTTTCGACCTTACATTTATATAAAGATATAACTGCAGGGATTCTTCCCGTGTATGGTTTATACAAATCGCAACTCTTAATGTATGTTTACAAATCTTTACACGTTATTGGTCATCATACTATTTTATTCTCCAGGAATCAATATGCCTTTAATACAAGAAATGCGAATAATCTAAGAGTGGCTATTTGCCGCTTAGAAAAAACAAAACAAAGAATGGAACATATGGGTTGTTTGGAATATAACAAGTTACCGGAAGCTTTAAAAAATATCGAAAGAATTTCTGTTTTTAAGAAAAATATTAAAGAATATTTATTTGAAAATTTAGAATTGAGTTAAAACACGTCAAACCATCACGAAAAAATGGCATTTTCGGCAACAGCACCTCCGATTTGAATGAAATTCAACACAAATGTTATATGTAATTGTACTTTAATAAAACATAAATTTCAGACCCCAAATTCTTTCGGCATCCGAAATATGACGTCATAAAAGATGTGAAAAATGTTAAAAAAAAAACACAAAAGTCTCCTTACAAAAGGGGATAGAAGTCTTGAACTACGCAAGATAATTTAGTTTTTTTGGTATCGTTTTAACCCACAAAATGTGGGCGGGACTGGAAAAGTGGGCGTGGTACCTCCCGTACAAAAAATATCAAAAATTTTTTGTATCTGAACCGATTTTTCCGAGTTTTCAGAAAATATTTTCTACTAAAGATTTCCGATCTTTTGATATATACAGCGTAACCATAGGTCATATGACAGTCCAAAGATTCAGGTTTTTATAAAATTTTTTACATTTCTTGTACGGGAGGTACCACGCCCACTTCTCCAATCCCGACCACATTTTGTGGGATGGTGTGTATTGATAACTAAAATTTGTGTACTAAATTTGGAAACTTTGGCTCTTGCCGTTCTCCAGATATACTGAAAAAAATAATTAAAATACAACAACAACAAGTTATTTTTGAACACAAAACATACTTAGAATCACGTTCTGGTATATAACTCTGACACCAATCGAGTCTCCACCTTTAAATTTTCTGCAAATGTTGAAGAGGGTATAATACTTAACATGTATTTTTTTAAGAATTTCAAAAAATATACTTTTCTAGATATGGACCTTTGAACTCAACACCCCAAAAATTGACCTTTGACCTTTTCTTAGAAAAACACAATATGCATATCATTTTAAAGGGTGCACTTTCACCTTTAAAACGATACCAAAAAAACTAAATTATCTTGCGTAGTTCAAGAGTTCTATCTCCTTTTGTAAGGAGACTTTTGAGTTTTTTTTCGCATTTTTAACATTTTTATGACGTCATATTTCGGAAGCCGAAAGAATCTGGGGTCTGAAAATTTATGTTTTGTTAAAGTCCAATAACATTCAACATTTGTGTTGAATTTCATTCAAATCGGAGGTGATGATGCCGAACGACTAAATGGTTTGACATGAATTCACTCAATTGCTTCTAATGTAGTATCGTTAAAATTTATTTAAATTTTTTTTATACCCTCCACCACAATTAGTTGTGAAGAGGGTATATTCAGTTTGTCATTCCGTGTGAAACTTTTTTACTATTCATCTCAGACCCTATAAAGTATATATATTCTGGGTCCTTGACTAATTTTAAGTCGATTTAGCCATGTCCGTCTGTCTGTCCGTCTGTCCGTCTGTCCGTCTGTCCGTCTGTTGAAAACACGCTCACTTTCGAAAAACTCAAAAGAAATCAACAAACTTGGTGTCAAATTGCTTGTAGTTATCCTAAGCAGTTTGGGATTGAAATTCAGCAAAATCGGTTCAATAGGATCTGAGCTATGAATCAAAATGTGGAACCACCACCTAAAAAAAATTGATAATTTTGTTACAAAAACTAACATAAATGGTGGAAAAATGCACAGAATGAGATAAGATTTCGCAACAATTCGTTTTATTCAACTAGAAATCACGCTGTGAAATTTCGTGAAGATCCATCAATAATTTACACTAGGCCCCATATAAGCCCTACTCCCGGAAAACAGTATATTAAGCCTAAAACCCTAACTAACAATGCTATCATTACAAATTTTGGCAAGTCACAGTTACATAGGACTAGAAATTAAACTGTTAAGTTTCGTGAAGATCGGTCCATAATTTACCATAGGCCCCATATAAAACCTACTTCCGGAAAACAGTTCAGCGCACCTAAAACCATAATTAATAATGCTATCATAACAAAATTTGGTACGTCACAGTTTTTTAGGACAAGAAATAACACTGTGAAATTTCGTGACGATCGGTCCATAATTTACCTTGGGCTCCATATAAACCCTACTACCGGAAAACAGTTTAGTAACCGTAAAAAATAATGCAATCATAACAAATTTTGGCATTTATAGGACTATAAATGATACTGTGAAATTTCGTGAAGATCGGTACATAATTTGCCCTAGGCCCCATAGAAACCCTACTCCCGGAAAACAGTTCAGCGCACCTAAAACCATAATTAATAATGCTATCATAACAGAAATTGGTACGTCACAGTTTTAAAGGACTAGAAATTACGCTGTGAAATTTCGTGATGATCGGTCCATAATTTACCCTAGGCCCCATATAAACCCTTCTACCGGAAAACAGTTTGGTTGCCTTAAACCATAATTAATAACAAATCGTCACAGTTTAAGATTATAATAACATCATACAGATATTACACCTTAAACATTCGAACTGTCGGTGGAGGGTATCAAAGATTCGGCACAGCCGAATATAGAACTCTAACTTGTTTTTTCTCTTTTTTCTTTTTTATTAATATGTATGAAAATGTTATTTTTTGTATTTACTGTGTAGTATGTAGTTCTTTGCCAACTGGCCTTAATAATGTCCTATGGACGCTGAGGCAATACCTTTTTTGTAATAATTAAATATTTGAACAAATGAATTTTAATAAAAAAAAAAAAAAAAAAAAAAAAAAATGCCGAAACGAAAATATGTATTTAGTTAAATATCTCAATTAGTAGGTCGCAAGTTTTATATACCATTGAATGCTGCTTCAAAAACTCTTTTCGATGATACAAAATTTTATGTCGCAAAGTGCAAAAAAAAAAATCGAAAAACTGAAAAAAACCCTTTTTTTAAAAATGGTCCAGCTCACGGATGGTCAACGCTAGAACCAAAATATTTTGGGAATCATCAGTAAACATATCAAGCTTTATTTTCAGGGGGAAACAAAATTACTTTTTTTTCGAGTCGCTCTAATGAACATATATCAGCATTATAAAAATTTGTTTTTTTTTATGCAAGTTGTTAATTTAATAATTGTTTTTAGTGCAATATTTGGAAAATACCAAATTTTTATAGATTAAATTTCAGTTATTAGCAAAAATATTTTACGGGATTTTTATTTCATCTTTATGGCAAATTAATGCCAATTGTTTTTTCTGTTTATTGTTAAATTATTTTTGAATAATAAATACAAACATGTACAAATATATAAACAGCTTCTCACAATATAAGTGGCACACATGGAAATACTCTTATGTTGCTATTTTTGAAACTCAAAACCAGAGCTTTAGTTCAATTTAAGAGTTTTGATTTAAGAGGGTATTATGCATTTGTGCTGATGTGTGTAACGCCTTAAAATATTGGTCCTAGACCCACCTTAAAGTATACCGATCGACTCAGAAAGTGATGATGATGTCCGTCCGGCTGGCTGGCAGGCAGGCTGGCTGGCTGTCCATGTAATCTTGTGCAGGTCGCAATTTTGGAGATAATTTGATAAAATTTAGGACATAGGTTCTTATTGGCAAAAGGACCAAACCTATTGAAAATGGGTCAAATCGTAGGATCACGAGGGAAGATAGGGGGAAATTTCTTCCTCTCAGAAACTATCAAACCGATTTTAATGAAATTTAAAATATAGATAGAACCATATCTATATGGACACAAAATGTATAAATTTTGAAAAAAATCGGACCACGAGGGGAGATAGGGGCAATTTCTGTCTTTCAAACCGATTTTAATGAAATTTAAAACACAGATAGATCCATATCTATAGGGACACATTAGCTATACAGTTTTTAAAAAATAGGACTACAAGGGGAGGTAGGGGCCAATTTCTGCCTCTCAAACCGATTTTAATGAAATTCAAAACATAGATAGATCCATATCTATATGGACACAAAAGCTATATAGTTTTTCAAAAATTGGACCACAAGGGGTAGGGGGCAATTTCTGCCTCTCACAAACTTTTAACCCGATTTTAATGACTTTTATAAACATAGATAAGTCCATATTTATATGGACATAGAAGCATGATGTGTTTTTTTAATACTGTGGTGAAGGTGTATCATATGGTCGGGCTTGACCGACTATACTTTCTTACTTGTTTCATATGAATTAAATTTTCTCTATTTTATTCAGTTAACATAAAATTTGTAAACTAAGGCCTTAATTATATAAAACGCAACGGAACGCCAAAGAATTACATTGAAAGCAAAAACAAAGTCATAAATATTTTAATTTAAAAGATTTTGTTATTCGTGCTAAATTCCCAATTTTTATTCTTGATAAAAACGCTGAAATTTATTGTTGATGGGATAAGCTATTCCTATGCGCATTTCACTGGTTGCTTAAGGAGCGTATAGACGACATGTTTTTGTCATCTGACATGTCAAATTTCCCACTGCAAAACACATACATGTCGTGTGTTACCTTTTTAACTTTGCTTCTGTAGAAGTCAGACGCAAAGTCATCTGACAAAATTTCAATTAGAGCGTGCTCTATTTTTTTCTGACAAACCATCTGACATCACAAATCTATGCCGGGAAGAAACTGGCAGCGGCGTCAACTATTGAGGGAATCATTAGCCGGCTGAAGTTAATATTTTACAATACCAAGATATGTATGCTCATCTCACCATTGAATATAATTTATGTAAATATATACATAAAAACCGTTTCATTTTAAAATTCTTAATTGGTATCTTTAACATAAAAGAAAAAAATGTTAAGATGGCTAAATTATTTTACGGCGCAAATAAATATTTTCGTGGCGGCAGCAAGCTATTTTGAAACCGAGAACTACTTTGGTTTCTGCAATAACAATGCGAAAAAAACAGAGACAATGTCAGAAGCAAATTACATGTACGTTTGTGACCGAATATTATAAACCTTATGAAAAACAGCAATTTTGACAGACATGAACAATTACATGTGACTTGAAAATTTGACATGTCAGATGACAAATACATGTCGTGTACGGGTGCCTTTATGAAAGATATTAAACCAAATAATACTGTTAAACGCATAAGAATTATAAGAAACAGCTCTACTTGTAACAATATTAAAGTTTAAACTAAAACATCAACAATAAACAGTTAGTTTATCTCTTCTTACATTCCCCACTTCAATTGATTAAAATTCTTCCAACATTAATTGTAGTTGTAAGTAGGTTAAGAAAAAACAAAATGAAAACAAAAACAACTTGCAAAAGCATGTTGCCTAGTTTACGTTTTTTAAGGCCGTGCACTTGCCTGTTTATTTTAGTCATAAAAATTTTGTAATTTTGTTGTTGCTTTCTACAGAAATTCATGTACCGTTTTTAAATTTTCAACGCCACAAGTTATGAGGCGTTTGCAGTTTTAAAAGGCAATGTGAATTTCTGTAGAAACAAATTATAAAATATTTATGACTTTGTTTTTGCTTTCAATGTTATTCGTTTGCGTTTTTTACATAACTATGGCCTAAGTATTTTTATGAGGTGTGCTACTTTTAGTGAGAGTGGCTGTATACTTATATTTTATAATACCTATCCAGTAGAAAAAAATATATGCATACACATATAAATTAGGGTGACAGCCAAAATTATTTTCTTAAATTTTTTTAATTTTTTCTGCGGAATATTACGCCACTAGATCTAAGAGTTCTGCTCTGAAGCCGAATCGAATAACGTTTTCTGGAAGCGCAACGAGGTCAAAGGTCAGATATTTGCAAGTTTAACAATTCATATTTATTTTAATAAATAGGACAGTAAAACCGTTAATTTTTTTTCGGAAATTAATCCTCATATCTCCTTTGGGATGAAGTGAACCACAAACTATATTATCCTTAAATTCATTAATATTTGCTATTATTAGCCAGAAATTAATAGATGATTTTCTTCATTTCCAAGAAACGATTATAAAGAGTTTTTGAAATAAGTAATTATATTCCCTGGTGGCAATCCTCCTCTTATAATAAAATACAGAAAGCTTCGGTACATTATACTACGCTAGACGAAGGGCCAAGTCTATTTCCTCATTAAAAAAAAAGTAATTTTGCGCAATCCGTTGTCTGAAATATAGGTAACTAGTTTTATTATAAGTTCTTATATAAATTTTTTTTTTATATTCAAATAAAGCAGATAAAGTCGCGTTTAATGGTATTATGTCTTTTAGAAATCGGAAAATTTAAAATTAAATTTATGTTTATAAATACCCAAATAAACTCCCAAAAAGGTATATGGGCAAATCCCAGAAAATGTTTCAAATTAATTTTTTTAACGGAGTATAAGACTAGATGTATAATTTCATTTTTATATTAAAAAATATGTTTTTCGATGATCATTAATGTATAACTTATGATGCAAAATTAGCTAAAAAAAAAATTAGGAAAATATATTTCAACTTTTAAAATTGCTTCCACTTTTTGTGGCGTCCGTCACACAACTTTATCACTAAATACTATATATAAACTGAAGCTATCTTTTTGAAAGACCAACAAATGTTTATATATCAATCAGAAAACGCATGCGAATGTAGCGTTCGTTACGCAGGATTTGCCCATATACCCGTCATTTACACAGATATCAGGTAAATACTAGGTAGAATCCTTTCAACATTTATGTACATGAGTCATTGATCAAGTATTTGATTTGTTGAACAAATTTAGCGATAAAATAGTTTGTAAGTGTTTTTGACCAAAAGGGGATATGATTGCTAATTTCCACAAAAACAAAATGGTTTTACTGTCCTTTTTATTAAAATATCTTGCTAAAAATTTACTGTTTCCTCTAATTTATTTCATATAAATTTTTAAATTTGCAAACCTCGATGCGCAACCAGAAAACGTTGTCCGATTTGGCTCGATTTCAGCACAGAACTTTAAGACCTAATGTCAAAATACTCCGCGGAAAGAACTTTAAAATTCGAACAAAATTTTTTTTGCATACAATCGATTGTCACCCTAATATACATACATAATACGTATATTATACAAATGTATGCAAACGAGATTATAGAAAATTCCATTCTTGGAAATAAATGAAATAATAATTTTGAAAACATTTAAATGGTATATTATAAACTATTTTAAAAATTAAACAGGTAGGCCTCGATTTACGCGGTTTGTTGAAACCTAACGAAGTACGTGTAAATTTAATTCGTGAAAAATATAGTAAGTGATTCGTACAAAATCGTTTTTGGGACCATTATTTTAACATATGTATAGCATAAATGGAAACATCAAATACATACAACCTTTAAGTTAGGCCCTAGAAAATCACTTAAAATCAAAAACACATACAAACACAAACATTCGGCCATGTTCTGTAAATCGAAATCACGTGAAATTTAAATTGATGGAGATTTTAAGTTGATTTTTTTAAAATGAGCGTGGAGTTTCTCTTTTTAGAAATAGTTTTTGTAAAGGTATGTGGTACTCAAAGTATAAATATTTTTATCAACTTTAAATACAGAATAAATTTCAAAATTTGTTCGATTTTAATTTCACGTGATTTCGATTTGTAGAACATGACCAATTAATTGCGCTTTTCAAAGATCAGAGTTTATTTGTAAAGGGTGTTGTTTATAGAGTGATACAAGTTTTAATAATCATAATAAAACATAGTAATATATTTTTGATAACAATGAAACATTCTTTATTGGATAGAAAATTGTATGACATTAATTTTTAGATACGATTTCGGCCATGTGACCGCCACGGCTGGCGCGTAGAAAGCGCAATCTGGAACACCAATTTTCAACAACTTTTCGCATTCTGACCATTATCGTTTCTGAAGACATATGGGCCAATGACACCGTCAGCCCATAAAGCTCACCAAACAGTAATTTTCCGTGAATGGAATGGTGTTTCGACAAAAGCTTGTTGATTCTCCTCACTCCAAATGCGATAATTCTGCTTATTAACGTACCCATTCAATCAGAAATAAGCTTCCTCGGAAAATAAAATTTTTAATAGAAAATCTAACTAAATATCAATTTGTGCTTCAATGGTTTTCAAATTATGTTATTAATAACGACTTGCGGCTAAAACTTTTTGCCGCAACCATTTAGTGCATGAGTTTCTCTTTCGTTAAGTCTAAGACTTCGACGCTGAAATAATTTCCTGTTCTGAAGTCATAAATATGGCATTTTAGTTATAGTAAAAAAAACAAGTAAAAAAGTATAGTTGGTCAAGCCCGGCCATATGATACCCTACACCACAGTATTTAAAAACACATCATGCTTATGTGTCCATATAAATACAGATTTATCTAAGTTTATAAACTTCATGATAATCGGTTTGAAAGTTTGTGAGAGGCAGAAATTGCCCCCTACCTCCCGTTGTGGTCCTATTTTTTAAAAACTGTATAGCTAATGTGTCCATATAGATATGGATCTATCTATGTTTTAAATTTCATTAAAATCGGTTTGAGAGGCAGAAATTGTCCCTATCTCCCCTCGTGGTCCTATTTTTTTACAAATGCATTAATTTTGGGTCCATATAGATATGGTTCTATCTATGTTTTAAGTTTCATTGAAATCGGTTTGATAGTTTCTGAGAGGAAGAACTTTCCCCCTATCTTCCCTCGTGGTCCTACGATTCGGCCCATTTTCAATAGGCTTGGTCCTTGTGCCAAACCTGTGAACCAAATTTCATCAAATTATCTCCAAAATTGCGACCTGTACTTTGCGCACAAGGTTACATGGACAGCCAGCCAGCCAGCCGGACGGACATCGTTAGTTCGTCTCAGAAAGTGATTCTAAGACGATCGGTATACTATAAGGTGGGTCTAGGACCAATATTTTAAGGCGTTATACACATCAGCACAAATGCATAATACCCTCTCCACTATTGTGGTGTGGGTATAAAAAGAATTTCTTTTTGATATTTTTAAAACATTTTTATTTCAATAATTTTTGATATTCTTTAATTAGGCTTGAGTTCATCAAATTTATATATCTGCACTATAATGTTGTTTTTAAGCTCTTGAACTATTGTGGGATTATTGTTGTACACTTCCGATTTCAAAAACCCCACGAAAACGATCTTGTACGATCTTGGTGGCCAATTCACTCCTCCTCAACGAGAAATAATGCGATTTTAATACTTTTCTTTCAAAAGATCCATTGTTTCTCTTGCTGTGTGAAAAGTGGCACCATCGTATTGAAACCTCATATTATCTTCATCTAAATCATAAATTTTCCGCAACAAAATGCTATGGATCATCTCCCTGTAGCGATTTCCATTGACCGAAGATACCTAAAATTTGGATTTATTTGGCGGCAGCAATAAAACTTTAAATATTCCATATTTTAAGGGTGACAGGAAATATTAAAAACTCAACATTATTAAACTTGTGAACATTTCTGCTTATGAAAATTGGAACCAGTTTTCAAAAATATTGGTAGTTACCCATTTTTGAAACGTGATTTATTGAATTCGAGTAAAAAAGAACCCGCAATTATAAAAATGGTTAAAAGTATTGGTTCGTGTTATATCGAAATCGCGTAAATTAAGTTACCTGTATAAAATATAGACAAATGAACTACCTCACTGGCAAAAAGCTACAACACAACAAACTGTATACAACAAAAATAACAAAAGTATAATTTTAAGTACTTTTAAATAAAATTATTAAATTCCTGCCAAAAGTTCATTCTCACTTGTTCAAATTAATATTTTTTATAACTCTTGATTTAAGCATTTTCAATTGCTATTTATTTGACCGATAAATACCAAAAAGTACTTATACATATTTTCCATAATTATTAGTTTTAATGCAAAATCTACGCTTCCAAGTACATATGTATATAGCGAAAAACACCCAACATAATGTCCACTAACAACTTGTTTTGTTCATATTAAAGGTGGATAAATGTATTTGAAAATCAAACATTTTTTTGAGTACTTTTTTTTAAAACCTTTCAGTGCAGTAACAAAATTGCCTTTTCTTCTAGTATATGAAAATCACCTCGTGTAGTCTACGAAAATATCTTATGTTACCTTGCATATCATATGTGGCGTTCGCATACAAAGGATTGTTTTTGCAAAAAATTTTTTTGCAATGTTATTAAAGAAATAAACATACAAAATATTTCGTACTCACATATTCCAAAATCACATAACATAAATGTGTTTATTCTTTATTTCCACCATCATTGCTGCGGGTATTTTTCGTTCCTTTGTTAAATTTTGACAGTATTTTTTGTACCCGCACTTATACTACAGTGAAGCATTTTTTGTTTCTACACATTCCAGCACTTACGTTTATTCATCCCCTACACTTCTCTTCAGTACTTGTTTGTGATAGCAACAATCCAGTGTTTAAAAAATTTTCAATGATTTGACTTTTAAAATTCTTGCGTTTTGCGTTTTCGATTTCCAGCACAACTAATCAAGGGGAAATCTAATGTTAGTGAGAAACAATGATATCGGAGTGAGAGTATCCTTAATTGTACATGTGCCGGCATTGCGCAAGCAAAATGTTGTTGACTTAGCACGGGTGCCCTCTTTGTTTGTAAGGCTATTTTAACATGAAACATGCAACAACTTTAATCAGTGGTATTTAAGCCTCTAAGCAAAAATGGCAAAATGGACTGTTTAAACAAAAATGGTTTTTTTGAATAGGACTGATTATTTTTTCTAAAATTAGTATGTGCTCAAGTCTAGAAATGTGCCATTTAGTGTAAAAATCAAATTGCAATAGTTTAAGCTCAAACGGACATTGTTCTCGTGCCGAAAGAGCCATGAAATTTAAAAAGGTAACGGTTTTTCACGAAAAAGCGCCACTGTTCTACTTTCACTGATGACTGGTTAAATTTATTACGCGAAATAAACTATCAAGTGACAGTTTATTTTATTGTCTTGAATTGAGTTCATTTTTGTACATTCTTTCAGTTTTTCGGAAAATTTTAAAACCAATATTAAGGAAAATATTTGACAAATGAACGAACTAAAATATCAAAATAAACTCATTTAAAAAAAAGAAAATACACAAAATTTAAATTAATGCATATTCTTTGGTGGCTCAGCATCACTCCAAGATAAATTTTGGTCAAGGGTACTTTTGGAAGTATCAGAATACCAATGAGGACATGCCAATACCGCCTAAAGAAGGATCGTTTTTTGCTGCTTATCTCTTGTTAGAGAGTTCTTGAAGTCTTAAATTAGCTTTACTCTTTTTTCAGCCGTGACGTTAAAACTACCTTCATATCTTTTTCCAATTTTTATTTTTATTATTTTGTGTTCGAATGCTCGAACAAACTTGGTAATTGGGATGATAATTTTTTAGTTTTGAACTTTTGCCTTCTATTTTGCACTTTTCTGAAGTGCGCTCAATTCGTTATATATTTTTCGATTTTAGCTTTAGAGATATAGTTTTGCTTGTTGGTTAGATGGCAGCTTGTGGCCGGTTATTCGTTGGAATGAATGTTCAATTAAATAAATCTAGCTTTTAGCTCGAACACGAACATAAGAAGAGATACTAGCCATTTCAGTGTTTTTAAATGACTGGTTACACACCTTAATCGCTTTAATATCGAAATGTTTACTTGACATAACAAAATATAACAAAATATTTATTTTTTTTTTTTAAGTATTTTTACAAAAGCCACGTTAAAACCAAATCGGGGATTCCCCGGTTTTTACATAATGTATAAATAGGAATAAAAAATTGGCTAGAAGATACCAGTAGTGCGATTCACTATGCTTTTTTAACCACAATTGTTTCGTTTAAAAATGTTAACCACAAAATTAACCATTTGGCTATTCACTAACACTTTTAACGACATCTGCTGGTGTTTAAAGCCAGCTGTTTTAATTGATTGATTGATTTATTGATTCTTTATTAGATAAGACAGTACAACAAGAACGGTGTCTTATATTACAGTACTGTATAATTAAAGTTATACATATGTGGCACAATAAAATAAAATAAAATGAAAATTAAACACATAAATAAATAATAATTAATACAAATAAGTAAACAAATATAAAAAAATGAGTATGAATCTTAAATTAAATATTTATGCCTGTATTCACAAAATTATTTAAAATTTGACATATCAAATTTAAAATTCTTAACAATCGTTTATGAATACGAGGTTAAAAATTTAATTTAAAAAGTAAAAAGAAATTACAAAAAAAAAAAAATAATAAAAAAAAAATAAAATAATAAATAAAAATGTTATTAAAATAAATTACCAAAAAAAAAATGTTAACAAAAATGTTGAAAAATGGCAGATTTGAAACTGTTTGGCATTGCTTATGAATTGAATATGGTGAGGTAGTCGGTTCCACAGACGAATTGTAGAAACGTAAAAATGTCTAACTGATACAAGGCTACGGTAGCGAATAGAGTTTATATTCTTTCCTCTGTTAGATCTTGAAAGAGTTAATCTTCTGTATAAATAAATATTGAGGTTGTTTAGTAAAAATCAACTTTTGTAGAAACAATAATGAACGAACTTTCAACAGGGTTTCGACTTTTTGAGTAATCAGAGATACTATCAAGACGTCTGCGGGCAAAAACATATCTAGCAATATTGTTGAATGTCACATTAAGCCTAAATATGCATACTGAGTCACAGTTTGCAAAGAGTTCGCAGGCATATAAAAGTTTTGGCAGGAGGCACGTTTTAGCGATTAGCATTCTAACTTTGAGAGGGGTGAAAAATTGCATCCTCCAAAGATTCCTTAACATTGCGTGAGTGACACCACATTTATAATTGATATGATTAGACCAATCGAGCTCAGAGTTAAAGATTACACCTAGATTTTTTGCTGCCTTGACTATTTCAAGTTTTTCATTGTTTATTTGGATCGGTGGGATAAATGAGGGGATATAAAGTGATTTACCAATGATCAAGGCTTTTGATTTTTTTGCATTTAAACACAGACCGTTAGTAGAGGCCCAATTGTAAACATTATTCAGATCATGGTTTAATTTGTTGACACAATCAATTATATTACTTGGCTCGCAACTTATGTAAAGCTGCACATCGTCAGCGTACATTTGTATTTCGCAAAACTTGAACTGGGATGGTAGGTCATTCGAATATATCGTGTAAAGAAGATGGCCAAGAATTGATCCCTGTGGTACGCCCCTCCTTATTATGCAGGTGGTTGATACATCGGAGCCGTGGTAAGTCGCTTGGGATCTGCCACTAACATAGGATGACATCAATTTAACTGCATTTTCTGAAAACTTACATAAATACTTTAGTTTAAGACACAAGATAGAGTGATCGACTGAGTCGAAAGCTTTGGAGTGATCAAGTAACACGAGAAGAGAAATCATTTTGGCATCTATATGTTTTCTTAGTTCTTCAGAGACATCAATCAACGCAGTGACGCAGCCATGCCCTGGTCTAAAGCCAGACTGCCTTTCAGTCAGAATTGAACTGCTGTACAAATATTTAGTCATCTGATTATGAATAAGGCGTTCTTTGAAAGGTATGGAAGAATTGCTATCGGTCGGTATGTCTTATCCATTTTCGGTATGGGAATAATCTTGGCGAATTTCCATGTAGATGGGTAAGAAGACGTGGTTATTATGTTATTAAAAATATGTGTTATACAAGGTAAGATATGAGGAAGAAGCTTAATGAATTTTGGGTGGATACCATCATGTCCTACAGAATCTGATTTGATGCTAAGAAAGGACTCAACAATAACTTCCTGGGTAAATTGTATAAAATCAAACAAACGTGGCGGATTATTATTATCTGTTACAATATTGCCGGCTGAAATAGAATTGCCTGGCGTACGATTGTTGATGATATTGTTGTGTTGTGCTGTGAAAAAATCTCTATATACATCAGTCCTAGCATTGGGCATTGGTATATTAACAAAGTTCAAGTTTAGTTTATTGACATCAACCGAATCTGCAGTATTGGCCTTACCATTAACAATTCCCATCTTACGAATTTCTTTCCATTTATTTTTTGAGTTCAAAGCTAATATAAATTTTTCCTCATAAAACAAAGATTTTGCAATCCTACACAAAGTATTAACATTTTTTCTAGAGGCTTTAAAAATTTCGTGTAATGTATTAGTTTTAAATCGTTTCCATCTGGCATATGCCTCATTTCTCGTTGCAATAAGCGTTTTAATTTCTGAAGAAAACCAAGGTTGTTCGTTACGTTTGCTAAATGTTTTTATTGGCACATACTTGTTGTAAAGATAAATCGTATTGTTTTGTAAAAAAGTTAATTGATCATCTACACTACACGCAGAGAAAAAATATGGTTGGGCATGGTTACGGCAACAACACTATGTTTAATGTAACAATACATTGTTGTCGTACACAAATAATTGTTATTTTTATTTAATATCAACAATATTATAGTTACTGTAAACATATCAATGTTTATCGCAATTATGAATTTGAGTATTGTTGACCGAAAAATAATTATTTTTCCAACAACTTAATTATGATAACTTTCTAAACATATTATATTTCTCACAACCATATCATGATATTTAATAGCCATAACATGATAACTTTCTATACATTTATCATATTATGTTAAAGATGCAATCAAACTATTTTTACTCTAATCATATTATGTTAGCGCCATTTGTAAAATAAATTTGAAGAAGTTGTGTCGTTTTTTTTATTTGTGAGCGGTTAAACAATTAAAAGATAAAATTCCATAAAAAAATTAGTCTAAAGAAATTAAAAAATTAAAATATTAGCGGAGTTCATTCAAGTATTAGTGATGTAATAGTGCAAATGCAAAATATCATAGTTGTTTTGTAAAATCCAACAACAAAACACACAGAGATTTCGTTATATTTTATAAAAGTGCTACGATATTTCATCAACATCTTAAAATCGAAACAATGGACACACGCGGTTGCCCACGAAAACCACAGATTTTTCATTTGCTCTTTTGCAAGATTTATATTGAACTCCGCTATTTGATTAACATTGAGAAAAATTGTAAAAAGCCACAAAATAAAAAATCCATGCAAAAATATTTTAATTTATTTTGTATTTTTATGACAGCTATGAAAGGTGCTGTATCATAATATGATTGCTTCTAAATTTATTATGATTAACAGGATGATAATATGATTACTTCTTAGCTTACTATGATTAACATGACAATAATATGATTAATTTCTTAGCTTATTATGATTAACATGACAATAATTTGATTACTTCTTAACTTAGTATGATTAACCGAATAATAATATGATTAAGGGAAAAATAATATGATGACATATTACGAGTATATTTAGTCATAATGTGATTCAATAATAATCTTAATATGGTGACTGCAATCATAATTCTTATCATAATATGTTGCTCTTAGAATATGTTTACCACAACCATGTTTTTTCTTTGCGTGTAGGCATTAAAAAAATTTGAGTCCAAGGAATTGTAAAAATCTCTGACTCCAGTGATGCGTACTCGATGTTTTTAAAATCTCTATAAACAATTTCTTGGCTTCGATCTTCAGTACAATACTCGAAAGATATAAAAAGTAAGTCATGTTAAGAAAATAAGGACGCGGAAAGTTGTTCATACAAAAATAATTTGGAACGGTTATTAACGAAGCAAAGATCCAGAAGGGTGCTTGAAGTTTTAGTAAAATGGGTTGGAAGTGAACCATTAACTAGATTTAAGCCAATGGCACAGCTGCTATTTTTAACAAAACAAATTGTGGTTTATTAACACCAACATTTTTGGTGTGGTTAAATCCGCTTAGAAAATTGTTTATTTATAGTCCATAAATAACATGGATTTGAGATATTTAGCCTACAATTTATCCACTTCTTGCCACACACCTATTTTCCGTGGAGCTTCTTATTAATTTATCCTAAAGTCAACCATTTGACTCAAATACAATTGAAAAGTAAAAAAACTTACTTTAATTAAAATTAAATTAATAAAATGAAATAATAAATGAAATAATAAAAATAAGTAATGCTTTACTCACTTTGCAAATTATCATTTAAAATCTATAAATTAAAAGGTTTTTATTTTGTTTTTTTCTTCTTTGTTATTTTATCCTATTTTGATGTTTCTCTTGGCAGAGTTGCCACGATATATCAATTTGAATAGAGAGAAATATAAAACTTTTTACCGTGGTTATAAATAAGTTAGTGAATCACATAGTGGTTAGTGCAAACATCAAAATTTGTGGTTAAAGTAAACACTTTTTAAGGTGTTAAAAGTTAGTGAATTGCACTACAGAAGCCGCGACATAGCGAATAGTTTTAGTGTTTTCGAGAAAAATAAGCGAAGTTTAAATGTAAAAAATAGTTTAATATTTTAAACCTTCAGAGATCTTTCGGCACGGGAAGGCAAAGTCCAATTGAGCTAAAATAGTACTTTTTCACTAAATGGCACCATAAAAAAATCGAGAATCGATTTAAAAAAAAAACCCTTATGCCTCTGAACAACGTGTATTAATTTCTACGCAGTATATACATACAAATAAGTAACATTTTTTTGTTTCAGGGCACATTCTAATACGTTATCAAATTTTGTGTTCTTTCTTGTTGGGAAGACCTGCTTAAGATGTTTCATGTGCTCTTTACCAATTTCGTATAAACATTTACGGAGTTATTTGGTATATTATTACGCCTTTACTGTGTTTTATTCAGGTTTTTCTATCATTTGCCAAAAAAAAAAAACGTATTGCAATATTTTACATACCTTAAATTTTTCCCTCTTGACTTTAACATCATATGGCCAAAGTGATTTATCTAATGACATTGCGCTACTTTAGCAGTTAATAAAATTACCATTTCTATTTAATTTTCCTTTCATTATTAGATAATCGAAAAAGAATGTATTTATATGAAGCAACCACAATCCAACCACATAAATATGTGGATGCTGAATGACATGCAAAAAAATTAATTTTCTGTTCTATTACAGATAAACGACTATCATGTGTAAAAGGTGCTGTTACAAAGTAAAATAAAAATATTAATAAATAGACAATAGAATGCAAAAATGAATTTAAATTGCAAAAATTTATTTGAAAATTATACTGTTTATTCATAAAAATTATACGTATATTAAAAACGCCTTTGTTATGTCGTTTAATACAGTGAGAGGTAAAAGAAAACGTACAAAAACAAACAGAGTATATAATTCATAATATCCTTTTTACTCACAGCAAGGTTTTATTGGGCTTCAAAAGATAATTTTCTGTATGTAAACAGGCCCCCTCAGGGGATTATATGAATATTCCTAGGGTGTTTCACCTTTTGGTGTTATATTGGGGTATAGGGTAATTTTTTTTAGAGGTTATCTTTTTGGGGACCCCTCTAAAATGTGCCAATAGCCTAGAAAATGCGATTGACAAAGTTTAAAGTTTAAGTTTAAGCCCTCCGGGGAAATCTAGGGGCACTCAAGACGACCTGGTATTCGACAAAACCCTATATTGACAGATCTAAGGAGATCTTTACGATCTCTTGCGATTCCGACTGCATACATCCCATCTAGTAGCACGGAAGCAAATTAATTATTGGTTGAGACCTCCATTAGTTTGGTTCTTACGGGAAATGCTCTCTGTCTTTCAGGAAGATTTTCTTTGCAGATTTTTGCTATTCCGTTAAAAAGATATTTTTGGGATTACGTCGTTGTTGTGGTTTTATACCCAAAGTAGGAGGGATATCTTGAAAATCCCACTAAACGGTTGATTTGTTATCACTTCTAACATAGTTTGGCTTGAGGGAGGATTATCCTCAGGTGCTGTTCCTACTCAAGAAGTGCTGCTGGCATTTTTCGAAAAGTAACGGAGGTTAGATATCTCCAGCTCCTAAGCGAGGGGCCGAAGTATGCACTCAAATGTGGTAGTGGTGAGTGTGTTAGTTGCACTTAAACTCCATGTAAATTGGATAAGAATTTAAACATTTTCAGAAAAAAAACCGTTTTATGAAGTTTATTTGTTTATTTATTTGAAAAATAAACAGTACAACAAGACTTATGGCCAATTTTCAGGATTGACATTTATTTTTAAAATTGTTTAAATACAAAATTCTCTTCTTCACTAATGTGGTACACTTAATTTCAACTTAATTTTCCATTGTAATATTTTAGCAAGGTGGCCTCTATATCACAACAATACAACAACAGGCAAAGCATTAACAGTCAGCTGTTTTTTCAGACCACCTTGTAAATAATTACACTTTTTTTATATATTTTTTTTTTTTGTTGTTGTTGTAGGTCACTTTGAGCTTATTCTTTCTTATAGAATCACAACTGGAAAATAATTCACATCCATACATTAAAGTGGGTAGTAGATATGTCTTAGCGAGTAGCATGCGGATTTTAATTGGCGTAAAATACTGTGTCATCCAAAGATTTCTTAACATAACGTTAGTTTTTCCACATTTACATGATTTGACCAGGTGAGATCGTTGTTAAAAATAACGCCAAGGTTTTTGGCAATTTTCACGATTTCTATAGTAGAATGTCCAATTTGGATTGGCGGCAAGCTAGACGGTAAATATTTTGTTTTTCTTATAAGCATTGCCTTCGATTTCTTTGCATTGAGGCAAAGGCCATTCACTGACGCCCATCTTAATATGTTATCTAGATCGTGATTTAATTTGCTGATACAATCAATAATGCCTGATGGGGAACAGCGGATGTAAAGCTGAACGTCATCTGCATACATCTGTTTACCACAGTTGTTGAGTCTGGATGAAAAGTCGTTGGAGTATATTGAATATAATAGTGGGTCAAGTATCGAGCCCTGTGGAACACATCTTGTCATGAAGCAGCTGTGTGATTAATTAGAACCAAAAGAAACGAATTGTCTTCTTTCACATAAATATGAAGCAAGTAATTTTACAGCTGTGTTTGAAAAATGGCACATGTATTTCAGTTTTTGGCAAAGTATCAAACGCCCTAGATTGGTCAAGCAAAACCAAAAAAGATATCATATTGTTTTCAATTTTTGACCGTATTTCCTCTGAAACATCGATGACAGTAGAAATACAGCTGTGTCTAGGTCTAACACCAGATTGTCTCTCAGAGAGCAGAGAATTTTCATACCAAAATCGAGTCATCTGCGTATGTATTAACCTTTCAAATACTTTTGACAAATAGGGCAAAATCGCAATTCGCCGGTAATTTTTATCAGGTTTTGGAACAGGTATAATTTTTGGCTTGTTTCCACATTGATGGGAAAGTAGATGTTGTAATTATTGTGTTAATCAAATGTGTTATATCCCAGTTGGCCATGTCTTCAAGACAACATCGAGGACGCGTACAAGACCCATAGTAAATCCCTGACGACATGTTGGTGACAGTACATGCAAATCGTAGACGAATTTTTCGAACAAAGGGCACTTAAGTCGTAAACGACAATGTGAGCGACGTTATTATGCATATTGTCGTTAATGATCATATGGGTAACAATGTGGTTAAAGTTGTCACTGGCGACTATAAAAACGACTTTTTTCTCATAAAGTCGTTAATTCCCGATTAGCGACATTACCTTAATAGTGTCGTTAATGACAATATTGTTGACACTATCTACGATTTAGTCGCCGATAGGTAAGTGACACTTAGGGATTTACCGAACACCGATACTGATATATTGGCGATACTTCAGATTTGCCGATATCTCCAGAATAAGGGGAACGGGTAAATGGGTATACCTCGAGGATATATTTACTAAAATCTCTTAGGGTCTTGATGGGCTGTGAATTCCAGGGCTTTGATGGGCTGTGAATTCCAACTAAAGTATTCCAAACTAATGAAATGGCCGATGAGTTTTAGATGCTGGGCTCGAAAATAGTGGATGCTGGATGTGTGGAGACAGTCAGACCTCCAATTGGCTTTTGATTAATAAGGGAATGGGTTCTGAACTTAACATAACGTCGAAATAATATGCAAACCTGCTAACTTTCAATAACTTTTAATGGAAACAACAAACTTTTGTTATTTCATATGCGCAGCTTCAGAGAAAACCTAAAAATATAATTGGTTTAACACACTTTAAGACTCAATTTGAAGAAAAACTACATGCTGGTCGACGAGGTGTATCTAACTCTTCCACACGGCATTAAAATCTCAATTTACTTAAAAAGTGGATTTAGCAGGTTTGCATATTGAGCCTACGATATGGCAATGTAGTCAGCAGGAACATTTATTTTTAGGGTTTCTTGTCCTATCAGTTCACGTATTCCAATTGCACAATTGAAACACAGCCGCGAATAACGTTATTAGGACTATTTATTTTTTAATTTTTTTTTATTATCAAAAATATTGATAATAAAAGCAAAACATCAAGAAATATTAATTTAAAATTACATACAAATTTAAAGTTTTGAATTTTTTTTAGTAGAGGACAATGTAAGAGACCATTGCATGCATTTTGTCGTCAAAGTGGTTCGAAACACGACAAAATGCATGCAATGGTCGCCTAAGTTGTCCTCAATAAAGTCTAATTGAAGACAATAAATTATTATTCAAGACAAATTTAAACAAATTTCTCCAAAAAAGTCGTAAATACGATTTTTAACAAGACAATATATATGTTTTCTTACTTAAGTTGTCGCCATCAATGTTATATAGGCGACAAATTCAAAGATGTTCGGAAGACATCGTCTATGACCATTTGGCCAACTGGGATGTTGTAGTATATATGTAACTTTCAATCGGATGTACCTCATCATTTCCCAAAGAGTAAGATTTAATAATAAGCATAGATTTAGTTCGTTTTAAAGATCTGCATAGTTGCATTTATTTGTCTGTGGACCACTTAATACGAAATCGTATTTTTTCCGATTCGAATCGATTGACATAATAACCCCCCAGTTTATGACTTAATATTTATAGCTCACGTCTTAACTTGTAAGAAAACTTTTCTGCGTGACTATACCATATTTAGTTACAAAATATATTCGTACTTTTATAAATTTTCTTTCGTTGGCATCGTTGGTGGTGGTGCTATTTTGTTCTTATCTAAATACGTACATTTTAAACGAATTTTATTCAAAAAAAGAACATAATTTATTCCTGGGTTTGAGCGCTAAATTATGCCAACAATTCATTATTTACCATATTTTTTCTGCATTTATTTTGTCGTTAGAAGCGTTAAAGTGTAGATGAGGTAAGAACGTGTAAGTGTTGGAATTACATGCAATTGTGCCTGTGTGTTAAAGAGCAATTTTCCTTTAAGCTTCAGCACATTCCTTCACGCTCTTAAAACATTTTAATAAATATAAAAGTATCTATGCCAGTCATGAAAGGCAGTTGCCGAAAACAAAAAAAGTCAAATTGCTTGCTTATATGAACATATTTTCACAACATTTATTAAATGAACATAATAATCAGTAACACGCAGCAGCATATTGATATTGTTTTTTGCACTCGAATGAATTTTTAGTTATTTTTTTTTTTTTTTTTTTGCTTCCTGTAGGGAATATTTTACCAGAAAAACACCATTTTTGATTAAACTCAATATTGCGTGCTTGATTAAACTTGTTGTTATAAATATGTGTGTATGTAGTTTCTAAAAGGATTTACACAGATTTGTTTCTTTGTTTTTTGTTTTATAAATAATTTGTTATAACTTTGTTTACCCCGATGATTATCTAAACGAGGGATTTGTTTTCCCTTGGTTTGCAAAAGTTTCTTTTTTTCTAAAATATTTGATGGCAGGAAGACCACATTTAACGCATTTGGATAAACAACAAAAAAACAAGAACAGTAACCATAAAGGAAACAAAAAATTGTTATCCAAAATAAAGAAAGAAAAAAACATTGGAACACTATAAAAGAATATAGAAAACTATTAAAAGGGTATGAAGAGAAAAGAAGAGAAGGAGAATGACAAAGTTTTCTTACAGTGATTTAGCACTTTTGTTAAATCTTAATGGATTTTTGGAATAAAAAATCAATTGATATTTTCAGGAAGCAATTTATATATTTTTTAAGCTTTTGGCTCATAGCAACGAAGTGATAAGAACATAGGAAAACAATCACCTAAGAATTAAAAAAAAAGCAATAAATAGTAGGAAAAAAAGACAAGAGAAAAACAAAATTTATACATGAAATCGAAGAATATATTAATCTTTATATAAAATCGATTCTTTAAACAAAAAGACAAAATCTAAATTTATTTATATCTTTGTAACTAAAGTGAATACACAAACATATAAAGGTGGATTTTTGTCCGAAGGATCATTTTTGCTAAGAGTGTTTTGCAGAACCATTCACCCAATTCACAATTATACAAAATGTCAGCACAACTAGCAAACCAATTATTTTGAATTTCTTTCTAACAGTGTTTTAAAGAAAATGGACGAAGAAAAGAAAGTGATTCAGGGGTGTCATGAAAATCAAAAACGAAAGATTTTGGCAGTTCTTTTATTAAACTTTTAAACTAATTTTTAGGTTTTTGTGTTAAAAAAATCCTGTTTAATAGAGCATCATTTGTATAATAATTGAAGCACAGCCGCGAATAACGTTGTAAACGCCACATTTTGCAAAAACTGTTTTTTTTTGTTGCAGATAACCGTTAACCTTACTCTCTTACACTGTTTAAACATCAAATCAACCAAAACTATGCACCTTAACGCCTTCAAAATGGCATACAAACTGTCAGCGAGTGGAAGAACATTGCAAGTAACTAACAAAATGATGAAACCGAAATGGTTTTGCAAGAAGGAATAATGTTTTAAAAGCATTTGCATAAAAGTTTTTATTATCATTATTTTTAATAATAGAAAAAAAAACATTTTTAAACAAATAATGCTGCCTGTCAAAAAACGTTTTTTGCTCTCCTGAAAAATTATTATTTTGTAACTTAAAACGTTATTCGCGGCTGTGCTTCAATTATCTTAAAAAAATTTTATTACAGAAATCTTATAGAAAAACGACTCTTAAAATTCTTTCGTTTTACGTTTTCGATTTCCATGACACCCTGATATTATTATTTAAAAGAAAAAAACAATCATTTCAACTGTTATATACAAATGGGAAAAAGTGGCAACTCAGTTCAAAAAAACATAAGCTCTCTGTTTATTGGCGGTGTTTTGTTGTAGCTTTGATTATGTTGCAGGTAAAACTTTGAGTATTTATAATTCTTATTCGCTTTACAGTTTTATTTGTATAATATTTTTAGCTTTTCTAAAATCTTTGGTAAAAGGTTTCCTGATGATCTGCTCTTAGCAGCCATTAAAATACGCATAGAGACTAGATTTCCCTTTCCAATAATTTTATGTGTTATATCTAAGCCACCATTAAGAAACTTGAATGGTAGTTGGGCAAGAAACGATATTGAAAAAGGAAATCTGTTTGTTAGTCACTTGAAAAACGTATTTACACCAAATATATCTCACAATATTGCGGTCGAGTTACCACCTGTTGCTGCTAGAGCAGCTATTCCCCTCAGATTTGAGATAAGAGAAATCGAAAAGGCTTTTTGTGACTTAAACACTAAGAAGGCACCTGGTATTGATAAAATCAGTAATAAAATGCTTTTGGAGCTACCTCGCATAGCAAAGAAAATTATTCTTTTTATTTTTAATGCTATTTTACGCCTTGAATACTATCCTGAAAAATGGAAGGTTTCCTTAGTTACCATGATACCAAAGCCAGGTAAAGATCATACAAAAGTTGAGTCTTATAGACCTATTAGCTTATTATCAAATATGTCAAAGCTGTTTGAGAAATTATTAGTTTCAAAATTAACACCAATTTTAAGTGAAAATAGATGTATTCCAAACCATCAGTTCGGATTTAGAAGAAAACACAGCACAATCAAGCAGACTCATCGAATAGTAAATGTCATAAGAAAAGCATTTGAAGAAAAGAAATATTGCTCAGCACTCTTCATCGATGTTTCGCAAGCTTTTGATAAAGTCTGGCATGAAGGCTTATTACACAAGCTGCTAAAAAGCTACTTAGTCGGTCGTCAATTTATTATTAAAGAAGGAAATTTCTTAAGTCACCTCAGCCCATTGCCGCTGGAGTCCCACAAGGCAGCATCCTGGGCCCCCTATTATACTTAATTCATACTTCGGACATGCCAACAAGCAACTACATACAAACTTCAACATTTGCAGACGATATAGCTTTTCTAAGCGTCCACGAAAATCGTTATGAAGCATCGCGTTACTTACAGCATCATACTAGAAATATGGTTAAGACAATGGAGGATAATGTTCAATGAGCAAAAATGCGTACATATAACATTCACTTTGCGCCGGGAGTCTTGCCCCTCTATTACAATCAATAATCAAATAATTCCTAAACATTCGCATGTAAAATATCTCGGTATACATCTGGATCGGCGATTAACGTGGAAATGCCATATAGAGGCAAAATTAACTCAAATGAAACTAAAAGCCATTCAAATTCATTGGCTTATTGGAAGAAATTCTGTCCTTAGTCTCGATTGCAAGCTTCTACTTTACAACTCTATCTTAAAGCCTATCTGGTGCTACGGTATTCAACTATGGGGCACTGCCTCGGCCTCTAATATCGACAAAATTCAAAGGTGCCAAAATAAACTTCTTCGAATAATCACAGCAGCTCCCTGGTATGTTAAAAACTCAAACATTCATAAGGATTTCAATGTGCCATTAGTTAAAACTATGACTACAAAATATGCAATAAAATATTTAAAAAGGCTTGAACAACACCCAAATCCACTAGCTCGAAATATTTTAAATCATGGCGGCCACACTCGCTTAAGAAGAAGAGACACTGCAGCACTTACCCAATTAGATGAGCGATAAACATAAGTTTATTTATGAGCGAAATATATAAGTGAACAGAACCCGTGATGAAGAAAATTTTGTCTGGCACTGGCAGGACATAAAATAACGTATTAGGTTAAGATTTGATTAATTATTGTTAGTTCATATTTAATATATGAAGATTCAATAAAAAATAATGACCAAAAAAAAAAAAAAAAAAAACGTGTTAGAGAAATCTTATAAATAATAAATTTTGTATTCCCGGAAATAACTTTGATCAGTTCATTTTGTTCTGAACAAAATTAAAAAAATTAAAAGTTAACCAATTCAAGAAAAAACTTTGTCAGATACGCAACACAAAGTTAAACAAAATTCTCTAAAAAGATTGGGAGCGCCAAGGGTGACAAATTATTTCGATCGTGAAGTGTGGGCAATTCTAAGCAAAAAGTATTTCAAAAAGTTTCTTTTTATTTATTTATAAATTTTTGCATGAGTTTAAATAAAGAAACAACTTACAAACAAAATGAATATAAAAATAAATAAATAATTTGTAACCACTAACTGCCAGCAATTGTCAAAGCAATGTTTGCCTCTGATTATGGGTCTATTGAAAAATATAAAATTCTATTACGATTATGCCGCACTAGTTTCTTTGAATTCTTCTATTTTGCCACCTTTTTACAATAAAAATAAAAATTGGGACAAACTGATGCCACAATAAAGTGCCAAGTAAAAAAAAAATCACTCAACCATTTTAATTTATTTAACCATTCAAATAGCGACATTGTTCGTTTAATGTTCAACATTTACATTTTATTATTCTCCAGAGTTTATGACACAACACCAGCTGCTGTGTGGTTAGGAATTTTTGTCTACCGAAGGGTTGCTGAATAAGGACGAGGATAATCGATTTAAAAATATTAGCCATAGAAATAAAAGTTAAATGAAGTTCTCTAGAGATCTTTTATGCATGGACGAATAAATAAATAATTATTTACAAAAAATGATAAAAGCGCAATTTATAAAAAGATGATGTTTAAAAAAATTTATAGAGTGTTATAGTTTGTTGAAATTTATTTAAATGGCAAGAGCCAACACTGTAGAAAGCACATAATTATTCCTTAACAGCAATATTTAAAGGTATTACTCGAATTTGTTCAATGTTATTCTTGTACATGTACATTCTTTTACACATTCAGATCATGTTTTGATATGATAGCGAATAAGTTTATCATATTAAAGAGAGAGTTTATCATGTATTTGGAATACGTAACACCAGAATGTGTTCTTGTTGGTGCATTTGCTACGCACTTTGTTTATCTGACTCATGAAAATTTTTAACTGCTATTTCAAGGTGCAAAACTTAAACACTTAAAATTAATGAAGGATAGATCCAACCATATAAAAATTGTTATGGTAAGAAACCTATGGATGGCTGTTATCTTGGTGTATGCAATGGCTTTTCTGGCTCGTCAAAATTGAAAAATATTCTGGAAAATCTCTTTATGAACATTTTTTTAGATGACATTACATATAACCAGTGGACTCAAGTAGGTCGCTGCTCTTTAGAGACAATTATAAAATCAACTGACGACTTCACTGATTTTTGCGTAGAATATTTTTGGCAAGACTTTGTAGCTAAGCACCAAGTCGAATATTTTCAAACTATTAAAAATAATCTTGAGATTAAGCCTGTACTTGTTGTCATTGATGTCTCTGAAAATGATAATTTTTACTCCAAAATAGTGTTCAAGGACTGTATTGGAATTACAGACTAGCTGCAATTTATCCATTCGCTTGGTATTATAGATCCGTTGCTGAGAATGGAAGTGATATCCAATAAATATTAAAATAAAAACTTAATCTTCATCTAGCGAAGGAGAGGATTTTAGCTTGAAAAATACTCCTCTCGAGATGTGTCTGAAGGAACCAAGCTTTTAAAACAGTAAAAAAAATATGTTTTAATTCGAAATATTGGATTTACATTGAATTGAATTGAATCGAATTATTCTTTGACATTCATATAATTTTAATTTCTTTTGCGTTAATAAAAAGCAGCCAGGCATCAATGGTAACAATATAGACAAAGAAAAAATGACTTCGCTAAAATAATGTATACAACAAAAAATGCAACAAACAACAAAGTTAAACAAATAAGATTTAATAAATAATTATTTCTCAAAATTACAACATTAAAAGTTTATTTTATGATAATTTTTTAAAGGGTGCGAAATCATATCTTAAAAATTAAAAAAAACAGCTCCTTCAAAGTTTCATAATTTGATAAAACCGTTTGAAGTATTATTTAAAAAAAATCAGCCAAAGAAAAAAAAAAGAAGTTTTTGACTTAGTCCTTTTTTGAAATTTTATATTTTGCAGTTATTACATTTTTCAAAACTAAAATTTTTTTTGTATTAAATTGTTTGTAGCTCCAAGTATTTTTTTAATATTACATAAAAATCCACTTCGTATGTCTAGTTTTCGAGAAATTAAAGTTATAAACTCAACACATTCAGCGAAATTTTGACATTTTGAATATGACATAACTTTTGAAAAAAAAAATTTTTTTTTTTAATTTTCTCAACAAATTTCATCCAAATCGAAAGGGGTCGAGTCCCACTCTAGGTCGATTTGACATGGAATCACCCTTATGATATGTGTACCAGAGATCAGCAATGAGTAGTGAAAAAGTGAGTAGAGCTATCTCATGACTCATAAATTCTTGTAGTTATACGCACTCATATTTATTCCAATGTTATTCAAACTCATATTCACTCAAAAGTTTAATTTTATTCATCGTACTCATACTTAGCAACATTTGTAGTGTTTGATTTAGAATCTACTCAACTCAATGTGTATAGACGAAGTAAAATGCGATGCTGCCTGATTAGTCCCCGAAATAACAAAGTGACGATTTGGCAATTACAGTTTACTAAAGTTACATGTATGAAGTGGACGATTTTTCGGCAAATTTATCTGGCAGCGCTGATAAGTTGTGTTTTTTATCTGTTGTGTTAGAACGGTAAATGGAAGAGCTAAATGATTTGAATCATTGTGAGTATTGTAAGTATTTTCTTGAAATAATAAATCAAGCTGAGGTCATTTATGAGTATGCGTATAATGTCGACGTCGCACTCATAAATATTTCTCTTGTGAGTATGAGTGAATCAGAGTAGTTTAGTTTAAATGATTTCTACGTACTTATACTTACAATTGCACGAGTCAGTATGAGTAGCGAAAAAACGATTCATTGCTGATCTCTGATGTGTACCTCCCCATGTTTGTTGCAGTCTATGTCAAGTATTTGGCTTTGTAGTGCTCTAATATATATAGCAGAATTCCAAGGCCGAAATTTTTGTTGAACATTTCATCTCTGCCCAGCCGCTTCTAAATGCTGTTTTTGATGAATAGTTAGAAAAGAGTCGACAATGGCTATTTAAGAGGGGAGTTAGAGGCTTAATATGTTCCATAAAAATAATTGCGTAATATTTTGTACAAAGATGATGAACATACCTCATTCCTTTCAATACCAATATGCTACACGAACAAAACAAAGGGGTAAAAATTAAACCCCCCCCTCTCCTAAAATAAAATTCCCATGTGACCTTTCAAAACGCCGACACACGTATATTTTTTATTTTTTTTTTTTTTTTTTTGTCAGAACCTCGTTATTTTTTCTTTGCTGTACAGTGTAATTTGAGAATAAAAATTTCAAATTTTGTATTTAACTCATCTTGGCTTCTGCTATTTTTACATAAAATTCACTTTTTATTTAAATACAAAATCAATAGACCTTGACCAGTAGTATTTTGTATGTTAATGCATTTAAAATGCATCGTAAAATTTTGACATTGTTTAAGGACCACAAAAATTTTAGGAAATTTTTTATAAAAAAAATATTGTTTTCTGGCATCTGTTCGTAGATTTAAAAAAAAAAAAAAACAATTAAATTTTGAGGTTGCAATAAAAGAAATATACAAGAATTTTACTGCAATTCGAAAAACTTTGAGTTCCTTAAAGAATCCTTAAAATTTGTTGAATCTGAGGAAACCTTTTTATATTTAAAAAGAATTTTAGTTTTCGTAGATTTTAAAACTATTTTTGGCTAGTTCCGAGTGCTTAAGTCTAAATATAGAGTTTTTGCTAAAAAAAAAATTAGATCTCAACAATTTATCACTTCATTTCTTAAGAGTTTAAAATACAATTACAAATTATATTCTAACGTAATTAACCGAGCAATAGTAACTTAGACATTCAGCCCGTTGTAGTTTAACAGACTAGAGACTCTGGCGGGAATTAAACACGCAACCCTTGCAATGATAAAATAGCTGACAACCAACTACCCTTCCGGGCATCCTTTATTATTATTTGTTATTTGCGTGGAAAAATTAAACAAAAATGTTTTATTACAAGAAGAGTTTTCTTACAGGTTAATTGTTTTATTTTCATAATTTCACGTATTCACTTATTTTTAGAAATAATATAACGTGTGCTTTTAAGAAATATTGGTTCCATTGAAACTAGAAGCCCACTGTAAGATAACTCCTCATTCAGGAGTCACATAGTCCCTGTGGCAGATCGTATAAAGGAAGATTTCAGGGACCACTTAGCTTGAAGGTAGATCTAGCTATTCAACACAAACTATTTTTCATAAAAGTTTGAATAGTTTTGTCTACAAAGCAAGCGGTCAAGTACGAAATGCAAGTACTCAGATACTACAAATGTAATCATTGTCATGATCTCGGGACGTGCAGGAACGCCTCATTAAGTCGGGCACTCTTAAAAAACTGAACCACATCTATGCAGAAATTTATTTGAAGTAACCGATGCAAAATTTCTCTTAGATCTTAAACAAGGAACAACGTGATGACTTCGTGATCAAACCATAAAAACTATTGCAGCAATAATAACAAAATGATTGTGGTGACTAATCATATACAGGTATCTTGCAAAACCTACTAGAAATACTACCATGCTACATTCCTTTTTTGACCTAAATAGAAGTTGTTACATTCGATTACACATCTTTAATCCCACAATAGTCATTAAAATACAAAAACATAAATGTATAAAAATGCGACTTATCTTGCCATAAATGTTCATACATAAACATCAGTGTACATTCCTGTTAATTATTTTTTAAATAAAATAAATTTTTAATGACAAAATATCAACAAAGCTGCCAATAACGACAATCATCACAATAAAGAGGATTACTTTGAAAATAATGCCATTGCCTAACTCTTGATATTGAGTAACGGTATTTTGATGTTACGTCAACTAAAATAGAATTTGCTTCATCATACACATAACTTTTTTTTTATTCAAATGTATAAAATATATCCTTGAATGAGATATCAACATTATTTATGTATAAGAATTTTAGAACTTAAGTATGAACAATACATAAGAACGTGTGTGTGTAAATACGTGTTACTATGTATATGTATAACATTAATTGAATCAAAACTTAAAGTTATATTCACTCTCTTGCTCATGCAATTTAAATGAGTATAAGTTCGTTGAGTACTTGTGAGTTTAGCAAACACTGAAACAGACACACATTCAGCGTTGCCAGAAGATTTAGAAGAAAAATCTTGCTTTGGCGAAAAATAATCTTTTTTTTGAAGAGAAAAATCTTCCAGTTTTTCATAACAAGGGCAAAAAAGTAAAAATTATTAATTTTTTAAAAGAATTTTCTTCTAATTATGGAAACTATTTAAATTGAAATACATAATTGCGGTATTTAAAAAAAAAAAACTAGAAGGTAGGTTTAAATTGTGTTTTTAGTTATATTTTCTATAAAATTCTTTCTAAAAATATATTGTAAATCCATTAAATTGCTAATAAGGAGGAAAACCAGAAATATGCTCTAAACACTCGTTTTATACGCATTAAAAATGCAGTAAAAACTGGAAAATATGCCCTGAAAAATGTTAAAATATGCCCTAAAAATTAAAAATTGCTCATTTGAACAAGCAATATTCAACAATTTAACAACAAAATTTTAAAAAAAACCCTAAAATATTATCGCTTAAGCCCATATTAAGTTAAAATTCATACAAGAGATGTTTACGCTGAATATTATCTAGATATTAACATCCATATGGGTTTTTGTCTTTAAAGAATTTTAGGTACGGTCGCTTAATTGTTAACAAATGTTAACATTTAAAAGGACGTTAAAGCTATTTAAGGATGGGAGCTTTGAGCAAATGTGAACCAGTTCGAAAAGATTTTAATTTCCAATAAAATATTTTTGGTACATAATTATCTAGCTTGCGGAAACAAAGAGTATAATTTGGATGTGAAATTATAGACCGATTCTCACCATTTGCATAGATTTCGTCCATATTTAATCAAATTATCTACAAAATTGGAACTTGTACTTTGCGCACAAGGCTACCATGGACAGACAACCAGCCAGGCGGACGGATGGACATCGTTGGATCATTTTAAAAACTGATTCTGAGTCGATCGGAATGCTTAAAGATTGTTCTAGATACAAATCGCATAACATTTATCCTTAATGACAACCTGCTTTGTCTTACGATTTGAGAGTAAAAATTAAATGTTAATGGCGAAAATGAAGTAAAGGCATTTCGAAAAAAATACATTTGCGAAAGCTCCTATAAAAGGATCTAAAAAAATTGAACATGTATCATTAGGGTGACCGTTAAAATCAAAAGTTGGATTTATCTAGGTCTCATCCGCCAATTTGGTGGATATTGATAAAAATCCAACTCAAAAAAATTTTTAGGACGATCGGCGAAAGCTAAGCCGTCCCTCAAGCCCGCCAAAGTTTAAGAAAAATCGTAAAGTGCGACTTGTATGACTTATATTTAGGAAAATATTAGTTTTACATAAAAATCGTCTAAGAAGTTGTTGTTAGTAAAGTTTCCAACAACTTTTGCCTTAACAAGTTTTTCCTAAAACTCATATTGAACAAAACCTAATTAAAATAAAAAGTAAATAGCAGCATTGATGCGAATTTTTTCTTTAGAACTGTTTTTTCTTACACACGTCAATTCAGCTTTAATATTTGTGTTTGTGTGCGTTTGCTTAAAAAAAAATAGTCAAACGCATATCATTTGTTTCTAACGTAACACGGTTGATAAAGTACTTTTTTGATACAATTCAAAGCCAAAAAGTACGATCGTCGCCGATCGTCCTAAACATTTTTTGGAGTTGTTTTTTTATCAATACCCACCGAATATGCCTTAAAAAGGCAAAATATTTGGTATAAAATTAAAATATGCTGCAAAAATGCTCGCTTAGCTAAATTGTGCACAAAAATGCTGCAAACGGTAAAATATGCAAACATATCGACCCCTAACCGCGAAAATAACGTAAGCGCCAAAAATAAAATTTTATAGGAGAGAGCTTTTTTATTTTATCTCATATAAATTTTGTATGAAGCGACAGATTTACAATAAAATTGTTCTTGCTATAAAATCGTAACGGTACCTTATCTGACCATGACATTTTAGGAGTTGATGCAAGTGTTGCCAATATAGTCATTTATTAAAAAAAAAAAACAAAAATTAAAAATGTTGTCGCTTACATTATTTTCGTGGTTAGGGCTCGATATGCACTTACGAATCAATGCCAAAATTCAGGCTCTAAAACAGTTAAATATATTGTTTGTGCCTTCATTGATCGCACAAGGAAAAACATACAATTGCATACTAAATACATAAACTTTTTTGTGCTTTAATATATGAAACTTTATAAACTTTTTACAAATAATTTTTTTTCATCAATATTCCCAAAATGAACAACCCCTAATCTAACCTGCTTTTTTAATGATGCATTTTTGTGTATGGTAGGCAATGGGTACAAAAGTGTGCAAAATCAATAGACAACAAGCTGATATAAAACCTCATTGTTTTAATAATTTAATGTTTAAAAAACTGTAAAGAAAAACTTAAAGCTAAAAATCTTTATATCTTAAAATAAAAATCTGAGTTTGAGAAAAAAAATCTTCAAATCATATTTTGGTCAAAAAAATCTTCAAAAATAAGATAAATCATTATTCTGGCAACGCTGCACACATTATCTACGTTCAGTTGAAACAAGTGACGTATGATTAATATTAATTATTGATTACATTTTAATAATCATATGTGTCGGTGATACTTGTAGGAAGAAAGAGGATTTTTAATGTTTTTTATTAAATTTTTTTAATTTTGTTATTTTTTTTCGTACTTAATTATCATTAACACATCATTATTTTGCATAAATGTATTAATAAGAGGCCTTGAATGTTCTCGAAAATGATATGATTTAATGACTTTTTATTCAACTATTGCTGCACAAGAACAATTGAACTTTTTTTGTAAAAATAAAAAAAAATATATGAATATGTACTTATATATTTTATTGTTTTGCTGCAATCACAATTTTACGAGCTTTGCATGTTTATCTTTTCATGTTTTAATAGCATAAATGAAAATTTAATTAAACATAAATGTTTTTATTAAATCAGTTTTTATGCTACTTATGATAAATTGCGTATTAATTAAATTTAAAAAAGTAAAAATATTTTTATTTGAATTGTATAATATAATTTGCATAGCTGCTTAACATATTATAAATATAAAATTTTATAAATAAAATGTTTTTTAAACGTCGATTTTTTCATTTGTAATACGTAAACATAATTAAAAAAAAAAAAGATTATTAAACCACTTGCCGTTTTTAGCACTTCTTGAGGTGAAAAGAAACTAAAAAAATTTGCCATTCGTTCAAAATAACTAGTGTTTAAGAATGATCTTGTTCAGTTTAAAATAGTTTTTCCAATACGAATTCGATTTTATTTTAAATCAAGCTCATTCCACTTTTTTCGTTAAATTATTAAGGAAGTAGTTTAACAACATGAAACAGACTAAAATTTATTGATAATTTATATTCTTGTCTGAAATCGGGGTTGAGCTTTGAATGCTGTTTTGACAAAAGCCACTTCTAACTGTCAGAGTTCTTTGCAGTTCCACCTTACCGCTAAAGGGACGGCTGTCAGTCTATTTTGGTGGATTTATATTTGCTGCAATAAATAATCAATTTTTTAATTTTTGCATAATTCTTCTTCATTTCTGTTTTTTGTGCTTTTGTCAAGAATATTTTTGAATACCTAAGATCATTTGAATCACTAAGTGCAGAAAGGGAACTACTGGCATTAACTTCATGTACCTTACTTGAGTATTGCTAAGGAACCAACGTAGAAAGTCTCATCTTTGACAACTTCAAATTAAAGTCAGTTCTCCCCTCTACGAGCTTAGAACATAAGACTTGCATTTTTATTGACTACACTGTTTCAATTGATTATCTCAAAATGGATATTTTAAAGAAGTTCGCTTTCTGCACTTAGCGATTTATTTGTTTTTTATGTTTTTCTGTTGACCTTTCCATGTACAACTTAATTAATTTTTCCACCCTTCGTTTTGAATTAAATACTATTTTGAACTGGTAACATGATTTGAAGTTTGTAAACGGAAATATAAAAAACAAATTTCGCTCTCTGTTGGTCTACATTTTGGTTAATAGTATTTTTATAACAACACAATCTGGATAGTTCTTACTTACGCAATCACAGAGCTTAATAATTATTTGTTATCATTATTATGTTCACACTTTTAAACTTTTATTCTATAGTTGTATTTTAATGGTGGAGAATTAATACTCTTATTATACCCAAAATATACTAAGAGTATTTATATCAATATCTTTTACTCACTTTATACTTAAGTGTATGTAAGTCTCATTTAATATTGTGCAATAATAAATAGGTATGCAAACCAGTGTTCAATAAACAAAACATTATTAAGCGTTCTGCGCAAACACCCAGAAATTATATCTAATTTTTAGAGATTGTGTAGACGAACACAACCCTTAATACCGCTTGTAACTATTTTCAAGAAAGAGCCGAACATTATATAGTGTACTGTTCTTCGTTAAAAACAGAACAATTGTAGTGATACTGTAGACAAACATTATATTTTAATGTTTCTTTTTCTGCATTGTTAAAGAAATGAACAAACAAAAAATTTTAACAACGATCGCGGCACGAACAGCTTGTTTTTGTATTGTGTATATGTTTTGTTTGTGTAAAATGATTTTGCTGTCTTTTTCTTTTCGTATGTGTATTTTATTTTTGTAAAAAATTTTTGTTTTTTTTACCAGCCAAAAGGGACAAACATAAATGAGCTGCACCGAACAAAATTCAGTTCGAACCGAACGAAACTAAATGTTCACAACTTTTGTTGAGTTGGATAAAAACAGTATTATTTTTGTGTTCGAAAGATGACAAATAGAGAAACTTTATTTTTTAATGATTTACTACATTCATACTATTAGCGGTTGTGTTTTCCACAAATCTACCGAACCGAACACTAACGAGCGATATTTATTGTTTATTTTCGAACACTGATGCCAACACTCATATCTTATCTGCGTATATTCAGACATATTTAAGTTCTAACTTGCATAAATCTGTTGAGTATGATGTGTAGTGTGATTATCATAGTAGGCTTATACATGCTTGACAATAAATACTTAAAGTTGTTTTGATACTTGCTATTTTTTGTATTGGATTTTTTTAGGATTGACTGAATGAAACAACAAATGCAAAAAAGAACAAGAAATACAATATGTAAACAAACCCTTTTTTCTGATTAACATTTCTCATGTATATTCTTTTCTTTAACTAAAACAAAAAAAAAAAGGCAAAAGCTTGGGCAGATGAAACTATTTTGTTTTTGATAAACGAAATGAAGCAGCTGCCCTTCATATGGGATTTCAAATCATTAATTTTCAATAAAAGAATATACCCCGATGTATTTCGTAATATTTTTCATAATTTGAATTAAGTTTTGTTGTATATAAAAAAAATTGTTTGTGATTCCAAAATAAAACGTAAGCAAAACAAACAATATTGTCCACGTTTTTTCCCCACAAAAACCCGTCAAAAAAGCTAAAAATCGCAAAACAAAAGTTAAAACCGCTACTTTCGATTAAAAACTGAAAAAATTGGCAACAGTGCTAACATTAATTCTGGAAATGTCAATTTTAACTGCCTGTTTGTAGAACGCGAGCGCAAAAGTGTTTTTGTTTTAAATGTAAGTTAAGCGAGTCACTTTTGTGCTCGCGTTCTACAAACAGGCAGTAAGTTAAAAAATTTTATATATTTTTTTGACAGTCTTAGATTATTTAACGATAACACATGTATATTTGTTTGATATTTCAAGATTTGTTATGGTATAATGATACTCTTTGCACTTGGTCAGTTTTCCTATGCAAATATATTTGCAGTGTTCTCCAATGTAGAAAAAATACAAAAAAAACAAGTATCATAACACCTTAAAGCGTAGCTAAAATACAGCCTTTCATATTTGTTCTTTTCTCAAATTCATCAATTTATTTTCGTTACTTGTATTTGACTGGAATCCTCAAGGCGGCAATGTCTAAACCGAAGGCTACTTCACGGAAAAAAGTTTATTTTCTAAAGTAATAAATTTCGTTTCATTAAACAAGAAAATTCAAAATCTGAAAATAATATTTTGATTTTAACTTATTTTGTTCGTATTTAGTAAAATTTTCTTAAATAACGAAAGCTTCGTTCACAATAGGCAGCAACATTTTCGCTGATTTTCAAAATACGGCAACAATTTTGTTCACAAACTCACACATTTTTCATTAAGAAACCGTTTGCAAATTTTGCCCCGAACAATATTATTTATTTATTATTTTATCAAACATTTTGTTAAAATTTTCATTCAAAACTAAATAAAGTTAAAATTAATTGTCACTGAAAAAGAAGTTGGACTCAACGATTTAAAAAAGAAATTTTAGTTGCATTTTTATTCGAAAAATTAAAGGAAAATCTATGAAATACTTTGGGAAGAAAAAACGAAATAGTTTCTTTCGTTGTGAACAAATCTTAAAGCTTCGTTCACAATGGGAAAAACAAATTCGTTTTTGCTTCTTTCTTATTTCTTCCCAAAGTATTTCATATATTTTCCTTTCAGTTTCGAACAAAAATGTAAGTGAAATTTTTTAAAAAGGTGAGTCTACGTTTATTTCAGCAACAATTTTTATGAAATTGAAAATGTCGATTATAATTATTTTTTTAGTTTTGAAGGAAAATGTTAACAAGATAAATGCCAGCAAAATAAACCAAGCCTATAGACTATCACCGGCGGCGGCGACAGAACAAGCGGCTTTTAAAACCGCCTTAGCTTTTGAGTAAAATAAAGGTAGCATTGGTGTGAGAGGTAACGGACGGCATTTAGCCACTGATTGCAAACCGATCGACTTGGTTCACTGAGTGATAGCTGTCGGTTTGCAATCAAGTGTATCATAAGTCGAGTAAATTAAAACTATGGGTTTTAAGCGTTGCATATTTGCAAAAGTGAAGCAAGTTCATTGCTGTCTGTTTATCATGTTGGTGTAGATGCAAGACCATTTGCACAAAATTGTGAATTGGGCTACTGTCTTCAGTTGGTCAGCAGTACTCGTGACAAAGTCAATAGTAAATCTGTATAGTTTCACTGTTGACATTTCCTACATTAAAATAGTTAAAATAATATTAATTAAATGATAACAAAAGAATATGTACAATAGGGGTACAACCAAAATAAGGCCCTATCACCACGCTGTAGCCGATGTTGTGTTGAAACCGAAAAATGTTTCCTCAGGTCATTTCGGAACAAAAACTTTCCGCGTCGAAGCCGATTTCTGAAAGCCCTTTAAGATTTTTTTTTATTTTATAATTTTTTAACTATTTACATTTCTTAATGTAATTATATGATTATAATCAAAATCACAATCTAAAAACTATCATTGTTAAGGGAAATTAACTTAAGATTAAGAGTTCGTGTTGATTTGCATTGGGGGAAAATATCGTGTACGACTTTGATGGCGCGTTCCGCACAAATGTTGCTGCGTTGTGTTTTTGGAATTCTTGATTCATCTTTCACCCAATGTCTTAGAAAGCATTTCTGAGCATTAGTAAAGCCCGATAATGATTTGTTTAAGGCTTCGAAGTTATTCTAATTGTAACAATAGTCTGAAAACCAAATCTTGTACCAAGGGCAACATATAAATTCCTATATATCATATAATTTGCTACGATATTTTGGAATTAGTATGTAAAAGCTAGAATTGCAAGAATTTCTTTAGAATTCCATCTAGCATTACTTATCGGTGGTATAGTTTTAAAGTTTAAAAATGGGATTTTATTGTGCTCCATATAGTATGTGAAATCCTGTACTAGTTCATATAAAAATTGCATATCATCACGCCAATTAAAATTTCCAACATATAGCCGGTTCTTGTTTTGCTGATATTCGTGTTTTAATGTATTGTAATTGCTTATCAACTCTGAAGCGAATTCCTATGCATTAGTTGCATTAGCAAAAATCGGTTGTTTGTAACTAGTTTATCTCAAAAGCTGTTTATGATTTGTATGGATAAATAAGTTTCAACAAACTAGTTTATCACCATAAACAACTTATAACCTGTTTATGGTGTAGGTGTAAATGCATTATTACTGATCCCAAACTTAATTGCATTTGACGCGGAACCTTTTTCAACGATATCGAAAATCTAAAGATCCAGTTCTTGTTGTTTTCTTATACACTACATGGTATGCATAGGGCCAAATATCTAAATATTTTCAAAATTGTAAAAAAGTTGTGTCCCTAATGTACACACATTTGGAAAAACTCCTTACAAAATTGTAATTTATTTTTAATTTCATCTATTAACAAAAAATGCCATTCAAAAGCCATTTTGTCTTCTATGTTGAATTAAAACAAATGAAAATTGTTTAATATCAACTAAGGGTCAACATGGTTTTACATGACCTACAAACATCAAAATTAGTTCACTTCAAAGGACAAATGAAAGAAAAATAGACGAAATAAAATTGTTAACACTAAAGCAAACAAAAGTTGCATGCCACAACTTTCTCTAGAGATATTTCTATTTATTTTTGGTTGTCTGGTACGTCCTCAAGTAAACTTGTTTGCCTCTAAATTAAATAAACGTTTATTGATGGTTATTTAACCATTAAGTTTATCAATAAATCGATTTTGAAAAATAAGTAAAGAAGAATTGCTTGTGACGCACGCATAACAAACCCAATGAATATGAAAATATCTGCTGCTTTCCTTTTACTTTATTGAAATGTGGCAGTTGACTGTTAGCAACAACACTCGCACATTTCTACAAATAATTTCAATGAGAAGAAGGCTTTTTAGTTTATTTTTTCTATATTCATTTATTTACTGAATATCTCTTATTTATTTATTAAGTCTAAAAATGCTTTTTAATAAACCTTTACTTAAGTGCCAGCAAATGAACTGTCTATCATGATGGTAATTTGACTATTTCTCTTAGTTTTCAACGTTTGATTTTTTTTCTTTTTGGTCTTTTTTGCACTCTGACTGTTTTTTCTAGAGTTTTCCATTTTATTTTGTTTCATTATCTTTATTGTTGAGTATTCAATAAATGTAGAAGTTGCACTTCTAATTATTAATACTTAGAATATAAAAAGATGTCTAAAATAGAATCTTAGATAGATGTGAGAATACTTACACGTGCTGTTTTCTGTTTCTTTTGAATTTCTTTACTTTTGGATTTTCTGAAAATAAAATAAAAAGGTAACATTTTTTTTTAATATTTCATAGCTGTTAGTTGGTAAATATTTTGTATTGAATATTGGAATTATTTACAATTTACATATATTTCTAATTAAATAAACAAAATGCGTTATATTTATTTAATACTTCTTTTAATATGATAAAAATGAGTTTCCATTTATGAACAATAAAGTCTTAAAAATTTTTTTCGTTCTCTTGCAATCAAATACAATATTTTATCAATTTATTTTATTCAAAATAAGTGTTTCAACAGAATTGAGTCCTTAACTTGCGGCAAAAATTCTAAAGCCCATAATTAAAACGTCGGCAGTAACTTTAATTTCTCTCTCATTTTATTGTTTTTATTTTTTATGTTAGAATTCTTTGGGAAAAAAATTTCTATATAAAGAGTGTTTTTTTTAGAGTGTCACTACTTTGAGTTGGCATCACTGCTTTATTTGAGCACCCATTTATTAGCTGATAGTTGCTTTTTATTTAGTTTGCTTAGTTTGCTTTGAAATGCTATTATGAATCGACTTACACCAGAGCAACGCTAGCAAGTTGCCGAATGGGCTGAAGCACAAATTGATATTGGTTTTTTTTTTAATTCCCTATGCCAATCCCCGCGAAGCTTGACGCTTGTCTGCAGGAAAGAAACCTGAGACTATGGCGGGAATCGAACCCGCAACCCCAGGGTTGATAGACTATCTCACTACTAGCTAGCCTACCGGTTCATTCAAAATTTTATTTTCCGATGAAGCCCATTTCTGGTTGAATGGGTACGAAAATAATTAATAAAACTGTGGCATTTGGAGTGAGGAGAATCCACAAGCTTTTGTCGAAACACCATTACATACACAGAAAATTAATATTTGGTATATATGCCTTCAAAAACGATGATCAGAATGCGAAAAATTGTTGAAAATTGGTGTTCCAGATTGTGCTTTCTACGCGCCAGCCGTGGCGGCCACATGGCAAAAATCGTATTTAAACATTAATTTTATAAAATTTTCTGTCCAATAAAGCCCGTTTCATTGATATTAATAATATATTTCCTTGTTTTATTATGATTTTAGCTTGTGTCACTCCATAAAAAACAGCCTTTATAAGGGCATTAGGAAAAATATTTTCAAAATAAAAAAAGATTTTAAATTTTATGGGAAAATGTGGTTTCGAAGCAGTTCTGTTTGATTGCTAATACTATAAAAATATATTCAAATTGATAAGGCGGCATGGAATTGCCATTTATCAAACTGATTCATTAGCTTAGCACAGCCACACAACAAAGTTGTTTTAAGAGTTGTTGTAATAATAATAAAATTAGGATTTTATTTGTCGGAAAATATTAAACTTTTTCTCAAATAATAAAATTTGAAAAAAAAGTATTAAAAATTATCTTGTTTTTATTCCAAACATAAAAAAATTTCAAAATATTAATAGAATTTGAAAATAAAACTGTAATCAAAGTTTTATGAAAATCAAGAGAATTTTGGTTTTTGAGTGGCCATGCTACTTAAGAAATTACACAAATAATCTTAAATTCGTAAAAAAAAAAATTTTTATATAAAATATAGGTATTAAAGACACTTGTTCAAAACTTCTTAACTAAAATATAAAATTTAATAAAAAATGCATTTAAGAAAAATCCTTTCAATAACTCATAGTCTGGGCTATTTAAATTGGTGCATTATAGTGTACACAATGAATGAAAACGTTAACTGTAAAAAGATAACCGGGAATAAGATTTTTTTCTTTCGCTTTTCACTGAACTTATAATTTTTCTTCTTTATCCGACTTTAAAAATAATTTTTTCTATTGTTGTTGGGGTTTTCCTAAATTTTTTTTAACTAAATAATAATTTTTTAAACCGACCAGAGCCTCTGGTGGAATCGAACCAACAACCCTCACACTGATAGACAGCTAGAGCTGAAAAAATATCGAAGGCACTATAGATAGTTTTTTTTTATATAGTGATACTATCGTCAAACCATCTAAAAATAATATATGCAGTTACTTATATCCACATTTATATTATACTAGCTTAACCCGGTGCGCTTCTCTACACTGCTTTAACCACGTTTGAAGACTATCCCTTTATTAGCTCTTCAGTTGAGAGATATTTAATATATGCATCCTATGGGATGTATTTCCCCCCTGCGCCTACCCGCTTTATATTTATTTTAAAAAGTGAAGTATACCATAAGAGTGACTTCTACAAAGTTTGAACATTCTTACAATAACAGTTCTTAAGATATGCGATATTAAACATTGGCGTTTTATGGGGGTGCCACTTTCTCCGCTGCTATATTATTTAAATTTTGGGGCTCAGAAGATCCTCCTTCCAAAAGTTCAACAAAATGCGTGGCTCTTAAGATATCCGATATTTAATATTTATATGCTTCGAAAAATTAAGAAGCCTATTTTATTTTAAGGGCTCAAGTGATGTTACTGTAAAAATTTCAGGAAAATCGGTTCAGTATTTTAGGAGTCAATAAGCCAACATACAAACAAACGAACAAACAAAAATTTTTATATATATAGATATAGATTTGTGGAGTTGATGGTAATTTATTGGTTCTAAATCCAAATTTTGATATCTAAATTAGGCTAAAGTTCATCAAATTTAATTTTCATTAAAATATTTTTTATGAAGAAAGGAATTTATAACATGAAATTAATTAAAATTTATTAATAGTTTTTCATTCTTGACTGCCCGGGAATCAAGACCAGACTTTCACCCTTACATGTTTTAATTGCAGCCACTCAATCTTTTCAGAGAGTTTTGCTGTTTTACACTCACAGCCATTGACGACTCCTGGCAGTCAATAGTCAAACATCAATCCTTAAACCAAATTGTATTCAACCTTTTAGTAGATCGAAATTTGCTTTAAATGATTATCTATTTTGTTCTTCCTTACTTCTGTTTTTTCGTACTTTTTGTCAAGAATTCTTCTTGAAGTTCAAAGTACATGTTTACGTTTTTCATGTTTTTGTCTTCTTTTTTCCTGATGACCTTTTTCAGCAGAACTTGAAGGACAAATTTAAACATAGAGATCGTGCCTTAGCTTTTAACAATAATTTCCAGAATTTTTCAAAGCTCGTTATGAACCCCCACCAACAAAATAAAAAATTCTAAAGAGTACTATTCTGGATAGCTATTCCTATAAGTATAATTTATGGTGGTGGAGGATATATAAATGCTTATAATTATTAAAGTAATTTTAGGGAATACATAATTTTTAATTAATAAGATTTTATTTTCGTGCTTAATTACCAATATGGAGGATAAGCTAGTTTCTATGCCTTTACCCAAAAGTTTTTGAAAAGCTAAATATGTAAATAAAATTGTAGAGTGAATGGGAATTACAAACACTCAAATTTGTATTTGCAACGATATCAAAGCTTAGAAAAAATACCAACAATAAACACTGGGAATCTTACAAAGGGTGTTTTTGACGAGCTCATTGTTTAATTGTTGACGATTCCTCGCACGGGAGAAACTGTTACACGTGCTGATTCGTATATGACGCTTATATTAATCGAAAAGGGAATCGTTTTTGCTGTATGTAGAGATTATCTAACGAGTCTTTTAAAAAGCATGCCAAGAGTCGTATGAGACTCATGTAGGGATTATTTTACAACTCGTGCAATGCTCAGCCGTATGACTAAGCTACCTAAAATGGGGCATCAAGCGTATTTTTCATGTTAAAACTTCTAATGTTCATACAATTTCTATAAAACAAACCTTAAGGTTGCGAAATCAACACTATCCTGTCGAAAAATCCTTTTTTACAGATCCTTAGGTCAGTTTGTTTTATTGAAATTGTATTGACAATAGAATTTTCATATTTCAAAAATGCTCTTATTAAGTAATTATTATATGACTCTTACAGAGAGTCGCAAAAGGTTCATTCCAAGATTAAAAGACGAGCGTGTCAAAAATTTTTTAAAAAAGTAATAAATAAAAAAAAAATGTAGATGTTTTTGTTTTTGTTACTCGTCAGATAATCATTAAAAGATTCTGTTGGGAGTTGTATATTAAACATAATCGTCAAACAAACAGCCTGTGCTAGCTGGGGTTTAAAACTTTAGTAAAATACATACATTTAAAAACTCACAAAAATTATTTCATTTAAACTTTATTTGCTAAATTTTAATCAAACTTTAAATGTATTCTTGCACTTTTTACGAAAATAAAATTGATTTTTTCATGATGCTGATGCTAGTTTTTTTATGAGCACAGTATATGCATATAAGCGAGTTTTTATAAATGCATTTCCTGTTAAAAAGCATTTCAAAAAATGTCCAAATTATGGAATGCTTATAAGCGATAAATACTGCCGTGGAAGACAAAAACGACTACGTAATAGATCTGACTAAGTAACACAGTGTACTGTGTATATATCCTGACTTAACTGAGCAATATTTATGCTCAATTTACTTTCTGTTCATTTTCCAGCTTTAATTTCTGCATATTTTTATTATATTTGATAACAAATTAGTATGTTTTTGCACAAATTTTACAATGTTTTTAATCAACTTAATATATCAACCTCCAATATTTTATTTTAAATCCATTTCACAACGCTTTTTGCATTTTTAGTCTTTTTAAAAGCTCAGCTATTTAATTTAATATATTTCAACTTTATGGTCATTTTACGCTTAAGAATTATAATAAGGCTTAGAAGAACCCGTCCTCTGTTAAGCAATTTAAAGTTACGACATGTTTCCCATAAACTTTTTTAATCAAACTTTATTACGTGACAAAATATTCTTCCAGCTAAATATATAAAAAGATTTTGGCATTGTTGATAAAGGCAGAAAAAAAGAAATATAAAAAAAAGAACATATAAAAAACCCCTTAGCAGTTTCTCAAAATTCATAAAAATTTAAAAGTTTGAGTGAACATTGAAGCTAAAGAAAAAAGTTGAGTAAATGATTTTAAAGTACCACAAGGAAACATCTTGGACCCTCTATTATAGTTTATATACTTTGTGCATGCCAATAAAAAATGGCACCCAAACTTTAACGTATGCGGATGATACACCAATCCTAAGCGTTTAAAAAAACTGTCTTGCAGGTCAATCAACATACATATACACGCAAAGAAAAAACATGGTTGAGGCAAACATATTCTAAGATTCATTATTGTAGTCACCATATTACGATTATTATTGACTCATATTATGACCAAATATATTCGTAACATTACATCATAATATTTTTCCCTTAATCATATTCTTATCCTGTTAAAAACATAATAAATTAAGAAGTAATAATATTATTATTATGTTAATCATAATAAACTTAGAAGTAACCCTACGTTGCCACAAGAAAGTTATCACTTGCAAGTAGCGTATACATTAGGGGTATAACCAATGTTTTGGCATAGTACCATGAGGTCAACCATGTCCTAATAACCACGAAAATCATAATCGTTTGTAATTTTTCTCAAAAAAGTTCACGCACCAATTGGTTTTTCTAAACCAATGCAATATTGAATATTCATAATTTCATACGGTGTTTTTTATTCTTTTTTAATTTTTTTTTTTTGTTAAAAAAGGTAAAAGATTCGTTTTAGTTTGCGAAAAATCACTAAATATTAATAAAATTTCCTACTTGAGCTATTTTTTGTTTTGAATAAACATATTATTAATTTTTCTTAACCAAAAAGAAAATTAAATATTTTCAAAACTTCATCGCGGTTGGTGCGTGAACTTTTTTGACTTTAGCGAAAAAATAAATATACGTTCCCTTATAGTTTTTTATGCTCTATCGGACTGTGCTATGCCAATTGTGATATTTTAAAAAATTGTTAAAAAGTTATATCCCTAGTATACATATTATCAACGAAAAATCGAGGAAACAGCCGATTGGCTGAAAGTATAAAAATTGTGTGAATGTTAGTGAAAAAGTATGAGTCTCCCACTAAAAACTTCACCTACAAAATAATGTGTTGAGTAATCAGAAAAACATGAAGGCACTACTTACAATTCTACTGAAAGAACCAATGAATTTTACAAGGCATGTCCCAAAATGAACGCATTTAAAACTAAGTCATTATACTTTTACTAAAATACATCCAGAAAAAAGTAGTTATAGAAGTTGTTATACATGCAGTTATAGAAGAAAGCTACTAAATAATGAGTTAAAGAAGCTATTCATTTTGAAAAAGTAAGCGAAATTTTGACTGGGGTATTAAGTTTTTCGAACTTGCACTTGCATGTGGAAACGGTGGGGTTAGATGTACTATGTTTTCTCATATTTGAGTAAAAATAAATGGTCGAATTTTTACCACTGTCCAAACACTAGTTGAAATAAGATTTCAACAATTATTGTTAGTATATACTAGAGGTCTGCAAGAATAAATAAAAACCAATTTCAACACACTCATTTGTTTTTTAACTACAATGTGTCGAGCACCCAATAATAAAGAAACAAATGAAATAATAACCAAAGACAAAACGAAAAAAAACTCATTTAATTCAGTCAACTCAAGTCAAATTAATGAAATATTCAAATATAATTTGAATGTAAAATTTCTGTACCTACACATTACGTATGTATGTGTAAGCTTAACTCTTACAAATAAAAGAAGCCACAAGCTTACACACATATTATGTCAATGTATTCAAATAAATGTATGGACATTCAATAATTCAAAAATTATTCGAATATTTTTTGTAAACTTGCTCTCTCTAACGGGTTATTCCACTGTTTTGTTATTTATGAATGACTCTCAAATTCATTTACAGTAAACAAGTATTTTATTCAATTCATTCTCTCTTATTTTTGTATATGGTTTACTCTTTTCTTATATTTTTGAATGTTAAATATTTGAGTAAATGTTGTGCACTTTGAATAAAGGCAAACAAGTGAATTATTCAAAGCAGACCTCTAGTATATACCCAACAAAAACTTTACTTACCTGGTAAGTTAGGAAATAATGTTGGAGAAAATAAACACTACTTATTTTTCGGCTGAATAACTGCCTATTTTTGTTCGAGATGTCCAAAGAATACAGTTTAATTGTAAGTACTCACAATAAACTTACCAGAAGCCAAAAAATCACTAGTTAAAAGACCTAATAAGTAGTTATTGAGTACGTCACCAGTAAGCAAATATTGAGTAGTGAAAATAACAGAAGTAAGCAGTAGTTGCTGAGGTCATTACTAGTAAGTACTTATTGAAGTTTTCAGAATAATGACAATTGTAATGACAACTACTTACCAGGTAATGTATGAAATAACTACCACCTATTACTAATAATCAAAAAGGTTTTTCCTGGAAATTTTAATATCTAAAAATTTAATTAATAAATTATAAAAAAAGAGAAAAAATTTAATCAAGATTTTATAACATAATAAAGATTGTCCTCATGAATTCGCTCAAAAGTCTCGCAATCTGTGCAAAGTGCACAATTTAATGTCCTTGCAAGTCAACTAGCAAAGATTATATAAAAAAATTAATTCACACGAATTTGGTAAATCTTCCCAACAATTTTTGCTAGTACGCTTTTGCTGTCGTTCTGCTTGCCCATTGGATGCTGGATGAAAAGGCGCTGTAGTTAAATGAACAATGCCATTTGTTTTACAAAATTTCTTGAACTCCTTCGACGTAAATTGAGGACCATTATCAGTAACTATTACTTCAGGAAGACCTTCCATTGCAAAAATATTTTCTAGCATACTTATTGTAGCTGATGTAGTAGTTGAGTTCATACTGTAAACGTAAGGATAATGTGAAAATGCATCAACACATAAAAACCACATGGAGTTTTTATAAGGTCCAGCGAAATCCAGATGAATTCGTTGCCAAGGTTTTGTAGGTGCTTGGCAGGAGCTGAACTCTCTTGTAGGCATAGACATTACAAAACAACATGGTGAACATTTTGAAATCAAACTTTCAATCGACTTATCAATTCCAGGCCACCAACAATACCGACGTGCTAACTGCTTAGTTTTAACAACACCCCAATGACCTTCATGTTATAGGTTTAATATTTTGTTCTGAAAACGTTTTGGAATAACCTCTCGGTTAGTATCTACTTGTAATAAAATTGCACCATCTACCGTTGTTAACAAGATTTAATATCAAATGTGTAACTTGATAGAAAAAGAGCCCATCGCTGAAGCCGGTGCGCTTAGTGTGTTGGGATAGACTTCTGAAGATTAAAAATTGATACAAGAGGCTTATGATCCGTAGTAAGAATGAATTTCCTGTCGTTAAGATATTCGTGAAACTTCTTTACTCCAAATAGTATGGCTAATGCTTCTTTTTCAATTTGGCTATAATTCTTCTGGTGACAATTTAAAGTTTTAGAAGCATGCGCTATAGGTTTTTCTAAACCATCGGGATATACAAGGGAAATTACTGCTCCTAACCCAAAAGACGATGCATCAGTTGCTAAGACTATATAGGCAAATTATCGTCGAAATGAGACAATCTGGTTGTAGAAATTAATTGCTTCTTGAGATTTTGGATTGCCTTTTCTTGATTATTTCCCCAAATAAAAGGACTAGTTTTCCTTCTTAATTTATTAACCCTAATTACACTTTCTTCGTCGTATTGACGAATACCGTTAAATAGTACTTATGTATTTAACTCCACAGTTTTTCACTGAAACTCTTCCAAATTTCATGTAGCTATAGATATTGCTGATCTGCCGAAGTGTGTGGAAGTACGTGCTTACAGGTGGTGTGTAAGTCTGATTTATCGTTGATTGTGTTCGTCGCACTGACGATGGAAGAGTGAGAAATATTGCCTTTTAGTATATTTTTTAACCATTTTTTACCCTAGATACACTTTCTTCGTCGTATTGACGAAAAAAACCTTGGCTTGCTTTTGTTGTGTTTTTAGGATTAAGTTTTCAAGTAAACTATAATATACTATTTAGAATGAATAACAACTTAAGTATTTTATAAACTAGACAAAAATTTTCGTGTTTCCTTATATTGGGTGGGTTTTAGGCCAGATCATAAACGGACTTCGTCGATTCGACGAAGAAAGTGTGTAGTGCATTAAAAATAAGAAAGTGTATCTAGGGTTAAGAGGTTCACATAAAGTTGAAAAATCCTTTATATATTTCATGTAGTACGTTACTTTACCCATGAAAGCTTGTAAATCGTTCAAATTTTTGGGTCTAGGCAAATTCTGAATTGCTAGAATACCTTTATCAGATGGTTCGATTCCATTTTTGCTTATTATATTACCACCGTATTCAATTTTATCTTGTAAAAATGAGCATTTAGATAAATTGCAATTTAAGCCAGCATTTTGTAATTTTGTAGGAAGTTTTTCCAAATTTTGCTTATGTTCTTCTAAGGTTTTACCTGTAACTACTATGCCATCAAGATAGTTAACAGTGTTTGGAATATCGGATATTAATTGTTGCAAAAACCGTTGAAAAATTGCCGGTGCACTAGTAACGCCAAAAAGGTCACTTTTGATATTGGAATAACCCAAGCGGAGTATTTACAACTAACACTTTCTTGGATTCATCATCCATAGAAATTTGGAAATAAGCTTCAGACAAGTCTATTTTTGAAAAATGACATCCACCCCTTAACTTGTAAAATAAATCTTGCAATTTGGGAATAGGATACTGTTCCATGTCTAATTGTGGGTTAACTGTTTGTTTAAAATCGGCACAAATTCTTATTTTCAAATTTGGCTTAGGGACTATAACTATAGAAGAAGCCCTTGAACTATACGAAATAGGTTTCCAAATACCTAATTCTTCTAACCGTTTAGCTTCTTTTTTAAAGATTCTTGCAATGCAAATGGAATTGGTCTTGCCTTCGAAAATTTCGGAATAGCATTTTGTTTTAAATATAAATTTGCTTGAAATAGGTTGCAACAACCTAATGAGTCTGAAAATAACTTGGGAAATTTGTTTTTTATAGCCTTTTCTTGTATTTCATCTACTTCCAAAATATCATTAACGCGATGAAATGCATCATACCAATCAATGCCAAAAATATTGGAACCTTTATATGTATTAGCCACTAACAATTTTAAAGGCTTAGTTTCCAAACCCAGCTTAACATTTACATCCAGAACTCTGAGAACGGGAATATTTTGATTCCCATAAGCTCTCTAAACAGTATTGGTTTTCAATAAAGGCAAATTTTTAAAAAGATTGAAAATTTTTAATTCAATCATAGAACATGATGCACTGGTATCAAACTGAAATTCAATATTATGTTCATTTACTTGAACATTTATAAATAATTTCTTATGCCGGCGTATAAGCAGATTATTGATTTGATGGCAATGTTCCAATGGAACATCGCTTTCTGCTACGTTTTTAATATTATTAATATTTTTAGACTTACATACCGGAGCTATGTGGCCAGTTTTACCACATTTATGGCATGTAGCATTGCGGAACTTACAATTCTCCTTCTTATGATTTTTGAAACATCCCGAACAGGAGGGTAGTTGATTTCCGGGAGACAAATTATGAACTTGCTTTTTGGCTTGATTGTTTTTCCCTTGAAACTTTTGCTTGCTGTTTCTGTGCTTAATTTGTTGAACTTCCTGTGGAAGGCTATTGCTTCTTAATGTCTGCAAAGAAGATTGCGTTGACTCGAATGTTTCTGCAATATTGACAACTTCTTCTAAAGATGGGTTCGGCTTTTGCAAGGCAGCTGTACGAACTAAATCATGGGATGTAATTAAGATAAGAGCGTCTCTTATCATCTCATCAACATATTCCGTTTGACAATGTTTACATGTAAAAGAACAATTTCTGGCAAAGCCTTTTAATTCAAGTAACCATTTTGAATACGACTCACCCTCTTGCATAGCTCTGTTGTGAAACTTGAATCGTGCTGCTAAAACGGGAACTTTTGATGCAAAATATTGTTCCAACTTACAAATTATTTGCTCGAAAGTCTTGCGTTGAATTTTTTCAGATCCAAATAATTTGCTTGTTAATTCAAATAAATCTGGACCCATCCAAGATATAAAATACGATTGCATTTGTTCGGCTTCTTGAACACCATACGCTTTAAAATGTTCCTTGAGTTGGTTGGAATAAGAAGAAAAGTTGTCTGCACTTAATTCAAATTTTGGAAATGGCGGTATGTTCTTTTTTGGAGTTGCAACAAATCCTTGTTGGCTTTCAAGTAATGGCTGAGCCCAATATTGTTGTTCTTTAAGCAGTTTGGCAAATTGGGTTTCCATTTTAAAATTAATTAAAAAAATATTTTCTTTTTAAATTTTCCTCGTCGCCAATTATTATGTTTGTTTTCTAATAAAAATTTATTTCAAAACTGACAAATATTTCAAATTTACATGAAACTAAAATTACAAATTCAATGAAGATATGTTAAATAAAATATTTGTACAATAAGTAAAACTTAACAAAGTTAATATGTATCAATAGTCCGGTTTCATTTCGCGTTGCAAGTCTTGAGGCTGGCGTCGATGATCCGAATTTGGTGCACTGTGTTATCTGAGCAATGAAGTTCTTTGTCTTCTTTAAGGCTTTTCAAAAACAAATTTCACGTTATAGACAAAAATGTTTACTTTTCGTATTTAATTTTTGTATTGACGTTTCTAAAAAACTGTCATTAATTGCACATTTATTCATGAAATAATTCTGGCAATTTGGCTCAAATTGCCATTTTAAGCGTTTCCATGAAAGATGGTATAAATAATTATTTATACGAGCTTTCAAAAAATATTTTTAATAAAACAAATACAAAAAGAAGTTCTTAATTTAAATTTGAGTTCGTTTTTCAAAAACACAAAATAAAAGCTTAACAACATCGAAAGTTTCAAGGATTAATTCCTTTTAAGAATTGTCCTAAATAAAATTCTTGTACAACAGCAAAGGAACTAGGATTTAATTAAAAAGAAAAAATTTTATATTTTCTAAATCGACAGAGGAAAAACAAAATCACTGTGTAAAGTAAATTAAAATTTATTTATAAAAGAGTTTTTAAAAATTATGTTTATAGTTTTTAAGTCTTTAGTCACATTATTTTATACGCCACATTCTCCATTTTCTTATTGCTCTACGTTTTGCTCACTCTTCCAGAAGATTGGACAATGAAAAAAAAATATTTGTGTGTAGTCATATCCTTAAAAAAATGTATAACGTATAGAAAATAAAAGAAGAAAAGCGATTCAAAAAATATCAGCAAAAACACTATCACAAATAACCACAACGACGACGACAGCAACAAAAAACGCCAACAGCACCAACATAGTTGTATTAATATATAAAAATGTTGATACCTAGCAAACAATTTTTAATGACATGAGTCGTCCTCAAAAGGATATCTTATACAAAAAAGTCGAAATGTCTTAACTTTCTTAAGACATTTAACCGGCGTTAGGTCAAAACGCCCAAGGTCGTAACGCCCAAAATCAAAATTGTCATAACGCCCAAAAATTTTATCGTTTTGCCATTTCGGCTATATGACATTGAATTTGGGCGAAATATTTTTTCAAATTATAGTCTAGGTCATAACAACCAAAAGAAAAACTGTCATAAGGCCCAAAAAATTAAAAAAATATATGAAATATTCGTCAACAGTTTTATTTTACTTCTATATGTACATACATATAAAAAAAAATATAGCAAAAAAAGAAAATACAAAATTATATCTCACAAAAATACTTGCAAAGAGTCTGTTACAACCTGTCTGCAGTATGGGCATTTAGTGTTCGACTCAGACTGTGCTTGCAATTGCATAAAAGATTCATCATACATTTTCAAATGTTTGCATGGCAACACCACTATATTTGGCCGTGCGTCTTGACATATAATACAAACGGCTGTAGGAAAAATCGCCCAAAGAAAAATGGCCCAAAAAAATAAATGAAAAATCGCCCAAAAAAATTCCATGTAAAATTGGGTCTGAATTCATATGAAAAGTGACACAAAATTGTTGTGCTATTTTTCGTTACTATTGGGTGATTTTTCGTTTTTTAAATTTGACCATTTTTCATTATGAAAAATCACCCAAAAATATTATATGAAAAATAGCCCATTTTTTCGGGCATATTATTTGTCTAAATCATTCATTATTACTATACGACGAATTCATGTTGCAATAAGGTGGCATGTCATAACGTCCAGTGTCATAGTGTCCGTGGACAAACTCGAAAGCATAGCCGGCCTATGGCGCTCAAGGATTTTCTCCTCTTTGATAAAAACAAGAACCGGCTTCGCTAACTAAAGCTTCTCTGCACAGACGGCCTTCGGATGGGGTAAGGATTTTCTCCTCTATGGTATAACAAAAACCGGCTTCGCTAACAAAAGCTTCTCTGCCCAGCCGGCCTTCGGCCAGGCGCAAGGATTTTCTCCTCTATGGTATAACAAATACTGGCTTCGATAACTAAAGCTTATCTTATAAAATATGAACCGGAGGTTGTTCCCTCGCCAAATTGATCCACTAAGACGGAAAAAATATAAACATGTTAATTCATATATACTTAGATGTGCTATGTTTTCTTCATATGTACATAAAAAGTAATGGTCGAATTTTGACCATTAGGCGAACACTTGTGCAAATAAAACTATTAAGCGAATAAGAATCTTAAGCCCCAGTTTTACTTGTAACAATATCAAAGCTTAAACAACAACAATAAACAGTGAGTTTATCTTTTCTTACAATCCCGACCACAATTGGTTGATTTTTTGTCAGCTCTAAATGTAGTTGTAAGTGGGTAAAGAAAAAACAAAAATAAAACAAATTTCTTTATTTTATTTTGCCAGTTCAGTTTTATTTACACTGCCACATGTATATTAGTTATCAAAGTTTTTCTTGAGATTCGAAAATTAATTATCAAGGTTTCGTTATAATGTGCTAATATTATTTTGAATATTATTATTTGAAGTTGATTCGCCTTCGTCGCTAGATGGATCTCCAGTCTTTCAAGGCTTCTTCTCATGCTGGTGTAAACTAGATTCTGGCTAGCACTCTGATTACTGCAGTTACAAAAAAGTATATATACATTTAAGAAATAAGTTAAAATATAGCAAAAAATTATATTGTATAGGTAGCTGTGTGGTGGATAGCGCGCTACGTCGCACCCGCCCCCCTCCTCGCGCCGGGTAATATTCTAAATCGACTTACCTCTCGCAAACTCTTTTAAACAATTTTTTTATACCACTCCAGGCATTGTCGTCACTCAAAAGAGCAGAAGGATTGCTGCATTGTTTTTTAATGTCCTCACCTGCTTTCAACTTTTTGTAAATCTCTTCCTGCTGGAGGTGATTTGTATGTTCTATTTTTTGTGATTTAGCACACGTTCCATCCTCAAATAATCAGCACGTGCATTACAATTGCATGCATAACATGTTTGAAATGTTTTGCATTTATAAAATTTTTTTGTATAATTGTTTTTCACTTATTAAATACATTAATTTGGAATTACACCGCTTTCCACTCACGAACTCAAAACTTTCCAATTGCATACTGTTTAATTTTTTACTAACGACCGTACTCTTTGAAGGCTAAATAATTGTGATTGTTTTGTTTATGAAGTTTCAAAATCTTCAAGTAAACTTACTGTTTTTAATTTCACTAAAATTAAAAGAATTACTTAAAAAAATCATATTTAAGAAAATGTCAAAACACCCAAATAAATCTGTCCATTTTTCAAAAATATGTCGCTTACAACGCAAAATGTCACAGCACCCAAACTTTGTCATTTGGGCGATATAACATAGCATTTGGGCATTTTGCCATTATTATTTTTGGGTTCTTGGCAATATTTTATTATTCAATTATTATTGAATCATATTATGACTAAATATACTCGTACTATTACATCATAATATTTTTCCCTTAATCATATTATTATTCTGTTAATCATACTAAGTTAAGAAGTAATCAAATTATTGTCTTGTTAATCATATTAATCATATTATTGTCATGTTAATCATAATAAGCTAAGAAGTAATCATATTATCATCATGTTAATCATAATAAATTTAGAAGCAATCATATTATGATACAGCACCTTTCATAGCTGTCATGAAAATACAAAATAAATTAAAATATTTTTGCATGGATTTTTTATTTTGTGGCTTTTTACAATTTTTCTTAATGTTAATCAAATAGCGGAGTTAAATTTAAGGCTTGCAAAAGAGCAAATGCAAAATCTGTGGTTTTCATGGGCAATTTTGCCGATTTTAAGATGTTGATGAAATATCGTAGCACTTTTATAAAATATAACGAAATCTCTGTGTGTTTTGTTGTTGGATTTTACAAAAAAAACTATGATATTTTGCATTTGCACTAAATCTCTGTGTGTTTTGTTGTTGGATTTTACAAAAAAAACTATGATATTTTGCATTTGCACTATTACATCACTAATACTTGAATGAACTCCACTAATATTTTATTTTTTAATTTCTTTAAACTTATTTTTTTATGGAATTTTATCTTTTAATTGTTTACCCGCTCACAAATAAAAAAACGACACAACTGCTTCAAAATTATTTTACAAATGGCGCTAGCATAATATGATTAGAGTAAAAATAGTTTGATTGCATCTTTAACATAATATGATAAATGTATAGAAAGTTATCATGTTATGGCTATTAAATATCATGATATGGTTGTGAGAAATATAATATGTTTAGAAAGTTATCATAATTAAGTTGTTAGAAAAATAATTATTTTTTGGTTAACAATACTCAAATTCATAATTGCGATAAACATTGATATGTTTACAGTAACTATAATATTGTTGATATTAAATAAAAATAACAATCATTTGTGTACGACAACAATATATTGTTACATTAAACATAGTGTTGTTGCCGTATACATGCCCAACCATATTTTTTCTCTGCGTGTGACATTTTTGGTTTTCGGCGTTACGACCTTGGTCGTTCTGACCTAACGCCCATTTAACATGACCTAAAATAAGAATGTAATCATATTCTGAACATATTCACATACTTTTAAAATCGAATTAAGGATAAGTTTGGACATTTTCGAAAGAATGTTTCCGCAAAGTTAACGCTTTTAGTCAAATATTTCCGCACAGCGTTTTCTTACTACTTTTTTGGCTTTGGTTTTTCACCATTCTGAATTTCCAAGAATTCTTTTTGTTCATTGATCACCAAAAGTTTGTTGAATTTTTATCAGAAAACAATCAGATATACCAAAAGTTTCTTAAAGTTTCTTCAGGAACTTTTCAGGAGTGATCCAATCATAATGCACGATGTTAATTGTTAGTCACACCTTAACGTAAAGTTTTTTGCACAACTTAATTTCCCAATTCTTTGTTTCTTAACCATGGACAGGTACACAATTGAAGCTGTTTAAGCTTTAACAAAAATAAGCGTTGAAATCAAAATGAATTTCGCGCACTTCGTGATTTTTTTGGTCGGCATGTTACAGCATACCGGGTCTTTAGGAAATCCAAAGACACTTGTGCATGCTCGCCGAGTGCGTTCTGCGGAAAACATTGCTGTTGTTCGCGACAGTGTGGCATAAGAGCCGTCAACCATGACTCGCCGTCGTGCCGAGATAATGACTTACTTCTTGTGGCCAGATTGAGGATATGGACCCGGACGATGTGTTGTTCCAACGGGATGTTTTTACTTGCCACACAGCCAACGAAACAATGGCTCTTTTGCACGAGTAATTCAATGGCCATGTTATCCCACGTCGTGGCGATGTTAAGGCCTGTGCAAGCAAAAACAATGTCAAAATATTGTAAAAATTTTGTTCTTGCTTTCTACAGAAATACATATTGCGTTTTTAAATTATCAACGCCACAAGACATGCAGCGTTTAAAATTTAAAAATTCAATATACATTTTTATAAAAATCAACAAGAAAATTATGAAGTATTTTCGATTTTGTTTTTGCTTCAATATAATTTTTGGCGTTGCTTTTGCGTTTTACTAATTTAGTGCCTAAATGTCCGCCACGATCATATGATTTGACACCGTTGGACTTCTTTCTTAGGAGATATTTAAAAGATAAAGTGTACGTCAATAAGCCATGAACAATTCAAGAGCTAAGACCTTATCCCTATTATGAAACATTTGCTGCAAAAACTTTCTTCAATTCTCTTTTAAAACGCATCGTGTCCATAGAATAAAAATTTTGTTTAACAGCATTCAGTCATTTTGTATGCCTTCTCTCTTTCTTTCAATAACAAACTTACAAAAACTGTTTGTACATGAAACAAATTACACTTTTCCATTCGTCTTTCCCTTTTCATCAACAAACTCAAATGTTTCGCAGCAAATGTTTCATAATATGGATGAGATATTTCGGCAGATTAACGACATTGAACCTCAATTATATCTCAGAGTCATTAGAAATATGGATTATCGTATTAAGGTATTCCACCGTAGCCGTTTCGAGCATTTGGCCGATATTTTGTTTCACACATAATTGTCGTAGATCCTTCTATACTTTTAAAATTTATTAAGATAATTCTCGAAAAACTTTTTGTTTCATTTAGAATTAACATCGTGTGTTTTGGTTGGACCACCCTTTAGAATTTTGACTAAAAAGTTTGAAAACTTTCTAAATTTCCCCAAGCAAAAACTGGCGATAACTTGTCAACGACCGATTCTAAATACATTTTCGGACAAACTTTAGATAAGCAATAGGCATGAATTTCAACAAAACTAGTCAAAAAAATGTTTACGGGGTATTTTTAAATATATATCAGTATGTGTAATAGAAGGATGTATCTGTATGTTTGTGTACATCTATTTAAAGCAGACAAATAGAAAAAGAAAAAATCATCGTTGAATACAGACCAAAACCATCCAAAACCACACTTTCATCACAATCTTGTTAAAAAAAAATCAAAAGCAAACACAATAAGAAATGGCTTTAGTGTGCAGAGCTTCCGACAAGGACGAAATCAAACAGAATTTAAAGTGGTTTTCAATAAATCTTGGTAAAAATAGGACGAGATTTTTAGATTGAGGGACATCAAAGTTTTTTTCAGTTGGCATTTTATTAAAATCAAATAAATAAATTATAACTAAAAGTATCACTTACAATAAGACTGTCATAACTTGAAATTATTGTTTTTTTTTAACTGTTGCCATAATTAATTGTAATATTGATTTTCTCTTCATTTAATCTGCTAACGACTTTTTTTTGTAAATTTTGAAAAAAGCAACGGTTTTTGCAAATTTCTATAAATTTCCAATATATGCGAAATTTATTAAAAAAAAAATTCCTTAATTTCGTATAAATTGGAAATTTTCATGTTGTTTCCCATAAACCGCAAATTTTCAAAATATTTCGAATAAAATGCAATTTTTCATAAAACTTTATAAAATAGAAAATTTTAAGTATGTAACTTTTTCCATAAGTCTGAAATTTTTGTCAAACTAAAAAAGCAACTTTCAAGAACACTTCGTTAAAGTAGAAAAACAAGGAAATAGAAAATGATCCATTGATAAATAAAAAATTTCGCATTTATAAAAAAGTTTTTAGTTTTTTTCCCTTTTCACATTTCTACAGTTGAATTTAGGATTTTATCGTTGGTATAAAAAGTATTCCATTATTACAACTTTACTTTTACCTTAAGTTAAAGGAAGGTTTATGGTACCTGGTAGGTTTAAATAAAGAGTTGTACTAATGAAACCATTTTAATACGGCCGCACAGTGGCTGAAAATCGTTTTTCATCGGCCAAAAATCTGTAACTTTTGAACCGATAGAGATAATTTTGCAATTTTTTTTTGCAAGAGAGAATACTTCTTGAACTTTTTTACAGTTTTAATTTTGTTAAAATCCAGTATCCAGTAAAATTCAGTAGTTGTTGAGAAATTTAAGGTCAAAGTTGAACTTTTGATGTTTTTTAGCATTTAGTATGAAAATGCTAATGATTGAGATTGAGAACTATGGTATTGTTTTATTAAAAAAGTGGGATTTTTTTCAGCCCACTGTTTTAAGAACTTTTTAATCTACATAACTTCCGAATTTCGTTAGCATATCTTTGTTCATGTCAGATTTATAGAATGTCAAACCTTAAAAATATTATTTTTTACTCATATTGAAAGCCCTTTTATTCATTTACACTATATTTTAATAATTTTAATGCTTGACATTCTATAAATCTAACATGAATAAAGGTATCATAAGGAATTTTGGCATTTATGTAGATTAAAAAGTTCTTAAAACAATGGACTGAAAAACATCCCCATTTTTGATAAACAAATACCCAAATTCCCAATCCCGGAAAACGGCTTTAAATTTTTTTTTTTTTTGTTCAATAAAGGCAATATAATTTACCATTCGATATTGCTCAGAATTTTCTAGAAAATAATAGACATATTAGAAAACATTACTGTTCAAAATGTATAAAAATCGGTGTGCTGAATTATTAGAATTTTTTACTCAAATAATTATAATTTTTTTTTTTTTTTGTTTGAAAAATTTGATTTTACATTCGCCTCGTATACGCCACTATACCTTTAAAAAAATGTATAGGCATGTAATAATACCTATGATCATTTTGTGAATAGGTTTCTACATTATCAACTCTACAACAGGTTCAACTGGAACCAGTTCCACTAGAAAACTTTTTAGATTAAAAAAATAAATAAGTGTAAATTTTGAGATTTTTCCAAATATCCTTTGTTTGCATCGTACTAGTCGAAGGCTCCGAGTGTTCCAAATTCTTTACCAATCGCAATGGAACAAATGATACCATGAACATATCTGTATCTGAAGTATTTTCACATATAGATTGCTTGTATTGTTTCTGTCCAGAAGAACCATCACATCCCCATTTGCAAAAGAGAGTTAACTTGCAGTTCTCATATTTTTTCAAATCATCTCCTTTAAGTGATTGTAGTAAACGCTGAGCTGTATGATTAAGCAGACCTTGAAGTTTTACCTCTGCCGAAATTGGTGTGATTTTAATAGTATCCCTTGGTGGCAAACATTCCTTCTTAGCAGCAGTTATGTGATGATAAGCAGGATACAGATTTGAACCTTTTTCAATTGCACGCACTCTGATCTGAATATATTGCTCTTTTGTTAACTTCAAATCTACAAATAATGCTAATGCCTCTTCATTTGAAAACTGTTTTTCATCGCTTGGCGTTGGAATACTCTTAAGAATCCGTTTTGTTCTCTTGGGACTAGCGATAAAAACTTTTTCAATAATATCGACTTTTGTGAGTTCTTTTTGTGATCGCAGTTGATATAGCAAAGCTTCTTGAATACTTGTATCTCCGATTTCTTCGTTGATATCGTTAAGCTTCCGCCTTTAAGATCTATCGCTACAGTTCTCAAGTGAGTTCTTTGGCCTCCCAAGGTTCTTTTCATTTGTACCTTCTGAAGATATCTGGACACTGAGTTCTCCATCTAACCAGTTTGCAAAACTGTTGTAAAATCTAGGTTTACTCCATCCAACTTGTTTGAACCGCTTTTTTAAGTTTTTGGCGAAATCGATTATTTTATTTTGCAGTTCCGATCGTATTTCAGTGCTGCAGGAATATAAATTCAGTTTTCCTTCAATGTAACTTAAAACATCTTCCTCCTTTTTATACCCTCCACCACAATTAGTTGTGAAGAGGGTATATTCAGTTTGTCATTCCGTGTGAAACTTTTTTACTATTCATCTCAGACCCTATAAAGTATATATATTCTGGGTCCTTGAGTAATTTTAAGTCGATTTAGCCATGTCCGTCTGTCTGTCCGTCTGCCCGTCTGTCCGTCTGTCCGTCTGTTGAAAACACGCTCACTTTCGAAAAACTCAAAAGAAATCAACAAACTTGGTGTCAAATTGCTTGTAGTTATCCTAAGCAGTTTGGGATTGAAATTCAGCAAAATCGGTTCAATAGGATCTGAGCTATGAATCAAAATGTGGAACCACCACCTAAAAAAAATTGATAATTTTGTTACAAAAACTAACATAAATGGTGAAAAAATGCAGAGAATGATATAAGATTTCACAACAATTCGTTTTATTCAACTGGAAATCACGCTGTGAAATTTCGTGAAGATCCGTCAATAATTTACCCTAGGCCCCATATAAGCCCTACTCCCGGAAAACAGTATATGAAGCCTAAAACCCTAACTAACAATGCTATCATTACAAATTTTGCCAAGTCACAGTTACATAGGACTAGAAATTAAACTGTTAAGTTTCGTGAAGATCGGTCGATAATTTACCATAGGCCCCATATAAAACCTACTTCCGGAAAACAACTTAGTACGCCTAAAAACGTAAAAAATAATGCTATCATAACAAAATTTGGTACATCGAAGTTTTATAGAACTAAAAATAAATCTTTGAAATTTCGTGAAGATCGGTTCATAATTTACCATAGGCCCCATATAAACTTTACTCCCGGAAAACAACTTAGTACGCCTAAAAACGTAAAAAATAATGCTATCATAACAAAATTTGGTACATCAAAGTTTTATTGGACAAGAAATAAAATTGTATTATTTCGTGAAGATCGGTCCATAACTTACCCTGGGCCCCATATAAACCTTACTCCCGGAAAACAGTTTAGTACGCCTAAATCCGTAAAAAATAATGCTATCATAACAAAATTTGGTACATCAAAGTTTTATAGGACAAGAAATAAAACTGTGTAATTTCGTGAAGATCGGTTCATAATTTACCCTGGGCCCCATATAAACCCTACTCCCGGAAAACAGTTTAGTACGCCTAAAACCGTAAAAAATAACGCTAGCGTAACAAACTTTGGTACGTCACAGTTTTATAGAACTATAAATGATACTGTGAAATTTCGTGAAGATCGGTACATAATTTACCCTAGGCCCCATAGAAACCCTACTCCCGGAAAACAGTTCAGTACACCTAAAACCATAATTAATAATGCTATCATAACAGAAATTGGTACGTCACAGTTTTAAAGGACTTGAAATGACGCTGTGAAATTTCGTGATGGTCGGTCCATAATTTACCCTAGGCCCCATATAAACCCTTCTACCGGAAAACAGTTTGGTTGCCTTAAACCATAATTAATAACAAATCGTCACAGTTTAAGATTATAATAACATCATACAGATATTACTCCTTAAACATTCGAACTGTCGGTGGAGGGAATCAAAGATTCGGCACAGCCGAATATAGCACTCTAACTTGTTATTTTTAAAATACTCTTCGGATAATTCTTTATAGCTGAAGCTCACCATTTTTATAGATATTTAAAAATTAGATTGTTATTGCTTAGATATATTTTAACAACTGAGATTTTATTCGAATACTGGCTTTTATACATAGCTTGCATTATACTGTGTTCCTAGGTAGCTTAATAAGGTAGAATAAAAAACTAAATTGGGCTAAAGTAGGATACGCTTAAAATCCCACAGGTATTGGTAATTATATAATATAAAATACCTAGCACCACTTGGCTTGGTACACTTATATTCCAGTCATATGAATATGTAAAATAAAAAGAGCAAAAGAAATGTTGCGAATAATTTTACACAAACTAAAAAAGTGTTCTATAGGCTGATCCAAACAGGTACAAAAGTGCATTTGGGTTTAAAGTAGATACTTTTACCTTCCTACAGCTATTAAAATCTCTCTAACCCCTTTTGACCCTCATAAATTCTATACTTCTGAATTTCAATTTGACTACAATAGAGAACCTGAAAAAATATTTAATAACACAGCAGGTATAAACGGTACAGTAATACAACATAACATTGATAACATTAATAACAGTTTGACATAAAACATAATCCTTCCGATTAAAAAACTAGAAAAACCGTTATAAAATCAAGCCAAAAAATCCGTTTTATCCGAATATCTCCAAAGGCAAAGGAGATAACCTAAAAATTTAAGCATATTTTTTGTAGCACACCTTAAATTTAATTTTTTTTTGAAATCCATAAAATATTTTTGGTGAATTTTTTAAAAGTTTGAATTTCCGAGGTTACCAATTTTAGAGGTCCGCAAGTCACACTCCAGACCCTCCATTCTTTCAATTCAACTCAAAAGCTATCCGGCTATGACAGTTTAAAATTTCATTCAAATATGTTCAGCCGTTCATAAGAAGCAAAATAATTTTTCAAAACAAAACGTTCGTAAACCTTGTGTTATATTTCAGTCATATGAGCAGCTTAAATAAAAAAAGCAAAAAAAAAATGTTGCGAGTAATTTCATTAAAATGAAAAAAGTGTTCAACAGACAGTTCCAAACAGTTGAACAAGTATATATAGGGTTAAAGAGGACACTTTCAGCTTTCTGATGGTACTAAAATCTCTTTAACCCATTTTGACCCTAACAAGTTCTACTCCTCTAAAATTCGGATTTAACTAAAATATAGAACCTGGGGAAACATTTAATAACACATCAGGTATAAATGATACAGTGATGTAATGAACCACTTTTTAAAGACTACTATCCCACTAATATAACAAAAAAAATTTCGACCCATTATTGATAATGGTTTGCGACAAATCATAATTTAGTTCTGATCAAATTTACAAAAATTAATTTTTTTCTAAAACAACATAAAATATTTGTTTCCAGCAGCATGCCACAGCCACAATTATCAATATTTTAATCTAGTTTTTTGGAAACCTTAGTTCTAATATGTTTGCTATCGAATGGCATAAAAATTTTTTAAATCGGCGATGACAAAAAATTGGACTTTTGGCCGATGAAATTCAATTTTCAGCCACAGTGGGCCGTTTAATGATACCTTTAGCTATCACCTTGCCTTAATTTATTTTAAATAATAGGCTATTTGGTCCACGAACACACTTAAATGACGGACTTTTTAATGTAACTAATTATGGCATACAAAATAAAGCCATTTCCATTAAGATGAACGAATTTGTTTAAAGCTAAAAAAGCACATGATAACAATTCCAACAAATGCCCAACGTTGTGTCAACTTTAAGACTAAAAGCTTTAAACTTTTACTTATAATTTATCTATAATTCCCGTCCGTTTTCAGAGACATTTACCGGTATTCTAAAAGTTAAAAAACAAAAAATATATTCTGTCGCATTTAGTTTGAAAACTCATCCATCAATTACAGTCCCACACTTAATACACTTCTGCATATAAAAGTTTGGTTTGGCATAATAATATTTTTGTAACTGTGTATGTCTGGTTATATGTATGAGAGTTGTATGTTCACTTATATTGAGGTTAAATGACCAAAAGCATTTCGTTATCCATTAGATACGAAATTTAAAGACAAAAATGTATATCACATAGCATTTTTTTCGATTAGCAGGGATGCTCAAACGTTTAGGTACTCATAAATGCAGGGTTTAGAGCGGAACCGAACCAAGTCATTTAATATAATTCAAATATGCATTTGAAAAATACCGCTACGAAATTCTCCGTAAAGTTTAACTCTCCAATTTTGTAACGTACTCAATCATAAAATATTTCGTTTCTAAGGTACTAAGCCAAAGTCAATGGTTCCAGAACTAATGGCAGTTCACACGCAAAGAAAAAACAGGGTTGTGGTAAACATATTCTAAGAGCAACATATTATGATAAGATTCATGATTGTAGTCACCATATAAAGATTATTATTGAATCATATTATGACCAAAAATATACCCGTAATGTTACGTCATAATATTTTTCCCTTAATCATATTAATATTCTGTTAATCATACTAAGTTAAGAAGTAATCAAATTATTGTCATGTTAGTCATAATAAGTTAAGAACTAATCATATTGTTATTATGTTAATCATAATAAGCTAAGAAGTAATCATATTATCATCAGGTTAATCATAATAAATTTAGAAGCAATCATATTATGATACATTTCATAACTGTCATAAAAATATAAAATATATTTAAATTTTTTTCATAAATTTTTTATTTTGTGGCTTTTTACAAGTTTTCTTAATGCAAATCAAATAGCGCAAGTTCAATATAAGGCTTGCAAAAGAGCAAATGCAAAATCTGTGGTTTTCATGGGCAACCGCGTATGTCCATTTTTCCGATTTTGAGATGTTGATGCCATATTGCCTAATTTTAAACGCTATTTACATGTTTCATAAAATTTTTGAAAAAAGATGGATCAATTCCGATTTTTTAACGTAATGGCAAAGTTTAAAAAGTGCAATACCTAGCCCATAGTTTGAATTAGAATGGGTTTTCGGCTCTCCGGAAAAATTTGTTTTAAGACATACGCGGTTGCACATGGAAACCACAGAAATATCGTAGCACTTTTATAAATTATAACGAAATCTCTGTCAGTAACTCTAATATTGTTGATATTAAATAAAAATAACAATTATTTGTGTGCGACAACAATATATTGTTACATTAAACATAGTGTTGTTGCCGTAACCATCCCCAACCATATTTTTTCTCTGCGTGCACTTACTCAAACTCAAAATATATTCGAAATTTCTTTTTGACTTGTTTCGCTTAAGCTCTGATCCTCATATTCAAATAAATATGGGGGATTTCATGTCAAATTACCCAATTTTTAAATCGATGTCTTCCGATTGGGATGAAGGTTAGTCCTATTGGATGGTAGTTTAAACCCAAATTTTCAAAAAGATCGGTAAAATCAGAAAACATCGAATTAAAAATTGGGTCATCCCCCATATATATATATTTACATAAATATTTGTGTAGTCTGTCAGTATGCATATTGAGAAACAGAGTTTACTGAGCTACTAAACAATAGCGTCAGGTGCTTTTTGAACATAAAAATTCTATTGCCAATACGTTTTCAATTAAACAACCCGACCTAGGGTTCTGTTAAATGTTCTTAAGGTGTTCTTAAGGTTTGTTTCGCATTAACTTTATGAAAATGAAAAGTTTTTGGCAAAAATACTTCAATCTCAATATAATTGTTGATGTATTATTTATTGTATTATATGGCATATGGGCCATAATCGGCTTTCAAATTTCATAATGCATATGTATTAATATGTACTCATAAAATCAACTGCACACTAAACAACAACGCAGGAATACCATTTGAACGTACATTGTTTTCTTTGAATAAAAAAATAGAAAACAAAACTTTTACTAGCATTTTTTTTTTTGCGATACGAAAGCATTTGGGTAGCTCTATGTTTAGTGCAAAAGATGGATTTCATCGAGTTTAAGTTTTTATAATGATAGTTGTTAACATGTGGTCACGAACGTACGCAAAATAGAAGTCAACTTTGGCTGACAGTAGTGAAATGTAAAAATCTGCGTATTGGAACGAAATATTCAAAAGTGATTAATTTATTTTAAAACGGTATTAATGTAGGTCTCCTTCCAGTTTTTACAAAATAAAATATATCTCTTGGTTTTTTGTGTAATTGGCTTATGTACCGGTCGCGAGCGAACGGGTCGCGAAAGTACGATTTTTCCTTATGTTTTTTTTATTATTATCACCATGCATTTTCCCATAAATATCTTAAAATTTCCTTAACAAAAAAACTTAATAGTCCTTTTACAATTGATTGTGATAGAGAGATTGTGAACAAAGAGTGCAAACATAACATATTTTTTGCATGTAAAATAATAAGTATATAAAAATATCTTTAGAAGTAGAAAATATAAGAATATATAAAATTTTCCAGTTTCCAGCGCAATTTTCTCAAGTAAAACAACTGAGATAGGCAATGAAACCATTCTTTTAAAAAAACATAGACTTGTTTTTATAATAATAAACAACATTATTATTATCAACATTTTATTTTTCCATCCTGGTAGACCATTCTGGGGAAATGCCCGTATACTATGTCTGTGTTCATACGGCTCATGTCTTATTGACATGATTGCTACTTTATAGGCGGGAGGGACGAGGGGAAAAGAAACGAGTACACAGATGCATGTACTGTTTTCTTTATTATTCGTTGTTTAATTTTGTTTTCAATATCAAAAAGCACACATGCATACGCACGTCGTCAACATGACATGAATCATTGGAACGACAACTCATGTTCAAAGAAGAAAAAGGAAGAATCTTGTCAATAAGACATAAGCCGTATGAACTCAGACTATGTATAAATTGTAGTGTTTAAAGCTGGGCTCCGTGCAATAACTCCCAGGTGCAATAAGTCCCAGTGCAATAACTTCCAATGAATTAAATCCCAAAATAAATGAAATAAGTCCCAAACTGGAAAAAGGAAAAAATCCCAAAAAAAAATGAAATAATTTCCAAGTCTTAAATGAAACAAACCCCAACTTTTGGGAGTTATTTCACAATGAAATAACTCCTAAAGACAATAATGAAATAACTTCCAAGAACAGTCCATCGAAAAGAAATGAAATAAGACCCAAAAAAATGAAACATTTACATATTAGGTTACCAAAAAACTAACATTGAGTCCTCGATATTTTGACAACAAATGGGGCATTTGATTATATCCTGACCTCCTGCAATGACAACTGCCTGAAGTTTAAGCACGCCGGGTACAAGGATTACCTCCTCTATGGTATAACAAACATCGGCTTCGCTAACTAAAGCAAACAATGGCTTCGCTAACTAAAGCTTCACTGCATAGCCGGCCTTCGGCCGGGCGCAAGGATTTTATACTCTATGGTATAACAAACACCGGCTTCGCTAACTAAAGCTTCTCTTCATAGCCGGCCTTCGGCCGGGTGCAAGGATTTTCTCCTCTATGGTATAACAAACACCGGCTTCGCTAACTAAAGCTTCACTGCATAGCCGGTAACCATAAGACACTGCAATTGCAATGAGCAAATTTTCTTCTTTGATAAACGTAAGTCATTGTATTCAAATAGTTTGAAATATCCCGTTATAAATACCGTTTAAATTTTAACAATTTTAAGAAATTGCAAATAATTGAAAATGAAAAAACTCCCACAAAAAATGAAATAACACCGAAAGCCAAAATAAAATGAAATAACTTCCACGTTAATTTTTTCGGGGACTTATTTCATTGGGGTTTTATTTCATTATGAAATAACTCCCAGGCAAAAAATGAAATAACTTCCAAAAAAATGAAATAAAACCGAGAGGGCTGGGAGCTATTTCATAATGAAATTACTCCCACATTTGTATGAAAAATTTTTGGGTCTAATTTCATTTTTTTCTTGGGACTTATTATTGCACGGAGCCTAAAGCTGAACTTCGTAAATAAAAAAACAATTGAAAAAGGAAAAAGCGTCAAAAAAATGGAAGAAGCATAAATAATAGAAATACTGGAATGCTTATCTTAAAAAAATTTTGAGGTAGATAAGTTATAAATTCGACTTGTAAATTAATACAATTTATAATTTTGTGTATTTTTACGGTTCAAATTTATTAATAACTTTTTAAAATAATCGCAAGTGCATTCGTTTTGGGATATTGTCAAATAGAATGTGCGTTGTTCGAAAAATTGTGAAAATTTAAGGTGCAAACGAAATGGATTGATCAAGTCAAATAGATGCAACTATGCCATTTTCCACAGTTGCAAGGGTAAAAAAAATTTAAATGTGCAGTTTTTCGCTGGGAAAAAAGATGAGAAAACGGCCATTAGTATAACAACATGATTTTATTGTGGTCGATCCTTTATTGTCAATATGTCCCATTTACACATTCTAACTAATTTTAATATTTATTTCATTATTAAGAGACAATAATAGCTTTCGGACCGCAATTACGGAATCACTGCTCAAAATAACATACCAAAATTCCTTAAGCAAAAGCGAATTTTTGTTTTATCTTTTATACCATTTAAGTTAAAACAAAACACATCAGATATTTATATGCGTTCTAGTATTTCAACTTGTTTGCTTTGATAAGTATTCAGTTGAAAATAGTTTTAGGGTCCACAAGTTTTCAATTCCACCCAATTGCTGTATAAAATAGAAGGTTAAAACTCATTTTCGTACGTTTTGACATACAAAACTTTTATAAAAGTTTGAGTTTTTTGTCTTTCAATTCTAAAGAAGTAAAATATACTTTGTACACTATTTTAAGAGTGATTTAAGTGCTTGAAGTCTTTTACACAAGCTTGGGAGAATAAGTAGATACAAAATTATACATGTGTATGCTAGGGTTTCTATTCCGAATTAATTTCTCGGGAAAATTCGCTAATGTCCTACTAAAGTTTCGGCTTATATTTAATTAATAGTGACATTGAATTGCCGGCTTATCATTGTCGATAAAGAAAAGGAGCAGCTTTTGAGCAGAGAATATGATACCGCAATTTTAAAGAGCAAAGTTAAGTATTCATTTGTCAAACTAAAGCACTTTATTAACATTTAAAGGGATAAGAAGAGAAATCCTTTAATCTAAAAATCTTAAATATTTTTCAACATCTTTAGGACGAAGACATTATTCTCGAATTAATACTGAAACAATTTTTATAAAACATTAAATATATCAAAATAGGAATGTCAAAGCAAAAATTTTTCTCAAAATAAATTTCAGTAATTTTTACCAGGATTTGTTTTTTGAAGTCCTTCGTTAAACGATGAGCAGATTTAAGACGATGCCAAGGATTTTGGAACAACTGGCAAGCTGAGCGACTTCTTCTGAACTCTTTTGCCTGAAATATATTCCAAACAATACAAACGACTCAGCTTTTATTAGTTAATCATATTTTATTGCATTCAAGATGCCATTTACTGCCGATAATAAATGACATTTCACTTTTAGTTGTTTTTAATTCGTCTAAATGAAAACTTTCCGGAAATTCCGGGAAATGAAAGAAAAATTTTCTTTGTTGCCGGGAATGACAAAATACCCTTTTGAATGGAAAAATGTTTCTAGTTAGAAAATAATTTATATGCAACGTGAGGCAATAAAGCAAAGTAGCTGAGGAGGTAAAGCTTTTAGCCATTTTTTACTCGGCGATTGTTTTACAAGAACATTTCCTAAAAATAATGTCAAAATGTTTTTAGTTTGCAATTAATTGATGTCGAATGGGAACTGTTATAAGCTATTCCCTCAAAAAAACGTTTACGGTTAGATACAATGTGAGAGGCTCGCAAAGTGTATCTTAAGAAAAACACTTAAAAGGAAAACTGTAAAAAAAATTATTATCCCAATATAACCCAAGCAAAGTGTTTTGTTTGCATGACACCTTTCTGCTTTCCTGTTTTTCCGCCTTTTTACCTTTTCCTTCTTTAGCAAACTTAATATTTTTTATGACTCTGACACTTTTCGTTATCTACACTTTTGTTTTTATGTTTAAGAAATTCAGTATTTCACATTTCACTTGCTATTGACTTGTATACATTTTATGTGAGTAAAAAAGGCTTTTTCAAGCAAAACTCAGAACTAAGTTGTTTTGGTTTTTCACTTGTCACTTTTGACATGTTTACCTTTTTCTTGTTTGTTTGTTTGTTTTTTTATTTGTACAAATGGTTAACATATCTGAGAGTTTCCTCTCTTATAAATTACTTGTTAAACTTTTACCATTTACTTTTTTCTGAAAATTACTTATTTGTTCTATTTGCATCATGTCACGTAGAAAAGCCATAAACAATTCACTGAATTTTATTCAGGCCTTATCTGTAACAATAATTGCTGGTATGTACAAGGGTTGTGCCAGAAATTAAATGACACTGATTCAGATTCTTTCAGATAAGAATGTTAGATTATCATTTATGTTCATGGATTAGAAAGTTGTTTGGAGAACATTTTTGTGATGTAAACAAAATTTATTTTCTTCTAGCCAAAGAAAAATTGAACTCCACCTTCGCATATGTTAGCTTTAAGGATAAATTGTTCACAAATATTCCTCTGGGTTATAATGTCACTTTAGTTAGTCAAACTAAACAATAAAAAAGTTCCTTTGGGTAATTATAAAGTTTAAGGCAATTACAAAGTTTAATAGCATGAAATCAATATGACTTTTCTAATTAATGTCTTTACAAGTGCTACATTGGACCTGTCAATCATTGTAAAAGAAAAGTTTAACTAGTTAGTTTATTGATTTATATTTTTTGATGTTTAGATAGAATAAGTTTAAGTCTTAAGATCCTTTAAAGGCCAAAGACCAAGACAAGTGAGTTTTATTACTTTCGACTTAAATAAAGCGTATTCCACTCTGGCTGTTCTAAAGGGAATGCGTATTAAATAGTAATCAATTTTACACGTTAACGTTAACGTTGGTACCTGCCTAGTCGCCCTAACTCCATGGTGTTCAAAAAACACTGGATGGAGATAATGCGCTCACCGGCACCCCTTTGCTAGAGTGGGGTATCACACTGCACACAAAATGGAAATTTAAGTGAATGCATACAGCAGAAACCAGAAAAATCGTCTTCTTGCTTTGGAGCTACTGCTATGATGATAAACAACATCTCTTTATGAGCAACAGCACCTGGGAAAGTAGCTTCACCAAAAATATTATAAATAAATATACCCACATTCTTCGGGAAGGGGAAAAACAGTAAGTGAAAAGCGATGATGTGGGTCATAAGACGGGTGTACTCCGATTAATGTTTTTTTCCTGGATTTTAAATGCATCTTAATGCTTGTAAAAAGTATCAAAGGTATTTTTGGGAATACAAAATTTATACACATATAAAGTAGTCTACAAAGTTACTCATGAGGACTGCCCATGTTTTGCTCCACATTGATTATAAGCGATTTTTAAATCTGCGAAAAATTGAATTGAAACTTTTTGCAGTATTCCCGAATAATAATTCCTTAAACCCAAATTAGCATCTTCGAAACATTGACACTAACATCTACAAATTACTGTCAAAAGCGATTATTCGCAGAAATATTTGTAACTTCTTTAAAACTATTTATATGCTATGATATATTAAATATAGCATATAAATACATCGCAGCAGCTCTTTTAAAAAGAGTTAGCACGAAATATATTAATTTTCTGAAAATGCAGAAAGCTTTTTGAATCACAAAGAGCGAAAAACAAAATACATATGGGGTGTTCACAAGGTGTGCTATCATGTTATATTGTCATAATGTTCTTACATTTTACAATGGTTTAGAAATATTGTCGTTGCTCTGTAAACAAAAAGTGTCTTAAATAAATAGAACTTTGGTTTCTATTTTTATTGTGCTGTCGTAATTAATCCCAAGAGACCTGCGCTGAACGGCTGAGCAGAGCCGCATTAGATTTTGTAAGCCGTCGCCGTTGCGGCTAGCAATTTTTGCAACAAATCACTTGCGGCGTCAAATTAGGACTATGATGTTTGTTAAACAAACAAAATAAAATTTATTTCTGATTTGCATCTGAAAAATGGAAAATAGTCAGGTAAGATCTAATAAAATTTATTAATTCATGTATTAGAATTAAAAAATATTTGTATTTTTGGTAAATATTTATTTTTTATATTTGTTTGAAATCAGCCGATTTAAATTCAAAATAGCACACTGAATAATGAGGAGTTGTTCACAACAGTCGTATTTTTTCATCTTATTATTTTAAGTCACATGACTTAATGACACCTTGTGAATCCCCCAATATAGTTATTAACGAAAAAAAAACAGCCAACAAAAAATTTTTACAACAACAAAACATGTACACAATACACACACAGGCTATTCGTACTGTGGTCGTGCAAGTTGCCAAGCAACAACAACAATACTAGTGAGAAGTGGTGCTAAAACTTTTTGTTTGCTCATTTCTTCATCAATGTAGAAAAAAAAAACGTAAGAGCCCCTGCAAATAAAATTGGACCACCTGATCGATTTTGATAAAGTGGACTACTCCGTGGACTGGTCCGATGTAATGCAAGCATGGACCATGTCATTGTTAAACAGTGTTTGTAGTGAGACGACATGTCTTCGTTTTTTAACGACATGCTTTCGTTTTTAAACGACTTCAAAACTAATCCTCTTGAGTATACCATGGAGTAGTTTTAAAACTAGTCCTTAGTGGTCTAATGCTAAGTTCACACTTGGGTTTTTAAACGCGTTTAAGCAAAATGTTGATTTAGCTAATCAAAGCCGTTCACATTACATTTGAGATGATTAAGATGACAGATGATTAAGAAAAAAACACACAACAAACACACAAAAAAAAAATCAAACAAATTTATATTTCTTTAAAGTATTAAAAATGGATAAAAACACTTTTATAAAGTTATCAGAAGATTATTTTAATCATTTTAATGATGAAATTGTGAAAACTTGTGAATTATTTAAGGAAAAAAATAAAAACATTAAGCAGAAATCTTGGCCGGTTGTACACGACATGTTGGCGATTCTACATTATTAGGTATGTTCAGTGGATTCTATGTGGTTTATGAAGTGATTTAGTTGTAATCATGTCGATTTGAAGTGATTAACAAATAACTTCAATGTATGGGTAATCATCTCGATTTTGAAGTGATTAGAGCTTAATCACGTTCGAGCTGCTTAAACGCGTTTAACAACTCAAGTGTGAACATAGTATAAAGGTGGGTTATATGGTCCTCTCCTAGGACATCGTAATGTTAAATAGACCAGGTTTTTTCCATAAGTTTGGGGTACTTTTGGACTTGTCCTGGTACCTTGTGGACTACTCTTTACACGCGTGTTTGGACTGGTCCTATTATTTGCAGGGACGTTAAAATAGAATGTATGTATGTCTACAGAATCCCTGCAAACGCTCAGTTTTGTAACGAAAAACATAACACAACATAATGTTTGTTACTTTCGTAAAAATAGTTATAAACGTTCTAACTACAAACACTAAAAAAATCAGAGTGTGTATACCGTACGCTTAATAATGTTCGGCTTATTTTCGAACAATAGTCTATCTATCGGGTGATTTTTTAGCTATTATCTTTTTGGCAATACTGGTTTAAACAGCTGAGGCACGTTTCGCGATTTGTTTCACTGTCAAACATCTTCAGTTTGGTCTATAATTTAACCATGAATCGTCTTACAAACGAACAACACCTGCAAATTGTTGAATTTTATTATCAAAATGCGTGCTCTGTTAAGAAAGTTCATCGCGCGCTTTTATGGTCAACTAATTTTTGGCTCAATGGGCACGTTAATAAGCAGAATTGTAAATTTTGGAGTGAAGATCAGCCAGAAGCATTGCAAGAGCTACCAATGCATCCAGAAAAAGTCACAGTTTGGTGCGGTTTATGGGCTGGTGGCATCATTGGACCGTACTTCTGCAAAGATGATGCGAATCGTAACGTAACACGTTCGGGACCGGTCAATTGGCCGCCTAGATTAAACGCCTTTAGACTATTTTATGTGGGGCTATATTAAAGCTCATATCTATAAACACATGCCCGCTTCAATTGACGCATTGGAAGACAACAATGAACCATTTATTAATGAGATACCGGCCGAAATGTTGGAAAGAGTATGCCAAAATTGGACTAAGCGGATGGACCATTTGAGGCGCAGTCACGGTCAACATTTGCTTGAAATAATCTTCAAACATTAAATTATTTTGACCGTACTATCGATTCAAATAAAGATTTCATGCATTTTTCTGAATTTTATGTGTTTTTTTTAAAAAAAACTTTCCTATAGCTCTTAAAAAATCACCTATTATTATTCTTACGTTTTATTCATGGTGCTTAATAAATCTTATGGAGTTAAATCTTAATAAATGTAAATATATGCGATTTGTCAGAAAGAATCCGATACCTGCACAATATCATCTTGGTGGTAGTCAGCTGGAATTGGCCGTCAATTTCTTAGACTTTGGAATTCTGGTTGATCCGAAACTTAATTTTATTTCGCATATCACTATGATAGTAAATAAAGCTAGAGGTGTACTTGGTTTCGTCAAGCGCTGGGCTAAAGAGTTTAATGATCCATATGTCACAAAAACTTTGTATAATGAACTTGTAAGACCTATTCTAGAGTATGGATCTATAATAAGGGACCCTATATATAACACACATTCCGATGCTATTGAATCCGTCCATAAGCAATGCTTGCTCTTTTGTCTTCGTGGACTAAACTTTAATCCAGTAAACTTGCCTTCGTATACTTCTTGACTCTCTCTTATAAAGCTGCCCACCCTGAAAAGTTGTAGGACAATGTTAAACATATCGTTTATTTTCAACATAATTACTGGTGAAGTATGCTCTGGATTTTTAATACACAATATTTCGTCATTTTATCCCATTATCAGTTCGATGTTTTAGAGCTTATTATGCTAATGCTGATCCTCTTATTAGAATGTGCAATGAATTTAACAAATTCTATAGTTTTATTGATTTTTCTTCAAGTTCAAATGTCATTAAGAATAAAATTATTATATCATTAAATTCATAGTTTTTATTTTTTATTGTTTTAAATAATCATTTTATATATTTTGTATTGTATTTTATGTTTAATGTACACTAAATTAAGAATATTAAATTTAAAATGTCTGTAAGGATAATCTTCCATAGACAAATAAATAAATAAATAACGAAGATTACTAGTGAATGCATTTATATTCAAACAGCTAAAAATTTTGTGAAGACTAATATTAATTAAATTTAAAACTTTTTTTAATTTTTTTTTAAATTTCTATATTAATTTTTATTGTAAGTTTATAAATAAATGTTGATTTATTACCATAGGCGGCATTCATACGATGTCTTTTCAGACATGTCTGTTTTATTAATTTTCTTTTGAACGTACCACCAAAAACTTTTTTTGCATTTATACGATGTCTTTCCAAGCATGTTTATTTTTATGTATAATTGTCGAATATACAAATAGATGAGTATTAAAAAGCATGAACATTCATATAAACAAACATTAAAACTCATCTTTCTTCTCTAGCCAGATCGCCTACAAACAAAACTCGATGAGCTGTCTATTTTAATAAAGTCGCTTAAATTTATGTCAGCACAGTTTGGTGAAATAATGAAAGGTGTTGGTAAAATATTTATGTGTGCAGATGATGTTTGCTTATTTTACCCTTATAAGCATGAAACTGCTGTCAAAGCCTACATGGAACGTGATGCAGCCTTAATATATGAGTTTGCTAGAATTAATAAACTTATCTTGAATGCAAATTACACCCAGCTAATAAGATTTAAGCCAACTTCTAATAATATAAATTTTTCGATAATTGTTGATGGAAGAGAAATCATGGAAGTTAAGTCTGTTAAGTACTTAAGAATAAATATTCAAAACTATCTTGTTTGGGACAAACACATACAATCGATTAGAATAAAAGCCACGCAAGCCGTTGGCATTTTATACAAATTCAGAAATTAATTTCATGATGATTCGAAACTTATTATACATATATAATGCTTTAATCTACAGTAATTTTAATTATTTGGCCATTTTGTATGGATATAAAAAAACTTATCAATTAAAATCGTTACAACGCATGCAGAATAGAGCTTTAAAGGTAGTCTATAATTTGCCAATGTTATATTCTACTTCATCACTGTTTACAGACATGTGTCAAACTATATTGCCAATATATGGTATTTACAAAATGCAACTGTTGTTATATGTATTTAAATGCTTGAATAACATTGGACATCACACCATTAAATTTTTACCAAAATCAAAATGTAATTTATACTAAAAATAATCAAAATTTAAGAATAGCCCGATACAGATTGGAAACAACTAAGCAGCGTGTTGAGTTCATGGGTAGCCCTGAGTTTAATTACATAGTTTGAACATATAGATGAGCTTTTAACGTAAAATTTATTAATTTCTTATTAAATATATAACTTTTTTTTCTTTTTTTGATTTATGTATGTAGATTGAAATTAGTTTTAAATTAACTTTGACAACTCGCCTCAAATATGTCACTAGGCGCTGAGGCCACCTATTGTTATGAAATTGAAAATAAACTTAATAAAATAAAATATAAAAAAAAAAAATTTTGTTAGACATGTCTGAAATGGCATCATATTAATGCCGCAATAATTTTTTAAATCATGAAGAGTTATCAATTATCGCTAAAAAAAAAAATAAGAACAAATTTGCAAGCGAGTTCTTTAAACTTTTTCAGGGCGATAACCGCTAATTATTCATACTCTTCGATCGTCCAGGAGTGTAGGGACTCGATGGATAGACTCTGTGCGAATAGGGGAGTTCACATCTATTAGGTTCGCGGTCACCAGGGCATAGAAGGCAACGAGGAGACGGACGAACTGGCGAAACGGGGGTCCATTTACAATACGATAGGGTGATGGCCATTCCGGCTCCAATTCAGAATATAAGGAGAGATACGGACTCTGCTATACGGAGGAGATCAGAGAAGATTTGGGAAAACACCAGAACGTGCAGGGTTTCCAAGGTAATGTGGGGATCCTATGATCCAGAGTCGACGAAAATTCTTCTGTCGCTATCGAGAAGGAACTGTAGACTTCTGGTAGGTTTTTTTTTGACGGGTCATTGTTGGACTGCGGTATACGCCCTGAGGGCGGGGCGGTTTAATAGTGACAATTGTAGATTTTGTGGGGTACCAGGGAAAAGGAGACAGTGGAGCATTTACTCTGCTACTGTCCGGCACTCGTGAGCTCCAGGGAAAATTGTCTGGGAGATCGTTACTTCCAAGGTCTGGGGGAAGTCTCCGGAATTGGGTGAATGAGACTCCTAGCATTTGTCAAGAGAGTGTGGGGTATTCTGACTACCATAACATCGGAATGACCTTTTTCTAACATTCTTCTGTGGACTATCGTACAACGTGGTAACGCTAGGGACCTATTTGGTCTAAGCGGGGTCTTTGTGACTGGCCACTCTAACCTGAACCTGAATTAGAATATTTAAATTCGGTCGGTAAATGCTGGAGTTGAACGATAGTCAATATTTTGTTTAAATAAGTCCAAAATACTGAAAAACTTATGTGTCATAAGTTTTGCACAACATATCAAATATCCTAAGAAAAAAAAACTTTAGTTATTTAAAAATAAAAATTTAAGAAGAAATATTTAAGGGAGGCAAAATGCACGTTGTGGATCACGTAATTTTTTGGCTCCCGAGGTTCCCTGGTATTTCGTATATTTAAAATAACTTTAAAATCGGTTATATGATCCACAGCGCGCCGATTCTAATTAAATATATAAATGAGCCTCTTACTAGTTCGAGATTAAAACACACATATTTATAAAGCTGGTTACCCCACATTGGCAAGACTGTGTGTGCATCAGAGAACTGCAAAATCACTATTTTTCTTGATGTATTCATACGCTCAAATTTACATTCACTGTTTGCTTGCAAAACAAAGTTCAACGTTGATAATTTTTACATCGTTTCGTACACATCTGATTTTTGCATGTAATCGTTTTTTATTGAAAGTGCTTTGTTTGCATTTTTGTTGCGCACGCATTATAACGCAACTGTGTAAATTCAAAAGGAACACATTCTTATACTTTTGCATTCAAGTAGTCATTGTCCACTCGATGAGACGCTTTTTTAGCATTAACACCAATAAACCACTCGATGAGACGCTTTGTTAAAATTAACAACAATAAAAGCAACAATAACAAGAATACATCGTACCTACATACAGAACTACTGTACTTTTTAAAATAAATAAAGTCTGTTTCTATGGAAATTGTTTGTGCCTACATACGTGCGTTTAGCTTCATTTCAATTGTTTTCTTTATGAGTAATAATTGCTTGATTTCTGTCTTTTTTGTTTGTATTTTTTTTTTTTCTTTACCAAAACAATCATTGTCGCACCAAACACACAAACATCTTTATTAAAAACGAAGCTAACGATGGTATAAATAACAAAGCACGATGTGCATTATTTGAATGACTGCAAACCAGCAGCGAATGTTTGCGGTTGGTCAAGTTTGAGTGTATGACCGCAAGTGAGTGTATTTGTTGCTGTTCATTTAATGCGATTTTTTTTGCAATTGCACAAAGCCATTCTCTGGTGTGCACGTCTAGTTCAGTGGATATAAAATTTGAAAAAATTTTATTTCGTAGAAATATATTTAAATAATTTTATAACCCATTATAATATCTGGCTCAAATATGATTGTGAACGCTATCAACAAAATTTGCAAGAATTTTAAACGAAATAAGTTTAGAAAACAAAAAATTTATGATCTCTTATAAAACAGCATTTGCATATTGAAAAGTTGTCATCGAGTCGTTTTAATAGCGTGTGTGTATGTATTTGAACGTAAATATTAACTTTTACTTTTTATATTCTTTTAAAATTCACACATACACCTTAAGGCACAACTATTTGCAATATAAAATCGTCAATATTTTTGTATGTACATAAATAACTTACAAACGTGTATACTTTACCAATCAGAGTAAAGTTGGACAAGTATTGATCATATTTTCTTACACATTGACAAAAATTAATTTATGGCATTTTCAAATTTACTCCTAAATTGACTTAAGTTTGTATATTCTTACAGTCTAGTTAGTAGTTTATTTATTTACAAAAAAATGAATGCACAATTTTTAAGTTTAAGAATTGAAAGGACAAACAAGCCCACATTCTAATTTAAAACCATTTGCACTCACACATACATACATATGTACATATTGTTGGCAATTTCCAAATAGCCAATTTTGTGTTATGGGAAAATTATCCAAAAACAAAATTACTCAATTTGCTAAAACCCCATTAAGTGGTAGGAAAACTAACACAAATGTCATCAGAGCTTAAATTGTTTATACAAACATGTGTATGAGTCCTTAGAAGAATGTGTGGGAACGAACATACAGAGAAACGAGGACGTAGGCCTTTGCCATCATTGCCAAATCATACTCATAATTTTGTTAGGATTTGAAAATAATTAAAATTAATTATATATTTGTAGAGTGCAGTACAAAATTTTTGGCCAAAGAATGTTCTGTTTATGCTAAATTTTAATATTCAAGAAATAAATGCCAAAAATGAAAGATAATTAATAACAACATTTGTAATTTTTCGAATTTATTCTATGAGCTAAATTTCAGTTATGTATTTTATAAAGCTTTTTTGTAATAGTCCTATTCCTTCAATTTTTCAGAAATGACTTTATACACTACCAGACTATTATATTGTATTTTCTTTTTACATTTTACCTTAGCCTTCCATTGGACAGCAATGAGGTGTATTGAATGTACAGAAAAATTTACAATTATTAGACACCAGCAGAATGTTATGCATTTTCTGGCCCGCTACGGCCTTCGCCAGCATTCTTTGTCTCTCACTGGATAGTGTTACTTTATAAATTGAATGTATTTAACTCAAGATGAAAAGGTATAAAGAAATTAATTTTAGAAAAGAAATTATTTCCGTAATTATTGTTTGGTTTAAAGAACACGAGCGCAAAACTCGTCCGTTTAACTTACATTTAAAACAAAATTTCCAAATTTAAATTAAAGCTTGAATTTGTTAAATATCTAATCATATCTCAATCCTAAAATTGCCTTAATACAAAAAACAAAAGAAAATTATCAAAGTTTTTCTCGGGATTCAAAAATTAATTATCAAGGTTTCGTTATAATGTGCCAAATTCCTATTTCATTTCTATGCGCATTTCACTGGTTGCTTAGGCCAGATCGTCATCGTCAATTTATATCAATTTCCAATTCTCCTTAGAAATGGTGTTAAATTTGTCACTGCTTTAAATCAAATTTCCCTGTGCTGTAATTTCCTACCACCACTACAATCACGCCATAAATTACAGCAACTTCAATCACTCTTTTTGCTGGAAGCTCCACATATACAATAACAATCAAGTTCATAGTTGTACAAGCAACACATACAAAAACGTTACCAACACAATCGCCAGCATCACCATGAACAACATCATCATCATCACAATTGTGATTCCCACAACCAATTCAAATATTTATAGCAAAACCATCTTCCATCATCGTTCTTATCGGAAAACTGATGATGAGGTTGATGGTGCTGCTGGTGGTGATGTGTTGGTATGGAGTTCAAGTATGAGGTCATAATAAAATTGCTTTTGTTTACTTGCCAGTTCTAGCTGGGTTTTATTTTATACTTACACTAAAATAGTGGAGAGGGTATTATGCTTTTGCGATGGTAAATGTTACACCTTAAAATCTTAATGCTAGAATAAACTTTTAGTACACCGATCAGAATCACTTTTTGAGTCAATCATCACTTTGAATCAAGAGTCAAGCTTTTGCACAGTGAAGGTCGCAATATCTACCTAGCCCCCATGCAAGCTTTTTCCGGAATAGGATCTTTGTGACCATAAACACTCTTATTATTTTATTCGATGTAATTGTGTTCAAACCAGTGTTCGAAAATAAAAACTAAATATCGCTCCTTAGTGTTCGGTTCGGTAGATTTGTGGAAAAAACCAACGCTAATAATAAGATTTCTGTATGACGTGCTAAATTCCCAATTGGAAACCTTTTCCACAGGTTTTAGAAAAGCCAAAAATATTATACAAATAAAACCCTAAAAGCAAATAAGTCCTACTTGGACCAATATCAAAGCTTAAACAAAACAAAAACAATTAACAGTGAGTTTATCTTTTCTTAATAATGTTTGTGTAGAAAATCATTAAAAATAATAACGTTTCCTTGTTAGTCAACTTTCGAACACAAAAATAATACTGTTTTTATCAAACTCAAAAAAATATTAGAACATTTAATTTCGTCTGTCTTTTTAAGCCACAATCTTCACTGTTTCCATTTAAATATATTAAAGTTCGTCTAATTTGGCTGGTAAAAAAAACATTTTTTACAAAAACAAAATACACATACAAAAAAAACAAAAAGCCATCAAAATAATTTTACAAAAACAAAACATATACACAATCCACACACAAGCTGTTCGTGGCGCGGTTTTTAAAATATTTTGCTTGTTCATTTCTTTATCAGTGTAAAAAAAACATCATTATAAAACATTAAAATATAATGCTTGTCTGCCATATCACTACAATGGTTTTGCTTTTTAACGAAGAACAGAGCACTATGTAATGTTCGGCTCATTCTTGAAAATAGCTACGAACGGTATTAAGGGTTGTGTTCGTCTACAAAATCACTAAAAAAATAGATATCCTTCTAGGGTGTGTGAACCGAAAGCTAAATAATAGCTTAAATATCGAACACTGGTTCAAACTAATTTTGTTTCAATCTAAATCACTTTGCTAAACTTTATTGTAATAGGTCATAGTCGACTAAAGCTTTCATACAAATAATACTCTTGAGAACAGCTTTTAGTTCCATAACTTCCTTATAAATGTTGTTATTGACATGAAATTCGGCGACAGTTACTTTGTTGATAGCTGCTATGTCACGTTGAAAGATTGTGATCATTAGTCCAGAATTGAACATGGGTTCTATTTGAATCGCCTCCCTTGAATCACTTAATAACCAAAAAAATATCATGTAGATTAAAAGCCTGTTCATGGATTTCGAACGTCATCGTTCGCATAGAAAATAAAATTAAAAACAAAAACAAACTTCGAGCAATGTTCGATTTTTGTTTTTGTTTTAAATGTTATTTTCTATGCGAACGATGACGTTCGATATCGTTAAACAGGCAGTTAGTCATTTAAACTTATATTCAGCATACCTCATAACATAACATTGTTTTGGCGGGTCCAAAATTCATTCCTAACTTCTGTGGTGTAGGATATCATATCATGGTCGGTCTTGCCATACTGTACTTTATTATTATTTGTTCTATATTTAATTTCTTGTTTTATTTAGTTTTTTTTTTTTTCTTAGCTTTTCCTTTGCTTTATATTTCCCTCAGCATATTTTCTTTTTTTTTCAAGAGACAGAAGGACAGACACAAAATAGTGAAATTTGAGTCAAGTTTGATTGTCTCCCTACTCGTACTCTAACCTCGTTTTCATACTAACGAGTCTTTGCGGTCAAATTTATTTTAACATGTGTTTGCGAGCAAACGAAAAAGGATACTTAAATCAACGTTACTGTGGGAGAGTGTTTGTGTGTCTGTGATAAATCTTCTGAACTTTTTAAGTATTTCAAATGCATGCAGGAGAATATACTTACTTTCTAAATGTCCGCCTGTCTACATATTAACTGCATTTTAAATAATATTGGATGAGAGTATTAGTCATGTGGTATGCAATATATGGAAAAGCTGATATTTTTAAAAGATACTGCAAGAGATAAAAAAGAAAATTTAAAAATGGTTCTTTAAAGGAGCACTAGGTAACATAAATGTTTCTTGAAGGCCCATTTTTAAAAAGGTCCTTTGCCAAAAGGTAAATTTTTAAATATCGAAAATTTTTTTTTAATTGAACTTTTGTGATGACTTAAAAAAAGTTTTAAGTGTTGGACATTTAAAGCAAGTTTCTTAAAGCAAGTTTCTTATATTATAATATTTTACGGCAAAGCTAATTTTTTGAAAGAAGTTATTTCGGAAACGTAATTTTAAAGGAAGTTCTAGTGAGTTTCTTATATCCCTTTTTGCACCTACCTAATAAAATATTGTACTTTATATCCGTTTTGCAGTTTGCCACACATGACAGTTTTGAATTGGTACATGTACATAATAACTTTCATTACATTTCTGTGTGTGATGAAGCATTTTGTATACCCTTCAATTCTAGTGGAGAATGATGGTATAATAAGTTTGTCATCCGGTATGAAACCGTTTTAATATTCATCTTATATCCCATAGTGTATAAACATATATGTATATTCTTGGTCCTTTATTAATTCTGAGTTGACTTTGCTAAGTCCGTCCGTCTGAATATCTGTATGGCTGATTTCCAAAACGTCAAATGCTTTGTATAAAAACAAAGTATAATATTTCATTACGCCGCAGTACAATATATATGCAATGCAAACCCTTCCAAAACATTAATGGTAAGTATAAGTAACGCAGCGAAAAAGCAATCATAGCATCGGTTTTAAAGTTGATGCATTGTGATATTTAACATTTAATTTGCAAGCAATACAGATTTATTTTACTATTTTGCATTGCATCACTTACATTTCAAAACATTTAAATAAGCAGAACACATAGTTGCATTGTTTCGGTACATTGTACATGTGCATGGTTAAAATACTGAAGTAAAACTATAAACAAACTTTGTATTTGTACGTTTTGGAAGTCAGCCTATATTAAACACACGTTCACTTGCAAAAGGCTCAACAGAAAATAACCATTATATTATTATTTCAAATTGATTCTAGTTATCCAAGGCAGAAACAATTGTGGAGCAACCACGTTGAATGTATTAATTTCTATTAATAAGAACTAACATAAATTGAGGCCTTTGGTCTATAAATTTTGCACAAATTCGTTTTATAGGATGATATACATATAAAGATCTGTCCATTTCCATTAACCATAATCCCAAATTTGTAAATACAGTGAATTACTAGAGACTTTTTTAATAACCTTTGATATATGATTTCTGTAAGTGGGGGACATTTTCTGATTCGCAAAGTAATGGAAAATATGTGGAAACAACATACAAAAAACGCAAATATATATCGCTACTTTACTACTCAAGAAATGAATTTTGGAGTTAGTAATGCTGAATTGTTCGCTATGATTTCCTTTATATTGCGTATAAAATTCATCATTATATCTTCCCCGTTTGAAGAGAACGTGTCGTTGATAAGAGCAAATCAAAAACCTTAAACGTGTTTATCTCGAAATGGATTTTTATGAGTTAGGTTACTATTATTTGCTTTTACTACATATTTTCTATAACTTTTCCAAAGTTTCGGTTCTAATGGCCATCATTTTATTTATAATGCTTTTTTGTTTTTGGAGGATGTTTCTTGGCTTGCTAACACTTTTTTTTAAATGTCTCCAAAGATTTGCATCTATTAAATCTGGTGGACGTGCAAGTCAGTTAAACACACTTGTATGGAAAGTGAGTGAGGCACCTGCTGTATGTGCTGTGGTTCCAAAGTTACAAAGTTGCATGGTTTTCCAGCATTGTCCGATATGCACTACCACTTACAAAGATGGAAAGACTAATATAATTTGAAAAATGTATGGGCCAAATTTTCTATCGAACGATACATTGCATAAATCGCAACACTTACACTCAATTTACATGATGAACTTTATGACATCCAATTTTGGACGTCATTTTTTTGGTTGGTCGCAAGCGGTGGAGAGAAGAAAGAGGAGTAGATAAATAGACATGATTTCTGTTTTCTCTTCCTCTTTCTTCTCTACATCGCTTGCTTCCAAACAAAAAATGACGTCTAAAATTGGACGTCATAAAATTCATCACGTTAATTAAGTGTTAATAAGTATGTGTCGCCGATCAGCTGCATTTAGATTCTTTGTAGCCAAAAATTGTGTTATATCCGCAACATGGGATAAAATCTTCATCGCACAATATCGAAAATGCAAGCTTGAGCTGGATTTTTAAAACAGTAAAGCAAAGGCTGAACAAAACAAAGAGAAAACAATAATTCAAAATGCTAATAGACATATAGCATTCTGGGCCACCCTGTACATATTCGAGCATTGAGATGATCTATTTGTTTGAAACTTTTTTACCGATAATTAATGAGATGAGAATATAAGTCCCCGTAATAAACGCGCAAAATTAAATTTAAAAATTTTTATAACTTCTAATTTTTCCACTATATCGATTACTTTTTGTTTAAAAAAGCTACCACCCTAATGTGTTCATATTTTAAAATTGGATTTTATACAGTAAACGAATGTGCAAATAGTATATGACTTTTTCTCAAATGTATTTGTTTGAGATTTTATAATACATTTATTTTTAAAACAGACTGAGAGCTAAAACTACATGTTTTTACTTCTTTTTTTAACTTCACAAGTTTTTTTTATCATTTTCACTCTGTCTTTTCCTATTTATAAATAAGATGTCATTTCATTCTCATAGACTTTATTATGTTGTAGTGTTTATGTGTATTTAACTTGAGAGTATCTGACTGAAAAAGTTTTGTTTGAGAATGTAGAACGAGACTGCAAGTATTCGAGTTGGCAGCATCACCTGGGAATTTAATTCATTACTGTAATTTAATTGTTTGTAAAATAGTTTATATTCTAATGTCATTATTATATGATTTTCTTTATAAAAATATAACTTTGTCCTTGATGTTAAACGCAGTCATAAACTTCGGTTAAAACAGTTTTATATGTGTAGCAACTGCATTTGAAAAATAAAGTGATATAAAAGAGAAGGAAGGAATTTATCTATATCCACAGTAACTTACAATTTAATTATAATTTACAATAAAAGTAACACTTTAGGAATAGCTAGCAGAAAATTAAAAAATTGTAAATTAAGCTTATTAAATTATTAAATATTCAATTACTATTTAACTTTAAAATCTATATATATATATAAAACAAGATGTGTGTATGTATGTATGTAACGTATGGACTCCAAAACGGCTGGACCGATTTTGATGAAATTTTCAGGAAATATTCAGACGGGTGACACTGTGAAGTCTGATTTTTGATTTTCGGTCTGCGGGCGGAGGGGCGTGGCAAAATCCAATTTTCATATTGCACCAACAATGACATCAATATAGTTTGGACGATTTTTTCTTTTAAATGATCGCCATGGTCTAACTTAGATTTATACGAAAATAAAATGTTGCGCCGCCCACTTTTACGCCCACTTTTTTCGAATTACCTAGAATCAGAAAAAGGCTCCATTGATCCGACAAATTTTTCTTTCAAATGTTCGTTTTAATCCATTTTAAGTTTTCACCGAAAGAAAAATTTACCACGCCTACTTTAACGCCCACTTTGTCTATTAAGCGCATAACTTGAGAACGGCTTGACCGATTTTTTCTTTAAAACGTCCAACTTAGGTTTTTACGGAAAGAAAATTTTGCCCCGCCCACTTCAACGCCCACTTTTTTCGATTTACCCAAAATCAGAAAACGGCTCCATCGATTTGACTAATTTTTCTTTCAAATGTTCGTATTTTTTTAACGGATTTTAAAAATCGACACAAACATTTTTCCTCATTTGGACAAGACAACGTCTGTCGGGTCAGCAAATATTTTATATTTGTATTAGAAAATTTGCTTAAACATTTAAAATAAATTTATATCTTAGTTTAACTTTTTTAGCCCGTACACAGAAAAAAGTAAAAAACGGTTTTGATCACCAAAATAATTGAAACAAGCAAAAAATTGTTTAATTCTGCACCTATCACCGAAATGATTATACCAATTACTCAAATTTGCAAAAATTGCAAAACAACAATTACAAAAATAATTAAAAAAATTATTAATATTAAACAATATTTTAATTGAATGAATTAACAAATTAATTTAAAAAAAATCAATATTTTAATTGAATAAATTACTAACGTAATTGATTACAATACAGAAAATTAATTATTTTAATAATTGTATTGATTAAAACAGTGATTGAATTTGTGCATTAAATCGATTAAATTTTTAATTGAATAAATTAAACAGTGTATTTGAAATACACTCTAAATTCAATTACGCAAATAAGTCAATCAAACAAATTGTTAATTGAATAAGTTTGTTAAATCAATTAAGTTGATGGTTAAATGAAGCAAAATAATATTATTAAAAATATATGTTTTATTTAAATATGGTTTAAAAATAACTTGTTTTATTTGTTTAATTGTAATAGCTCATGCTTAATTGTACAAATTTTGGAAGATTTTTTTGACAAAGGAATTTCATACATACAACTTTGTATAAAATTGTAGAATAACTCTGATTCGTCAGGGTATTCAAGATTGAAAACAAAAAACTGTTTTTATTGTGTAATTTGGCTGTACTTTTTTCACCTATTCACTTTGAACGCACAACATGAAATGACGCCAAAAATAATTCAAGAATTAACAAACAATGAAAATAAACACCAAATTTCGATTGCGACCATAACCACCGTCAACAATGTGGTCAGCCACAAGTCGATTTTTTATTTTACGCATAATATACATATTTATGTATGTAGGCTCATTATTGACATTGTTGGTGTCATAATTGTAATTCGCCTATAACAAATCTCAGTTCATTTTTAACTTGTTGATAGTTTTTTTTTGCACGCGACGCTTACTGTTCTTTTTGATGACAAAAACATGTGTGTTTGTGTGTATGTACATGTTAGGGCAAAGACAATAAATTTATAAAGATGTTGGTTGCACTTGTAACATTTTTCGCAAACTGTTGATGAGGGAGGAAAGCAACAAGGAGAAAGCAACAAAGTGTTCAATTCAAACAACCGAGTTGATTGATTCAATTAAACTTATAATTAAAATTAAGCTTAAAATCAAGATTAGAAACTAGAAATTATTTCCTTGTGAAGGTTACTTTATATTATATTAAACATTTTTTTTTCATTTTTCGAATTTATTCTATGAGTTAAATTTCAGGTCTGTATTTTATAAAGCTTTTTTGTAATAGTTCTATTCTTTTAATTTTTCAGAAATGACTTTAAAGAATAGAACTATTACAAAAAAGCTTTATAAAATAATAGTCTGATAGTGTATAAAGTCATTTCTGAAAAATTAAAAGAATAGAACTATTACAAAAAAGCTTTATAAAATACAGACCTGCAATTTAACTCATAGAATAAATTCGAAAAATGAAAAAAAATGCTTAAAATCAAGTAAAATTTTAATTGAAAAAAAATATTTTTTTTTAATTCAATCAATTAAGAACGTAATCAAATTTATTTTAAAATTCAAAAATCACTATTAATTGAAAAAAAAAACTGCCAATAATTTTTTCTGTGTATATGCTTGAATATTTATGCAAACATTTTATGAATTTCAATTTGGCACGCAAACAGGTGTTCATATATAAGCGTATGTATGTGCATGTATGCACATAGTTATAAACATATGTATGTATGTGTGTTTAAGGGACACACATTTTTTCATGTAGATTTGCTATTTAATTAAATTCTGTAAGAAACTCTGTTAACACAAGAGTTGCGTTTCAGCGTTGTTTTTTTTAAGTTTTTTAATTAAATTTCATAATTTGATAACAAGTGGATTATAATAAGGAATATGTTGAAAAATGTTCAAGTGTTTATGAGTGCGTATACGTTATATAAACTTTGAATTAAATATCACTTATACGTTGGACGTTTCTTCGAAATATCTTAATTACTCAAAAACACAGTTTTTACATATTCTCTAAAATCAGCGCTGTTAGATGTGGCAATTTTTATAGCAATTTGTCGGTGGAAGCTTCCTTTTTAAGCGCTTTAAGGTGATATTTAACACTGTTGCGAATTATTTTGGCGATATGAGAAACGCATCTAATAAAGATGTTTTCTAATTTATATCTTAAGTTTTACCCAATCGAGTAAAATGCTCTCAAATAATTTTTGTTTGTTAGGACCATCACTCAGAGGATAACCCCTACTGATGCATTGCATTGTGTGGGAACTAGGAAAATAGATTATGGAAACGAGGATATAGGGAGTAGTGTTTGTGAACATTCGAACCTACACAGAAAAAATTATGTTTCCAATTCAAACAAAAAATTTTTAGAATCAAACTATTTTTTGTCTGAAATCGGTCCTATAAACAAATTTGCATATTCAAACAATTTATTTGCAGTTTGTTTATTGACAAAAACACTGATTTTTTTTTAACAAATAATTTAACTGAATTAAATAAAAAGTTTACTGAAATTCATATAAATTTCAAACAAATAATTTTGCTGAATCAAACAAAAAAGTTTTTGCACAAGCAATGTCGCGCACACAAGCAAGCACTGTAGGGAGAAGATGAAGGCAGAGCAGAGCGGCCGGCTGGCTTTGAGACACATATTTTTGTTTGAATAATTTTTGAACGAAGTCTTTTACTTATACACACAATGTTTTTTTCTTCATCACTCACTGTTGCTGTATCCTTTCTTTTGATTAAGAAGAGAAAATGTAACCAAAAACGGCAGCAGACCGACTCGATATGATGTTCGTCGCCATTCTATTTTTGTATTTGATGTATTTAACTAAACAGTTTGAAAATATTGAATACGAGATTTTGTTTTTCATTCTTTTTTACCAACTTTGAAACCAACCAAAAATTTATTTTGTTTTTTATAATGTTTTTGTTGTTTCTGTTGTTTAAAAAGAGTGAAATGTTTTTTGTTACCTGCTGTTGTTCTTCTCGTACTTTTTTAAAGTGTCCAGAAATAGACTGTGTGTGTTTTTTGTTGCAGTTCTTATATTTCACATAAAGAATTGTTGCTTACGATCAAATGAAAAAATGCAAAAAGACGACAATATTAAAAAGCGTGAAATATTTCATACAAAATTATGAAAACTTGAAACCAATAACGCGTTTATTATATTTTTGAATAGTTGTCAACATTTTTGTTAGTTAAATAAAAATCAAACAAAAATATTAATTGAATCAGTAAAAACATTTTTAAACAAGCGCTTGTTTAAAAATAATTCCGCAATAATTTTTTCTGTGTATTCATGTTGAAAGTGAGAGGGAAGATTTCAGTAGGATGGTTGTACCACACACAAACCGTCCGGCAAAAAACGCCTTTCCATAAAAGGACTAACTCTTAAAAATAAACGCGTATTATGAACAAACGTACGGGATTCGGGGACCACATCCCTAATTTTATCAGAACACATCCTATTGTAGTGACAATAAAATAGACCAATACAAGCCACATTGCAACGGTGCTCAAGACAGTCAATAGAATTGGATAACCTATTCTCACCAATGACAGTAGATAGGGTTGGAAGTTTGATGTAGGAGGTAATTTAGAAAAATATAATTGCAAACCTCAATGAATTCGCATTGCTGAACGCACTTTCTTAAGTTCTAAGGTCATTTCTTACAGTAAACCCGTATTAATTATTAATTAAAATTAAAGATTACATATCAAAATATTTTTAAATAAATATTCAAATGCATAGATTTACTTACTTCCAAATATAAAGACTTTTAAATTTAAAATAACACCAAAAGTGTTATTTTCGATTTCGAACGAGAACGTTCGCATAGAAAATTACATTTAAAGCAACAAAAAAATTTTTTGATTTTTTGCATTAAATTTAATTTTGTAGTTTTTTAACGAAATAGCAACGTCAACTTAAACATACTGATGGAATCGGTCTGAATTTGAAAAATGTTACTTATATTTAAATTTCTAGTAAGTCTAAAATTACTCTTGTACACTTTTCTTATACCACAAAAATAGCTTAAGCGACATCATTTTCAATTTTAAATTTTTTATAAATGAACTTATTGGCAACACTTGCATCCATCACCTTTTTAGATTTTATGGTTTCATAAGGTACCGTTGCGATTTTATAACAAAAACAAATTTAGCTTAATCGCCAACCTTTGTTGAAGATTTTTATGATATACAGTCAGTATTGGGCAAAACACATGGTTTGCGGTATTTTAAATACAAAATATAAAATACTTGCTGGTCATGTATTTAAAATACAAAATACTTGCACGTCTTGTACATGTATCTATTTAAAATACGAAATGCACCACTTTTATTCAAAGCAAAAAATACATAAGATAAAACTAATTAACAAAACAATTGATTCCTTTCATAAATATCAGATTTTTGAATGTAGCATCACACAAACAGTTTAAGTTAAAATAAAATCTAATTTTATGAACAGCTTCATTGGCCAAACAACAAAAATAATATAGATAAACAGTTTCTTGTTGGAGAATAAATAAAACCTGCTGAAGAAAATAATCTTTCTACAGGTCCAGATGAGCACAAACTTGTACTAAATTTTATGAATACTCTTTTTATATTTGGATAGCTATCAAGAGTGATAATGTCTTTGCTCATGTCGCTGATGAAACTGACAAATTTTAACTCAAAATTTGATGTCCTAGATTCACCATCATCCCTATCTACGAAAACAATAGCAAACTGACAAAACATATTTTGTAAACTATGTTTTTAAATAACAAAATATTCCCATTTTTTTAAGTATTTAAAATACAAAATACAAACTACTTATATTTATTGTATTTATTTAAAATACAAAATACTTGCACGTCATGTATTTAAAATACAAATACAAAATACGTATTTGTATTTTAAATACGTATTTCAAATAAATGTATTTCAAATACTGCCCAGCCCTGTATATGTTTAATAAAATAAAACCATTTTGTCTTATAAAATTGTGTTTTATTCGCTTAAGCTCTTTGGCAGTAAAGACTCGATTTAATTTTCACATTTGGCGATTTTTGAGAAATTTTTCTTAACAAAATTTAAGTGTTTCTCGGTGCATAATTTGGCGGAAAAATATCCTGACAACGCTGTCAATAACTTACTAGACGAAGTTTGTCCTTCCGTATGAAACTTTTTGATATTCACTTTTACATGAGCGGCGTTGCCTGATTTCGCTGCTGGCAACTCAACTTTAGTTTAGTTGTCATCCACAATCGCCCCATTGCTCAAGTGTACTATTTCGCATTTTTAATTGTGAATAGATCTTGCTGAGCTTCGACAGTAAAATTTTTGAGATTAATTTCAATCTTTGAAATTTCTTTTACATGCGACACACGGATAGTAAAAATAAATCGTTAAAGAAACCCCTTTACCACTCACAATGATCTATAGTTTATGGAATTTTTGACGAAATTTAAATTTTGAAACAATTAGATAACATTTATCATAACTATTGTAACCACAACGATGTAATGACGGAATGAGACTTTCGCATATTTACAATAACCTCATTATGGATGCCATATATTTATATTGAACATTGAACTGTGTAATAGTCAAATTTTAACACCAGCAATTTGTTCTGGTTTGAAGCAGAAGTATGATGCTGGCTCCAAAGTTGGATAGCAAAAAATCTTTATGTTTAAGCCCCTACTGAAAAAACTAAAAATATAGCTTCTACGCTAGCATTAAGATAAAAAAAATTGTAAATAGACAAATGACTTTTCACACAAAAATGGAACAAAATGCGTTTATTTTTTTAGCGTAGTTGCAAACGCCGGGTATACGCTGTTACTATTATAAATTAGAAATGTGTTAAAATCAATATTCATTTTTGGATGTCTTTTTAATGCTGTCTGCAAACACTTGTGAAAAGTTAAAGTTATTTTTTTATCATTTCGACTTAATGTAATATTGTGTCACTCACAACTCACCACAAAGACAACAGAAATGCTCAGTTGTTATTGGCAGACGACAAAATAAGAAATACAGACAGAAAGACAAAATGACAGCTATTAAGCAACAAATTTAGCAACTACCAAAAAAAGAGAAATGTAACACAAAGATGACATTGACATACAACTTATTTTACCCTCCTCTCACAAGTAAAGAAAAAACATGTTTAAATATGATCACCTCCAACCAAACTATTTTTAAAAAAATATTTTAAACATATTATGGTTAATATAACCATATTATTGTCACCTACAACAATATTATGGTTGAATTAGTTCTCCATCAAGAAGCCAGAACCATATTATGGTTGCCTTTAAACATGATATGGTAAAATATGACAATAACTTGTTTTAAAATTTACAATAGTATATTCCTCTTTTCCAAGAGCAACATGCTATGGTTGAAAACCAACCATGCTATTATAATTGTTAAACATGTTTTAGTTATTTTTGACTATAACATGTTCGGAGGCAACCATAATATGGTTGTGACTTCTTGATGGATGACTAATTCAACCATAATATGGTTGTCGGTTACAATAACATTGTTAAATGAATCATAATATGTTAAAAATTGTCATTAAAAATAGTTTTGTTGGAGGTGATCATATTTAAACATGTTTTTTCTCTGGGTGCAGTTATTAAGTTCAATAGCAGAGTTAGTCTGATCTATGTGCTAAAGTATATTTAATATAAACATAATAAAATAAAGTATTTTAAAAGGTTTTGTCATTCGTGCTTAATTCCCAGTTTTTATTCTTGATAAAAACACTTGAAATTTATTGTTGATGGGATAAGCTATTCCTATACGTATTTCACTGGTTGCTTAGGCCAGATCGTCAGGAAACTTTATCCATACAGATTTTAGAAAAACTAAAGACATTAAACCAAATAAAACGGTTAAACGTTTAAGAATTGTAAGCAACAGTTCTACTTGTAACAATATCAAAGTTTTAACAAAAACATCAACAATAAACAGTGAGTTTATATCTTCTTACATTCCCCACTACAATTGATTGAAATTCTTCCAACATTAATTGTAGTTGTAAGTAGGTTAAAAAAAAACAAAAACAACTTGCAAAAGCATGTTGCCAGTTAAGTTTTTTCAGGCCGTTCACTGCCAGCTTATTATCAAAATAATTTTTGGGAATACAAAATTTTAATTTAAAAGGTTTTGTAATTCGTGCTTAATTCCCACGAAACGTACAAAAATTCCCGTTTTTGAAGTTTATTATTATAAAGGAAAATTACTGCAATGAAGAGTTAAGTATCGGTAACGAACATTTTCATTGCATTAATGAATAGGGTCCAATGAAATGGTTTCACTCTAGCAATGAAGCGTTTTCTTTCAATGGGCTCTAAACGCGTGAGGAAGTTTGAAAAAACGGGCCAAAAAGGACTAAATTGCATAAATTACAGTTTTAGTTCAATATCATTGCAAGTGCAAAAAAGGACTACATATATTTTTTAAAGTAAAGTACCAAACATTTTTAAGAAAAAATTGAGAAACAACTTTAGCTTAAAGAAGCTTTTACATCCTTTTAAAACACAGTGCAACAAAATTAGGGTCAGCGCCACCGGCCTCAATCCAAGCAAGTCTGCCAGAGGGTTTTGAAAAGTTAGCTCGGGTTCCCGAAATATTGGCCCCTAAAGTTTTTAAATTTTTTGTAAAGGCGTTTGGTATAAGTCGAAAAAAAACACACTTAATGTACTTGTGAGCTTAAATTCTATTTCAAATGTCTAGAATATATTAACACTCTAACACCCATTTAAAGGTGTCATTTTTATCCATTTTTAACTTCCATACAAAAGTATACTTAAACGGCACTTTAGAAAGTTAACATGTTGAACGAATATTTTATGAAACAAATTTCATAAGAGATCTCCTAAGACCAAAAAATCTTGTAATGTATGTAAAACGGGTTTTCGAACAATTCAATAATTTCAAGGCCAGGAATTTCGAAAATCAGTTTTACATACATTGCAAGACTTTTTGGTCTTAGAAGACCCCTAGTGAAATTTGATGCATAAAAAATGTTTGTAGCTTGAATTTAACTTGAATGAGAGCATATTTAATATGAAATTAATATCTTCGAGGACATTTTGCTGTTAAATAAATTTATGACACTCGAAGTCCTCTCAAGTCCAGCGATTAAGTACCGATATATTGATAGCAAAATCAGACAGATAAAGAAATGGATTGTTACGAATAGCATTTTTACAACTATACACACGATCCAAAAACTACACAAACTTTCAATATTTATTTTCTATTCGACGTTTTAAAATTTTAAGAACTGTTTCAACCATTCGATATTGCCAGAAAAACAAAAATATAATTAAACAGAACTTAAAGCACCAAGCTAAGAGCGCTTAATAGAAATGACAATAAAAAATTGCTAAATTTAGCCCAAAAAGTTGGCATCACTGGTAATACTATTGGAAAAAAGTCAAACAAATTTAAAAAGAAAATACGAAAATTGCAATGCCAGCAAGAATAATGAGTATCATTAGTAAAACTTTGTTATAAGCACGGACAAATATTCAAATACAAGCGACAGGATGTCAAAATGAAAAAAAAAAATCAATTTAAACAAATTTTTAAATGAGCCTACACACTTGAACCATTTTAAACCATTCCAAAAAATTATTAAAATAAGACAGTTTTGCGTTTGATTAATTGTATGCCACTCCTTAAATCTTTTTGTGGAGAACTTTTTAAACTTAACTAGCTTAAAGATTTTTTTTATTTCTTTCTTATTTCTCTTTTACAAGTGGCCATTAGTTGTGGTTGAGATTAATGGTGCAATTAAAGCCTACCCACAGACAAAAACACATACATACATACACATCCACGCACATTGACTCATTTTCCATTATCATGGATTTGTAAATATTTTGCAAAGTATTTTTCCACCCCAATTTATTTTACAAAGACATTTCCATAAATATTTCGAATTGAATAAAGTGTTGAGTTGCTGTATTTTGTGAAAATAAGGATTAAATGACTCTGTTCCTTTATTTTGTTGTTGTTGTTGTTAACGATAATGATGATGATAATGTGACTGCTTATGATGTTTATGACAAGCACATTTCTCTTGAAGAAAATGACCCATATAATGGAAAATGGGAGAGGCAAAATTACTACAATCACTATTTTACATAAAATCTTAATAAGAGATTAAAAAACATTTGGATTTTAAATGTTTGAGAACACAATTATTTTTATACTCAGCTGGATTATTTAAAATTAATTTTCCATGACTTCTTATAAATTGTCAGTGACCAGAGTTTGTTGGTGAATTAAATTTTAACAATTCTTTATCATTTGTTAAATAAGTATTCAAGGCTTGATGTTGAGTGGAGACATTTAGTATAGTAAATTTGTTCATTGTTAATTTGTCAACCTTTTGTTGCTGCAAAGTCCTAGATAATATTTAATGATAAATATCTAGACATAATTAAAGATTCATCTAAAGTAGAAATGCGTGTGTGTGTGTGTGACATGAATTTTTCTTGTCTCGCATGAGTCACTTATATTTGTGCTTACCGTAGCGAGAAAAATTGATTACATTTTAAAATTTACGTAATTAAAATTACAAAATCACGCACGAATGTTCATGCTAATAATATCAACAAAAATTCAAATGAATTTAAACTTGGAGTTTCATTAAAAACATGGTGGCGCATAATAAGTGAATAAATATTTTGTTTACGTTTTTTTTTAGCTTTTTTGCGAAAAATCTTTGAAAAACTTGGGAAATAAGAGACTCTGCACGGTATAAAGAACCAAAGTTGTTAAATTTTATTTTGAAAGTCAGCATTCGATTATTCAGACAAAAAGATCATATCGAAAAAAATATATCAAAAATCAAAGAACATCAATTGCAACCACTTGAACATGAACAATATGGTGTAGCATGTCATCAGAAAAAATTCATGGACAAAAGTAACCACAGCTCCACATAGCTTTTCAAACTACATATAACTCTTTTTTGGCGATCACACAGATAAAAGATAAAAAATTTAATTCGATTAAAAACTTTGTGATATGATTAAACAATTTATTAAATTTGCAACCAGTAAACAAATAAATAGTATCAATTAAATATTTTTTGATGTTAACAACATTTTTTACAGTAAGGTTTTTGATATTACCCAGCGGTAACTAGAATGAGTAAAGAGGCCTAATAGAAGGCCTTATTTAGCAGTCACAAGCAGTCAGAAGCCCTTCTCGCCGCATTCCATACTTATTTATTTTTTACACAGGCTGTCATTGGGTGCATGGCCTTCCACACTTCCTTTAAAGACAACTTCAACCCCTTCCCAAACAAGGGAGTAAGGAAGGTCACTAAAAATAAAAAGTAAATAAAACTGAACACCTTCCTTTCTCCCTTCTCAAAGCAGGGAGTAGCGAATGTTTAATGAATATTTCAGAAGGGGTTTTAAAAAGAAGTTTATACCTTCTAGAAGGCATACTTCGGAAGGCAGGATATCATGCGAAGCAAATCTTTTAGAAAGGAGTATAGAGGCCTTCAAAAAGGCCTGTCACTTGCGGTCCTTTCAATATTTACCGCTGGGTAGTAAACGATTAGTTTACTTGATTATTAATTAAAAATTATTTTTTTTTTTTTTTTTTTTTTGATTAAAGGTTTAATTGAAAAAAAAAATTTAGAATATTTTCTGTGTATACGTAAGTGCTGGTCTATATTTTGAAACATTTGCTACAGACACAGAAAAATTGAAAAACCAACTTAAATTAACGTATTTGTTAAAAATGTGTACTATTAATTAAATTCTGTACTGATTTTCCGCCAGCAAACAAATTGATAATATCAATTAACACGTTTGTAAGTTTGAGCTTTTCTTGCTGTTCTGTTTCAATCAATAGGTTTAATTTTAAATGTGACCACCAGCAAAAGAGGCTAAATAAAACGGTAACACAAATTAAAATATTTTTTTCAATCAACACAGTTAATTGGAACAATTAAAAAATTGTTTGAAAATTTTAAATATTTTAAAGTTTGTGTGTATGTTTTCATATTTGCAAATATACACACAAACATTATAATTTTGATTTAATTAATTTTAATTCAATTAAGGGAAATAAATTGAAATTTTGGTGAAAATTTTTTCTGTGGAAACTTTCTTTAATTCTCTTTTGAAATTGTATTTGTGTCCTTACAATGAAACTTTTGCTTTGCAGCATTTAAGTATTTTATATTTTATTTATTTATTTTATTTATTTCATTCAATTATGCAATATCAAGCCTTAGAGGCCAAAATAACAATATTACATGTTCATATATCCTGAGAAATTAACAACAAATTATATATTTGTACACTAATAACCTAATAATAATAATAATAAAAAATAATAAAAAATAATAAAGCTATTATCAAAAAACAACATATAATAGTAATGGTTAATGGCTCCCCAGCCGCAATAAAAAAATAAAGAAAAAAAAAAAGAAATGAAAAATATCCTAAAAAAGGTCCAGACAGTAACAAACTAAGAGGGAAATAGCACACCCAAATAAGGTAAAATGGAAAAACAATTTACAAATTTATTATATTTTCTCTCGTTATTCTTTCTTTATATAACAAACTAACAAAACTGTTTGTTCACGAAACAAAGTACAGTTTTTCCAATCCTCGTTTCCCTTTTACCCTCAAACACAAATGTTTGAAAACTCAAATGTCAAAATCCAGCCGATTAGATGGTGAGAGGTAAAAAAAAATTTACAATCAAGCAAAACAAGTAACCCATAATCCGACAGTGCATGGTTTACGCATTTAAAGCAGCTGATAAATTTATTTTAATATCGTTTATATTAAAAATTTACCATTTTAGTACAACTTTCTTACTTATGAAATTTTTTCCGTTTTAAAAATAAAATAAATGTATATCGGCGTTTTGAAAGAACACATCGGAATTTTATTTTAGGAGGGGTTAAAGTTTCACTCTTTTTGCCTGTTTATGCAGCATATCGCTAATTGAAACCATGTGTTTTCTACGTCTGAGATATGATGCTGAAAATTGTACGGCAAATATTAATGTGAAACACATTAACCCTGTAACTCACCTTCAAAACAGTAATATTTTGCCCTATTTCACCAAATCGTTAATAACACGCCTACCAAGGTCGAGGACGGGCAATTAATGTTCTAGAAAAATGTTGGCCATGAAGTTTTACCACACCTGCTAGATTAACCGAACCACTATTTATCGACTAGTCTAAAGTCGCAACACGCATAACACACAGTTCTCGAATCACACCCGACTTTTAAAATCTCTTACTAGATTCTTCACATTGAAACGCCCGTGTTAAAACCCATAAATTGAATGTATTAAGTCATTGTTTTAAAGTACAACAAAAATCATCATCACTCTTTTCTCATTACAACAGGCGTAGAAGCACAAAAACAGAGGAAACACTTAATCTTACTTAATTATCTTCATTCACAAGAATAATTTCCAGTATTTTTTTAATACTTATTGACACACACACACAATCGGCCATCAATGCAAATATTTGTGACATTGAAAAAGAGTTTGCGTGTAAAAAATCGATTCAAACATTTTCCGATACAGTTTGTGTGTGAGTTTAAATGAGTAAAATTAAGAGAGTATGCGTTTATATGGGTGTGAGTGTGAGTGCCTGCCCTGCAAATAAAATTGGACCACCTGACCCATTTTGATAAAATGGACTACTCCATGGACTAGTCCGATGTAATGCAAGCATGGACCATGCCATTGTTAAAAAGTGTTTGTAGTGAGACGACATGTCTTCGTTTTTTAACGACATGCTTTCGTGTTTAAACGACTTCAAAACTAATCCTCTTGAGTATACGATGGAGTAGTTTTAAAACTACTCCTTACTGGTCCAAAGGTGGGTTATATACCATGGAGTAGTTTTAAAACTACTCCTTAGTGGTCCAAAGGTGGGTTATATGGTCCTCTCCTAGGACATCGTAATGTTAAATAGACCAGGTTTTTTCCATACGTTTGGGTTACTTGTGGACTAGTCCTGGTCCCTTGTGGACTACTCTTTACACGCGTGTTTGGACTGGTCCTATTATTTGCAGGGTGTGCATTTTCTGTTGCGTATTAAATGCAATCGACCACAGTAATGGCGAAAAACTGTTTGCAATTTTACAAACACAACAACACTTAAAAGAAAATAGCATTAACCACAAAACATGCTCTGTGCAGCATCCTACAACATGCAACAGCAACAAGAATAAACAACAAACGGCAATAAAAGCCTCAACTATTCATAAAATTGCAATGCTTTTACTACAACAAGAGTCATGGTTTCAGTTTCATTTACATTCGATTTCTTTTTTTCAACTGGGAAAACAAAAACATGAAATTAAAAAAAAAACACACAAAACTGCTTGCATATGAATGCCAGTCAGGTGGCCATCAAGTCTTCTATTGTTTGCCATTCTTTTAGATTTTTGCATTTATGATTTAAAATTTTTTTTTATTAAAACAAAAAAGGTGAAATATTGATATAAAAGAAGTGAAATGAAATGAAATGTTAACAAAACTGTGACAGTTCTATACTTATTCAATCACTCAAATGCTTCTATGCAGTGGCTGTAGTTACAGTTGCTGCATTTTTTGCACAAAGTTCTCTTTTTTCATTTACATTTTGTAGTAGTGATTTATTTATTTATAAGCACACAGCCACGAAAACACCGATTCCGGTACATCAGTCCTCATAAAAATCTACTTTTCCAATACAAAAAGCCAACAACTATCCGTGCAAAATGTGCATTCATTAATTGTTTGTATAGTAAAACTTCGGTATAACGAATTTCGTTAGAACAAAAAATTCAATAAAACGAATTTTTTGCTGAACTGTAGCTATAACAAAGAAAATATGAGCTATAAACCTTCCACATGGCGAAGTATTCATTGAAACACCTCTACGCCATAAAGTCAAAATAAAACAAATTAAATTTAATGCAAAGTTGTAAACATTCGTTAAATCAACACCGCAGTCTTAATCAGTTTGCAAGTGCATGTGCAGAGCGTCACAAATGTAGTTAGTTTTGCTTTGATTGTCGTATATCTTGAAATTTTGTTTAACTCAAACATATCGCACTTGATCATAAAGAGGGTGTTAAATCAAGAGAAAAAGAAGCAAGACAATATTTAATTTAACAACCGATATGAAAAAGAGTTTTCAAAGCAACCGTTTCCATAGCAAAAAGATGACAAAATAGCACGATATTTTTACAGCTGGTTGATATGAATAGTACGAGTCGAATTTTACCAAAAAACTAAAAAAATTAAACTAATTGTAGTCGGGAAAAAGAAAAGATAAACTCACTGTTTATTGCTGTTGTTTTTTTAAGCTTAGATATTGCTACAAGTAAATGTAGTGTTTTATAATTCTTAATCGCTTAACAGTTGTATTTGTATATTATCTTTAGTTTTTCTAAAATCCTTGGATGAGGTTTCCTGACGATCTGGCCTAAGGAACCAGTGAAATCCGCATAGCTTATCCCATCAATAATGAATTTATGTTTATCAAAAGTATGATTTGGGAATCAAGCACATTTAAACAACACCTTGTTTAAAGTTTTTAATAATAGCTTCTTTATGATGAAGTGCAATATGCACAACGATTTAATAGACATAACGAAATATTTTCCAATCCCATTTAGATTTGTTATATCGAAGTTTTACTGTATTTGTACTCATTGCTGTTGAAAATGTCGTTGTGAATGATGCTGACGGTGATGAGGTTGATGTTGTTAAAGAACTTTTCTCTTTTTTATTACAGTTGCTTTTCAGTTTTTCCGCTCTTTTTACAGTTTGTAATTTTTTTCGGTATTTTGCATAATAGCCATGATTAAGTGCTTCCGTTCGCAATGAAATTTTTGTATTAAAATTGCTATTGAACTTTTATTACAATGTCTCCACAATAAGTTTGATCTGTGATTTTAATATTGGGTGACATTCTTTGTGGATAACTGAGAATAAAATTGCTGAACCAATATGATTTTGTGAGGCATGCAGTTAGGTAAGTGTACTAACTATTTTAAATGTTTTAAAATTTTGTTAACAATTTCAAAAATTTCTGCGGAAATCTATATATGGGCTACTTCAAATTTTTTGAGCACCTGCTGAAACCGTAATAGTTTTAAGCTTTTAGATCCAAACCCATAAAAAATAAAGTCACTAGACTTGGAGGATATGTCCACTGAAAAAAAAATTTTGATATCGCTGCTGCGTGAAAAGTTGCATGGTGTTTTAAAGTGAAACCAAAATTTTCCGAATTTTGAAATTTTTGAAGATTTTGCGTAGAGTTTTTGCGCCGTTTAATAAAAATGAGTTTTAAGCGCAGAATTAAAAAAACTGCGTAATTTTATAAAGTTTGAGGTGTATCAAGTTGGTGTCAGCGCACCAATAACGTATCACGGACATCACAAACTTAAAAGAAATTAGCGTAAATTTTTTAAAAATGTATCTTTTTTGCGTCTGACAATCTGAATTGCCTTTTAAGTTGGCTAGTGTATTGCGTGATGTGAGTAACTTCGTAAAGGGCACCTCCGAGGCGAAAACGCACTTTAAAATTTTTAAACGCAAAAATTTTATGAACTTTTGAAAATTTTTGCAAAAAAACAATTTATTTTTAAGCTTTTTTTATATCAAAACATGTCATGGGCACATGTTAAGGTATCTAAACAGATTCTTCGCGACGGACTAAACTGATAAAGTGCAAAAAAAAATAATTTTTTTCAACCCTGGCGCGTGCAGCGGCAGTTTTTTCCAAACACATTTCGCTTTGTGACAACTAAAGCGCTGTATCAATTCCGCTCAAACGTACATCGAATAGAAGACTTTACTGAGCTTGATACTAAAATTGAAAACGCACCAAAAAATTTTAAGGATTTAAAATGTTATGGAGAAACAAAATGTTTCTAACCTCAAAAAGCATCCTTGTATGAAATATTTGATTTGGTTTCAGAATATACATTTTAAAATTTCTAAAATTCGTTAAAAAAAAACTGAGAAGCGAAACAAATTATGATCATAGTAGCTTTTGCTGAGTGCTTCTAAGAATAAATATTTGAGTATTACTGATCTAAATATATAATTTGGTAAACAAATCATGAGTGGTAAAGTTTAAATGGTTATATCTCTTAAGCCATTAGCGATAGCCAAATAGTTTTTTTCCCAAAATATTGCAGATTATGTCTTATACTAGCCGTAATTTTGTAAATTGTTTAACAATTTTAAATAAATTTTTATATGCATACACGATCAAAAAAAATTTTTTTATATTTTTTTTCCAGTTTATTTTAAAAAGTATTCAAGCTTTTACAAATATTTTAGTGTGCTAATAAAGCCCTTAAGGGGTATTATCCACACGCGTTATCCTTTTTCAATTTTAACAAAAACTGTAATTTTTATATTTTTTTTTTAATTTTTAACTTTAAACCGCCGTGTAATAAAAATGATTAACGCGAACGGATTTCACATGCTCAAATATCGGTTTATACACACGCAAATCAACATTGATGTCAGACAAAAAAAAAAAATTTAAAAAAAAATGTCTAGGTGTCGAAAATTTTTGAAGTTGCTCATATATATAAAAGAGTTGCGTGAGTGACTGACTCATTCATCATCGCCCAGCCCAAACCGCTGAACCTAGAAACTTGAAATTTGGACTAGCGATTGGTCACTTCCCAGATCGATCCACTAAGAAGGGATTTTTCGAAATCCGAATGTTTAGGGAGTAAAAAAGGTTAAAACGGGAAAATTTGGTAACCCTATATCTCCAAACCTAAAAGAGATGCAAAATAAATATAATACTTATCGCTGTTCTTTAGAAAAATAAGCGGACAGGTGTCTGGTACTTTTTTGAAATTCTGCCCTATTAGGGAGTAAACGGGTAAAATCTGAATTTTAGTACTTTTTGGCACCCCATCTATCTTTTGAACCAATAAACATAGAAACAAGTAAATACCACATTCGAAACTTATCAAAAAAACACGTATATAAATTTGGTACTTTTTCGAAACTCGAACATTTAATGGGTGAAAATCGTAACTATTTTTGGTACTTTTTTTACAAAACATTTTCCGCCATTCATTGACATATTTTTACTAAATTATGGGCTGCCACTACAATACTGAAATTGTTGATACTTTAATAGGTGAAAAGTATAGTACCCAAAAAAGGAAATACGGGAAATTTGATATTTTTCTTTTTGGTTCTACTTAAGTAGCGGGCTAAATGCTAGAATTTAAACAATTTTAAGCCTAGAAAAATAAACTTTGAAATAAAAATATGTCCACGAAGAAAAAGGAGACGCTAACGAAGTACCGGGTAAATGCTAGTATAAAATAATATATTCTTATAAAAAATATCAATTTGTTAATAAACCCTAACTGTTGAGCTGTGTATTAGCACTTAAACAGTTTAATTACACTGTGCTACTCCGGAAGCATGCAGGGGTTTCCATACAGGAACTCTGTTGGTATACGCAATCGTACTTTTGAGTTCTTTAAAACTTTTTATTAAAAATTATTGAATATTTTTTTTAAATACTGTAAATTAATGCAGAATATCTCGCAAGTGTTGGCCATTTTCCGCTTAGAACGCATGTGCTCTTTTTAACATATTTTTAATAACTTTTCGCAATATTTCGAGTGTAATGATTTTTGTTCGATTTTAAGTTATTTCTACTTAATTCCCCAAGTTTTTTTTACATAGTTCTGACAAAAAAAAAAACAAAAAAAAAAAAAAATAATTAGAAAAGTGTGAAGTAATTCTAACCCTGTATTATAATTATAAAGTGGACTACAGATGAATGTTCAAAATAAAATCTTTTATTTCATTGATTTAGGCATAAACAAATAAAATTGGCTAAAAAAACTTAAACAAAATCATCCGTGGTTCAGAGTATCAAGAATTTTTAAAAACTATGATTCACATGCGCGATTAAAGATCCACTAAGATCAACATCAGCAACATCTACCAACAGTGCATCAACACCAGACGAAAGACCGCACTTTTCCATAAAGGGAGGGGATGTTGAGAGTCACCCTCGTATATAATAAGTTTAATATTATTTAGAATTAAGTAATCAAAAAATAGGCTGACTCAATTATACGAGTCAGCACCTTAGAAACTTGCTGACTTTAGTACATTCAGCATTTTAATTTATAAGAACTTGGTATAAATAGCGGGTAAGAATAGTTTTAAGGGCAGTTGTAATTAGCAAGCCAATAAACCTGCGATCTCCACGGAGCACTCCAGGTCAGAAAAATAAAGAAAAGGTCTTCTAATTTTACAACTACAACATGATGTTAATAAATTTTAATATTAATTTTAAACTAAACGAGTGTTATTTCTTTTGTTTTAATTTTAATTTCTTATCTACAAAAACGCATCCTTTATAAAACTATCTCCGTAACTTAACTTTATTACATAAAACGAGCTGTAACTGTTTTTAATCCAAACTTTGATATTTCAATTTGGTAAAAGTTCATCAAATTTAATTTTTTTTTAATCCAACTTCCATATTTGAGAAGTTTCAACTTGTTTGTAAAGCAATTAAATATAAAAAAACTGAACAAGAAATAAAAAGATAACATGTTTTGTCTTTTGTTTTCCGATTCAGGTGAACTTTTGCATGTGTATGATTGTTAATTTAATTTCCTGTTATCACAATAATAATATTAATCATAACTTTCCATTCCTTAATTTATTTAAGAAGATTCACCTTAAAAAGTATATCAATAAGTTTTCAATCGTCTGCAAGTGCCTGTGCATTTTAATACTAGAGTATTTATTTTTTTATTCAAAATAGGATCTAAATAGTATTCTCATATAGAAATATAGTTTATAGTTTCAATGGGCAGCTGACACGAGTACGGCTCACTGGGATCCTTATAGCGGTTCCTTTGCTATACCCTGAGCCAGTGCGATTATTCCTCAGACATCACAACAGCCTCGAACCATTTCCATTCCCTGCAAAACAGAGTTATCGACCTCAGTCTCACATTAGATATAGCATCAAAGCCAAGCAATTCTTGTCTACCAAAATGGCTCATCCTTATAGCAACGAGACCAGGGCATTCGCAGAGAAAACTTAAAAACGTTTCCTCATTCTCCTCATCCTGACAACATTACATAAAGTCATTATAATCAAGGTCCATTAGAATTGCATTGGTCCCTTTTACACAGTTTACGTTACGACCGATATCATTGCTCAATCTGGTCCCTACCAGAACCAAAAAGCACGCAGGTTTCCGCCGAGTCATATCCAAGCCATACACTGAAAGAATTTTCTTCGCAATACCAATGAATTTTGACAATAATCCCATGAAAAATTGCAATAAAAAGGAAAATATACAGCGCTTCGTTGGATCAATGAAACCAGTTTCAATAAAATGTATTTAATGAAACATTACATTAGATCTATAAATATTATTCATTGGATGAATACTTTCAATAAAATAAAAAAATTTTTTTTAATTTTTTTTTATTTTATTTTTTCTTATTTTTTTTCTGTCTTCGGGAATCGATCGCGCAACCTCGGTGCTGATAGACTAGCTCACTACCAGCTGGCCTACCGGTGCAGTGTAGCTTTTGAATAAAAAAAAATATGTTTTTTGTTCAACTAAAAGCATAAATATTAGATTAAATTGTCCATAACAACAAAAACTATAATGACAGTTTTCATTGTCATAATGAAAATTTAAATTTATGAAAGCATTATTGAAATATGTTGCTTTTATAAAAAAAAAATTTTTTGTTTCATAAATTTAATGACATATTACATTAGATGTTTAACAATTGATAAACAATTAAACAGTTTTTTAAGGAAACTATAATTTTGTATTAATTTATGAATACAGTTATGTTTGTATATTAAATTTATATGTTCCCAATTAAAATTTTTTGTTTAACTTGGACAAACTTAAGTTTTCATATATCCAATGAAAATTTTTAACGTAATTACGAAATCCAATGAAGCGATTTTAACGAAAATACTGCAGTTTGGGTTTCCAGACACCCTTTCCAGCGTTACACTAGAACAATCCGCAATCTCGTTCAGAGTCACCCGGCATTCCAAAGTTAACCTCGTTGTCATTAAGACACCAGCCGGAGCTGCAACTACAGCCTTGATGTAGGATGCATAACGAACCAAAAAAATTTTTGAAAGATTTGAGTTTTTCGAGAATTTTTGTTTGTAGTTTCGTTGGCTATATATATATATATATATGTTCCCGACGATCCTATAAGGAGCATAGGGCCCCAATGGCTATGGAGTTCAATAAAACAGAATCGCGATTTAAAAAGGCTCTGCATGTATTTTTCCTTTACTTTTGTTCGTACAATTGTGTTGGTAAATACTACAAATTAACATCTTCTTATCGATTTGATAATTATTTTTTTATCTTAAGCTATTAACTTTAATGAACATGATTGGCGTACTAATTTATACAAGTATTTACATTTCATTTTCTAACGATAAGAACGACAACGTTAATTGAGTTTGTCTCTGCAACAAATTTGATTAAAAAAAACTGAAAAAAAGCGGCACGTTTAACAGGCAATAAGTTATTCTTACTTAAACATCTTTTTTTACTTTTTACCCAATTAAATGCAATACAAAATAAATTAAATGAACAAATTGAAGAAAGTAAATGAAGGCGGCCAAAAAAAATGATCATTATTTTTCCCTGTGCTTTTTTTTTTTTTTTTTTTGTTGAGGGGTGAACGCAATTCAACTCACCCGTTAATCTTGAATCTGTGTTTTATATTAAGTACCTTATGGTTCAAACTTTATTGAGTTTAAGTATTTCAATTCTGAACAACAACAAAAAAAAATAAAATTACAACTGTAATTACATGTACAATTAAATTGCTGCCCAAATAATGTGTAAAGAAGTTCTTCGACTGAACTTATGTACCTCAGTATTAAAAAACAAAAGTTAAAATTTTGTAGACGTTTTTTAAATTCAAAATATTTCTAATATTATGGCAAAGAATCTGCAAACTTTAGCTGACTTTTGCAAAAAAAATAAATTTTTGTAAACAGAGTATTTCTTAAATACTATCTTTGTTAAAAATATACTTTTTTATATCAGTGTACTTATTGCAAGAAAGGTACTTTTTGTTAAAAAAAACCGGTTTCTTTTGCTAAAAATGTACTTTTTGTAAAAAGGTACTTTTTGCAAAAAGGAACTTTTTGTAAATGGGTACTTTTTGTACAAAATTTACTTTTTGTAAAAAGGTACTGTTTGTAAAAAGGTACTTTTTGTAAAAAGGTACTTTTTGTAAAAAGGTACTTTTTGTAAAAAGGTACTTTTTGTTTTTTTCTTAATTCGTGTTGCGAAATATAAATTATTATTAAAGTTCGCCCGTAACTCTGTGGATAACAACTCGTCTGACTAAGCATTTTTTTTTGTTATAATGAAAAATTTTTTTTTAACTAAAAAGGTATTTTTTTGGAGAAGAAAGATTTGAACGGATTTAAAATCCCTTTAGCGAAGTAAAAGGGTTTATTATTTCTCTCATATTGATGTTCCTTATGAGGAGCGAAGTTGATTAAACGATGTCCGTCTGTTGCCGGATATGATGTCCCCTTGGTTGTTAGATAATTATGAAATATATTATATAGTTTATATTATGGGTCCAGAAATAGCTGAGACATGAGCAATATAAGACAAAGTTTCCAAATAAGATTAGGTAAAAGCGTCTTGGCTTTCTAAATACAACAGATAAAAAAGTTATTTTTGCTTAAAAATTAAATTTTGTTATGCGATTGTAAGAAAACCGATTTGAAATATTAACCCTTTTTCCAAAAAAAAATACCTTTTTCCCCCATGAAAATGCCTTTATGTAAATGATGCTTTTAAAATAGAACATTTTGAACTATTCACAAAAACTTTCCAGTTCCGTTTTTTTTTTTTTTTTAAAGAATGCTATAGCAAAAAGGTTTACCATTTTAAGCTAAATATAAGAAAAACAATGACTACAGTGAAAATAGTAAAGAGACAAACATTATAAAGACCATTTAATGTAAAAGGATTAACCATTCCATTTATAATCTGACTGCATTAATATTCATTATAAAATTTATTCACTTCCAATAACCATAATCGAATAAAAATTTATAAAATTTCCTCATAATCCTCATCATTAAAAAACAATCAATTATTATAACAAGCAAATATCTTTGGCCTGGAAATCTTTTCTTTTTAAGTTCCCCGTAGACAAACAAAAATTCCCAGAAAAGAAACTTCCATTAATCACAAGGAAAATGATGAAGGAAAAATAACAGAGAAAATCATTTATAACAATATTGGTAATGCAATAATAAATGATAATAAAAAGGACATTTATTTGTGAGCTGTTACAATACAAAAAAGGATATATAACAAAAAGAAATGTTAATAATCATACACTCAGTTTAGATGAGGGCTTTTACGACGTCGCTTTGTCGACGTCTCTTTTGGTTTGTAGGTGAGCGGTGTAGAAAAGAAAGAGGGGTTAACAAAATGTCTCGCTTTGTATTTTGCATGTCGTTTTTTACATTTCTCTTTTAACTTTTTCTGTTTACGTTTTATTCTTTTTCTTACTTTGAAGTGTGTGGTTGAAAATACAGTGAGACCTCGATTATCGATAATAGACGGGATCGGCAGAATTCTTGATTATTTATTTTTTTTTGTGTGTTTCTTATTTTATGTAAATATATAACGTTTTATTATGTTAACATGAGGAAAAAAGTAAATTTGGCAGAACATGCTTCCACACCGTTAAGATATTCTCTTTCTTCGTTTATTTAAATTTATTTTGATTGTTCAAAATTTAACGAAAAAAAGATAATTTGTTTATAATTTCGGATAATAGAGGCAATTTAAATCAGTGCAAAAAAATTTTTGTTTTCCATTTTATTGAAGCTGCCGGTTAATCGAATGACGGGTAATCAAGGCCATACTGTAAATAAAAAAAAAGACATGCAACCAAAAACCATCGTATGAACGCAAAGAGATTTTGGAAGTTGCTTTAAAAGGGAATCAAGATAAAACGACGTCGTAAAAGCCCTCATGTGAATTGAGTGTTACACATCGTCACCCTCAAATCCTTCCCTCTTCAAGGAATGTATTTTAAATTCGTATAAAAACAGTATTACATTCTTTATGTTCGAAATCACTAAAAATTTATTTGATTTTAAACATTTTTATAATTTTTTATTTTTTTTTTTTTTTTGAAATGAAATATAAAAAATTTACAAACCAATTTTTTTCTCCCTTAATTTTTTCCCCTTTTTGATTTTTTATTTCACACTTACTTTGGTTAACAGTGTTTTTAAAGATGTATGATTTAGCTGTTTGCACTTTTTGCGTTTGTTTTACATCGTTTAAGTGAAAAAATATCTTAAATTTTATTGAAGATACTCGCCTTTACACACTTTATGCAAACGTGTGCATGAATTATTTAACCCTTAAAGAGTCCAGTAGAATTTTGAGAGTGGCAGTGAAAACTTTCTTAATTTTCTTTTCTAATTTATAGTTTAGCTTTTACTTTTGTATCCATTTTAATGCTCTTTCTGACATTACCTTAGAATGAGAAATGTAAAAACTAGTTACTGGACTGTCGTTTTGTAATCAATAGAAAATCGTTGTACATTTAAGCCAAACCTCAATTTTAAAAAAAAATTGTATTTTAAAAAATTAATTCAGATCTACAGGGTCGTATGTTATACAACTAATAAATGCTTAAAAACGAAAGCAAAAAATCGAGTTAAAGTTGAGCAATAAAAACAATTTGAGCGGTTTCACAACTTTCATGTTTAATACAAAAAGTTTGCCAAAACCAAAATTATCTGTTATCTTTGCTATGAGTGTCTTACGTCTGCTATCGGGATTGTTTAAATTGTCAATAGCAAAAGGTGATAAAATTTCAACCTCAAGCATGTTTGGTTTTTATGTTGGTATTTTTAAAGCAATATAAATTTACAGTGCACCCTTCATTTAAAGGAATTCTGCATAAGCTAAGTTGTATAAGGGAAATCTTGCTAAATTATCAATATAACTAAGATAATTTACTTATAAAAACTGGGAATTATTTCCTTCCGAAGGTTACTTTATATTTCAACATTTTTCGAATTTATTCCATGAGCTAAATTTCGGTTATGTATTTTATAAAGCTGTTTTTTTTTTTTTTTTTTTTTTGTAATAGTCCTATTCCTTATAAAATACATAACTGAAATTTAGCTCATAGAATAAATTCGAAAAATGTTGAATATAATAATTTACTTATGTTAATATTATTAATGAAAGAAATAGTTTCCTAAATAATCTAAAAATTTATAAAAACTTACTAACTTATAATTATAATACCAATACCGAAATTCGTTTTGGTTGCAAACCTTGCTAAGCGCCTCTTTTTAATCCAAATGTTTTGCAAGTTCGTGGTTTAAGTTAAATGTTGATTTAATACTTTTTTAGACTCTGATGTGCTGTTGTCACAACACAAGTGATTGAACATGAAATAAAATGTATATGAAAAGCACTAAATTTTTTGAGTATTTTTCATATAAATTTTACTACCCGTTCAACTACTTGTGTTGTGAAAACAGCACATCAGAGTCTAAAAAAGTATTAAAACAACATTAAACTTAAACCACGAAGTTGCAAAACATTTTTTTTATTTTTTTTTTAATTTGTTTATTAGCCAGCAAAAAAGATATTAAAACTAAAATAAACACTATTTAACAATAATATTTTATATACGTATATACAATGTCTCTAATCGAGCGCTCTATTATTTTTAATATTATTATAATTTGGTTTTTCAAATGTGAATTAATTTTTTATTAACAAGGATAAAATGTATATTATATTTACACTTTAAATTGCAATGAAAATATTAAAAACAAGTTAGAGTGCTATATTCGGCTGTGCCGAATCTTTGATACCCTCCACCGACAGTTCGAATGTTTAAGGAGTAATATCTGTATGATGTTATTATTATCTCAAACTGTGACGATTTGTTATTAATTGTGGATTTAGGCGACTAAACTGTTTTCCGGTAGTAGGGTTTATATGGGGCCCAGGGTAAATTATGGACCGATCTTCACGAAATTACACAGTTTTATTTCTTGTCCTATAAAACTTTGATGTACCAAATTTTGTTATGATAGCATTATTTTTTACGGATTTAGGCGTACTAAACTGTTTTCCGGGAGTAAAGTTTATATGGGGCCTATGGTAAATTATGAACCGATCTTCACGAAAATTCAAAGATTTATTTTTAGTTCTATAAAACTTTGATGTACCAAATTTTGTTATGATAGCATTATTTTTTACGTTTTTAGGCGTACTAAGTTGTTTTCCGGAAGTAGGTTTTATATGGGGCCTATGGTAAATTATGGACCGATCTTCACGAAACTTAACAGTTTAATTTCTAGTCCTATGTAACTGTGACTTGCCAAAATTTGTAATGATATCATTGTTAGTTAGGGTTTTAGGCTTAATATACTGATTTCCGGGAGTAGGGCTTATATGGGGCCTAGGGTAAATTATTGACGGATCTTCACGAAATTTCACAGCGTGATTTCCAGTTGAATAAAACGAATTGTTGCGAAATCTTATATTATTCTGTGCATTTTTCCACCATTTATGTTAGTTTTTGTAACAAAATTATCAATTTTTTTTAGGTGGTGGTTCCACATTTTGATTCATAGCTCAGATCCTATTAAACCGATTTTGCTGAATTTCAATCCCAATCTGCTTAGGATAACTACAAGCAATTTGACACCAAGTTTGTTGATTTATTTTGAGTTTTTCGAAAGTGAGCGTGTTTTCAACAGACGGACAGACGGACATGGCTAAATCGACTTAAAATTACTCAAGGACCCAGAATATATATACTTTATAGGGTCTGAGATGAATAGTAAAAAAGTTTCACACGGAATGACAAACTGAATATACCCTCTTCAGAACTAATTGTGGTGGAGGGTATAAAAACATTGCTTTTATAAAAAGAAAAAATAAAAAGAAAAAGCAAAACAAAAACAAAAAAATTTTGCAAACGTTGTGTCAAAGGATAAAAATGAGAAAATAGAAGAAAGAGAAAAAAAAATATTTTATTATTCAAATAACCACCAAAATTTTTTGGACCTTGTATTTTTTTGCACTAAGTGCGAATCTTTGCTAGATTTTGTACTAAATCGTATATCCATTTGTTCTAAATTGCAGTTAACCGCTTTAGTATTAGCACGTCTATGATTGTGGTAAAAGACTGGCGTGCCATTTTTAGCTTGGATAATGCTTTTGCTATCAAGGTAAAGAAAGGCTTCAGGGGGAACAAATCCTTTAACTAAGGATTCTGCTATATATTCTTCGTTTGTATAAAAAGGAGCCATTATAAGGTTATTTTCTAAACACTGTGAGCACCTTAAGATATAATTTCTAATTAAATTGATAATGAAGTTATCTATACGTATAATATTTTCATTATTATACAGCCTCTTATTTGAAATGTATTTAACATAACCACTTTGTGGATTTCTATGTAGCGAAGTGCAATCTCTTAAGCATTTCCTTTCAAAAATTCTTAACTTTTCCATATTTGAGGGAGATATGTTGAACCAAATTGGACATGCGTATGTTAAAATTGGTCTTATTAGGGATTGATACATTATTATCTTAACCCATGTTATTATATACTTTGAATAAAAAAGGGGTCTATAAATTATGAAGGCTTTTCTTGCTTATGCAAGCGTTTCTTCGACGTGTTGATTAAAGTATAAAAATTTGTCCATATGTTCACCTAAATATTTGACTACATCCTTGTTGGGAATTGTACAATCATAAAGAAGTGATTTAATTTCAAACTGTTTCCAGTTCTTTCTAATGATGTAACAACATTTATTGACAGGGGGCCTAAAAAGAATAGTTTCACATTTTTGTGCATTAATTTTCGACAAAATTATAAGCTATTTGAAGGTTCGAATTAATTTTTTCTATTTTGTCTGCAGAATGATAAATAACTATATCATCTGCAAAAGCAATTATGTTTTCTATATACTTTAATAGGTCTAAAATATATAAATTAAATAAAATTGGAGAATTTACTGTTCCTTGCTGTAAACCATTGATAACCTTAAAAGGTTTGTGACTTTTCACATTCTGATAATAAATGGCGAAATTTTTATCACTTATCATATTATATATTAATATAATTTGGTAAGTTGGAAAATTGTATTGAATTAGTTTGAATATTAGACCCGCAATCCATATGTTATCGAAAGCCTTTTCCATATCAATGAGACACGCTACTGTACAGTAATTTCTGTGCCAATTCCAATTTATATCGGAGGTAAGTTTTTGTATAGCGTTTACCGTGGAATGTTTAAATTTAAACCCGAATTGTTTCTCACTATTAATTCCCTTCTTCTTGCAAAACTTGTTTATGGTGTCACTAATTCAAATTTCATATATTTTGCTAATATTAGGCAATAAGCTAATAGGGGGTAAATTTTTGGGACTATTTGGTTATTTACCTTTCTTTGTAAGGATAACTATTTTAGCCATTTTCCAGGTACTTGGGAAATAAGAGTTATTAAGCATATTGTTGAATAATTTGCAGTAATCATAGACCATTATTTGAGGAATATTTTTCAGTACAATATTTGGTATGCTGTCAATACCTGTCGATAATTTATTCCTTAAACTTTTAAAAATAATTAACAAGTGATAACTGAGCAAACTAAATAAGAGCGGAAGCGTTTTTTGTATGTCAAAACTTCTCATTTGCATACAATTTATACGAAACAAACCATTAGAATGCGAATTAGAAACCATCCGGCTGATAAATCTTATTTGACAGATCGCTAGGTCGGTTTGTTTTATTGAAATTGTATTTAAATAAAATTTTCATGTTAAAAAAAACTCTTGCCGCTTTTGTTTAGGTTTTGTCAGTTAGTTATCAAAAAATCTTGAGTTTGCTCCTCATCCAAATTATCAGATAGAAATGTATCACCGAAGTTAATTAACGTTTTTTTATCTCTCTCGTAGTTCTTTTTAACTTCTAAAAAAGTATTGAAGGATTGATTGACTTGTTGGTGTATAACGTTATTCGGATTAGTTTCCTTATTTTCGTGAATTGACTCGAAATACGCACCTATTATATCCAGCATTTGGATTTTCTCATTAACTATGTAGTTATTTAAGTCATCTTTCCTTAAACACTGCGGGTTTATTCCTGCTTTGTTAAGCAAGGATTCAGAATTATCCGGAATTTTTAATTCCTGAAGATTTAAGGGTGTAAGTTTTCTAAAGTTTTTCTTAATTTGGGTAAACATGTTTATTGAATCTTTTGGGTCTATTTTTGTCAGTTTATTCCTGATACGTTTGTTAAAAATCAGAACGAAATTTTCGTTTATAAGGGTTTTTATCAATTTCAACCTAGTTTTTGCCAAAATAAGGTCCTCTGTCGTTACTGATTGTTCCAATCTATTATGCCTTTTTATAATAGTCAAAACTCTACTTTTTTCTCGATATAACATCCTCACAGTTGGGTTAGTTATCTTCGTAAACGAATTTTCTATTTTATATTTTGGAACTATTTCACGAATCGGTGAAGTTATAATGTTATTTAGTCTATGTACGTGAAGGTCTATTTCCATGTTAGTTAAATTCCGGTTATTAGGGATTTGAGTTTCCCTATTAAGTATTTGTGTTGTTTTGTTTTGAAATTTTCTCCAGTCCGTTATTTTATAGTTATAATTAAATTTAGGATCATCTCTTAAGAATACAAAGTTTTCCTGTTTATTGTTCATCGTAGTAATCATTAGTACCGCAGTATGGTCGCTGTCGTAGTCCAACGTTTTAAGTGAATTTAATGTGTTACCTATATGTAGTCTACAGTCCGCTAGACAAATTGCCAAATAGAAACCTGTACGGGGGTAAGATGGGAAATCTGTAGCGTATACCCTACATTTAAAACGAATTTCATGGGTTAATAGCCATTCATTTAATAAATTACCATTTTGGTTGTTATTGTATGCTTACAGTTGAGATCCCCAGCTAAAATATAATAATTATTATTATTTTGCAAGTCTAGCGATACAAAAAGATCAGTAAGTTCACTTTTAAAGTGAGTATCATTATTACCCAAAGGGTAATATGCGGAGATAATATAGAGTATTTTATTTGTAGCCAAATAGGCTCGAATTATGCATGATTCTAAGATTTTGAAAGAGTTTGTGACACTGTTTGTGTAATGAGAATGTTTTTAGTTGGTTTTGATCAATATGGCTGTTCCTCCCGCTTGAGTTGCGCCTTTTCTGTCGCTTCTGATTACAATATAGTTTTCAAATTGGATTTTATGTTTGTAGTTTAGCTTTGTTTCATTAAGTAGCATTATAACTGGGTTTTGCTTTGTAATAAATTGATTAAGATCGTATCGCTTACTAATTCTTATTAAAGAATTAGCATTTATGTGTATTATTTTAAGTTTTTTTGAAATTGTATTCGATTCCATTATTTACCCTTCAAGCATTGAATATAATGTATCAATTCTTGATACTTGAAAATTAAGTTGTTTTTGGAAGTTTGCAATTTGATTACTTTTATTTTCCATACAATGTTTTATTTCCTGCATAAATGTATTGTTTATTGTTATGTCTACTTCCGTTGTGTCCGGATTTGGTCCACTATTATCCTTGACTACGTTTGCAAATGAAGATGCTGTATTAGTGAATATATTTCTATTGTATATATTTTTTGTTAGTAAGTCTTTTTTCTTAGCATTAATTTTTTGTTTAAGCAGTTTGTATTTTTCGCATCCTTTATACGATGCAGGATGTCCATACTTGTTGCACAGAACGCAGAATAGTTTGTCTTTTTCTTCGACTGGAACTTTCTCTATAGAACATTTGCCTCTTTCGTGGTCCATGTTACACTTGACACACCTTGGCAATTGCGGCATTGTGGTATTTCGGGTCGCTTGACTTGCTCCCATTTTATCATACGGTGAAGTAGTGTTTTAATATTTTTCCATTTATTGACATTGGTTTCAGGGGAAACTTGTACTAAAAACATTGGAAGTTTTATTCCTCTTTCAATAGATGCTTTTGTTGAAAAAGGACTCACTTTAATAAATTTTAGTTCATCACTATCAAATTTCAATAATTCGAATAATATTTCATCTGCATCTACGTTGGCGTCTATGCCTTTAAGTTAATACGTTTTTATTTTTAGCTCTTTGGGTGTAAAAGTAAAAAATTTTGTTTTGGTTTTTTCTAAATATGATTTTACTCTTTGAAAGTTTTGAATTGAGTTCATAAATAAAGATTTTTTATTTCTATATTCTTTTATTTTAAATTCAATAATCTTTAAACCGTTTTTGATAAATTCTATTAGTTGCTTTGTATCGATATCGATAATATTTATTGGAGGTACTTTTTGGCTTTTGCATTTTTCTAGATTAACCACTGTTCTCTCAGTTATTACATTTGATATATTACTGTTTTGACTTGCTGAATGAGAGTCTTGAGCACAAGCACAGAGTAGTAATTACTTGATTTGAAATGTTTTGCAGCGTTGTTGTTATTAATTTTTTGATTTTTTCTTTTTCTGTCGTTATCACTGTTAACATTATTGTTGTTTAAATTTACGTTGTCTTTGGATATCAGATAATCATTGTTTTTTTTTTTTTTTTTTGTGCGAGTTTAGAGCACTAGGCTCACTCATTACAGTTTTTTTATTCTCCACTTATTTAGTTTTTGTTTTTTGTTCTGTTATTTGCAAAAACAATATCAAGAAAAATATACGTAACAATGTATTTTTTTGTATTTTACACAGTAAATGCACTGATCTCCGCAACACGTCTATTACACATCACGTTCAAAATCGAACTCAAGTTGCAAAACATTTGGATTAAAAAAAGGCGCTTAGCAAGGTTTGCAACCAAAACGAATTTCGGTATCGGTATTATAATTATATCGGGACCGGTTTGCCGGTACATGAACATTATCGGCATATCTGTTTTACAATTTAATCAACCAAACCCCACAAGAATGTTAAAAAAAACATAGAAGGGATCCCATCAACTTAGATGACACGTTTTTTGCATGATGTCTATTATTTTTGTCGACAATATTGTTAAAAAACTTTAAGCGCTTTATAAGCGGTATCAGTGATAATAACGGTATCGGCTGGCAACCTTGCTTGTTTGACGTAGTGGTGACACCTTTATTATTAATTAAATAAAATGTAGAAAAGGAAACGCATGATTTCCTTCCTCAGATCTACTCCCACTTTTCAACAAAATCTTCCACCAGCATGCATACTTTCTCTACTCGTCTATGGTGGAAACATGACTCCTCTTCACAGTATGAGTTGCTATTTTTTTTTTTTTTTTTTCTTTTTATCTATTATTTATTTAAGGTCTTTTATACACACTTTCATATTAAATCGTTTTAGAGGCGTTTCTTTGCGTAGGAAAAGTTTTTTTTTTAGGAAGTGGGTTCCAAAAGAATTTAGGAGAGATTGTAGGAAAATTACAGTAGAAAAATAATTAAATATTTATGAAATAACATTGAAAATTTCAAAATAAATCTAAAGGTCACTCCTACGAGTGTTGTGAAGAAAGCTTTACTAGCAAATTAAAATTTTATTGATTCTTTAAGAATCTAGAAATGGGATTTAGATAAAAAAAATTAATTTATTTAAACGAATAAAATTGTATAACCATAAAGAACTTTTCTTTAGGGAATGCAGTTTATCATTTAAAGTTTTGAAGAAGCTTCAGGGATTTTACTTAACGCTATCAAGTTTTTTGAGATTTTTAAGACAGTGTCCGAAAATAAAATTTAAATATTGTTCTTTGTTGTTGTGAGAAACACAAACGCTAATATTGTTTGTGTATAAAATACCTTAAAAAAAACCTTTCTCTGTTTACGGTCCTCGTACATAATTAAAAAATATTTACTTATCCAACTCAACATTCAGATGAGAACATTTCACTGCTTTCGGTTTTTCGTAAGAAACCATAAAGTTTGGTGTGTTCAGTTCAGCACATTAATGCTCGTTAGTTTCAGATGAGTTCTGTGCCCTTTTTGGCTTACTTTGGTACAACAAAAAGTTTTTTACAAAAACAAAATATGTACATATGGGGGACTTCATGTCAAGTGACCCAATTTTTAAATCGATGTTTTCCGATTTGGACGAAATTTGCACCAAGGGTAGTCCTATTGGTTAGTAATTTTGGCACAAATTTTCAACAAGAAATTTTTTGGCCATACAGGTGTTCTTTCTCATTCATGTAACTTATTACCTATTGGAGTTAACTGTCCCAACAAACACGAAGGTTCGAAGGTGGGTTAAAAGTGATTTGAAATCAAACTTTTTCTCAAACGACAAATGTTTTATAATGATTTGAAAATCAAAAAAGCATTATCAATAAAAAGGTGGAATTATTTTAATTTGAAAAATGCATTTATTTTCAACTTGATTTCAAAAGTTATTCTCAAATGTTTTTCAAATGTGGAATTTAATACAATGTGGAACATAAATAAAAATATTTGTTTACAGTAATAAAATTTATTAAAATATACCCTTATGCTAAGTTCACACTTGGGTTTTTAAACGCGTTTAAGCAAAATGTTGATTTAGCTAATCAAAGCCATTCACATTACATTTGAGATGATTAAGATGACAGATGATTAAAAAAAAAAACACACTACAAACACACAAAAAAAATCAAACAAATTTATATTTCTTTAAAGTATTAAAAATGGATAAAAACACTTTTATAAAGTTATCAGAAGATTATTTTAATCATTTTAATAATGAAATTGTGAAAATTTATAAATTATTTAAGGAAAAAAATAAAAACATTAAGCAGAAATCTTGGCCGGTTGTACACGACATGTTGGCGATTTTACATTATTAGGTATGTTCAGTGGATAATCATCTTGATTTAGAGCTTAATCACGTTCGAGCTGCTTAAACGCGTTTAAGAACTCAAGTGTGAACATAGTAGTTAAGTTCCTTGGTAATAATACCTTAAAAAAAAAAACTAGTATCGGTATTTTTTTTATTACTTTTTATTGAATCAAAATTTAGACTAACTAAAATATTACAATTCACTTATATTTATAGTATTTTTATGGTAAAGGTAAAATAAACAAAAATATTAAACGTTGCTATTTCGCAATCAATAAAATGAATTTAAATTAAAAAGTGCAATTATTAATTATTGGGAAATTTAACAAGTTAAAACAAAATGTATTAAATATGTCAATCAATAAATTAAATAAAAATCATTAAAAAGTGCAATCACTAATTATTGGGAAATTTAACTATGTCAAAATAAAATGTATTGTGAAATAATAATGTTAAATAAAATAAGTATTTAAATATGACAATCAATACGTTAAAAAATCATTGAAAAGTGCAATCACTAATTCTTGGGAAATTTAACTATGTCAGAATAAAATGTATTGCGAAATAACAATAAATAAAAGTAAAATGTATAAAATTATATATATGGAATATATATTATATTATAATATAGAATTCATATTATGATTTTATTAGGTGTTATCGTAACTCCCCCACCGTTAGTATGAGGCTCCGACGAAATATGATATACATTAATTTTTCTCTTATATATTAATGATGTGAGTACAATAATGATAATGAATATAATGATGTTTATTCCATTACTTGTTATATTAAATATTTTATTATGTTTAAAATCAATTTTCTTAAAGTCGTTTTCGTAATTTATTTGCTTTAAATATAAATCTTCAAGTTTTAAGTCAACATGCAATGTTTTATTTTCTTTAATATCTGTGATTAAGTGGCTTAAAATAAAATTTTCTTTGAAGTTTATTTTATCATTGTAATATGTTATATTCTCTACTGTAATTTTACAATTTTCAAATTTTAGAATGAATGTGCCGGATAATTTTTCATTATTTTCGTGTGTACAGTCGTGTGTTATGTTTCCGAAATAGTTTTTAAATAATATGAAACCTTGCTTTATTTCTTTTACCTCATACAGTTCAAATTTTCTAAAAATGCATTCCGGTTTTTTGTTCTTTATAATGTTTTCGATACAATGATCGTTAAATTTTCTTAGAGTTTTAATGGAATTGGAACTTAAATTTGCGTGAAATATGTTGTTTTCTTTGTCAATTAGTATTTGATTTTCCTCTAAATATAAGGATTTATTTTCTTTATTTGGGATTGGTTCAAATGTTATTTTGGAAAGTGAATTAGGGGAATATTTTGGAATGGATAATATTATTACAATAGTTTCCGAAAGGTATGCAACTCCAACTTTAATATTAGTGTAGGTATTAAAATTGTCAATGAGTTGCAGTTCCTGGTTGTCTAATATATCTGTAGGAATAATACCCATTTTACCTGTGAATATGACCTGACCAATATCATCCACGTGATTTCTAAGTAAGGTAATATCATTATCAATTTGATATATATGTCTCAGGAACATTACCTCATCTTCTAGGTTGGATATTTTGTTTTGAATTTCGTTCCGGAAATTGTTTATATATTTCCTAACTCTATTTTGTTGTGTGTTAATATGTGTTGTAATATTCTGGATGTACATGCTTTGTGGTTTTATCATTTCGGGAAGTGTCATCAATGTTAGAATTATGTGAAGTGGATTCATCTGAAAAATAAAAATTTAAGTTTTACATTGATTCTGTTATATTTGGGGTTTCGGTGTTTTGGAATTTCTTTTTTCTTTTGATGTGTGATTTATAGTATTTGTATCCGTTATCTGTTATGACATGATCATTATCCAATTCAGAAACAACTATTTTCCTAAACTTAGAATGGTTTTTTCCGCCTCTTTCGTCTTTAATGTAAATGTTTCCTGTCTGAATATCTACATTTTCTCGGGTTTCGTTGAGTTTGTTAATAGTATTTTCCTTCATTTTGATAATAGAGTTCCTGATTGAGGGGTACTCCTCTTGGTTAATGGTACCGTTTCTAAAATCAACCGGTTTTCTTTTAGTTGTCGAATGAATAGTATTATTATAATACATTATTATCTTGTAAATTTTTTCCTCGACTGTTTCTGTTTCTCTGTTGGGATCATGTTTAAGTATTCTAATATGTTCGTTTATCGTGTTATGAAGCCTTTCTACATCAGAGTTTGAAGAGTGATTATTGTTCGAAGTATAGTGTATTTCGATTTCCTGTCCTCTAAGAAATTCTAAAAGTGGTAAGGCCTTGAAGCCCAAGTCGTTATCTATAACCAATTTTTTTATTTTTCCTGCAGTTGATAAATATTGTGTTAAACCTATTTTAAATTCAATCCAGGATCTGTTTTTTATCCTTATAGCCTGGGCATATTTGGAGAATTTATCGATGAATGTTAAAAATAGAGTTTTTCCTAAACTATAAAATACATCTGCATGTATTACATCCCCAGGTTTTTCTGGAGTTTCCGTTATTTTGAATTCTTGTTTGATTGGTCTTCTCTCGTATTTTTCCTTGTTACAAATGTCGCAATTATTTATAAATTGAGTTATTCGTGTTTTTAATTGTGGGTGGTAGATTTCCGCTCTTAATTCTGCAAAATTTTCGTTTATACCTCTGTGGTTATTCTTTTTATGTTCTTTTTCTATTAGATCGGTAAGCACATTCTCGTCTAAGATATCTTCTAATATTTTCTTACATATCAGAACTTTGAATCCATTGTTGGCTTCGAAATATCTATTTATGACTTCTTTAAATTTTTATGAAACGGATTCATCGCGAATCAGGATTGCATTGGTTTTATCTGAATCAAAATGATTTTTCAATATTGTTATAATAGTTGATTCGTCAAATTCTTTGGCCGATATTGTTTTCCTCTTGTTTTTAAAGATTTTTTCGTTTTTTATTTTTAGTGAACCGGAGGTTGTCTTATTGACAACGATTTGTCTTCGATAAAAATTTAAGGGATTGGTTGTTTCTACAACTTGTGAAAGTTTTTCCTTTTCCTCATTGTTTAAGTGATTGGTTCGTAATTGTTCCAGGAGGGGAACTTTTGTATTCTCGTCATCTTCTTCAATTGTATAAACAAAAAAATTCTCGTTTGTAACTGTTGTAGTTTCCTGAGTATCGAATTTTATTTTCCTTGGTGTATTACCAGTTACGTTAACAAAAGCGTTGACTTTAAAGTTTTCGGCTTCGTATATTCCCTCCATTATTTTGATATTTTGATTATCCAAAATTGTTTTGGGTGTGTAGATTAATCCTTCCTTTTGATTAACATCTATTTGGTATATACCGTCTGCTTCAAAAAAATATTCCAAGTTTCCTAGGGTATAATTTAAAGGAACTCTTTTGTCTCCAATTTGTAATATATCCTCTTCTAGGTTTACGATTGCTTTTAATTTTTTTAAAATATTATTGCCAATTAGTCCGTCGTATTTTGTATGAAATTTACAGACTAGAAATTCAATTTTGTTCTCAGTATTACCTAATTCTTCAAATAGCGGGATGGATACTTTTTCTTCTACTTTAACTATATGTTGTAGTGTTTTTACATTAATGGGCTTGAAATCTAATTTCCATTTTGAGTGACAGATTCCCGGGTTGATTATGGAGTGCGCTGCTCCGGTATCGATTATAAATTTCAGGAATCCTAATTTTGTTTTTATGACTATATATGGTAGTTCTCCGTGGAGGCTACTTGCTAAAAAATTTTCATTACTGTTCACTTCCATTGCTTCCACTTCGGGTGCTTGTTGTTGTTGCTGATGGTTTTGTTTGTTCCTCCATTTTTCCTGTGTATTATTTTTGAAGAAATTTTGGTTTAATTGATGATGATCTTGTTCTTTGGGTTTCACTGAGTTTTGCAAATGGTTTCCATAGTTCTGGTTATTTGTTTGTTTGGCTCGGCCGGGGTGTATACGACCATCTTTACCCATTCTATCGTAATTGTTTTCATAAAGGATATCCATTGCTTTTTCCAGCGACTCCGGATTCCTGCATGCCAAAATGGTTTTCATTGGCTCCGGCATTTTATTTTTAAAAACATGAAGAGCGGATCTTTGGTTATTTATTGCAACCTGATTGGCAGCTTCGCCCTCTCCCAATATTAATACTGTTTTATTATTTAAACGCCTCAATCTGTATTTAATATCATTGTAAAAATCTGTGGTATTCGTTTGGAAGGTTACTGCCCTCAGATCATCGTAAAGTTCATCACAACTTCTTCTCTCACCGAAATTATTATTGAGTGTTCGCTTTATATCCTCCCAAGATTGAACCTGTGTGTTTATCTCCAATACTTCCTTTGCTTTTCCAACAATTCGACTTTTGATTATGTCGGAAAAAAGTAATTGTGACAGTTCGTCATAAGACGCAAGTATCGGGTAAATTCTATCTATTAATTTTGTGAAGGTTGGTAAATCGTTAATATTCCCACTAAATTGGGGAAGGCTATTCAGATATTTAAGAGGGTCTAACTGAATTTGTGGGGGGTTTGCCATATTGAACTAAAAAAATTTTTTTTGTTAGAAGAAAATCGCAAATGAAAAGAAGAAAAGAAAGGAAGCGTTCGAATTTGTAAAAGAATATTCCCAATTTTCCGCAAAAACAGAAAATTATTCACAAAATAAAAAAAAATTATCCGCACTGTTTAAATTTTCTTTTTAAAGACTTAAAATAATAAAAAAAAAAATATATATAAAAAATAACTTATATTATTGCTTACGATAATCTTGATGTATTTCTGCGTTTTCCAGGATGTTGTAGAATGTATTTTCTTCACTTGATGCTGTAGAATAAGTTCTAGGACACTTGTGGATGGCTTTTTACACTGTTCCTTAAAGCAATTAGTTCCAAAGGGTATTCTTTAAATTTCACTTCGTACTTCAAAAGTTCTACTTTTTTTCATATGTACTTTAGATTGTTTATTTTGTGTTTATTTTATTTCCGGTTAATGTTCTTTATTCTATAAGTACGTTTTTCAAAAGTTATATTTTTTCGTTATATACACTTTTAGATTGTTTATTTTGTGATAACTAAGTATGTAACAGCGTTTTAAAATTAAAAAAAAAAATCACTGTTATGTTCACTTTTAATTGAAACAGAGTTTCTTGTTATACTAATATGTATTAAGAAGTTTTTTTAAGTTCACTTGTTTGTAAAAAAAGGAAAGTAGTAAATTTGTTTCCTTAAAAAAAAAATTTATATTTTTTTTTTCAACCGATGTTGCCAAAGTATATGACAATATGTTAACGAGTTATATCCCATCCTCGTCGCCAGTTAAGTTCCTTGGTAATAATACCTTAAAAAAAAAACTAGTATCGGTTTTTTTTTTATTACTTTTTATTGAATCAAAATTTAGACTAACTAAAATATTACAATTCACTTATATTTATAGTATTTTTATGGTAAAGGTAAAATAAACAAAAATATTAAACGTTGCTATTTCGCAATCAATAAAATGAATTTAAATTAAAAAGTGCAATTATTAATTATTGGGAAATTTAACAAGTTAAAACAAAATGTATTAAATATGTCAATCAATAAATTAAATAAAAATCATTAAAAAGTGCAATCACTAATTCTTGGGAAATTTAACTATGTCAGAATAAAATGTATTGCGAAATAACAATAAATAAAAGTAAAATGTATAAAATTATATATATGGAATATATATTATATTATAATATAGAATTCATATTATGATTTTATTAGGTGTTATCGTAACTCATAGAATTAGATAAACATTCGGCACCATAGATTAAAGATGAAAAAGGGTTCTTTCCGCATTCGTACAACGATTTTATATTTTTTCACTTTCCCTTTTTTATATTAATTAACATTATTTTACTTTGTAATTAATTTTTTACTAACAAATAATTTAGATTTTTTAACAAGAAATCAAGGTTTTTTAAAGGCAAATTCACTTCACGTAAAATTCAACTTTTCTTAAATTGTGTAAGCTTTAATAGCCATTTTTTAGTGTTTACATTTATTTTTCGCATCAGTGCTGCCAAGCTTTTTTTTATTTTAGAATAACATTTGATAACAATTTGACACGAAATTGATAAAAAAAAAAACAAGTTAGAGTGCTATGTTCGGCTGTGCCGAATCTTTGAAACCCTCCACCGACACTTCGAATGATTAAGGAGTAATATCTGTATGATGTTATTATTATCTTAAACTGATGATTTATTATTAATTATGATTTTAGGCGACTAAACTGTTTTCCGGTAGTAGGGTTTATATGGGGTCTAGGGTAAATTATGAACCGATTATCACGAAATTTCACAGCGTCATTTCTAGTCCTTAAAAACTGTGACGTACCAATTTCTGTTATGATAGCATTATTAATTATGGTTTTAGGTGTACTAAACTGTTTTCCGGGAGTAGGATTTCTATGGGACCTAGGGTAAATTATGTACCGATCTTCACGAAATTTCACAGTATCATTTACAGTCCTATAAAACTGTGACGAGCCAAAATTTGTTATGATTGCATTATTTTTTACGGTTTTAGGCGTACTACACTGTTTTCCGGTAGTAGGGTTTATATGGGGCCTAAGGTAAATTATAGACCGATCGTCACAAAATTTCACAGTATCATTTCTAGTCCTGAAAAACTGCAAAGTACCAAATTTTGTTCAACTAGCGTTATTTTTTACGGTTTTAGGCGTACTAAAATGTTTTCCGGGAGTAGTGTTTGTATGGGGCTTAGGGTAAATTATGGACGGATCTTCACGAAATTTAACAGCGTGATTTCCAGTCAAATAAAACAACTGTTGGAAAATCTTATCTCATTCCGTGCCTTGTTCCAGCATTTATGTTATTTTTTGTAACAAAATTATCAATTTTTTTAGGTGGTGGTTCCACATTTTGATTCATAGCTCTGGTCCTACTGAACCGATTTTGCTGGATTTCAATCCCAAACTGCCTAGGAAAACTACAAGCAATTTGGCATCAAGTTTGTTTATTTCTTTTGAGTTGTTCGAAAGTGAGCGTGTTTTCAACAGACGGACAGACGGACATGGCTAAATCGACTTAGAATTACTCAAGGACCCAAAATATATATACTTTATGGGGTCTGAGATGAATAATAAAAAATTTTCACACGGAATGACAAACTTAATATACCCTCTTCATAACTAATTGTGGTGGAGGGTATAAAAAGTTGTATGTCAAATGTTTATATTCAACTCATTATAAAAATTTGAATTAAAATGTTAAAATCAAAAATCTAACTTCCAAACGCAAAAGAAAATGCTAAATCTAGCACTAAAAATGTTTAAGCGGCATGGCATCGCTGTTTAATGCAAACTGTTTCACTAACAAGTTGCACAAACTCCCTATATGTCCGAGTTTAGACGAGCGAACATTTGGAAGGAAAACATCTGGAATTCTCTTTTGTTTTTTCATTCGCGGTCAAACAGACGAACATGTTGCCGGAAACATTCTGTTAATATTGTTGTTTTATTTCTCAAAAAGCAAAGTAAATGTCAACAAAGAATATGAGAACAAAGCGTGTCGCCGAGTACCGAACACAAAAACCATTCTCTCTTCCCCACCCGTAATTTGCTACCAAATGTGACGACAAGTTTTGTGGGACAAAACTCGGTCACACCCTGTTGGGCTTCTTAGGGTTTTTTTTTCTTTGAATCAACTACACTTTGCCTCACACTGTGATCACTACCGTTGGTCGTAAAACTTTTGTAACACACTGTATCTAACGGGCAGGAATGCGAATGGTAAAATAACAACCAACAACAAACATACAAGCGCGACAAACAAGTAAACAAATAACACTAACAACAGACACAAGCAAACAAGTAACAATAACAAAGCAAGCAGTTTTAAACATGTAAACAACAAGCAACAAAATATACATAGGACAAGTAAAGAGACATAACAACAAATACAGGCTGATTGTTATTAGTGTAAAATATTAGTCCGAATTTAGTATAAAAAGGGCAACATAAACTTTGAACTATGACTTGTTATCCAGCCGAGCTCGAGAACACATCAGGTAAGAAATGGCAAAGTAGAATCCTAGTAAAACAACCCAGTAGACAATTTCACCGAGTGGTTCTCTAACACGGAGTGAAATTCTAGTAAAACAACCCAGTAGACAATTTCACCGAGTGGTTTTCTAACACGGAGTGAAATTCTAGTAAAACAACCCAGTAGACAATTTCACCGAGTGGTTCTCTAATACGGAGTGAAATTCTAGTAAAACAACCCAGTAGACAATTTCGCCGAGTGGTTTTCTAACACGGAGTGGAATTCTAGTAATACAACCCAGTAGACAATTTCACCGAGTGGTTTTCTAACACGGAGTGCAATACTAATAAAGCAACCCAGTAGACAATTTCACCGAGTGGTTTTCTAACACGGAGTGAAATTCTAGCCAAACAACCCAGTAGACAATTTCACCGAGTGGTTTTCTAACACGGAGTGAAATTCTAGTAAAACAACCCAGTAGACAATTTCGCCGAGTGGTTTTCTAACACGGAGTGAAATTCTAGTAAAACAACCTAGTAAACAAATTCTAGTAAAACAACCCAGAAGACAATTTCACCGAGTGGTTTTCTAACACGGAGTGAAATTCTAGTAAAACAACCCAGTAGACAATTCCACCGAGTGGTTTTCTAACACGGAGTGAAATTCTAGTAAAACAACCCAGTACACAATTTCGCCGAGTGGTTTTCTAACACGGAGTGAAATTCTAGTAAAACAACCCAGTAGACAATTTCACCGAGTGGTTTTCTAACACGGAGTGAAAATCTAGTAAACACAACCCAGTAGACAATTTCACCGAGTGGTTTTCTAACACAGAGTGAAATTCAGTAAACAAACAAAATACCCAGTAGACAAATTTCCCCGCGTGTCTTGCTAACTCCAAACAAAATAACCAGTAGAGCGAGATTTAGTACAACCCGAAGAATCCCGTAGTGACAACCCCATAAGTGTTTTCTTCTCCAAAGTCCCCGTAACAAGCGGCACAACAAAGCTTCAAACACTGGAATTTATACCAGCTTAAGCAACCAAGTGTCAACAGCAACGAGGCAAGAGAGGACATAACACGGAAGGAGTGCTAAGGCGACATAAGCGGAACACAACGCAACTTAATTATTTTCATAACTTGTAAATTATAATCCTAATAAAATTATTGAATTTATTGAAAATAAAATAAAACTCAACACGTGTCATATTTTCTTGTAACGGACCCGGACAAGGCTGAGTATACCCCGAAATAAAGTCGTTACAAGTGGCGCCCGAGCAGGGACTTCAACAAGAAAATAACACAGAAAGTAACAAAGAGTCAAGATGGTAAAGATGAACTGGGTGTACAGTCTGAGAAAAGAAGAGCTGGTAGCCTAGGCCGAAGAATTCGGATTAGACGCGAGTGGCACAGTGGAAGAAATACGACGAAGTTTTTCGGAATTTATCAAAGGCGGTGATCACCAACCCGATGAATTGTTGCGGCTTGAGCAATTGGAGCGGACACACGAGAAAGCAGCATCGCCAGCTAAGCAGGAAACAACTGAAAAAAAAATATTTATATGGTGTTGCTTAATAGTTTTTTTCCGGAAGAAAGGGAGGAGTGTGACGACAAGTTTTGTGGGACAAAACTCGGTCACACCCTGTTGGGCTTCTTAGGGTTTTTTTTTCTTTGAATCAACTACACTTTGCCTCACACTGTGATCACTACCGTTGGTCGTAAAACTTTTGTAACACACTGTATCTAACGGGCAGGAATGCGAATGGTAAAATAACAACCAACAACAAACATACAAGCGCGACAAACAAGTAAACAAATAACACTAACAACAGACACAAGCAAACAAGTAACAATAACAAAGCAAGCAGTTTTAAACATGTAAACAACAAGCAACAAAATATACATAGGACAAGTAAAGAGACATAACAACAAATACAGGCTGATTGTTATTAGTGTAAAATATTAGTCCGAATTTAGTATAAAAAGGGCAACATAAACTTTGAACTATGACTTGTTATCCAGCCGAGCTCGAGAACACATCAGGTAAGAAATGGCAAAGTAGAATCCTAGTAAAACAACCCAGTAGACAATTTCACCGAGTGGTTCTCTAACACGGAGTGAAATTCTAGTAAAACAACCCAGTAGACAATTTCACCGAGTGGTTTTCTAACACGGAGTGAAATTCTAGTAAAACAACCCAGTAGACAATTTCACCGAGTGGTTCTCTAATACGGAGTGAAATTCTAGTAAAACAACCCAGTAGACAATTTCGCCGAGTGGTTTTCTAACACGGAGTGGAATTCTAGTAAAACAACCCAGTAGACAATTTCACCGAGTGGTTTTCTAACACGGAGTGAAATACTAATAAAGCAACCCAGTAGACAATTTCACCGAGTGGTTTTCTAACACGGAGTGAAATTCTAGCCAAACAACCCAGTAGACAATTTCACCGAGTGGTTTTCTAACACGGAGTGAAATTCTAGTAAAACAACCCAGTAGACAATTTCGCCGAGTGGTTTTCTAACACGGAGTGAAATTCTAGTAAAACAACCTAGTAAACAAATTCTAGTAAAACAACCCAGAAGACAATTTCACCGAGTGGTTTTCTAACACGGAGTGAAATTCTAGTAAAACAACCCAGTAGACAATTCCACCGAGTGGTTTTCTAACACGGAGTGAAATTCTAGTAAAACAACCCAGTACACAATTTCGCCGAGTGGTTTTCTAACACGGAGTGAAATTCTAGTAAAACAACCCAGTAGACAATTTCACCGAGTGGTTTTCTAACACGGAGTGAAAATCTAGTAAACACAACCCAGTAGACAATTTCACCGAGTGGTTTTCTAACACAGAGTGAAATTCAGTAAACAAACAAAATACCCAGTAGACAAATTTCCCCGCGTGTCTTGCTAACTCCAAACAAAATAACCAGTAGAGCGAGATTTAGTACAACCCGAAGAATCCCGTAGTGACAACCCCATAAGTGTTTTCTTCTCCAAAGTCCCCGTAACAAGCGGCACAACAAAGCTTCAAACACTGGAATTTATACCAGCTTAAGCAACCAAGTGTCAACAGCAACGAGGCAAGAGAGGACATAACACGGAAGGAGTGCTAAGGCGACATAAGCGGAACACAACGCAACTTAATTATTTTCATAACTTGTAAATTATAATCCTAATAATACTAATAAAATTATTGAATTTATTGAAAATAAAATAAAACTCAACACGTGTCATATTTTCTTGTAACGGACCTGGACAAGGCTGAGTATACCCCGAAATACAGTCGTTACAAAATGTTTCCCTTCCAAATGTTTCCCTGTCTAAATGGGCACTAATGAAGAGCGAGCCAATTGTTGTCGCTATGTCTCCATTCTTTTCTGAGCTATTTTTAATTTTTTACTTCATATTTAAGTGTAATAATTCCTTCCCATTCTAAGCAAAAATTAAAATAAATTAGACGATTTTAAACTTTTCTTATCAAGAATTAAATTATTAAATAAAATCTCCAACCCTCCGTTTTTAAGACATTTTCATTCTTTAAGCTTCTCATTCATTAAAGATATTCTCTGAAGTTTTAGCTTTTAAGTAAAGTTTTAACTTCTCCCCAGAGACTCATAGTGCAAACACAATACAGTTTTATTAAAGCCAAACAATCTAAATTGTTCCGGGCCGAAAAAAAAACTAATTCAACCCACCAACCACCTTATTAAAGTTTATTCCTTTCCCTTCTACTTTATTAATATATATATTTTTTTTCTTTTTAATTTTTAAGGGAGTTTAATAATTTAAAAGAACGCGTGAAGGTGAAACAATTCCCTTGTTCAATAATAACAAAAATAGCCTAAAGAGTTTTTTTTGGGGCTGTTTTTTTGATAAGTTTAGCCAAATTTTATGAATCAATTAACAAATTGTTTTAGATATCAGGATATTAATCGATTAATACATTAAATGTAACAAGAGTTGTAATTCAACACCATTAATACCCTTTTAGTTAGAATAAATTAAATTATATTATCTTTATTCGGCCTTTAAATTTCCAATTCTATGTTAATAAATAAGCTCGAGGCCACAATTGATTTTTAATAAATTGTATTCTTTATTATTTTCAATATTTCCCCATCCTTTGGATGGCATCTTCAGGAATCTTAAAAATATAAATTAAAAACAAAAACATAAATCATTGAAACACCCTGTAACACTAATAATTATTTTACAGAAAAAAATATAAATATATAACAAACAGTAATAACAAAAAAGAAAAACTCACAATAAAAACGAGTAACAATATTAAAACACACAACGACTAATCGCGTTCACATGTAAAATTGCACTATTGATCCTTTCTCTTTTTATTTATAATATGCCTAAAGCTCTGTGCTATGTTGTCTACGTCACTCTTAAAGTTAATTCTCTTATCTTGTCTTATATTTATTATATGTAGCATCTCCAGTGTAAGTCGTTTATTATACCTCTCTTCTGTTTGTAATATTTGTACGGCGTCCAGTTTGGGTATGTGATTTCTATCCGCACAATGGGCTGCAAGTGCTGTTTTATGTGTCAGTGAACTATTTATACATTTGAAATCCGATTTGTGTCCTGCAATTCTCGTCTTTAGTTTATTTTTGGTAGTTCCTACATATACTTGATCGCATACGTTGTTTCCATCACCATTGCACTCTATTTTATAAATAACGTTTGACTTTTCCATTTTATCCACTTTTGTTTTTGTGTTAGAAAACAGATTTCGAAGTGTGTTTTCTGATCTTGGCGCTGTTTTGTATTTTACTTTATTGTAAACTCCTGACTTTTCTATTCTTTCTGATATATGTGGTATATATGTCATTGATTTATAAATTCGCGGTTCTACTTCTTCTCTTGTGATGTTTTTCTTTTTCTTATTATTTTTTTTTTTTTTTAATAGACTGTTGATAATATTTTGTGGAAAAGAGTTTTTCCCTAGGATTTCCTTAATCTTTTTGATATTTTCCTTATGAAATACCCTGTCGCTAATCATTAGTACCCTGTTTATAAGATTACTAGCCGTGTTCATGATGATATTTTTGGGTTGGCATGAATAAAAATTGATAATTCTTCCAGATGAAGTCGGTTTCTGGTACCAATCTATTTTAATTTTATTGTCTTTTCTTACAATCAGTGTATCCAAATATGGTAATCTTTCGTTTTCCTCTTCTTCAATTGTAAATTTGATTTGTTGGTGAAAACTATTAAGTTCGACTAGGGTGTCGTCTATTGCACTTGTATTAATAATCCCAAAGAGGTCGTCAACGTATTTTGTAAGAAGTCTGGGTTTAGTTTTCAGATTTTGAACGCAATTTTTGAGTAATTCCTCCATTACTATGTCTGCCACAATAGGTGAAGCTGGTGAACCCATTGGAAGGCCCTTACACTGAGTGTAAATTCTGTCTTTGTATTTGAAATACCTATTTTCTTTAATACAGAATTTTAATACCTTTAAGAAAAGTTCCTTGGGCATCGTTGTGTGTTGTTGTATTTCTGTCCACCTATTTTTGATAACATCTATAGCATAATCAACGGGAATACTCGGAAATAATGATATTACGTCAAACGAAATTAATCTTTCATCGTCACTTATTGCGGTATTATTAATCTTATTACTAAATTGCACTGCATCCCTTACATTAAATTCAGATGTTTCCGTAAGTCTATTAAGAATATTTACTGTAAACTTACAGAGTTCTCTTGATGGCGATTTAATTGATGAGCAAATCGGTCTTAAAGGAAATCCCTCTTTATGGATCTTCGGCAATCCGTATATTCTAGGAGCTAGTGCCGCGTCAGTTTTCATTCGTCTTTTTTCCATCACAGATATTGTATTGCACTTAAATAATTCTTCGACTAGATCATTGTTTTTCTTCTGTAGAGATGAAGTAGGATCTTTGGTTAATCTCCTATATGTCATTAGATCACTCAGAATCTCATTCATTCTAGTCTCGTAATCATGTTTTTCCATGGCCACTGTGACGTTGCCTTTGTCGGCATTTAATATCAGCACATTTTTATTTCTGTTCAAAAATGCTTTTGCCTGACCCACTGCGTTCAATACAAAACGCTCTCTTTTATCTAGACTTCGTTTATTCAGATGATTTTCTATCATCGTTGTAAACTTCGTTCGTGCAATTTCTTGTTGTTCTTTGTCTTCTAACGTTAAAATGCAGTCTTCGCCATCAGCAATGAATTTAAATAAAGGGAAGTGTTTGTTTTCTGTTGGAATCGTATGTTTCTGTCCTAGTGAAAGAACCCACCTAACATCCTCTGGTATGTGTATCAATGACATATATACCACATATATCAGAAAGAATAGAAAAGTCAGGAGTTTACAATAAAGTAAAATACAAAACAGCGCCAAGATCAGAAAACACACTTCGAAATCTGTTTTCTAACACAAAAACAAAAGTGGATAAAATGGAAAAGTCAAACGTTATTTATAAAATAGAGTGCAATGGTGATGGAAACAACGTATGCGATCAAGTATATGTAGGAACTACCAAAAATAAATTAAAGACGAGAATTGCAGGACACAAATCGGATTTCAAATGTATAAATAGTTCACTGACACATAAAACAGCACTTGCAGCCCATTGTGCGGATAGAAATCACATACCCAAACTGGACGCCGTACAAATATTACAAACAGAAGAGAGGTATAATAAACGACTTACACTGGAGATGCTACATATAATAAATATAAGACAAGATAAGAGAATTAACTTTAAGAGTGACGTAGACAACATAGCACAGAGCTTTAGGCATATTATAAATAAAAAGAGAAAGGATCAATAGTGCAATTTTACATGTGAACGCGATTAGTCGTTGTGTGTTTTAATATTGTTACTCGTTTTTATTGTGAGTTTTTCTTTTTTGTTATTACTGTTTGTTATATATTTATATTTTTTTCTGTAAAATAATTATTAGTGTTACAGGGTGTTTCAATGATTTATGTTTTTGTTTTTAATTTATATTTTTAAGATTCCTGAAGATGCCATCCAAAGGATGGGGAAATATTGAAAATAATAAAGAATACAATTTATTAAAAATCAATTGTGGCCTCGAGCTTATTTATTAACATAGAATTGGAAATTTAAAGGCCGAATAAAGATAATATAATTGAATATCACGGAAAGCACGCCGTTTAATAAACCAAAATGGTTTATAACAACATCAAAAGAAAACATCATACCTTAAGAGGAAATATCAACAAACATAAATCTCTAAATGTTAAACAACTGAACACAAAATCTACAATAACATTTCTTATAAAATGTAGGCGGACGGGTATTACACCAAACTTTTTAGATAACTCAACTAAGAATGTTTTTGGAATTTTCGATTACAACGAAACCGTTCCTGCAAAAATAAACAGTTCCCTAAATACAATCGTAAGAAACTTTCATATCAAATTACTTAATTTACTAATTAAACAAAAACACGAGATTTTAAAATACAACAAAAAGGAAATAAGAGAGGTAGAAACAAATATTAATAAATATTTAACTATCGATGAGCAAAAACTACTTTGGAGTAGCGAAACAACAATTCTAAATAGGAAAAACAGCGAAATTAAGAATAAGCACAAAAGAAAGTTTGAAAGCTTAAGGGAAAAACAAAGAAAAGAATTGGAAATAGTATTTAATGACAAGTGGTTTGTAAACAAAACCAACATACACATACCAGAGGATGTTAGGTGGGTTCTTTCACTAGGACAGAAACATACGATTCCAACAGAAAACAAACACTTCCCTTTATTTAAATTCATTGCTGATGGCGAAGACTGCATTTTAACGTTAGAAGACAAAGAACAACAAGAAATTGCACGAACGAAGTTTACAACGATGATAGAAAATCATCTGAATAAACGAAGTCTAGATAAAAGAGAGCGTTTTGTATTGAACGCAGTGGGTCAGGCAAAAGCATTTTTGAACAGAAATAAAAATGTGCTGATATTAAATGCCGACAAAGGCAACGTCACAGTGGCCATGGAAAAACATGATTACGAGACTAGAATGAATGAGATTCTGAGTGATCTAATGACATATAGGAGATTAACCAAAGATCCTACTTCATCTCTACAGAAGAAAAACAATGATCTAGTCGAAGAATTATTTAAGTGCAATACAATATCTGTGATGGAAAAAAGACGAATGAAAACTGACGCGGCACTAGCTCCTAGAATATACGGATTGCCGAAGATCCATAAAGAGGGATTTCCTTTAAGACCGATTTGCTCATCAATTAAATCGCCATCAAGAGAACTCTGTAAGTTTACAGTAAATATTCTTAATAGACTTACGGAAACATCTGAATTTAATGTAAGGGATGCAGTGCAATTTAGTAATAAGATTAATAATACCGCAATAAGTGACGATGAAAGATTAATTTCGTTTGACGTAATATCATTATTTCCGAGTATTCCCGTTGATTATGCTATAGATGTTATCAAAAATAGGTGGACAGAAATACAACAACACACAACGATGCCCAAGGAACTTTTCTTAAAGGTATTAAAATTCTGTATTAAAGAAAATAGGTATTTCAAATACAAAGACAGAATTTACACTCAGTGTAAGGGCCTTCCAATGGGTTCACCAGCTTCACCTATTGTGGCAGACATAGTAATGGAGGAATTACTCAAAAATTGCGTTCAAAATCTGAAAACTAAACCCAGACTTCTTACAAAATACGTTGACGACCTCTTTGGGATTATTAATACAAGTGCAATAGACGACACCCTAGTCGAACTTAATAGTTTTCACCAACAAATCAAATTTACAATTGAAGAAGAGGAAAACGAAAGATTACCATATTTGGATACACTGATTGTAAGAAAAGACAATAAAATTAAAATAGATTGGTACCAGAAACCGACTTCATCTGGAAGAATTATCAATTTTTATTCATGCCAACCCAAAAATATCATCATGAACACGGCTAGTAATCTTATAAACAGGGTACTAATGATTAGCGACAGGGTATTTCATAAGGAAAATATCAAAAAGATTAAGGAAATCCTAGGGAAAAACTCTTTTCCACAAAATATTATCAACAGTCTATTAAAAAATAATAAGAAAAAGAAAAACATCACAAGAGAAGAAGTAGAACCGCGAATTTATAAATCAATGACATATATACCACATATATCAGAAAGAATAGAAAAGTCAGGAGTTTACAATAAAGTAAAATACAAAACAGCGCCAAGATCAGAAAACACACTTCGAAATCTGTTTTCTAACACAAAAACAAAAGTGGATAAAATGGAAAAGTCAAACGTTATTTATAAAATAGAGTGCAATGGTGATGGAAACAACGTATGCGATCAAGTATATGTAGGAACTACCAAAAATAAATTAAAGACGAGAATTGCAGGACACAAATCGGATTTCAAATGTATAAATAGTTCACTGACACATAAAACAGCACTTGCAGCCCATTGTGCGGATAGAAATCACATACCCAAACTGGACGCCGTACAAATATTACAAACAGAAGAGAGGTATAATAAACGACTTACACTGGAGATGCTACATATAATAAATATAAGACAAGATAAGAGAATTAACTTTAAGAGTGACGTAGACAACATAGCACAGAGCTTTAGGCATATTATAAATAAAAAGAGAAAGGATCAATAGTGCAATTTTACATGTGAACGCGATTAGTCGTTGTGTGTTTTAATATTGTTACTCGTTTTTATTGTGAGTTTTTCTTTTTTGTTATTACTGTTTGTTATATATTTATATTTTTTTCTGTAAAATAATTATTAGTGTTACAGGGTGTTTCAATGATTTATGTTTTTGTTTTTAATTTATATTTTTAAGATTCCTGAAGATGCCATCCAAAGGATGGGGAAATATTGAAAATAATAAAGAATACAATTTATTAAAAATCAATTGTGGCCTCGAGCTTATTTATTAACATAGAATTAGAATAAATTAATATAAAATAAAATACGTAAACTCAAGTGTCTTCAATCTAATCAAATATTGAAAAGGTTTATAAATAAAAGAAAAACTATTGATTATTCAACACATTTAAAAGGCTTTAAAATACTTTCGTTAACCCACCCACAGCTGCTGAAGAAATTTAAATAAAAAAATTCCGTTTGTATTCTCATTATTAAAAGAATATAACGTTTCAATGCATTTGAATTTTCCAAAGCATTAACACCCTCTCACTTTTTAAAATTTAATATTTTTTTAAATGTAAACCAAAGCTTAAGGCAACCCTCCCCTCTATAGCAGGCAAGTTAAGTCTTTAGGCGCATTTTCTTAAATTTAAACAAATAACACAATGTGTTATTTTACTTTTATTTCGTTTCGAGCTGTTGGATAAAATGAAAAGGGCGTTTTGTAATTTTTACACGGTTTAATTTCACACATTTTAATATAAATACAACAATAATTCAAATACAAGTATATCTGCACTTGTTTTTCTATTTAAATATTCATATGTTTAAGCGTTTGGAATCATAAAAAGAGATTATTTTTTTTTCTTTTAAGTATTTGAGTTTTAAGTTGTCTTCTACTTGGAAACATAAACATTTTATAATTATGGCCTAGATTTTTCCGCTGTATTCAAATGCGCCCTCACACTCACACACATTCGTACTCCAACATATATTTACATACTTCAAATTTTAGAATAAGGGTCTCTTGGGATTTTACCCCACATTTAATTGGATGTTTTTCTCTCTAGTTTTTTATTTGTTTTCTTGCAATCCTCTAGCATAAGGTACTCCTACTGTAGCTGGTGCAATCAGTCAAGTGTAAAAGTTCTTTTTGTTGTTGATGAAATTTTACAAAAGGTGTATTCCATATTAAAAAATGCCGATAACTTTTCTTTTAATCTTTAATCGAATGCTTTGTAGGCATTTTGACTAAAGGTGTTTAAGTGACCCATGAGTTTGCCTTGATAGGCCTGAATTAATGCCTGGGTCAATTAAAAACCGATGACTATAACATTATTTTTGCATATTAAAATAGCAAATTTTTTTTCAAAATTTCGTCAGGAATATAAAATTTCGACAAAATTTCATTAAAATAACAAATCTTTATAAAATTTTCTCAAAATGGAAAATTGCCTTACTACAACAAAATTTACACATTTTTAAGACTTTCTTTGTTACAAGATTTATAAGCGATTCATAATGCTTCATTTGAAAGTTTTTCTCAAAGCTATTTTCGGGAATACAAAGTTTATAATTAATACGATTTCCGTATGACGTGCTTAATTCCCAATTTTCCATATTTGATAAATACACTGAAATTTATTGTTGAGGGAAAGCTAGCTTCTATGCGCATTTCACTGGTTGCTAAGGCCAGATCATCAGGAAACCTTTTCCAAAGATTTTAGAAAAGCCAAAAATATTAAACAAATAAAACGCTAAAGCGAATAAGAATTATAAACACTCTAAGTCTTACTTGAAACAATATCAAAGCTTAAACAAAAACACCAACAATAAACAGTGAGTTGATCTTTTCAAATATTGCAAACTTTTATAATCAATAAGCGTTTAATACCTCAACACTCGCATGTAAAATATCTCGGCTTCAATCTAGATCGGAATGTGGAAATGCCATATGAATGTGTCAGAAGCTAAATAGCCTAACTCTATAAAATAAAAAGTAGAGTAAATTAATATTGTTTGAAAAATTGATTTCCAAAATTAAAGACGCTACAAAAACGAAGCTGCCAAACACGCGAAGCTTAGTAATTCATATTAAAGCAATATATAATGACATAATTTTGTTATGTATTATATTTTTCTTTTATCTGACTGATATCTTCTGAAAAAAATCAAATAAGATACAAACCCTATACCGATTTTTTATATATTTAAATGGAAAATATTTAAATTGTAAACGAACTAAAGAATTTTGAAAGAGTTCACAACTAATTAGATTGAAATATAACAAAATTGGGAAATTTTCGAGTATAGAAGGCAAAATTAAATCAAAACAAGTTAGAGTGCTATATTCGGCTGTGCCGAATCTTTGATACCCTCCACCGACAGTTCGAATGTTTAAGGAGTAATATTTGTATGATGTTATTATTATCTTAAACTGTGACGATTTGTTATTAATTATGGTTTTAGGCGACTTAACTGTTTTCCGGTAGTAGGTTTTATATGGGGCCTAGAGTAAATTATGGACCGATCTTCACGAAATTTCACAGTATCATTTATAGTCCTATAAAACTGTGACGTGCCAAATTTTGTTACGCTAGCGTTATTTTTTACGATTTAAGGCATACTAAACTGTTTTCCGGGAGTAGTGTTTATATGGGGCTTAGAGTAAATTATGGATGGATCTTCACGAAATTTAACAGCGTGATTTCCAGTCAACTAAAACAAATTTTTGCAAAATCTTATCTCATTCCGTGCCTTGTTCCAGCATTTATGTTATTTTTTGTAACAAAATTATTAAGTTTTAGGTGGTAGTTCCACATTTTGATTCATAGCTCTGGTCCTACTGAACCGATTTTGCTGGATTTCAATCCCAAACTGCTTAGGATAACTACAAGCAATTTGGCATCAAGTTTGTTTATTTATTTTGAGTTGTTCGAAAGCGAGCGTGTTTTCAACAGACGGACAGACGGACAGCCAGACGGACATGGCTAAATCGACTTAGAATCACTCAAGGACCCAGAATATATATACTTTATGGGGTCTGAGATGAATAATAAAAAAGTTTCACACGGAATGACAAACTTAATATACCCTCTTCACAACAAATTGTGGTGGAAGGTATAAAAAACCAAAAACAATTCAAATTAATTAGCGTATTTGACGAAACTTTGTCCTAAGCCTTTATTCCAATTAACCACTCTATCTTAAAGCCAACCTGGTGCCACCGTATTCAGTTACAGGGCACTGCCTTTCCTCGAATATTAAGAACATTAAAAGGCGGAAAAATAATCAGCTTTTTCTTGAATTAATATAAAGAATATGATTTATATATAGTGAAAAAAAGTCCCAAAACTGCCTAGGAGTCGCCCCTAGAGGGATAAAATGTATGATCGGCCAAGAGTCCAATTTTTTTTGTTATCGCCGATTTAAAAAATTTTAACGCCATTCGAAAGCAAATATATTAGAACTAAGGTATCCAAAAACAAGTAAGAAAGTATAGTCGATCAAGCCCGACCATATGATACCGTACACCACAGTATTTAAAAACACATCATGCTTATGTGTTCATATAAATATGGATTTATCTATGTTTATAAACTTCATCAAAATCGGTTTGAAAGTTTGTGAGAGGCAGAAATTGCCCCCTGCCTCCCCTTGTGTTCCTATTTTTTAGAAACTTTATAGCTACTGTGTCCCTATAGATATGGATCTATCTATTTTTTGAGAGGCAGAAATTGCCCCTATCTCCCCTCGTGGTCCGATTTTTTTAAAAATTTATACATTTTGTGTCCATATAGATACGGTTTTATCTATGTTTTAAATTTCATTAAAATCGGTTTGATAGTTTCAGAGAGGAAGAAATTTCCCCCTATATTCCCTCGTGGTCCTACGATTCGGCCAATTTTCAATAGGCTTGGGCCTTGTGCCAATAAGAACCTATGACTCAAATTTTATCAAATTATCTATAAAAATTGCGACCTGTACTTTGCGCACAAGGTTACATGGACAGCCAGCCTGCCAGCCAGCCGGACGGACATCGTTAGTTCGACTCAGAAAGTGATTCTGAGTAGATCGGTATACTTTAAGTTGGGTCTAGGACCACTATTTTAAGGCTTTACACACATCAGCACAAATGCATAATACCCTCTCCACTATTGTGGTGTGGGTATAAAAACTGCATCAAAATAGTGATAACAGTTGCATGCTGCTGGAAACAAATATTGTATGTTGTTTTAGAAAAAATAAAAGTTTTGTAAATTTTATCAGAACCAAATTATGATTTCTCGCAAACAGTTATCAATAATGGGTCGATTTTTTTTTACATTAGTGGGATAGTAGTCTTTAATAAATAATTCGTTACATCACTGTTCATTTATACCTGATGTGTTCTTAAATGTTTCCCCAGGTTCTATATTTTAGTTAAATCCGAATTTGAGAGAAATAGAACTTGTTAGGGTCAAAAGGGGTTAAAGAGATTTTAGTATTTTGCACGGGCACATGCAAGTCAAAGCTTAAACAAAACACCAACAATAAACAACTTTATCTTTTCTTACATTCGCCCACGATTGGTTGGGTTTGATATTGTTACAAGTAAGACTTAGAGTGTTTATAATTCTTATTCGCTTTAAGGTTTTATTTGTATAATATTTTTAGCTTTTCTTAAATCTTTGGAAGAGGTTTCCTGATAATCTGTCCGAACAGTGAAATGCGCATACAAGCTAGCTTTCCTTCCACAATAAATTTTCAGTGTATTTCTCAAATATGAAAAATTGGGAATTTAGCACGTCATACAGAAATCGGCTAAAAGTGTCCTTTTTAACCCCATATGTGACAGCGCATAGAGAAAGGGACCAGTACGGTAAAGGGAACAGTAAAAACCAACTACACAAAACAAGAGGTAGGGACGACCTACGCGCGTTTTCAAGGTTGACCAACAGGGTTGAGATTTGTCGCTTTCAAATGAGACCAATACCAACACGTTCAGTGATGGTACACCAAAGATATACGTATTTAAATCTTTAAAATGGCAAAACCCTCCCTTTCTATTTTTCGCCTCACATATATACTTTTGCAACTGTTTGGAACTGTCTGTTGACTACTTTTTATATGTATTATGCATTTGTGCTGATGTGTATAACGCCTTAAAATAGTGGTCCTCGACCCACCTTAAAGTATACCGATCTACTCAGAATCACTTTCTGAGTCGAACTAACGATGTCCATCCGGCTGGCTGGCAGGCTGGCAAAGTACAGGTCGCAATTTTGGAGATAATTTGATAAAATTTGGGTCCTAGTTTCTTATTGACACAAGGACTATTGAAAATGGGCCGAATCGCAGGACCACAAGGGCAGATAGGGGCAAATTTCTTCCTCTCAGAAACTATCAAACCGATTTTAATGAAATTTAAAACATAGATGTATAAATTTTTAAAAAAATCGGACCACGAGGGAAGATAGGGGCAATTTCTGCCTCTCAAAAAATAGTTAGATCCATATAGCTAATGTGTCCCTAACATTAGCTACACAGTTTTTAAAAAATAGGACCACAAGGGGAGGCAGGGGGCAACTTATGCCTCTCAGAAGCTTTCAAACCGATTTTCATGAAGTTTATAAACATATACCAAATATTTACATGGACACATAAGCATGATGTGTTTTTCAAAACTGTGGTGTAGGGTTTCATATGGTCGGGCTTGACCGGCTATACTTTCTTACTTGTTTTATTTTAATGTTATAACTCGCAACCAGTGTGACCCTTTTAGCATTTTCACTGCTAAATTTAGCATTATTTATTTTGATTTAGCAGCGAATTTTTCAAATAGCATTTAGCACTATTTTCAGCATTTTTGTAATATTTTTTAGCATTATTAAGCATTTTTTAATCCTAAAAATTTTATACCTATATTGCTATTTCACTATATAACTTATCACTTCTGTATATCTATATAATTGTATTTTTTCATTTATATAAATGTATAAAATTAGCATCCCTGTAAACACCAAAAAAAATTAAAGAAGAAATGGTAGATTTTACTACAAAAGGAATAACGGTTTTGGAACAGCAATGGCAAAAGCTGAATGCATACGAATGGATAAACCAAAGTTCAACTTTTGAATTCTGGATAGGTGTTTAGAATATGATGAAAACAGATCATATTCTAATGGTATTTTGACCAACACTTTGGAAATTAAGGAAAACTATTCATTAAATGGTGTGTTTAATGTGTAATTAAATTTACTGAAATTGCTGTTGAATAGCCTTTTATGTTTTCAATGACAATTTTCGTTTTTACATACATATATTTTGTATTTAATAATATATATCTCTGGCAATAAATAATAATGGCTTAAGTTGACTTAAGTGTTTTTAATTTTATTACATATTCTTATTATCTTCTTCAAGATCTATGACGCAGCTAAATTTCAAGTATAAAATGTCATTATTAATAAAACTATACGCATTAATACATATTTTAACTGTAACAATACAACACACATTTCGTTTTAGACAAAACCATTAATATCGCAAAACACGAAATTTCGACTTTAGCCATTATTATTTACTGCAGATATTATTTACTACAGATATGTGGGTATATTGTAACCTAAAACGCAAAAAAACCCTATCTAACATTTAAAAATTTTACAAAAAACCATTTAAAATGTTAAATTTATTAATCACCTTAAACTGTTTATAATATATTTTTCTTCTACTTTTCTTGTAAAACCTAAAGGCCCAACCATAATATGCATAGCTTTGCTTAACCAACTGTCAAAAATTAACAAAAAGTCTCTCAAATGTATTTAAAAAAAACAAAAAACATTTGATTCCGTACGATATGTGCGATCTGTTTGCCTCATATGATTTATATGTATTCGCACATTTGCTAAGGCCAACTTAAGCACATTATGGTTGCGCCTTAACAGTTTTTTTGACAGTTGACAATGTTGCATAGGTCCTTTAGCGTTTATCATGTAATATTTTGTAGATAGGGCCTTTTGTTTTTTGGTTAAATATTCGCTATCTTTTGTCAAACTACTGAATTGTTTTTATTAAATAAATCTATGTATGTCTATAATTTTTTTTATGTAAACTTCATTTTATTTTAAAGAAATATAATATTTGCAGGAAAATGATACAATTATTTAAGAATATTTTTAGCATTTTTAGCATTGTTTTAATTCCCATTTAGCATCCAATTTTTTTGTAGTTGTGGTCACACTGCTCGCAACATTTATATTAATCGCAACATTAATTTTACTCTTTTTATTTTACTTAAATGTAATAGAACACAAATCAAATTTGTCAAACAAAAAAAATTTATTTAAATAAAAAAAAATTCTATAAATTCAAATTCAATTTCTATAAAATTTGAAAAGTAATATTTTCTAATATGTCCATGATTTTCTGGAAAATTCTGATCAATAACGAGTGGTAAAAAGTGGCAGAGTTACCAGCTTTGTAAAAAAAAAATATTTTTTTAACCATTTTTCCGGTATTGGGAATTTCTTAATCAAAAATTGGAATGTTTTTTGTCCACTGTTTGAAGATACCTGCGGTCTACATAACTTAAAAATTTTATTGTGGTATATTTTTCCATATCAAATTCATGGAATGTCTAACATTAAAATTATTATTTCTGTAGTGTAAACGAATAAAGGGCTTTCAATATGAGTATAAAAATAGTAATTTTAAGTTTTGGTATTCTATAAATCTGACATTAATAAAGATATCATAATGAAATTTGGCAGTTATGTAGATTAAGAAGTTAAAAACATCCCCCTTTTTGAATAAAAAGAAATACCATAATTCTCAATCTCAATCGAAAAGATTTTCTTACTAAATGCTAAAAACATCAAAAGTTAAATTTTTGACCTTAAATTTTCCAATAACTGCTAACTCAATATTAATAATATTAAAACTGTAGGAAAGTTCAAGAAATTGCAAAACTATCCCTATTGGCTTAAAAGTTATAGATTTTTGGCCGATGAACAACGATTTTCAGCCACTGTGAATAAAATATTTGTTCTTAATATTTTATTCAAAACATACTTTCCCTTTATATCCACCCCTTAGGGGGTTTTTCATACAAATATGGCGGCTTAAAAAATTCTAAAATATGGCCCCTGCAATGCATAGGATGTCCCACTTAATTTTTCATCCACATCAATTGTTTTTAACATATCTACCCGCTATCTCCTTTTCTGAAGGGGAGTCCCATTCAAAATTTTTAATACAGTCTAGAAATATTTAAGGGAAAAAATTCCAAAAGCTGACTAGAAGACACCCCTTAGGGGTGGCTCCCATACAAATATGGCATCTTATGAAAGCCTTAAATTTAATTTAAATTTTTCATCTTTTGTGAATAAATTCAAAGTTGTATACAGATTTTAATCATTTGTTGCTTGTTTTGTTTGGAACTTTATTTTCTATACTTGTAGAAAAAATTAAATTATGTTTCTTAAAAGACTGCGCAGATCAAATTGAATATTATTGCGGAATTTCGGTTTTTTAGTCAATTCAATTAACTAACCCGTTTTAAAGTAACGCGAATATATGTTATGCAACCTCCTCCATTTTCGAAATAACGGTATATCTCAAATACAAGAGCTTACCCATAAAAAAAAAACTGTCAGCACCACAGGATTCAGCGTAATCCCCGACAATGGGGGCTAATAGAAAAATTTGTCAAATTCTAGTACAGTGTTATTGTTCGTTTATATTTTATATATCGTCACAGAAAATGCAAAACGCCCTATTAAACATTTTAAAAATTTTACAGGAGAAGCAAAAAACTGGTTTAAACTAAAAATATATTAACAACAAACACAAGGTTTTGCAATAGTGGTTAAAAAGGATCAACATATTTCTTCTAAAAAAATTTGTTATTTTTCATATTGAAAAAGTTGCGTTAGTTACGCCCTCTTGGCTTATTATTTTATGAAATAAAAGCCCTTCTACGTTGATGTACTATAAAAGAGAAAATAGGTAATATTTTTCAAGATTTCAATTCATTCCCTCTTTGAATATTTTCTACGATACTGGCACTCAACTTTAGGTAAATCACCTACACACTTTTGCAAGTAGCAGACCTATTTCTGGTACTGTGGATTTGTTCTTGCTTTTACTGTTGTTTGTTAAGCGCTAGCTGATTTGCTGTTATGTGTCCACGCCTTTATAATTTTTCACATAAGCCTTTCGTAGAAAGAAACATTTTTCTGCTCACTTGCAGCAGTCGTTTTCCATTCTTTATAAAAATAGACTTTGTTTACCGGCTAAAAACAGATTGTCGATAACTTTCACGTAACTAATAGTTCTTAGAGCTTAAGCTTGAACTTCACTCCAATCGTTTTCGCTTTAACGAATTGCATGATTTCTATACCTTACTTGCGTTTTATGTTTCAAGTTACACGCAACGCAACGGCATCACTACAAGTTAAAATAAAATTTTATTTTTTAAAATCAGCTTTTACGCTAATATTGTTTGTGTAGAAAATAATAAAAAAAAAAATAACGTTTTCCTGTTAGTCATCTTTCGAACACAAAAATAATACTGTTTTTATCAAACTCAACAAAAGATGAGAACAATTAACTCCGTTCGGTTTTTTTTTTTTAAATCCACAAACTTCATTGTGTTCTGTTCGGCTCATGTTTTGGCTGGTAAAAAAAACCAAACCTTTTTTTTTACAAAAGACCACAAAAAATAGAAGAAGAATTCATGTGTCAGAAATGAAATACTTAAGACTTGTGGCGGGTAAAACAAGACGACACTATACGATCCAGCTTAAATACAGAACCGCTAAACAACAAAATCAAACGCAATAAGCTTAGGTGGTTCGGACATGTAGCCATAATGCCAGAGAAACGTCTGCCGAAATGAGTGTCAAAACCGAGTGGTACGAGAAGCAGAGGAAGAAGAAGAATAACGAGGCAGGACACTATTAACAACATTCTGACAGAACAAGGAGCCTAGAACTGTCAACACAGTGGTACAGGATAGACCGAAGTGGAGAAATCTTTGCAAAAACCTTTACACTACAAGGTAGAAAGAGGTTCGGAATAAATAAGTTAGTTTCACCAAAACAAAATACACATACGAAACAAAACGCCAGCAAAATATTTTTACGCAAACAAAACATATACACACACAAGCTGTTCATGGTGCGGTTGGTGCTAAAAATTGAAAAAAGAATCATTATAAATAGAACATTTAAATATAATATTTGTCTACAGTATCACTACAATTGTTCTGTTTTTTAACGAAGAACAGAGCACCATGTAATGTTCGGCTCTTTCTTGAGAAAAGTTACGAACGGTTTTAAGGGTTGTGTTCGTCTACACAATCACTAAAAAAATAGATATTGTTCTTGGGTGTGTGAGCCGAACGCTACATAATGTACTGTTCATTTTCGAACACTGGTTTAAAACAAATTGTCGTATTCGAGTCATCCTTGCCAGCATAGTGTAATTTAGGGCTTTTTGCATTAAATAAATAATTGCATTTTCTGTGACAATATGAAGGTTCAATAAGCAAATATTGAAAAAAATTTATATTTTCGATAATGATAAAAAATTACCAATCTCGAAATTCCTTTAACTCGCATTTTTCCCAAAATTCACTCAAAACACATATTTTCATACATTTTCTTTAATTTGTTAATTTTTCTCAAAAAAATTTTCAAAATATCTAAAATTTTAATTAAATGTAACTTCATTTAAATATATGAAATACAAATTTATGGCTTTTAAATACAAAATACCCCACTTATCATAATTTATACCACAGAAATTTTCATAAAAATTGTTTTCTACGAAACTACTCTTTCAACATTTCTTGCACCTACTTGGGCAAAAGGCTTAAGAGTTTAGTTCTACAATTTATTTGTGACTAAGCGAAAGTATTATAAATAAAATAATTATAATCGTGTCACACACATAAGACAGACCCCTTCTTCTGACCTCCACAATTTTAATATTCATTCCTAAATTAATGTATGTTTTTTTTCAAATTATTCTACACCCATTATCATCAAGTTAAATATAAAAAAGGTTAACAAGATTTTATTCGACTTTTTTATGTATTTTACAGCAGCAGCAGAAGCAGCAGCTTTAAAAACTTAATTTAGAAAGTAGACTTTTGTAGTATTTCTAGAAAAAAAAATTTCCTACGTTCTGTTCTAACAACTTTGTAACTTGGCCTTAAAACAAGGCAACAACTTTTCAATATTAGCAAAGTTTATAACACAAAAAACCAAAAGTTTTACAAAAAGTCAAGTTACAAGTAGGGGGGTGGTATAGTTTTTACTTAATGGGTATTTATTGTGAGTACTACAGTGTTAAGTGAAGGAGTATTGCAGGTGTCTGTTGTAATTTTTATTAGCACTATCAGTATCTCAACACCTACAACGCAATTTTTATGATCTGTACAGGCACCGGAAGCCTCTTCGTTAACATCATCATTAATATTAATCATTTTCTGCAGCAGCAAACACTCTGCTTTAACCGGAGCCATTCAGTGTGCTTCTGAAGGCATTTTACACAAATTTTATTTTAACATAATAAAATTTATCCACAGCAGGCGGATGTATGTTTATAGTTCTTGATTTTGTTTTGCCTTTCTGTTTGAATATCATCTTCTACTGTTGTGGCATGTTGGTTTACCTAAAATATTTAATTAGAAGCCCAAAGTTGACACAATTTTGTATAAATATTTAATTACTTTTGGAACATTTAAGATATGTACGTGTAAATGCAAATACATTATGTTGAGAACTAGAACATTATGGAAACATGTAACAACTTTATTATCATAACGAGATAATTACACTAAATAAAATATTTGTATGTGATAGTTTAGGTCTTAATTTTAGTCACATATGTTGAGTTGTGTACTGCTAAGGAGATAATTTTATTAAATATATCATTCAGATCATAAAAAATATGATTTTTATTAATTTTTTTCCGTAATTGTAATTTTATTAAAAAGGATTTTGTAAATGTTATGAAAAAAAGTCATTCAAAGGCATTTCTTTTATTCTCTTTTTTTATAGTTCTATCCACACGTGTTTAAAAATTATTCGTTTAAAATAGTTCTGTTGGAAGTGCATCAACCCACGTAAAGACGGACGTGGTTATCTGGTTAAGGGCTTATATCCGCCAAGTGGATTTAGATTACCACTTCGCCAAATGATCTGTAGATTGTATGTCCGAGCAGTTTAAGTAATAGTGGCCTTAGCGAAAAAGTTACCAGAAAACTATATACTTTTATCTACCGTTGCTTACGCTTTGAAATGAGATGATTTTGGTCATAAACTATTAGTGACAATGACCTCATGCGGCTGACATATAAGTTCCTGATTGACCAACACATTATACGAAGGAAGTTTGGATAGATTGGCCAAAGGTTAAAGTTAGCGGTGACCATGTTGTCACTAAGGAGATGAAACAGCGTATATTTTAATATATACGAAGGGTAGAGCAAATTTGCCAAAGGGTGACGAAAAGTTAGCTCGGGCTCCCGAAATACGGGCCCCAAAATTTTTGAATTTTTTGAAAAGGGGTTTTGTACAAGTCAAAAAAAATATACGTAATGTACTTCTGAGCTAAAAAATAATTTCAGATGTCTTCAGTAGAATCGTATGGCGATTATTTTCTTAGAATTTTTTAACCCTCTAACTGTAATTTTAAGGGGTAATGTTTTCCTTTTTCCCAACTCTTACACAAAAGTATACTTAAACGGCACTTTTAAAGGTTAAAATATTCTATGAATATTTTCTGCATCAAATTTCACTAGGGGTCTTTTAAGATCAAAAATCATACAATGTATGTAAAACGGATTTTCGAAATTCCGGACCTTGAAATTGTTGAATTTTTCGAAAATCTTTTTTACATACAATGGAAGTTAAAAAATGACCCCTTAAAATGAGTGTTAGAGGGTTAATATTTTCTACGAAAAGAATCGCCATACAATTCTACTGAAGGCATCTAAAATAGTCTTTTAGCCCAGAAGTACATTTATTTAATTTTTTTTTTGACTTATACCAAACGCCTTTTCAAAAAATTCAAAAACTTTAGGGGCCCATATTTCGGGAACCCGATCTACCTTTTCAAAACACTTTGCCAGGTTTGCTCTACTCTTAGTATATTTTCATTTCGCGTTGCAAGTGTTGAGTCTGGTTTTTTTTTTGTTGTACAGTGTTATAAACTACGGGCCCCCCAGATTGCGATTTTACTTGTTTTAAGTTAAATTGTGAGATGAATCCTCAAAGTTTAACGATTTTATTTCTAGTCATAATTAACTTTATTTGATTTAATTTTAATTAAATATTATGATCCGTTTCAGTTTTATTTACATTTAAGTGATTTTCTGGAGGCGATTTTATACAACAGTCATGGTAAATTATGGACCGATCGTCAAGAAACTAAAGTTTTTTACAAAAGCATAAGTCGTTATGTTTTCAGGATTACTAAGTTGTGTGACGACCAAAAGTCGGAGCCCTCGTTTTTGAGTCACATGCCCTAAACTACACCACCATTCGAATTTATTATTATTTTTCGTATTATACCGTATCGCATAGGTTATATTATCCTTTGGTTATATTATTACTTCCATTTATTATTGTTTGTATTAAATAAGAATTAATTTATGTACTAATTTTTAAATTAACGGACCGATGGCTTCCGCCATCTGGTGGCGAGTAGGAAAGAGTAGGACACGACAACATACACTTATGAGCAACCATGATAAATAACTACTTTAGTATGTGTGTGTAAATGCCCTACAAATAAAATTGGACCACCTAATCCATTTTGATAAAATGGACTACTCCATGGACTGGTCCGATGTAATGAAAGCATGGACCATGTCATTGTTAAAAAGTGTTTGTAGTGAGACGACATGTCTTCGTTTTTTAACGATATGCTTTCGTTTTTAAACGACTTCAAAACTAATCCTCTTGAGTATACCATGGAGTAGTTTTAAAACTACTCCTTAGTGGTCCAAAGGTGGGTTATATGGTACTCTCCTAGGACATCGTAATGTTAAATAGACCAGGTTTTTTCCATACGTTTGGGTTAGTTTTGGACTAGTCCTGGTCCCTTGTGGACTACTCTTTACACGCGTGTTTGGACTGGTCCTATTATTTGCAGGGTGTACACTGGCAAACAGTATAAAAGCGGAGTACGCACTATTAAGTGAGTCAGTCAGTCGGCAGCTGGCAAACGGGTAAGGTCTTACTTAAGGCTAGATTACACTATTATACTTTGTATTAATCATGTCAAAAACTCAAGTAATATGACAAAGTGTGAATGCAATGTGTCACGAAAATGACAAGTATTAAGAAAAAAGTTTGACATCCCATACGACTTCATCGTTTTTTGAAAAATTTATAAACAATAATACTTTTCATTGGATCAGGGCTGCATTTTATTTCATGTGTGAGTGTTTATACTTTGTGTGGTGGTGTGAACACAAACTGTCATGTTACATTCGATTTTTTGACATTCGCAACAAAACTCATTAGATTTCTATCTCACAAAGTATTATGGAATACGTAAGACTTGTGAGACAGTGTAATCTAGGCTTTAGCTGGGAGAGGTTATACCTCTACAGCTAAATAATATCTAGCGATCGTAGAAGAGAGGTAACACCTCTTTTGTGTGATCCCACTCGTTACCGGTAAAGATTGCAAGCAGGGTTAAGGGTTACAAAAAGGGGATATTCCAGAAAAAGGGGTCAAAAAAGGGTATTTCAATTAAAAAAGGGTCAAGTTATTTATAAGTAGTATTTCCCATTTTATAGAATATAATAAGACCAAGTTTTTTCTATACGAACAAAAAATATTTGTTTCAGGTAGGAAATGCTCAAAAACTTAACTTTTTTTATGGAATGCCCTTTCCTGTTCTTATCACCTGAAAAAAAGTTTGATCTCCATTATTATAGCTAATTTTTTAATGCTTTTTATGTTATATTCCTACATTTTCTTTTTTTATCGATTTCAAATAAATTTTCTGGTTTGTTTCCAATTTTTCAATTAATCCCGAATTTAAGCCATATTCGCGATAGAAGTAAGTTTTCTGATTCCTTGAAACTTTTACGATTTTTAATTAAAACAAGGCTTTCCTATCATACCGCTGCTACCAATTTTTTGGGAATTTCCGCTAATTTGGCAATTTTTACCGAACTTTTGTCATTTCTTTTAGGTTTAGGGACTTTTAACCAATTTTATCGCTTGTTTGCAATATAAAAAATGTTCGCTTATAGTTTCAATCTTCGAATTTTTGCGTAGCTTTGTTGCTCTTTGAAGCAATCTTCACCGTTTTAAAAATAGCGCCGAATTCAATTATTTTACAGGGCACTTTCAACACTGTTAATTTAAACGCGGCAAAAGTTCAATGCCCAATGCGATGAAAGGGTGAATTTTTTAGAACAAAATATGCTACCCTTTTGGAGACCAAAACATTTTAAAGAAACGAACACCAAATTTGTATATAAATTTTCTTTAGAAAATCTAATTTAAAAGTCGTAAAATATGTTTTAACACAAACTTATTACGAATACTAACTACTTTTAAGGAATGTGCGTGCTATATTTTGTTATTGAATCTTCACTTGAAGTCCATTCCTCCATCTCCTCTTTAAAAAAATTGTGAGAAAAAGCATGGAATTGTAAATTTATACTTTGAGTATGTGACAAAGTTTAGTTTTAATTTAAAAACACTTGTTTAGCTAAAGCACTACTGTTCAGCAGTGTTGACAAAAAAACAAAATGTGGGTGCTTTTCCAAAAAGGGCCAAAAAGTGTCTCAAAATAGTTAAAAATGATACAAAAGGGTAAATCAAAATAAGGGTCAACAAGGGTATCAAGACCGCCGAAAAAGGGTCAAATTGATACTTTAGTATCACAACGGTAACGCTGATTGCAAGACAAGAGAAGAGCGGTGTAGACTAAATTCTCTTGGTTTGTTTTCCGACCTTTTTCTGACTACCGTGAGACCGCGCTGGAGAGTAGGGTGATACTGCACCGCGATAGAACAGCGGTGTAAAATACTCTCGACGTTTAGTAGCACGCACGGTAAAGCTGGAGGTCCACACCAGGCGTTACTCGCTTTTTCGCAACATACGCAGCTGTCAAAAAAGTAGAATCTGTGTAGTTATACGTAGTAAGTTACATGCACAAAAGCGTAGATGCCTTTAGGCGAAAAGTAGGTTTACTTTCTACTTTTGGAAGCGTCACAAGCAGCGTTCGAAGAAATCAACTGATTTTGACAAATTAAATTTTATTTTTCCTTGTGCTGCTGCTGCATAAAAAGCGTTGCATGTAACTTGAAACGTAGAACGCAAGTAATGATAGAAAAGCATGAGCTGCGTGGAGGCGAAAACGCGTGATATGGACCTCCAGCTTAACGATTGCAAAGCAGGAGAACAGCGGTGTAGACTAAATTCTCTTGGTTTGTCGTCTGCCTTCTCCTTGGCTACTTGGGCCTTTCTGTCGAAACCGTCGTGTGTGTCGCATCGCTATCCTCGTGTGTGTTGTTGTTCCGTCCCAAGAGTGTAGTGTCCGTCATTTGTGTTCTACGTTATATTTAATTTGTCGATGATTGTAGAAGAATAAATAAAATGAGCGGTTTATAACGTTTGAAGAAAAGAGTGAGTCCGGTGTTTCATTTCTCTGGTCATCAAATAAATTTTTGAAACGAACCCTGGGAGCCGCGAGCTCTACCCCAGCATAAGGTGGAAAAACACGTCGTTACAGTTGATTGCCGAAATGAAGCTTTATATTAGGCCTATTATAAATTATGATCCTATCGTCAAACAATTCGGTAGTTTGACTTCTAGACTTATGAATTTGTAAAAAATGTAATTTTACTAAAGAAGCTTTATTTGTTAAGGCTAAAGGCCAACTAAAGCTTTATATGGGGCCTTTGGTAAGTTGTGCACCAATCTTCACAAAATTCAGTCGCATAATATCTAGTGGTTTAAAACGAGCTTCTGTAAAATTAATAATAAATTTGCCAATAATTTATGTTAAATAAATAAAATAAAGTTAAATTATAAATTTCAGGGAGGTTTTTTCACATTTGGGTCTATGACTCAATCCGAACGGATAACTCGCAACAGTTTGACAAATTTAAATTGTCTTTCGGGTCGCTCGTAAGTGAGATTAATTTCAACATGCGGACAGATATGACTGGATCGACTAAGTACTACTAAAGGTCCCAGAATATACATTGAATGAATTACTTAGTACACCCTCAATCACCACTAGTGGTGGAGGGTATAACAAACGTTATAACATGAAAACTACTTGCAATATTGAAACACATATATTGTTACGAAATTAGATTTATCTAAAAACTATTTATAGTTTTAGTTATAATTTATTTTGTAAATTATAATTTATTTGCTTCACTGTATTGTAGACCTTATATCTGTGGCTTGGTGCTTAAAGGGCCAATGTCAATATTTTTCTATTTTGAGTTAATCGTTGCATTAAGTGTTTTCTCTTAACATCTTTTTTTTTTTGATGAAACAGCCAATGTTTTTAGCCCAGAACAGCTTCATAAGGGTTTTGTTAGCAAATTTCAGTAAGAACTCTTCTCTAAAAACAATTTAATTTAAATTTTCTCAAAAGTAAATATTTTGACATTGGCCCTTTTAGCACCAAGCCACAGATATTTAATTGAAGGATTTCGAATTCGATCAGATTGGTCTGGAATCCACTAGAAGGTTCTTGCATCAACTTGTCTACAACTAGTACCGGTGGTAAATTATAAATACAGGCTGACTTGCAAAATTGAATTTAGTTTGTTTTGAGACATTAAACGGTTCAGTTCGTTATTAACAATATTGGAAAAAGTGTTTGACCATAATAATTAATTTTAATAAAGTTTGTTAAGTTGAATCAGTGTGTGTATTTATTTGGATTTGCAATTAAAAGAACTCAAAACGTTACAATATAATTTAATATAATATATATTTATTATACATCGGATAAGAAAATCGATTTTGTTTACACTAAAAACTATTTGGCTTACATTATCTTAAATTTTTATTTTCTGAAACAAAATACCGTATCATCAACCTTAAACTATCTGAAAAAACTGAAAGTTTTTTATAAAAATTCTATTTTGGGTTAAAATAAAAACAGTTATTTTTTTATGGTGTACACCACCATCTGAATCAATTAAACTACCCTGCAAATAATAGGACCAGTCCGAGCACGCGTGTAAAGTCTAGCCCACAAGGGACCAGAACTAGTCCAAAAGTAACCCAAACGTATGGAAAAAACATGGTCTATTTAGCATTGCGATGTCCTAGGGCAAGACCAAATAACCCAGCCTTGGACTACAAAGGAGTAGTTTTAAAACTACTCCATGGTCGTTTAAAAACGAAAGCACGTCGTTAAAAACGAAGACATGTCGTCTCATTACAAACACTTTTTAACAATGACATGGTCCATGTTTGCATTACATCGGACCAGTCCATGGAGAACTCCATTTTATCAAAATGGATCAGGTGGTCCAATATTATTTGCAGAGTTAGTCCGTCTGATCGGCTGGCTGGTTGTCTGTGCTTGTAAGGCTTTTACGCAAAGTATAAGCCACAGTTTTAAAATAATTTCATTGAATTTGGTACATACATATTTATTGCCCCATTCAAAATCGGTCCGTAATAGCTACAGACCATATGCTCAAAGCAAACTTTTTTTCGGAATAATGTATTTGGACTAATAAACGATATAGTTTAAATAAAATTCGGCCAAAAATATTTAATTGTAATCTAAATCATCCTATTTACTTACTTATTGCTGACCTCTTCTAGCTTGCAGTGTACACTGATAGAATAGGCGTCATAACGCTGATGTATCTTGACATCAGTACTATGACAAGTGTCTTCGTTTTTGACCCCATGACACTTTTCATCATGGTGATGTCAACCTTAACATCACTTGGCCAAAGTGTCATCAGGATCAAAATGAAATTATTTCCTCAATGGGATGACACATCGGCATCACAGAAATGACAAACATGTCCTCAGTGCGATGACGCAGTAACATGGGAGGAATGACATATTAGCATCAAGTTAATGGCAGTTTGTCATTAAATCAAAGTCATTGAAATTGACTTAAGTCAAAGTGAGAGAATATTATTATTAACTTACCCGTTACACATGTTTGTTTCACGTTTGTTGAATTACGACCTTTGTTAACAGCAGAACTCTCAATAATAAGACACCAGCACCATACCCCATAGGGTTTTCGTAATCATTCTATGTACTTTAAAAATTTGATATATTTAACTAAATAATTTAAAAAAATAGAATTTAGGAATTTTTGCTTCTTATAATACATTGAAATCATTAAAATAATGTTTATAATATACGAAATGTGGCATCGAATTGATGTCAGTATAGTCATAAGATAGATGACACGTAAAAAATTACAAAATTGTACGAAGACGTTAGTCATTGGATTGATGTTACTTTTTGCATTATTGATGCCATTTGTAGTACCATTGATGTCACAATTCTGATGTTAGCGGATCATCAATATGAAGATGCATTTTTCTATCAGTGTAGAGGTACAAAAACGTACTCACCATGAGCTATGGTCCTGGGCTGTGGTTTTAAATGTTTTAGGATCAAATCAATTTTCTATGAAAATTTTCTTGATTGACTCTGTCCAGCTTAATCTTCTTTGCTATCTAGGCCGAGTGCCTACAAGTATGGATTCCACTCTCATCACGTGATCGAACCATCTAGCTTTACATGTATTAATATTGTTTGCAAGGTCTACAACATGTAGACTGGATTAGGGTGGTCGTTAACTGTATGGATCAAATTTATTTTCTATTTTTCCATGCTCTAACCCCCCAATTCGGTGGGTATTGATAAAAAAACAACTTAAAAATTTTTTAGGACGATCGGCGAAGGCTAAGCCGTCCCTCAAGCCCGCCAAAGTTTGAGAAAAATCGTAAAGTCCGACTTGTATGACTTATATTTAGGAAAATATTAGTTTTACATAAAAACCGTATTCTAAGAAGTTGTTGTTAGTAAAGTTTCCAACAACTTTTGCCTTAACAAGTTTTCTCTAAAACTCATATTGAACAAAACCTAATTAAAATAAAAAGTAAACAGCAGCATTGATGCGAATTGTTTCTTTAGAACTGTTTTTACTTACACACGTCAATTCAGCTTTAATATTTGTGTTTGTGCGCGTTTGCTTAAAAAAAAAATAGTCAACGCATATCATTTGTTTCTAACGTACCACGGTTGAAAAAGTTGCTGCAATTGTACTTTTTTGATACAATTCAAAGCCAAAAAGTACGGTGGTACCCTAGGGTGCCCGCTAAAATCAAAAGTTGGATTTATTTAGGTCTCACTAGCCAATTTGGTGGGTATTAATAAAAAAACACCTCAAACATTTTTAGGACGATCGGCGAAGGCTAAAGCTGGAGGTCATAACACGCGTTTTCGCCTCCACGCAGCTCATGCTTTTCTAACATTACTTGCGTTCTACGTTTCAAGTTACATGCAACGCTTTTTATGCAGCAGCAGCACAAGTAAAAATAAAACTTAATTTGTCAAAATCAGCTGATTTGTTCGAACGCTGCTTGTGACGCTTACAAAAGTAGAAAGTAAACCTACTTTTCGCCTCAAGGCATCTTCGCTTTTGTGCATGTAACTTACTACGTATAACTACACAGATTCTACTTTTTTGACAACTGCGTATGCTGCGAAAAAGCGAGTAACGCGTGGTGTGGACCTCCAGCTTAACGGGACGCCACACCAAAGTTTGAGAAAAATTATAATTTTACATGAAATCTGACTTTTATGTTTAATAACTTAGAAAATATTAATTTTGTAGAAAATTTGTTCACAAGTTTTGCTTAATCTCTTATTAAACAAAATAAACTTAAAATATCGAAAAAGCCTTTCTATGAATTAGTTTTGTTGAAAAACATTTTTATTATTTATTTAAAAAAAAAACGATAAGACTTATAGCAACAGTTTTACTTGTAACAATATCAAAGCTTTAACAAAATACGTTTAACAGTTTTATTTGGTTTAATATCTTTAGTTTTTCTAAAATCTTTATGGATGAAGTTTCCTGATGATCTGGCCTAAGCAACCAGTGAAATGCATAGGAATAGCTTATCCCATCAACAATAAATTTCAAGTGTTTTTATCAAGAATAAAAACTGGGAATTAAGCACGAATAACAAAATCTTTTGAAATTAAAATTTTGTATTCCCAAAAATTGAAATTACTTTTTGATAATAAACAGGCAAGTGCACGGCCTAAAAAAACACTTAATTGACAACATCTTTTGTAAGTTGTTGTTTGTTTTTTATTTTGTTTTTCTTAACCTACTTACAACTACAAATAATGTTGAGAGAATTTCAACTAATTGTAGGGGGGAATGTAAGATGAGATAAACCCACTTTTTATTGTTGATGTGTTTTGTTAAAGCTTTGATATTGTTACAAGTAAAACTGTTGCTATAAGTCTTATACGTTTAACAGTTTTATTTGGTTTATTATCTTTAGTTTTTCTAAAATCTTTATGGATGAAGTTTCCTGATGATCTGGCCTAAGCAACCAGTGAAATGCATAGGAATAGCTTATCCCATCAACAATAAATTTCAAGTGTTTTTATCAAGAATAAAAACTGGGAATTAAGCACGAATAACAAAATCTTTTGAAATTAAAATTTTGTATTCCCAAAAATTGAAATTACTTTTTGATAATAAACAGGCAAGTGCACGGCCTAAAAAAACACTTAATTGACAACATCTTTTGTAAGTTGTTGTTTGTTATTTATTTTTTTTTTATAAAAGAAAAAGACTTTTGTTTCGGTTACACTTGAAACCATTGGTACATACGGTCTATTTCGTTCCTTTGTTTTTATAATATTTTGCCATGAAGCCTTATATGCTGCCGCTGATTAGAATTTGGCATATGCAATCGTCCAATGATTAAGTGCAAAAATCTATTCACAATAGCGAAGTTTAGTGTTTGGTGCAAATGGTCTTGCAAAGAGCAAATGCAAAATATCATAGCTGTTTTGTTAAATCCAACAACAACATACACAGAGTTTATTTCAGATTTCATAAAAACGCTACGAAATTCTGCATTTGCACTTTGGCAAAACCATTTGCACCAAAGACTGAAATCAGTTTATATTCATTGGACAGTAAATACGAGTTGCCATATTATATCAATTATAAATATTTAGGTTTGAAAAATTTGGAAATAGTACCAAATGAGTCACGGTGGTACCACCGTACTTTTTGGCTTTGAATTGTAGCAAAAAAGTACAATTGCACCAACTTTATCAACCGTGGTACGTTAGAAACAAAGGATATGGGTTTGACTATTTTTTAAGCAAACGCACACAAACACAAATATTAAAGCTGAATTGACGTGTGTAAGAAAAAACAGTTCTAAAGAAAAAATTCGCATCAATGCTGCTGTTTACTTTTTATTTTAATTAGGTTTTGTTCAATATGAGTTTTAGAGAAAACTTGTTAAGGCAAAAGTTGTTGGAAACTTTACTAGCAACAACTTCTTAGAAAACGATTTTTATGTAAAATTAACATTTTCCTAAATATAAGTCATACAAGTCGGACTTTACGATTTTTCTCAAACTTTGGCGGGCTTGAGGGACGGCTTAGCCTTCGCCGATCGTCTTGAAAATTTTTTGGAGTTGTTTTTTTTATCAATACCCACCAAATTGGCGTGTGAGACCTAAATAAATCCAACTTTTGATTTTAACGGTCACCCTAATACTGGATCGTATGGTATTATTTCTAACTCTGTCTTGTCTTATTTTTTCTAGCTACCCTGCGAAGATGTTTCACCTCCATTGCTTACACGCGGCTTTGTGTGTCAAACCTTGAAGAAATCCCAATTAGTATGTGTCTTTTCATTTAAAAGCAAACTGTTTACAAATGTAACAATAAAAATACATAGAACCATTGTCATGATATTTATCTAACACCAAGGCTAATTATTAGGCGTCAGGTTTCTCTCCTTTTTACCCTTAATGCCTTAAGCCATAAAATATTGACCAGAATGTAAAGAAAGAGAAAGTATCCAAACTCAGCTGTCAAAACACTCTGACTCTATGATTCAGTTAATAAATAAAAACTGTGCTTACTTTGTTGTTGCATTTCACACGTACGAAATGTTTAGTTTTGCTTTGTTTTGAAAGAGTTTCGATTCTAGTCAATATTCTATGCCCAAAACCTTAAAGCTTATTTTATTAAATTAAAGATTAAATGTGCAATAAAAAAAAATTGTGTGTTAACACATTATAAAACAATCCAAGACCACTAACCGCCTCTACAAATGTTTCTTTACGTTTCTGCTATTTACAGCTCATATATAAATCTTATATTTTGTGTTAAAGACAGACAAACTTATAAAAGCAAATAAAGAAAACTATAATAAGCCTAATGTTTTGCAATAAGTTCTTTTTCAACGACAGAAGGACAAAGAAACGCACAGCTTTTTATCAGCCAACGGTGAATTGAATTTTATAGATGACAACTACAGCTAAAAATAAAGTATGGAAAAAGAACATAAAAACCTTACGTTAGTCATATGTTACTAGTTAATCTACCCACACCACTAATCTGGCTCACTCTAGTATACAGTGAGCCTTGTTTTCATTGGGATTTAACTACGTTTATGTTTCTTTGGAAAGGTCTTATTGTGTCTGAACTGGATAGAAAGTAAATATCAAATGGACTTGACAATATTTTTATGCATCTTTAAATAGTTATGACATTAACTCTATTGTATTTTTATTCCTAAATATTTTTTGTTTTTTGCCTCAGTACTATTTTACTATTTCTCTGTTTCAGAGATTTTGAGACGTTTTTTACTTTGGGTTTTCTGTAATAATAATTGTGTGTGGAAATGTGACTTAAAGACATATAAAGGAATATAAAGACATATAAAGGAATGTAACCCTGTGGGTGCAAGTGTCTCCAAGTCACCAGTTCTGTCGACTATATTGGTGACATTGTCAACGAAGTGTCTACACTACATAACATTTGCCACTATATTTGGCTTTAATACGAAAAAGATTTGATCAATAACAACTGAGAAGTACAATTCCTATAAAAGTTGAAGAAATAATAAAAAAAGTTCGTATTCTTACAAAAAGTGTAGACTACTTTTACTAAAATGTACTAGCGATTCTCTGGTTCAAATGTCTTCATATGTTCCCAAAGGAACTACCTAGTCAGTAGTACCAACGTCAGTAGTAGATTTTCAATGACACGCACATGTTAAATGTCTATTGTAAATAACATTGTCTGGGGTATAATAAGTCACTAGTACTGGTGACTGTGTCAATAGTGAATCAGTACAGATTCACTTGTGACATTTCCTGCAGGGAAGTTTACGCATATATGTTGGTATTTGTGAGACAAACTATATTCATATTGGTGAGTTGTGAAGGCAAACATTAATGTAGTCTATTGAAATTTCTTTAGCCATTTTTTCCATTGAATTAACACTTTTGTTAACCACTGTTAATGTTTTCATTTACACTGCCTTTTTTAACACACAAACATATGCTCATATATTAAATAATCTTAATTAATATCACCTTATTTTATATTATATACACTAAGTGCCTGGTTACAAGTTGCAAAAATATTAAAATGTTATAACAAAAAGCTCACAAATCTTGTTTTTTGTATGGGAATTTATATAAAAAACGAAAAACAAATACTTTTAATCAAATGTTTTTATATATTTATTTTTTTTATGAAAATTTTTTCTCATTCTTAAATATTTTATAATAATGATTGTGTGTGTGAAACGATAGCAAAGTACTCATGGAAGTAAAATGTTGACACTGTTGGAGTGAATAAAATTTCAGTAGCCCTGGGGGCTAGTATTAATTTTGACATTAGCGTAGAAATTCTTGACAATTTTAATTCACCATAGAACTTTGCTACCGTGTCACACACACCCAATGTTTTTAATAAATACTTTTCTTTTTTTGCTACACTTGAGCTCAAACTTTTTCTTGCCACTAGGTGTTTTAACACTCTTAACCGCAATCATTTTTGTGGCATCAAATTTAAAAAGATGTCCATTCGTATTAAAACTTTCATTGTTTAACATTCTTTAGGGTACCCAAATAATCAGTAGCCAAATATTTTGTGTTTAAATAAAATACTTTTCTTGTTCGAATTTTACTAACTGTATTAGGGTGTAACGATTTGTCTTTTTGCCGGTACGATACCGGTACTCAAAAAGAAAGACGATAACAATACCGATACGCATATTGAATTTGAGTTTAAGTTAATAAAATAACAAAACTCAATATTACAAAACAAAGTTTCGGTACAGTCCCTTAACATTTTGGTTCTTTTAATAGCAAATCAAGGCACTCTTATTCAACTTCACAAAATTTTTTTAAATTAATTTCAATGTTAAAAAAATGTATTTAGTAGTGCTGGGATATTTTCTTCTATCGATATTTATCGATAGTTCAGATTTAACTATCGATACTATCGATATTACAATCAACTGAATGTTTGAAATTGAGTAGGAAAAAATTGAAAATTAATGTTATTAAATATTTTACCGGTAGCTGAAAAGCACCTTTCGGAAGGAACCGAAGTAGCAGGGACCAGAGAACGGATTTGTGTGATTGTAAAAAAAAACGCAGTAAATGAACACCAAAAAATACACTCGCTTGCGGTCATACAATCAAACTTGCGCAACCGCAAACATTCGCTGCTAGTTCGCAGTCATTCAAATAATACACATCGTGCTTTGTTATTTATTCCATCGTTTAGCTTCGTTTGTCAAGTAAGATGTTTGTGTGTTTGGTCCGACAATGATTGTTTTGGCAAAGAAAAACAAAATACAAACAAAAAAGACAGAAATCAAGCAATTATTACTCATGTAGGCATTCAGCAGTTACTATGTAGTACAAGAAAAAAAATTTAAATGAAACCAAACGCACATATGTAGGTACAAACAATTTTCATAGAAACAGAAGAATTTTTTTTTTATCATCTTAAAAAGTACAGGAGGTTTATTCTGAATTGCGATGCGAAAATCAATGCGATGTGAAAATGCATAAATGCGAACAATTGCTATTATGTATTGCGATATTCGCAAAGTTTTATTTTAATCGCATTTCAAATACGAAAAGGTGACAAGTCGGTATTCTACATTGCGAAAACAAATGTCAAATTCGCAAAATTTATTCGACAACAAAATAGCATTCGCAAAGTACAAACATGTTAGTTAAAGATAATATTTTATTTATTTATTCATCATATATTTATTATTTAATTCAGGGAAGCAAGCAATAAAACCACCAAACCGCGTCAATTTGAAATAATGATAGAATATATGAATAAGCACAGCCAAATGCTCATCAGTCGGCAAATACTTTGTGGCAAACGTTAACTGAAGAACTAAATATCAATGGACCACCTATTAGAGAAGCTGAAGGATGGAAAAGGTATGAAATATATAAACCAGTTCAAAAATATTTGACTTTAACTTACATTTTAATAGGATTGGGCCGATTTTGAAGTACACACAAAACATTGTCATTTTCTTCGTCGTCGAACCACAGTGCCACAAAATCCATTTTTATTATTTTTTTTTATTACAGAATGTCCTAAATAAATTATTAAAACAATTTTCACAGCGAAACACAAACAATTTATTTATTTTTAATTTGATGTTTATTGACACTGACGTATGTTTGAGCAGCGTTGCCACAATTTGAAATAAATTGCGAATGCGATTGCGATTCAGAATAACCCTCCAGTAGTTCTGTATGTACAATGTATTCTTGTTATTGTTGTTTTTATTGTTGTTAATCTTAACAAAGCGTCTCATCGAGTGGTTAATTGTTGTTATTGTTGTTAATGTTAACAAAGCGTCTCATCGAGTGGACAATGACTACTTGACTGCAAAAGTATAAGAATGTGTTCCTTTTGAATTTACACAATTGTGTTATATTGCGTGCGCAACAAAAATGCAAACAAAGCACTTTCAATAAAAAACGAACAAACGCAAAAATCAAATGTGTACGAAACGATGTAAAAATTACCAACGTTGAACTTTGTTTTGCAGGCAAAGAGTGAATGTAAATTTGAGCGTATGAATAAATCAAGAAAAATAGTGATTTTGCAGTTCTCTGGCAGGGACTATAGGATATTTTCTTGCAACTTTAGATAATGTTCTTCATTGGTTTTGATTCTCCTAGTTATCGTTCATTGTATTGCCTTATGCTCGTAATTGCCTTGCATTTTTTTCTCTTTTACAACATTACAAAAACATTTGACATTTAAGTCCCTATGTTAACATTTACAAATTTTGGCAAAAGGGCCTCTAACTAGCAGTACGAAGAAGCACAGCTGAGATTTTAGTACCACCTGCTATTCTCCGTGTTTGTATACACTACTGTTACTCAGCGAGAATTATTGGCAAGTTAGCTTGCGGCGAAAAACTGTGATTATAGCTGCTGTTACATGTATTCAGAGCTGTATTTTAAATAATAATATCGATCCACTGTTGTTGTTTAACGTCACTAATGAATATAATAATTATAATAATCTTTCTGTTGTTAGTAAACTTACTTATGTTACTTTTAAACTTCTTAATCTACTTTTAGACGTCGCAAATATTTATTTAGTATGTACTAGAAAGTTCAGTACAGTGGAGTTTAAAACTATTCGTTACGACATAAAAGTAAAACTATAAATTATTCCTGGATAACAGTTTTGTAACAATTCTGTTCGGCATTTCTTTTAAAAAACAAAACATTCTCAATTTTTGCAGCCGTAGAAGATTTGGCAAATCCGTTTAAATCAGACCTGCAGTGAAAAAAAGTCTCTCAAAGGCGACAGAAATTATATAAAAACTTAATTATTTTTTCGCCATTTTATATCTTTTTTAGCTGAACCACAGCACTATAGGTAATTTGGACGAAATCTTGGCCAAAAATCATTTTTTGCATTATCAACAATTATATTTTTGCTAATGACGTTCGATTAAGAATATATCAAAGCAAATAACTGCACGTTAGGTGTTTGCCAAACTAATTTATTATGATTTATGGGCTGTCAAAGTTGACATTTGCAAGCAACGTTAATAGTGTATCATTAAAGGTGTAATTTTGAGATAAATTAATACGTTTTTTATTAGTTATTAAACAAAAAGTAAGTAATTAAAAAAACCAACATATTTTGGTGGACATTATTGCTTTTGTTAAAAAAAACAAGATGTTATTTTAACTAAACCTCAAATAAAAGACTTTTTCCATCAATATAAACTTTGCACCAGCTTTTGATAATGTTGGCCGTGAATTGACGTGTTTTTCCTTGATGAAAAGTTTTGAGAAAATAATTCTTAATTTATTTATTTTTATTTTACGTTTTGATTTTTTACGTTTTTTGATTTATATTGTAACTTTACTGGCTTTTCAATAACGTTTTCGGTTTATTTCCTTTATAATAAACCTCTTGAGTTCCTTTCTTGCAACTATAATAAAATTTTATAAAACACTTACTAGCAAAATAGCGTCGAAAAATGTAGCAGTGGCTTTGCTTATGGAGAACTTTTCATTACTATAGTGCAAAGCAGAATGGTTAAGAATTAGAAGAAACAATCTAGTCATGAACTTTGTGAAATTGGTTGTTGTTAATTCAAAAAATAATAATTGCAAGTTAAATTATTTGTTCAAAAAAAAAACTAAAATTATTTAAATAACGTCGTTTCGACAGTAAATAGTCCCCGACACCGATACATCGGCATTGCTATCATACCAGTAACGGTTACATCCCTAATCTGTATGTTTCCTGTTATGATTGATGATGGTGTTAATTTCAATGTGTAAAAGTAGAGTTAACTTAAATTAATTAAAAAAGATTCATATTGTATTTCAACATGTTTTGTGTCATTCAAAATTAAAATTAATTATAATTAATTATAAGGATTTCAGTGCTATAATATTATATTAATAAATCTGTAATGTAACCTTAAGTTTAATAAAAACAAGTATTTTTTATGTTTTCTGAGTTAGTTAATGAATTTGTATCATAACTTGAAAGTAGACCTAAAATTTAAATGAAATCAAATCAATATAAATTTATATAGCATAGTTGTTTAATGTAGTATTATTTTACTTGAACACTCAATCATATTTAAATGTGACCGCTGTTGGGCACCTGAATCTGAAATGCTGAAAATGCAAGATTTGATTAACACAATGGCCTATAGGTGACAAATTAAGCTAAAACATTTAACAGAAAGTACACACTGAATAAGCGGCCTCTTTAAAATAATAGGCATTTGATCTATAAATAACTTGGAAATAATTAGTATTGTGGTTATTTTGTTGAACTATTTATGGTTTTTAATCCAAATTTTTAATATTTTTAATTAGGCTTAAGTTCATGAAATTTAATTTTTCATTAAATTATTTTTATGAAGAAAGGAATTTTACTACATGAAAATTAATTAAAATTGTTATTGATAATCTTTCATTCTTGACATGGCTGGGGCTCGAACCCTGGCCGGCAGGTTACCATGACATGTTTCGACCGCAACCACTCGATCTCTTCAGATGAATTTGCCGTCTTACACTAGCAGCCATCGACGACTGCTGACGTCAATAGTCAAACATCAATCCTTAAACCAAATTGTATTCTAACATTTGGTAGATCGAAATTTGCTTTTCCTGAATGATTATCCATTTAAATTGATTTTACATGTTTTTTCCTTACTTCTGTTTTCTCGTACTTTTGTCAAGAATTTTTCTTGAAGTCCAAGTACATTTTTTGTTTTTTCATTTTGTTTTTCTCTTGTCTGTTGACCTTTTTCAGCACAACTTGAAGGACAAATGTACACATAGAGCTTGTGCCTTAGCTTTAACAATAATTAGTATTGTGGTTATTTTGTTGAACTATTTATGGTTTTTAATGCAAATTTTTTTTAAATTTTTTTGCAAATATTTATTAATTTATTTATTTACGGCCAATTTTACTAATTCACATTTAAGTGTAGCTCTTCATATAGTTTTATTTTTATTTGACATGAAAAACTAACTTCAAACATAAATTGATATTTAAATAAATTGGTGAAATCGGCCATAAGATTGAAATTTGTATGCTTTTCTATTGATTTGGATATATTTATAAATAAATTGAAATAATAGTGAAAACATGTCAAACCATGATGCCGTTCGGCATCATCACCTCCGATTTCAATGAAATTCAACTCAAATATTGTATGTTTTTGGACTTTAACAAAACATAAATTTTCAGACCCAAGATTCTTTCGGCTTCCAAAATATGACGTTCCCAGTAAAAATGAATGGCTTCTTTAACTCATTATTTTGTAGCTTTCTTCTATAAATACATCTAAAACAACTTCCATAACTACTTTTTTCTGGATGTATGCAGGTAAAAAAAATAATGACTTACTTTTTAATGCGTTCATTTTGCGACATCCCTTGTAAAATTCATCGGTTCTTTCAGTAGAATTGTAAGTAGTGCTCTTATGTTTTTCTGATTACTCAACACATTATTTTGTAGGCGAAGTTTTTACTGGGTTATAAAAGATGTGAAAAATTTTAAGAAATCACAAAAGTCTACCTACAAAAGGGGATAGAACTTTTGAACTATGCAAGATAATTTAGTTTTTTTGATATCGTTTTAAAGGTGAAAGTGCAGCCTTTAACCCGAAAAGTAATAAAAATACAACAACAAGGGATTTTTGAACCCAAACATACATATGATCACGTTCTGGTCTATAACTCTGACAACAATCGAGTCCCCACCTTTAAATTTTCTACAATGGTAGAAGAGGGTCTAATACTTGACATGAGTTTTTTTAAGAATTTTATAAAATATACGTTTTCCTTTTGAACTCAAGACCCTAAAAAATTACCTTTGACGTTTTCTTCAAAAAACACGATATGCATATTATTTTAAAAGGGTGCACTTGCACCTTTAAAGCGATACGAAAAAAACTAAATCGTCCTCTCAATATAATTTTTTTGGGGTTTTGAGAAAATCGTGTTTAAAGTTTCAGTCAAATCGGATGTCTATTAAAACCTCAATATCGCGGTAAATAAAAATTCTTCATATTGGATTTTTCTATGAATACATAATACCGTTTCTTGTCTTTAAATTTACCAACTTTTTTATTCTACGCATCCTTTAAGACCATAATTATGTCATTCAAAATGCAAGTCCTCCATATAGGCTATTTTATTTTTTAAGGAATTCGTATGATGTATCTGATTATTTAACGGTATTTTTATTAAAATATTTGATCTCAAAAATATCAATTTGTAACATTATAAAAAAGTGATTAATTCATAGATTTGTTAATTCAGTGGCACATATTCATTACTTTCCATTTGGGTTATTATAAACAAAAAATTATGACAAATTAAGTCAACAATAACTAGAAGTTCATTCGTTTTCTTTCTCTTCCTCTGCTACATCTGGCCCATCTAAACAATTTCGCTTCTTTTCACCTTGTAAGTTAATGAAAAATAATTGCGACCCACGAGGAATTACATTCTTCTTGCACAAATTTTGGAGATCATGCAGCTTTCGATGGTCGGAATGAAACTATTTCTCAAACAATAGTGTATTTTTTATTTATTTATTTATTTATTTAATAGATATTTATATTACATATTTACAATCTTAGAGATTAAATTTTTTCCAACGACATTTTGACCCACTTTTTGGAAGTAGATTTTGACGAAATTTTGACCAGACATAAAATCAATGATGAAGATTCTATATGTAATAAAAAAATAATAGCGTATGAACACAAACGCTATTGTTATATTAAGGGGGCGAAATTTACTTGCATAGTTCAAAAGTTATATCCCCTTTTGTAAGGAGACTTTTGTGATTTTTTAAAATTTTTCACATCTTTTATGACGTCATATTTCGGAAGCCGAAAGAATCTGGGGTCTGAAAAGCTATGTTTTGTTAAAGTCCAATAACATACAACATTTGTGTTGAATTTCATTGAAATCGGACGTGATGATGCCATTTTTTCGTGATGGTTTGAAGTGTTTTAACTCATTTGACTCCTAAGAAGAAATGAGAAATGAGTAGAAATAAAATTTGAAAAACATTATTGTAAGTTATTTGGTACCGATTAAAATTATATTTAAAGAAGTATTAAATAAATTTAACATATTTTTATTTTTGAAAAACAGTAACATTTTATATATAATAAATTTGGAGCCAATATTTAGACAAAAAATATTTACAACGAACAGCTATGATTAAGTGTTACAAATACAATTGGGCCATTCAAGAAGTAAGTAAAAAGTTGTAAAGTCATATGTCTTAATATAATTACAAAAAATATATATGACTGCTGTGGGCAAACGCTTATAATTTAGATTTCTAATGTACAGTTACGACGAAATAATGAACAAAGCATTAAAATTTTTATTTTGTTTCAAACACAACAATATTTTTTTTAAACAATTGTAAAATATTATTTAGGACATTATGACGATATGACTTGATAGCACACCTTGTGAATAGCCCAAATAATAAATAATATTCTAACTTAATTAACCATGCAATAGTAACTTGGATTTTCAGCCGGCTGTAGTAAGGCACACCAGATTCCCTTGGGGGAATCGAATTTACAATTTATAAAAAAATAAGGCTCCTCATTTAATCGCTTCAAAGTACACAGGTTACAATTTTAAGCGATTTCATCCCAATTGCCCCAAAAAATCAAATGCGAACAACGTTTAATGATTTTTGCTACTCATAAGGACCCAAAATATATTTATATATAGGCTCTTAGGTCAATGTTGTAGAATTAAGCACAAAGCCCTTTTACCTTCGGTGAGTGGTATAATAACACATTTTTAAATTACTTTCTTAAAATATATACAGATATTATTTCCTGTTGATGCTATAAGGATCATAGGGCAATAACAAACTCCTTTTACATCCCAGTAAAAAATGTGATCCAAAAGGAGCAGGTTTTTTGTATGAATTCATACCTCAAAGCGCTTCAAACCTGCTGATGGAATGCCTGATTTTTGTATGGGGTGTTCCCGGTTTGGAGGACTATTTTCTGCTGACAATAAGCGCTTCTTTTAACATGCAAACAAAGCGCTCCAAGAGTGTTTTTTAAGGGCTAACTATATTAACATATTCATTAATGTTTTGCTTTTACTTGTTTAAATGCCTTTTTTCAATCATTTTCGTAAACCATAATATATTTTAATTTTTTTCGCTATAAAACCTTCTTCGTTGTCAGCACTAAAATAGCAGCTTTTTTTGTATGTTTTATTCTTTATCATTTACTGCTTGATAAGCTCTATAATTGAAGCGCTTGATTATGCGCTTTTTCTCTGTAGTGCTTCAAAATACCCAAATTTTTTTACTGGGATGTGACAATGCGATGCTAAAAGCTTAAATACATTCCAACTCTTGTGTTGCGTGCTGGCCTACTTGTCTACTAGATGTTGCCATATGTGGGATAGTCATCCTTCTTTACGACTTCGTGGGGTTTTCTTGATATCACCGTCTTGTTTTCTCATCGTTGGGCCAATCAGTTTTCACTTACTTCTTTGAATTTCACGTTTAATAGAGGGGTTCGCTCGTTAACTACCATAAACTTTCATTAGAGATTTCAGAATATTTTCATCATTCTTCGGAAACATCGGTTAATGAAGGTGTGGGAAGCGCTTATGTCTTTTGTAGCACTGTTTCATCAATCTGATCCATAAAAGATCGCCAAGTTCACACATGCATTAAAGATTTTTCGTTTGGAGTTATTTGAGATGTGCATAGAGCACCATATGGCCTTAAGGCATCCAAAACCTTGCTGTCAGACTTAATCCTACTCTGTATATATGTACCCGAACCGCCTGATGAAATTAATATATTGCCAAGGTAATAGACAGGTCATCTTCAAGATATTGATTTTGATGCGAAGAGCAGTGGTCTTTGACTAGTTTTTCGAAAGTATTCTTATGAAGATTGTATTAATTTTTGTTTTTATGTGTACGCAGTAATATTTGTCTAAATTTTGTTTCACTTTGCTAAAATAATACGTACTTTTTCACTGAAATTCAATGGACCGTTTTGTGATATCACTACTTAGTTAACCATTTTGGAGAAAATTTATACAACTTAATTTGTATTGCTGTTATTTGAAACACAGTTAGTGAATAAAAAATATTAAAGCGAATTAATATCCTTAAAGCTCTTAGTTGGCTGTTAATTCCCAATAAAACTAATATTTTTACAGTGACATTTTTAAATACATAAAAAAAACTACCATGAACCGCTTTCATCGTAAATTTTATTAAACAACACTTAACTATTAGTGTCCTCGTCTTCTTTAAAAACTATTATTCATACTTTATAACAATAAAAAACCACATTTTAATCAATAACACTTATGTATGCGTCCAAGTGGCCAAGAAAATCGTAAAAGTGTCTGTAACAAAATAAGTTTAAAACAAAAAAAAAAAAAAAAACAGCACTTGAGAATCATAAAAAAAAGTTAAAACTACTCTCAACCTTCAGCTTGCTAAACATAAATTAAGACTACTGTCTGCTTTAAGTAAGATAATCCTTTTTAATTAGAATAGAAGTTAGTCATCGCATTCAGAATTTTATAGCAGAAAACTCAAAAAAAAATTTAAACTAATAGACTTAGGCACTTAAAGCTGCTGCAAACGTAAATAAAAAAAGTTGGTTGACATTTTTTAGTTCTGCCTGCCATTCATTCTTCTGCAGTTGTTATTCACTTGTGGTGTTGACTTTTTAAAGTAGAGTGTCTTTATTCTAAACTTTTTTCCAAGAAGCCTTACAAAAGTTAAGGAAAAAGAAAAGCAGCTAACAAATACGACAAAGTTAAACAATACAAATTTTCAAATGTTATGAACTGCAGAAACAAAAACAAAATTATTTCCCTTGGGGTTGTTGAAAAAACACTGGCTTTTAAACCAAAAATAGAAGAACATTTTTTATATTTTTTCTTCACTAGCATTTTATCTCGATGATTAATTAGCTCTTCAATCTGATTTTGCTGTTGTTATTGTTTTTGTTTTCAATGTTTGTATCTCGTTTTTATAGTCGTCTTGCTTGAATAATAGTGCGTTTTAATTACAACACATCACATTCAACTGAACGTATAATCAACAAACTTATTAACACTCATACGTCATGATGAACCATCAATCTTTCAAATGATGTGCGTTTTTGTGCCATTTGACTTAATTCCTTAAGTTGTTTTCCTTTTTATTTTTTAAATCTATTTAGTTGCTTGGTTTCAAATTAATAATGTTTTTTTTTTCGGCTGAATGTGAAGGAAGCAATTTATATTCCTTCGAAGTAAAAAGAAGTATTTTTTTTTAATAAAGATGAATTTTTGAAAAATACTTTCCTTACAACTAGCTAAATGTTAAGAGTTCTACAAAAAACTTTTTCAAAGAGTGCAACACAGTATAAAAGTGAAATTTCTCGAAGTACTTGCTGAAACTAAGAAAACCCCCTTTGAGTTATGGTAGTTTTAGCTGCTGTTCGGATTTTATGACCTCATGAATGGAATATTGTTTTTCTATCTTTACATAATTGTAGGATAGAAAAAGTGTTAGGCAAACTTAGCCGAGACGCTTTACTAAGCGCTGCCGGTATTTGTTACAACATAGGGGAGAAAATCCTTGCGCCATAAAGTGTTTTCGTTATATGTTTAATATATGCACCAACAAAACCATTTTTAAAAAAATGTTGACCATATTATATTTAATTTAACCAAATCATTGTCACCGACAACCACATTATGGTAAAATAAGTTTCTTTAAAAATAGTTTTGTTGGTTGTGACGATAATAAAACATGTTTTTCTCTTACATTTGTAAGTTACTAAATTTATATAAATAATAAACACTGTTTTGCAAATTGGGTAATTTTTAATTTTTTTTTTTTTTTTTGGAAAAAAATTAGTTTTTTCTTTTTGGGTCATTTTTTATTTTTATTTTGGGCTCTTTTTCGTTTCTTTTGGGCAAAATTCCATATATGACTTTTTGGGTAATTTTTCATGTTCTTTTGGGCGATTCTTTATTTGGGCGATTTTTTATTTTTTTTTTTTTTGGCGATTTCTTTGGGCGATATTTCCTACAGCCTCTCTGCGTAGCCGGGTCGAGTCTGTATTTTTATACTATAGAGGAGAAAATCCTGGCGCTATGCAGAGAAGCTCTAGTTAGCGAAGCCGGTGTTTGTTATACCATAGAGGAAAAAGTCATTGCGCCCGGCCGAAGGCCGGCTACGCGTTAAGCCTTAGTTGGCGAAGCTTGTGTTTGGTATATCATATCATGATATCTATCGCGTGATTCTTTAAAGCAAAACTGTATAATTAATTGTATTACATATATTGGGCTCTTATTTCATTTTAGAAATTGGGGTTTTATTTCATTTGAAATAAGCCCACACATATTAGGGAATTATTTAATTTATGTTTGGGGCGATATTTCATTTGGTTGGGGACTAATTTTATTTTCAAAATTGGGGCTTTATTGCATATGAAATAAGGCACCACGCTTTGGGGGATTTTTTCATTACATTTTTGGGGGGTTCTATTTTGGGGGGCTATTTCATGCCGCCGTTACATTAAGAACAAAAAGGTGGAAAATGTATTGAATTAATTTTTACTAACACTTAACACGTTCATTGAGATTACAGATTTGACTTAACAACTGGTAGATGTCAACCCAGCCAGCAAAATACCTCGACATTGTCTGAATGAGACATTTCTTGCAAATTGCTGACTTCATTCTTAGAGACTTCGTTCAGATTTCTGTCAGACATTGAATATACTTACTGTCTGGCCCACTCCTGATCGATATCGCATGGATATATCGGGGGGAATTTATGTACAGATATGTCCAATAGAATTCCGACGGAATTTATTTTATTTGTTCAATATAAAAAGCATAAAAAAGGTACGTACGTGCAAAATTTTGAATTATGTATTTACTTTTACATATTTTGCAATAACATTTTTTTTTTTCTGCTATCAGTTAGAAAGCAAAATGAATCTCGGCTAACACATCAGAGCTTCCCATGCCGTTTTCATTAGATTTTTTCTAGATACACTTCAGAAATGCCGAAAAAACCCAGAATTTCCCACAACATTTCTGTCAGAATTCGTGTCAACCACTAAATACATTTTTAATTTAGAAATCTGATAGAATTCGTATACGATTGCGACTTTTTTCGTCGACGTTTCTCTCAGATATCTGAACGACGGCGGATTATTTTGCTGGCTGGAAGTTACCCCCTTCCTATCCCTATTCATATAAGGTGTTAAAACTAAAAGCGATCTCTATTACAAAAGAAGCTATCACGGGACGTTTTTAGTGTCACTTCACTTCTCTCGAGGAACAGTTCATAATTTTTGAGAACATTATAATACTGGAAAAGGATTTTTCAAAAACATGAACTAATCCTCTGAGCTTGATAGCAGAGCCAATGGCATATCTCTTTTGGTATGTCCTTCAAATACACCTGCAACTTCGGTACCTGCATCTTCATATAACAAACTTCTGAACGCAATGCACATAGTTTTTGTTTTTTGCGAACTGGGTTTTATTAGTTTCCCTAAGTACTTTCTCATGCGAAAGAGTTTGCACTCGATGACTTTAAAAATGTTGAAGCAAAAAAATACTTTTTGATTCTTAAAAATTGGTTTTCAAAGATATACTTTTTCTAAAAAACTGTCTGTTTATCAATATCAAAAAAAATTTCATTTAAAACACAAGCAAATTGTAAAATATTGTTTTTGTTTTAGATGCAAGTTAAGCAAACAAAATTTTCTTCCGAAATCGATAAACAGGCAGGAAGTTGTCTCGTAGTATGTATTCCTTTCGACACAGAGGAAAATTTACTTTTTAAGAAATAATTCTTCTTACACTTAATTTACATGAAAGTAGAGAAGAAAGAGGAAGAGAAAACAGAAATCATGTCTATTTTTCTACCCCTCTTTCTTCTCTACACCGCTTGCTCCAAACAAAAAAATTACGTCAAAAATTGGACGTCATAAAATTCATCATGTAAATTGAGTGTTAGTTTTCAAGAAAATATATTTTTTTTGTTAACAACAAAATCTTCAAGAGATTAATTATTTAAAAATTTTTTTTTTCAAAAATCTTGATCAATTAAATCAAGCAAATTAAACGATTAATTGAAATATTGTCAATTAAACATTTAATACACTGGATTAAAAATTTAATTCACCTGATAAAATATTTAATTAAAACTGATTTTATTTTTGATTAATTCTTTTAATTGGCGCAAAAATTTTTTTCTGTGAAAATTGTTTAAAAAAAAGCCAAATTATACTGGTTTATTTTAAGGCATATTTTTACCGTCCAGAAGTTAATGTTTTCCTTATTGCGCTTTTTGCCATTTTGTTTCTTATGCTGTTAAAATAATAAAATGTTTTTCGACAAAAGTACCTCGAAAAATACACAGGAAAAAGTCAAAACCCTAAATCAATAAATAAATCTAAATCAATATCAAACAAAAATTTCATTCAAACAGAAGCAAATTGTAGGATATTGTTTTTGTTTTAGATGTAAGTTAAGCAAACAAAATTTTCTTCCGAAATCGATAAACAGGCCTTAAGTTGTCTAGTAGTATGTATTCCTTTCGACACAGAGGAAAATTTACTTTTTAAGAAATAATTCTTCTCTGCCCCTGTACTCCAAAATGTACCAAAGACCCAATAAAAACCCCTCCTTAAAATCACTTTAATGATCCCAAGGCCGAAATGCATCATGATGTTTAATTCAAATCAGGCCAAATTAATTTTTGTATGACTATATGTAACATCATAAGGCTTTCTGATAGTCTGTCCATTATTTAACATAAGTCCAAATTGCAACTTATTATGAAACTGACGAAAGACTGGCTTATAGCTTAGAGATCCCATATAGAGCCCATGCCTAAAATATTCTAACTGCCAATGTAGGGTATTAAAGTTTCGGCACAGCTGTGTTTAGTACTCTATCTCGTTTTCCTAGCAAATCTTGTATCTTTTAAATTTTAAAAGTATGTTGAAATTTAATTTAACTATAAAAATTTAATTAAAAAACTAAACAAATCAGAGGAGAATTTTTATTTTATTTTTCTACTCTGGAACTTTAAAAGGAAAAAGTTTCGCATTAAATATAATCATATACAAAAAAAAAATACTTTTGATTTAAAATTTCAAGCAAAAAAAAAATAGAAAAAAACAGGACAGAATAAAAATAATAAAAAGGTTGAAAGCATAAAAATACTTACAAATTCTGATGATTATTTGGAAGGATGCTCGTATTGTTCTGCTGAACTTTGATATTTTTTGTCTTCCTCTCTGTGTGGTTGTTCCTCTATTTCCGGCTTTGGTCTTTCAAAAAAAAGCACAAGGCGAAAGAGAAGCGAAACTTAATCATCAGAAGTATTCTAAGCAGATAATATGGATGTTCAGTTTGATGACGCTGACGCAGAGAAGATGGATGTTGAGTTTTATGTTATTGCCACTTTTTATTTTAAATGTGTTACACGTTTTTTTTTTTCTTGTTGTTTGTGAAGTGGAAATTCGTTTCTTTTTTAAAAAAAAATTTTTTTTTTATTGTTTCAGGTTTTGTTTTTATTTTTTAAGGACCAAACTTTTTTTTAAATCTAAAGTGGGAAAATATTTAATAATATTAATTAAAATTGTTTGGTTGATTACAATTTCAATTAATTATTTGGGTTTTCTTATTTTCTTGGGTTATGAAATTTTTAAAGGTTTTTTAAAAATTAGAATTATTTTAATTTTTGCTTTTCTATATTCTTATTACGTTATTAAATTTTGTTTGTATTTATTAAATAAGTTTTTTTTTAATTAAAACATTAATTGTGTATTGTTAAAGTGTTTTTTAACCTTTTTTTATCAGAGTGTGTTTTTTTCTGTTGTTGTACATTAACGATACGTTTTGTATTTCTTTATTAAAAAAAAACAAGATATTAAAGTAAACATTTACTAAATAAACAGTTCCTTTGTATGGGAAATATCTTTTTCCTTTTCTTTTAGTTGAAATAATATTTATACATTCCGTAAATACACGCAGAGAAAAAGTATGGTAAAAACAGATTGCTAGAATATGTTTAAATTATCTTGCATGTCATGGTTATTTTAAACATGCTGATGTAATTGTAATCATAAATCTGTCTTTTTAAAGCCAATTAAAATCATATTATGGTTACGTTAAATAAACTTGTATAATACATATGTTTGCCACAAATATTAGTTAGTTTGATTTTGCAATCAAAAATTATAAAAATAACAAAATGTTTTTGTTAAATTTTAAATAAACGCCATATAAATATAAAATATAAATACAAAAACTTTTTTTGCCAGTGTACCCATGGCCAATCATGGACCCACCTTAACAAAATTATGTTATGAGCTAAGGATTCATGTAAAAGTTCTTTATGCCGAATATTATTTAGATATCTTTATCTTTATAAGATTTTAGGATAAGGGTTTATATGGGGCATATGCTTAATGTTGGTTTTACCAGCACTACACTTTGTCATTACATAAAATATACCAACAATTCCAACATTTGAAATCAGGTTATGACGCACGCAAAGAAAAAACATGTTTAAATATGGTCACCTCCAATTGAACTATATTAAAGAAAATTTTTAACATATTATGATTAGTTTAACTACATTATTGTCACCTACAACCATATTATGATTGAAAAGTTCTTCATCAAGACCCCACAACCATGTTATGGTTGCCTCTAAACATGTTATGGTTGAATATGACCATAATTTATTTTAAAATTAACAATAGGTTTTTCCTCTTTTCCAAGAGCAACATGCTACGGCAGAAAATCAACCATGCTTTTATAAGTGCTTATCATGTATTTGTTATTTTTAACCATAACATGTTCGGAGGCAAGCAAAATATGGTTGTGACTTCTTGATGGTGACAAGCATATGGTAAAATGAAACATAATTTATTTAAAATTTTCTTTAAAAATAGTTTTGTTGTAGGTAACCATACTAAAACATGAGTTTTCTAAAGGTGCAGTAAAAGCTTTTTTCGGTAGTAGTATTGTACGGAAGCTATGATCAAACAAGAGCGAATCGAATAATATATGATAAGATAATTTCGATGGCAATAAAAAACGTTTGGACAATAAGATAGTTTTTTGCCACAAAGATTGTATTCCGGAAAGAAGCTTTGTTTGGTGGCTATATGGACTTATGAACTGCTTCTTACCATTTTCAATTAGCTTGGTCCGTGTGATCATTAGAACCTATGTATCTAATTTCATAAATTTATCTTGAACATTTTTCAATCTTCAATAGCATTTGGAATTAAACCTAAAGAAAAACTTCCGATCTGTTGATTATATTAGAAAAGGAGTAAATGTTTAAAAATCTCTTTCAAAGCTTAAAATTGGATTCCTACAAAACTAAAAAAAATATATTAAAGCACTTTTACTTAATAGCCATAGTTTTAGTAGATGTTTTCCACAAATTTGCCTATTGGCATTAGGCTTCACTTAACTCTTTAGCTCTTAATCCTTAAAAGTTTATTTTTGGGCATAGGAATCATTTATTTCGTGTTTTAGATAATATATTTGACAATGTGCGTATACAGTTAAGCTTTGTTCACATCTTTTAAATATTTAACGTCCTACAAGTAACCTCTCATTTTATTATAAAAATTTTTTGCTTTTGCAACACGACTGCTACATCGTACATCACTTAACAGTTTCTAGATAACATTATGCAAGTACACGCAGAGATAAAATATGGTTGGGCATGGTTACGGCAACAACACTATGTTTGATGTAACAATATATTGTTGTCGTACACAAATAATTGTTTTTTTTTTTTTATTTAATATCATCAATATTATACTTACTGTAAACATATCAATGTTTATCGCAATTATGAATTTGAGTATTGTTGACCGAAAAATAATTATTTTTCTAACAACTTAATTATGATTACTTTCTGAACATTTCTAAACATAGGGAATGTAAGATGAGATAAACCCACTGTTGTTTATTGTTGATGTGTTTTGTTTAAACTTTGATATTATTACAAGTAGAACTGTTGCTATAATTCTTATACGTTTAACAGTTTTATTTGGTTTAATATCTTTAGTTTTTCTAAAATCTTTATGGATGAAGTTTCCTGATGATCTGGCCTAAGCAAATAGTGAAATGCGCATAGGAATAGCTTATCCCATCAACAATAAATTTCAAGTGTTTTTGTCAAGAATAAAAACTGGGAATTAAGCACGAAAAACAAATTCTTTTGGAAAAAAAAAACATTTTATATTTCTCACAACCATATCATGATATTTAATAGCCATAACATGATAACTTTCTATACATTTATCATATTATGTTAAAGATGCAATCAAACTATTTTTACTCTAATCATATTATGTTAGCGCCATTTGTAAAATAATTTTGAAGAAGTTGTGTCGTTTTTCTTATTTGTGAGCGGTTAAACAATTAAAAGATAAAATTCCATAAAAAAATAAGTTAAAAGAAATAAAAAAGTTAAAATATTAGCGGAGTTCATTCAGTATTAGTGATGTAATGGTGCAAATGCAAAATATCGTAGTTTTTTTGTAAAATCCAACAACAAAACACACTGAGATCTCGTTATATTTTATAAAAGTGCTACGATATTTCTGTGGTTTTCATGGGCAACCGCGTATGTCTTAAAACAAATTGTTCAGGAAAGCCGACAAACCATACTAGATCAAACTATGGGCTAGGTATTGCACATTTAACACTTTGCCATTACGTTAAAACATTGGAATTGATCCATCTTTTTTAAAAAAAAGAGCGTTAAAAATTAGGCAATATGGCACCAACATCTTAAAATCGAAAAAATGGACACACGCGGTTGCCCATGAAAACCACAGATTTTTCATTTGCTCTTTTGCAAGCCTTATACTATGTTCACACTTGAGTTCTTAAACGCGTTTAAGCAGCTCGAACGTGATTAAGCTCTAATCACTTCAAAATCGAGATGATTACCCATACATTGAAGTGATTCGTTAATCACTTCAAATCGACATGATTACAACTAAATCACTTCATAAACCAAATAGAATCCACTGAACATACCTAATAATGTAGAATCGCCAACATGTCGTGTACAACCGGCCAAGATTTCTGCTTAATGTTTTTATTTTTTCCTTAAATAATTTATAAATTTTCACAATTTCATCATTAAAATCATTAAAATAATCTTCTGATAACTTTATAAAAGTGTTTTTATCCATTTTTAATACTTTAAAGAAATATAAATTTGTTTGATTTTTTTTTGTGTGTTTGTTGTGTGTTTTTTTCTTAATCATCTGTCATCTTAATCATCTCAAATGTAATGTGAACGGCTTTGATTAGCTAAATCAACATTTTGCTTAAACGCGTTTAAAAACCCAAGTGTGAACTTAGCATTATATTGAACTCCGCTATTTGATTAACATTAAGAAAAATTGTAAAAAGCCACAAAATAAAAAATCGATTCAAAAATATTTAAATTTATTTTGTATTTTTATGACAGCTATGAAAGGTGCTGTATCATAATATGATTGCTTCTAAATTTATTATGATTAACATGATGATAATATGATTACTTCTTAGCTTTTTATGATTAACATGACAATAATATGATTAATTTCTTAGCTTATTATGATAAACATGACAATAATTTGATTACTTCTTAACTTAGTATGATTAAGAGAATAATAATATGATTAAGGGAAAAATATTATGATGTAATGATACGAGTATATTTTGTCATAATATGATTCAATAATAATAATATGGTGACTACAATCATAATTCTTATCATAATATGTTGCTCTTAGAATATGTTTACCACAACCATGTTTTTTCTTTGCGTGTATCTTCTTACAAATAAAGTGTTGAGTAAATCAATAAAAATTTTCAGAAATAAAGCTAAAGTTTGATCATTTTACTGGTCTCGCTTTTTTTATTTTTTCTTTAAATATACATATCGCTCATTTGCTGCAAGACCGGCATAACTCAAAAAATCCATTTCGAGATAAACGCATTTAAAGTTTTTGCTTTGCTCTAACTACTTAGTAAAAAAGAAGTCACATTCTCTTCAAACTGGGAAAGTATAAAAAATATAAAGATGAATTTAATACACAATATAAAGAAAAACAAGTAAGAAAGTATAGTCGGTCAAGCCCGACCATATGATACCCTACACCACAGTATTTAAAAACACATCATGCTATGTGTCCATGTAAATATGGATTTATCTATGTTTATAAATTTCATTAAAATCGGTTTGATAGTTTCTGAGAGGAAGAATTTTCCCCCTATATTCCGTCGTGGTCCTACGATTCGGCCCATTTTCCATAGGCTTGGTCTTTGCGCCAATTAAAACCTATGACCCCAATTTTATCAAATTATCTCCAAAATTGCGACCTGTACTTTGCGCACAAGGTTACATGGACAGCCAGCCAGCCAGTCGGACTGACATCGTTAGTACGACTCAGAAAGTGATTCTGAGTAGATCGGTATACTTTAAGGAGGACCACTATTTTAAGGCGTTACACACATCAGCTCAAATGCATAATACCCTCTCCACTATTGTGGTGTGGGTATAATAAAACAATCCTGCATCTCTAACTCCAAAATTTCATTTTTTGAGTTATGCCGGTCTTGCTGCAAATGAGCTATATGTATATAGCTTCTCATTTACTTGTGCAGAAAAACCAGTTAATTAATAACCTGAGTTAACTATGAAAATTTTTAAACTAAGTAAAGAGGAGTACTTAAATCTCGCGACAAGCTTTTATATCATAAAAATTGTGTAATGACGTTATAAGTTGATAGTAAAAGTTTTAAGGCAAAAGCTTATTTTTTTTTTTTTTTGTTTTTCGCGCATTCAAATATAATATTGTTTTTTTTTTAGAGGTTTTTACTGCTTATTAATTTTAATAAAGGTCTGTTATAGTAAGGAAAGCAAGAGTTTGGAATTTGCTAAAATTTTTTTTAGGCAATCAAATAATGTATTTCGTTTAATACTATGTTCACACTTGGGTTTTTAAACGCGATTTAGCTCTAATCACATCAAAATCGAGATGATTAACCATACATTGAAGTGATTTATTAATCAATTCAACTTGACATGATTACAACTAAATCACTTCGATAATCACATAGAATCTTCTGAACAAACCTCAAACTAAGTATAATGTAGAATCGGCCAATATGAACATCTGCAACCGGCCTCGAATTTTGCCTAATGTTTTTATTTTTTTCCTTAAATAATTCATAAATTTTCACAATGTGGTCATTAATATGTTTAAAATAATCTTCTGATAACTTTATAAAAATGTTTTTATCTATTTTTAATACTTTAAAGCAATATCAATTTTTTTGTTTTTTTTTTCAAATGAAATGTGAACGGCTTTGACTAACTTCATCAACATTTTGCTTAAACGCGTTTATAAACCCAAGTTTGAACATTGTATAAGACTTCTTGAATTCTTTGCTAATACTGCTCTTTAATTACTTTGTATATCTTAGCTTAACACACAAAAACATTTATTAGCTTGTATTTTCATTTAAGCTTATTTGGTAGTGCTATTTTCCCCTTTGTTTGCTACTGTCTGGACCTTTCTTGGGATTTTTTTTCTCTTTGTTATTTCTTTATTACGGCTGGGGAGCGATTAACCATCGACTATATAATGTTGTTTTTTGATTTACTATAATTCATTTTTACATCATTTATTATTATTATTATTATTATTATTATTATTGTTTTTATTACTATTACTAATGTTTATGTGTACAGCTTGTTTTAAAAACTTTCAGCATATATTAACATGTAATATTGTTATTTTGGCCTCCAAGGCTTTATATTGCATAAATAAATGAAATAAATAAATATTGGAAAGCCTAAATTGCTTTTTATCCCTTTCGTGATGCATCGATGGAGCGGGTGGGATCCGCTCTCAATATTTTCTCTTCTTTCTGACTAGTGAGAAATAGACGGTTATGCACCAATTGCGCTGATTGTTTTCTATATTTGTTTCTCACATTATGCCGCTGTTCGCTTTACTGGTACTTGAAACAAACAAATAGCAAAGTGGGCATATTTTAACCACAAAAAAATTAAAAATTTTAATGTTTCAAACCCATTAAAACTGCATTTTAGCTAAGAATTTTAACGACATGCATCAATTGTGCATGGCCTTAAAATCTTTGAAGGATATAATTATATTTTATAGCATTAATTATATTTTTATATTTGCTATTTTTAGCAAATTGGCCTTTTAAAGGATTTTTAAAAATCTTTTCATAGGATATCTTATATCGTTGTTCTTAGGAAACTTAAAAAAACTTTTTATTTAGAGAAATTTTTTTAAAAATTTTCTACTAAGCGATGCAATAAGCCATTCAATTCAATGGCTTATTGGAAGAAATGCTGTCCTTTGTCTCGATTGCACGCTTATATTTTACAACTATATCTTAAAGCCTATCTGGTGATACGGTATTCAAGTGCCCCGTTCTATAATATGGAACAACACCCAAATCCACTAGCTCGAAATATTTTAAATCATGGCGGCGGCCACACTCGCTTATGAAGAAGAGACACTGCAGCACTCACCCTATCAGAAAATCCTACATATGTGAACAGAAACCGTTATGACGAAATTTTGTCTGGCACTGTCTGGACACATTCAATTTATGAGGATAAGATTCAATTAATTATTGTTAGTTCATATTTAATACATGTATGAAGATTCAATAAATAAATATTGAAATTTTAAAGAAAATATTATATTTTTAAGAAATATTAGCAAAAAAAAATTTGCGAAATTTTGATACATATTTAATTTTGTCATAATTTATTATTTAAAGCAAGTTTTTGGCATAATTTATTATTCAATGAAAATAGAAAATAGTAGAAAATTTTTCCATGATTTTCGGTGCAATGGAAATTGTTCCATAATATCCTACTTAAAACAATTTCAGCTGAAGCGAAACGTTTATTCGAATTTAACAATCTTAAATAAATAAACGTACTTCATTACAAAAATATTTTTCCAATTCCCGTTATTCATAATAAGTTAAAAATACATTTTTGTAAGACATTTTGCTCATACAAATTTGTAATTATTTCCTCTAAGAAGAAAAATTACTTATATAGTGAAACAAGAATGTTACAAAATATAATACACAAGTAAGAAAGTTTGTCGTTCAAGCAGGACTATGTGATACCCTACCCAGCAGAGTAAAGAAGCAAATTTTCGACCGTGCACCCTGTTTGGGACCAACGGGCTATCATGGACCTGGCAGAACAAAATTATACTGTAAAATTTCGCTGTCTTTATCGTTATGAGATTTGATTTTAGGAAGGGGGCTTATGTGGCTCATATGGTTAATTTTGGCCCAAACAACACTACACTTTCTCATGACTTAGTTAGTAGCTATTGTAAAAGTTATTTTTGGCCAATTTGTATGTAAAACCAACAATTGTAAGGAGGCTATGGTTAAAGCCATTTTCGGTAGTGGTATTTTTATGGGAGGTACGGTCAAATATAAGCGATTTCCAGTTTATTTTTCTTTTTAAGCTAATAAGGCCTAATGAAGTTAATGTAAACAATTTTATTACATTGCACCCGACGTTTCGTCACTTTTTTGGTGACTTTTTCAGGGGTCGTAAAATTTATATATTATTTAACATTTAAAACATCAGATTTTTAATAAAACCAAATTGCACAAAAACATTAAACAAAAAACAGTAAAGCACTACTTAAAATTATTGTCACTTATAATTGTTATTATACTGCGGTTCTATAAATGATTTCAATTAAATGTATTAAGATAATTTCAATGACAATAAAAAAAATCAAAAAAGCAACATTATAAAATGGTTTTTGCCACAACTAGGTGAAATTATGAACCGATTCTCACCATTTTTAATTGGCTTGGTCCGTGTGATAGTTAGAACTTATGTACCAAATTTCCACAAATTATCTTCAAATTGCTCATAAGGCTTAGAGTCTAAGCACAATGTCTGCGAAAGAAACATAAACATAATACAATCGATTACGGCGACAGCAGTTGTTGTCATTGTTTGTTTATATTTTTATTAATTTATTTCTGATACACAATTTGTATGTAAAACCAACAATTGTAAGGAGGCTATGGTTAAAGCCATTTTCGGTAGTGGTATTTTTATGGGAGGTACGGTCAAATATAAGCGATTTCCAGTTTATTTTTCTTTTTAAGCTAATAAGGCCTAATGAAGTTAATGTAAAAAATTTTATTACATTGCACCCGACGTTTCGTCACTTTTTTGGTGACTTTTTCAGGGGTCGTAAAATTTATATATTATTTAACATTTAAAACATCAGATTTTTAATAAAACCAAATTGCACAAAAACATTAAACAAAAAACAGTAAAGCACTACTTAAAATTATTGTCACTTATAATTGTTATTATACTGCGGTTCTATAAATGATTTCAATTAAATGTATTAAGATAATTTCAATGACAATAAAAAAAATCAAAAAAGCAACATTATAAAATGGTTTTTGCCACAACTAGGTGAAATTATGAACCGATTCTCACCATTTTTAATTGGCTTGGTCCGTGTGATAGTTAGAACTTATGTACCAAATTTCCACAAATTATCTTCAAATTGCTCATAAGGCTTAGAGTCTAAGCACAATGTCTGCGAAAGAAACATAAACATAATACAATCGATTACGGCGACAGCAGTTGTTGTCATTGTTTGTTTATATTTTTATTAATTTATTTCTGCATACATTTTTATCATGTTTTTTGCTTGCAATAATCTTGTGAACATCGCCAATTATTCAAAAACTATGGCAACATCAGAAAGAGAATGAGTATCACAAATTAAGAGAGAGAAAAAAAGTACGCAATGGAAATAAACTAGATTTTAATTTTACATAGACAGCCAGCCAGCCTGAACGCCAGACGGATGGACATCGTTTCTAGTAAAGTTTTGGACTAGTCTATTAAAAAATATAGAATTTCGGTTGCTCTGCGGTTTATGTGCCGCCGTTTGTCGTTGAGACAACACTACAAAAGTAAGTAAAACATTTTTGTTTGGTTTAAGAGATGACAAACCATTCTCATGTCTTAAAAATAATTAAGGAGAAGATTAATTCCCGTATTCTTTTTGTTAAAATGATTAAGTTAGATACATCAAATACTTCAATGTAGAATGATGTTTGTGCTGTAAACAAAGATGAATTCACAACACAATATTCTCGATCTCTCTCTGGTTCCAGGGGTAAGGGCTTAGAATTATTCTTAAATAAATACATCTATCAGGGGTGTCATGGAAATCGAAAACGTAAAACGAAAGAATTTTAAGAGTCGTTTTTATATAAGATTTATGTAATAAAAAAATTTTATGACAATTATTACACAAATAATGCTCTATTAAATAGAATTGTTTAACAAAAATTGTAAAAACTAGATTAAAAGTATAATAAAAAGAACTGCTAAATTCTTTCGTTTTACGTTTTCGATTTCCATGACACCCCTGTATATATATAAAAATTAAAAATGTTTGTATGTTTGTTTGTTTATTGGCTTATAGACTCCTAAACCGATTTTCCTGAAATTTTTATAGTAACATCATTTGTGCCCTTAAAATAAAATAGGCTACTTAATTTTTCGATAGGTGCAGGGGAATTGGTACCACCCATTGGATGCCAATATTAAATATCGCATATCTTAAGAGCCGCTGCACGCATTTTGTTGAACTTTTGGAAGTAGGATCATCTGGGTCCCGAAATTGCAATAAAATAGCAGCGGGGGAAGTGGTTCCCCCAATAGGACGCCAATGTTTAATATTGCATATCTTAAGAACGGTTATAGTAAGAATATTCAAACTTTGTAGAAGTCACTCTTATCGTATACTACACTTTTGAAAAATAAAGCGGGTAGGCGCAGGGGGAAATACCTCGCATAGGATGCATATATTAAATGTCTCCAAACTGATGAAGTGGTTAAAGCAGTGTAGCGAAGCGCACCGGGTTAAGCTAGTACACTATAAAACAATAAAGAAGTACGAAAAAATATTAAGGGGAATTGTCAAATTTATTTTGCTTTTTTTAGACCTTATAGTGTTAATAAGCAACTAGTTTAAAACTATCATGAAAATTAACATAATACAATTATTTGATGTATGAAAAAAATCAAAAGTGCAACTAGTTTAAAGTAAACACCAACCACTATATTTTTAGCTTAATACTAGTAACTTTGTCTGCAGGGACCCTCTCCACTATTGTGGCTTTATTACAACAAATATGTATTGCTTTCTTTTTTTTTTGTTTTCTAAATATAAATTTAAATTTAAACATGCAAATATTTCTGATATTGTTGGTACTTTCATTAGAAACAAGATGATTTTGCTCATCGGAAGTTCATTTCGGAAGAAATTTTGTAAATAATTATGTATCTGCAAATGTTAGCATTTTATTTATTGTTTTTTTTTTTTTTTTTTTTTGTTGACAAAAATTTGTTTTACATTTTCCGTTTTTTGTTGAGTTTCTTTTCTACTTTTTTTTTAAATCAATGGAGGGTGCATAACTAATGATAAAATATCTATCAGTCTTAATAAGTAGAATACAAAACGAAAAATTGAAATACAACTTTTTTTTAATATTTATTCAGAAATAATATGTATAAATTTTTAAACTAACATGAAGTGTCTCAGCGCTACTCTAGCATTTTTAAGGCTTTCTTTCTAAAGGATATTTTAAATTTAAGTTATTTGGCAAAAAACTGTAAAAGGACTTTTTATTCAGAAGAAAATAACTGAAATACAGATTTAAAATTTTGTTTCCAGAGTCACTTATAAATAAATGAACTTCTTAACTTAAATCGACAAAAACGCTTTAGTACACCTGCTTGCAAAAAATCTTACGTTCCAGTTAAAACTTTTAATATTTCATTATTTTAAGCCTATAGAATGCCATTCAGGTTTCCTTTAAAAAATGTTACAAAGTAAATTAGCAAAACATACTACGAAACACTTTCGGCCATGTAAAAAACTTCCGCTTATTGAACAGTTATAAAAAAGGCTCACCATAAATTAAATTTCCTCAAAACAGTGACAGACAACAAAGAAAGTAATTATTATTTATATTTCCGCTTTTGTCTTTTGCTAACCTTATTTAATTAAAAATAGTTTGCGTTATTAACAATAAAAAATATATAAAAAAACCATCACGTTTCTCATAAACATCAACTTCCGATTCTTCCAGTATTTAACAATTTGTCTTGCCTTCAATTGACATTTAAATTTCTAGCAACCACCATTAAAATTCATAAAAAGTTTTTTACTCAACTTCTCAAGATTCTTAAGTATACGAACACATGAACGCCCAAGTGATAAGAAAAAGCGATGGTAAAATTGGTGAATGGCCTTAAACAAACGGGCACTACTTACTTATCCAACACAACGACCTGTCGATATTGTCATTAGTCATTTTAAGGCAAAACATGTTTTCTAAGCTTAAAAAAAGGCATTCTTAACGACAAACAGTGGGACATTTTCCTCACTCTTAATGCTGACCGATATCATCATCATCATCGTTGCTTTTTTTGTCACTCTTAATAACCACCCCTAAACAACACTGTGGCCAGCCAATATTCAGTGAATATTTTCGTGATGTTAATTGGAATTTTTTAAAGTACTTTTTAGTTCAGGAAAAATGCGAAAAAGTAGTTAAACGTGCTGCCAGGATGAGCACACAAAACGGAAAGGGATTAACACAAATTATTTTCTTATTAAACATATTTTTCTCTTTTGAGTTTCCTTCTTTTTAGGTCTGTTTAAATTGAAGTAAAATCGTGACTTAAAAAATTGTGAATTAAATTCCTAAAAGGTCTATTTAATGAACCCAGAAAAAGTAAAATAAAACAACAACATGAATTTAAAAAAAAAACAAATTTGGCACGAAATTTCTTGAGAAATAAAAACTCTATAAAAAATTAACGTTATGAATTTCATAAAAAAAATTCAGTAAAAGCTGTTTTTAGCAGTTTTTCCTTTAGGTAGTAAAATTATATAAAATTAAGACAGACTGTTGATAAAAGAAAATGAAAAATATTTAAATTAAATTAAACCGTTAGGGGCCGGCAATGCTACTGTACAAAATAAGTTAAATATTACCACTTTGTTGGGCAGTATAGAGATTTTAGGAATATACGAATAGCATCCGACATCTAACAATTCACCATTTTCTACCAAATGAAGTCTTTTTTCCTTGCACTCCTATTAGATGCATACCTAAACATCCCTAAGATTATAAAATTTCTTAATTCCATCATTTGAAAATAATACTTTCGCGATGTCCGATAAGAGTGAAGAGGCTGTTCAAAATTTGAAAATTTCTTGGAATGGTGAATTTTCAGTTGGTTATTAAACACAGTAATCTGACAACATTGCCTTAAATTAAAATTTTTTGTAAAATATTTTAAGATGATATAGCGACACATTCTTTACTAATATCCTTCGGCCATTTTTGCAATGATCTCTAAAAATGTAACCACATAATGGCAATACACAACCTAAATATTGTTAAAATTAACCATAATTTGGCCTTAATTTACCATAATTTGGTCTATATTAGCCATAATATGGTAACAAATTAACAATAATAATGGAAAATTTCGTACGTCCTACTTGAATTTCCAGTTTCTATTTCCGAAACTTATAAAACTAACGTTTTCTTTTTAATATCCGGCAGTAACGACTGCTGATAACAGAAAAATTCTTTAGAGAAATTTAAATTTCTATATAACTGCCTGGCCCACAATGTCGACAAGAACATTTCTTTCGTATATTTATATTGCAAGTAATAATAACAAACTAAAATTTGTTTTTATTTTCAATGTAAATATGCATATGAAATGTTCTTATCGACATTCTGGGCCAGGCTGTAAGTGTCAGTATAAAAATTAGTAAAAAACAAGTAAGAGTGCTATATTCGGCTATGCTAAATCTTATATACCCTTCACCATGATCTTTATATAGGTATAAATAAATATTAATTGAGCCACGCAAACTTTGTATTTCGTCATGCCGAAGAATATAAAAAAACAAAAAATTTATATATGTACCCAAGCCCGTTTTCTCTTTTGCCAAAGTTGATGTTTGAAATTCGTTTTATAATCTTAAAATCGTTTTTTAGAACATAAAAAAATTAAATAAAAAAAAAGAAAAAAAATTCTTTTTGGGATTCGAACTGGCAATATCATCAGTCTCAGGAGAGAACTTAACAACTCGGCTACTCTAAAGAAGCGTTAAATTAAAATAGATTGAGTGTATGAGTTTGTTTCTTTATTTGAGCGACATATCATATAAATATAAATTAAACACATTACAAATAAAATCCACCACTTGTAGTGAAGGGTATAAAAAAACAACAACAAAAAACTACATTACCAACACTGTATTACCATAGCCACTGTATGACCGTAGGTATGGTATGTTTATTTCGTTTTGGTAATACAGTGTTGGTATGTTAATGTCACGTCTAATTGGACCTTTAAAGGAAAATATTTGAGGCAGTCGTGGTTTTTTACTCATATCGCAGCCATTTGTGGACCGATCTTGCTGAATTTCAATATCAAACAATTCCGGACAATATGTGACATAAATGTATAATAACCAGGCCCGCATCATATATGGGGTCTTCGGAAAGCCCATTTCAACGGGCAGACGGACATCTCGTTAAATCAACTTCGCTCCTCATAAGGACACAGAATATAAGTATTTTATAGGGGGTAACATCAATATTATATATTATTACAAACGGAATGACAAACTTATATATACCCTATTCACCACCTGTGGTGAAGGGTATAAAAATATAGTGTATTATATAGTGCAACAAAATTCGGGTCATCGCCTCCAGCCTCAACACTTGCAACGCAAAATGAAACTAGACTATTGATAGAGCAAATCTACCAAAGGTTTTTTTAAAAGTTAGCTCGATTCCCGAAGTATGGGCCCACAAATTTTTGAATTTTTTTAAAAGGCGTTTGGCATAAGTCAAAAAAAGTATACTAAATGTACCTTTGAGCTAAAATACTATTTCAGATGTCTTCAGTAGAATTGTATGGCGATTCTTTGCTTAGAATATATTAACTCTCTTACACTAATTTTAAGGGGTCATTTTTGTCCTTTTTTTAACTTCCACACAAAAGTAGACTAAAACGGCACTTTAGAGGGTAAAAATGTTCCAGGAATATTGTCTGCATAACATTTTAGTAGGGGTGTTCTAAAACCAAAAGGTCGTGCAATGGATTTTCGAAATTTCGGGGATTGAACTTTTTGAATTTCTTGAAACGGCGTTTGGTTCAAGTCAAAAAAATATACTAAATGTACTTCTGAGCTAAAATACTATTTCAGATGCCTTCAGAAGAATCGTATGGCGACTCTTTTCTAGGAATATATTAACCCTATAACAGCAATTTTAAGGGGTCATTTTTCACTTCTTTAACTTTCACACAACAAACAACAAGATGGTTAAAATGTTCAAAGAATATTTTATGCAACAAATTTCACTAGGGGTCTTCAGAGACCACAAAATCGTGTAAAACGGATTTTCGAAAAATTCAAAAATTTCAAGGCCCGTAATTTCAATCCGTTTTATATACATTGAATAGAATACGTTTGAGCAAATTTGCACATTAAGCTTTCACCATAATATGAATCAGCGTTTACAAAACTGCCGTTAAAGTAGAAAAACTGCCATTTCTTCTACTTCTTCAATTGTCATTGGTCAAAAAAAAAAACTGTTGCTTTTACTTCTGATTCATTAAATGTAAACCGTCGCTGTCAAACCAACTTAAAAAGCGAAAAGTCGTACACGCATTTCCCGTTTTTGTTCGACAGTTTCTAGTTTCGACTGCAGTTTTTCAAGCCCTGATATGAACCGGCATATCGACATAAAATGACTATTTCTTGAGCTCGAGGCTACTGAAAATCTAATACTTTAAAAGAAATTCTTTTCTTCTATTCAAACATATATCATTCAAACATATTTGATACATAATAACTGAAAGAAAAGAAAAGGGAAAATATTATTGAGACTTTATTGTTTGAAACGTTTTACCTTAATTTACAGAGTGTACAAGCTGTTTCAATTGCATGGGTAACACAATTAAGAACAGCTTTAAAAAAAAAATTGTTATAGCTGAATTTTCTATTTTACAGTTACAGTTTTTCAATTAATTTCCATAACTAATTAAAACAATTTGCCATTCCAGTTAACTGTTTGAAGAAGATATGCAAATATTTAAGATCTATGAATGAAAAAAAAATGTATATTCTTTGGGTAATTAAAAATTAAAAAAAAGCAATCTGTAAAAGGTTTATGCCGGTAGGTAGTCATAAAAATATTTTATGCTTAAAAAAAGGTTTACAAAACAAATTTTCTATGAAAATGTCCTTAAGTAAATGTTTGTTAAATTTAATAACCGTTTTCGTTTACGAATATGGAAGTTGTATTTTAAAAATTATATGAAAATTTAATTTTGTAAGTTACTTTATCTTCAGCAGTGTTCGAAAATAAATACTTAGGCCCCAATTGTGTAAAACGCAACGCAACGCCAAAAATTATATTGAAAACAAAAATAAAGTCATAAATAATTGTCTTAATTTGCTTTCTACAGTAATTTGTATACAATTTTTAAATTTTGAACGCTGCATATCTTGTGGCGTTGAGAAATGTTCAAACGCAATATGAATTTCTGTAGAAAGCAACAGCAAACTTACAAATTATTTTTGATTTTGTTGGTGCTTCCAATGTTATTTTTGGCGTTGCGTTGCGTTTTATACAATTAGGGCCTAAATATCGCTAGTTAGTGTTCGGTTCAGTATATTTATGGAAAACACAAACGCTAATAGTGTTTGTGTAGTAAACTATTAAAAAAAAAAATAACTTTTCCCTGTTTGTCATCTTTCTAACACAAAATAATACTGTTTTTAACAAACTAAAGAAAAGATGAGAACATTTAATTCCGTTCGGTTTTTTTACCCACAAACTTCATTGTGTTCAGTGTGGCTTATTAATGTTCGTCCCTTTTGGCCGGTAAAAAAACAAAAAGCCAGCAAAATAATTTTATAGAAACAAAACATATACACAATACACACACACACATGCTGTTTGTGGTGCAGTTTATCAATAAAAAAACAGAAACATTAAAGAACATTAAAACTTAATATTTGTCCGTCGTTACGTTATAAATGTCATAATATTCCATTCGAAGCCGATGTGACATTGCAAACGAAGAGAACGCCAGTAGCACATATCGTTGACGGCTACCAAAATTGAAAAATTTTTAACGACGGCGGCGAAAATGCAACCGTCGCACAGAGGAGTATTTGGCCTGAAAAGCTGGCCAAAAAGGCAAAACTGAATTTTAAGAAATCTTAAGAACTAAGTACGCAGCTCGACAGACAACAATATTTTACATTATATTGAAAATTTTGAAGACTTTTAGTTGCGATTTGTAGCTCTGAGACCCTGCTAAAGTCAGGAAAGTGAAGAAAATTATATGAGATTTAAATGTTTTTTTCGGTTTCTGGATGTTTATATGATATTTTTTGCGGCTAAACGAATAAAGGTTTAACAAAGATTATTTTTTTTGCTGATAGATTTGATCAAAAGTTATTTAAAAAAGAAAAAAAAATTAAAATATGTTGCATATTCATGTTGAAACAATTCGTTCAAAAGCTAAAAAAAAAAAACAAATTATATACTTTTTTTTGCACAAAAAGGAAAAGAAGAGGTTTTTAAAAGTGAGGTTAGCATGTCTACGAATTATGTTTGATACCAGAATAAAATTTGGAATCTCTAATTTTAGAAACCAAAAAAAAAAAGTGTGCTCAATTTTGCGCCATTATTTTTGATGATTTTTTTAAATTTTCACATTTCTTCTATTTTTGCTCATCGGGCACTTTTTCTTATACCTTTAAATCGTCAAAAACTTTTATGTATTTTGAATTATTGATTTTAACTGTTATTCACATCACTTTTAACACTTCACAATATTAATACCTGCCTATATGTATTTATAAATTGCAAAAATTCTTAATTAAGGAGCGATGAAGATAAAGCAATTGTTAAAGAGAGGAAGATATTCATCCAAAAAAGACTTAAAGACGAGATAGGAATACTTGTAGATGTTCCAAAACCAGGATACGGTAGCACTAATGATGGCAACACATCAAGAAGATTTTTTTCGGACCCAGCAACTGCATCGAATCTCACTGTAATAAATGAAGAATTAATCAACCGCCTGAAAATAATATTGGAAGCAATAATTAGCGGACACCGGATTAATATTGAGAAATTTGAGGAATATGCACATAAAACTACCGAAATATATGTATGTGCAATTTTACAACTGGCACCCCATGAGTCCTACGATGCACAAGATTCTTATTCATGGCAGTAGTGTTATAATGCAAGCAATCTTGCCAATTGGACAATTGTCAGAAGAAGCTGCCGAGGCCAGAAATAAGCACTTACGATTATATCATACGAATTATTCGAGGAAATTCAGCAGAAACGATACAAATCGAGATGTCTTGGATAGGTTATTTCTGAGCAGTGACCCTTTTATAAGCTGCAGTACGCAAAAAGAACGGAATAATAAAAAAGCTTTTTCATCAGAAACCATCACACTTCTTCTTCCTGGCACCGATGATGCAGCTAATGAGGATACACATACGACATAATAATTTGTAAGGAACTTTTATTATTTTAACTTTTCCGTTTATAAAGTAATAAATAATATAAAATAAATATAATAAAGCCTTTTTTCATAAAAAAAAATACTGTTTTATAAGAGCCTCACAATTTTCAAATTTTTTTTTTTTTTTAATTAGACTGTAAATCATATGTATGTATGTACAATGTACATACAGTCTGTCAAGAATGAGTTTAAACCTTTAAAATCAACATTTGTTAATTGAGTTTTGCATGGTTAGTTTAAGCAGAATTTCCCGGTGCATCTTCTGATCCTCCTGGTATTAACATCGGAGAACACGTTTTCAAGTTATGGCAAAATATATAAGGCAATCCAACGATTTAGGGGGTGAAGTACCCCACGCCTTTAAAAGAAAATCCTTACGTACTAGAGAAAAACGGAAAACAGATTTGAATTAAGGACATCAAAATCCATATAGTCCACATACTTTTATTTCTACGGTAGAGAAAATTTTTTTTTTGTTGCGCAGTGTACTTTTGTTGCGCAGTGTAATTTTTTCAAAATCTGCCACTAGACTTTTTATATCATACTACACCTAAAACTATCAAAAAACTAAAACTTTTAATTCAAAAAACACGTTTAATAATTTTGGCCAGCTTTTCAGGCCAAATACTCCTCTGTGCGTCGGCTATACCAAATAATGTAAAGTGAGACTTTAATGTTTGTTGTTTGCAAACGAGCTTTGAAAAACTTAGTATATTTTATAAAAATGTTAAAAGCAAAATAATTAAGCAATGAAAAAATGTTCCAAAATATTATTATTATTATGATTCTTTGCATTTTGCATTTTTCAGTGTCAAAATTGTTTCTCGTCCTATTTTTTCATGGGTTTATTTGACAGTTCCAAGCGGAAACTTTTCTGTAAATCTGTAAATTGGCTAGTAATTTCCTTACGTGACAGGTAGAACTCGCCAAAAAAAAAGTTGTTTCAATATATGGCATTTTTGTTTCATTTCACAAATTTCAATCGGAAAGTTTCTCGACGCGAGAGTTACAGAACATGAGCACAGGAAGGATGAATCTTAATTTACTTTATCGCTCATTTAAGGTTAAAGTAAAGCTTTAATAATGGAACACTTTTTATAAGGCCGATTAAAGTCTACTTTTAGCGATCCGTAAGTTGTGAAAACGGGCCGAAGAAATTGAAATCTTACATTGGAAGACGCGAAAACAACTGCAACAAATCGTTTAGGATGGTGAGCCTTTGTGCAAGCCATATGCTCTTTAAATGGGTTATGGAGAAAAAACAGTTGCCAGTGAGCATTAAGTATTTTTTTGAAAGTTATGATGATAGTAAATTACTGCCCATGGTGAATTTGGCCGTAAGTTTATGTATATTCTTATGCTTATATCTATGTAAATGTTTCTAATCTGGCTTAATTTTAGGGCATTTTTGGCACTTGATTATTTCTTAACTCTTTGAAAAATGGATATTTGTCATGTGCAAAAAACACTTCGCATACAAAATATCTGAGTAAGTTATATCGGATACAAAAATCGGTTTGCGAAAGTAAATGAAGCTCAAGTAAAATAAATGCGTTTAACACACAATGCGTGTACCAACTCCTAAATAACGAAAGGAAGAGAGCAGTCTAAGACTCCACCATTTAAAAACCGTTATCACTAGTTTTCACGGACATTTTACTTTTCTAATATCAACTTGCAACAACAAATCCTATTGATTAAATAGAGCACTATTGGTGCTAAAAACTGTATCACGGAATAACGGACATCGAACGGAATTAACTCGCCTACTCAAGAGTAAGAAAATGTGTATGCATTTGAACATTTTTATGAGTCCCAGTATCAATAATGTAACAAATGAAAAATAAACTGATAAACTTTTATTTGTATATCCTTTTCACCTGTGGTGAAAGGCAGAATAAACAAACTTGTATTGATCAAAAAAAAAAAAAAAATGAACATTAAAACAACGAAAAAATTTTCTTAATTTATAAATTATTTATTATAATTGAAGTACAATAACATTTTATTGTTTTCGGCTTTTATTTCATTTGGTTCGTTTTTTTAAGCAGCGTCATTGACATTTATCGATTTTTTAGATTTTTATTTTATGTCTAGTTCAAACGTTTCTTTCTAATTTGTTATAGTTGTTAGAACGAGTATTTGTTTTTGATTAATTTGACATTGGAATTATGTTTAATCTAACACAAGGGCCATCTAAGTTTTATTACGGTCTTCAATAAAACTAACAATTGTAAATGTTGGTTCTTCAAAGCTTTTGTCTTTATGCATGTAAGTGTGTGGTTGCTTGTATTTCTGAAGTGTGAAAGGGTCGTATTAAAATTAACTAAAAAGGGGTTGAATACGAAATATTAAAAAAAAAAAAATTATTGCTTCGCTCATTATTGTACTTACAATATGTTGGTTAGTTCATTCTCATTTACTTTTAATACGTTCGTTGTTTGTTCGTAAAAATTTGCTAAAGAAAACCTTTTAGCTCATGACAAATTAATTGTCAAACACGTGCTGAGTACACTGGCATATTTATCTTTGGAAGATACAAAAACAGACACAAAAATTCTAATCTTTGTTATTGTATATGTAACAGCAGCACAGATTATAAATGTGAAAAAAACAGAACTTAAATACAACAACCAAACTAAGGAAGGTTGTTATAGAAGTCTCGAAGAAAGAAAAGATCATATTTTGCTATCTTTAGAAAAAGTTTTTAATGAACTGCTGCTCGACTCGTTGAAACAAGTTTTTGGTAAAAAATAAGTTTTCGATTAGTATTCAACTAGTATCGATAAAAAGTATCGAAAAAAAGTAATAATGAATTTTTCCAATGGTATCGCTAAACTTTGCAATAGAAAAAAAGTGAATCGATAATTTTTCCTATGGAGAATCAACCCTTGATTAGTTTTCTATAGAAATATACAATGAGTTTTTAAAAGTAGGGATCGATAACTTTTCGAAAGAAAACTAAGAATCAAGAAGTTTTTACCATTAAAAAACCAGTATCAATAAATTTTCATATATGGGGTGATTTTTTAGCTATTATCTTTTTGGCAACACTGGTTTAAACAGCTGACGCACGTTTCGTGTTTTGTTTCACTATCAAACATCTTCAGTTTGGTCTATAATTTAACCATGAATCGTCTTACAAACGAACAACGCTTGCATATTATTGAATTTTATTATCAAACTACGTGCTCTATTAAGAAAGTTCATCGCAACAAATTGTGTTCAGCGACAAAGCTCATTTTTGGCTCAATGGGTACGTAAGTAAGCAGAATTGTCGACTTTGGAGTGAAGATCAGCCAGAAGCACTGCAAGAGCTACCAATGCATCCAGAAAAAGTCACAGTTTGGTGCGGTTTATGGGCTGGTGGCATCATTGGACCGTACTTCTTCAAAGATGATGCGAATCGTAACGTAAATGTAAATAGTGAGCGCTACAGTGAGATGATATCCAACTATGTTTTGCTCAAAATGCAAGAGCTTGACTTGCAGGACATGTAGTTTCAACATGAAGGTGCCGCATGCCACACAGCACGCTTAACAATGGACTTATTGAGAGGCGAGTTCGGTGAACATTTTATTTCACGTTCAGGACCGGTCAATTGGTCGCCTAGATCGTGCGATTTAACGCCTTAAGACCATTTTTTGTGGGGCTATGCTACAGCTCATGTCTATACACACATGCTCGCTTCAATTGACGCATTGGAAGACAACATTGAAGCATTTATTCATGAGATACCGGCCGAAATGTTGGAAAGAGTATGCCAAAATTGGATTAAGCGGAAGGACCATTTGAGGCGCAGTCACGGTCAACATTTGCATGACCGTTTGTTTGTTTTTTTTTAAACTTTCCTATAGCTCTTAAAAAATCACCCATTAGAAAACAAGTCGCTCATTTGCTGCAAAGTCGTCATAACTCAAAAAATTAAATTCTGGAGTAAGTGATGCTGAACTGTTTGTTTTGATTTTCTTTATAAATATGGGCACTTCCACAGAAAAGCTCTCTTTTTGTCACGTCACCTAGCAATTATTCTTGTATTTTAGAACCACGTTGTTCAAATTGTTCCTCACTTTCACAAAATGAAAACCCAGTTGCGCTCTACACCCAAATGCAAAAAAGTAAATAATATTTTCCGTATTCTTTGAGAAACAATTAAAAATGGTTGGTGACGTAACGTGACAAAAAGTAGACACATCTGCGGAAATACCAATATGTTCTATATACAGTAGAATCCCGGTAATTCGTAATCGCAAGGGACCGGCCATTTCTTACGAATTATAGGGGTTTTCGATTTAGCGGGGTTACGATTTAACGGGGTTTAAATAAAATAAATGCGAATTAACGGGGTTTTTCAATTTATTGACTAAAACAATAAAAAAAGATAAAAAACAATTGTTAAAAATAAAATATATAAAAATTATTCATGTTACAAACTGATCTTAAGAAAATAAACATACACACAAGCAAAAGCAAAAACCAACGCAAAAAAAATAGCGGTAAAAAATCATTCTTTCCATGTTTTTATTACGAATTATAAGTGGTAAATAGCAAACAATTACGATTTATAAGAGGTAAAAAAGAAGGTTTTAATTGAAAAAAAATTACGAATTAGCGAGGGGACCAAAATGTATGGAAATTTTACGAATTAACGAGATTTTTTCAAGGGACCGACAGTTTATTACGAATTATCGGGAATTACGATTTATCGGGGTACGAATTATCGGGATTTGACTGTATATAAAACAGGATGTGTGTTTGTATGTATGTAACGTATGGAGTCCAAAACGGCTGCGCCGATTTTGATGAAATTTTTAGGGAGTCTTAGAATATTCAGACGGGGACACTGTGAAGTCTGATTTTTTATTTTCGGTTTGCGGGCGGAGGAGCGTGGAAAAATCCAAATTTCATAATGCACCACCAATGACATATATTATTTTTTAAATTTTATTTTTTTTTTTTTTATTGAAAGCCCATGACAACGGCTTTTTCAAAACGAGATATCAAACTCTTAAATCGGTTATGTAGTTCCGAAGATATTTAAAAAAACCTATGGTAATAATGATCCAATATCAAAAATGTTAAACTTTCGAAATGTTGCATACAAAAAACATTGTCTATCCGCTGGCCTTAAGATGAAGTAATAAATAAATATATTTTCCAATTTGCCTTAAATGCATGTGTTTCTTTTTTGATTGAGCCCATATATACACCATATGTAAGTTATTCTGTAAAAAAAACTTTATGATATACCATGGATTTTTATTACAAGGCCGTAAATTTCGTTAAAGCTCAATTAAAATCGTGTGGCAATACAACACTAATGTTTGCTTAGGGCAAGCAACGCGGACCGGGTCAGCTAGTTTTGTATAAAATTTTTCTTTATAAGTTTTATACTTTCCCCTTTTGAAGAGAATGTGTCGTTATTTTTGTTAAGTGATGGGAAAGCTAATCAAAAACTTTAAACACGTTTATTTCGAAATGTCGTTTCAGCAAATGATTGAAGAATTGTTAAGTTTTAAAATGAAAAAAGTTCAGTTTGTTTTTTTAACAAAAAAAAAAAAAAGACGAGTAGCTTTTAAAAGACCTCCCAGTAACAAAAAGTGCTCCAAAAGGAGCAGGTTTTTTTATGAATTCATTCCTTAAAGCGCTTCAAACCTGCTGACGGGATGCCAGGCAGCGGCGGCCCACTATTGACGTAATAATTAGCCGGCTGAAGTTGATATATTTCAATTATAATCACTATAACCATTCAATAGCAAATATGTTCATATGAATGTATATAAATAACGTTTTACTAGCTTATCCTTAATTGGTATCTTCGTCATTACAGAAAAAATCTTTAAGATGATTGAACTCTTTTGCGGCGCAAAACAAACATTATTTGGCGGCAGCAGGCCATTTTGAAACCGAGAACGACTTTGCTGTTTGCAAAAACTATGCGAAAAAAAACTGAGACTTGCGACCTAATATTAAAAACCTTTTGTTAAATTACAATTCCGACAGACATGCTTATTTACATGAGAGTTGAAAAGTCAGATGTAAAAGACATGTCGTGTATTAGAGGCTTAAAAAAATTTTTTTTAGCTAAAATATAATTGTAATTTGTTTTTTTTTTTTTTTATTTTAAAAACTTTCACAACATACTACGCACTGAATTTAGCTGCAGCTGCTTTAATATGTATGTAAAATAAACGTTAATCAATAACACATTCTTTAAATTATTCACATGGAACTAAATTTTTGTTTTTTTTGAAAACTACTAACAGATACAAATAAAACCATTAATATAATTAAAAATATTTTAAATGGACTTTGATTTCAATTAAACCCAAACTGTCTCAATAAATAAATTTTTATATATTTTTTTTATATTGGTTCCTTTGGCTCCTATAAGGGCCATAGGGCCTCCGCGCAACTGCGGATAGTAAAATACACATCAGCATTGATATTGTATGGTGTGTTATCCGCTTGTAGGAAGCAGAGCTCAATGCTACTGGACGCATTATAGGTTGCGGATAATGGTAAGTCCCGTAGATATGCCTATAAGGGGAGAATCTTAAAGGGTTTTTTTTCGAATTCCCACTAAATTCCAAGTTGCCAGTGATCCTTGTAGAGATGTGGCGGAACATTGGCGCCATCAAAAAGCTAATCATACAAAAACACCGTGCTATTAAACCTAAATGCATGCTAACACCAGAGCTCTGCGGGTAGTTAAGACGTTGTTTTTTTAGCGAAAGGGCCCGTCTTGAGGTCTGCTGGCAGTGCCAGTACCAATTTCAGCTGCTGAAGCCCAATCAAATGCCCATCTTAAATTAAGCGAAGCGAACCTGATTAATTTAACATTTATAATTTTTCCTCCACCCCCCAAGCACAGTGACTTGCTGAGCTTCATAAAAAGGAACGGCAAGCGTTATTTATGTCAAAATTCTCGTTTTCGTACAGTTTAACGTTGCAAGCTTTTAGAACACGAATTCAACAACACCTGGCTGCAGCATCTTATTTGACAGATCACTAGGCCGCTTTGTTTTATTGAAACTTTATTGGGTATTGAATTTTCATGTCTAAAAAACGCTTTCCACTTTTGTTTAGATAGCTCAGTTATTCTATAGAATAAAACTGTTTTTTAGTATATGAAAATAAACCTCAATGTTGTTGTTGCTATTGTTTCACATTTTAAAAGTTATTTTTAGTTTTAATAACAAGAACGACAACCAACCAACAGTAGTAGTGAATTACAGAGATGGGACTAGTTACAAAAAAAAATATTATTGATTGTACATATTTCACTATCAAAGAAATTTTTGAGAATAAAACATTTTTTATTTAATAAGATTTTGTTCGTCGTGCTTAATTTGTTTAAAAATAATGTTACACATTGAATCCTTTGGAAATTGTTATTAATAATTTAGTTAATAATTTACTTCTTTAAAATATAAGGTTTTGTTTAAATTTGTTTGAATATTTATTTTAGTTTTCATTAAGAAATAAATAAATATCCGTTTGATCTTTGTTTAAGTTAAAATTTTTTTTTTTTTTTTTTGTTTTTATTTGTTAATTGATCTATTGATTACAAACATGTACATCAATATTTTAGTATTTACTTGGGCACAGAAAAAATAACACAAACATCACGCGCGTTTTTTTTTTTATTTGTTTAATAATATAACAATAATAAATAACAATAATTAAACCAACCGCACCAATTTCACTTTCTATGTAAACGTGTGTCTCAGAGTAAAAACATTTGCTGTTTTTATTGAGACAACACAACAGTAAACAACAAAAACATTGTTTCTTTTTTTTTGTTTCTCATAATATTTTTTCTAAATTATTTTTCTTCTTTTTTCAATTTATACTTTCTTTTTACACAGAAAAGTTACCAACAACGTTTCATAAGCAAATGAACCGTTAGAAACAAAAGCTACAACACAACTGATTTGTGTGAAACGAGGAAAATGAACTGTAAAGGAATTGTTAAGAAAATAACGGAAAAAATACGACAGCAGCAACAAAAAAAAACAGTATTAAAAGAAAAACACAACAACACGAATCGTCCAAAACAAAAACACGACTGCTGTATTTTGGTTTGACAACGTGCACAATAATGCGGATATTTTATAAACAAACAAGTTGCCTTCGAACTTGTTTGAAGTGTAACTGTGTGTTTGTGTGTGTGTGGCTTAAAAAATGTGTGTTAGTATGTGAGTTTCTAAAGCAAAAAACACATTTTGAAATTGACTTCCGTTTGAAAGTGAAAATACCAGAAATGAAATGAAATAAATAAAAAAAAGCAACTTAAACGGATATAGAATTTATGAAATTGTACAATTTAAGCCTCTTCTCGATAGTAAAAATGGAAACACTTACGACTAATAGAGAAAATGTAATAGTCATTTACCTTAATGTATAAATATGTTTTCATGTTAAATTATTTTGTGAATATTTGACTGCCACAGGTAAAAATTTACACTCCTTGAAAAGTAAACATGCTTCAATTTTTTTTTTTTTTTTTTTTTTGCCTACAGTTTAAGTTTCATAAAAATATTTTAAATTTAATAAAGGTGTACAAAACAAATTTTGTATGAAATTTTTTCTTATGAATAAATAAACTGGAAAAAAATTAAAAAAAAAAAACATAAGAGACTATAAAATTATAGAGACAAATATCTAAATATATCGCATTTGATCAAAAAGATGGTATTAAATCAAAATATTAATTTTTTCAGTTTTTGGAAGAAATTGACACGTAATATTTATATCTACCCGCTGTAAAAATATCATGCTATTTAGTCTACTTTTTGGAAATGAAAACGTTGCTTTAAAAATTAGAGAAGCTTAAAAATTCTTTTGCTTCTACAGAAAATTTTGAGTTAATATCACCCTCTTGTTGATCAAGTGCGATATATAAAATAATAATGTTACTACTGACTGAATGATTTGGTGCTTTTTCGAAATTCGAACGTTTAAAAGGTGCAAAACGTACCTATTTTTGATAATTTTTAAACAAAACATTTTTCTCTATTCATCAACGTATTTAATTATGTGTTTCTACTAGAATATTGAACTTTTTGATACTCTAATGGGAAGAAAAATATATCAAAAAAATTTACTTTTCGTTCTGAAAGTGGTAGTTTTTAAATTTTCTATAGAAAATAAAATTAAAGGTGAAGGGTCCTGAGTGAATGAGAAGAAGAAAAAGTGCTTCAGTCTATTTTTTAATTTTGTAGCAAAGAAATTTAAAATTTTAAAGGGTTTTCTCGAAAATATATTTTTGTTTTAATAAAATTATCACTAATTATTTTTTGTGTTGTTATACCTAAATACGGCTCAGATCGGAAGTAACATTGCGCTTTTATTACAAATTTTATTGCACATTGAAGAAAAATAAGCAAAAAGTTATTTTGCAAAAACTTCCTAAAAAATTGTACAAATTAATTGAAACAATAATCAGTATTGTGGATATTTTGTTGAACTATTTATGGTTTTTAATCAAAATTTTTTAATATTGTTAATTAGGCTAAAGTTCATCAAATTTAATTTTCATTAAATTATCTTTATGAAGAAAGGAATTTTACAACATGAAATTAATTAAAATTTATTGATAATTTTTCATTCTTGACTGAAGTTGGGCTCGAACCCAGGCGTTTTTACGGACAGGTTACCCTAACATGTTTTGATTGCAACCACTCAATCTCTTCAGAGGGCTTGCCGTTTAACATTCAAAGTCAGTCAGAATGAAAAATTATCAATAAATTTTAATTAATTTCATGTTGTAAAATTCCTCTCTTCATAGAGATAATTTAATTAATTGAAACATTTACACATGCATAGAAAAAATTCTTGGCATTTTTTTTAATTAAACCATTAATCAATAATAAAATCAATAAAAAATTTAATCAAGTTAATCGAACGTTTTCTTATATAAAGAAAATTACTGCACACCCAGAGAAAAAACATGTTTAAATATGGTCACCTCCAACAACACTATTTTTTAAGAAAATTTTGAACATATTATGTTTAATTTAACCATATAATCGTCACCGACAACCATGTTATGGTTAAAATAGTCCTTCATCAGGAAGTCACAAACATATTATGGTTGCATCCGAACATGTTTTGGTTAATATAACTAAAATATGCTTAACATTTATAATAGAATGGTTGGTTATCAACCATAGCATGTTGCTCTTGGAAAATATGAAAATAATATTGTTAATTTTAAAACAAATAATTGTCATATTTAACCATAACATCCCAGCGGGAAAACTCAGAAGACCTTCTTACTTCAGGCCTTTTTAAAGGCCTGCTTAAAAAATTTTTGCATTTAATTCATATTCTTACGTAACTGCCAAAGAATGCCTCATAGAAGGCCTCGGCTCTTTGGTATGAGAAGCGAGAAAAGAAGGAGTAACATTTTTTTTTTGTTTTTTTTTTTTTGCACAAGCAAAAGCAAAAGAATTCAGATCCCTTTACAAAAACAAAGTAAAATATGCTGTAAATCATTTTAGTTGGAGTGGAAAAGAGAAAGAGTAAAATTTTTTGTTTTGTTTTTTTCAGATCCCGTTATAAAAACAAAGTAACAAAGTAGGTGCATATTAAAATACAAAATAAAAACAATAATGTAAATCATTTTAGTTGAGTTTTGTCCATTAAGGAAGATAGGTACTTGTGCTTAAAAGTTTTTTTTTATTATAGGTATACTTTTATTTACAATGTTTAGCAAATTTGATTATTTCAATAAAAAAATAGGTATCACATGTGTTATTAAACCACAATAAGTTTAATAAAATATATAAACATACGTTACATGAAGCCTATTCAGTCTTCTAATTTCATTTGTAAGGAAATATTCCTTAATGTTTTAGACTGATAGCCCTTCAATATGCCCTTTAATGCATTTGTAGAAGGATGGTCTGAAAGGCCTTTTAAGAGCCAGTAATTGAAAGGCCTTTTAACATACCTTTCTTAAAAGCCCTTCAAGATAACCTTTTTGCTAAGGCCTTTTGAAAGTCATTCTCTGGAAAGCCTTCTAAGAGCCATTTATTTGAAGGCCTTTAAGAAGCTCTGGGGAAGAATGGAAAGCGGAAGGCCTTCTCCGCAATGACAACGCGTGTAAAAAAGATATGAGTATGGAATGGAGCGAGAAGGCCTTGTTTATCCAAAAGGAAGGCCTCCGTACTCCTTCTTTTTCCCGCTGGGATATTTCCAGACAACCATAACATGGTTGTGGCTTCTTGATGGAGGACTAATTTAAGCATAATATGGTTAAATTAAACATAATATGTTCAAAATTGTCTTTAAAAATAGTGTTGTTGGCGTTGACCATATTTAAACATGTTTTTTCTCTGCGTGGCAGAAAATGGATTAATATAAAAAAAAAAATTAAATTGATACTATTTATTTCTTAACTGGTGCTAAATTAAATAATTTTTTAATTAATACCACAAATTTTTTAATTGACATCAATTATCTTTTTTTTCTGTGCGGAGACTACAAAGGTGCCACAATCTCAAATTTTTGTCACAGATATAAAATGAAAAAGGTTGGTACTTTTTTTTAAAACCTGAAAACATACATTTTGGCACATTAATATATCCACGAAAGAAAGGGTGACGCTAACGAAGTAGCGGGTTAAATGCAAGTTTTAAATAAAATTTCTAGAAAATGTTTGGAAAAGGTAACACCATAGGGATTAAACCAAAAGATTCGTAAGACATTACCATAAGAAGGAAAACTTAAACATAATGATGTAAAGATTTCCTACACCGATAGAAAAATACATCTTCATATTGATGCTGCCCTAACATCAGAATTGTGACATCAATGTTACTACAAATGTCATCAATGATGCAAAAAGTAACATCAATCCAATGACTAACGTCTTCGTACAATTTTGTAATTTGTTACGTGTCATCTATTTTATGACCATAGTGACATCAATTCGATGTCACATTTTGTATATTTTTAACATTATTTACATGATAACACTGTTTTATAAGAAGCAAAAATTCCTATATTCTATTTTTTTTTTTTTAAATTTATTTTAATTAATTAATTATTAAGTTAAATACATAAACTTTTTAAAGTAGAGTGATTACGAAACCCATATAGGGCATGGTGCTGGTGTCTTATTATTAAGAGTTCATCTGTCAACAAAGGTCGTTATTCAACAAACGTGAAACAAACATATGTAACGGGTAAGTAAATAAGAATATTCTCTCACTTTGACTAAATGACAAACTGTCATTAAATTGATGCTTATGTTACTACGTCATCGCACTGAGGACATGTTCGTCATTTCTGTGATGCCGTTGTGTCATCGCATTGATGACATAATTTAATTTTTACCCTGATGACACTTTGGCCAAGTGATGTTGAGGTTGACATCACCATGATGAAAAGTGTCATGGGGTCAAAAACGAAGACCCTTGTCATAGTACTGATGTCAAAAAACATCAGAGTTATGACGCCTTTTCCATCAGCGTAGGATAATAGTTAGTTTAGAAATGGTTAATAAACATCCTTTAATATTCTTAACTTATTAACTGGAAATCAAACATTTTAAAAATTATATCATGAAATAAACTAAATTTTTTTATTTGTGTGCCCTTCTATTATTTTCTTACTTACAATACAATGATACAATGTATCACTGATACATGCATCTGTTTATATATGTGTGTGTTTGTGTTCTAGGTATATTGTCGTTTGATTTTCCCATTTAACTGTTGTAGCATCTAACAATCATTTGAGTTTTATTGCTTTGACATACGAGAATGAAGGTTTATCGCCATTTGAGTACCTTCCTGTTAGACATGCATTCACACGCCTAAATAAGCACATATCCATATGTTTGTATGCGTAGACTCAGACACCATGCAGAGAAACACAATCAGGTTGTTCGAATTTTAAATGTATAAATTAGCTTGAGAGTTGCCGTTTTCTTTTTTTTTTTAATTAAATAAATATATCGTGGAACTTTGAAGTACTGTTTTTCTTATTTTGGCGGTTATTTTGGTTTGAGCCCATTCGAATCATTTTGGCTTAAATCCGCTTTTTATTTTAAGCTATATATATGATATTAAGCTATATATTTTGTTTGTTTATTTATTAAAATTTATTATTTAATTTCAAAAGATTTTGTTATTCGTGCTTAATTCCCAGTTTTTATTCTTGATAAAAACACTTGAACAATAAATTTCAAGTGTTTTTATCAAGAATAAAAACTGGGAATTAAGCACGAATAACAAAATCTTTTGAAATTAAAATTTTGTATTCCCAAAAATTGAAATTACTTTTTGATTTATTATTTATTATTTTCGATTTTGGAATTAAACGTTTCTAATAGTTAAAATCAGGGGCCTTATTCTGGCAGTCGTGATTGTGTTCATTCTCGATTCGAAATCAATTTTATTTCCAATTCTTTCAGTCGATACTGAACGAATCGAAATTATTTTTTCAGTATTGTGAAACTCAAATTAATGCTTTACAACACTGAAAAAATAATTCCGATTCGTTCAGTATTGATGATAAAATATAATTAGATATTAAATTGCTTTCGAATGGAGAAAGTACTCGATCACTACTGCCAGAATCAGGCCCCAGCTAAATTTGGTTAGTTTTACCTTAGATACAAAGGCAACCCTTTCTAATTTATTAAAAATCTATACTGTTAATATAAATATGTGTGCGTAATTTCATTATATTCCACTCAAATGTACACATCCAAAAAATAACAAGAAACGAAAAACTACAACAATATTAATAATAAAAACAACAATGATAATAACGAATATACATAAACAATGACAAATAAGAAAGACAAAACGAAAAAATTTTACAAAATGTTAAAGATGATTAAATGAAATACAATAAATACATACAAATGAACCGAAAACTACACTAAAAAATACAACAAAATTACAATAAAAAAAATCGATAGAAATACGTAGATACAACAAAATACATACTTATATGCTATAACAAAAACAAATAAAATTTATAAAATATAACTTAACTGCAAAAGAAAAAGCAGTAGAAGGGTAAAAACTGTAGCATACTTTTTTGAACACATATCAGACGTACGTACTCATACACACATGTATTTCTGTAGGTTTTTGGTGCTAGAGCACAATATTGTTTATATTTTATGTCTGCACAGAAACTTAAATGTTATACTGAAACTCCTCTACTGTTGGCAAAAAAAAAGACTGCTAAAAGTAACAACTTAAAATTTTTAACGGCTACATCTATGGACAATAAAAAATGCCGCCTAATTCACCATAGAAATTCCCTTGGTTTCTTTTCGCTGTTATTAAATGTTTTAGTCTCCAAACCATAAAAACTGCTACCATTAAAAAAAGAAGATTTAAAATTAAATCAAACCTTTTTGTGTTGATAATAGGAAAATGATGTTATCGATATAGACTTACTTCAAGGTCAATAATTTGCACATGACTTATTTTTGTTAGTATTTTGTACACAAATAATTTGTTAAGAACTTAAGTCGATAGCTCTGAACGCTTGTAATTTAATGTTGTCAAAAATTTGTTAATAGGAAATAGAAATTTTAAGGCAGTTTTTTTTTTAACTTAGACGATAGATACCTTAATGTTGCGAAGCTTTCTAGGATGTAGCCACTTGTTATTTTTAATATTTGCCGCATGGGTGTTTCTGTAAAAATTTTTGTTTTAGTTTTCTTTTTCCCATATTCTTGAATCCATACATTCGTATTTATACACGTAAAGAGAAAACCTACTTTGTAACAGCTTAAAAATCTGTATTGATTTCTTTAAAATCTAACAATATTTAGGGAACTTGTTAAGTCTGAATACTGTTAACAATTTGTTTCAATTCTTTTTAACAATATACGACAAAAGGTTATTGATTTAAATTATATACACAATGATAGACAAAATGGTTAATTTAAACACATTTTAGATATAAATTTTCCTCTGTTCTATCACTTAAAAATATTTTCTGGTATTTTCATATTAAACACTTGTTTTTCATGCCAAACAGTCATACAACTGTAGACGTGTGAGTTGTTAGCAATTGTTTGAGAGTTTGGCATAACACTTTCTATCTCTTGCCATCCCTGCAAGCATTTCCTATCACGGAAATTTTAACATACAAGAGTCACCGTTCTATCGTAACTCTTATCACCCGGTTCGTCAACGTAAGAACGTTGTCATGGGTGGGAATGAGTGCTGGGAAACTATCAAAAGTCTTAAACTATCGAAAATATCGATATGAAATATATCAATATCGATATTATTATTATTTAAAATACAGCTATGAAGACATGTTAAAGCAGCTATACACACACAGTCTTTTTGCCGCAAGTTTTTATTTGCTATTAATAATTCGCGCAATGAATACAAACAACAAGAACGGCAGGTGTTATGGATTGCTTAGCTGTGCTTTTTTATATGTTTACATAGGAACTGAAATGTCAGATATTTTTATAATGTAAAAAAATCAAATAAAAATGCAATTGCGAGCATAGAATAAAACAATGAACGCCCATCAGAGGAAAAGTCTGCTAGATTGATTACCTTTTGGGTTGATTATTAAATACAATTAAGAACATTATCTTAATTTGCAATAAAATATCTTATAATCCCTGTTACTTTGGTTCCTTCAGAAAGGTGCTTATCAGCATCACAATTTTTTAAAACTGTCATCTAAAATAACTTACGTACATACAAACGTCTCATAGGTTCAATAAAGTGATAAAAACAACGAAATGTAGCGTAATAAAAAAGGTAGTTACAGTTTTCCTATTTAAGTACAAACATTCAGCCGATAGTAATATCGATAACTCGATAGTGAAATCTGAACTATCGATAAAGATCGATAGTAGAAAATATTGATAGTATCCCAGCACTAGTGGGAATAGAACTTTTTTTGGCGACACTAAGAAGATAATTTTGGAATGTGAGGAAGTGACTTAATATTTTAGATTAGAACTGTCGAAAATCAACATTTTAGCTGATAGATTTTTCCCACATTTTCCCACTTCTCTTTTGTACATCAAAAAAAAAATCATTTGCTCAAACATCTAAGTCAAAATAATATTTAACTATTTATAAATATGTTCACAGCTTTTTATTTACTTGCATTTACATATTTTAGAAATAATAATGGAGTGCAAAATTATTTCCAATGATCGCCATGGTCCAACTTAGGTTCTTACGGAAAGAAAATTTTGCCCCGCCCACTTTTTTCGATTTACCTAAAATCTGAAAACTGTTCCATCGATTTGACTAATTTTTTTTCAAATGTTCTTATTAATCCATTTCAAGTTTTCATCGAAAGAAAAATTTACCACGCCTACTTTAACGCCCAATTTTTCTATTTATTTGACCGATTTGAACGATTTTTTCTTTAAAAAATCGCCATGGTCCAGTTTAGGTTTTTACGCAAAGAAAATATTGCCCCGCCCACTTTTTTTGATTTACCTAAAATCATAAAACGGCTCCATCGATCATTAGTAATCAGCTACCGAGCGAAGCCGAGGCGACCAGCTAGTATAAAATAAAGAATAATAATACATATAATTCGTAGAACGCAATTGTTCGCCATTGCAACTGATTTATATGTTTTTTGGCATGCTGAAGGCGAACTCAGTTTTCTCCCAGCACGTCACATTTTTCTGATAACGGTGCAGCAATGTTTTTTGCTGTATATTTCTCTTTAAGCCGCCATCCAGAGTCAACTGCTGGTTCAATTTAAATATGTAATATATTGTTGGAAAGGCTAAATAACTTACGACTTAATAACGCGCTGAATAGAGGGTAATTGGCTGCGACCGGTTGAAAATTTCATAAGGTACAGTGGACCAAATCCAAGATTTTATGAACATTTCTTAATCTTTTTAGCAGAGTTATATCCTTAAAAAAAACTTGGTTAAAAATATTTTCCAGTTTTATTTTACATTTATTTTACATTTTACATAAAAGAAAATTTAAAACAATTCTCAGATGTCATGCAACTAATCTGTAGGTCGACCCTCTGTAATTGTAACGCCTGACCGCGCGCTTTAAGAAAGTTTTTTTTTTTCTTTAACAATTATTAAACCGTGACTACAAGTATTTATTTTCAAATTTATTGTCTTGTATAATTTAGTTTTACATTTTCCACCACATTGAAACGACGACAACAACAAGTTTCTAGCCAAAATTTACAAAATTATTTAAAACGTCTTTTAATTTTTTTATACTCAAATCCAAGTATTGATTTTCTTCTTGCTGGTGGTAACATTGAAATAAACTAAATATATCAAACTTTATGTCTGGCAAGTCTAAAACTTTGTCGTATTAAATATTGTGTATTTCAACTTTAACAAAAAAGAATTTAATATAATTTTGGTACAAATCTAAAAAATATATTTAAATTTTCTAACGTTTTTAAAAATCTCTACAATTTTGAAAACTCAAAGTACAAAAGAAACCAGTTCAATAATAACATTACAGAAATGACTAAACATAAATAAATAAATATATGCATATATGCATATTTTTCCTATTATGCCACATTATATTAGTTTTTTAAGATCTGTTGGGATTTTGGGGGATGAAATATCGCAAATTGGGTAAAAGGTATAAAATAAAACTGGCAACCCTGGTAATAATTTCTTTGGTTTATGACAACAAGTAAGTATTCTATATTTGGCTATGCTAAATCATATATACCATATTGTGTTAATAACAGAAAGTTTTACAAATACCGTTCTGCAGATATAACTCAACTTTGTGCCATACCCACTTGTCCAATTCTGTCAACATTTTGTCGGATGCTGTGAGTTGATAACCAAGATGATTGCACCTAATTTTGAAACTTTGGCTCCTGCCGTTATCCAGATAATCAGAAATCTATAGAAATTTGTATGGGAAGTGTCACACCTACTTGTCTTGTCGGATGTCGTGTTTTTTTAACCAAGATGCTTGTAGATAATTTCGCAACTTTGAGCTCTGCCGTTATCCAGAATCAACAAGGGATTTTTAGGTGAAATAGAGACATTGGTGGTTTTTTGCTCCTATCTGTCATTTGTGGACCGATCAGGATGAATTTCAATACCAAACAATTCCGGACTATATGCGACATAAATGTTTAGCTACCAAGTCCGCATCATATTTGGGGTCTTCGGAAAACCCATTTCAACAGACTGACGGAAAGACCGAATTTGAACTTCTCTTCTCATAAGGATCTACAATATATGTACTTTATAGAGTCTAAGATCAATTTTGCTGAAATAACAAATGGAATAACAAAATTATACATACTCTTTTACTTCGGTGAAAGGTATTAAAATGTGTACATTCTCTTCTTATTATCGTCCGGATATGACAAAAACCACTACGATCAAACGATGAAAATACGATTTTAATGTATTTTGTTTTATTTTTGCAAAGTGTGTGTTATATTATTTTGATTGTCCAGAAGTGAAGAAAAAGTGACTCCTGGTTACTTCCATGGTTCTATTTTGTGTGGATGTGTGAGACTTTCTGCTGTAGTGGAAGGACGAAAAGAAAAAAGTAAAGAGTTACGTGTAAAATATAAGTTTTTTCTTTATAAAATTGAAAACATTTTACTGCCTACGTTTTGGAATGCTTCATGTGGTATTTTATTGAGAAAAGGGATGAGCAAAAAAAGATAAGACAAAAAAAATTAAAATAATGTGAAAAGAATGTGTTTTTATGTGATGGCGTGCAAAAAAAATGCGATAAGCTCTTTTTTCTTTCGTTTTTTTTAGTAAAATAATATATTTTCATACAAACACACAATCCTTGTGTGCGCACACATGCTTAAATACTTGTATTTTGTTGTTGTTTTTATTTTACTTGAAGTATTGCGAAACAATTGTTGTCTTCTTGCTTTTGTGGCATCAGATTCTAGTGTTTTATTGCAATTTTTTTTTCCTGGATGGTGTTTTTAGTATTTTCAATTGACAGCTGATGAAGTAGCAGTTGTTTGTACTGTTCATAAATACAAATACATACACAAATATGAAAATATTTAATCTTGCATGTACAAGTTTATGTTTATTAATAAATGACGGTGCAAAGGAGGATTATCTTCAAAGCTCTAAAAACAAGACCTAAATAAATTTCAATCCAAATATACGGATAATTTCATTAAATAAATAAAATTAAATCCTTTATGCCATAAAAACCTCTAGCTAATGTCCAAAAAGTAAGTTCACTTTCGTTTCATATTGTAGAAGAACTTTTGAAACTAACCCTGTAAAAGCTTCAAAGTATTAAGTATGGTTGCATGTGTAATAAATATTCATCACTTTATTGAATGATTGCTTCCTTAATATTCTGTATTTTTAATTGCAGAACCTCTTAAGTATTCATAGTTAAAATTTCATCATACAAAAACCATTTTCTTACATTTTTGTTTTTTATTAAACTTTCTCACACCTAGAGAAACCATATTGTTCGATATGGTCAAAGACAACTTGTCTGGAATGGTTGCAGAAACAATAAAAATATTATGATCATGCTAATTATAATCATTATTGCGGCAACCATAATAAAACTGAATCCGTTCCTTTAATCATTATAACAGCGATTGAAACTTGAGAACAGCATTCTGCAATTTTACCAAGTTTTAAAAGCAATTTGTTATGGTTGCACAAGCAAATCAATGACTATAACAATCATTAAATGGTTGACAACAGAATTTATTTAACATAAAATTAATTAAGTGACCATATGAACATATAATTTTTTCTCTGCATGTAGTGTGCAATTCTATATGCATTTGTGTGTGTAAATTGCAGTATCAGAATTAAGAAGACCACATTACAGTTGTGTGAGTACAAGTATCTGAACAATTTGTGTCCTCTTTTGTGTGTGTGGTCAAGGCAACCAACAGAGCAGTCAATTGTTCATCAATTCAATTCAGTCTCTGACTTTTTGCTATAAAAATAGTTATGAAACTAACAAGACTACATTTTTATAACCATATGACGACAGTTTGTGAATATGCTATTAATATCGTGTTATTGCCTTTCCATTTCTTTTTTCTTTTTCTTGAATAATTGCACAGTCATGCTGATGTTGTTTTTTAGTACTGTTCAGTTGGAAATAGTCGTGTTTTTATCGCTATTTCCCTTATTGAGAAATAAATCGAACTAAAAAAGCAGAAAATTAAAATTCAAATGATTTTAAGTATTAATTATAGTTTTGCAAACTGAAGCATATTTTTCTTAAATTATTTTCCGTTTCACCACTGCGTATACCAATGTTCGATGTCATTTTTCAAATCAACATAAACTTAAAACATTAAATTGCTATTAAAGATTTCTTTCAACAAAGTGTCATTGAGAGAAATCTTTAAACTGCTTTTAAGGTTTTTTCTTAGGAAAACAAGAACAAAATTACTAGATGTCGTCAAAATGTCTTACTTGAGTCAGTGTTGAAAAAAATGATGTCATTTTATTGTCACCAATGCGTTTCAGCAAATTATACGCACTGACTCTAAAAGTTTTTTATTTATTTAATTTTTTTTGCAAAATGCATTTGTATTTACACCATTTTCAAATATTTTTAGACCAAAATCTCATACTTATTTTGTACTTCGTCAAATCGACAACGGTGATATTCCCCAAAATATAAATGATGAATTACGTACAAAATATTATTGATACTTTTTTGTTTTGTATTTGTTCATAGATTCGAAAAGAATTTAACTTGCAATTAAAAATGCGAATTTAATCTTAATCTAAAACCAACATAATTAGATGGTTTACGGACACAAAGAGTCTAATTTGAAAAGAAGTTTTTATGGGGAATATGTGAAAATATAGACCTTTTCTCACCATTTGCATAGCCTTCGTCCTTATTAAAACGCCCAATTAAAATGTAGTTACCAAATTTTATAAAATTATCTATAAGATTGCAAGTGTAAGATGGACAGACAACTAGCCAGACGGACGGATGGACACATTAGATCACTTTAAAAACTGAATCTGAGTCGATCGGTTCTGTGTATTTTTTTCCATAATTTTTGCTTATATATAAATTTTTAAATTTTAAAACAACACTTAGATTTATTGACAACCTGCTTAAATATAAATTAAATATAGTAGATGTCGAAATTGAAGCAACACGTTAAGTTTACAGATAGATATTTAAACACAAAAGCCAGAATTTAGCAAAAAAAAAAAAATTTTTGTATTTGCTGCAGTAACAAAATGCTTTTGGAGCTACCCAGCATCTCTTAATTTTAATGCTATTTTATGCCCTGTATACTACCCTCAAGAATGGAAAGTTTCGTTAGATACTGCGCTCCTCAATTGTGTACCTCTCCAAGGTTTAATTTGTCAAACACTGAAACAATTTAATGTCAAATTAGGTTTGGCAAAAAACTTGACGATAACGTGTGACTCACAATGCACATCGTGAATTATGGTTGGACCATCCTTTATAAACATGTGCCTTTTGGTACTATTTAAGTTATTTTTGAGACAAATTTATCGATATAAAGGGTTACTGAACCGATTTGCTGGATTTCAATCCCAAACTGTTATGGACAACTAGAAGGAATTTGAGACCAACTTTAATCTTTTCTTTTGAACAGACAGACAGACGGACCTGGCTGGGTATCGTAGATGGATGACTGAATGACAATTAAAGTATACCCTTTTACAACTTCTTTTGCATGGCATAAAAAAAACCAAAGACATGTGTCATCAATTAGACGAAATATGACGTTCCAGGGTTACTTAAACGAATCTAAAATATGTCACAATTAAAATAAAAAATCCAAATAAAAATTTCCTTAAGTTTAAATTATTTAAAACTGCAGCAGATACGCTAATCAGATATTGTAGTGAAGTTATTGTAAATGGTGTAATTCAAATAAAACAATATAAAATTGGCACTACAAAGTTATTTTTTCTTTATACAAATTATTTTAAGATAAAGACGATAGTAAAATTTATAAAAAAAAATTCGCACTTTTTACACACTCATAATTCAAATATCTATTACACACTGATATCCTTATTTCTTCCCTTCTTCTTTTTTTGTAAAATTATTCCAACCAGTTAAAAAAAATACACACATACACAGAAAATTATTTTCAAGAGTCAACATACCCGTCCCTTGAGGTCTTTTTCAATGATCCTGTAAACGTTTTGAGGCTAAACAGAACAAACGCCAAACAAAAATATTAAAAAAGTTTTTATAACATTTCCCAAAAGTATGTCATAAGAAAACATAATCACACACACACACAAATACACGAATGCACCCAGCTAGCATTTTGCATCATAATCTAAACATTTAGAAATCAGTTTCAAGATCAAAATACCCGTATACGAGCTCATTTTTCAATCATAAACAGGGACCGAAAATAACAGTTATATTGGAATTTTAAAACAAAAAAAGCATATAGAAATAAATGTCGAAAAACTGATTCAAGTATACCATATTGTTCCTTATGCACTTGTCAATGATAAAATATATTGATTTTTAAAATTTTGATTTTTATATTTTCGATCAAACTTAACAGTTATTTTTTTATTTCTATGTTTTTGAACAAAAATAACTGTTATTTTTTTATTTTTTCGATCAAAAATAACAGTTATTTTTTGATTTTTATTTTTTTGAACAAAAATAACGGTTATTTTTTGATTTTTATTTTTTCGAGCAAAAATAAAAGTTATTCTCTAAATAAATGTACGTGATTTAATAATTTAGATGATTTTAAATTTTTATTTTAGTGTGTAATTATCATAGGAATTCCTTATGCACATTAAAATAATTATTAAAGTCATCTAAATTATTAAAATACGAACATTTATTTAAAGAATAACTTTTATTTTGGCTCGAAAAAATAAAAATCAAAAAATAACAGTTATTTTTGTTCAAAAAAATAAAAATCAAAAAATAACTGTTGTTTTTTATCGAAAAAATAAAAATCAAAAAATAACTGTTATTTTTGTTCAAAAAAATAAAAATCAAAAAATAACTGTTTTCATCTGACTTTTATGAAAAAAGGCATAACTGTTACGGTCCCTGATCATAAATGATACTCTCGTTGTGAGAGTCAACTGAAAGAAACGTTAGGGATACAATTTTCTGATTCCTTTTTGATTATTTTAATGTTAGTTTTAATAATCACTATTGAATCGTTTTCGTCGTATTTTTCAATCGTAAATTCTACAGCTTTTGATTAGTCTTCATATGTTTTCTAATATTTCTCCGATCAAATCTGCACTGTTATGGCTTTATTTTGAACTAAACAAAAGTTATCGGTTTTCACAAAGAAGAGAAGAAACCATTTGCACTAATATTTGAGTTCATAAATTGTCAATAACTTTTGGGCTTCTTTTTTAGCCAGGCTTTTTATTTGTTTGGCTGACAAGTTTGGCAAGTTTTTATTTTTTTGATTTGCCACAAACAAAAATTCAAAATATTTAAAATCATTATTCTAACATATTGTTACGAAAGTTAAATTAGCTAAGAATTATTTATAGTTATAGTTATGAGTTATCTTGTACGTTATAGTTTGATGTTACTTAAAATTGTCATGTATAATTTTCAACACAACTGTTATTTTAAAATGATTCCTACATGAATTTCCCAGTCATTTCCAGAAATGGTTTTAGAACATAATAAATAGTTATTACAGGAAGGTTCAGGAAAAATCTAGAAATAGCTATGAAATATAAAAAGGGGTGACTCATGAATTTTAAGTTTAGTTTGTATTGAGAAACGGCTCTGTTCGTAACTAACAATTGTGAACAAAATAATTAATTTCAATAAAGTTTGTTAAGTTGAATAAGTGTGTGTTTTTATTCGGATTTGCAATTTAAAGAATTCAAACGCGTTTATTAAAGGAAAAACGTAACAATATCAATTCATCGCTTTAGTGAAAAATTAGTTTTTAATCATAAAAACCAGGGACCGTAAATAACAGTTATCCGGAAAATTTAAACATAAAAACTCTTCATATTAGAGCCAACGGAGACTTATAGTGTCATATATCAACAGATTCGAACTGACGAGCTCTTTCAGAATCTGTGGTGATCTTAAAAATAAGAGTTTTATGTTTTTCGTCTAAAATAAAACTCAGTTCGCCTTCTTGCATCATAATAAAAGCCAAGGCAGAATAAATACAAGGAATAGTCATTATAAATTTTGTTCTCAATTGTAAAACCCATAATGTTAGAACAAGCGTATCGTCGTATATCACAAAATCGGAAAAAAAATGAGATAAGACCGTTTTCTGTGGTAAATTTAAAAGATCTATCGGTCTGCGCAATCCTCATGTCTCTATTTCTTGTGGTTAATGAGTTCTATATCCACTTTTGCGAAAAATTTAATGCGTTATAATATCGTTTGCAGCATAATTGTGGATATACGACAAAAACGTATAAAAACTTCAATTAAAAAAATCTTGCGTAATCTTGTTGTATGTGAACAAACTATATAAGGCATGTTACAAAAACGAGACTATCTTATTAATATTACCTGTCCTATGGTCCACATTTTCAATGGCTCTGAGACATTATAGAAGTTCAATCTTCCTAATGTGTCAAATTATCTAATCCTTAAGCTCTTGAATTGTTCTTGGCTTATTGACGTACACTTTTTATTCTAAATATTACCATAGAAAGAAAGCCAACGGTGTCAAATCATATGATCATGACGGCCAATTAACATGGCTATTGAGTTTCTCTTGCATAAGTGACATTGTTTCGTTGGCCGTGTGACACATTCTTTTGGAACTACTTATCGTCCAGGTCCATATCCTCAATTTCTGGCAAAAAGAAATCCGTTATCAGCTCGCGATAGCAAACACCATTTACACTTACTGCTTGGCATACCTCATATCATATTCGAAGAAGTAAGGCCCGATGATGCCGCCTGGCCATAAATCGCAACAATCATGCATGCACAGGAATTCTTACATGTCCTACAGAGCCGGTTTGCCAAAATTTGCGCACAATTATCCCGATGGTGGACACATTTGATTGATTAGGCTGACCAAAAAATTCAAGATGTGCACAAACTGTAATTTTGATTTGAACGCATATTTTCGTAAGAGGCTTCAGCAATCTTGACGCGCTGCTCAATGCTGCACTTCTCCATGGTTGAATTTGGCACTGATACCAAGAAATATCAATTTATGTTGGACAAAAATTTGACGTAAGCATTATCACAGAGAGCGGAGGAATTGTCGAAGACGTGGAAAGCCGCATCAAAAGAGCAATCGGTGTATTTACACAACTTCACAGAGTATGGAACTCACGTACAGCGTCAAAAACAAAATACATAGTATGTGTTCTCTCCGTGCTTCTGTACGGATGGGAAACTTGGTTTGTAACGGAAAACATACAAAACAAACTTAGGGTCTTCGTTAATCGTAGCCTCCGTAGAATGCTTAAAATATTTTGGCCTCGCACAATAAGCAACGAACAGCTATGAAGCAGATCTGAGATGGGTGATATTAACGTAGAAATTCGAAAGAGAAAATTTGGTTGGATAGGGCATATACTTCTAAAACCACCTGCAGAAATTGCCCACCGCGCTCTTGTTTACAACCCTCAAGGTAGTAGAAAAAGAGGACGGCCCAAAACCACCTGGCGACGATCAACCCTACAGGAAATTAATTCCATATTCTATAGTCTGGTAAGAACCTTCAACACCATCGAGGAGCTCAGAGATATAGCTGCACGTTGGAGACAACTTATACACGGCCTATGCCCAGTATAGAGGCAGCTCGTAATCATATGACGACAAGCAAGGCAAATAAAAAAATAATAACCTTAAAATTATTCATACAAATTCGATAATATAAAAACTATAACTATACGTTAATATATTTCTCACTGGCATACATTTTTTTTTGAAAATTATTATAACTTTATTTGAACCATGGTGGAATAAACAGGTGGCAGCTCTACGCCAGATGGCGATTTTTTGCTCTTGCATTGTTTGTCTAGGTTTATGTCAAAGTTTTGTTTATGTTTACAAAAAGTCCACGAATTGTGCTGTGATTATTGTATTTTATTAAAGTTTTTGATAATTTTAAATTAAAATAAATAAAATATTGCCCATAATTAAATAAAAGTTGGCTAAAAATGTATTTATTTCATCACGTTTAGCGGCACGCTTTGATTTTTGTTTAAACTATTTTTTGACGTAAACGGCGATATAATTTCCATTTTTGTTGTAATGTTGTATTTGTTGCCATAACGATGCCACCTGCTTATTCCACCATGATTTGAACCTTAAGATTCGATTTCCCAAAACAAAATTTTGTAATATACGGCAAGAAAACTTCGGCCCGGTATACTTTGACAACTTTCCCCAGTAAACATACCTTGTACTTATTTCACTATGAGTAAAACATAACTAAATTCAAAAAAGAAACAAAATTGCCAAATTGACGAAATTTGAGCGGACCAATCTGCTGGTGTTTGATAATTGAAAATTTATTTGCTTGAAAATATTTTTAAATGTCAAAAACAAATTAATTTATTAAAAGAATCAGATTTTTGCAATGAACTAAGTGCAAAATAAATTGTTTTAATATGCGAATTTGTTTCTGACGGAAAAAATAAAACTCAAACGAGTTGATGAAAAAATAAAACTCAAACGAGTTTTATTTTTTGACGGAAAAAATTAAACTCCTCAAATGAGTTTTATTTTAGACGGAAAAAATAAAACTCCAAAAATTAGTTTTATTATAGACGGAAAAAATAAAAATCCTAAATGAGTTTTATTTTATGATGGCCAAATAAAACTCTATTTTTAGGAGTTTGTTTCGACCTTTTATTTTTACGTTGGAAAATAACTGCTTAAGATTGAGTTTTTTTTTTAATTCTTAAAATAACAGTTATAAAATAACTTTTTTGATATCGCTTACAACCGTTACAGTCCCTGATCAAAACTGATCTGAAAAGACTCATTAGGTGATTTTTACAAATAATTATTACCCAGATGCTAGCTGGGCACACAGTCGTAAAATCACACACTTAGACTTTATTTCCCATATGATGTGTAAACTATAAGTTTAACTTGTCTTTTTGTCTGACTTGGCAGAGTAGAATTTTGTATTAACAAACACACTGAGGGAAGAAGACTTGCATATCGTTCCACGCGCTTAGAGCATTACTTTCCTGGCAAAGCAAAAAGTTATAAATTATTCTAAAAAAAAATTTATATTTGAAGGCATTATTATTCAATTTAAAATTTACATGGTGTCGATTGTAAGATATTATATAAATACCTTTTATATAAAAATTAATAGTTGTGTACGAACACAATGCTTTGAGCAGCCATACCTCTTGCCCGATCTTATTCAGGTTGGTTTATACGTTTTTCAAAATTAAATTTTAATTTTTTAACATTTTTAAGCCTTCTTGATATTCTTGGAATTTTTGCTCGCAAGTGCTTTTATTAAATGTTTAAATTCATATTATATTATCGTTATTGTTTAATTATTCGCCAAATAATTTTAATGAAAAACGCATTTGCAAAAAACTACCAATAGTCATCGTATAATGCAACTCTTTTTGACTCTTTGAAATTATAAATTGTAGTCGGTACTGTAAAAATAGATAAACTCACTGTTTATTGTTGTTGTTTTTATTTAAGCTTTGGTATTGTTACAAGTAAAACTGGGGTTTATAATTCTTATTCGCTCGCGCTTAAGCTATTTTTTCGGTAAGGGCTCGATGGCATGAAAGTCGACCAATGTGACAACAATGGATTTTAAAATCCAATTCTGAATTAATGTTTTAATTTTTTGTTCAAAATACAGTTTAATTATCGGCGCTGCAAAATATGGCCCCAGGAAATATGGCCCCAAAAAAATAAATGAAAATTAACCCCAAAATTGGGGCTATTTTTCATAATGCAATATGGCTCCATTTTTTTAATGAAAAATTACCCCAAAAATATGAAAAATAACCCTAAAAATAAAATGAAATATGACCCTAAATTTGGAGTTATTCTTCATTATGAAAAATCACCTCAAAATTTATAATGAATTTGAACCCCAAAAAAGAACACAAAGAAAGTTACATTAAACATTTTCGGTGGAGTTTATATGCCCGAAACTAAGAATCACAAATTTAGAATCCCGATTTCAAAATCCGGATAATTATACAGTTCTGGTTTTAAAAATCGTACAATTGATAGCATGGTTGGGCTTTCGGCCATGCGCAAGGATTTTTTTCTCTTTGGTATAACGAAAACTGGCTTTGCTTACCAAAGCTTCACGTCATAGACGGCCTAGCGCAAGGATTTTCTCTTCTATGGTATAACGAATACTGGCCTCGCTAACTAAAGCTTTTCTATATAGCCGGCCTTTGGCCGGGTGAAAGGATTTTCTTCTCTTTGGTATAACGAACACTGGCTTCGCTCAGTAAAGCTTCTCTTTATAGCCGGCATTCGGCCGGGCGCAAGGATTTTCTTTTCTATGGTATAACGAACACTGGTTTCGTTCAGTAAAGCTGCTCTTAATAGCCGGCCTTCGGCCGGGCACAATGATTTTTTCCTCTATGGTATAACAAACACCGGCTTTGCTAACTAAAGCGGCAAGGATTTTCTCTACTTTGGTATAAGAATTCGGGTTTTTTATACTATGACCGCATTTAGACTATGCAATTAACGCCGAGTTTTTTTTCTATTTTCTTTTAAAGAAGTTGCTACGAAACTCTTTTTACATTTACATTTACATTTTTTTCAAGCATTTTTTCAACTTTTTCAACCCCGTTTTCGTCCCTACACCTCTTGCTAACAAACAAAAAGTTGCAAGCGAAAATTGCGGCGTTAATTGCATAATGTAAATATGGTCTATCCCTAGAAACTTTTACATAGAATTTTATAAAATTTGTGTAAAAATTTTTGGGGTTATTTTTCATTTCTTTAAATTTGCATTTTTTATTAGTAGACGAAAAATAGCCCCAAAGTAAAAATTGTGATTTTATTTGGGGTCATTTTTCATTCCTTGATATTGGGGTCATTTTTCATTCCACTTAAAATGCCAAAACACCCTAACGAAAAAATGAAAAATAACCCCAAAAAAAATGCGCCAAAATTGCGTGTTGTTGTGTCTCATGTAAAATTTTGGGGCCGTTTTTCATTTTACTTTTGGGGCCATATTTCCTGGGGTCATTTTGCGTAGCGCCTAATTATCATCATAATATATGAAGCTGAACCGAATATAGACAAGCAAAAAAAGGAAAATGTAAAAGAAATCCATTTCGAAAGACGATATTAAATTGTTGTATTTTTCAACATCGTTTTTCATCACATAACTAAATATTCAAGAAGAAACTGAAGCTATTGCTCCGGAAATCCTAAAAAAAATCATATAAAGCGTCTTAAAAATATCGTGACCATGAAAAGGTATTATGGCGGCATTTTTTGCGTCTTAGTTGACATAATTTCATATTTATTAGGTATAATTAGGGTTTGAAAAACTGCATTCGAATCCAAAAACTGTCGAACAAAAAATTAAAATTTGTGTACAACTTTTTGGGTTGGGTTGGGTTGGGTTGACAGCGACTGTTTATATTTAATGAATCAGAAGTAAAAGCAATAGTTTTGTTCTGGGCCAATGCCAAATGAAGAAGTTGAAGAAATGGCAGTTTTTCTACTTCGACTGCAGTTTTTAATCGCTGGGTATAACAATCATACAAAAATTGACTATTTAAAACCCTTCGTTTCTTTTGGGCCACCGTTTTCATTTCAAGCAAAAACTGCAATCCTTTTTAGAATACACCTTAATTAAAATTTTATAATAACAATAGCTCGACATCAAACTGTTTCATTAGTTTAATTTGCACTTTAATTCTTTAAATTTAATTCACCGAACAAGTAACCGCATTGCGTATTATTTATTTTTAATTATTTTATGTAAATCATACGCCCAGTGCAAACTCTTATTTATTTTTACAAAAAAATATTTAATCAACTTTCAAAAACAAAATTCTATAGAATTTTAAATCGCAATCTTTCTAGAGCAAATAAAAAAGTGAAAATCTACCAAAAACGTTGTAGAAAAAAAAGAACTCATGTGAAAAACTAAAAAGAACCTTGAAGAACAAAAATAAAATTTTGCAAAAAAAAAACACATACACCAGCTAAAGAAAAATATAAAATAAAGTAGACATACGAATGAGCAAAGTATTCATGCCACTTTCTTTACATGGATGTGCAGCTATAAAAAAAAACTGTTTAAACAAAAACAACAAAGACTTTCTGCCAGCACCTTCCCATGTGCACAAGCCAGTGGTTCTCATTAAGAAATGACTGGGGTTTACATTAAATTTCTGTTTAATTTTTTGTTTTTTTTTTTTTTTAATTCATACACAACATCTTTTGAAAAGCAGTGGCAGTAAAGAAAACACTTAATGATTGTAAAGTGATGGCAAACAATACAAATGCGGTAAATAAAGTTGCAGTGGCAAGTAAAATTAAAAAGAAAACGACCTTTAAAAGTTATTAATTATTAAAGATTTAACAGTGAATAAGTTAATTTAAGTAGTAAAAATTAAGGACTTTTGTTTTTTGGGTTAAGAGATTTTGATTTTTACTTTTTAAATACCACAAATTGTAAAGCTTTTTTGCGGTATTTTTAACACCCTAAAAATTGTAAAAGTGATAGTTTTAAAAGCTCTTCTCTCCACAATCCATCAGTTGTTGTTGTTAGGTCAACGTATAACGCCAATATTTTCATTGTTTATTTTTTATAATTTGTTCATTTTATTTACGTTACTACTGTATTTAATTATTTATTTTGTATCTTCTTAAGACTGCAACTTATTTTGGTCACAAACAGTAAACAGTTAGTATTTGTTTTTTGCTTAATAACTTGTATGCTATGTTGTTGTTGTTGTTATAGTTCTAAACAGAAATCACAATTGCATTAAGTTGAATTGGTGCACGATAAAAGAAGAGAAAAATAAAACAACAACAACATCAGTGTGGCCCTTTTACATATACATGCATACATTTATGTAATGTTTATGATTAATATTTTTAAATAAAGAAAACATTGTTGAAGTTCATTTGGATTGAACTGATTATTATATTGTCGCGCTTCACGGTCACTTATCTCTAGTTAAACAGTTATATTTATTGCCATCTTTCCGTGGCCTATAGACAACAAGGGTGGTCAAACCGTAATTAACGAACTTAATTGTATGTCACACCTTATCGTCAAGTATTTTTCCCAGCATAATTCGACATTTCTTTTTTTTTCTGTTTGACAAATTTAGCCTTGGTGAGGTACACAAATAAGCAGCTCGTTATGGTCAAAATGCATTTCGTCGAGATCGTGATTTTTTTGATCCGCAAGTGTGTCCAGAATCGGTAGAACTGTGCGCAAATTCCAGCAAGCCGGGTCTGTAGGAAATGGGAAAACACTGTTTGCTGCAGCTTATGGGATGGTGGCGTCATCTGATCTTACTTCTTTAAAAATTAGGTCGGCCAAGCAGTTACAGTGAATGCTATTCGCTATCGCGAGATGATATGTGGTTTCAAGGGGATGTCGCCACTTGCCACACAGCCAACGAAGCAATGGCTCTTTTGCGCGAGAAACGTCACAAAAGTCGTGGCGATGTTAATTGGCCCCACGATCATGTAATTTGACTCCGTTGGACTTCTTTTTTTGGGGATGTTTAAAAGAAAAAGTGAACCAATAAGCCAAAAACATTTCAAGAGACATTGAACCTCAATTATGTGTCATAGGCATTAAAAATATGGACCATCGGTTAGAGGTATGCCACCGAACCGTGGCGCGCACTAAGCCGATATTTTGTTTTACACATAATTGTTTTTTTTTTTTGTTTTTTTTTTTTATTGACAATTAAATATTATATCTATTTCACATTTAAAGCCTCAGCAATATAATTTTGTTAAATACCTTAATTATTATTTACAATATTTATATTTATATCTACATACATATCGCAATAAACTATACATATTTACAATTATAAAATTTTTAGATTATAATAGAAGTGTTTCTAGGTTACCTAACAAGTAAAATTTAAGTTCCCTTTTAAAGGATGATAACACCGATATATTTTTTATTCTTATCGGTAAGTTATTGTATTCAATTGGTCCAGCAAACGTAATACGTTGCTTAGTTAAATCAATGCGGCATCTTGCAATCTGCAAGTTATTTGCTTCCCTCGTATTTCTTCCTGTTCTTGTGATATTTACGTTGAATTTAACTGATTTTGGGTTTAATCCTCTTAAAGCTTTAAATATGTACAATAGAATTTGTTGTTTGTATAGACCTCGGACTGGCAAGATATTAATAGCCTTGTATTTGTATAAGTTCATTGTAGAATAACGCAATGGCCGGTTAAAGACTGTTCTAAGAGCTCTGTTTTGTGCTGACTGCAAACTTTTAAGAGAGGTAGACGTACGTATTTGTGGCAAATATGTTAGATTCGAGTGTACAAGAGAATGAAAAATCATTAATTTCACTTCTGTGTTGAGTTTGTTCTTAAATTTAAACAATATTCCTATTGCTGCTGATATTTTCCCTTTTACCTTTGCTATGTGGGCTTCCCAACGTAAGTTGTAGCTTAATTGTATTCCTAGATATTGGACAACATTTGATTCATAAATAAGAGACCCATCCACATGAACACCCATTTTTTCTTCATTTCTATTGGCATGAGGCCGAAATCTTATAAATTTTGTTTTCGCTGAGTTAAGTACTAACTTATTTAAACGAGTAAACTCCGCTAATATTGCAGCATCATATTCTATATGTGTTCTTATTACATTTTCGTGCTTATATTTGTAAAACAAACAAATATCGTCAGCAAACATTATTAATTTTCCATAAAAATGTATGTTTTTCAAATCATTTATATAAATCTTGAAAAGTAACGGTCCTAGAACACTCCCCTGAGGAGCACCATAATAAAAATGGTAATAAATTACTATTTGAATCTTTTATTTGTACATACTGAAATCTGCTATTCAGATAATCTCTAAACAGAAATAATGTTTCATCCGCAACTCCAATGTTTTTAAATTTTTCAAGTAATATATTATGTTGAACTAAATCAAATGCTTCTGAAAAGTCAAAAAATACGCCAGCCAAACCTTTAAAACCAGCATCAATAACATCACAAATAAATTCAATGACAGTTACTATTGCTTCCTCTGTTCCTGAACCCTTTGTGACTTACTGACATTCATATAAAATACTTCTTGAATGCAGATAATTTGTCAATTGATTAAAAATAATATTTTCAAAAATTTTATCAATGATTGATAACACCGAAACAGGTCGAAAGTCCGCCAGATACTTTGAAATTGTTTTTTGAGGTATAGGTACAATTTTATGAATCTTTAAAATATCTGGATACTTTTGAGTTGCAATCATGTTATTAAAAATCTCAACAAGTATATCAGAAAGTAAAGTTTTTCTTACAACCAACATTTTTGCATTTATTTTGTCATTACCAACACCCCTGTACGGATTAAGTGATTCAATTATGCTTTCAACATCAGCTTGACAAACTGGAGTTAAATTCCAATAACAGCTTTCAGGTACTAAGGTTCTAATCATATTTACATTATCATTGGGATAACTTTTTATATTATTAACTAATTTATGGCTACATTCAGAAAAATATGCATTGAGAGCATTGGCCTTATCTTCATCTGTTAAAGTACTGTTGCCATCATCATTTATTAACTCATTTTGTGGGTTTTTACATCGACCGAGCTCATTGCTTAAAAAGTTCCATGTTTTTTTAACATTTCTTCCAAAAGATCTCAAATTGTGTAAATAATAGTCATCTCTGAGTTTCTTATTACAAGTTTGTATAACTTTACTGATGGTTTTTATATGTTCACAGATATTCGACCTGTCCCTGTTGTTCCTTCTTGTTTTAAGAAGTTTATTTTTATAGCATATTAAACTATATAAATTTTCAGTCATCCAAGGAGCCATTTTATACCGAATATTACATGATTTTGATACAGTTTCTGTACTTTCCGAAACAGCAGAAGTTAAAATCTGTACAAATTTAAATGTATGAAATGATATGATACCCTACACCACAGTATTTAAAAACACATCATGTGTATGTGTCCATATGAATATGGATTTATCTATTTTTATAAACTTCATTAAAAATGGTTTGAATGTTTGTGAGAGGCAGAAATTGCCCCCAACCTCCCCTTGTGGTCCTATTTCTTAAAAACTGTATAGCTAATGTGTCCATATAGATATGGATCTATCTATGGTTTAGATTTCATTTAAATCGGTTTGAGAGGCAGAAATTGACCCTATCTCCCCTCGTGATCCAATTTTTAAAAAAATTTATCCCTTTTGTGTTCATAAAGATATGGTTCTATCTATGTTTTAAATTTCATTAAAATCGGTTTGATAGTTTCTAAAAGGAATAAATTTCCCGCTATCTTCCCTCGTCGTCCTACGATTAGGCCCATTTTTAATAGGCTTGGTCCTTGTGTCAATAAGAACTTATGTCCCAAATTTAATCAAATTATCTCGAAAATTGCGACCTGTACTTTGCGCATAAGGTTACATGGACAGCCAGCCAGCCAGCCTGCCTGCCATCCATCGAGCCAGCCTGCCAGCCAGCCATCCATCGAGCCAGCCTGCCAGCCAGCTGGAAGGACATCGTTAATTCGACTCAGAAAGTTATTCTGAGTCGATCGGTACACTTTAAGGTGGGTCTAGGACCAATATTTTAAGGTGTTACTATTGTGGTGTGGGTATAATTATAATCTACTAATCGCACAGACTTTTATGTGAAGCCTAAAATTAATAGCAAAAAAAATGTATAATAACATTAGGGTCCTTCAAGATGGTAAAGACGAAAAAATGGGAAAGCACAGGCCGCCCCCTCCCTCCTACAATTGTTTCATGTATTGTTGATATACGTTGTAAAATTTGTCAAGGGGAAAAAATAATTTTTTTTTCAGATTTTTTTTTTTTAACTTCAAAAGATTTTGTTATTCGTGCTTAATTCCCAGTTTTTATTCTTGATAAAAACACTTGAAATTTATTGTTGATGAGATAAGCTATTCCTATGCGCATGTCACTGGTTGCTTAGGCCAGATTACCAGGAAACTTCATCCATAAAGATTTTAGAAAAACTAAAGATATTAAACCAAATAAAACTGTTAAACGTATAAGACTTATAGCAACAGTTCTACTTGTAATAATATCAAAGTTTAAACAAAACACATCAACAATAAACAGTGGGTTTATCTCATCTTACATTCCCCACTACAATTAGTTGAAATTCTCTCAACATTAATTGTAGTTGTAAGTAAGTTTTTTTAACTTTTTCCATTTAATCGTTATTTTTGCAATTAAATATAAAATAATCGAAATGTATACGTAATTATCATTGTAATGAGGTATAAAACGCTGAATGTGGCTTAAACATTTTTATGCTATTAAAATTTCCCCCAGGTCATTGTCTCGTAAATCTTTTATTAACTTTTTTATTTTGCAATACTATTTTTTTTTCCTTTTGTAACGTGTTTATATTAAAGTACGTATTAATAAAATAAATAAAATTTTAGATTTAAATAGGTGTGTGTAATAAGTTTTTTAATATGGTTGATATAAATAAATAAAAATTAAAGAACTTACACAACTTCATCCATCGTTGTCATCAGGCGCCGGAAGACAGTAGATTTAAGATGTTTTAGTATTATTTATGTATATTCAACCAATAAACAAACAGTTAAGTAAGTTAATAGGGGTGAATGTGTTTGGGTATTTACATATGTGTGGAATGTAATACTATCGAGTTAATATTCCTCGTTGTATTACAGTCCACAACAAACAAGTATAAAAACAAACAAAAACTTATCAATGCGTTTCAATTAAAAGAATCAACAAAACAGATACATTTTTAGGTGACCAAAAAAAAATTATAATTCTCAAAAGAAAATTTAAACACGAAACAAAAAAAAAATTTATAATTTAGAATTAATACTAAAATTAGTAATCAAATTAAAATTTAAGATCTTGAGCTACGATTTTGACCCCCCCATTTTAGAACAAAAATTAAATTTCGTGTAATTTTTCCCCAAATAGATCTTCCCAATTATTGTTTTAATAACGTTTATATCAATTGAATCCAATTCCCGACGGTCTTATTCGGTAGCAAAGCTTTCTCTTATTTTGTTTTTTTTAGGTCAGTTAGCTTTTATAATATACACGATATTCTAATCGGCATACAACATCTACAACTTATTTTTTTCCCAAACCAATTAGGAAACTATGGAAAATCTCAATAAGCCTAATTAAAAATAACAAAAAAAAAACTCAATTTATCTTACCAATTGATTGTCTCTCATTACGTATAATATCTAAAAAAAACACTAAGTTTTGATTCCCTGTTCCTTAAGATATCCTTATAATCAAGCTTCCAATGTAAATTCGTTCGTAAATTAAAATTAAAGGCAGAATTAGTCTTTACTTTCTGTTCTGTTACGAATCAGCTGACTTGTTTTTGTTATTAAAAAACCTATGAAATTGATTAGTTTTTCTGTTCTGTTGCGGTTCAGTTTGTTAAGATCAAAAACATGTTAAGTATTTGTAAGTGACAGCAAAATAAATAATAAAAAATACATATTTACATTGAAATAAACTGTTTTTTGATTTTAAGAATTCATAAAATTAAATTTTTTCATTATTATGTATGTGAATAAAAGTTATTAAAATAAAGCAATGAACGGTGCAAAACTAATAAATTTATCATAAATGGCTGATAAGTTACTACGGAAAAAGTAACTATTACAATTTCATAACAGAACGGAACGGAACAGAACAGAAACAGAAAGTAAAGACTAACTGAGCCTTAAAGTTCCGTTAGAATTTCCCTTGACCTAATGAAAGTTTTCAAATTAATGAATAATTTTTTGAATGAACAAACTATTTTTCCTTCAAAAAAAAAACCAGCAAACTTGATTAAAAAAAAAATTTTTCCAATAGGAAAAATTATTAGTAAAAAAAAATTATTTCCTTCACAACTTGGACAAGAAATGTAGGAACAAAATTCAGATATTTTGAGAAATATTGAAATAAAAGCAACTTTTTACTTAAAATTAACCCGTTTTTATTGCATATAAGTTTTAGTCTTCGTAGGATACCGCTTACCTATTAGCAGGTTTGACCAAAAAAAAAATAATTTTTTTAATGGCAGTTTCAAAACTCGATTTTCAAATTTTTAAAAATTCAGAAATTTCAGAATTTTTTTAACCATTACGTAAGGGCTTATTGAGGATATAACAGTGAATAAAAATATGAAAAAATTAAGCCAATACCGCCCATTATTTTTTCGTGCCTGCGATATAAATTTAGCGATTTTCGGCAAAAACTACTTCTTTGGCCATGATTTGGCCATATATTTGAATTTTAAGTAAAATTTATTCAGAAATTATAGTCCAAATAATGTTCTCTGAAGGTTTTACTAAAATCAAAAAAGATTAACCCTAAAATCATGAAGGTTGAAGGTCAAGTTTTGACATAATTGGAAGTTTTATAGAAAAAAATAGCGAAATACTGCAAATTCTTGTGCCGATTTTTATGAAACTAGAGAAAAATATACCCTAAGTCATAAAAAGACAAAACAGGGCAATATTTGAGATAACCCCTTTAAACGACTTGGGGTCGAAATGGCCGCAAGCTTTTCAAACTTTGCAAAATCTGTCAATTTGAATGGGAAACTGAACAAACTCTTTTGTTTAAAATAAATAGAAAATTTAGCATTTTCGAGCATGGGACCGGAACCATTTGACCCAAACAATTTTGAAAATGGAAAAATTTTTTTTAATCTGTTATTTGCACAATAAATATGATAATACAAGCCGATAGCCTAAGTTGCTAGTGCTTTAGCTTTAAGATTTATTGTAATTTTTAATTATAATAAATATCTAAATAAATAAATAAATAAATATGATAATTATTGTATGGTAAATTTTAAAACCAATTTAAAATAGATTTTTACCATTTGATGCACATTTGGCGTACGAAAGTTAAAAAATAAGTGCACACATTACATTTGCCCTTATAAAAAATGTTGCCTTTTTACGCAAAAGCATCGATATGAATTTTTGAAAACAAAGTTTTAAAATTTATTGAAACAAAAATGTTTATAGGGTTTAATTTAGTAAATGCAACATGTGTTCCGATAGTAGTTCGGAAAGTGTCACTTCTAATTCAGTTAAGTGAATGGTAAATCCAAAAGCATCAATTGTAATTCAGAAAACAAATAAGCTTTATTAAATATTTATTTTGATTTTATTACAACATAAAACGTGCAATTCTCAGAAAATTTGTAGTGATTTTTCTTCCTTTCTTTTAAACAATCATTTCAGTTGATCCTCACGACTACGGCAAACAATGAGTAGGCCATTTTGATAATTGCAAAAAAACTGTCCAAATTTATTCCCACAAAGCCGCCAGCCATCATTGTCAAGCTGCGCAAAGCAACTTCAACAAAGATAACAACGCTTCGACGATAAGAGCGTGTCTGCGAAGGCCAATTACTGGAAAAAATGGCATATGGCAAGTTATAGAATTCCTCTTGCAGCAACGAGCCAAAATAATAAATGGGAAATAATTCAACAGCAACACCGCACAGGAAAACCGCATAATAAATGCCGGACGCTAAATTTTCAGCATAGAAAACTAAATAAGCCACAACCACACAGATGCAGAGGCCACTAGAAACGAACAGAATCAATTGAACCAATGACAAGGAATTTTCGACAACATCGAAAAGTCTAAAAATAAATAGAAATTTAAATAAAAGTTCTTAAAAAATTAATACGGTTAGCATACTTGAGTAATTTAATATGATCCTGTATACACAATTTCAATTCATATTCATGTTGTTTATGAGTTTTACTGGTATCGTAGCCCAGTCTTGCCACTCTCATAGCTAAAAGGTGCACATGGCCGCTGAGCAAACATAGTGTCACGGAACAAAATGCATCATTTAAACTATTAAGAATTATTAAAAGTGTTACGGTTACAGCTTGGTAAGCTAGCGCTGAATAATATAACCCTGTGGAAGAAGTCCAATCGAAAGGAAACCAGGCTGGATACATCAAGATTCTCTCAGAATCCCAAAAGACTGATATTATCCCTAACATATTTGATATCATATAAGCAGCAAAGTATATTTTAATCAAAAACTTAGCTATCTTCATAGTGAATGTCGCAAAATATTTACGCTCTTCATACGATTCCACCCGTTCATCTAATTCTCCAAACATAGCTCTCATTTCCGTGATCTGCCTGAATTTCCATCGTATGCAATAGTGTTTGACAGTACAGACAACACTGGCTATAGTCATGGGAAGATTTCTGAAAAATGGACCTTCCAAGGGCAGCTGCAAAAGGCCCACAGTCACGTGAACGGGAAACCAAATATGTACGAGCAAATGCATGATAATATCTAAGATTGTGGTCCAATCTTTCTTTTGCCATGCCAGCAAACCATTGAGTCGCCAGCAAAACCAAATTGGATTATATACACCAACACTGTCTACCCGATAGCTATCCGATTGAACCATACTGTTTGAGGTATTGAAAACGAATGCAAGCCGGACTGTTTATCTTGAGGGTTAAATATGTTTTTTTTTTAATATAAAAATGTTAAATTAGAGGTCACCGTTAAGTTAAGGGGAAGGATGCTTATATGTTTTGTGTTTTTATACAAGTTTTTTTTGATTGATTTTCAGGAAAAATTTAATTTTTTATGTTTTTGTCTTTACTTAAAACATTTTCTTTAGTATAAAGTAAAATGAGGCCAGACAATCACTGGGGATCTGTACGGTACACAATAGATTCGTTTGAAGATTGGCCGAAAATCGCCTGGAATATGGGTCTTATCGAAAAAAGCGATATCAATTTGATTTAATCTTCTTTTAAAGTATTACTTACTAACGATAAAAATTAGAGACAATTTTGGAATATTTTAGAATTTCGAAATAATACTACCAGATATAAGAAAAAACGTGATTAAAGTTTGGTTAACAAAACATGTTATGGCCTTTTTTTACGATTAATAACATTTTGTTTCTATTAAACAAAAAATGTTTACCTCCCTTTACTTAAGACTTTAAATATGGTTGAATTTAACAACATAAAGTGTAATAAAGTTTAGCTACAACCACACACTAAAACAGATTTTGTTTTATGTTGAATTCATCCATCAAAAAGCCACAATCATATTATATTCAAACATGTTATGATTTATAATAACATTAATATGTTTGAAATTATAAAATTTGAAGACATTGTTTGATTACTTTCAAGTTGAAAATAATATGTTAAAAGTAACAAAGTAATAGACGTTTTGCTCTTTACAGTAGCTAAATGCTTTTAAATGGCATGTTTAGTTTGCTTATAATTCTCACATTCTTTTTCTTTTGATTATTGAATTGAATACATAACTTTACGACGTATGTAGTAGAAATAAGTCAGGTGCAGGTCGTCCTGGGGTCTAATCACCGCATACGATATCGAGCAAAATTTATCGAAATTATTTATTTTGGTATCTCGAAACTCGATATTGTATGAAAATTATGGAACTTGAAATAATAGCATTCGTTGTCGAGTAACTCGACATTACATTTATCGAGTTTGCATTCGATACGTCAGTGTCTGTCATATGCAAAAATATTCGATAGTTTATTCGATACGATAGTATCGAATGCGGTGATTAGACCCCTGTGCTCGAAAATTATTTTAAAAAAAATAGCTTTTAAGGTGGACGTAACATGTAACAGGAAAAGAACGAAATAAAATTATAATTTGATTTGCAAAAGCAGTAAAAAAAGAAATATAATTACAAATTGACACAATAGGCATATTGAAAAAAATTGCGGAAAAAATAATCGGAATACGGAATTAACAATTCAATTAAGCCATATAATTGTTAAAAATATGCTTAATTTTGACTTCGTTATGCAATTTTAACATCTAATGGGTAATTTTGTTAATATTGACCAAAATATTGTTAATGCTAATAAAATTAAAGTTAAGTGTGACCATGTAATTGTTGATTTCAGTCAAATAATTGTTAATTTTCACAATATTATGGTCATATTTAACCATAATATGGCTAACTGAAAGCATAAACATTGTTTAAATCCAACCATTGTATGCTGTTCTTCTGTTAACCTTTGTTCATAAGTTTTAACTCTATTTTTGACAGCAAAATCGCTATTTTAAGACGTTGAAGGTAGAGTTTGCTAAAAACCGTAAAAATGTAAAACCGCGGTTTCGGTTTTAAAATGATTAAAACCGGCCGGTTTCGGTTCGGTTTTCGGTTTTGAAAATATCAAAGTTAAATTCATACATTTTTTGCAAGTTTTTTATTTGTTTCAATTCAGGTACTTTTATTCGCCCTTAAGTATATACCTGAGCCTGGCCAGGCATTTTTTGACTTTTTTCTAGTTTTTTTTTAATATAATTATTAAGTATATTAGAACGAAACTTTATGTATTCCTCAATTCCGCAATTGGCCAAATGAAAATTTTGTGCATATTGTATCCACCTGGGCCTGGTCAGGCCCTTCCCTATAATATATGTACTGCAGTTAATAAAATCATAATGAAACGTTTTAAAAAGCATACACAACACATAAGAATTCTTCCTTTTCTGCTTTTTCGAAAAATTATTTTATTTTCCAACAATATGTTCCTGGCTATAGCCATTAAACTCCATACATATAAAAGTAGTCCCAGCCTTGCCCAGGGGTTCGTTAGTGTGAGTTTTTTTCTACAGCCATAAGGTGTGTACTTAGGAGTTATAAAGATAACATTTGTTCTTCTTAGTACTTATTTTGAATTTTAATGGCCATTTTCTCATTAGGCGATTATCTTTTTTCCCAACGAAAAACTGCACATTAAATAAATTTGGTTTTCTCAATGTCTCATTTGCTTAAATTTTTATCGCAAAGCTAAACGGCACTCATCCGCCAATTATTTATTTTCCTTTTATTTGCCGTACAGATAAATTCAATCAGCTGACTCCCAACTTTTATATGTATTTTGAGTGGTGTTGCCAACTGAAAACAATGTTTTTTGTCGGTATATTGAGAAACCCAGAATCGTTAACGGACAGTTTATCAGTCCAATAAATTTATGTTGACATTAAGTAACAGACAGTTTGTCGATACATTGAGAAAATGGCCATAAGAATTTTGAACTACCTTGTCATTGTTGAAGGCTGTTATGTATAAAGTTTTTGTATATTAAGTGCGAGTATGATGTTTAATTTGCAATTTCTGAAAGCATAAATACATTGTTAAAGTTAAAGCTAAAACCGAGGTTTTTTGTCGGTTTTCGGTTTCGGTTTTTAGGCATTTAAAACCGCGGTTTCGGTTTCGGTTAAAACCGAACAGCAATCCCTAGTTGATAGAATATAACAGTTTTTGAGTAGACGCATTTGGATTTATTTTATCGATCAACAAATTTATCGTGCAATTGGGCATGAAATTAGATATGATTGCGCATATCTGCACTGGTAAATTCCGCTGCTGAATATGCAAGTCCAGTATATGGCCACACACAAAAAATCAGCACCTAACTCAACACGACAATAGGGTTGTTCTCTGAAACTCTCCGCCATTCACCAAAAGAATGGCTGGCTAAAATATGTAACATCGCATTACCAGAGTTGAGAAGAAAGCAGGCATTGTTACAAGGGAATAATAAGATACAAAACAATAATCAAACTACTCTTGAAATCGACTTACTTTACCCTCCCAGCCGAAGTCTGCACTCCAGGCATGCTCCATTAGACTTAGCCAAGAACCTATTCAATAAAAACTTTGATCTCGACGAAGCTTGGACTACTCTATGTTTTATCTGGCATATATCCAGCCCTAAATTTGAAGAAGAAAGCAGCGAGGCAGAACTTTAATAACCGAGAATGCATGGATTAATCTGAAATGATTGTGAAATGTTACCAATAGGACCAATGAAAGAAACTCTTTACAAACAGGGCCAATTAAATGATCCCAAATATCCATGTGTAGCACCCCGTCAACCAACCGATTAAATCATTAAAGGATTTCCCGGCTAATCCTACAAAGGTACATTAAGCGATATCCACACTTTGACCTCAGACGCAGTTTAATGTTTTAACTCATAAAATTTTAAGGCAATTTAGATATTTTTCAATACTTTTAATTTTTATTTCCTTTTTTTTTGTATTAATCCATACGCTTAATAAAAAATAAAAAAAAAAACCTTTTATTCTACAAATCTCCAAAAAAAAAAAAATATTTCTTGTTTAGTAAAATTTTGTTTTTTGAATTTCCATTTGAAAACCAAACACTTTAAATAGGAGTTTGTCCTTTTTGAACAAATAAATTTGTTTTTAGTTTTGTTTTTTTTTTTTTTTTTTTTGGTTATAAACAAGTTATTAAAATCTTGTATAATTAAGGGCTTTTGCCAGGAAGTATTAATTAAAATCAAAAAGACTTAAAAAATATTAAATAAGACATTAACAGCACGTTTAAATATTATGGATATTAAAAATTGTGCAAGTCTTTTAAGAATAATTTCAATTGTGATTAAATGTGTTTTTATTGAAACAAATTAAAAAACAACGCCTATTTCCTATTTAGAACGAATACTATTTCGTTTCTTAACCCTTTCAATACTGATGGGACATATGTGTCCCGTTGAGTAGTCCTACTTAACTGAAATCCAATTGCTTAAATATATTCATATTTATTCTTGTCCCAACTGTTTTATCCAACCATGCTTTTGTTTACATATCTTTTAATTCCATTATTCTTGAAATTTGTACTGAAATGAGCTTTTAGTTTGCAGTTGATTGTGGCACGTGCTAGTTTTGTGAGGAAAAAAGTTGTGTTTTTAATAGTTTTACACCCGATTTTGCTTATAATTCATTGTAAAATGTCGAGGTACGTTAATAACATTATAAATAAATAGTTATCTCTTATGAAACACAAAAATCATATGAAATATAGTGGAAAAACTTAATCTGGGGCATATGTATCCCAGCAGTAACTGCCACTGGGACACATTTGTCCCACTAGTAACGCGCAATTAGTAATTAATTTTTTTCTGATTAGTGAATGTTTTCCAAAACGGAAGCGGCAGAAGTTATTTGATGACGAAAAGATTCGAGGTTTATTGGAAAACAGCGACTCCGAAAGTGGAAGTGACTTCGATGGTGATAGCATTCTTGATCCATGTTATTCAAGTGAAAGTGATAGCTCATCTGAAGAGAACTCTGTTGTCCAAAACAATATTTCCCCAAAGGAAGAGAACTCTGTTGGTGAAACCATAACTTCCCCAGAGAAAGAGAACACGCAAGTCAACAGTGGAGTGGTATGGAACAACAGTGTTAATAATTGTTTGCCTCGTAAAACAATTCCAAGCTTCGAACAGCCGATTATTCTTGTAAATATTGATAGAGGTTCAAAAGAGCTGGAAATTTTCTTCAAAATTTTTCCTAGAAGCTAATTTACAAAAATAGCCGACTGCACAAATAAAAGAATTGACATATTCAATAGTAGTATCCAAAATAAGAACAAGAAACTTGTCGATAAAAAAGGAAGAGTTCCAATGAAGCCTGCTGATCCATATGAAATGATGACCGTTGTCGGTGTATATTTGGTTATGTCTTATAACCATTAACCACACATGTATATGTATTGGCCACAAAATTCAAAAATAATTTCTTGCTTTTAACTAATTTTGTTCACATTTAGTAAAATTTCTTAAATAAATTAACATTTTCTTATAATCCAAAAATTTACGTTTTTGTTATATGATCAAAATTTTCTGTAAACAAAAAATTCAAAAGTAACTTGATTCTATTAAAAATAGGAGAGATAGTTCTGAAATCTAACTGCATTTCTTTAATTTTAGTCTGGTCTTCTTGATTTGTAAATAGAATCGAATTTCTTGCGTCAAGAAGCAAATGCTAGGGATTTCTTTAATTTTTTGAGAAAATGCTTAATAATGCTTGGTTTGATTTAAATTATTTTTATTAAAATCGACATGTTAAGCAAAACCATAAAGAGTTTCTTATCTTAACGTTTTTATGTAACGTTTTTATGTAAAAAATTTTGGCTTTTCTTCATTTTTTTATGCGAAATAGAAATAAAATTATATGACAAACTACACCAAGGAAAAAAACATGTTAAAATATGGTCACCTCCAACAAAACTATTTTTAAAGAAAATTTTGAGCATATTGTGACTCATTTTACAATATTATTGTCACCGACAATAATATTATGGATGAATTAAACCTTCATCAAGAAGCCACAACCATATTATGGTTGCCTCCAAACATAATATGGTTTAAAATAACACTTATAATATCATGGTTAGTTTTCAACCATAGCATGTTGCTCTTGAAAAATAGGGAAATACAATAATTAATTTTAAAACAAATTATTGTTATTTTTAGCCATAACATGTTTAGAGGCAACCATAATATGGTTATAGCTTCTTGATGGGGTACTGATTCAACCATAATATGGTTGTAGGTGACAATAATATGGTTATATTAAACATAATATGTTTAAAATTTTCTTTAATAAAAGGTTTGTTAGAGGTGACCATATTTAAAATATGAACTGAAATATAAATAGAATAGATGAAATTGGCCACAAGCCACGAAAACTTGATTAAAGTTACTATAGAATTAAAATAAATATATTTTAGCTGTATTTAAGGCTAGATTACACTAGCTCACAAGTCTTACTTACGTATTCCATAATACTTTGTGAGATGGAAATCTAATAAGTTTTGTTGCGACTGTCAAAAAATCTAGTTTAACATGAAAGTTTGTATTCACACCATGACACAAAGTATAAATACCCTAGAGGGATGCGAACTGACACCAAAGTAGTCCTGTGATAGGTCGTTGGTTGTAGAGACCGGTTCTAGTTTAAACACTTTCTATGAATAAGACCTATCACTTTTACATGGGGTTGTCATTGGAGGGGGTCAATTGACACCATTTTACCAGTCACAAATCTATGCTCAATTGCTTAGTGACAGTTACTAAAATGTAGTATTATTTTAATACGATGTAGTATTATTTCAATAAAACAAGTCCTAAAATTAAATTCAAGAGCCAAATTTTAGAAAGTCCCAAAAAAATTTATCACACCACCGGTGAAGACTGTACTGTAATTCATTACTTTTTCTACCTTTTTGTTCTTCATAAACCAGTTACATGATTGGTTCTCCTTTCACTGGTCATGAGTTCTTTCTTTTTGTACTTGTTCTATTTTCACAACTCCCAGGACAGGTCTGTGGGACCAATTGACACAAATTTCCCGCAGGGTACTCACACATGAAATAAAATGCAACCCGGATCTAATGAAAAGTATTATTGTTTAGAACATTTAAAAAAAACGATGAATTCGTATGGGATGTTAAACTGTTTTCATAGTACTTGTCATTTTCGTGGCACATTGGAATCACACTATCACACTTTGTCATATTAAATGAGTTTTTGACATGTATTAATACAAAGTATAATAGCGTAATCTAGCCTTTAAGTAAATTTTAGATCGCGTTACATCTTTGGCCGAGATAAAGGCCATCCACACAGCCGCGAGACGCATTCGGTATGGTGAAATATCTGGAAGGGATATACACATTATTACCGATAGCAAAGGCGGCCATAAGATCCCTGGAGAATGTGTTCATCACATCGAGAATTGTCCGAGAATGCCGGATGGAGGAGATAGCGAGACATTCACTGGTCACCCTTAATTTTGTCCCCGGACACAGGGACATACTGGGGAACTGCATGGCGGATTCGTTGGCGTATGCAGGCACCACCTTGAATCGAGACGGTTCAATATATAATGTAGGTGCTTCACTCCCAAGGAGTAAGCAACTCATGGCGCACAAGTTTCATATTATCGCCAGTCCGAGATGGCACGATGAAACTACCTGTGGGGAAACCAGGAAAATCTGGCCCACCATAGATGAAAAATGACACGTCGGGCATTACAGCTGTCCAGACATCATCTTAGAAACCTGATTGCGGTTATAACTGGCCACTGGCCCATTGGGAGGCACGCCCATAGCCTGGGGCTCCCTTACAATAACGTATGTAGAAGTTGCTGCGAGGAGGAGGAGGAAGAGTCAACGGAACATCTTCTCTGTAATTGCCCGGCATTCGGAGATCTAAGACTCAAAATGTTTGGTCGAAGAGCCATTGAGGACAAAACTTGTCTCTCTGATGTTGATGTAAACAGGATCCACTCCTTTACTGAATCGACCGGATGGCTGCGTGGTAACACTAGCAGCCAGATAACATAGAACCCATGGGAGACGGTGTGACATGGTAACACAACGGGAATTAATTAATGGACCCACGTGAGCTGTGCTTGATCACGGCTGCCAATGGAACCTAACCTAACCTAAATCATAAATTTTTGTTTAAATCAAGCCACACATACTGTTTACAATAAGAAATTTTTGGCTTGGACGAAAATCTAGCAAAAATTGTTTGGCTCAGGCCATATTTTCTGATGATCTAGTAAATAATTCTTTCCGTGTACACTATCACACAAATCTAACGTATTTTGAAGAAACTGCATCTCTGCTCTAATTACTGTTCAAAATTTGTCAAAAAAAAACAATAAAAACTAATATGACATTCATATTTGTAAGACTTCTGAAATAGTGTAAAGCTTTTTGCTTGAATAATAAGTTTTTGCCTTTTTCCTAAGATTTTTTAAACACTAAATTTTTTCTACAATATATTGTGGGTCAACAAATGGCGGTGCGCACAATGACCCCGGGAAATATGGCCCCAAAAGGAAAACGAAAAACGGCCCCAAAATTTTACATGAGACACAACAACATCGAATTTGGCGCAATTTTTTCGTTAGGGTAGTTTTGCATTTTAAGTGGAATGAAAAATTACCCCAATATCAAGGAATGAAAAATGGCCCCCAATAAAATCACCATTTTTACTTTGGGGCTATTTTTCATCTACTAATAAAAAATTCAAGTTTAATGAAATGAAAAATCACCCCAAACATTTTTACACAAATTTATATAAAATTCTATGTAAAAGTTTCTAGGGATAACATAAAAAATCTGAATTCTTATACCAAAGTAGAGAAAATCCTTGCCGGTTATGCAGATTTGCTTTAGCGAAGCCGGTGTTTGTTATACTATAGAGGAAAAAATCCTTTAGGCCAGCCAAAGGCCGGCTATTACGAGAAGAGTTCGTTATACCATAGAAAAGAAAATCCTTGCGCCCGGCCAAAGGCCGGCTAGGTAGTGAAGCTTTAGTGAGCGAAGCCAGTGTTCGTTATACCAAAGAGAAGAAAATCCTTTCACCCGGCCGAAGGCCGGCTATACAGAGAAGCTTTAGTTAGCGAAGCCAGTGTTCGTTATACCATAGAGGAAAAAATCCTTGCGCCCGGCCGAAGGCCGGCTATAACGTAGAGCTTTAGTAATTAAACCCAGTGTTCGTTATACCATATAGAAAAAAATCCTTGTGCATGTCCGAAAGCCCAACCGTGCTATCAATCGTACGATTTTTAAAACCAAAACTGTATAATTATCCGGATTTTGAAATCGGGATTCTTAATTTGGGATTTTTAGTTTTGGGCATATGAACTCCACCGAAAATGTTTAATGTCACTTTCTTTGTGTTCTTTTTTGGGGTTAAAATTCATTATAAATTTTGAGGTGATTTTTCATAATGAAGAATAACCCCAAATTTAGGGTCATACTACATTTTATTTTTAGGGTTATTTTTCATTTTTTTGGGGTAATTTTTCATTAAAAAAATGGGGCCATATTGCATTATTTATATTTTGGGGCCATATTTCCTGGGGCCATATTTCGCAGCGCCTCAACAAATAGCCAAATATCTGTAGCATTTTGACAAAACATATTAAGTCAAATTTAAAAGTTGAATAAACAAATTTTCGTTCAAAAACGGCGCTGCGAAATATGGCCCCAGGAAATATGGCCCCAAAAAATAAATGAAAATTGACCCCAAATTTGGGGCTATTTTTCATAATGCAATATGGCCCCATTTTGTTTAATGAAAAATTACCCCAAAAAAATGAAAAATAACCCTAAAAATAAAATGAAATATGACCCTAAATTTGGGGCTATTCTCCATTATGAAAAATCACCTCAAAATTTATAATGAATTTTAACCCCAAAAAAGAACACAAAGAAAGTGACATTTAACATTCTCGGTGGAGTTCATATGCCCAAAACTAAAAATCCCAAATTAAGAATCCCGATTTCAAAATCCGGATAATTATACAGTTTTGGTTTTAAAAATCGTACGATTGATAGCACGGTTGGGCTTTCGGCCATGCACAAGGATTTTTTTCTCTATGGTATAACGAACACTGGCTTTGCTTACTAAAGCTCTACGTTATAGCCGGCCTTCGGCCGGGCGCAAGGATTTTTTTCTCTATGGTATAACGAACACTGGCTTCGCTAACTAAAGCTTCTCTGTATAGACGGCCTTCGGCCGGGTGAAAGGATTTTCTTCTCTTTGGTATAACGAACACTGGCTTCGCTCACTAAAGCTTCACTACATAGGCGGCCTTCGGCCGGGCGCAAGGATTTTCTTTTCTATGGTATAACGAACTCTTCTCGTAATAGCCGGCCTTCGGCCGGGCTCAAGGATTTTTTCCTCTATGGTATAACAAACACCGGCTTCGCTAACTAAAGCATCTCTTCATAACCGGCAAGGATTTTCTCTATTATGGTATAAGAATTTGGGTTTTTTATGTTTTCCCTAGAAACTTTTACATAGAATTTTATATAAATTTGTGTAAAAATGTTTGGGGTGATTTTTCATTTCTTTAAACTTGCATTTTTTATTAGTAGATGAAAAATAGCCCCAAAGTAAAAATTGTGATTTTATTTGGGGCCATATTTCCTGGGGTCATTTTGCGCACCGCCTTCAAAAACATATTTATTTTCGTTTTTTAAATTTTGTTTTATAAACGAAAGTTTTCTTTAATTTTGGTTTATTTGATAAACATGATTTTATCTTCCAGTTTTTTTAATTTTTTTTTTCTTTGCTTTTTCTCTCAACTTAGGATGTTTTGTCAAAATGCCACAGATATATAAATTTACAAAAAAAAAATTGTTAATGCATATTTTTACAATTTTATAAAATTATAAACTTTGTGTTACCAGACCTTTGTAAAGCCTTTCAGTCCTCCAAGGCCCCATGGCAGTGTTACGCGACATTTTGAGGACTTTTCACATCTTTTTTCAACCTTGACCTCGGTTAGTGGCATTTTGCACTACAATCAACTTCCCCTTTTTTACCCCATGCATTTTTTTCCAAACCTCACAACAAAAGAGGTTTAAGCATTTATGGTAAAAATTATTTTATAAAATAAAAAGTGACCAGGTAAAATCGGGTAAATAAGTTTCTTCTCAAATGTAACTTTGAATTTTGGTAGTGGTAACACTGCTTCTTATTTATTATTTGATCTTTTGTAGCATTTTGGGATTGTATTTAAAAAGGAAATCGCTTAAATTAAAATAACTCATACAATTAAAACGCCCACCTAATTGTAGCTTTTAAGCATTTTAAAGACTTATTTCCTTATTTACAAAACGGTATTTAAAAAATAAATATTATTTATTATGTATAAACAATTGTACAAACATTTTGAATTCATTTTCAGCGTTCATTTAAACCACATACAACTGTTTCCTTTATATTATAAAACCAACCTTTTCCAAATATTTTTACAGTTCAAAGAAAAACACACACACAATTTTTATTTATACAGTTAAAAACCCAGAATTGTATTTTATTAACAAAATATTTTTTGCAAATATAAAACTTTTTTTAAACTTTCGCAGTGAAATTAAAATAATTTAAAAAACTTTGTTTTCCAAACATGCAAAAATATAAAACATAAGAAAAAAAGCTAAAAGAAAATCAACAAGGTAAAAACAATTGTACAAATTAAATTTGTATTTGTTAAAGTTAACTTTTGAATTCAAACAAAAATTCGAATAAATCAATTTAAACGTAAGTTAAACCCACAATACAAGTAAAACTTAGGGAAATATTGGCGAAATCGATGCTGATACGGATATGGGTAATTCCAAAGTGTTGAACGTGACAGTCGTACGCATCAAAAATGGAATAACATTTTAAACAACAAATATTTTAACGTTCTCTTAACCCTTAAATTATAGCACTAAGAAAGCACTGTTATCTATGCTAAAGTTAATGGAGGGCGCGATTCCAGGTCAAAGATAATGGCAAAAGAAGTAGCGGTTCGAACGTGAAAAAAACAGAAGTAGTTTTTGTGGCCATGTATAAAAAGGGCAAACTTCTTTTAGAATTTTACGTAGCAATGTAACATTGAAATGTCTTGGTTTGATTCCAAAATCTTCTGAATTTTCTTTTTTTTAAGACAAAATCTGGGTCGATACGTAACATTTCGAACGTGAAATGTTATTTATTTATTTAATTTTATTTTTTTTAATTTAGTTGTATCCTAGCAAAACAAGATAATTATCTTATAAATGAAAGTGCTAGGGAATAAAATCAAACCTATAATCACAGTAAGGGTCTTCATGATATTGCAAATGGGTAAACTTGCGAGACTCGTTTCATGAAGATCCTTTTTAATTTTTGTGTATTTTTAAACAATTAATGTCATTTCAATCAGAAACGTCAATAAAAAATATATTAAAAAAAAAATAATTAAAAATATAATAAAAAACTTGAAATTTGTAAATTATAAATGAAATTTGTTTTTAAAAATGCATAAAGAAAGCCAAAAGACTTATATGCTTATATTATTACAAGAATTTATTGTTTGTGATTTATTTACACTTGAAGTTTTCATTGAAAACGGCGGTAAGCATTAAAAAAATTTGTCTGTATAAATGCACAGTTGAACAGCGCAAGTTTACGAGTCAAAATTGTTGGGCAAATTTAAGCAGTTTGTGTAAATGAATTCTCATACAATTTTTGACAGTTCATTTACGAGGGTGTAAGAATGCACAGTTTGCACAGTTTACGAGACTTATAAACGATATCATGAGGACCCTTAGTATGTTATTAAGGAAATTAAAAAGAAATAATATTAAAATAATAACATAACATTAAAAAAAGACAGAGAAATAGAAAACTGCATCAGACTGGATAGTCAGTGATAAGACATAGTAAGACTGATATATTATATAATGCAAAAAAATTTATGTAACTCTTTTTTAAACGCATTTGCATTGCCTAAGCTTTGTATATAATTCGGTAAAGAATTCCAAAGACTTGTGGTATAAATGAAAAATTGTCGATGTGACAGAAGACTCTTATATCTTTGTTGAATAATCTTCCTTCCGCGGTTAGATCTAGCAAATTGAATCCTATTGAACAAATATATAGGCTGCTTAGAGATAATAATCTTATGTAAACATATAAGGCACTTAAGTTTCAAGAGGTTATCAAACTTAATTTGAAATACCTGATACGAGTAGAGTGAAATGTGGTCACGACGTCCTTTGAGAAATGCATATCTTGCAATATTGTTGTAAGCTAAGTTGAGTTTACGTTGATCGTCACTGTCACAGTTCGCAAAAATTTCACAACCGTAGTAATTTAACTGAGTAATGATTAAAATAAAATTTAAAAATTTACGTTAATCCGAATAACATATTTCTCTTTGAACTCTTCCATAGATTACAGACCATGTAAGCAAATCTTTTTAGAATAATTTTTATCAAATATCGCATCTTTTAAGAAAGATAAATATTAAAGAAAACATACAATAAAACATTCTCACAAATAAGAAATTACGTTTGCACAACTTTGCAGTTTGATTGTTCATCTAAGTGAACAAATTTATGGGTAAATTTATAAAATTTGCAAAATCTTAATATTTCTCTATAACAACATCGTAAAATAATCAGCTTTTAATAACTTTTAAATGTTCGCTCACGGTGGACCTTTTGACGGAAATGCCCATATTGAATTCGAATTCAAGTTAAAATTAACAAAACTTTAGTTGCGTGATTTTTTAAGTATACAAAAATAGATTGTAAGGGATTGATAACATTTAAACTTGCTCTTAATAAGGTTTAAAAAAACAACGAATGGTAAAATTAGCAAAAAAGGAAACATTATTTGAAGAGCTCCATAACAAAACGAAATTTATTAACTAAATTTTACATTAATTAAGTGTAACAAAAAAAGGTTAATTTTAGCCCAACCTGTACAAATATCACGCAACTGCATAATTTTTTTGGTTGATTCAATCTTTTGTCAAAGAGAATTGACAAAAACATTTACAACTTTAAGATTACAAACTAATTTTGTTTTCAAGGCAACATCAAACTGTGTAATTAGTTTAATTTGGGCCATAATTGTGTAAAACGCAACGCCAAAAACCACATTAAAAAGTACAAACAATGTCAAAAATTCCTATTGCGTTTTAAAATTTTCAACGCCACAAAATATCCAACGCTTACAATTAAAAAATTTTATTTAAGTTTCTGTAGAAAGCAACAACAAAATTACAAAATATTTTTGTCTTTGTTTTAACTTTCAATGTAATTTTTGGCGTTGCGTTTTATACAATTGGCCCTTGCATATCAATTCTCACCGAACAAGTAAATAACCGATTTGCGTATGATTTATTTTTAATTATTTTGTGTAAATCATGCGCCCTGTGCAAACTTTTATTTATTTTACAAAAAAAAAAGATATTTAATTAACTTTTAAAAACAAAATTCTATAGAATTTTAAATCGCAATCTTTCTAGAGTAAATAGAAAAGTGAAAATCCACCAAAATCGTTGTAGAAAAACTCATGTGAGAAACCAAAAAAACAACCTTGAGGAACAAAAATAAAACATTGCAAAACAAATTTAACAAAAAAACATACAACAGCTAAAGAAAATATTAAATAAAGTAGACACACGAATGAGCAAAGTAGTCATTCCACTTTCTTTACATGGATGTGCTGCTATAAAAAAATCTGTTTAAACAAAAAAACAAAGACTTTCTGCAATGTTTAAGTCAGCCATAGGTTCTAAATAAGAAATGACTGCACGCAGATTAAAAACATGTTTAAATATGGTCACCTGCAACAAAACCATTTTTAAAGAAAATGTTAAACATATTATGTTTAATTTAACCATATTAATGTCACCGACAATCGTATTATGGTTAAATTAGTCCTCCATCAATAAGCAGCAACCTTATTATGGTTGCCTCTAAGCATGTTTTGGTTAAATATGTCTATTATTGGTTTTTTCCAAGATCAACATGCTGTGGTTGAAAAACAACCATAATATGGTTGTGGCTTCTTGGTGGAGGACTTTTTCTTCTTTATTTGCCAATCCGTATTCGGATATTAGCGATCATATCGGGTGATTTTTTAAGAGCTTTAGGAAAGTTTAAAAAAAAACACATAAAATTCAGAAAAATGCATGAAATCTTTATTTGAATCGATAGTACGGTCCATATAATTTAATGTTTGAAGATTATATCATGCAAATGTTGACCGTGACTGCACCTCAAATGGTCCATCCGCTTAGTCCAATTTTGGCATACTTTTTCCAACATTTCGGCCGGTATATCATGATTTAATGCTTCAATGTTGTCTTCCAATGCGTCAATTGAAGCGGGCATGTGTGTATAGACATGAGCTTTAACATAGCCCCACAAAAAATAGTCTAATGGCGTTAAATTGCACGATCTATGTGGCCAATTGACCGGTCCCGAACGTGAAATAAAATGTTCACCGAACTCGCCTCTCAATAAGTCCATTGTTAAGCGTGCTGTGTGGCATGTGGCACCGTTTTGTTGAAACCACATGTCATGCAAGTCAAGCTCTTGCATTTTGGGCAAAAAAAAAGATGGCTAACATCTCACGTTGTTGAGTAACAGATGCCAAATTGCTGCGAACGGCGACGAATCGCTAATTGATGGTCATCATTAACACTGAACGATACAGCTGCGATTTTTTCTTCAATTCTACGTAAGCGTAAGCGTGTTTGTGGTTTAATGTCCAACAATGTAAATTTGGTGCGAAATTTAGTCGCAATAGCCCGATAAGCCGCTTCAGTGGGTCGATTAAACTGACCCTAAAATGGAAGAAGCGCGCGATGAACTTTCTTAACAGAGCACGCATTTTGATAATAAAATTCAATAATTTGCAAGCGTTGTTCGTTTGTAAGACGATTCATGGTTAAATTATAGACCAAACTGAAGATGTTTGACAGTGAAACAAAACGCGAAACGTGTGTCAGCTGTTTAAACCAGTGTTGCCAAAAAGATAATAGCTAAAAAATCACCCGATACAATAATTATAAAGTAGAAATTTTTGTTTTATTTTTTTCATCTTTTTTTTATTCAGTTATAGAGAGTTGTCTGTTCTTGGCTGCCCTCAGAAGTCTTCTTTCATCTTGGTGACCGTTCCATTCTTGAGTGTTTTTCAACCATGTTATTTCTTTTCTTCCTCTCTGGCATCTTTCTTGAATTTTAGCCTTAAAATGGTTCGGGGAATCCTATATTTTCCATTTCGCATTATGTGACCCAAGTAAGATGTTTTCCGTGTTTTTATATATTTTATTATTTCACGTCCGATATTCATACGTCTCAGCACTTCTTCATTCGAAACGCGGTCAGTCCATGGGATCTTTAATATTCGCCACATTTCAAACGAATTTAATCTTTTTTTGTCTGACACCTTTATCGTCCATGTTTCCGCCGAATATGGTAGTACGGACTATATGGGCAAATCACAAAAACAGTCCACCAACCAAAAATTTTTCAAATGAATTTTTTTTTAATGGAATATAAGACTAGATATATAATATCATTTTTATATTAAAAAATATGTATTTCAATGATCATTAATGCAATATATTTTACGAAATCCTGCCCCACTACTGATTTCTTCATGTTATACGTGAATTTAGCATTATTTTAAGTGATTTTTGTGCTTAAAATCAGTGTTTAAAATGCATGACTATTTTTAATGCTTTTGTAATTGCTAAACTTAACTTAAAAAAAAGAACACAGTAAAAGCAAAAAGCAAAAGCACAAAAAGTGAGAGTAAATAATTTATTTACTATCACTATGTGAATGTTCTCAGCTTAAAGTTTAAACATTCAGCCAAGCAACCACAAAAAAAAATGCTGTTGCTGTAGGTAATATGTTTTTGTTTTTTTTATGTAGTTGCTTGGCTGGCTGTTTAAAAATTTTTTGACTAGATCGCTGTTGCTTGCTGTTGTAGTAGTTTGTTTTGAAAAAATTTTTGAAGGTAAGAACTACGAATTATGACGCGGCGTGTAAATCGAAGAATAATTGAAAAATATTTTGAGTTTGATTATGACCAAACTATGTGTAAAGTTTGCCCACATACATACATATGTTAAAAAGTGATAGAGTTTTTAATCTAACATGCAGCGTTACCGTTGTGATACTTAAGTATCAATTTGACCCTTTTTCGACGGTGTTGACACCTTTTATGACCCTTTTTTTAAATTATACTTTTGTATCATTATCACCCATTTTGTGACACTTTTAGACCCTTTTTTGGAAAAAGCTCTCACATTTTGTTTTTTGTCAACACTGCGATACAATTCCATGCTTTCTTCTCCTTGATTTTTGATGGTAAAGTACAATTTCCCTAAAAGAAAACATAGCTCATATAAATATTTGTTATTTTTTACGGTGGTTTCTTTTAAAAACAAAAATTTGACATTTTATTAAAAAAATGCAATTTGGTGTTTTGCTCTCTTAAACAGTAGCATGTTTTATTCAAAAAAATTCGCCCTTAATAATGGCCAAAGATATTGAACTTTTCGCCCCCTTTTGAATCGACAGTGTTGAGAGTGCCGTAAGAGGAATGAAAACAAGAGGTAAAAATTGCTGAATTAGCGGAAATTCCCAAATATTTGTTAACAGCGGTATGATAGCAAGGTCTTTTATTTATTTAAAATCATAAAAGCTTTAAGAAATCTGACACTTACAGGAAAAAATCGCTTTAATCGAGAAAATGGTTACAATACGCGAACGATAGCAAAATTTAAGACAAACACTAAAATTTATTTGACATCGCTAAATCGGAAAATTACGTAAAAAGTATTAAAAAATTAGCTATAATGATAAAGAATAGACTTTTTGTCAGGTGTTAAAAACAGGACAGAGCATTCCATAAAAAAATTAAGTTTTTTGAGCTCTTCCTACCTGAAATATTATTTTTTTGTTTGCTTATAAAAAAAACTTGGTCTTATTATGTTCATTAAATTGGGAAATACTGCTTATAAAAAACTTCACCCTTTTTTATTGAAATACCCTTCATTTGACCCCTTTTTCTGGGAAATCCCCTTTTTTTGAACCTTTTCGAAAATTTCCAACGGTAACCCTGCTAACATGTGAAGTTTTATTTATTTTCATATGTATGTATTTTCATATTTATTGAGAAAAAATACTAAAAACATTAAAGAAGTAGGTACCTAAAAATATGGTTTTGCGTAACTCACTAAATAAAAGAACAAATATATGTATGAAGTGCCAACCAGCAACAGCAAAGAAGTTTACTTGCTGACTTTAAGCGCATGAAAAGCAAAAATGAACAAAGTTTATTACTTACTTAAGTTGTTGCGTTGCTGACTGATTAAGCAAAGAACATACACATAGCGAGACTAAAAAAATTATTCACTCTCTCTTTTTCTGCTTTTGCTTTCTCTCTATCAAAGTAATAAAAGGCATTGAAAAATACAGTTTTTTAATTTGCAGCAAAAAATGTAAACAAAGCAAACATTTCGGTGCTGCTGCTATTTTCAAGCAAGCAATTCAAACACTGCTTAAAATAGTACTTACAGCAAGCAGACTTATCAAAATATAAATTTCGTTAAAAAAAAGTTGATATTCATTAGTTAAGAAATTAGTTAAAAAAATGCAATTCATAAAAATATAATTTGTTTTGTTAAAATAAATAAAATATAATAATAAAATACTACTGGAAAAACTGTAGCGTGCGTTATGTAGCGTGCGTCACAAAGGGTTCACGGCTTTTGTCAAAAAATCACAACATTTTTTGGCTGCGAATAAGTGCGTTTAGAATACTCTTATACTCATCTTTATTTTAGGAACTAGATTTTGTATACCTTATCATGCCAAATTCGCTAAAAATTAAGAAAACGCAATTCAACCTTTGAAGTTACTTCCATTTTTTGTGGCGTGCGTCGCAAAACTATGTGATCAATTATTTCGCAACAAATACTTGCTAAGAAATTATGATATATGCCATTCGTAAGTTCATATTATTGTCACTAAATACTATGTATAAGTTGAAGCTATCTATTTTGAAAGACCAAAAAATGTTTATATTTCAATCAGAAAACGTGTGCGAATGTAGCGTTCGTCACGCAGGATTTGCCCATATATAACATTTTAGGAAACGTATTTATGTTGTTAGGCTTATGTCGTGACTAGTTAGTGTTTTACTATATGTGAAAAATGCGTCTCTGGCCATTTCAATCCTATATTTATTTTTTCTCTATTCATATCCCACTGATCGTTAATCTGAACTCCCAGCTTTTTAAATGTTTTAACATTTTCTATTGTGGAATTGCTTATCCGTATTGAAGCATTAGTTTGGATCTTTTTTCTGCTCATAATCAAGTATTTCGTCTTGTTAATGTTCTTAATTTAACCATATGACGGTTGTCGGTGACTATTATATGGTGAAATTAAACATAATATGTTTAACATTTTCTTTAAAAATAGTTTTGTTGGAGGTGACCATTTTTAAACATGTTTTTCTCTGGTGCGAGTTTTACATTTTATTTTGGTTTAATTTTTAATACGCTGAAAAAAAATCAATCCATCCGTACTTAAATCAAGCAAACGGGGTGTCGAAAGTACGGTAAATACGAGCTTCTTTAAAACAAGTCCAGAATACTTGATTCAAGAACGGATTATGCAAGTGCTCCCTCCTGCATAAGGCAGTAAATCCGCAATTTGTTCTATTTGTAATTAAAAATATTTACCTTAGAGCTAAACGGAGCAACAATTTCGTTTTTTCTTCCATCTTGTTTCTTTCTAAAGTTTTTCTTATCTTTTCTTTTAATTTTTCTAATAAAAATTTCAAGTTTTTTAAAAAAGTTGAGTCTTCTTCAGCAACAATTTTTATGAAATTGAAAATTACGTTTATAATAATTTTATTTAGTTCAAGGCGAATTCATTACAGGGGGTCTTAAAAGCCCTGCTGATAACATTGTTTTTAGCTTTATCATTGATGGATGTCAAAATGTTGCTTATTATCTTTGTTTCTGTTTTGTTTTATTTCTGTTTTTGACATTGTACAACGATTTTACAAAAACAAATTGCTTGTGGTTTTTGTTTGACCTGGAATGAATGTGCCTTAATTTTGTTTTAATGAAAGTTTTAACAAAATGTTTAAAATATAATAACTAATATATAATATTGTTGTGGGCGAAATTTGCAAACGGTTTGATAATGCAAAATGTGTGTTTTGGTGTCTATTGTGAACGAAACCTAATTATGCAGATATTTGAATGAAACTGCGTTTTTGACGTTAAAAAAGAATTGCCTAATTTTGCCCAAAAGTGCTTAAAAGGGTTAATTTAGATTTTTTCTTTTAAAAAATTTATTACCAATAACAGACGTCAGCAGTCGTCGATGACTGCGAGTGTTAAACGGCAAGCCCTCTGAGGAGATTGAGTGGTTGCAATCGAAACATGTCAGGGTAACCTGTCGTTCGTGCCCAGATTGAGTCAAGAATGAAAAATTATCAGAAAAATTTTAATTCATTTTCATGTTGTAAAATTGCTTTCTTCATAAAAATAATTTAATGAAAATTAAATTTGATGAACTTAAACCTAATTAAAAATATTAAAAAATTTGGATTAAAAACCATAAATAGTTCAACAAAATAACCACAATACTAATTATTGTAAAAGCTAAGGCACGAGCTCTATGTTTGCATTTCTCCTTCAAGTTGTGCTGAAAAGGTCAGCAAGAAAAAGAAAGACAAAAAAAAATTAAAAAAACTAAATATTTACTTTGAACTTCAAGAAGAATTCTTGACAAAAGTACGAAAAAACAGAAGTAAAGGAAGAACATGTAAAATAAATTAAAATAGATAATCACTCAAAGCAAATTTCGATCTACCAAAGGTTAAATACAATTTGGTTAAAGGGTTGATGTTTGACTAATGACGTCAGCAGTCGTCGATGACTGCGAGTGTTAAACGGCAAGCCCTCTGAGGAGATTGAGTGGTTGCAATCGAAACATGTCAGGGTAACCTGTCCGTAAAAACGCCTGGGTTCGAGCCCAGATTGAGTCAAGAATGAAAAATTATCAGTAAAATTTTAATTAATTTTCATGTTGTAAAATTCCTTTCTTCATAAAAATAATTTAACAGTTATATTGAAATTTTAAAACAAAAAAAGCAGTAAATGTCGAAAAACTGATTCAAGTATACCATATTGTTCCTTATGCACTTGTCAATGATAAAATATATTGATTTTTAAAATTTTGATTTTTATATTTTCGATCAAACTTAATTAACAGTTATTTTTTGATTTTTATTTTCTTGAACAAAAATAACTGTATTTTTTGATTTTTATTTTTTCGAGCAAAAATAAAAGTTATTCTCTAAATAAATGTACGTGTTTTAATAATTTAGATGACTTTAATAATTATTTTAACGTGTATAAGAAATTCCAATGATAATTACACATTAAAATAAAAATTTCAAGTCAACTAAATATTTAAATCACGTACGTTTTCTTTGGAGAATAACTTTTATTTTTGCTCGAAAAATAAATATCCAAAAATAACAGTTATTTTTGTTCAAAAAAATAAAAAGGAAAAAATAACTTTTATTATTGTTAAAAAAAAATAAAAATCAAAAATAACTGTTTTCATCTGACTTTTATGAAAAAAAGGAATAACTGTTACGGTCCCTGGCTTAAAGTACTTTTTGGCATTATTCATACCTAAATTTTTAAGTACGACTCGTACTAAAAGTAAGTCGAAAGAACATAACTTTTGTAAGAGTTTTTTTCTGTGTACAGAACATCTTTTCAAGAGTAGTGTCAGTAAAGAAAACGCTTAATAATTATTAAGTGATGCTTAACAATACAAATGCGTTAAGTTAAGTGGCATTGGCAAGCAAAATTTAATGCAAAAGTTGTTTACCACTAAGTTGTCGTCCTCTTGGACTGATGAGACCACAATTATAATACATAAAAACCCAATTGAAAAAAAAGTAAATAAATATATTTTAAATTAATCATATGCTAATTATTGTAAATTATACGATTTTATTATATAATTTATGTTACGTAAAAACTATTTTCATCTCCATCATTTATTTCTAACATACCAACTCGCTATTTCCATTCCTTAAGGTGGTTTTAATAAAAAATTATCAATACAGACTAAAAATATATTGAAGAAAAAGCCTCATAGCTGCCAAGGTGTCGCCGCTTGGGGGTTAAAATGTATGACGGACATATCATATCAGGACATTGTATCAAAAAAAGTTAGAGCTTCGTATCTTTTGGCATATTTTGGAAATCTTTTATTTCCATTTTGCCCTAGTTTATGCAGTTAGTGGCAGAATGGTTTCAAACAGCGTTGGCAAATAAACATTAAATATTATTCTTTAGTGTTCGGTAAGGAAAAAATATGGAACACACAAACTTAATACAGTTTGTGTAGTAAATAAAATTTCGTATTATAAAAAAAAAAACAGAACACAAAATAATGTTTGTTGCTTTCGTGAAAATAGTTACAAACGATATTAAGGTTTGTGTACTTATGCACCAACACTAAATAAACAGATATCGTTTCTTAGTGTGTTTTGCGTGGCGCCGTGCTATAAAGCCATAGGCATTGAAGTCATATGGCCTTATTTCTCACTCCATTGACCTTATTTCTCCATTGCCCTTATTTCTCACTCCATTGAGAAATAAGGCCATATAGCTTTATTTCCAAGTAAGGAGTGAAATAAAGCCATTATGACCTTATTTCTCATTTAAATTTTTTTCTTTTAATATAATTCTAATTTATTAAAATATTGTTTTGTTGTTTTTTCTCTGGGTGCACACATTAAAAATATAACGAAAAAACTTTTGGGCACTAGGAGTTTCTCCTCTAAGGTATAACAAAAACCGGCTTTGTTAAATGAAGCTTCTCTGCATAGCTGGCATTCAACCAGGCGCAAGGATTTTCTCCTCTATGATACAACGAAGACTGGTTTCGCTAACTAAACCTTTTCCGCATAGCCTGCCATCGGCCGGGCGCAATGATTTTCTCCTCTATGGTATAACAAATACCGGCGTCGCTAACTAAAGTTTCTTTGCATAGCCAGCCTTCGGCTGGGTGCAAGGATTTTCTCCTCAGAGAAGCTTTAGTTAGCGAAGCCGGTCTTTGTTATACCATAGAAGAGAAAATCCTTGCACCCGGCCGAAGGCCGACTGTGCTTTGAAGTGTGTAACATGTTGTGGTGGGCCCGCCGCGAAACTTCAACCTACTGCACCATATTTTTTCAACACTTGACAATGGCAACTCATTCTTTTGGCTATTTGATACCATAACAATAACACTTTTATTGCGTTATTTCCACTTTGGTTACTAAATGATTACGGTGGTATTGCACTTGGATGATGGTAATAAAGCCATATGGCTTTATTCAATATTTTTTTTTTTCGGATAAAGACATTTTATTGCTTGCTAAGACAACTAATTCTCACTACTAATTCTCTATTTGATATCATCTTTTCTCACGCAGAGAAAAAACATGGTTAAAAAACACAACATGCACGCAAAGAAAAAACTTGGCGTAGGTAAATATATTCTAAGAGCAACCTATAATGATAAGTTTCATGATTGTAGTCACCATATTACGATTGTTATTGAATCATATTATGGCTTAATTTATATATTCGTAATATTTCAGCATAATATTTTTGCCTTAATCAAATTCTTATCAAATCAAGAAATCATATTATTGTCATGTTAATTGATACAGTGGTGCTGTCACAACAATAAAATAAAATTTAAATTTTTGGCATCGATTTCCTTTTTTGTGGCACTATACAATTTTTTTTACCTTAATACAATTTTTTATTTATTAAGCTTGTTTTTTTTTATTTTGTATTTTTTTTATTGTTGAACCACTCACCAACAAATAATTCTATAGGCACATTTAAAACAAACGACACAACTGATTCAAAATTTTTTTGAAAGTGGCGCTTACATAACATATCGCACCTGTTCATCAAAAGTAACACAACTCAAAAAATTCTATTTTCCACTTTTTTGAAGGAAACAGTGTATGATTACCATATCTAACGACTGTAAAATTTTTGGTATTCTATTTGTAATATTTCATGAGAGAAATGCCTTTATGTCTTTCTTTGCGTACTCATATTGTTTGTTTTGATTCAATTAAAGAGTTGTAATTTTAGTTGCGTTGAAGTGTTCAATGGTTACAGTTCTCAAATGAATCAGCGAAAGTGTATTAATTCAAGTTGTGATTGTTTTCATGTTAAAAATCTGTTTATCAATAGCTGTTGATTTTGGTTTGTGATACTTTAGTTGTTATAAATTTCAGTTAAAGGAGCATAACTTGAAATAATATTGACATGTAGATCAAAAAATTTCATGAAAACTGTATTAAATCAAAAATCCGTAATAATTTCGGAAAAAGGAAGAAGAGAAATAAATTTTGTGATTTTATTGAAATATTATTGAGTTTATTTGTTTATAACAATAATTACATTATATTGGCGGAATTAGTTTTTTGCCTCTACTGAAAACTTGTAAATTTTGAGTTGTGTTACTTTTGATGAACAGGTGCGATATTATGATAAATGTATAGAATGTTATCATGTTATGGCTATTAAATATCATGAAATGGTTGTGAGTAAAACAATATGTTTTCAAAGTTATAATTTTTTAGTTGTTAGAAAAACAATTATTTTTCAGTCAACAATACTCTAAGAACATGATTGTTTTCTGTGTGCTTTAACGTTATTTTTAGTAAAAAAAAATCCCGTTCTTTAAATTAAGAAAAAAGGCAAATTAGGAACTCTTCTTATAAAAATTCTGTTCTTCGTTTTCTTAGTGTGGAAAATTTGTGAATTTCCCAAAATCCACTTCCAAAAAGTTTTTATTTGATTTTAACTTTTTTGTGAAAACTTGAAAATTTATTAAAACATAGAATGTGACACCCAAGTATTGTAAAGCTTCATTAAGTTAATACTACATGTTTTCCAATTGCAATTCAGAAAGCGTAAATTGTAATTCAGAGAACAAACCGTTTTATTAACTGAATATTTTATTTTATTTATAATTACAAATTTTACTAATCTGAATTATAACTGACGCTTTCTGAATTTTAATTGACCAATCTGCTTTACAATTGACGCTTTCTCAATGACAATTGGATAAATTACACATGTACTAACAGCTTTTCCTTTAACTAGTCTGCCGCTTAGTTTCAGCACCGCTGTGCCTCAGTTACACCATGAATCAAGCGCGACTATGAATACAATCATCATTTCACTTAAAATATAATTTAAAATATATTTTTTCATTGGATAGAGCCTATTAAAGTAATTGAACTGTAAAATGTGCATAAATCATATGAAATAATTAATAACACTCATACGCCAACGTCAAATCCTTAACAGTTAACGGCCATGTTCCGGAAAAAGGGAAATCGAAGGAAATTTTCCGCTAAATTCTTAAAATTGGCCTAAGTTTTTCATGATTTTTTTTTAGCAATTCTAATAAATATAAGTGGCACCTACTCAAAGTATAAAATATATGAAACGGAATATGTTTTAAACCTTTAAGACAGGATCGTTTTGAAAATTGTTTTGATTTAAATTTCACTCGAATCCATTTTCCAGAACATGGCTCTATATATTTAAAAGGTAAAGTAATGAACAACACTTCAGTCACCATATTACAAAGTATAATAGATTTATTTTTCTTTCAACTTTAACTCAATTTAATTTTTCAAGAAACAACAAAATTTGTATATCGCGCTTGATCAACAAGACCAACTTAAAGTTTTTAATAATTCACTTTTCGTGCATTTTTGTCTACTTTTTGAAAATGCAACGTTTGGTTTAAATTTTCGTTATTCATATGTTTTTAATAATAAATTGTTTTTTTTTTTTCTACTAAATTTTTTTATTTTTATTTTGAGTCAATACCCTTTTGTTCATCAAGTGCGATATGTGTATATTTTTAAGTCAACTTATAACCCTTTTAAGCTTCAGAATAACCAAATTTTATATGATTATGATTGTTTTCTCACTTTCAACACAATATTAATTTTACTTTAAGTCCAATATTTCAGTTGATCCTCATGACTACGGCAAACAATGAGTAGGCCATTTTGCAAATTGCAAAAAAACTATCCAAACGTATTCCTACAATACCACCAGCCAACATTGTCAAGTTGCGCAAAGCAACTTCAACAAAGATGACAACACTTCGGCGATAAGAGCGTGTCTGCGAAGGCCAATTACTGGAAAAAATGGCATATGGCAAGTTATAGAATTCCTCCTGCAGCAACGAACCAAAATAATAAATGGGAAATAGTTCAACTGCAAGAGCGAGCAGGAAGCTCGCATAATAAACGTAAGACAATAAATTTTCAACATAGAAAGCTAAATAGACCAAAACCACACAGATATTAAGGCCACTGGAAACGAACAGAATTAATTGCACAAATGACAAGGAATTTTCGACTAAACTGAAAAGCCTAAAAATGAAATAGAAATTTGAATGAAATTTCATAAAAAAATAATTTGTTTTGCATACTTGAGCAATTTAATATGATCTTCAATACACAATTTTAATTCATCTTCATGCTTTTTATTAGATTTACTGGAATCGTAGCCCAGTCTTGCCACTCTCATTGCTAACAAGTGCACCTGGCCACTTAACAGACACAGTGTTGCAGGACAAATAGCATCATTTGTAAAATTTATAACTATTAAAATGGTTATGCCCACAGCTTGATACATTGTCGCTAAATAATATAACCCAGTAGAAGAAGTCCAATCAAAAGGAAACCAGGCTGGATACATTAAGCGTCTCTCAGAATCCCACAAGAGCGACATTATTGCTGCCACATTTGCTCCCATATAAGCAGAAAAGTATATTTTAATCAAAAACTTAGCTATCTTCATAGTGAATGTCGCAAAATATTTACGCTCTTCATACGATTCCACCCGTTCGTCTAATTTTCCAAACAATTCTATCATTTCCGTGATCTGCCTCAATTTCCAACGTATGCAGTAGTGTTTCAAAGTGCAAACAATGCAGGTAAGAGTCATGGAAATATTTTTGAAAATGTCTTCTTGCATGGGCAGCAGTAAAAGGCCCACAGCCAGGTGAACGGGATAGCATATATAAAAGAGAAAATTCATGATAATATCATAGACTATGGTGAAATCTTTCTTATGCCAGGACAACAAGCCCAAGAGACGCCAGCAAAACCAAAAGGGTTTAAATAAGCCAACACTATCTGGCCGATAATTATTCGATTGCAACATGCTGTGTGAAATTTTGAAAACGAATGCAAACTGAATTGTTAGTCTTGAGGTAAAATACGTTTTTTTTTTTAATTTGCAAATGTTTAATTAGAGGTCTGTGATACGTTTAAGGGAAGGATGCTTAAAAGTTTTGTGTTTTAATGAAATTTTTTTTTTTTGATTTTGATGTAAAATAAGATTTATTTTTTTTATATACTTATAAATATTTTCTTTAAATTGTTCTAAAATCAGGCTAAAGGATTTCAGGGGAATTGTACCGATTATAATTGATATATATTTTTTTTTCTTTTCTCCATTAGTTTAAATAATACGTATACAGCTGTAAAATTTTTAATATTTAATTGCCAACTCGCATCTACAATGCCTTTAAGGCTGCCAAAACTAATTTTATTATTTTTGTTATTTTATATGAATAAATAAATAAAACATAAAAAAGCGAGCATTGGCCAATAAAACATCCAAAATCGCGTGTTATTGAAAAACGAGACATCAAGAACTTTTTTCTCAACTGCGACTCAATGTACTGCACGCCTATGCTTTCGGCGTGCGACCTCGATAACCACTATTTGGTTAAGATACAAATTAAAGACGTTTGTTTAACTAATTCCTACCTTAATTATATATTGTAACAGGAAAATATATCTATATTTTGGAAAATTCTTGACAAAAGTACGCAAAAACAGAAGTACAAGTACAAAAGATTGAACACATGGCCAGTGGAAGGAGAACCAATCATTTAACTGGATTATGAAGAACAAAAAAAAGAAAAAAAGTAATAAATTACAGGGCCAGCGTATTTCAGGCTCAATTACTGGCAATAAGAGAGGCATGTAGAACACTGTACAGTAGGAACATCAGCGGCAAAGCTGGCATTTTCTTCGGTAGCCAGACGGCTTTGATCTCACTGAAGTCACATAAAACAACGCCCATTCTCGTCAACCAGTGTAAGGAGGAACTATCCAGACTGGGCAGCCTATCTGACATTAACTTAGTTTGGGTCCCTGCGCAAAGGGACCATTATGGTAATAAACAGGCGGATGGGCTGGCCAAGACTGTGATATTTCAAAGGGTGTGCCAGTCGCAACACCCCTGGAAATTTTCAGAAGCGAAATCTTCAGACGTATCTGGATATGGCTGACGATAAATGGAAGAAACTAGATGGCTGCAGGGCTAACAAAGCAACGTGGCCCACATATGACATAGGTCGCTCTGAGCGACTTCTCAACTACAATCGGATGATCAGTTAGCACGCTATGAGACTCGGCCTCCCTTTTAATGAATGCTGCCGCAGCTGCAGGGAACCTGGAACTGAGGAGATAGTATTTCATCTACTATGTGATTGCCCAGCGTTTAACTCAACACTGCATGGTTTATTCGGGAATTACCTTCTACAAGGATTCTCGGAGATATCGCGGGCGAAACTCAGCAGCTTGCTGAAATATCTCAACTCAACGGGCTGGCTCTAGCCACCTCGGCATTGCCCCTGGGTTTTATTCTAGATTGTATGGAAATAATACTACGTTGTAGTGTCTGACACTAAACACGTTCATTTAGAATAGATGTGTGACTGGTCAAATGGTGTCAATTAACCCCTTCCAATGACAACCCCATGTAAAACTGGTAAATCTTATTCATATAAATTGTTAGAACTAGAACCGGTCTCTATCACCAAAGACCTATCACGGGACTTCTTTGGTGTAAGTTCACTTCCCTCTAGGGTAATTACAGCAAATTTCGATCCACCAAGTTTACTTAACATTTGATTTAAAGATTGATCTTTGACTATTGACCGCCAGCCGTCGCAGTGATAAGGAATGGGTAAAACTGCAAGGAATTCAGATGATGATAACGCGGTTTTTATGGAATTATGTAAATTCGACCCGAGTTCAAGCCCTGATTCAGTCAAGAAAAATTATCGATAAATATTAATTCATTTCATGTTGTAAAATTTCTTTCTTGATTAAAATTATTAATTGATTATTTAATATGATAAACAGATTGAAAATAAAAACTAATTTTGATTAAAACCCATAAACAGTTCGAGTAACCACAAAAATCTAACTCATATATAATTTTCAAAGGCTATAAAATTATTATGTTTTTTTTTTAAGCGGAGATTCCCCCATCCCAGAAAAGAAAACGCTTATTATGTATATTCATTTTCCTATTTTTAATTTATTTAAATTATTATGTATGTTTGAAAATTTTAGTAAACGTTTATACATTAGAGTCTTTACGCAATGTTTGCGGTGCGGTGCGATTTCTCATTGCGGGAGAGGAAAATAAACATAATACAACGGAGGACGGCGACGGAAATAGTTGTCATTTTTTGTTTAAATTTTCATTAATTTATTTGTGCACACATTTTTATCATGTTGTTTGTTTTCAATAATGTTGTGAACATAGCCAATTATTCAAAAACTATGGCAACATCAGATTGAGAACAAGTATCAAAAATTGAGAGACAAGGCGAATTCAATTCGATTTGTTGAGAGAGAAAGAAAGTCCGCAATGAAAATAAAATAGATTTTAATTTTATACCGTTCCGCACTGCGGTTTTTTACTTCAAAATCGTATGAAAAACCGCACCGCAATAAATAATCGTTACATTGTGTTCAGCCTCTTAGTTTTAAATTTTATATTTTTATCAGGCTCAAGTTCATTAAATTTAGGGGGTAATTTTGTTGTTCACTTCACCTTGCGTTGAGAAAATTTTCATATAAAATTTTTTGAATTTTCAAAACATTTTTTCAACGCAAGGTGAAGTGAACAACAAAATTACCCCCTTAATTTTCATTAAATTATTTTTGGTGAAAAATAAAATAAAATGACAAAAAAATAAAGGCAAAAGTGTGTTCTTTGGATTTCAAGAATTCTTCTTGACAAAAAGATTGAGAAAACAGAAGTAAAAGAAAAGAATGTAAATCAATTAAAATAGATAATCATTCAGAAAAGCAAATTTCGATTTACCAAAGGTTAAAATACAATTTGGTTTAAGGATTGATGTTTGACTATTGACGTCAGCAGTCGTCGATGGCTACGAGTGTAAGACGGCAAATCCATCTGAAGAGATCGAGTGGTTGCGATCGAAACATGTCATGGTTACCTGCCGCCCAGGGTTCGAGCCCCGGCCACGGTCAAGAATGAAAGAGTATCAATAACAATTTTAATTAATTTTCATGTTGTAAAATTCCTTTCTTCATAAAAATAATTTAATGAAAATTAAAATTAAAAATATTAAAAATTTGGATTAAAATTTATTTTATGAAAATTAAATTTGATGAACTTGAGCATGTTAAAATATTTAAATTTACATTGAAAACTAAAAACAGTTCAATTAAATAACCACAATACTTATTATTCATAACTTTGAATTTTATTTTTGTCAATAAAATTGACTAGCCTTTTTTCGGTTTCACTTATCTGTAGGTCATTTAGGTTTTGCAAGTTTAAGCTGCTGTTCGGATATTATAGCCTCATGTTTATTAGATTAAACACGTTTTTTCCGAACTATAAGCAAGAATTTCCACGTCTATGTCTCGGAAAACAAACAAAATTTCGTTTTCCATTCTTCGGTGTAGCTTTTCCTTAGGTGAATAAAAGTTTTACACAAACTACACCCAAAAAGCAGCATTTAGTTCCCCAAAATTGCTAAAAAAAAACTAAAAAAAGGTAAGTTTTTTTATTATTTTTCACCTGTCTTGGCCCTCAGATGCCAAACTGTGGGAAATTCAGTAAATAATCTTATGAAAATATAACTCCCATAATAAGATTTATAATTTTTCTAGATTATTTTAATACTAGAAAATGCTTTTTTCGCATTTTTCAACTGTATTTTGCATCGAAAATTTGATTAATGTAGAAAAAAAGGAAGCAAAAGGCGAAAAAACATGAAATAAACGATAATTACTTCAAGAAATTCCATTTAAGAAGTATTATGCACTTGATTTCTTTCAAAATGCTGCACTATGTAATACAAACAATGCACCTGAAGCTTAAAAAAACAATAATTTTTATTGTAACGACAAATCGATTTGCAAATAGAAAAAGTACCAATACAAATGTACTTAAGACCCCAAGTAGTTGTTTCTGACTTCTAAAAACTTAAAAAAAGCTATTCGAATTAGAATACCACCACAAAAGAGTATATACCCTTAAATATTCAAGGAAACATTATAATACTTTTCGGTGCCCCTTACTAGAAGGGAAATACATACTTCGTCTTCTACAGAACTTCACCTAAAACTTCTTCTTGTCTATTGAAATCGTGTCTCTTTGGTAAGTCAATTTTTCTTAGAACTCTTAATTCTTCAAACACTATCGATAGGTGTTTGTCCTTTTTTTATATACATTATTTTGGTTATAAACAAGTTATTAAAACTTTGTATAATTATGGGTTCTTGCCAAGAGCATTAATTAAAAAAAAACCCCCCAATTAAATAAGACATTACCAGCACATATACGTTTGAATGATATGGGTAGGGCGTGGAATTTCATGCAAATGCATGTTTTTCGATCTTTTAAATACTAAAGGCTTTATTTATAAAAAAAGTGGTTTATGAAAGTTTGTTAAATAAACCCTTTAAAAGCTAGTTTATTTTTTTTTAAATCAGATGAATAAGTTATTTGAGGCTATCAGCGCAGAAGTAGTGTAACCCACAATTTAAATTGGTTACGGTTCTGTGTAATAGTCTAGTAAGCCAACTGTTTGCATCCAAAACAGATGGCGCTAGAAACATAGTTTTTGCACGGGCCGTTACAACCAAGTAACATAGTGCAAGAGTAGTGTTAACTCCTTATTGTCTCATAATAAGTAGTCTGGGGTTACACAACTTCTGCGCTGATAGCCTCATTCATCCGAATCACATGTCTTGCAGAAAGTTTTCATTGATTTGCTTCAAAATCAAAAGAAAACAGGTTGTAGCAATCAAACAAAAACTTATTAAATTATTCCTGTATAAGGATTTCTTTTGTTATTAGTTTTTTTTTTTAAATAAATTAAAATCCCCTCCCTTATTGTATGTGCAAGCCATATAAGACCCTTTTAAAAATTATTTTAATTATGATTCAATGTCTTTTTAATTGACACGAAGTAAACAATACGCCTATTTACTAGAGTTGTGAAATATTCGACTTTCAACTTTGTTCGAATAATTCAAATAATTGTTTTTGTTCTGCCGATCAAACGACTAAATCTAAAAAATTATTAGATTAATCGATGAGAAGAATTCTTTTTTTTTAAATTACTATGGAAAATCTTCCATTCCATCCGCTATGACTTCTCCTTTTTTTTTTTTGATGCATAACATTTTCCATCTTAACTCCATATCGTTGTAATACTCAAGGTAGAAGCACATAACACGCGTTAGTGCGCGCGCGCTCAGTAGACTTCTGTCAAAAAAAGTAAAACTAGTGTAATTTCATAGAATAAGCAAAATGTTTTGACGCGTTTGCCCCAGAAAGTTTTTTAACTTTGAACTTTTTAACGCGTGGTGTATTTTTGACAAGTAATCAGCTGACAACAAAAACAATAATTTGACAAATTTGTGAATCATGAAAGAAAAACCTATTGAAGAGCTTAAAAAACATACAATATTTATATAAAAAGAATAAATTTAATAAAATAATAAAATCTTGATATACTTTCGAGCCCGTTTTTAATGCACAAATAAGTAAACAAATAAAAAACATCTGACAGGAATGGCTTTTGTAACGCGTGTTGTGTAACTTGCATTTTTTTACGCGCTAAAGATTTTCAACGCACGAAGCTCGTCGACGAACTAACGCGTGTTATGTAATTCCACCTTTAAAGGCATCGCAAAACCCTTGATTCCTTAATAGTCCTATATGACTCTGGATTTTCGAAAGGAGTCGGTAGACCTACCATCTTCAGGCAAACTTCTGTCTACAATTTATTTTATGGAACAGCCGCTGTCTCTCTTAATATATTTTTCCATTGGGCCAAGTTCGGCATTTCTGGATGCCGTTGGATTATCCTCACCTACATCGTTTTCAATGGTAATCTTGTGACACTTACGCAAATGGTAAAGATAAACATATATAATTTAAAAAATATATAAAAGAATAACAACATTTTCTACTTTCAAGATATGATTTATATAACTGAGCTACCTAAACAAGAGCGGCAAGCGTTTTTTTTTTTAAATGAAAATTCTATTGCCAATACATTTTCAATAAAATAAAACGGCCAAGCGATCTATCAAATAAGATTTCCCAGCCGGGTGGTGTTAAATTCGCGTTCTAAAGGTTTATTTCGTATAAACTGCGAAAAAATTAAAAGCTTTGACATAAAACAGACGCTTGCCGCTCTTATTTAGGTAGCTCGGTAAATCAGTTCTTTATTTTTAAACTTTTTGTTTATTTCTAATTTTTTCACCCAAAATTCCCTTTCTTGAAAATTTTTTAACGTTTGATTTAAACATAAAACGGCTGATACAATTGATAAGGTGAGTTGCAAAACTCGTTTGTTCTAAAATTAAAAATGTGAGATGGCAAATGACTCTTACAGTTCTTTTGGCGCTTTATTAGACGAAATATTCTGATTGCGTCAATGCATGTCCGTGCTAAAGTCATGGAAGAGGACATGCATTGATACAATTAGTAAATTTCTTCTTATAAAGCGCCAAAAGAACTGTTAGTCTGCTTTCACACGTTTCATCTTTTGATGTTCAACTCTTATGTTTTTAGGTGAGAGAAGAAAGGGGGTTGATACGGAGATGCCTGTACTCGGTCAGTACGCTTTGGGTTTTTATTCGTTGGTATATGCACAACGAAATTAATTACAACAAGGGCTATGGCAACAACATTTTTTAACTTTCCTATATTTTGTATAAAACCACTAAAAACGTATGAGAATAAATCAAATTCTAAGCTGTTATTTAATTTATTTTTAAATAAAAAAAATGGTTCGATTAATCGACATTAATTAATCGATTTATTCGTTATTCGAAAATCGTCGTTTTGAAACTATTCGAACTAGAGTTTGGTTTTGTTTGGTCGATTAATCGAATTATTGTTAATCGGTTGACAACTCTACTATTTACTATTCAAGTTTTTCACCCTTTTTGCTTTAACAATTAGTTTTTACCTTTTTCGCAAGACATAAGAAAACAATACATTTGTTTCTACAATATTTATTTAACAAACAATTTGCAAAAAGTAAAATTTTGGATGCCTACGGGCATATTCTAGAAATTTCAATGAAGTTAAATTGAAATCGAACGAGATTTCAATTTATTTACAAAATTACCGTATGGTTTTAAGAGTTGTTCTTGCAATTAGCAAGGTATTCAAAAGTAAGTTAGATAAAATGGAATATTTTTATAAACTTTCATTACAGGGTTGTTTCTAAAATTTGCTTGATTTTAAATCCACTTCCGATATTCAGTCATTTTTTGGACATTTCAAGGTTTTTTAATTTATTTTGCTTGCATTTTTAAATTTATTTTTGTACATATAAAAACTTTCCCTTCGTGTAAGTGTTGTCATATTTTGAATAAAATAAATACTCAATGAAGATTTCAATATGAATGAGCGTTATAGTGAATTTAGGACAGAGATAGGCAAAAGGCCGGCCATGGGCGCTTTGTTATTCTCTTATTCACACGTACTTAAGCACACGTACAGAAGAAAAAAATGAAAACAATTCAGTATCGCATGAGCAGTCGCACACAAGGCGAATTCAACAAGGTAAACTCGTCGCTACAACAATTACAACTCTAACAAAAATTACAGGCATTTTGTTAGTGTAACATATCCGAGTTGTCAAAATAGTTGTTTACAAAAAGTGTGAATAAAAAGTAAACAATAAAATTTTTTATTGATTTTTTTTATATTTAAAGTTGTGTGTTTATGAACCGATCTAAACAAAATTTAATGTATTCTGTGTTTTTGAAGATTTAGACGGCATTTACATTATGCAATTAACGCCGCAACTTGCCGCAACTTTCACATGCAACTTTTTGTTTGTTAGCAAGAGGTCTAGGGAAGAAAACGGGGTTGAAAAAGTGGAAAAAATGCTTGAATAAAATGTAAATGTAAATGTGAAAAAAGTTTCGTAGCAACTACTTTAAAAGAAAATAGAAAAAAAAACTCGGCGTTAATTGCATAGATGTAAATGCCGTCATAATGTTCTTTTTAATCAAAGTGTGTATAAATTTTTAAGGCATGCTGTTTCACATTGGGTTTTTTGACTCGTTTCCAAATAAACCAATTGTGTTGGAGTTCAATTCAGAAATGCTTAGGAGAAGTGGAAAGAACTTTACACCAATATTCTTCTTTTATTTTGAGTTTTTTCGAAAGTGAGAGTGTTTTGAACAGTCGGACATGGCTAAATAGACTAAAAATTGCTCAAGGACCCAGCATATGCATACAAATTGGAAACAAATATAGGTTACCAAAGCAGCTCTAACAAAAAAGGACATAGAGGAATAGAAAATTTAAAAATAAGAAGAACAAATTTCATGGTAAAATTCTACAAAACGCATAGTTTCAGAGTAATGGACTTCTTAAGTTTTCATATGAATTTGCGATTTTCCACTACATTTGTAAACGTATGTGGCCATTATTAGTGTCTTTTGAAAGCTTTTTAACAGATCTTTCTGAAAATGTAAAATTTATTGTAAACTTTTTAACTCTTTACCTCCTAATACAGTTTTTACAAAAATTTATATCAAAACGTCACGGAAGTGCACTAGGAATCAAAAATTTAATCACATAACCCCCAGCTTCGCTTAATAAACCTTCTCCACATAGCAGGCTTCGGTTGGGCGCAAGGATTTTCCCATCTATGGTATAACAAACACCGACTTTGCAAAATAAAGGTTCTTCGCATAGCAACAGATATGTAGTGGGAAACCGAGAATTGTGCCATTTTATTTTTTCTTGTTTTTTTCATTTTCTATTCCTCTTTGTTTTTTTTACTTGGAACTGCGTTGGTTAACTAGAATTAAGCCACAATTAATTTTTTTGTCATAAAATTTCACAAATTATCACAATTTTTTTTTAAATAAAAAGTATAAAATTTAAATGAAAAACAAAAATAATTAAAAAATACAATTTATTGACAACTCGGATAATACAGCTGACGAACAGATGTTCTAAAGAGTTTACCTTGTTGAATTCGCCTTGGTCGCACAGGTGTGTTGTGTTGCGCTTGTTGCTTGACCAGCGTTGCCAAATGGGATTTTTTTTTTTTTTTTTTTAAAGAATTATAAAAAAAAGTTTTAATTCTTTTTTTAAAAAATAAGTTTTTTTGTAAATTGTTTATTTTTTTTTTTTTAAATTCTTGTTTTTAATTCTTTGTTTAAAAAATAAGCTTTTTTGTAAATTGTGCAGTTTTACATTACAATTTTTTCTTTCAATTTTGGTATTATATTTTTTACGAAATTTTTGCCTTTTAAAGGCTTGATCGAACTTCATTATAATCCATTATTATGTTACATTAAAGCACATAATGGTGACAGAAAAGAAGAACTTAACTTTTTCAAATCTTTTGATTAAAACATCTATGTCAAACTTGTAGGGACAACATTTTATACGCATGAGGTCTTCGAGATGTTCATCTGTGAGACGATTTCTGTGTTTATTTTTTATAAACTTCAATAAAACAAAATGAAGATTCACATATAAAGGTTGATCCAAACATCGAATACATCTTTAGAATTTAATTTTTTCTTTTTGGATGTATGTTTTTGTTGATATTTTTTCCAGAAGTTTATTCCACTTTCTAGAGGTAAAGATTAATCAACTTAAATTTTTTTTAGGTTCTTCTTTTATGTCACCATTATGTATTTCAATGTTACCCAGTAAAGACTTATTATTATGAAGTTCGATCATATTTAAAAAAAGAATTATGGCAACGCTGCAGAACAATGAGAACGGGAGAGTCATATAGCACTAACATAATTATGAAATGCACATGTATGTGTTTGCCTATCTTTGATTTAGGATCCGAATGTTATTTGCGTCATATATATATGGAGGATTTCATGTCAAGTGACCCAATTTTTAAATCGATGTCTTCCGGTTTGGGTGAAATTAGCACCAAGCTTAGTCCTAACTACCTTAAAGGAAAAGACATAAGCTTTCTTTTGAGCAAAAAAAAAACATTCCCGATAAAAAAAAATAAAAAAAAGTTTTAAATTAAAAAAAAAAAATATTTTTTTTAAAAAGATTGATCAAATAGCTATCTAAGCTACTTGGGACAAATTTGTCTAACACCAATAGGTAATAAGTTACATGGATGAGAAACAACACCTGTATGGACAAAATGCCAAACTTTGGCCTCCTCTAACTCAGAAAATTTTTGACCGATCTTGTTGAAAATTTGTGTCTAAGCTACTATTTAATAGGACTAAGCTTGGTGCTAATTTCACCCAAATCGGAAGACATCGATTTAAAAATCGGGTCACTTGACATGAAATCCCCCATATATATATATTCCTCTAACTCCCACTGGAGCATAGGGCACCTTATTTGCGTAAGGTATTACAAAAAGTTATAAATTGTTATTATTTTTCCAATTTAAAATGCTTGAGTTGAAATAATTTTAAATATTGAAGAGGTCCCCAACAAAACACAACAGGTCCACATTTTAGGGTTTTTTTATGCATATAAATTTTGTTATACAATTTACCAAATCTGTGGTCACAACCCATAACAGCCTTACTCGAGTTAGGACTCAATTGAGTTATTAGTATCCTATTCATCGTGTCAAATCTATTTGCTATGCATTTTTCATTTGTGTGTCTGTTATAGGAATACAGTTAACCCTAAAAACCCTAAAAGGTTAGGTTATTTTTCTAAATGACTGTTTTGGCATAACCGCCTAAGTCAATTCAGTATTACAATATATATTAACACTATTTATTATCACCTTTAGTCGTTATTCTTTAAACCTTATGAATTCTTATATAGGAATAACAACCTAACTCAACATGAGAGATCGAATTTGAAAAATGTTGGCATAGAATAATAATTTATAGAAAAATTGTGATTTTTAGTTGAACTGTTAATTTTTAATTTTTGATATTTTTAGTTAGGCTTGAGTTTACTAAATTTAATTTTCATTAGATTAAATTGATCAAACTGAAACCGAGTTCGATCCCCAGCTCAGCCAAGAATAAAAATTATCAATAAATTTTAATAAATTTCATGTTGTAAAATTCCTTCCTTCAGTAAAAATAATTTAATGAAAATTAAATTTGATGAACTCAAGCCTAACTAAAGATATCAAAACAATTAATAATACAGTAGAAATTCGATTCTTGCACGTAACGAAAACCGGCCACGGTGCAAGTTTCGAGGTTGTCGCAAATACCGAGTATTAATTTCCCATACAAAATAAAAGGCACATACATCTGTTTCCAATCTAAGTTTAATATTTCAATTCAAAACACTTAAGTTCAACGCATTCGTATAAGAGTAGATACATATTTTATCAGCAGCATTATGTACGGGGATTTCCCGAAATGTATTCAGTCTAAGAAAACGTAAACAAAGCAGCATGCAAGAATAATACAAGAGTATTATTGCAAGTATCGAGTCAAAAATATTTCTATGTTGCTAGAATCGAGGTGTGCGAGTATCAAGTATGTGCAAGAATCGAGTTCCTACTGTAACTTATGTCAATTTAGGCCTAAGTGACTTTTTCGGTAATATCAAAACCCCGAAATGTTAAAATAGTGAATTTCAGAATTCTGATACTTAAGATCCTGAACTTTATTACCCGGATTTTAAAATCCTTAATTTAAAATGCTGATATCAAATCAAGAATTAAGACGCTTTAATTAACGAAGCCGGTGTTTGCAATACTATAGAGGTGAATAACCTTGCGCCCGGCCGAAGGCTGGCTGTGCAAAGCAGCTTAAGTTAGCAAAGCCCAGCTAAAGGATCAACTATGACATCTATGCCGCGATTTTTAACACCAAAACTACAATTGTTTGGGATATTACAATTCTTGATTTTGAAATTCGGGATTTCGGAACTTTGGATTATGAATTTATTTTCGGCTCAACGTCTTTCTCCTCTATGGTTGAACAGATACAGGCTTTGCTAGCTAAAAATTTTCTGCAAAACAGGTCTTCGCGCCCCTCCTCCTGCTGTATCATTTTTTACAATACTTGACAATAGCAAATCATTCTTTTGGCAATATGTTACCACAACAATTACACCGTTATGGCATTAGTTTCACTTTGGTTGCTAAGCGACTAAAATGTTTTTGCACTTGGGTGTTGGCAAAAATGCTGAATGGTTTATTTCTTGCTTCATTGAGAAATAAGGCCATCAGGTTTTATTGCCTATGGCTTTGTAGCACTGCACCACTCAATTAAACTACTTTTACTGTAACCGCTCTCCAGATATACAGAAATTCTTCTCTTTACCTGTCCACTTTTTTAAAGATGTTTTGTATAAATAACGAAACTAAAGGGTGGTCTGACTATAATTCACGATGTTTATTACGAGTCACACCTTTTTTTGCTTTTGTTTTTTGCTCAACTTAAGTTGACATTTCTTTCTCTTATTATTCGACAAATTCAACCATGGTTCACCAGAGGTTCACAATTGAGCAGCGTCTTAAGATTGTTGAATCCTTTAAGGAAAATGGGCGTTCAAATCAAAATGAATTTTGTTCACTTCGTGATTCTTTTGGTCAGCATAATCGACCACATGTGTCCACGATCGGCAGAATTGTACGCACATCTCAGAAAACTGGGTCTGTAGGAAATATTTCACACATAATTGTCATAGATCCTTCAATAACAATAAAAAATATTAACATAATTCTCTGAAAACTTTTTATTTTATTTACAATTAACATCGTGCGTATTGGTTGGACCAACCTGAGTTTATTTGTTTCAAATCTGAAAACTTTAATTGTTCTCCATATGAACTTACATTTATATCGCTTTGTATAGGATGTACCACGCCCACGTGTGAAATCTAGCCCACTTTTTTAAAAGGTGTTTAGGGAAGTATTTATCAATATTTATGGTTAATAAGAGAATTACTGTGAAAATTTAAGGAATATTAGTTTAGCAATTAAGGAGTCAAAAATGAATAAACAGACAAGCAAATGCTTCTTAATTTATACAGGGTTGCGCAGAATGAGCTCAATGGTTTGAATTCTTTATAACTTTTTTAATAATAATTGCTTCTTTTTTTCAATAATTCCAAATTTGTTTTCTAAATAAGACGAATAAATTTATTATTGAAATGTGTTATTGTTAATAAGCTATTTTACAACAAAAAGGTGCCTTTTATGAACTAAAATCGATTTTCGACAGCAGTCGAATTAGCTGATCGAAAGAATTTTCATTTGGTATTGTGACGCACATTCGATAAAAATTTACTATTGTGATTTTGTTAATTCACAGTAGTATATTTTCGATCAGTGATAACGGCGGAATTATGGTTGTTTTCAAATAATTTAGCTTCAGTGCGGTTTCATCCCACTTTTTTACACGCTGAACTTTTGTTCCATAAGGAATTTGGACGTTTCCAATTGCTGTTAACGACGTTGGAATTGCATAAAATGACCAAACTGATAAGGAATATGGTATTTGGTATACGACCACAAAAAAAATTACAAATACTTTCATTTTCAACAAGTTGTTTACATTTACACCGTCGAAAGCAAATTTGTTTTAGTTGAAAAATTCGCCGCACAACGAAATTTTCGACACTGCTGCCAACTCATAACGCCAAATTTACATTCGATGGTCGATGGTCGATGTTCGATAGCAAGCGAAAATCATTTATCGAATTTAACTCATAATAGGGGCCAAAGTCCTTAATTCATACAGCATTATGTAATGAACTTCCTCAATTTATGGAACAGCCTGTCATCTGAAACCGTTAAAGGAATTTTAGTTACTTAAGAATACAGATGAAGAAACAATGGCAATGGAAATTCCATGGATATTTGGTACCAAATGTGAAAGGAAAACTCATTAGTTAAAGTGTCTAATAAAGTCTTTATGAATCTTATTAGTGACTAATATTGCTCACTTGTGTTTATATTATCACAGCAAATTGTATTTTAATCGGGTAATTTTGTTTTATATCAAGTGCTTTTTTAAATTTTGCTGCTGGTAACACGTCTTCGTATTTAGTATTGGATCTTTTGTGGTATAATAGTACTTAAAAGAAAATCGCTTCAATTAAAATAGCTTATACAATTAGAACGCCCACCTAATTATAGGTTTTAAGAATTTTAAAGACTTATTTACCTTAATTACAAAACGGTGTTTTAAACACATTATTTATTATGTATAAACAATTATACAAACATTTTCATTTCATTTTCAGGGTTCATTTAAACCACACACAACTGTTTCCTTTACAGTACAAAACCAACGTTGTTCCAAACATTTTTTAAGCTCAAATAAAAAAAACAAAACACACAATTTTTATTTAGTCAGTTAAAGTCACAGGGTTGAATTTTATTAACAAAATATTTTTACATATATAAAACTTTTCTACGTTTGAGGTAAAATTGAAATTATTTACAAAACTTTGTTTTTGAAACATGCAAAAATACAAAAAAAAAATTTTAAAAAACTAAAAGGAAACCAACAAATTAAAAAAAATATATACAAATTATATTTTTATATGTTTTAGCCAACTTTTATATTTTAACACACAAATGAAAATAAATCGTTTTAAAAAGCAGTTTAAATAAAATGAAAATTTTTCTATTAAAAAATTCAGGTCACCACAAAAATTGTGTTAACTATTTAAGGTCAATAAATTAAAAGCTTTTCTTTTCCCTTTTAACCACGAATGAAAAAAAACTAATTGGTTTTTTGCTTATGGCCCTTTTACACTGTTATACTGAGTATTACGACATGTCAAAAACTCGTTAAATGTAAAATAGTGTGAAAACAATATGTAATTAAAAGTCTAAGAAAAAAGGCTGAGAGTCGTATGGCTCTCATCATTTTTTAAAATTTTTCCTTATTTAATTAGAGTTGTATTTTTATAGAAGCAGAAGAAAAAAATCAGGGGTGGAAAACTGAAATTTTGCTCACAAATTTTCTTTTTATATTTTCTTAATAAAAAACTGCGAAATGATAAAAATAAATATAAAATTTCAAGCGTATTCTTTTAAATAAATACAAAATTTCAAGCGTATTCTTTTAAATTTTTAATTAAAAAAGTACTTTTGTCTCTACTTTTCCATTCTTGATAAAAATATTAAATAACACTACGCCACAGAAAAAATAAACCTTAAAAATTAGATTTTTTTTAAACTAAATTGGACAGGCTGAGTATGGCACTCATTTATTTCTCTTAAGAAGCGTTTTCGAGATATTCGACAAAGTCGTGTTTTTCTGCAGTGGTTTTAGATATTTCCAAAAAATCTTGAGAACTGTTCAACTGAATTGCACAAAATTTAAGCTGTTGCATAAATATCTTTTTTCTCTTTCTACCCATATTTTAAGTGTGTTAATCAGATAAAAACGCACTGAGTTACAGGTTTTTAAATTTGAAAATAGTGGAAAAGGGCCTTTAGGAACATTAGCCCCCGTATTCATAAGCGATTTTTAAATTGAATAAACGTTTATAAAGGGAAGTTTTCATAGAAAATTGTTTTTGTAAACCTTTATTAAATTTAAACTATTTTTATGAATACGGGCATTAATGTTATTTGTTAAATGGACCTATTTGTGTTGAAATTAAAAGCAGAAATAAAAATCGAAATTATTTGTTGCATACTTTTTGTCTGCTTACTGGGCCCTGTTTCTCAAATTTACAACTTACAAATCTACAAGTAAAATACGTTAAAAAGGGAAACATTTTAATATTTTTATTTTTGTTTTAAACATATTTTACTTGTAGATTTGCAACTTGTAGTTTTGAGAAACACGGCCCTGGTCTTATTTCATTATAACCAGGAATGTCTTGAAAATGCAATTACATGTTTTTCCTTGTATGACCATTGGAGGCAGAAGCATTATATTTCTCCATTTAAAAGCTTATTATTAATTTTGCCATCAATTCACTAGTGCATATTTTAGCATATTTTACCCTTTGCAGCATATTTTTGCATTATTTAGTCAAAAGCACATTTTTACAGCTAATTGGGTTTCTATTAATATCTACTCCAACCTGTTCGTACATAATGGTTCTAGACACACCTTTAAGTGTTCTGATGATTTAGAATTGATCTAACGATGTCCGTCTGTCCAGCTGGCTGGCTGTCTGCCCTTGTAAAATTTTACAATTACAGGTCGCAATCTTTAAGATATTTTAATGAAATTTGGTACATACGGCTTAATTATTATAGGGATGAAGTCTTTCGAAAATTGTGAGAAGTGGTCCATAATTTCACATGGCTCCCATTCAAACTTCTTTTATACTATATTATTATGTTGGTATTTAGATAAAATGTTGTTCACAAATATCTTATCGCAACATTTTTGAAAACCGGCTTATATTTGGCCATAGCTCTCGTACAACTAACACTTCCCAAAATAGCTTTAAATTACATAACTTTCTTCTAAATGTTGGTAGTGATATAAAATTTAACTTGGATAACGTTTATATTAGCTACAATGTCATGTATTGCTATGTCCAGAATTTACCAAATTTCCATATAAACGCAACGAACTCTTAAATGAATCTTAGCCTCTTAACGTAATTTTTTGCTGGCGGGTACATGATTACCCATGGGTCCCAAAAATTGGTACTCTTACATATGTTACTTCAGATATTGTTGTGTTGTGTATCATATAGTCGGACTTTACCAACTACACTTTCTTGCTTCTTTTTAATTGAAACTATTTGTGTTGAAACTTAAAGCAGTACTAAAATTGAAATTATTAATTGCATACTTTTTGGCTGTTAATTGGTCTTATTTCATTATAATATTTTAAGCATTTTCATTTTAACTTTTAAAGCGATTAATAACTTTTGCAGCAAAGTTCGTTGCAATGGCTTTTTGTTGAGTGTTTGTAATCACTAACACCTGCAAAATGAAAAAGGCTTCGTTTTACTTCAATTGCTCATTTCTAACTTGAAGCATTTGTAAAAATTAATTTGCACTGTTAACGAGTAATTTCAATAGTTTTAATGATTCGATGTGGTTAAAAAAGTTTTTTTTTTTGTTTGTTAGCAATAAGTTAGAATTTGAATACGATTTATTAATTTTCGAAATAAATTTATACATATTAAATAAGCTTTGGTTAAGGTTTCGGAAATTTATGGAGTTTTTTAAGAAATTTTAATAAATCAATTATTGCCAGTGAATTTGACCTTGGACACAGCGATTTGTTTCATATTTTCAAAAATTTTAATATAATAATAATTTAAATATGTATTTAAAAATCTTTTTTTTTTACTTTCAACGCAGGTGGAAAGTTTGTTATTCCGTTTAAAATGCCTGCAATATTGATGTTAGTCCTCATAAAGTACATATCGCGCACTAAATAATTATCAGGCAAAACAAGGGTTTCTAAATTCCCGAACTTTGTCTATTCCCGGGAAACGAAACAAAAAACTCTTATTCCCGGGAATCCCGGGATTCTTTGAATAAAACAATGATTTCATTAAATAAGTTCAAGACAAAAGTTTTTACTTTTTTAAATGAATATACACATACATATACAACAGTCCAAAAAAAATGTGCTTTATTAATTCCACAGCAAACCAAAACAAAACCAAGTAAATTGTTACATTCGTATGTACATTAGGTATGGATCAGAGAACGGCTTTGTGCAATTGTAAAAAAATCGCATTTAATCAACAACAACAAATACACTCACTTGCGGTCATACAATCAAACTTGTGCAACCGCAAATATTCGCTGCTGATTTGCAGTCATTCAAATAAATCACATCGTGCTTTGTTATTTATACAATCGTTAGCTTCGTTTTTTAATAAATATGCTTGTGTGCTCGGTGCGACAATGATTGTTTTGGTAAAGAAAAAAAAAATAAAAACAAAAAAGCCATAAATCAAGCAATCATTACTCATGTATTCATTCAGCATTAACTATGTAGTACAAGAAAAAAAATTTAAATGAAACTAAACGCACATATGTAGGTACATACAAAAAATTTCCATAGAAACAAAATTTTTTTTTTTTATCATCTTAAAAACGACAGTAGTTCTGTATGTACAATGTATTCTTGTTATTGTTGTTTTTATTGTTGTTAATTTTAACAAAACGTCTCTTCAAGTGGTCTATTGTTGTTATTGTTGTAAATGGTAGCAAGCGTCTCATCGAGTGGACAATGACTACTTGAATGCAAAAGTATAAGAATGTGTTCCTTTGAATTTACACATTTGTGTTATATTGCTTGCGCAACAAAATGCAAAAAAAAAGCACTTTCAATAAAAAATTAATAAATGCAAAAATCAAATGTGAACGAAACGATGTAAAAATTACCAACGTTGAACTTTGTTTTGCAAGCAAAGATTGAATATAAATTTTAGCGTATGAATAAATCAAGAAAAATAGTGATTTTGCAGTTCTCTGGTATGGATTAGTGCACACCTTTTTGATTTCGATACGCTAGAACCCCCAATTTTGTGAAGTTTGTAAAAAAAAAACGCATAAACCAAAAAATTTGGGGATGGGATGGGGGTAAATGGCTCCTCATCGGGATCAAAGTAAGGGGACAACGATACAAAAGCCAAAAAAGCTTCACAACTGTCCCTTAGGGTGTCCCAAAAAAATTTTTCTTTCTGACTTTCATAGGTGCTCAGTTAAAATTTAAAAGCTTATAGTGTAAAGTATTTTTGATTTTTTTTTAAGAATTTTCGGAAGAGGCTTAGAGGTCGCGCAAATGAAGTTTTCGTAAAAAAAAACGGAGTTTTCGGCATTTTTTTAACTTTACTCATAACTTGGTTAATACCTTCACTCCTGAGGAAACAGTTTTAAAGAAAAGTATCCAAACTTTATTCCTGTTTGAAAAAACTATAAGTTTTGGTGATGAGTTTACTCTTTTAGATACCCTTAATTACAATTTTTCGTAATTTTTTCAAAAATTTTGTAATAACGCTTTACAACTTTTTAAGTTTAAATAAAAACGAAAAAACTAATGATGCAGTTTGGTAGACAAATTAATTCTTATTAACATGAATAAACAATTTTTAAATTTGTTCTTACCGTTCCTGAGTTATACCCAGTATATGTTATTATAAGCTATTTGCCAGTTCACCAATCTTACCCAATCAACAAAAAAAAAAAAACTTTTCTTTTGCTCTGTGAAAAATCATTTTTTGAGGTTCTTGCGATGTAGTTCTATACCTTGCAATAAATTCTGGTAATCAGTTTCAGAAGTTGTGACATTGATATAAGTATTACCCAAAGCCACACTTCGTTCTGCCACATCATTTACCACTTGTAATTGTTGAACTTTTTTTTCGATTCTTGAAATGACTTGTTGGCTTTCCAATTCTCTGGATCTATTTTTAAAAAATCGATTGAAATATTGCAAGCTTCAAAAAAAGTTAAACTGGCGTTTGAAATGAATTGTTGAATTTCTTTATTTCTAAAGTTTTCTTCTGTTAAAGTTACATTTGCTACTTCATAATCGCTGCATGGAGTATCTGCAAGTTTTTTTTTGTAATTAAGCGCAAAGTTTTGGTGTCGATACGTTCAACAATTCGAAGTTAAGTACCACTGATGACCTAGAAAAGTTTTAAGCGAGGCTTTTGCAACTGCTTTATTAATACTTTTATAACTATCCAATTCCTTTAATAAGTTCAGATCATTGAGAGGATCGTATCGAGGGCACTGGCAGAGGTACCAATATTTGATATATATTCTTAAAATAAATGAACTAAATCCAAGCAAGGCATCAACTGTTGATTTGTCTTTAAAAGATTGCAACTGGTTTTGGAAAATGCATATTTTCAAAGAATAGATAATATTCATCATCCAGCGAGCCCAATTGATAGCTCCTGGAGCTCACATAAAATAGAAAGTGAAAATGACAGCGTGTAACGAGTTAGATCAATAAATATCAGGTGTTAATGACAGTTAAAATCTAACTATAAAAATTTATGGAAATATACAATAATTATAACGAAAAAAGTATCAACATGTTTAAGGTACAAACTATAAAAATAGTGTAACTCGGAAACTCTAGGACAAAATTCCATTTTTGTTTTTCTTAATTGTTAAAAACTTATAAGAAAAATATTGCCGGAACTTAAAGTTTTTGCATATGGAAATAAAGTTTGGGAAATTTTCTTCAGAAATATTTGGTCAAAAAATTAAATGAACGTGGTTATTGACAAAGTTATGAGTCAAGTTTGAAAAAAGACCGAAAACTCCGATTTTTAACAAAGACTTGATTTGCGCGACCTCTAAACCTCTTCCTAAAAATCTAAAAAAAAATTCAAAAATACTGGACCCTATAAGCTTTCAAATTATGCTGGAGCCTCTGACAAAAAATTTTTGGGACACCCCACTGTCCCTGAGTCGCTCCTAGAGGGGTAAAATGTAAGACTGACTCCCACTAATATTTCCCCTCTACATTTTTTATTACCATACTAACCCCCTAACTAGCCCCAGAGTTGCCTTAGAGCAATCAAATATATGACGGATCAAATATATGAACATACCTAGTCTCCATCTTTAAACTAAAAAAACCGAAATTCGTTACCCGTGACTTCATAGATGACAAATTCTTTTTTTAAGATTTTTTCTGGCTTTTGTATTTTCTTGACATTTCTTTTTTTAAAATTTGTAGATAGTTCTGGTCAGGGATGATAAATGAGAAAACCTATATCGTACCAACGAACTTTTAAAATCGTACTTTTTCGGCCCCAATAGTACTAAATCATTTCTTGATAAATTGTTTTATTTTATTTTTAAAAACAAAAATTTAATACAACAAAAACAAAATGTAATTAAAATTCATTTGTACATGTAAAAAATAGTTAGTTTTCAAAATATTCAAGAATAGAGGCAAACAAATTGTATTTGGTCTAGCCAGACCTGTGTCATGCGATTTTTAGGGTCGAGAAATCCATTTATTTTTCTTTTTGATTGCCGCCAGAAAGCGTTTTCGAACACTTTTTTGAATATATCGTCTTTTTTGTGGAAAATGTACAAAATTGTTGTGAAAATTGACGAATATTTCTCAAAATGCAATCTCAAATTTTGATAAAATTTTTAAGCGTTTTTAGAATATGTGCATACGAGCATTTAGATTGCATTTCAAAATTTATTGTGTTTACAATTTTAAATATGTACTGCAGAAACAGGAAAGAAGTAGTAGAAAGTCCGAATATAAAAAAAATTTTATTAAGCTCTTGTAAAATCTCCTTTAAAATAATTCGGAGTAATAATAATGGAGTGGGCTCCTACTGTTCCAAAATTCTGTTGATTACTTCTTGACGTGACAACCAGGTTTTAAAAAACTGCAGGCGAAACAAAAAACTGCCAAACAAAAAACGAAAATATCTGTGAAACTTTTCGCTTTTTGAGTTGGTTTGGCAGCTTCTGTTTACATTTAATGCAGTAAAAGAAACAGTTTTTTTGGCCAATGATAAATGAAGAAGTGGAAGAAATGGCAGTTTTTCTTGTTGTTTCTTAATCCTGTTGACGAATATTTGAAAATATTATAAATTCGTTTAAAAATAATCTTGAATTGAGAGGAAGTCGTCTATTCTAATATGTAGAACTTTTGCGAAAGTGGGTTCCTATATCATTTCCTTGTCAATATCATCAGAAAATGCACGCTTACATGCTGCCGCTGATACTAAATTTAGAACGTGGCATAAACAATTGTTCAATGAACAAGTGCAAAAATCTATTCACAATAGCGGAGTTCAGTGTTTGGTGCAAACGGTCTTGCAAAAGAGCAAATGCAAAAAATCATAGCTGTTTTGTTAAATCCAACAACAAAAAATAGAGTTTCCCTTAGATTTCGTAAAAAAAACTACGACATTTTGCATTTTCGCATGACTATTTGCACCATCCACAAAACTCCGCTTATATTCATTGGACAGTAAATACGAACTGCCATTTTATACCAATTATAAATATGTATGTAGGTTTAAAAAATTTGGAAATAGTACCAAATGAGTCACGGGAGTACCAACGTACTTTTTAGTTTTGAATTGTAACAAAAAAAGTACAATTGTACCAACTTTATCAACCCTGGTTCTGGTGTATCGTGTACATTATAATTTTCTACTTCAAAAAGCTTTTTACACATTTCATCAGCAATTTTTTTGATTTTAACGATTCAAATTAAAATTTCAAAAAATTTAATTTGAAATTCCCGGGATTAATTTAAAAAAAATGTCCCGGGAATTCTTTCCCGCGTAGAAACTCTAGGCAAAACTAAAAATTTATCAAATTCTTTTTTTTTTTTATAATACTGTTTACAAATAAAATCTATAGTGACCAAGAAAATTTCGTTTGCGTCACTATCTTAACTATCTTTTCTTCTTTAACATTTGCGAAAATTGCAACTTTGCAATTTTGAAGCCAGTTTTCTACCTCTCCTAAAAATTTTTAAATTTTCCGTTATTCCAGGTTTTGGCCAGGAGAATTAAAATGTGACTTATATGTTCATAACATAGGAGGCAAATTAGTCCAATACTTAAGCTGGCCCCTATGGATAGGTAAAGGAGGAAATTTGCATTGGTACATCTTAGACCTTTTGTACAGACCCCCAAACAAATGTTGTTTCGAAATCAGGATTTCGCTAAGAATTGTATAAAAATTATCATGGGAATAAATTTTACAATTTTGCAACCAGAGTTCTGTGGTGACTTTTGAATTTACTTTTCCCGTGTTAAGCGATTTTCTAAGCGGCTAAGTCCTCTTATTTAGCGCGTGGCCACAATCATTTTGAATATTTCGAGGATTTAAGTGAAGTTCGAGCCATTTAAAGTAGCTATTTTGTTAAATATTTAGTGATCATAGATTTTACCGATGACACTAAAGTTGCTTGCATCCAAGGGAGGCTTAGAAGTTAGAAGCTGTTGATTAGATAGAATTTTTAACTTGCACATTTTCAAAAAAACGAAGGATACACGATTTAAAACGCTAAATTCAAAAATCTTTATTTAAAAAACTTGGACTTGGACTTCAAATTTGGACCATTATTAAGAAAGCTATGAGCAAAAACTAAAAAGTCCTTTCAAGGAGTAATCAAAAAAAATTTAAATCCACCAGAATGGGAGTTCAGAAGTGTACTAAAAATTTCACAAAAATGGGGAAATCCAAAGAAAAATGCTCAAGCAATTCGATTTTCCATGAAACGCCCCATAAGTATACAAGTTTATGTCGTTTCTATAAAAAGCATATGGCCTCAATAAAATTCCTGGACATATCCCAATTTTTTGCTTTACTTCAATCCTACTTTTACCACTGCGATTTAGCTCGGTCTCAATCTGTATGAGCTTTCTTCTATTCTATTCACTTGCGGCTTCCCCTCAATGGCACTTCTGATATCGTTAATGTGCCTTTTAAGGGTGTGGCTAATCCAGCTGTATGGTAAATGTAAAAGGAAAAATCTAAAGATTTTCTCTAAACGATAAAATAAAAAGTTTATATGGTTTCCTTGGAATTTGTATGCGTTAATAAAAGTTGCATTGATAATCCTGCCATTGAGGTAAATGATATTGGCTTTAAGAGCAATCATTGTCATATTTATCGTACTACAAGTTTACCAAAGGCAAACATACACAGATGCGACATCACACACAATAACACCTGGTTGCTAGTTACTTAGTCAACACAACCACGTACAAATGTTTAGACACAATCACATGTGTTGCAAAAAATATTTTATACAGGATGGTTAGACAGACTGTCTATAACAAAGATAGATGAAGATGGAAATGTAATTCTGCATTAACATAAATGATTGTGTGTTTGATGAAATGTGTTTCTGTAGATACGATATAATAAATTACAACTGTACATTTAGAACATCTACTAGATATTACACAAATGTAAATACATGAGAATGCATATTATATATTGTGTGTATGGATTTATGTATGTTGTATGGTTGTGGGAGTGTATTTTCATGTATTATGTATGACGTTGTATTTTTCAACAATGATTTACTTATTCATTTAATTTGCATAATGCGAGAAGTAAAAAAGAGTGTAAATAAATGTCGCTGTAAGTATGTGTTTTTGCATATGTGAATATATTTTTTTGAGTAGGTGTAGTAGAAAATGGCTTTGAGCTAGTGACATGTAAAACATGTACATATAAAAATATTTTCACTCCTCTGCATTAAAATAGAGATGTGTATGTATTTTTTTTTTTCAAATTTAAATCTATTATATTTTATTTTTTGAAAAAAAAAAAATATCACTAAGGTTTTTCATGCAAACGCCTTAAATAACCATTTGCGCAAATAGGCAATCCTTCAATTAATTTTGAACAGTTAATGTCAGTTTTTAATGAACTTCCATATAAAAAATAGATTGAAAAAAATAATAGAAAATAAAAGTTAAAACTTGTATCTAATAGCCCATTTCAACTACAACGAAATCTTGTACTATCTACAACATACTAGATAGAATACTATAGATTTCGAGCCAAATCTAGTTGTTATACCCTTCACCGAAGGTAAAAGGGTATATATAACTTTGTCATTCCGTTTGTAATTTCTACAATATTGATCCTACCCCCTATAAAGTATATATATTCTGGGTCCTTATGAAAAGCGAAGCTCAAACCCGGTTGTCCGTCTGTCCGTCTGTCCGTTGAAATGGGTTTTCCGAAGCCCCCAGGTATGATGGGGGCTTGGATGGGGTATCTTTCTGTCAGGTATTCTTATTATAATTTTGCTATGGCAATTCAGCCAGATCGGTCCACAAGTGGCTGAGATATGAGCAAAAAACCACGACTACCTCTAATTTTTTCCAAAAATCCCTTGTGGTTGTTGTATTTTTATTACTTTTTGCTGTATATCTTGGGAACGGAAAAAGCCAAATTTTCCAAATTAGGTACACACAATAAGGTTGTCAATACACACCATCCTACAAAATGTGGGCGGTATTGGCGGTATCAAAAACTTCATAAAAACCTGAATTTGTGCACTGTTATATGACCGATGGTTACACCTTATATATCAAAAGACCGGAAATCTTTAGTAGAAAATATTTTTTGAAAATTTCAGAAAAATCGGTTCAGATGCAAGAAAGTTATGGCCAAATTAAATTTTTTTATTAAAATACCCATTTTCGGGAATCATAGATCTTCCCGAGTCCAAACTTTATAAATCAAGTAAATGGTAAATTTCTTCCTTAACACGTCAATACTTAAATCTTTCAAATCGGTTTAAAAATGGCTAAGTTATGATCAAAATACTGAAATCCCAAAAATATATATTTTTTATACCCTTCACCGAAGGTAAAAGGGTATATATAACTTTGTCATTCCGTTTGTAATTTCTACAATATTGATCCTACCCCTTATAAAGTATATATATTCTGGGTCCTTATGAAAAGCGAAGTTCAAATTCGGTTTTCCGTCTCCCCCCCTTCACATTTGTTTACATATACTAGCATAATGCTCAATATGATTTTTCGTTATCATCCTTCTTTATTATTTCATCTATTTAACGAAATTATTTTAACAAATCGAAACTAGGAATTTTTGTGTTTTTTTGCTACTTTAAAACTCCCCAAAAAGATAAAAGAAAACAAACACGCATACTTACATGCCACAAACTATTTTGGTGAATATATTTCCATATTTCGGTTCACAACTGAAATAAGTATTATGGTTTACAACTTTGCTATTGTGGTGAACAAAAACATCAAAAGTAATTACAACTCAACACAGTGAACATTAAACGGGCCATATTTCATTTTAATGATACTCAAACAACGTTCCTTCATGGTTTAGTTGTCTAGGGGGTGTGTCAAAATAGAAACTGTGAGTTCTCTGGTTCGAATCTTCTTTTTTTAAAAAGAAATTTTTTTTTTAATTTTTATTTTTTTTATGTTCTAAAAACGATTTAAAAAAATATTTACCAGTTTTCGCTTTTTAAATTTAATTTATAATGAAGTTTAAAGTATTATAAATATGTATGTATACATATGTAAAAATTATTTAGTTTTTGTCTAGTTGCTCTGTATTCTGCTCCCACAATGGTGAAGGGTATATAAGATTCGGCACAGCCGAATAAAGCACTCTTACTTGTTTTTTACTAAATTTCTCACACAAAACGATATCTACTCCTTGACTTGGCTTTGACGAAATCTTCTTAAAATCTACTAGTATTTAGTGATGAAGCTATGATTTTTCACACTTTAAAATACTTCCCTGCAAAAGAAAAAATTACACTTTAATAAAAAAAACCAAAAAAAAGAATGGTGGCTTGTTAAAACTGTTATATTCAATATTAAAAAATTTCGAGAAAACATTCATTCATGTCTTAAAAACAATTAGACAAAATTCATCTCAGGAAATACACTTTTCGCGTAATAATGGAATTTCAGGAAGAATAACTAGACAAGCTTTTAATTTAAGCTCAGTCATATGCCGTCTGGAGTTAACAAAGCAGATGATTCCATATGCTGGACCACATGAATCTAATCAACAAAAGTTTCTCTTGATTTCCATACACCTGAACAATTTGGGCATTTAACACAGGCAGCATGGTAAGTTATTCCAATGAAAAGGAAAATAATTTGTAAAATATGCTTTAACTAGTATTTTCTGCACTTCTTTTCTTATCTGTGTTCTTATTCTTTGCATGGAAGACTTAAAACTTATGTATTCGCTTAGATTATGCCCAGGTGCTTCTAGAGCAGCTTCTAAAATATACACTGCGTCGAACATACTCAATTGACATCAACGAGGGCAGCTTCACGTTTTGAAGAAAGAAGATCCTTTTTGCCCCTTTTTTGGAGAGGAAACAATTTTGTTAAAAAAAACTGTTGGCTTTGATCTTGATGATTTCCAACAGAAATAAAGTGACACGGTCGTTGTATTTTCCAATTCAATAAGATTCCTGTTGCCGCAGCAAAAAATTGTCTTCATCGATTGTCATTAATTTTAAGCCATCAACGATCGCTATGGATTTTTCAAAGTGCGTACAAATAAATGTTTCTTATCTTTAAGCACCTAAGGGGGCTGTAGGAAAAATCGCCCAAAGAAAAATAACCCAAAAAAATAAATGAAAAATCGCCTAAAAAAATTCCATGTAAAATTGGGCCTGAATTCATATGAAAAGTAACCCAAAATTGTTGGGCTATTTTTCGTTACTATTGGGTGATTTTTCGTTTTTTAAATTTATTATATTGTATGTAAAATATCCCATTTTTTCGTGCATACTATTTGTCTAAATCATTAATTATTACTATACGATGAATTCCTAAATGTTATTTATAAAAATAAAGGGACATATTGCAAAAAGGTGGCATGTCATAACGTCCAGTGTCATAGTGTCCGTGGATAAACTCGAAAGCATAGCTTACAAACTCGAAAGCATAGCCGGCCTATGGCCGGGTGCAAGGATTTTCTCCTCTTTGATAAAAACAAGTACCGTCTTCGCTAACTAAAGCTGCTCTGCACAGTCGGCCAGGGGGCAAGGATTTTCTCCTCTATGGTATAACAAAAACCGGCTTCACTAACTAAAGCTTCTCTGCCCAGCCGGCCTTCGGCCAGGCGCAAGGATTTTCTCCTCTATGGTATAACATATACTGGCTTCGATAACTAAAGCTTACCTGCGAAGTCGGCCTTCGTTCGGAAACAAGGCAGATTTTAGAAGTGTTAGTTAGCGAAGCCGGTTTTTGTTATACCATAGAGTAGAAAATCCTTGCGCCCGGCCAAAGGCCGGCTATGCCGAGACGCTTTAGTAAGCGCTGCCTGTATTTGTTACAGCATAGGGGAGAAAATCCTTGCGCCCAAAAGTGTTTCCGTTATATGTTTAATATATGCACCTAGAGAAAAAACAACAAAACCATTTTTAAAAAAATGTTGACCATATTATGTTTAATTTAACCAAATCATTGTCACCGACAACCACATTATGGTAAAATAAGTTCCTTTAAAAATAGTTTTGTTGGTTGTGACCAAAATAAAACATGTTTTTCTCTTACAAGTTACTAGGTAAGTTACTAAATTTATATGAATAATAAACACTGTTTTGCAAATTAAGTAATTTTTTTTTTTTTTTTTTTTTTTGGGAAAAAATTCGTTTCTTTTTGAGTCATTTTTCATTTTAATTTTGGGCTCTTTTTCGTTTCTTTTGGGCAAAATTTCATATAGAACTTTTTGGGTTATTTTTCATGTTCTTTTGGGCGATTCTTCATTTGGGCGATTTTTCATTTTTTTTTTGGGCCATTTTTCTTTGGGCGATATTTCCTACAGCCACCTAAGGGATCTTGAACTTTTTGTATTTTTTTTTTTTGCAAAACTCTGTAATTTCACTAATTTTTCTACACCCTTTTTCACAAAAACTCATGCCCACTTAATAAGATCTCTTTTTTCCATAAAAAAGGTAAAACAACAATTTTTAAAGCTAGAAAATAGTATGAAAATAAAAAAGCCATTTATTTCTGACTTTAAGGCCCGTCGCTTAGGGAAGGCGTGGCCCTAGGGTCATGAAAATACATATGAATTACAACTATGTCACATAGAAAAAAATTAGCGTGTACAGTGTCAACATTTCAAACATTTAAAAAATAAGGGACACACTAATGTTTGTGTTACACAAGAAACTTTCAGTCAGATGTCTTCGTTAAGGAAAAACAATATCGCTAATTTCAAAAAACTATGTACAATGTAAATGCACAAGCTATTGAGGAAGATTTCAAATGAAATCTACTTTATTAACGGCGTTTAAGTAAAATTTAATTTAAAAAGGCCTTAAGAAATCCAAAAGATTATTTTACTCAGATTATTCCAAAAATTTTTTCCAACGGTAAGATTTAAAAAAAATCTGTTTGTATAAATGAACAATTAAACAGCGCAAAATTGTCATGATTTTTAGGCAAATTCAGTAAGTTTGTGTAAATGATTTCTTATAAAATCTTTAACAATTCATTTGCAAGGGCGATATCATGAAAACCCTAACTACGTTGATATTTATAATTCACAAAAATGTTAATAATTACCCTGCAGTAATTCTGGGATCAAGTTCCTCCCAGTCGCCACTTTTGTCGATTATTTTAGTGACTTCTTAGAGACGCAGTTTACAAAGCATTCACACTTGTGTATCTCTTTGAGAAAAAAGAAAACTATTTTTGACAGCTGTAAAGCTAGAACAAAAGAAAAAAATACATGCAACACTTTGTGTTTTTTTTATGAAATAACTAGTATTAGTAAGTACTTCGTTAGCAACTTCTTTCCCTTCGTGGACATACTTTTATGCTAAAGTTTATGTTTCTAGGTTTTAACAAAAAAGTTCCAACATTTTTCATCTCATGGGTTAATATTCACTCAGGAAATTGCACTAATAATTTTGTGCTTCTAAGTTCAATATTGTAGAAATTTCTACAAGTACCACTCGTAGAACACAAAAGTAAAAGAAAGAAATTTAATTTCCCCCCATTGATGTGTCAAGAATTTCAATATTGTAGTGGAAGCCCATAATTTAGTACGTATATGTTAATTAATAGAAAAAATGTTTTCTAAAAAACGTAACAAAAAAAGTTACCAAATTTGTATATAAAACGGATTTTTAAAATTCCGGGCCTTGAAATTTTTGAAATTTTCGAAAACCCGATTAACATACATTGCACGATTGTTAATACGATCTTCGTATGACGTGCTAAATTCCCAGTTTTTCATATATGATAAATACACTGAAATTTATTGTTGAGGGAAAGCAAGCCTCTATGCGCATTTCGCCGGTTGCTTACACCAGCTCATCAGGAAACCTTTTCCAAAGATTTTAGAAAAGCCAAAAATATTAAACAAATAAAACCTTAAGCGAATAAGAGTTATAAACACTCTTAGTCTTACCTGTAACAATATCAAAGCTTAAACAAAACACCAACAAAAAACAGTGAGTTTATCTTTTCTTACATCCCCCTACAATTGGTTGGGTTCTTTCCGACTCGAATTGTAGTTGTAAGTGGGTTAAAAGAAAAAACAAAATTAAAAAACAAACCGCTTCATTCTATTGTCTTCGTAAGAAAACAACGAACTAAACCAATTTGCCAATTTAGTTTTATGCACGGGCACATGCAATTATACGATGTTTTGGTCTTAGAAGACACCTAGTGAAATTGGATGCTTAAAATATTCGTCGAACATTCCAACCCCCCAAAGTGCCGTTTTAGTTTACTTTTTTGTGGAAGTTAAAAAAAGAACAAAAACGACCCCTTTAAATGAGTATTAGAGGGTTAATATATTCTAAGAAAAGAATCGTTATACAATTTTACTAAAGACATCTGAATAGTCTTTAAGCTCAGAAGTTCATTTAGTAAATTTTTTTTTTAATTATACCAAACGCCTTTTAAAAAAAATCAAAAACTTTAGAGGCCGATATTTCAGGAACCCTAACTAACTTTTCAAAATCCTTTGGCAGATTTGCTCTCCTAACGGTCTAGTTTCATTTCTCGTTGCAAGTATTGAGACTGTTTTTTTTTCTGCACAGTGTTATCAAATACTTTTGTATTCGCCTAGATTTAAGATTCGTCCCACTGTACAACGTCAGGAAAATGAGCCTTAACATCTAATTCAAACAAAATATGCACGTAGTTATCTTGAATTAATGGTCACTAGTATTATTAGTAGACCAGAACAAGATCAAAACTAATAAAATGTTCTTGTGGATCTGGTTGCAATGTCTCCATATGGACCCACACGAACTAAATGTTAAAGGTCTGCAAAAGTGTATTTGAAAAACATATACAACAACAACAAAAACTTATACGCCAGAATTAACTATTGCCAAAAAAAACGCAGAGGAAGATTAAAAATAATATGACAAACTTACATTTATTGATCTTAGACCCTATAAAGTATATATATTCTGGGTCCTTATGAGGAGCGAAGTTGATTTAATGATGTCCTTCTGTCCGTTGAAATGGATTTTCCGAAGACTCCATATATGATGGGGGCCAGGTTATTATACATTTATGTCACATATGGTCCGGAATTGTTTGCTATTGCAATTCCGCAAGATCGGTCCACAAATGGCTGAGATATGAGTAAGAAACCACGACTGTCTCAAATTTTTTTGTCTCGGTCACTAGTTCAGGGGACAAAACCAGTGGTAAATCCGTACAGTTTAACTATTACTTTACTTACTTTCTACAGGGTATGTACACACTTGTATTTATGTGCGTAAGTCTACGTTTATAAATATAGTAATGTTTATAAATAATAATTTTCCCTATGTAGATTTATATAGAGTACATAAGCACATACAGACGCGCTTGCTAAAGAAGCACATGAATTAAATTGATTTTTTTGAAAGCATCAAAGTAGATTTTAACTCTCAGTTAAAAGTGAATTCTACATATAAGTTCTCGTAGGGATTAAAAAAAAAAAACTTCAAACAGTGAAACAAGGAATGACTGAATGCAGAGTTATGCTTACATTTTCACCACAACTGTACTATACATTCCTATTATCACCAACCTCATGTATGATTGATAATAATGATGTTGATGCCTGGTTGTATTGAGTTCAGAACTTGTTTATTTAGTCAAACATTTATGGAATATTGATTTATTCTCTACCAGTGACATTTCGGTCCACGTCTGAATGATGTAAATGTAATATTATGAGTTTAAAATGCTACATATGTAAAGGATGTTGTAGCTACATAATTAATTATTTAAAAGGCCATAACGGTGGTAAGTTAATTAGTAAATTGTTATTTATTACTAAAACGCACAAACTCATTCATTGACATTTCTCATATTTGCAACACAAATAAGAATTTACGTGCCAATTATTTGCAAATGTTATTATAAATTGTTGATTTGGCTGTTATTCGCCAATTTTTAGCCATCAATCAATTTTACTATGTTTAAGGTTTTTGTTAAAATTTTAAAAGCAAAAAAAAACCAAGAAATCCAGTTGCAGCCAAAAAGTATGAACATTAGCGAACATTCATAAAATCCTTAAAAAATCGTGCTTCGGTAACTTTTTTTTAATACAAAAAAAAAAAAAAAGTAAAAATTACAAGTAATTTATATCCGTCCTACGTCTAAATCTTAAATTAGATGTGACATAACCATTCAAAACAGCTATTTATAGCAAGTTTATGGGCAACACTGTATTTGATTATAGGTGAGTTGACATTACAATAACTATAACCATAGACGCCATTTGAACTTCGGTTTTTTGTCATCACCATAAATAGCTAAACGGCGTCAAATTGGTCCTTAAGTCAAGAAGACTTTTTTAAAAGAAAAGTAATACATATTTTATGGTTACAGCAACAACTTTGTATGGACTTTAGTGCTGGGAAACTATCGATAGACTATCGATATTATCGATAGTCTTAAAATATCGAAAATATCGATAGAGAAAATATCAATATCGATATTATTACAGCAGCTATACACACATATATCGATATTATTAACAGCAGCTATACACACATATTTTTTTGACGCAAATTTTTACTTGTTTTTATTAATTCGCGCTGAATTACAGAAATGAATACAAACAACAAGAATGGCAAGTGGTATGGATTGCTTAGTAGTGCTTTTTACTGCTAACTAAAGGCCTTTAAGTAGAAATTTGTACATGTTTATTAGGGACTGAATTGTCAAATATTTTTGTAACGTTGTAAAAAAAAATGCAAATCCAAATGCAATTGCAATTGCAATTGCAATTGCATTTGCAATTGCGAGCATGGAAAAAACAATGAACGACCATTAGAGGATAAGTCCGCTAGATTGATTACCTTTTTGGGTTTAGAATTTAGAAAATTTTTTAAAGTTGCAATGGAATATCTTATAGTCCCTGTTAATTCGGTTCTTTCAGAAAGGTACTTATGCATTTTTAAAAAACCTGCCATCTAAAATAACGTCCGTATATACAAACGTCTCATACATTTAATAAAGCGATAAAAAAACCGGACTGTAGCCTTATAAAAAAAATAATTAAAGTTTTCCTGCACAAGTAAAAACATTCAGTCGATAGTAATATCGATATATCGATAGTGAAATCTGAACTATCGATAAATATCGATAGTAGAAAATATCGATAGTATCCCAGCACTAATAGACTTGTTTAGGTTTGGACTTTCACAAATACAAAAATTTATCTTTTTTGTAAATAATTTGTAGCAGTAAAACTAATTTCTGGAAACCTGGTAAAATAAAATAAAAAAAATTTTACATGAATATCGTATTCAATAAATCGATTTTTCTTAAACAATAAAAAAATGCATCTCTTAACTAGCGACCTGTTCTTTGAGCACAGGGTTAACATGGATAGACGGTTAGACGGTAGACGATTAAGAAAGTGTTGTCAAAATCTAAGATTAAGCAATAATTAATGATACTTCGCATGATACTTCTATTTACCGGTTGTCATTAAGACACGTTTTCTTTGGTGTGATTGATGATAACGCACAAGTTTCTTTTTTTAAACACACAAACGTTTTGTCTTTTATTGGTGTGGGCTCAGCCTTAGTTTTTAATATATATTCCATTTACTGTTGGACAGGCAGTAAATGTTTGTGTTTTTCCCATAGAAAACGACTAAAACAGAAAAACAAAGGAAAAAACCTGACCCAGCTGTCTGAACTTTGTCGTTTCTACTTTAAATGTATGGAATTTCGGGATACAAATTTGTATGTTGTTTTAAGTTAGTTTATAATATAATTTTCGCCAAAAAAAAAATAAAAAACTTAAATATCCTTAAATAAATAGAAGAACTACAACGCAATTAATGAAAAAGTCACTTTGGCTGAATCCACACCGAAACAAAAGAAAAGCGTTTTTATTTTTAAGGTCACACCACTTCTTTGATGCTATCCCACACCAATTAAAAACGTCTTATTAAGTTTTTGTCTTAAAAGACAAGCGGTAATCAGACAGCAATGGGACAGCGTTTTTTGTATTTTTTCGTTTTTTACCTGTCTTAATTGGTGTGAGTTAAATCTTCCCAACAAACACGGAGCTTTGATTGCAAATTGAAAATGATTTGAAATCAAACGTTTTCTCAAACGACAAACCTTTGATAATGATTTTAAAATCATTTGATAATCATAGCATTCTCAACAAAAAGGGGAAATTATTATCAAGTTGAAAAAGTCCTTCATTTTCAACTTGCTTTCAAACGTAATTCTCAAATGTTTTTCAAATGTGGATTATAATACAATGTGGAACATAAATACAAATATTTTATTTTTTAATTGAAATTAATTATTTATTTAAATAAACTTTGAGATAAACATTCGGCACCATAGCTTAAATATGAAATAATGTTCTTTCCGTCCTCTAATTCTTGCAAAGACGAAATAATTGGCTCCCTTTTATTTTGAGGATTGTAACACCGCGATCAGACAACAAACTTATGATTTCAACACTTTCCCTTTTAATTTTTTTAATTCTTATTCTTTATTATTGTATTTACTTACAAATAACTTTTATTTTTCACAAGAAATAAATCATTAACTTGTAAAACACATTTAACCACGAAATAAAAATTTAACTTTAATCGACATTTTTAATGTTAACATTTATTTTTCGCGTTTGTATTGCCAAGTTTAGTTTTGATTTGAATTTAACATTGGATACCAATTTGACATCAAGTTGATAAAACATTTAATTTCAAATCATTTTCAAATTGAGTTTAAATGTTAAAATCAAACAATTGAAAAACGTTTGAGAATTGTGTTTGATGTCAAATGATAAAGTCATTTCATATCAAAGGTTTGACTTCGTTTTTGTTGGGGTATCAAAAAACGTGTATTTTCTGAAACCAATTATTTTGTCGCAGTGAGTCAAAAATACAGTTTTACGGTTGTTTTGATTTGTGTTGGTTGTCTCATAACAATTAATGTTGTTGTTGTTGATGTGCATTCAAGCCTTATGCTCGTTAAAACCAATAATATTCGAATTTTGACATTTAAATGTTTAACCGCAAAAACTCAAACATCTTGAAGGACTAACAAGCAACAACAACAAAAAAAAAATCTTTTGTTTGAAATATTAAAACTAACTAAATAACGGCCAAAGCCACCAAGTTCAGTTATAATATACTATCAGTTAAAGCTGTTAAAAACATATTGCTGAATATAAGTTAAAGAACATAATAGTTAGTTTTAACTAAACTTGGTGAAATATGCCGTAAATGTAAAAAAGATTTCCAAAATTTATTTAAAACAACACTAAACTAGCTTGACGATGCTTATTTTTTTTTTTTTTTTTTGCATCCCGAATTAGACAGAAATCCTGGGGAAAACCTTAATACAGTGTTTATATCATTTTAAATATCCACAAATAACTGATCATTTGCGCTGGAAATTCGTTAAATTCTAAATTTTGTACTCCGATTTGAAACCAGTAACAAAGTCTTATTACTCAGCTATGCCAAACTTTATATATAAGCCCTCTCTATTCAGAAACTTGTCTCGATATTGAATTTAATCTACTCGGTTTTTCACTTTCCCATAATGCTTATAACAACGAAGAAAAGGGAACACAAAAACCAATAAAAATTGATTTGAAAAAAAAAATTAGTTATTTAAAAAAAAACAGTAAAAACTTCGCTTAAGGTGTTATGATACTTGCTATTTTTTGTATTGGATTTTTTTAGGATTGACTGAATGAAACAACAAATGTGAGAAAGAACAAGAAATACAATTTGATAAAATGTAAACAAAACAAACAATACTGCCCACGTTTTTCCCCCACAAAAAACCGTCATAAAAGCTAAAAATCGCAAAAAAATAAGTTAAAAACCGTTTCTTTCGATCAAAAACTAAAAAAATTGGCAACGGTGCTAACAATTAATCTGGAAATGTCAATTTTAAGTTAAAAAATTTTATATTTTTTTTGACAGTCTTAGATTATTTATCGATAACACATGTATATTTGTTTGACATTTCAAGATTTTTTATGATATAATCATACTCTTTACACTTAGTCAGTTTTCCTATGCAAATATATTTGCACTGTTCTCCAATATAGAAAAAATACAAAAAATAGCAAGTATCATAACAGCTTTACTTTTTCAAAATTAATAGCTTTTTTTATTTCTCCCAACAGAGACGGTACCGCGACCAAGTGAGGTCTATTGACCTCCCCACTAATTGGCCAAAAGATCCACTTTTGGCCAATTCGGGACGCGCTAATCGCGCCGTGCCCAAGGTGTCTCCTCCTGGCCCATTATTTATTTAGGAGTTTTCTTCTATAACTACTATTATAACTTGTATATATAATATATTCAGATGAAACATCCCTTGTAAAATTCATTGGTTCTTTCAGTAGAATAAGTAGAAATATTAAAAATACTACTACTTATAGTATTTTTAATATTTTCTGGTTACTCAACACATTATTTTGTAGGCGAAGTTTTTACTTTGTAGTATCAATTAAATATTTTTCGTTATCCACAACATGTTCTGCAGTAATGTTGTTGATATAAGTAAGCGTTTAATTCCCTTGAATAAATTTTTAATTCAAACAGATTTTTTTATTATTTATTAATGGTTCAATTGAAAAAAGATTGTTGAGAATTTTTTCTGTGTACTGTGTAATGTGGTATTTGATCAATACTGTAGATATAATAAACAAAATTACTTGTTTATGCATTTCACATGTGATGAGGGATATAAAAATAAAGTGGATCTTAACTGACTTGACTTGAATTAAACTTAATGTTCACCAAAAAGGATTACAAAGTAACAAAACAACTACACTGCAATGCGGAAAAGGAATTCAGCAACAAAAATTTCAATAGAAAAAGTTTCCAGTATGTGAAGATGACTTTTGCCAAAACTTTTATGTGCTTAGGAATATTTTCCTTTTGTTGGCGCTAATGCTTTGTGTTTGTATTATTTGAAGTAAATTAAATTGCTTTTACATGTTTGTACCATTTTTATTTTATTTCTTTGAACTCAATTCACTTGTTCTTTTATTTTTTTTTAAACAAGGAAAGCAGGGATTCCTTTTTATTTCAGTATTGTTTGGTTTTCTTTATTTAGAAGCCAAAATCAAACAATTGTAATTTTGTTATGATTTTTATTATCTTTGGTAAGACAGAAGAAAGCGAAACGGAAACCCAATTTTATTTTGTACTTTAACAACACTCCAGAGTACAGAGTAACCTTCATCGTAAGTAAAAGGTTTCAAGGTTGTTTTTTTTTTCTTTCTTTCTTTTCGATAGACATACATACAGTAAAACAATAGTATTCTACAATAATGATACTTTAAGATTTCAGTAAAAAGCAGAGTACGAAAACAAACAAAACGAAACGTTTGCTTTCGTTCTGTTTTGTTCTTTGCAGTGAGTAAAACAAAAACAAAACCAAAACAATGAGAATGATTGTGCCATTTTGTTTTGTATTATTTTTGCTCGTGAGTGCAAATTGTACATTAATATAAGCGTACACAGCTGGAAAATAAAAGAGTAAGAACAATATTGAAACATTCAGAGAAAAAACGTTTGACAAACGTTTGGTAATTGATTTACTCACTACTATTGTTTCTAAGTGAAATAAAAAGAGAGGTTTTTAGGTTTTTTTGTTTTTATTAATGCTTATTTTGACTACCATAGTAATTAAAAAAAAAGCAAATTAAATTAAATAAAAAGTAATTCAAAGAAAAAAGAATAAAAAATAACGTAACAAATCATTTTTTGGACGAGGCTTTGTGGATTTTACTCTTGTTATGACACTACAAAAACCAAACAAGAACTAAATCAGTTACTCAAAATAAAACGTTTCTCTATCTGTTTTGTTCTCAGATGTACGATTGTAACGGTAAATTAAATAATGCAGATGAGTGGAAAGCCAATTGTTTTGTTTTCTCTCTTTGACACTTGAAAAGTTTTTGTTTTGGTTTTGCGCATGTACAATACAATTTAAAAATTTTGAATAGTTTTGTACATTTTGCAAACGTTTGCGAAATGTTTGGTTTTTTTTCATACTCTGGTAAAAAGAACAGTGAACTAAACTTTGAAAATTATTTAAGATTCTTATAAAATTGTTGGTTATCCTAACAAATTATCTCGAATCTCTCCAAATCATTATTAATTTTTATTTTAAAATTTCATTTTGAATTTAATTTTGAATGTTTATATCGACCCATTTCACGAAATGATCATAAGCGACATCTTGAAAAAAATTATCATTTAAATGTAAATTTTATGTTTTCTAATCAAGTTTAGGATTCGCGGTATATTTACATATCCGGAGGGCTTCCAAAGGTTCCCAAAGTAGGGTACATCGAGTATTACAAAAATTAATTAAAACCCATTCAGAAATCTTAATTTTAGTCAAATTTTATTACTGGAATGTATTAGACGAGTTCGACAGGTATTAAGCAAAAATCTTACATAAATCGTGCACAAAATCCTTTTTGATTTTTCGGATAAATTTCTAAATAAATAAAAAAAAACTATCGTCTTTAAAAATCGTTTTAAGCGCTTGCGATCATTTTGCAAAAAGGTTTCCATATGTCTCTTATCAAAGTGAGATTTTTATAAATATTTCAATTGATGAACTGCCTTTCCACGTAAATTTTTTATATTTAATTAAAATGCTTTTCAAAGTTTTTCTTGGCATTCAAAAAATTAATTTACAAGGTTTCGTTTAAATGTGCTAAATTCCCATTTCATAGTATTGATAAACTAAAATTTAATGTTGAAGCAATATTTTATATTTTCTTTTCAAGTAAACATTCCAGCAATATTATTTTTTCGGAACTTTTTATTTTGTGCATATTTGAAAATAAAAATATTTTGCCATTTGTATGACAATATTTGTTTATTGATGTATCCGCCGTAAAGGTGCAATTAAAAAGGCCAAATATCAAAGGCCTTCTAAAAGATTTTATAACTATCCAGACATAGATAAAACTGAAACAAAAAAGATAATTTTAGAAGTTCGAAACTGTTAAAGAAATAAGATTTTTAAGCAGGACCAATTCGATATATTTGTGTGTGTTATACCCACATGTGGACATACATGTGGTGTGGATACACAACAACAGTGGAGAGGGGATTATGCGATTGTGCTGGTGCTTACATAAAACCCATAAAAATGTTGATCCTAGATCCTACTTTTAGCATTTCGATCGAGTAGACTGTACGATGTCCATGGTGCATCAATCCTTCCGCACTTAAATCAAGCCGATGCGTTGTCAATACTACCGTAAGTACGGATTTCCTCAGCTCAAGTACAAAACGCTTGATTCAAATACGGATTATTTAAGTGCGAAATACTTAACTTATCCATATTTAAACAGGGTTCACTTAATTAAAAGTGAGATAAAATTAATCTCAAACTTTGCGTGTTTAAAAAATTTATAAGACGGTTTAATCTCGATTCGTGCTTGAAATAATCAGAAAGTGAGATTAGATTGATTCTAGCCTAAACACTTACCCAACAGACACCAGCAGGCTGCCCATTATTGTTTCCATAATCATTATACTCTAAAAATTTGATGTATTTAACTAAATAATTAAAAGAAAGAATATGGGAATAATTGCTTCTTATTTTAATTATAAACACACCGTATTCATGCATATTGTTTTCTGAAAGTTATCCAATTTTGGATTGTTTTAATTAATTTTAAGTGTTTTACGTACTTAAATTATTGAGTACGACTTGTACTTAAGTAAGAAGAGAAAACTTAAATTTAGAACGATTTTTTTCTTTCTGTGTAACTTCTGCGCAAACTGCAGCCGCAAGTTTGGAGATAATTTGTACCAAGGGTCTAATTGTCAAAAGGACTTGGTCCATGTGGACTGTCCCTAATTTTATGTAGCTCCAATACAGTGTTTTTCCGTAATAGAGTCTTTGTGCCCATAAGCCATCTTATTATGTTAGCAATAAGTTTAATCCAAACTAATAGTAATCTAAGAGCCAGTTTTTCACTTAAAGATCAGCGATTAAATTATAATTAATCTCAGAAAGTCGTTTTTGAGTGGTCGATTATTTTATTTTGTTTGCTAGTTTAAACGGCCAAAGTTGGCAGTTTAAACTTGCAACAGAACTGTCAAAAGTACGAACAGCTGACAAAAATATTACTTGTGAATGTACGTAAGTTAAAACTATTGTAGAAAATTAATAAAATGGACTTTTCAAGTGATATGGAAGATTTTAGTGATTTTGAAACATTTCAAAATTTGAACAAGACAATTATTAGAAAACCACGGATAATTAGAACACGTCCAAATCATTTTAACTTATTTAATGATAAAGAATTTGTTGAAAGGTTCCGATTAACCAAACATTCAGCATACAAAATACTTGAGTTAATTGGGCCACACATAAAAAATCCAACAAAATGGTATGTATGTATGACCTTAAAAAAATACCAACTAAACGAAATTATTTTTTTTTTTAGGAATAATGCAATATCAGAGGATCAAATGTTACTAATAACTTTAAGAGTTTACGCAACTGGTGGAATGTTAATGACGGTTGGTGATACCAATGGAGTGTCGAAGTCGACGGTCTCAAAAGTCGTTGGTCGCGTGGCACATTGTATTGCTTTGCTAAAAGATAATTTTGTTAAGTTTCCAAAATCTGAACCTGAACGTCTTCAAGCAAAAAAAGATTTTTTTAGAATTGCAAAATTTCCAAGAGTTATAGCAGCAATTGACTGCACTCACATAAAAATTATATCTCCTGGAGGCAATAATGCTGAAATATATAGAAATCGAAAAGGATTTTTATCATTTAATGTTCAAACAACTTGCGATGCGAATTTAAAAATAACAAATATTGTTGCTCGTTGGCCAGGCTCTACACATGACTCAAATATATTTAGAAACTCTTAACTCTTTTCAGAATTCGAGAATGGCGATTTTGATAATGCATTAATAATAGGAGATAGTGGTTATCCTAATAGGAAATATATGATGACTCCATTATTAAATCCAAAATCACCAGAAGAGAATTTATATAATGAATCGCAAATAAGAACGCGATCCTGTGTCGAGCGTTCTTACGGTACCTGGAAAAGGCGTTTCCCGATTCTATCATTGGGAATTCGTTTAAACATAAACAAAGTACAAGGTATAATTGTAGCAACAGCTATTCTTCACAATATTTATTGCATGAATAATGAAATGGAATTGCCCGATTTGCCACCCAACTTACAAGAAGCAATTGATTTTGTTTCATCCGTGCCAAGTGATAGATGCAATCAAGATAACAATAACTTGGTTCGGCAAGTTCTTGTAAATAATTACTTCAAAAAATTGTTATAAGCATAAGAACACAATTTTTTTATAACTATTTTTATTAATAACAAAAAAAAAACAAATTCATTTAATAAAAATCAACAAAAAATCACAATTTCAGTTACATTTTTAAAAGCTAATATGAGATCAAGAAAAGTTCAGGAAAATATATTGATTAAAATTCTTTAGGAAAAGGCTTAGCAGTCGTGTATTCCTTTTCACATTTTTTTTCGCCAATTTTTTGCTTAAGTGCCTCAATCTCTAGCTCTAATTTAGTTTTTCTTAGCTTGGCTTCTTCTTCTAATACTTTTATTTCAATTTCTATTTTTTTTAATTTCAAAAGTGCTACTTCAGTCCAAACATCTTTCGTACTTCTTTTCACTCCAGTTTTCAATGCTGAATGTTTGTTGTTTCTTAACATTTTTGGAGTGTATTTATCCCACTTCGTTTCATCTCCGGAAGTTTTTTCACTTTGAGCTTTATATTTGTCATCACCTTTAATACATATTAAAAGATTATTACACAAGTATACACTTATGTATACATATATTCAGTACATTACCTTCTTCATCCAGCACAATAATTTCCGTATTATCTACATATTCAATCCCTAGAAATAATAAAATGTTGTTGGGAAAGGAAATGTGATTATTAAAATTATTTTTCATTACTTACGATCATCGTCATATATGGATTCGTGTCCATCCACTTGCTCTATTTGTAGAATTTTGAGGATATTCGTATCAATAGCTGATACATTGGATGGTGGTTTCGGACCGCCCCCAGTTTTATAAACTTCTTTTCTGTCCAATGCGGAATTTCTCTTTGCAGTTTTTTTTAAATTTTCATACTTTATTTTCAGAGTTTTATGTGATCTATAGCCACCAAACTGGCAATTGAAAATACTTTCTAGTTGACACCAACATTTCGCCTTTTCTTCAGCAGATGTGCGGTCCGTTCTCTTACATTCAATGGTGTCTTTGTATTCATCAACAATTTTCAATAAAAACTCCACCTCGTCAGATGAAAAATTGGTAGAACGTTTAATTTCTTTTTCCATTTTATTTATTTTTTTACACAAAATTTACCGCCTTTTCTTCTTCTTTTTCACGTAACAAGCAAAGATTTGATGACAATTTTTGACATTTGCTTAAAATTGCCACACTTACACAAAAAATATGGTCAATTCATATGGCAATACTAATAACTTTAATCTTTAACTCAAAAACGCCAAAGAGGATTAAGGCTAGATTAATTTTATTATAAGATTAATAAATCTTACTATTGATCCTGGTTTAAACTCTAAGTAAAAAACCCGCTCTAAATCATTCAACCAAATTTTATTGGAATCGGTCAATATTTGATCATGGGTCCGATAGAAATATTACTTCCGATGCTATAACTTCCTCAGTGACTATATTTTTTTAATTAAAAGTTTAAAGAAAACAATAATTAGTATTGTGATTATTTTGTTGAACTGTTCATGGGTTTAATCCAAATGTTGATATTTTAATAAGTCTGAAGTTCATCAAATTTAATTTTCATTAAATTATTTTTATGAAGAAAGGAATTTTACAACATGAAATTTATTTAAATTTATTGATAATTTTTCATTCTTGACTGCCGACCCTTACTGAGCAACCTAAATAAGAGCGGAAGCGTTTTTTGTATGTCAAAGCTTCTCATTTGTATACAATTTATACGAAACAAACCATTAGAATGCGAATTAGAAACCACCCGGCTGATAAATCTTATTTGACAGATCGCTATGTCGGTTTGTTTTATTGAAATTGTGTTTAAATAATATTTTCATGTTTAAAAAAACGCTTGCCGCTTTTGTTTAGGTTGTTCAGTTACATGTTTTAATTGCAACCACGCAATCTCTTCAGAGGGTTTTGCCGATCAACACTCACTCATCTGCCAGCAGTCGTCGGAAAAAATGTTAAAAGAAAACTTTTAAAAATGTATATTTATGCTAATCATTTGGAATTTTTCTATTTAAAAAATAATGATTAAAAGTTGTGAACAAATTTCTATTTTCCATCACAGGTTTTCTTCTTGTGCTACTATAAAAATACATAAAATTTTCAAAAAATGATAGCGACATTTCATAACAGATTGCTTTCACACTATTATTTTTTTAAATTTATGTAGTTTTTGACATGACATGTAATACTTAGTGTTATTAGTGTTAAAGTGTAAAAGGGCCTTCAGTAGCAATACCTTAACCCTTAAGTGTATACCTGTGCCTGTTTTTTTTCATATAACTATTAAATATATTAGACCGAAACTTTATCTATTACTCAATCAAAGTGTTTTTTAACAAGAAAATGGGAAAAAATCAAATCCTGTTGCGTATGCATAAGAATTCTTTCGTTACTTTTTTTCGAAGAATTATTCTATTCAACAAAATGTTCCTGCTATAGCCATTAATCTCAATACATTTAAAAGTAGTCCCAGCCAAGCCCAAGGGTTCGTTATTGTGGGATTTTTTATAGCCACAAAAAACTCCATACAATGCACAAGTGGTCCCAACCAGACCCAGGTAGCAATTTGTGCCACTAAAATTAGGTGTCTACATAATACTAAGTTCACACTTGGGTTCTTTAACGCGTTTAAACACCTCGAACGTGATTAGGCTCTAATTACATCAAAATCGAGATGATTACCCATACATTGAAGTGATTTGTTAATAACTTCAAGTTGACATGATTACAACTAAATCACTTCGTAAATCACATAGAACCCTCTGAACGTACCTCAAACTGAGTATAATGTAGAATCGGCCAACATGAACGTGTACAACCGGCCACGATTTTCTTTTTCCTTAAATAATTTATACATTTTCACAATTTCATCATTAATATGTTTAAAATAATCTTCAGTTAACTTTATAAAAGTACTTTTATCCATTTGTTTTGTGTTTTTTTTTTTCTTAATCATCTGCCATCATCTTAATCATCTCAAAATGTTATGCGAACGGCTTTGATTAACTTAATCAACATTTTGCTTAATCGCGCTTAAAAACCCAAGTGTGAACATAGTATAAGAGTTAAAGTTTTCAAAAACTTTAAGCCTTCCGCTAGACAAAACAAGGTTTATTTTAAGCTAAAATTTCTTTTGCAGAAATTTGGCATATAAAAACATAAAGTCTTTAAACCTTAAGACCTCCTTTCTCAAACATGTACAAATACTATCTTAAGCGGACATTTCTCGTGTTTTCTTAAGATAAAGGCCCTTTGAAGGGCTTTGTTATCCCTTTTCATTCAGTAAGTGGATGGACAACCCACACAAGCGTGTTTGTGCCTTTATTTTCGAACATTTGTGGATTATTTTTTGTGGTTTCATCAATTTAAACAGTAAATTATAAATTGTTTTATTTTTGGTTTGGGCTTAAATTGCAATAAAATTGTTGTAAATTATTGAATACAACAGAATTTACAAAAGGAAAAATAAATATAAATTTCCGATGTAACACATGACACCGCAGGTTTTAGTAAGGTGCAAAAAGTTTAAATGATAAATGAATGATAGAATTTAAAATTTTTTAAAAAAAAAGGTCTTTATTACGAGTGCTGTTGGAATATATAAAAATTTAAGTGGCCATTTTTAAAAAAATAATATTTAAAGTAAAGCATAAATAAAAATTTGTTTCAAGGTGTAAATAAAAAGGACCACTGTGACCCCTTATCTGTTACAACTCACATTTTCAATCTAAAAATCTTTTTTTATAATATCAAAATGCAAAAAAAACTAAAAAACTATAAATTACTTAATTCCACTACAGTGTACCCTTAAAATCTCATACCAAAATTTCAAAATAAAGTGGCTTAAGTTTATTAAACAATACTTAAATAGCGTTTACACTTGACAGTGCTGTCATGGATGAAAGAAAATCAGCGAAATATCAGCGCGTAAAGCGTTTTTTTTTTTTTTGTGTAAAAAAGCTAATGCTCATACAAATTGTTTAAAGTTAACCCAAATAGCGCAGCGGCAACGCTTTGAAACTGGAAAATTCGATTTTGACAGTGCGTTAAGTAGTGAAGTTGACTGCTATTGTTAAAAGTATTATAGCTATTTTTGTGTCAATCTAGCGGTTTTATAGCCATCTTAGGTCTATTTTGTGGGTTTTTTAAACAAGATACATTCACATTTCATTTCATGACACATAGTTTAAGTTTGTCATCAGTGTTGCCAATTATCATTTTTCATGCTAGATCTAGCATTTTTTTAATGTCATTTGGCATGAAAAAAACTGGTTTAGCATCCAGCATTATTTAAAAATTTCTAGCATTTTTAGTTCTTGTGGTATATTTAATATTTTCCATATATCGTCGTTCGTAAGTTATTGTGTTCTATATGACAAAAATGTTTTTTTGGTAAATCGCTGTTAAAGTTTAGTTGTTAGTTACAAAAAACTGAACCGAAAAAGTTGTCGCAACCTTCTTACCAAGGAAACTTCTACAGTTTCTGATTTTTTTGGTAAAAAAAATTTCCGTCCTTGGAAAAGCTTCTAGGAGTAATAAGCGTTTTAAAAAAATAACCTTTGTTCTATATGCACTTATTTACGAATCTCTTATTGTTTTATAGCATATAGAACAATATGTAAAAAAGAATTGTGAGAAATGAAAAGCAATGTGTTTTCACACAACAAAAACTTTATTTCATATAATATTAACTTCATTTTAAACTAAATCTTATAAGTATGCCACAGCATTTAACGATAAAAAATTATATAAACTTCTCACATCATTAATTTTTTCCGATGATATCTCTTTAGTAGCTGAATTCTGAAGATGTTCATCAAATAAATTGTTTTGAGTTGAAAAAACCCATTTCCGATCTTTTTTTAATCATATATTCATATATTCTTTTTGGCACAACGATGTTTTGTATAATATCGTGAATAGCTTATTGTTTTTATATTGCAACGATTTAATACATGCAAAAGGGACATTTTGAAAATCAAGTTTTTTTGATTTTACTGAATACACATGAAAGTCTTCAGATGACATTAGTTCATAGTTCAACTTAATCTAAAGGGCCGTGAATTTCTCGTAATTTAAAATGTCGGTCAATTGCACTATGCACGGTATCCACTTCCTGAATATGAGAATGACCCGGCTCAGAAAATTTTTGGGTGATTGATTGAATGTTTTTATGGTTGTGCGTGAATTGCAGAAGGGCAGTTGAGAAAATCTGATTTGTATTTTGAGGCACGCAGGAGTCGCTCCACAAGATGAAATGTTTAACATTCTTAAAATCCTTAACTATTTGCTGTAAAATACTTCCCACAACGCTGGCTTTGTCATTGCCTGAACGACGGCTTTGTAGCTCGTTCCAAATAGCGCAGTAAGTTATGTTCGATTCTTTTTTGTTTTGCGAAAAGACTGTTGCCGTCATATTGAAAACGGAAAGTTTTCTCTTATAATAATAAATAGATGAAAGCCCCTTCGGTAATGTAAAAACACTTTGTAAGTCGAAACAAATTACTATGGTGTCTTTGGATTTTATGGCTCTGTCTTTTTTACGCTCGACTTGCAATTTATTTTTCACGGCAATGTTCTTTAAAACTTTTTTTGAACATTTCATCCAAAGTAATATTTTGTTTGTTCTTTTGGAACAATACACAACGATCCCGCTGATCTTGTTTTTGGCACAAAAAATCCGAGGTTGAATTCTTTTCTAAAAATACCTGTAAACGTCGATAACGATGTGGAATGTTCCTTTTTTTTACCAAGAGCAATGTGAAATCATAAAAAGAAAATAAATGTGAAGTCACAAAAGGAAATAAAACAAAAACAGACAATGCATAAAGTTCCAAATTACTACAAACTTCATTTACACTTTTATATAGAACAAAATAAAAAATTATTTTTTTTATTTAGTATTTTTGCTTCGTTTTTGTTCTATATGCACCATTTATTGCACATAGAACACAATAGGTTACGAAGCTTCTCACTGAAGTGTTGTATAGCACAAAGTCAATGTCTCATATTTCGAAAACTATAAATGATACGAGCAAACCGATGACACAGATCAACAGATCTCTAAAAGTTTACCTAAAAATCAATCTTATCTAAATTTTTTATATTTTGCGGTATAGAACACAATAACTTGGGAACGACGATAAATACAAATATTTAAAAAAAACCAAAGACTCTAACATTGAAATAGATCTTAAAAAAATGCAACAATGTAAATGCTCATTAGTGTGGATATAATTAAACGGAAATAAAAATTAAAAAAGAAAAAAATTTCAAAATTAGTAAAACCTATTCTAAAAAGTTTCACAAAGATTGGCTAAAGCACAAAGTTTCACAAAGATTGGCAAAAGTACTTAACAGTTAAAGGAATAGGTGAAAGAAACAGATGCAAAATCCTTTTGATCTCACTGGAAATGCTATAATTTTTCTAAATTAAGTGACCTGGAGTAACATGCAGCAACATTAATGGTGATTTCTTTTCTAAAAAATAATGATGTATTATTGTTGTGTAATATATTTATCAGGTTACACGAACCCTTACAAAATGATACATTTTTCTAAATTACAATGGAACAAAATAATAGCTACATTTTACACTCAACACTAATGTGTATTTAGCGTGTTAAATATTGAATGCAAAGTTTGTACTAAAAGCGGTATTCACCACGCTTGTAGCAATTTTCAACATTAAATTTTCTTTGCATTCCATAAGCGTTAACAGCACTGATTTTCAAAAATTAATGTCAGCTGTTGTTAAAAATTTTGCGACAAAAGAAATGTAATAAAAGTAAAACAAACGAAAAACAAAAAGTTTTTATATGCATCACAATATAACTAAGAATCACAATATAACGCAAATTGTACGAAAACACAAGAAAAAAAAATACTTGCTTGCATAAAAAAGTACTTTACGCAGATGCAAAAAAGGGTATTATCTCACACTCAGTTAAAACTGCGGGTAAGAAATGGAACAAATTAGCCATTTATTGTTGCAACATGTTTAGAAAGGAAAACGACAACTTCTCACATTTTTGCATATATCTTTAGAATAGAACAAAAACGCGCACGAATGGAACATTATTGTCAGAAAAGAAAACACCATAAAGCACAGAAAATGCTGCAGGCGTAGCTAAAAACCATCCTTTTAAAAGAATTTGTTACAACCTCTAGCAGAGGCGGTGTTAAGTTTATGTGCTGTGCACAGTTTAGTTGTACCTGCCGATCATCTTACAAACAACGCCTCGTCGCGAAAGCTGAAGGACAAAATGAAGCATATTATAAATATTTTTTTTTTAATTTTTCTAGCATTTTTTTTGGCATGTTTTTTAACAAAATCTAGCATTTTTTCCTCAATAAGTTTTGGTAAGACTGTTTGTCATTAGAACGTTTAAGCTAGGCAACATATCGAGCCCTAATAGCAAAAATTATGTAACCAACAACATTTAAGAGTTTTGTTTTTTGATGAAAATTGATAATTTTCATATCTCTCATATCATAGCATATCTCTGGTAAGTACCGTTACGAAATAAGAACAAAAGCAATTTCAAACGAAACCCTAGACTTGAAGCAAAAATATTAAAAAAAAAACCTTCTCCTGAAAAATTTTAATTTTGTTGGTTACATCATTTTTGCTATAAGGACTCGATATGTTGTCGAAATACTGGCAACACTTCGTTGTACCAGTTTTAATTGTTTAAATAAATCTTATTTAAAATGATTAGTGTTTTTTTGTGTTCATATTTTTAAGTTTTTTTTTTAATATTTGTATTTTAAACATTTTTGTGCATATTTAAACTTGCCCTGGTTATAGCAATAACATTAATAGTAACTGTAACATTTTAATACAAATAAAATTCAGATAAGTTTTGCAAGAAACAGTTCACAATTTTTAGTAGTCTAGTTAGATGTACAACAATAAATTTGTTATGCAAAAAATTATTGAACAAAATTTATGATGTTACTTGAAATTTTTGGAATAGCGGCATTTAGTCTTGCATTTTTTTTTTAGCTTGTAGCCTCCGATCTCGTAACAAAATCTAATACAATTTGAGTCCATTATGTTTCTTTTAAAATTTTAAAATTTTTAAAATTTCAGCCACAAACTATCAAACAGTCATTTTCTCATTTTAGGATTTCAATTTATTTTGCATATGTGTGCATACTTATTATTATCGTTTTTACAACACACCTCCATTTTAGCTATTCAAGTATTTTAATCTTTTTCAACACCCACTTACTTTTAACGACCTGTAGATATTAAGCGCCATTTTTGTGGCGCTACAATTTCTTTTTAACCTTTAAACTTTAGCATTTACAAATTGTATAGTCGCATATTAAATTCACGCAATTCAAACCTTTTGTTAGAGATTTCAGCAATTTTGCTCAACTTGCAATTCCATTAAATTTAATTGTATTGTTGTTCGCAAAAAAGGGAACATTTCTACGACGTTTTATTACAATAAAACCAGAAATAAAATAAACTACTTTTTAAAGCTTTATGCTGTTTGATGTTTTTTACCCTTTGGATTCAAAAAGAAATTATTTAGAAATTCTTAACATTTTTTATCAAGAGATTTAAATTGTGCTATCGATTTGTAATATACTTGTCACAGATTACAGCTTGAGGGGAAGAGGAGCAGAAGACATTGTCAATGACCTTGTTCATGAGAGTGCTAATTGGTTGTAGTCCAAACAGAATTAAACACTACTGGCCGTTTTCTCATTACATGAATATCTTTTTCCCCAACAAAAAACTGCATATTAAAAAAATTTGGTTTTCTCAATGTCTCATATTCTATTCTGTTGCAAAACTAATCAGCACTCATCTGCCAATTATTTATTTTCCTTTTATTTGCCGTACAGATAAATTCAATCAGCTGACCCCCAACTTTTACATGTATTTTGAGAGTTGTTGCCAACTGAAAACAATATATTTGTCGGTATAATGAGAAACCAAAAATTGTTAACAGACAGTTGGTCGATACATTGAGAAAATGGCCATACGAGTCGTAATAAAAAATTCAAATACGAATAACACTAAAACGTACTTAAAACAATACTAAATTGGTTTACATACTTTCGAAAGTCAATCCCGGAATTTCTTAAAATAAGTATAAAATTCTTAAAACAAGTAAAAAACAGATTGAAGTTTTCGTTGGGAGTGCCACTCTGAGAGCAAAAGTACAAAGTGAGCGTTTTAATCTCATTTAACTTATAAAAGTTTGTTGCAGACTCTACAACAACACCACACAAGTAGTTAAAAAACGATTTAATTTTTGTATTTAGAAACAACAACAACAGCAGAACAAGTTGAAAACACATTAATTTCGTGTTTAAAATATATAATTGGGAACTCTTGCTTCTCCTTAGTTTATATTTTCGGTTGTATATGTACATCAAGTTTTAAAAGTAAAACCCATATCAGGAATCATGCTGGTGTTTAATATTTGAAATTCTTTAAGGTGTGAAACAGCTAAGTATATCAATCATAATAAAATTCTCTTTACTTTTGATTTTTTCAAGCACGAATTCGCGATAAAATCAACTTCATAATTCTAAACATAAGTTAAGTATTTAGCGATTGAAAATTCGTACTTGAATCAATCTTTCTGTACTTGACTAAAGAAGAAATGCACTCACCGTTTCTATTAATACCGCTTCGAATTGATTTGAGTACGGAGGGATTGATATTTCTTTTGAGTGCAGGAACAAAAATTCAATTCTCTTTTGAATTGTTGCGTAATTTAAGGAAAATATTGCTTTAAAGCTGCGATCGGCAACTTATATGTTACATATGTTGTTGTTAATGTTGTTGACTTCTCTTCAATGTGTGCGCACACGTACGTAACAAAAGAGTATAAAAGTAAAAAAAAGAAAACGCGGAGGGAGCCCTGATTTTGCCGATCAGAGTTTTAAGTAAAAAAATTTTGCTTTAAAGTAAAAAGATTTAATTTTTTGACTTGGTAAATTTGATACTTAAATTAACTCTAATTAAACAGCATGCAAGAATAAGTGACTGGGTATTTGCGGCAAAAAGAGCTTATTTTGCAGAGAATAAGATTTTCACGTTAATATCAGTTACAAAATGTTTAAAATAAATATCTACAAAACCATAACTAAACGTGGACCATGACAGCTAATGATCAGCAGCGCGTAAAAATGTTTAGAAGAAAAATCCTACGCAAAATTTTTCGCTTATTGGGCGACACAAATGGCGAAAGGAAACGTGGCACGAATGGACGACAGCAGATCACAAAAGCAGGAATTAATCTACGACATCAGTTTCATTACACCACGAGGCCGCAAACGAGATGGAGAGACTGCATGGAAGATGAAAAACTTTTAAAAAAGTAAAGAATTTTTCAAAAGAAACCTTTAAAAAATATATAAATTTTTCAAAAAGTAGTACTTTTTAAAAAAGTATACTTTCGTAAAAAGTAACATCTTTCTTAAAGATATTAAACAAAAAGGTTACTGTCTTAAATGTATCTCCTTTGAAAGTGCCCTTTAGTCAAACAAGTTATAAGAAATGTAAAATAGAAAGAATGTACGAATGCAAAAAAACAAAAAATAGAAAAAAAATTTTCACATCATAAAGTGGACCACAAATGCAACACATGTAAATGTAAAAGTGAAAGTATACAATAACTCTGAATAGATGTATAAAATAGTTTGCATATACACAACATCCTCAATAGAAACTTGGTCACCAAACAATAACATAGTTAGAGGAATTAAACATCCAGAAAAAATTTGTAGCACAACTTTAGTCAAACAACATTACAACTGTCAACATGTGCCTGCTAATGTTGTTGCCACTTCTACTAGAACTAACTATAACATATCATATTGGTGTTGTAGACAATTGTTAGAACATGCGGAAAAACGTACAATTTTCTGCTTGTCGTAAATGTTCATAAAAAACTTTAGCTTTTGCTACACGCAGAAAAACTCATGTCGAAAACAATCAAAAGAGATTACGTCGTTACGTAATAAATATCATAATATTGCACTCGAAGCCGATGTTACATTGCAAGCGTTAAGAATGCCAGTCACACATATCGCTGACGGCGACCAAAATTTACTAAAATTGAAAAATTTTCAACGACAGCGGTGAAAATAAAAACGTTGGCTAAACCATATAATGTAAAGGGTGACTATAATGTTTGTTGTTTGCAAACGAGCTTTGAAAAAAATCGTATTATTTTATAAAAATGATAAAAGCAAATAAATTAAACAATGAAAAAATATTCCAAGAACAAAATATTATTATATTTTTCTTCGCATTTTTAATTGTTTTTTAGTTTTAAAATTTCTTCTCGCCCCATTTTTATTCATGAGTTTATTTGATAAGATTTTAAGCAATAAAAAATAGAAAATATGCGCATAAAATATGCACTAAAAACTCCAAAATATGCATTAAAAAAATTTTTAATATGCACTAAAAACTTGAACATTATCAATAAAAAAGTTTTTTATTTTATATGAATTACTTATTTAAACGTGTTTGTATAAACAGGCTCCATGAAAAGCCCCCAATGAAATAACGCCCAGGAAATAACCCCAATGAAATAAACCCCAAAAAATAGGAAACAACACCCAAAAGCTGTGAATGAAATAACATCGAAAAATAAATGAAGTAAACCCCAAAACGAAAACGAAACAACCCCCAATATTTGGAAGTTATTTCATATGAAATAACACCCAATGATGAAAATGAAATAACCCACAATAAATAAACCCCATCAGCAACAAAAATGAAATTATGCCCAAAATTCATAAAAAAGTCAGTTTCACCAAGGATGAAGTCAATATGGACCAACATCAAAGTCGCAAAATTATTGAAATTAATCGTGTGGAGGCCCGCAGGCGTCTTCTTCATAATAAGGATATATTCGGTTCAAAAATTTTGCCGCAGTAGATCCTTGTAGCCCCTCTATTTTTGCAGTTCGGAAGATAATTTGCCTTTTACGTTTGGCCTTTACACAACTACATCCACTGTTTAAATATAATTGTTTTTCACTTAAAGAATATAGAAAATTGCTATTTCTTCGTTTTCCACTGACAACTTCCAATTCCATTTTTTTTAATATTAACACGAGATGATGTAAAGCGTCCGAACTTCGATGCACAACTGAAAATATTTTATGTTTTACAACAACTCAACTCAACATGCAAGGCAGATTTTACTTCTATGTTGACACTGTTATTCCAAAAAACAGATACTGAAATTCTCAAAAAAAAAAGGAAAAAGAACAAACTAAGCAAATGAAATAAATCCCAAATAAAATGAAATAGCCTCCAAAAACAAACAGCTTTAAAAATGAAATAACCCCCGAATCAAAAATGAAATAACACCCAAATTAAGCACGCGATGAAACAAGCCCCGAATTTTAAAACTTTGTTGGGTGTTATTTCATTGGAGATTATTTCATAATTTGAAAACCCCAAATGAGGAATGAAATAATTCCCAAAAAAAAATGAAAAACGGCCCAAAAATATTGGGAGTTATTTCATATGAAATAACAACCAAAAATGTATGAAAAAAAATTGGGGAATATTTCAATTCTCGTTTGGGCGTTATTTCATTGGGGGGCTTTTCGTGGAGCCGTATAAACAAATAAATACTTTTTTATATTATCAAAAATAACCTGTTCGGACGCAAAAAACTTTTGTACATGGCAAATAATCTCTCAACGTCAACCTAAGTTATAGAAGCATCTTGAAGGATGCCAATTCATTTAGAGAATATATATTTTCTAATTCAGATCCAACATTTGATTCCAGATTTATTTTTTGAAAACCTCTATTTTTTTGCAAAACGTTTTAGATTTTTTTAATTGTTGCGCTATTCTTCCTTCCACATTGTTAATATTTCTTTCTGCAATATCAATTAATTTGAGCTGATTATTAAGTGAACTAAATCCCTCCAATTTAGTTATTGTTTCACCAATATATCCGAATTTGGAAAATACAAATGCAAATTAATCTTTTACTTTTTTAATTGCATAAGCATCGGTAGCAACAAGTTCTTTAATAACATTCTTAAATTTCTAAAAGTTTTTTAATTAGTATTCTACAGCATCTATCCAGGTTCCCCATCTTGTTAATACTGGTTCCGGTGGGAACGGTACCAAAAGATACTTTTCATTAAAAATTGCAACTGGTGGATGAGCCTTTAAAAATATTTTTTCTTGTATGAAATCAATTAATCAATATAATCGAATTAGATTCTAATTGCCTTTGCAACTCGTTGTAGCTCATGTGCCGACCAAGTAACATGTAACAGTTTTGAATAAAATATTTTAAGCCCATTGTAAACCTTAGCCATGTAAGGTGCTGCATTGGTTAAAAATAGAAGGATCTTTTGTCAAAATCTTGAAAATCTTTTATTTTAAGCAGAGCCCAAAACAATTTATTTATTGATTTAAACAATTTGTTTTTTGTTTACATGGAAATTTTTAGAAGAACTTTTTTTATAATATCGACCCCTTTGCGCGAAATTATTGTATGTGCCAATTTTTTTGAAATTGAGTTTTTGATGCAATATTGTTCTACATTTAAAGAGACGTCACCTGACAAAATATTGTAGGCGAATTCCACTTCGTTGCTCCAAAAATTGAAGGTAAATTTTCATTTTGATATTGCAAGTGATAGCAGAGAAAAGTTGCTCTCCTGTAAAATTTGGTGTTTGAAACAAACGATAATTTCGCGCAAAGGGGTCGATATGTAAATTAAAAAACTTATTACTCAAACATTTTAAAATATGCAAAAATTTGCATTTAAAACCAAAATATGCAAGAATATGCATTTTAACCAAAATATGCAACAATATGCAAAAACAAATCGATGCCACTTTAACTCAGGTTTAATGATTCGGAAAGATAATTGGTCGACATCGATCTTAGACTATCGACAAAAAACATGCATTGCATGGAAATCGCATGCCTACCTATTAATATCGTTGAGTTATAGGTATAGGTTTACAATAACAATTATCATTTAATATATTTTATTTTGGTTATCGTAACCAATTAAAGTAAAAAATATTAAGGGTCTTCATGATATCGCTTAAAATTGCCATTTGTGCAAATGGGTAAACTTGCGAGACTCTTTTCATGAAGATCCTTTTTAATTTTTGTGTAATTTTAAACAATTACTGTCATTTCAAACTGAAACGTCAATAAAAAAATATATTAAAAAAAATAATCAAAAATATAATAAAAAAGTTGAAATTTGTGAATAATAAATGAAATTTTTTTTTAAACATGCATAAAGAAAGCCAAAACACTAATATGCTTATGTTATTACAAGAATTTATTGTTTGTGATTTATTAACACTTGAAGTTTTCATTGAAAACGGCGGTAAGCATTAAAAAAATTTGTTTGTATAAATGCACAATTGAAGAGCGCAAGTTTACGAGTCATAATTGTTGGGCAAATTTAAGCAGTTTGTGTAAGTTAATTCTCATACAATTTTTGACAGTTCATTTACGAGGGCGTAAGAATTCACAGTTTTCACACATTACGAGACTTATAAACGATATCATGAGGACCCTTATTATTTTGTTTTTATTTATAAATAACCATTACTTTAACCAAAAATTTTTTTGGTTACAAATATCCATTATAAATAAGTAAGAAAGTATAGTCGGTTACTATTTGAGGCCCATGGGCAATCATTTATCAGGCTTGATTTTTTTAATTGTCACTTTTTTTCTTTTAAGTATTGGATTAAATAAATGAAATAACCTTGTAGTACAAACCAGACAAATGGGCAGAATATTGCTCAAGGTCGTCGCGGGATTTAAGGATAGCAAAATGTGGGGTAAAACATCCCTTCCGGAAATTAATGTCAATTGGTGTAACAGCCTGGTCCTGGGACTTGTGAAAATGGAACAAGTACAAAAAGAAAGAACTCATGACCAGTGAAAGGAGAACCAATCATTTAACTGGTTTATGAAGAACAAAAAGGTAGAAAAAGTAATGGATTACAGTGCAGTCTGCACCGGTGGTGTGACACATTGTTTGTGACTTTCTAAAATTTGGTTCTTGAATTTAATTCTAGGACTTGTTTTATTGAAAAAATACTAAATTGTATTGAAATAAAACTACATTGTAGTAACTGATACTTTACACGTTCATTAAGAATAGATGTGTGACTGGTCAAATGGTGTCAATTTACCTCCTCCAATGACAACCCCATGTAAAAGTGTTAGAACTAGAACCGGTCTCTACCACCAAAGACCTATCACGGGACTACTTTGGTGTCAGTACGTTTCCCTCTAGGGATGAAACCGAAATAAAAAACGAAGTAAAACTTCAACTTGAATTGTAACAGGAGTAAAAAAAGAAAAATAATAACAACTTAATTCGATAAGCAAATTGAAAAATGGCCGAAAAATAACCAAAATATTGTTAATATTGACCATATTATTGTTAATTCTGACCATATATGATTAACTTTGACTAATGTATGGAAAATTTTGACCAAAGTATGGTAAATTTTTACCATAATATGTTTAAGTTTGGCCATATTTTGGTTGATTACTGGTAGATTATAATTATTTTTAACACATAATATGGCTACCGGAAGCATAAACATTGTGAAAATCCAACCATAGATTGTTACTCTTACAATATGGTTACCTCTAACCTATTTTTTCTGCGTGTAAATATTTTGCAAAAAAAAAATGTACAGAATAGAACTTGAGTAGAACTAAAAGAAAGAAACACCATAAAACACATATGTATGAACATATTTAAGCAAGCCACAAAAAAAAAGGATAAAATGTAAACATTATACACTCGGTTCATTTTTTCATTTCCGGTTTCATCTGTTGTATCATTAAATGGTTTGTTGAGTTCTTATCTTGATCTTTGTGAACAGAAAAAGAAAAAAATTTTTAAGTTTTGCTTGTCAAAAGACTTTTTTTAAATGACAAAATTTAAATGACAAACATTAAAAGATCAACAAATTGGGTCATTGCTCGGGATATTATAGGTTTTTTTTAGCAAGAGCCGTTAAGCCTTAGTTGTTAGTATAGATCACATATTTAGTTTTTTTGTTGGTTTTTTTTAACAAAAAAAAAAAAATTATATGTTTTCTTTTACATGTATTCTTTAATAAATCAAGTAAGACAGTATAGCCGGTCCAGCGCGACGATTTGATACCCTACACCACGGTATTTAAAGAGTAATTTTCGAGAGTGTACAATTTATATGACGCAGCTATCTTAACCAGCATTTTTAAGGAAGTTATGACATTTAAAGATAGTTTCGCGAGTGGGATTTCTATGGGAGCTATAATCAAATATGGAAAAAAAACCGGAAAAAACTATAGGGGCAATGTGAAATTATGGACCATTTCTCACCATTTACAATAGGCCTTATGACAATTCAGACGTAGGCTCCAAAAGTCATCAAATAACCTTCACAAATTGCGACCTGTACCTTGTAGTGCTGGGAAACTATCGATATTATTGACAGTCTTAAAATATCGAAAATATCGATGGGAAAAATATCAATATCGATATTATTATTTAATATACAGCTATGAAGAAATCTAACAGCAGCTACACGCAAAGAAAAAACACGGTTGTGGTAAACATATTCTAAGAGCAACATATTATGATAAGAATTATGATTGTAGTCAGTATATTAAGATTATTATTGAATCAAATTATGACAAAATATACTCGTACTATAACATCATAATATTTTTCCCTTAATCATATTATTATTCTGTTAATCATACTAAGTTAAGAAATAATCAAATTATTGTCATGTTAATCATAATAAGTTAAGAAGCAATCATATTATTATCATGTTAATCATAATAAGCTAAGAAATTAATCATATTATTGCCATGGTAATCATAATAAGCTAAGAAGTAATCATATTATCATCATGTTAATCATAATTAATTTAGAAGCAATCATACTATGATAGAGCACCTTTCGTAGCTGTCATAAAAATACAAAATAAATTAAAATATTTTTGCATCGATTTTTTATTTTGTGGCTTTTTACAATTTTTCTTAACGTTAATCAAATAGCGGAGTTCAATATAAGGCTTGCAAAAGAGCAAATGAAAAATCTGTGGTTTTCATGGGCAACCGCGTGTGTCCATTTTTTCGATTTTAAGATGTTGATGAAATATCGTAGCACTTTTATAAAATTTAACGAAATCTCTGTGTGTTTTGTTGTTGGATTTTACAAAAAAACTATGATATTTTGCATTTGCACTATTAAATCACTAATACTTGAATGAACTCCGCTAATATTTTAATTTTTTAATTTCTTTAAACTTATTTTTTTATGGAATTTTATCTTTTAATTGTTTAACCGCTCACAAATAAAAAAAACGACACAACTGCTTCAAAATTATTTTACAAATGGCGCTAACATAATATGATTAGAGTAAAAATAGTTTGATTGCATCTTTAACATAATATGATAAATGTATAGAAAGTTATCATGTTATGGCTATTAAATATCATGATATGGTTTTGAGAAATATAATATGTTTAGAAAGTTATCATAATTAAGTTGTTAGAAACATAATTATTTTTCGGTCAACAACACTCAAATTCATAATTGCGATAAACATTGATATGTTTACAGTAACTATAATATTGTTGATATTAAATAATAATAACAATTATTTGTGTACGACAACAATATATTGTTACAATAAACATAGTGTTGTTGCCGTAACCATGCCCAACCATATTTTTTTTTTCTGCGTGTATACACACACAGTTTTTTGCCGCAAATTTTAACTTGGTATTATTAATTCGCACTGAGTTACCGCAATGAATACAAACAACATAAATGGCAAGTCGTATGGATTGGTTAGCTGTGCTTTTTTACTGCTAATTAAAGGCCTTTATATCGATATTGGTATATGTTTACATAGGTACTGAAATGTCAAATATTTTTGTAATGTTGTAAAAAAACAAATGCAAAGTCAAATGCAATTGCAATTGCAATTGCGAGCATAGGACAAAACAATGAACGACCATTAGAGGATAAGTCCGCTAGATTTATAACCTTTTTGTGTTGAGAATCAAAACCAATTTAGAAAATAATTTAAATTTCAATAGAATAGCTTATGGTCCCTGCTACTTCGGTTCCTTCAGAAAGGTACTTATCAATTTTTAAATAACTGTCATCTAAAATAACGTGCGTATATATGTACATAAGTCTCATACGTTCAATAAGGTGATAAAAACAACGAACTGTAGCCAGATAAAAAACTAGTTAAAGTTTTCCTGCACAAGTACAAACATTCAGTCGATAGTAATATCAATATATCGATAGTGAAATCTGAACGTCAGACATTCAGCCAGCCATCCGGACGGACGAATGGCCGGATATCGTTAGGTCGACTCCACTATTGTGGTGTGGGTATACAATTTATACTATCTATACTAATATTATAAAGCTGAAAAGTTTGTATATTTGTATGTTTGAATGTTTGTAAGAGGTTATATCCGGAACTGCCGGCCCGATTTTAAAAATTTCTTCAAAAAAATTAAGAAGCGCTAAACCTCCTCTTCTAACAACATGCATATCTCCAAAACTAAAAGAGACAGAAAAAAAGTGTAATACTAATCGCTCTTCTTTATAAAAGAAATGGACAGGTACCTGCTTCTTTTTTGCAATTAGGCCCTTTTAGGTAGAAAACGGGTAAAACCTGAATTTTGGGAACTAATAAATATCACATTCGAAACTTATCTAAAAAATTTAAATACGAATTTGGTTCTTTTTAGAAATTCGAACGCTAAAGGGGTGAAATTTGTAACTACTGTTGGTACTTTTTTTACAAAGCATTTTCCTCCATTATTTTTATAGTCTCGATTTGTTCAGTATCGACTGAAAGAATTAGAAACAAAATAGCTTTCAAATCGAAAATGCATTCAATCACAACTTCCAGAGCCCCCTGAGTGAAAAAAACGGATTTGGGGAACTTTTTGGTACTTTTTTGGTCTTTAACAAGTGCTTTTTGAATGTCCGTTAGTATAACACTTGAAACATAAAATAAGACATCCAATGTCCTGAGTGAATGAAAATGTTTAAAGGGATATATTTGGTACTTAATCGTTCTTTAACTGGTTCTTTTTTAGTTTTGTTAATATTGGACCTGTGAACATAAAATTAATCATGCAAGGTCCTGAGTGGATGAATTGGAATTTCCGTAAATATTGGACCTAGAAACATCAAATTAAACATGCAAAGTCAGGAATGAATAAGAATCTGTAAGAGGGATTTTTCTTGGTATTTTTTATTTGTCTAACTGGTACTAACTAAGGGCCGCTAAGCCTCCTCCTATCGTTTGTTAAGAGATCTATTAATGCAATAGTTTCCCTACTCAAAATAAAAGAAAAGCCATTTTAATATGAGTGCGCTGTTCACCCTCCATTCCGCCTGCAATCTATCTCTCCGCACGGCCGTACGCTGCCCGAATGCGAGCAAGAGACATACGGAGAATCACTGCCACTCTGAAAATATCTAACAAATTTTGATGAAATTTAAATAGATAGAGAATGTTTTTCAAGGTTAGAAATATGAAGGGACAGATGGGCAGTTTCGATTTTGATGAAATTTAAATTTTATGTAGATCGATATACTCACAATAGAACACACAGGCTTTATATTTCCTTATAGTTAGTCAAAATTTCATTCTCGGCGGGCAACTCCGCAGGAACGTCTAGTAAATATATAAACCCGATTTTTGGTTGACCCTTCCTTTTGATGTAAAAGACGTTATTTTTAGAAAAATACTGTAATTTAGCGGAAAATAAATACGTTTATTATCCTTGATACCTCTTTCTTGCGAAATTAATGCGATGTTACTTTATTACGTAAAAAAAAACCAAATGTATAAATACTTTCTGCTTTAGCACCTTTAGTTTACGAAATAAACTCTATTTATTATTTGCACATAGAAAATCGATTTTTTGAGAAATATTTAATTGGTGTCTGATTTATTATAGGTCTTATTATTGCAAACAGCTGAAAGCCGAAATGAATTTGTCATCAACTGCAATATGATTACTTATGATCGGATTGATTCAGATGAATGTGGGCATTTCCACCGAAAGGTCCACCGCAAGAAAAAAAATTATAAGTTCTTGAAAAGATTTTGTTTTAACAGGAAAACAATCAAATTTAATAAAAGTAAAAAAATTTTATATTTGTGCAAAAATCGGTTTAGTAGGACCAGAGCTATGAATCAAAATGTGGAACTACCACCTAAAAAAATTGATAATTTTGTTACAAAAAATAACATAAATGGTGGAACAAGGCACCGAATGAGATAAGATTTTGCGAAAATTTGTTTTATTCGACTGGAAAACACGCTGTTAAATTTCGTGAAGATCCGTCCATAATTTACCCTAAGCCCCATATAAACACTACTCCCGAAAAACAGTTTAGTACGCCAAAAACCGTAAAAAATAACGCTATCGTAACAAAATTTGGTACGTCACAGTTTTTTAGGACTAGAAATGACGCTGTGAAATTTCGTGATGATCGGTCCATAATTTACCTTAGGCCCCATATAAACCCTACTACCGGAAAAACGTTTAGTACGCCTAAAACCGTAAAAAATAATGATATCATAACAAAATTCGGTTGGTCACAGTTTTATAGGACTAGAAATTACACTGTAAGATTTCCTGAAGATCGGTCCATAATTTACCCTAGGCCCCATATAAACCCTACTCCCGGAAAACAGTTTAATACGCCTAAAACCAATTTTAATGCTGTTGTCTGTTTTTTAAAAGAAAATAATAATAATTAGTATTGTGGTTATTTTGTTGAACTATTTATGGTTTTAAATCCAAATTTTTAATATTTTTTAATTAGGCTTAAGTTCATGAAATTAAATTTTTATTAAATTATTTTTGTGAAGAAAGGAATTTTACAACATGAAAATTAATTAAAATTGTTATTGATAATCTTTCATTCTTGACGTGGCTCGGGCTCGAACCCTGGCCGGCAGGTTACCATGACATGTTTCGATCGCAACCACTCGATCTCCTCAGATGGATTTGCCGTCTTACACTCGCAGCCATCGACGACTGCTGACGTCACTAGTCAAACATCAATCCTTAAACCAAATTGTATTTTAACATTTGGTAGATCGAAATTTGCTTTCCTGAATGATTATCCATTTTAATTGATTTTACATGTTTTTTCCTTTACTTCTGTTTTTTCGTACTTTCGTCAAGAATTTTTCTTGAAGTCCAAGTACATTTTTTGTTTTTTCACTTTGTCTTTCTCTTTTCTGTTGACCTTTTTCAGCACAACTTGAAGGACAAATGTACACATAGAGCTCGTGCCTTAGCTTGAACAATAATTAGTATTGTGGTTATTTTGTTGAACTATTTATGGTTTTTAATCCAAATTTTTAATATTTTTTAATTAGGCTTAAGTTCATGAAATTAAATTTTTATTAAATTATTTTTGTGAAGAAAGGAATTTTACAACATGAAAATTAATTAAAATTGTTATTGATAATCTTTCATTCTTGACGTGGCTCGGGCTCGAACCCTGGCCGGCAGGTTACCATGACATGTTTCGATCGCAACCACTCGATCTCCTCAGATGGATTTGCCGTCTTACACTCGCAGCCATCGACGACTGCTGACGTCACTAGTCAAACATCAATCCTTAAACCAAATTGTATTTTAACATTTGGTAGATCGAAATTTGCTTTCCTGAATGATTATCCATTTTAATTGATTTTACATGTTTTTTCCTTTACTTCTGTTTTTTCGTACTTTCGTCAAGAATTTTTCTTGAAGTCCAAGTACATTTTTTGTTTTTTCACTTTGTCTTTCTCTTTTCTGTTGACCTTTTTCAGCACAACTTGAAGGACAAATGTACACATAGAGCTCGTGCCTTAGCTTGAACAATAATTAGTATTGTGGTTATTTTGTTGAACTATTTATGGTTTTTAATCCAAATTTTTAATATTTTTTAATTAGGCTTAAGTTCATGAAATTAAATTTTTATTAAATTATTTTTGTGAAGAAAGGAATTTTACAACATGAAAATTAATTAAAATTGTTATTGATAATCTTTCATTCTTGACGTGGCTCGGGCTCGAACCCTGGCCGGCAGGTTACCATGACATGTTTCGATCGCAACCAATCGATCTCCTCAGATGGATTTGCCGTCTTACACTCGCAGCCATCGACGACTGCTGACGTCACTAGTCAAACATCAATCCTTAAACCAAATTGTATTTTAACATTTGGTAGATCGAAATTTGCTTTCCTGAATGATTATCCATTTTAATTGATTTTACATGTTTTTTCCTTTACTTCTGTTTTTTCGTACTTTCGTCAAGAATTTTTCTTGAAGTCCAAGTACATTTTTTGTTTTTCACTTTGTCTTTCTCTTTTCTGTTGACCTTTTTCAGCACAACTTGAAGGACAAATGTACACATAGAGCTCGTGCCTTAGCTTGAACAATAATTAGTATTGTGGTTATTTTGTTTAACTATTTGTGGTTTTTAATCCAAATTTTTAATATTTTTTAATTAGGCTTAAGTTCATGAAATTTAATTTTTATTAAATTATTTTTGTGAAGAAAGGAATTTTACAACATGAAAATTAATTAAAATTGTTATTGATAATCTTTCATTCTTGACGTGGCTCGGGCTCGAACCCTGGCCGGCAGGTTACCATGACATGTTTCGATCGCAACCACTCGATCTCCTCAGATGGATTTGCCGTCTTACACTCGCAGCCATCGACGACTGCTGACGTCACTAGTCAAACATCAATCCTTAAACCAAATTGTATTTTAACATTTGGTAGATCGAAATTTGCTTTCCTGAATGATTATCCATTTTAATTGATTTTACATGTTTTTTCCTTTACTTCTGTTTTTTCGTACTTTCGTCAAGAATTTTTCTTGAAGTCCAAGTACATTTTTTGTTTTTTCACTTTGTCTTTCTCTTTTCTGTTGACCTTTTTCAGCACAACTTGAAGGACAAATGTACACATAGAGCTCGTGCCTTAGCTTGAACAATAATTAGTATTGTGGTTATTTTGTTGAACTATTTGTGGTTTTTAATCCAAATTTTTAATATTTTTTAATTAGGCTTAAGTTCATGAAATTTAATTTTTATTAAATTATTTTTGTGAAGAAAGGAATTTTACAACATGAAAATTAATTAAAATTGTTATTGATAATCTTTCATTCTTGACGTGGCTCGGGCTCGAACCCTGGCCGGCAGGTTACCATGACATGTTTCGATCGCAACCACTCGATCTCCTCAGATGTATTTGCCGTCTTACACTCGCAGCCATCGACGACTGCTGACGTCAATAGTCAAACATCAATCCTTAAACCAAATTGTATTTTAACATTTGGTAGATCGAAATTTGCTTTCCTGAATGATTATCCATTTTAATTGATTTTACATGTTTTTTCCTTTACTTCTGTTTTTTCGTACTTTCGTCAAGAATTTTTCTTGAAGTCCAAGTACATTTTTTGTTTTTTCACTTTGTCTTTCTCTTTCCTGTTGACCTTTTTCAGCACAACTTGAAGGACAAATGTACACATAGAGCTCGTGCCTTAGCTTGAACAATAATTAGTATTGTGGTTATTTTGTTGAACTATTTATGAAACGAGATGATGCGATACAACCTTGAATTTTTAGGTCTGTCTGAGACGAGATGGCCAGATAATGGTGAACATAGGACTGCAAGTGGCATGTCTTTAATTTTCTCTGGGAAACCTGCTGATCAGCCCAAATCAAGTGGTGTTGGTTTTCTAATGTCAAAAAATGCCCGTAGAGCACTGATTGAATGGCAACCATTTGGTGATAGGATAATAATGGCCCGATTTAGGACCCGAGTGCGCAATCTTACATGCATACAATGTTATGCTCCCACTGATGTTGCTGAAACCGACGTAAAAAACGCCTTCTACGACAATCTTTCGAAGGTTTTAGATAGTGTAAGCGATGGCGACATCAAACTTGTTTTTGGAGATTTTAATGCACAAGTCGGGAGCGATAATGTTAGCAGAGAAAAAGTCATGGGCAGGCATGGTATGGGTCGCTTAACTGAGAACGGTATAATGCTCACAGAGCTTTGCAGCAATCACAACCTTGTTATTGGGGGCACCCTGTTTCCTCATAAGGATATCCATAAAGTTACTTGGGTATCTCCTGATCTCGTTACTGTAAATCAAATTGATCACATTGCAATCAGTCGCATGTGGAGAGGTTCGCTTCTCGATGTGCGTAGCCGTAGAGGTGCCGACGTGGGAAACGATCATCACTTGCTAGTTGGAGAAATGCGCCTTAAAATAGTAGCCGTTACAACCAATATCCGTAGCACAAGAAAGGGCAAAATAAACGTTCAAAGACTGTCAGATGCACCGACATCAACAGCATTTACAGCTGAAGTTCAAACGAGAAGCGCACTACTGATTAATAATGGATGCCACGACCCTGCAGAATACTGGTCGCATGCCATTTCTATATTTTTAGAAACTGGCCAGAAACATGTTGGGTATGTAAAGAAAAGGCATAAACCATGGATATCGAACCACAGCTGGGAACTTTTTTAAAGCCGTAGACTCGTGATAATGCAAGAACGAGACAAGCGAAATCGGAGTGGCAGGCAAAATATAATGATTCAAACCGCCAGGTAAAGCGCAGTGCACGGGCAGACAAGAGGAAGTGGGTGGATGATCTTGCTGATAAGGCTGAAAATGCATGTCAAACAATGAGAATAAGAGATCTTTATAAGATAACTAAAACCCTCACAGGCCGTAATACCGTCAACACAAAACCTCTAAAAAACTCAGCTAATGAGCTAGTGCACAATAAGGAAGTCCAGGTCAAATGTGGGAGGAACATTATAGAGTAATGTTAAGTAGACATTTAACAACTGATAGATCGGATATTTGTAATTGCGCAGACTCTGAACACCGACCAAATAATAACATTAATGTTGAACCACCTAATATTGAAGAGATTATATCTGCAATCAAATCCTTGAAATGCCATAAGGCCCCAGGTCCTGACTTTCTCCCACCTGAACTTCTAAAGGCAGACTGCAACATCACTGCCAATTTACTTAAGCCCCTGATAGAGAACTTTTGGTCTAACAAACATCTCCCCGTAGAACTTAAAGAAGGAATTATAATAAAGATCCCGAAAAAGGGTAATCTGTCAGAACTAAAGAACTGGAGGGGCCTTACACTTTTGAATATGACAAATAAAATTATTGCTTACATCCTCAATAAAAGACTCGCTACTATCATCGAACCATTGCTGCGTAATGAACAGGCAGGGTTTAGGAAAGGTAAATCCTGTATCGATCAGGTAAGCAGCCTGAGAGTTATAGTAGAGCAATCGGTTGAATGGAGATCCCCATTATATCTACTATTCATTGATTTTGAACGAGCGTTCGACACGTTGCAACAACAGGCTATATGGGGCGCTCTTAAATGCAAAGGAGTTCCAGACACCCTGATAGAACTTATTAAGTGTTTGTATGATGACGCATCTTGCCGTGTTTTACACGAGGGGCTTGTAAGTAACAAATTTCCGGTCGGTAAAGGAGTGAGACAAGGATGTGTGCTCTCCCCGCTTCTTTTTAATATCGTTTTGGATGTTGTAATGACGCAATCAATAAGAGGTGATCGTGGCATAACCTTTGGGTTACAAGGTAGATTGGATGACCTTGACTATGATGATGACATATGTCTTTTGTCGCATAGCTACAACGACCTTCAGTCCAAACTCAATCTTCTTGTGGAGTGTGCAGCAAAAACTGGTCTCAATATCAACATTTCCAAAACGAAATCATTGCGTATTAATGCAAACAACAACGAATCTTTAAAAATTCGGAACCATTCACTTGATAATGTCGATCATTTCTGTTACCTTGGTAGCATAATTACGTCATCTGGTGGTAGTAAAGAAGATATTGCATACAGAATATCGAAATCAAACCAAGCATTTGGTGCTTTGAAAAAAGTTTGGAGTTCATCCCGTATTACGCTTCGCACGAAGTTGAAATTATTCAACTCAAATGTAAAGTCGGTATTATTATATGGAAGCGAGACATGGAATATCACGGAAAGAGATTCGTACTCTCTTCAAGTCTTTGTCAACCCATGTTTACGTAGAATATTACATGTCTTCTGGCCAGACACTATATCAAACAATGATCTATGGCAAAAAACGCAACAAAACCCAGTCACAGTTGACATACGAATGCGAAAGATGAATTGGCTGGGTCATACATTCAGAAAGCCACATGATGACGTCACCAGAAAAGCAATTGAATACAACCCTCAAGGCAGCAGGCGAAGAGGCAGACCAGCAAATACATGGCGACGGCAGGTAGAAGCTGAACTACGCACAGCTGGAAAGAGTTGGAGCGAAGCTAAAAGATTGGCAACAGACAGAATTCAATGGAAATCATTTGTAATGGCCCTATGTTCCAACTGGGAATTTTAAAGGACTAAATATATAAATATATATTTATGGTTTTTAATCCAAATTTTTAATATTTTTTAATTAGGCCTAAGTTCATAAAATTTAATTTTTATTAAATTATTTTTGTGAAGAAAGGAATTTTACAACATTAAAAATTAATTAAAATTGTTATTGATAATCTTTCATTCTTGACGTGGCTCGGGCTCGAACCCTGGCCGGCAGGTTACCATGACATGTTTCGATCGCAACCACTCGATCTCATCAGATGGATTTGCCGTCTTACACTCGCAGCCATCGACGACTGCTGACGTCACTAGTCAAACATCAATCCTTAAACCAAATTGTATTTTAACATTTGGTAGATCGAAATTTGCTTTCCTGAATGATTATCCATTAATAAATAATAAATAGACATCATTCGATATTACTCCTTAAACATTCGAACTGTCGGTGGAGGGTATCAAAGATTCGGCCAAGCCGAATATAGCACTCTAACTTGTTTTTACTTTAAATGTGTACGATTGTCACGTTCGACATGATGGAAATGCCCATATACATAGAATGTATAGAGATGTGCGTAAATACCAATCAAATGACAAATTTATTGTTTTTCAAAAGTGAAAACTAAGATATCGCTAAGCATCAAAGCAATGAATGATGTCAATGCATGATTCACCACAGCATGTGTTTTGCTACCAAAAGCATGTTGTTTCTACAAACTATGTTTATTCATACTTTATGCAAAAGCATTGAATAGTAATAATTGTTATATGCATGTGACTATTAATAAAGTTTTTATTTTGAAGCATTAACTTACATATCGACAGCTGAATTTAAAAACATGCTTAGTAAAAAAAAATAAGTTTTGCAGCAGAAGCTCTTAAAGTTTAAGGGCGATACAACATTCAGTTGGATGCTAAGTACTTTTTTTGCATTATTTTAGATTGGATTAGCCGATCAACTGCTAAGTTTGACAAAATTTAAGTTGAACAATACTCATTTAAAAACGTAAACAAATTAAAAACATGCTAATTTGACTTAGCATGTTTTGGACTTGAATTGTCGAAATGTAGTCGAGATTGTAATTTTATTGATTGTATTAGAATTACAATTTGCAGTTGATTGTAGTAGAATTATAAAAGAAAATGGTAAATTATAACTATTTTGATGATATGAAATATATACATATATAATAATAATGTTTTCGTCTCATTTTTCAATCATTAATTATATAGTTTTTGATATTTCATATCACTTTTTTTTATTGTCGTGTTTTTTAATTTTTCTCTGATAAAATCAGCACCATTATGGCTTTTGATTATTCGAACCAGCTTTATTTTGAACCAAAAAAAGTAGAAAAGCAATAATTTGCGCTAACATTTATGTTCATAAATTGTCAATAACTTTTGGGCTTCTTTTTTAGCCAAGCCTTTTATTTGATTGACTGACACGAAAGTTTCTATTTTTATTTTTTATACCCTCCACCACAATTAGTTGTGAAGAGGGTATATTAAGTTTGTCATTCCGTGTGAAACTTTTTTGTTATTCATCTCAGACCCCATAAAGTATATATATTCTGGGTCCTTGAGTAATTCTAAGTCGATTTAGCCATGTCCGTCTGTCTGTCCGTCTGTTCGTCTGTTGAAAACACGCTCACTTTCGAATTACTCAAAAGAAATGAACAAACTTGGTGCCAAATTGCTTGTAGTTATCCTAAGCAGTTTGGGATTGAAACCCAGCAAAATCGGTTCAGTAGGACCAGAGCTATGAATCAAAATGTGGAACCATCACCTAAAAAAAATGATAATTTTGTTACAAAAAATAACATAAATGCTGGAACAAGGCACAGAATGAGATAAGATTTCGCAAAAATTTGTTTTATTTGACTGGAAATGACGCTGTTAAATTTCGTGAAGATCCGTTCATAATTTACACTAAACCCCATATAAACACTACTCCCGGAAAACAGATTAGTACGCCTAAAACCGTAAAAAATAATGCAATCATAACAAATTTTGGCTCGTTACAGTTTTATAGGACTATAAATGATACTGTGAAATTTCGTGAAGATCGGTACATAATTTACCCTAGGCCCCATAGCAACCCTACTCCCGGAAAACAGTTTAGTACACTTAAAACCATAATTAATAACAAATCGTCACAGTTTAAGATAATAATAACATCATACAGATATTACTCCTTAAACATTCGAACTGTCGGTGGAGGGTATCAAAGATTCGGCACAGCCGAATATAGCACTCTAACTTGTTTGATTTGACAAAACCAAAAATTCAAAACATTTAAAAGTCATTATGTTAACCAGAGTTCGGAATATTCATTCACTATTCACTCATTGTCACGAATAAAAAATTTCATACACTGTTGTATGCTTTTTTATTCGTGTTTAAAAACACAAAAAAAAAACGTTTGCTATATTAGTTCTTGTATAAAAGTAGTTTCATTGTTTTTTGTTTTTACAATTTTTTTTATATTTGTACATGTGAGAATTGTTTTTTTAAACTTCTTTTCTTCCCCAGTGGTTTACGGGGCTAGTTCCGCTTATGTATATTCACTAGCTCTAAAAGAACTACCACTAGTGCTTTCACAATCTACTCTACATGCTTTTAACTGTTGAATTTAACATGGCAATGTCCTACGAAGATGGCAATTGACCCCTCTCTGCATAACCAATACCTAGTAACGTAGATACCCACATATATCCATTCACTGCACTACCCCCAAAGATCGACGTTCGTGCTAGTGACTAGATGGTAGTGCGGGGTAGAGTCTTTTCAAAGTACTACTAGACTCACCACCCCCAAATTTACAGCGAATTCGCTAGTTCTCAATGACTTACCTTTTCAATATGCCTGTTTAAAAAATATTTGAAACAAAATCATATACGTTCATATATAAATTTTTATTAAAAAATAAAATTAATTCTTTGTTTAAAGTTAAAATCCAAATTATAAAATTCATTTTTTAAAGCTTGAAAATACTTAGGTATTACATATAAATTCTTCGTTTTCTGTTTCCCAAACACTGTCTTCACTATTTAAAACACTTTCTTTTCTAATTCTGTTAAAAGCTTCCATAAAAATATTACCATCTTTTTTTCATTTTTTATTTGTTCAATTTTTTCCAAATCATTCGGTCTATCTATAAAACTTTCTTTTCCTATTTTATTAAACTCTTCTAAAAACCTTTCATTCTCCACTTTAAACAATCTTCTTATATGCCTTATACTCATTTTTACCTGCGCAAACTATATGTACCTATTCACTTTTGAACTTTATTCAATGAGATTTGTAATCCAACTAATGTGTTGTATAAAATTCATCAAAAAGCAGCAGGCAAGCGTAGAGCATTTATTTTGGTAACCGTTTTATAACGGGATCTATTTAGAATACACATTTTTTTGTCTGGTCGCTAAAAAAAAATTTGTTTATTTTATATTTTTATACCCTTCACCACAGGTGGAAAAGGGTATATACATATGTATAAGTTTGTCATTCCGTTTGTAATTTCTACTATATTGATCTTAGACCCTATAAAGTATATATATTATGGGTCCTTATGAGGAGAGAAGTTGATTTAACGATATCCGTCCGTCCATCCTTCCATCTGTCCGTCTTACGTTTGATATGTGTTTTCCGGAGACTCCAGACATGATAGCGGCTACGTTGTTTTACATTTATGTCACATATAGTCCACCATTTCTTGTTATTGAAATTCAGCCAGATCGGTCCAACAATGGCTGAGATATGACCAAAAAACCACGACTGCCTCTAATTTTTCCAAAAAATCCCTTGTGGTTGTTGTAATTTTATTACTTTTTTCTGTATATCTAGAGAACGGCAAGAGCCAAAGCTTTAAAATTAGGTACAAACATTTAGGTTATAAATATACACTATCTTACAAAATGTGGACGGGATTGGAGAAGTAGGCGTGGTACCTCTCATACAAAAAGTATTAAAAATTTTATAAAAACCTGAATTTTTTGAATGTTATATGACCTATGGTTACGTCTTATATATCAGATCGGAAATTTTTAATAGAAAATATTTTCTGAAAAACTCGGGAAAATCGGTTCAGATACGAAAAAGTTATGACCAAAATATTAATTTTTTTTTGAAAAATACCCATTTTCAGGAACCATATTTCTTCCCGAGTCCACGTTTTATAGCCAAAATAACTGTAAAATTTTCTTCTTTAACACGTCGATATATAAATCTGTCAAATCGGTTAAGAAATAGCAGAGTTATGACCAAAATACTGAAATCCCAAAAATTACTCTTTTTTTTATAATTAAGATTGTTTTTTATACCCTTCACCGAAGGTCCTTTACCCTATAAAGTATATATATTCTGGGTCCTTATGCAAAGCGAAGTTTATTATTTCATATATTTAACGAAATAATTTTAACAAATAGAAACTAAAAACGATTTAAAAAAAATATTTACCAGTTATCGCTTTTTAAATATCATTTATAATGAAGTTGTAAGTATTGTAAATATGTATGTATATGTATATGTAAAAATTATTTAGTTGCTCTCTATTCTACTCGCACAATGGTGAAGGGTATATAAGATTCGGCACAGCGGAATATAGCACTCTTACTTGTTTTATTAAAGCTTTAAAAGAACATAACGCAACACTTTTGAAATAAATATGTAATTCATTAAAAAAGTTTAAATTAAATATTAACATTTGTACATAAATTTAGATAAAAAAAATCAAAATTAAATTTGCACTGTTGTCATATTTTCAAATGTTTATTTTCTTTATGTATGTATAAAAGCAACATGAATAAACGACGCGTAAAAAAAAAATTTTATCATGTAGGTACAAAGTAAGGCTACAAATACTATTAAACGAAAATAAAGGAAGCAAGAGATTTTTGTGTTTTAAAACAAGAATAAAGCAAAACACAACGATTAGCCTATCATTATCCACATACTCGCATATGGGTAATTCCAAAGTGTTGAACGCATCAAAAATGCAATAACATTTTAAGCAAAAATTATTTTTACGTTCTATTAACCCGTAAATAATAGCACTAAGGAAGTACTATTATCTATGCTTAAGTTTATGGAGGGCGCGATTTTAGGTCAAAGTTAATGGCAAAAGAAGTAGCGGTTCGAACGTGAAAAAAACAGAAGTAGTTTTTGTGGCCATGTACAAAAACGCATAATTCAGCGAAACCTGGCCCAATTTTTTAGTAAAACAACTTTGAGAATTTTACGTAGCAATGTAACATTAAAATGTCTTGGTTTGATTCCAAAATCTTCTGTATTTTCTTTTTTTTTAAGCCAAAATCTGGGGCGATACGTGACATTTCGAACGTGAAATTTTTTCCATATTAATAAAACTGAATAATGATCAAAATAAAATAAAAATTTACCGTTAATCCGACTAACATATTTCTCTTTGAACTCTTCCTTAGATTACAGACCATGTAAGAAAATTTTTTTGGAATAATTTTTATCAAATATCACCTCTTTTAAGAAAGATAAATATTAAAGAAAACATACAATAAAACATTCTCACAAATAAGAAATTACGTTTGCACAACTTTGCAGTCTGATTGTTCATCTAAGTAAACAAACTAATGGGTGAATTTATAAAATTAGTAAAATCTGAACATTTCTCTATAACAATATCGTAAAATAATCAGCTTTTAATAACTTTTAAATTTTCAGTCACGGTGGACCTTTTGACGGAAATGCCCATATGCATGCGCTAAAAAATAAAAAAAATTCTTAGCTATTCATTTTACAGTACGAAAATAAAACAAAAAATTATGCAAGCATTATTCATGTCAGTTTATCATGTATGCATGTTGGATTTTTAGTATACATACTTGAATATTTTCGAACCCTGATGTTAACATATCAATGAATCATATATGAATTCCTTTTCTATCACTCAAGTGATAAATCAGTTCTCAATCATCAAAACTGATCTGAAAAGGCTCACTTAGGTGATTTTTACAAAAAATAATCACCCAAATGCTAGCTGGGATAGAACTAATTAAAGTTTTAGGTCTTTACATACATACATACATATGTTAACATAGTACTTTTTTTATTTCTCTTTTGACATTTACTTTTTAAGCTTTTGTTACTTCAATATCGGAGTATATTTCTTCACAAATGGTTTTTGGGGTATTAACTGTCATGTAATTGGCTCTATTTCTTTGGACTTTTACGAATCATTTGAATGGTTTGCAAGAAAAAATACAACGACAGCAACAACTAACTTGGCAAAATGCTTTTAATTTCCAACTTGTAATACCAGTTGAGAGAATTACTTTTCGAGATTTCAAGAATATTAATTTCAGATTACTCGAGGAAGAATTTTTTAAAATCAATTGAAATATTTTTTATTCTTTATATTCGGTACATGACCAACTCCTTTTTCAAGAGCAAACCCTAAATTATCTGTTCGATCTTACTGTACCAATTGGTAATAAACAAAAACCCTGGATTTCTTCTGAAGTTAAAGATTATTCATATGAATCAAAGAGATTTTGCGTATGCACATTGGAAGAGATTTAAAACTACAACATTACACGAGGAATTATCTGACTGCTTAAAGAAAAACAAATCAAATGATTAAAAGAGCCAAATCTGTTTTTTATGCTGAAAAGTTTTCTTCCGCTATTGGCTCCAAAAGAACATGGCAAACGATACGAGAAGTTGGTATCGGTAAATCTATGAACCCAGAACCATGTCCAATTGATGCCGATGCAATCAATAGGAAGTTTTTACATATCCCTAATGTTCGAGCAGATCAAAATTATCTGGGACTAATCCAAAGTTTCTAAAGATTCTTTTACCGCAACTTCTTAATATTATTACATTTTTCTTTAACAAAATATTAACTTCAAGTTACTTTCCCTCGAACTGGAAAATAGATGAAATCATTCCAATACCTTAAACTGGTTCCGATTTTAGACCAATAGCCATTCTTCCATTTCTCTCTAAAGTATTTAAACGTATTATATTATAACCAAATGACTTGTTCTTGGATAATAATAACATTCTAACAGACTGTCATTTGGGTTCAGAATTTGATGTTACAGAGGTGATTTGGGCGAAACTTGATGATGGCAAGACTACATTTTAAATACTTTTGGATCATTCAAAAGCGTTTGATACTGTAGATCATAACATTCTCTGTTACAAACTTAAACATTTTTTTCAATTTCTCTTCGACCGCTACTCAGTTATGGTTGACATACTTGGGTAACAAATATCAGTATGTTAAAATTGGAATCCAGAAGTCCAAGGCACTGCCTGTAACAAGAGGGGTACCTCAGGGGCCTATTGTTGGGCCACTATTATTTTCACTGTCTAATGACCTCCCAGGCGTAATAATGAATTGTAATGTAAGAATGTGCGCGGATGACGTTAAACCTTATACCAGTTGAAATAATGCCTTAATCGACCAGTGTTTGATATCTCGTAATCAGCAGCTTCATCGTTTTTAAACGTGGGCAACGGCAAAAGGCTTGGAGACAAATCCTAAAAAATCTAAATGCATAGTTATTCAAATGCGACTTAATAAACTTAATTTTATACCTTATATTTTTATAAATAATCAGCAGATTGAAATAGTAAAATCGGGTAAGAATCTAGGAGTATTTTTTAATGATACTCCTACGTGGTCGAACCGCATTAACTATGCTTGTGGTCGCACCTTTTCGATGATTATAACTCCTTGGCGGATCCAGCATTGTACACTTTTAAGAATAAGAATGCTTCTTGCTAAAACTTATCTAATGCCAGTTTTATTGTATGGCTGTGAGCTATTTGCTTAATCTCATACAATTAGTAAAGCGAAATTGAACGTGGCGTTTAACAACATAGTCCGGTACGTGTATGGACTAGTGCTGGGAAACTATCGATAGACTATCGATATTCTTAAAATATCGAAAATATCGATGGGTAAAATATAAATATCGATATTTTTATTATTTAAAATACAGCTATGAAGACATCTAACAGCAGCTATACACACACAGTTTTTTGCCGAAAATTTTTACTTGGTATAATTAATTCGCGCTGAATTACAGCAATGAATACAAACAACAAGAATGGCAAGTGGTATGGATTGCTTAGCAGTGCTTTTTACTGCTAATTTAAGGCCTTTAAGTCGAAATTTTTACATGTTTATATAGGGGCTGAAATGTCAAATATTTTTGTAATGTTTTAAAAAAAAAAATTCAAATCCAAATGCAACTGCAAGCACAGGGCAAAACAATGAACCACCATTAGAGGATAAGTCCGCTAGATTGATTACCTTTTTGGGTTTAGAATTAAGAAAATTTTTGGAAGTTGCAATGGAATATCTTATAGTCCCTGTTACTTCGGTTCCTTCAGAAAGATACTTATAAATTTTTAAAAAACTGCCATCTAAAATAACGTGCGTATATACATACGCCTCATACATTCAATAAAGTGATAAAAACAACGGACTGTATCCTTATAAAAAAATAATTAAAGTTTTCCTGCACAAGTAAAAACATTCAGTCGATAGTAATATCCATATATCGATAGTGAAATATGAACTATCGATAAATATCGATAGTAGAAAATATCGATAGTATCCCAACACTAGTATGGACTTAAAAGGCGTTCTAGTGTTTCTTTGTTTTCAACTCGGCTTTATGGTCTTTCTTTAGATAATCTGCTGAACATGATTTTTAGTTTCTTTACATAAGATAATATATACATACCCATAATTCTGAGCACCAGTACGGTAAACTTTGTATTTCTGACATAAGCAGGGGGAAAATAATTAGATCGTTTGGATACAAAAGTTTTATTTCTGAGTGGCATTTCTACATATTCGCCGTGTCTTTCTGGAATAATATACCCTAAAGCTTTCAACTTTTAAGTGACGCACGAAAATTTAAGGAAAATATTTTTAAACTGTTTGCAACATACTTAATTGAGATTATAATACATAAAATTATTGAAAATTTTTATTGTTAAAATATATTGTTTTATGCTTTTTTAAATTATTTAAATTTAATTATTTTTTGCTTATTCACTCTTACTGCCTGTTTAACGATTTCGAACGTCAACGTTCGCATAGAAAATTTTATTTGAAACAAAAACAAAATTCTAAAATTTGTTTTTGTTTCCAATGTTATTTTTTATGCGAACGTTAACGTTCGAAATCGATGCACAGGCTGTTAGTCTTGTGTATGGGGCAATTCCATTAAATAAATAAATATATGCGATTAAAGTTTTCAAAATGCACCTTTATAAACAGATTTAATAAAATATATTTAGCTATAACTTCGGTTCAGTTTAAGATATAATGCCGATTTTTGTATTACATAAAAAGAAGATATAAAGGAACACTCTTGCTTAAGAAACTTGAAATTTTTGATTTTTTGAGATATGACTATTTTGCAATAAAGGAGCGATATGTAGGTTACTAGGTAATGAAAGACGTCTAGTCTTACGTCTTACTATCTATTGACAGTCGTTTGACTTGTCGTTTTATTACAAAGCAGCAAAAACACCTTATATTTTCGGTGACACTTGCTAAAACTGCCGGGCAGTATTAAGGATAATCCTAAATTCCTATTTGGTCATTAAGCAAAGGTTTTTTTTGCTTTATAAGTTTCTACTTGCAATTTCACTCTTAACATTTGAAGTCATCTCTTAGCACTTTGTCTTTAAAATAATGCTTTGACAGGCAGCAAGAACCAGTGTTGCAAATTTGATGCCGAATAGAAAAGATTGGAAATGAGCTTTTTTAGGGTTTACAAAACTGCAGTCAAAATCAAAAACTGTCAAACAAAAAACGAGAATTTGTGTACAACTTTTCGCTTTTAGATTTGGTTTGACAGCAACTGTTTATATTTAATGAATCAGAAGTAAAAGCAACAATTTTTCTTTGGCCAATGCACAGTAGGTAATTTGGCCTATATTTTTGGCCAAAATTCAAAATCTGCACTTTAGAAAAAGTAGTTTTTTTTTGTTGTAATGTGATAAAGAATACTTCAAAGCAAATTGTAGTGAATTTTTATTTTATAAATAACTAAAACCCGTTCATCGCCCGACTCTTAAAGTCAATGTATACAATCAGCAGTTTAAGTGGCGCGCGCTTCGTGTTATTTTTTATTACAATACCTGACACTAGTTTTTAATAAAAAAACAAATGAAAAATACAATAAAATATGGAAAACAATATTAATAGTAAGTGCTTAATAAATACATAATCGTTGTTTAAAATAAAATAGTTTATTGGTGAAAAAAATCAATCTTTTGATCTTATCTCAATTAAAAAAAAAATAAAAGTTTTATACAACTTGGAGAAGCTTTTAAAAAGAGTTTAAAATGTTTTAAAGCCAATAGTAATAAGGTCTTGATAAGTATTTGATTTTGAGATTGTATAACCAATTTCATGCTGCGTTTTTTTGCGTTTTTTGAGATATCCCATTTTTTGCAGGCAACCTCTATTTCGCTTAAGCTCTGAAAACACTGAGGATCTTAGCGCCAGTGAAAACGATGAGTGCGCAAATGATGTCAATATGTTAACATACACAATTTACACAAATGATTTGGATGATATTAAATTAGAAAATTTATAAGATATACCAATAGTAGACAAAAAGAAATTTTAAAAATTTTGTTCTCACGCCATAGTACAATGGAATATTGTGGAAGTGGAAAAAATGTCAGTTTTTCAACTTTGACAGCAGTTTTTTAAACGCTGCTTTTTTAAAAAAGAAAAAATTAAATTAAAATATCAAATTTATGAAAGATCTGAGTATTTCATTAAAACTGTTTTGCGCTCCGATGACGAACAGTAAGAAGCTGATACAATAAAAAAGAACTAGGTTTACTTTAAAAGTAATCTTAATTTAGCTTTTTAATGAATAGTTATCTTTTTCTAAAGTTTTGGTTTTCTTCTTAACTAAACAAATTACCAATATAATATCGTCGGCTTAATACGTAAACCTGCTTACTCCCTTTAAGCACATTTTATAGGAGAGACAAAAAGCTTTGTTTATTTCATATTTGCAGCTTGATAGAAAAATTAAAAACTTAATTGGTTTAACACACTTCAAGACTCAAATTGAAGAAAAATTGCTGGTCGGCGAGGCGTTAATTTCTCTACCACACGGCATCAAAATCGCAATTTACCTTAAAAGTGAGTTTAGCAGGTTTGATTACGCCGGCAAAATTTTATCTGCCTTTTTTTATATTGAAAGTATTTTGAATGCTTACTTTACCTTTTTACACTTTTTCAATTTGGTTTTTGGACACTACACATTTTTTTCTTCTTTCTAAAAATGGCAACACTGCCAAAAACTATTTAAATACTTCTTATTAACTCAAGTTGACATGAATTTATCACTTAATTTTTATTTTTTATTTTTTTTTTTTTTGCTTTTTTTAAACAATTAGTGCGTGAATTTTTTAAATATTTTAGAGAGACAGATCACATTTCACTTGAAGAGTCTGTCACACTTTTGATAGTTGCTGCCTAAACTTTTTTTTTGCTATTTTCCACTTTATACTTGTCTCGTCTGAGCATCTACAGACATACATATTTGTGTAAGTGTATCAGTGGCTGATGGCTGATGTTCTTGTTTTTCTATTTCAATGTTATGGTTATTGAGTTTTGGTGTCACCTAAATGATGCAATGACTTTTTTACTAAAGTTGAATGAATTTTGTTAAACAAAAAAAAAAGTTTGTTTCAATGAATGAGATTTTACTATCTGTTCAAAAGACAGGACCACGAACAACTAGTCTTAATTCAATATATTATTAAGAAAAAATTATTGCTTATGGGTAATTCCATAGTGTTGAACGTGACAGTCGTACGCATCAAAAATGCAATATCATTTTAAACAACAAATATTTTTACATTATATTAACCCTTAAATTAAAGTACTAAGAAAGTACTATTGTTTATGGACGGCGCGATTTTAGGTCAAAGATAATGGTAAAAATGTAACGGTTTGAACGTGAAAAAAATAGAAGTAGTTTTTGTGGCCAGGTATAAAAGGCGTAATTCAGCGAAACCTGGCACAATTTTTTAGTCAAACTACTTTCAGAATTTTACGTAAAAATGTAACATTAAAATGTCTTTGGTTTGATTCCAAAATCTTCTGTATTTTTTTTAAGCCAAACTCTGTGTCGATACGTGACATTTCGAAAGTAAAATTTTTTTCTATAACAATTAAACTGAAAAATAATTAAAACAAAATAAAAATTTATCGTTAATCCGAATAACATATTTCTCTTCGCACTCTTCGAAAATTAGTTTGCACTCTTTTTTACCAGCTTTAGTGATGATTGTTATTTTTTTAACTATCACTAAAAAAATTTTGTGATAATGCAAATATCTGCACTCAATTTGTCAATAACGGTATAGTAATTGGCTTTAATCATGAAGGACAATTTTTTAATTTTAAAATTATTGCAACAACTTGAGTGGAACTCAAATGAGTGAAGAAAAAAAGTAGCAATAAGCTGATGATTGCTTTTTTTTTTAAATCAAACTATTTTTTTAAGTGCAAAATTTTTTAACATCACTATCACTCATGTTTAGCGAGGCTGCAAATTTTCAATTCATCACTCAACATCAACAAAATGATTGCAATATTTTTGCACTATCACTAAGTGTGAGTTGAAACTGCAAAATAAGTGCACTACCCCCATCTGTGGTACAGACCATGTAAGAAAATTTTTTTGGAATAATTTTTATCAAATATTACCACTTTAAAGGACGATAATATTAAATAAAACATACAATAAAACATTCTCACAAATAAGAAATTACGTTTGTACAACTTTGAAGTCTGCTTGTTCGTCTTAATGAACGAATTTATGGGGAATTTATAAAATTTGTAAAATCTAAATAGTTTTCTATAACAAAGTCATAAAAGAATATGCTTTTGGTAACTCTTAAATTTTCAGTCCATATACTGCTGTTTTAATCAAAAAAGAATCTACAGTAAATAAAAAAATAGAAAATACAAAAACCTGCTCTAGGGCCTACTCCACGGTGGTTCTAAAAAAATTGGTGACAAGCAATGCGCTTACCAACTTTCACAGAGTCAAACATCTCTTCCCGTGACTTTGGGAAGTAATCCATATACACCATGTGATCGCTGAAACTATATTTTCAACGAAAAACGAAGCATTCGCAAAAACAATCTTCCTAAAACATACAAAGCATTTGCCTTAAGAAGCATACTAACGGAGGCCTCAACCAATAGTCAATCCAGTGCCGTGCCAGCGGAGGCTATTAACCAGATAGGATACCAAAGCTAAAATATCCTTGGTAGGATCGCTACAAGCCCCCTAGGGATCACTAAAAGACAATTAAGTGTAAGAGTTAATTGTATTGAATAAGAACTTGTTGTTGTTGCTGCCGCAAGCCGCAACTGCAATAAAATTCATTTACCATTAAACAGCTAAATATTTCAAATCGCCAACCAGCTCAGCCACCAATCTACAAACTGCATATCAAATGACAATTATCAAGTAAATAACAACCTGTTCAAAACTTAAGTAACTTATAAAATGATTTAACAATGAAATCTGAAATATGAGAACACATTTTTGCAAAAGTTTTTGAGTCTTTGTCTTCATTTAATTTAGGCCAAACACTTAAGACCAGAAACATGAGATGAAGATAATTGTGGAAATAATGAGTTAATAAATAATCAAAAAATAGTTAATAGGGAGATTAAAAAGAAAAAAAAAAGAAACTGTGTCACAAATGATCAACAAATAAGAAAACGGGGGCAAGTTATTGCCAGTTTGGTTTAATGATTTCAAGTCTGTTTTATTTTTCAGCTACAGCCCTTTTTATACTAATTTTAATAATATTCTTCACTTATTCTAACTTATTGTAAACGAAACCTTGTTAGTTAATTTTTTGAATCCCAAGAAAAACTTTAATTTTTTAACTTATATTTATATACAACATTTTTCATTTTTCGAATTTATTCTATGAGCTAAATTTCAGTTATGTATTTTATAAAGCTTTTTTGTAATAGTTCTATTCCTACAATTTTTCAGAAATGACTTTATATATTTTTGAAATCCCCTTAGTATTTAACTCTAAAGGTTTGGTTAATTTTTTTATTTTTTTACTATTTCTCGCCAAAAATCATCCATACATCTAATGTTAATTTCCAGCCGATTGGAAGATACGATTTAATAAAGGAATTGACATTCGGGTAAAACCGGTAAACCATAATCAGACAGTGCAAGGTTTAGTGCCGGTTCAGACACGTCAAGTCAAGTTCAAGAAAATGCAATTTCTTTTCCCCTATCTCAAACTTGACGTGTGTGAACCGGCATTTACACATTTATAAATGCTGATGAATTATTTTTAGAATAAACGTCATACTAGATATGAAAAATGTTCTATTTCAGTACAAAAGTGCTTACGTATGGAATTTAATGAATTCAGGATTAACATATAATTTGCACAAACACACCCACGTCTAAAAAGGGACTAAAATATGTTCAAAAGTATGTATAACACAAAAAGAAATATTTTTCCAATTCAAACAAAAAATTTGTAGAATCAAACAATTTTTTGTCTGAAATCGGTCCTATAAACAAATTCGCATATTCAAACAAATTATTTGCATTTTGTTTATTGAAAAAGAACACCGATTTTTTCAAACAAATAATTAACTGAATCAAACAAAAAGTTTACTGAAACTCATATAAATTTCAAACAAATAATTTTGCTAAATCAAACAAAAAAGTTTTTGCACAAGCAATGACGCGCACACAAGCAAGAACTGTTGGAGAAGATGAAGCAGAGCGGCCGGCTGGCTTTGAGACACATATTTTTGTTTTAATAATTTTTGAACGAAGTCTTATTTATACACACAATGTTTTCTTCATCGCTCACTATTGCTGCATCCTTTCCATTGCTAATGAAGAAGAAATGTAACCAAAAACGGCGGCAGTCCGACTCGATACTTTTTTCGTCATCATTTTTTTTTTGTATTTGATGTATTTAATAGCGATTTCTTTTCTGAGAAAAATATGTTACAGTATATACATGTAACATTTTCTAATGTTACCTGTAATCACTGGAAGTGTTACATGATGTGCAATTCAATAGAATACAATTAGCTACTTTTATTGACAACTATTACACTTTCATCATTAATGTACTTCATGAGCGTTTTTTAAAACTATTTGAGCGGTTTCTGCACGCTATTATGGCTTGAAAACAAATATTGACATCACTAATGGCTTAGCAAAATAAAATCGATTATAAAATAAACAGAATTTTTTGATTTGAGCAATTTATTTACAAAATTATGAGCGACATTATGACAAACAAAATAAAATATTGGTTATACAAATAAAGAATTAAGTACCAAAGTTGGCAGTTTGAACACCTTAAGTTAAAGTAAGGGTAAAATATGCAACATGTCTTGCATGTTTTTCATCAACATATTCACAAAAGAACTTGAAAATTTTTCCCACAGTTGTATTTTTGTACAAACGAACACAAAATTGTAGAACATGTAACATTAATGCAACATATTTCTCAGAAAAGAAATCGCCATAAGTTAACAGTTTGAAAAAATTTAATACGGGATTTTGTTTTTTTTTAACAACTTTGAAACCAACCAAAAATTTATTTTGTTTCTTATAATGGTGCTGTTGTTTAAAAAGAGTGAAACGTTATTTTTACCTGCTATGGTTTTTCTTGATTTTTTAATTTCAACCTCGTCACGCTATTTTATCATTTTTTTTATTGCTGTACTTTTTTAAAGCGTCCAAAAATAGACTGCATGCGTTTTTTGTTGTAGTTCTTATATTTATCATAAAGAAGTGTTGCTTACAATCAATAAAAAAAACGCAAAAAGACGACAACATTAAAGAGCGTTAAATATTTCATACAAAATTATGAAAACTTCAAACCAATAGCGCGTTTATTAAATTTTTGAAGAGTTGTCCACATTTTTGTTGGTTAAATAAAAATCAAACAAAAATATTAATTGAATCAGTTAAAAAAAAATTTGTAGAAATCAAAAAAATTTTCAAACAAGCGTTTGTTTGAAAATAATTCGGCAATTATTTTTTTTGTGTAACAATATGTTGTTTAGTTTTTAAGTATTTAATCCGTTTGAAATCAACCCATTAAGGCCCTGCGTTGCGTTTTCGCAACGTTCACTTAAACCTTCCCTCAGGCATTTTGTTGTTACGTGATATTGTCATAAAGCACAGTGAAATAAAATTTAACTTAATATCTAATCGACCTGTTTTTGGATTTGTATCATTCATAAGTTTTTTTTATAAAAATTTTTTATTTAAATTTTTAATTTAAAAAAAAATAAAGTATTATATAATATACTTTATCTGAAACTTCTGAAGGAGGTAGCTAACATACGAACAATATTATTTCTACTGAAAAATCCAATCATCGTAGACATTTGAGACTTTTTTATGATTGTATAAATCCGTGATGCGAAAACGCAACACTGGGCCTATACCATGTAAAAATTACATAAAATTATCAAATAAAAATTATTTATACAATCACTTGCTACTTAAAACAACGTGTATATAAGTTGTTGTTATTTATGTGTTTTGAAATTTTCGATAATTTTTTCACCATTTTCACACTAATGGCCAATTCTTATTTTTTCTTTTTTTTCTTATGCCCAAAGTGTATTATTTTCCTAGAAGGAAGCGAACTTACACCAAAGTAGTCCCGTGATAGGTCTTTGGTGTCAGAGACCGGTTCTAGTTCTAACACTTTATATGAATAAGACCTATCACTTTTACATGGGGTTGTCATATTTCAATAAAACAAGTCCCAAAAAAAGTGTCACACCATCGGTGAAGACTGTACTGTTATTCATTACTTTTTCACCCTTTTTGTTCTTAATATACCAGTTAGATGATAAGTTCTCCTTTCACTGGTCATGAATTCTATCTTTTTGAACTTGTTTTATTTTCACAAATCCCAGGACCAGTCTGTTGGAACAATTGACACAAATTTCCCCCAGGGTTACTTCAATAGGTACAGTAAGAGAAAATCGAACAAGTAGTGTGAAATTATCCTCTCCCAGGATATTAAAGAAAACCAGTAAGAGTGCTATATTCGGCTATGCCAAATATTTGATACCATCCACTGACAGCTAGAATATTTCAAGAGTGGGCATTATATTGAACCTGTGGTAAATTATAAACCGATCTTTACGAAAGTTGACAGTGTGATTTCTATTTATATAAAACTCTGACAGAACAAAATGTATTACAAAAGAATTATTTGTTATGGTTTTAGGCGTAATAAAGTGTTTTTCGAGAGTGGGCTTTATATGGGGCCTATGGTAAATTATGGACCGATCATTACAAATGTGAGAAATGTGACGTAGCAATGCACCCAAAGCGGTTTGGAGCATATCATAATTGAATTAAAAATGAAATGTATAGGAATATCTTTTTTAATTTTTTTTTTTTCCTTACGACGTGAATAAAAAATTTTAATTTAAAATGTTTGCAAATGCGCTTAATTATTATATCGTTAAGGCCCAACGTTGCGTTTTCGCAACGGGGGTTATCTGGGCTCCCACGTATCCGATTTGCCCAAAATTTGTTTTCTTTCTTATTTAGGTATAAACAATAAAATTTTCAAAGTTTCATCATTATAGCTGCATGGGATCATGGCTTGGGCCTTAATGGATTAAATAAGAAGAATTTTCTAAGAACATATTTTTAATCGATTATTTGATATAAATTGCTAGAGTTATTCGTAACTCAAAATTGGCTTTCCTCGATTAATTGAACAATCGAGTGGATACTCTAGTATCTAGCATTAATTTTAATTCTCACAAAGATCATTTCAACAAATCCTGTTGTACTTTTATATATTTCAGTCTTTTGTACATTGAATCTGAAGTCCTATATTAACATAAAAAAACATAAGATCATCGGCAATCCAGAGTTTTAATTAAATTAAGGATACTTTATATGAATATGTAGATTAAAACTTAAGGATTTTTAAAAATTTTTTAATTTTTATCAATACCAAAATATATTAAATGATTGACTTTATGACCTTTATTGACTTTATTTGTTTCCATGGACCTCTTAATGTTATTTCGTTACAAGAGTAAAAAAGTAAGAGTGCTATATTCGGCTCAGCCATTTGTGGACCGATCTTGCTGAATTTCAATAGCAAACAATTCCGGACCATGTGTGATATAAATGTATAATAACCTGGCCCCCAGCATATATGGGGTCTTCGAAAAACCAATTTCAACTTCGCTCCTCATAAGGACCCAGAATATATATACTTTATAGGGTCTAACATCAATATTATAGAAATTACAAACGGAATGACAAACTTATATACAGTGAACTCGCGAAAACGTTAACACTCAAAAGGGTGAACGTCTCAGAAACGTGAACAAATTTATTTTCACACAGACTATTTTAAAACGTGAACAAAATCTGGAAGCTCTAAAACGTGAACACATTTTTTTTTTTTTTTTTTGTTTACTTTTTAAAAAGTTCATTTTTTTAATTGGGAAATCCCCGAATTGAGTTCACTTATTGGTTTATGTTACAGCTAGGGTTGCCATACGTACTGTTTTAAGCAGTACATGTTAAAGGGCTGCGCAAAATATTCTTAATGTTCTATGTTCTACTTAACACAACTATCAATTATATTATTTCACTGTAAACATACATAGCAAAACAAACATAACAACACATTACTTCCACCAAAACAAAACAAGCATAACTTGAAAAGTGTTTCTCTTCTGCTTTGTTAGTGCTTGTATTATCAAAACAAACAGAATATCAACACAAAAACAGACAATGAAATAAAGAAACGGTAAATTATAGTAAAAGCATCGAGTGCACTAGAACATTAAAAAAAATAAAAAAATTGATATTTTTGAATTATTTCCTAAATGTACATATATTTTTTTTTTAGTCGATCTTTATTATTATATTATGTATAACTAAATTACATCAAGCTTGAGGTCTTGTTTTATTTTTATATAAAACTTTAAACGTTTATTTAACCAATATTTCTATTTCTAGTTAAATAATTATTAATATTTTGTTGCTATCAATTTTCCCAAAAAATTGTGAAACACACCATTAGATTTTATTTTTATATCTATGAAAATAATGAATTCTTCTTAATTTTATTTAAAAATTAGACCTAAGTACCTTTATATGTATGTAAATAATAAACAATAAATTTTTGCAAATAAAAATTAATATTACATATAAACTTTTTTAAGCTTTTTCATATTCATTACAAAACGAAAATGTTTCTCACTTTGCAATTCTCTTTGGTATATGTTTACAATCAAAACATTCAAACATGCTTGGAATGTTCTATTTCTGTTTTAATGTTCTACTTCTTCTTTGTTCTAATTCAGCTTTATTTTAGTTCAGCATTGTTCTAGTGCAGTTTTGTTCTATTCTTCTATATTTTGATCGTGAAACAAAACAATTGTTTTTGGAAGTATGTGTTTTGTAATGAGAGAGTAATAAACACACACTATCTAAATTCAATGAAATTGCTTGTAAGCAATATTTCTTGTGCTTGTGCATCTCTTTAGTACATGTACTGATTTTTTGCAGTTGTACTGTTTTATGCACAACTCCTAAAACAGTACGCAAATGTACTGTTTTTTACACTTTGTACTGTTTTTTGTACTGTTTTTTTTTTTGCTCAGTCTATATTTAACAGAACTGGCATACAAAAAATTATGTTGTGTTAAAAAAAAAGTTCTAAAATAATAAGAGTTTTTACGCTGTGGTCATTGTTTTCTCATAAATACACAGTAGAAATCTAAATTATAATGGGTGGCTCGTAGCATTGGTATATTTTCGTGTTGTTATGATTTTATGGCTACCTCTTCCAATAGTCTTTCCCTTTCCACACTGAGAAAGACAAAAAAAAAAATCTAAATCTTTTTAAGTACTAAAAAATACTTATTCCAAAACAGTTATCGTTAATTTTTAGAACTTTTTTAATTTTCGGGCATGTTCTGGAAATCGAAATCACGTAAAATTGAAAGCAAACAAATTTGGAAAATTATCCGTGTTCAAAATTTATAAAAATACCTAATACCTTTGAGGACCACTTTTCTTTACCTAAACTATACAGTAAAAACTTCGCCTACAAAATAATGTGTTGAGTAATCAGAAAAACATAAGAGCACTACTTACAATTCTACTGAAAGAACCAATGAATTTTACTAGGGATGTCCTAAAATGAACGCATTAAAAAGTAAGTCATTATTTTTTTTACCTGCATACATCCAGAAAAAAGTTATGGAAATTGTTATAGATGTAGTTATAGAAGAAAGGTACAAAATAATGAGTTAAAGAAGCTATTAATTTTGAAAAAGTAGGCGAAGTTTTTACTGGGTACTGAAATAAGAAAAAGATAAGTAAATTTTTACAAAAATTGTTTTGAAAATATTCATCGTTTTCAATTGCACTTGATTTTAAATATTTTCAGATTTTGTGAAATAAAAATATACCAAACTATTTTTTTTTGGATTTTATAGATTAATGGCCAATTTCACCAAGTTCAGGTTTAATTAACTTTCATTATAAAAGTCAAAAAACCTATGGTTTTAGTAATAGTAAATTATAGCTGAATTTGGTAAAATTAGCCGTAAATAATTTAAAAATTATTTAAAATTGGAAAATTAATTTAGGAAACAAACATTTTCTCAAATTCTTTATGATTTGTGCAACTATGTGTGTAGTGAAAATTGCTTTAAATACGAATATGTTTAAAGAAAATAGTACTTACAAAATCAATGAGTTGATTGTTTTGAGCTAAGTAAGGCTTTTCTCCTTTCTTATATGGCTTACAGCAATGTTATGGTTTTCCTGGCCAAATGCTTCGTTTGTAGTGTTTGCTTTTTAAACGCAAATGGAGTAACTTCATATGTTTATTTATGAAATGCCATAAACTGGAAATAATTCCTTTGACGTTACACATTTTAAGTGTATTTCTTTCTTTATATAATTGTTGTTGCATATTCAATCAAAAGTTTAAAATATTTACCCCAATTTCACCAAGTTCAGTTAAAACTAACTATTACTTTAACTTCCAGCTTACAATATGTTTTGACAGCTTGAACTGATAGTTTATTATAGCTGAACTTGGTGAAATTGGGGGTTACTTATTAAAACAAATGGTAATGTTGTCGTCAAAAACAATGTACTGTTTTTTATTGATTGTACTGTTTTTATGTATTCAATGTACTGTTTTTCCGAATTTAAAATCTGGCTACCCTAGTTACAGCGTTCTTTTTTCTTAATTGTATCCATGTATGTATACGCGGACATGTTAGCTGTTTTTAATATCGATACGTTATTCGTGTTATTTGTGAAAGTGAAAAATGTCATTAAAAAAAACCGAAAATGTTATCTTTGAAAGATAAAGTAAAAATTCTTGAATTATTGCAAAAAGGTTATAGTGGCAGTGGCTTGGCTAGAAAATATGGTGTTGCTAAGTCAACAGTTTGCTCCATTAAGAAGAAAAATAGGAAATAACAAATCGTGTAAAGAAAAAGATTACGTTCTTCCGAGCTTCCGAAGATGGAAAAAGCTCTTTACAAATGTGCGAAAAAAAAAATTACCGGTCAGCGGACTGATGCTAAAAGCAAATGCTTTAGAAATTCGCCAACACTTAAGCTACAACTTGTTGACCCGTTTAAAGAAAAGTTTAGATCAAAAGTGGAGGAACTCTCTTTATGTGTAAATCAGCTTGTATTGGAAGCACCTACCAGATAAAACATACTTTTCACCATTGGAGAAAAGTGCTTAAAGAAAAAGCTTTGTTAAAGATGATCAAACAAAAAAACTTTTAAAAAAAGATGACCGATTTTTTCCTGTGAAATTTTTTATCCCTTAAACAAAAAATGTTTCTATTCGTTTTTGTTAATTTTATGTGTATTTTTTTTATGATATTCATAAGAAATTAATTTTTTTATGTATTATATGCAAAGTCAACTGAATTATTGCACATACATATATATTTTGTTATTAAAAATGAATAAAATACGTTTTTTAAAATACTTGTTAATCTATTTATTTTAAAATAGGGGCGTTATTTTTTTTAAATTTTGGCATTCGATAACGTGAACAAACTCGAAAACGTGAATCGCTATGGTAAAAATTAATTCACGTTATCGCGAGTTCACTGTATACCCTATTCACCACCTGTGGTGAAGGGTATAAAAAAACGAAAACAATTTTTTAAATGATTTTAAATTTCCATAATATAGTTTGAGTATATGTATTTCGTTAATTAAATGTATGACCTTAGCGCTTAAATAAAATTATAAAATTGACAGGGGCTTAGATTTTTTGTCTTCACTTATTTTGGAAAAACAAACAGCCAGACAAAAAATTAAAAAAAAATATGACATTAGGCCTCCATTTGTATGAGAGCATATCATTTTATGTCTGTGTATGTTGTGTTAAAAAACAACCTGCCCAACAGTTTTTGAGAAGGTCAATTGTAATTTTAATCTTACAAATTTGAAAGTTTCAGAAAAAATTTTCGTGTTTTTCTTTTGTCTTAAATGACTTCAACACCACGAAAACACAAAAGGGCTGTAGCAATTTAAGCCAATACACAGTTGTTATACCTGTATTTTGTATGTAAAAATGCATGTATGCTTCTGTGTATTTTTCTAATTGAAAGCTTAAATTACTTGATGCACTTTTGCTTATTTGCTGCAACATTTTTTTAGTATAAAAGATGCCAAAAGTTGATCTTAAGACATCACAAGTCTTATTGCATTTAACGCAAACAGTTGTGTGGTAAAACAATCACGTTCAACTCAACCAGCAACTCAAATTCATTCAAACTAAAACAGCGAACTAAAAGGATCAATATAAAAATCGTGCGTGTCTGTCTGTATCCGGTATATTGACAACACATTTTTCAAGTTTTATTACCTGTGTGCGCGTGTTAAAGTGAAAAAAACTTTTAACTTTTGAAGGGAAAAAAGATAACAGAGTTAATCACGTTAAAGTTTTCCAAAGTTTGTTAAACTCATTCACAAATTAATAAGTTTTCAATAAGAATATGAAGTGGGTAGGTGAAAAAAATCGATTAAAAAATTAGAAGGACTCTTGAAAAATTTTTGAAAAATGTTTTGATTAACTCATCTGTCATTTAAAAAATAATGTGTTTAGCAAAATAGAGAAAATCCTAATCAAAAATTTAACAAAGAAACATTTGAAAATGTCCCTTTCTGTGCAAAAACTCAAAATTCATAAAGAATTTTGCATGCATCCAAAAACATTAAAAGGCATTTATAAAGGGACTATCAAATTAATGTCAGCTTAAAGGTTTATTAATACAAACTTTATTTTATGTTATAAAAAATACTACAAATTGTATAAAAACGCACAAAAAATACCCCAAAGTAGAGTAAAAAATCAAAAGTTAAAAAGTTTAATGTATTTAAATCAAAAACACTTTAAGAAATTGAAAGAATTTAATTTAAAATTTTTCAAAGTTATAAAAAGAATTTTATAATATTCCCCCAATCATTTACTCATTTTATGCAACGTTCCTTAAAACATAACAAGATGAAGGATAACATATTTACTTTAACGAGAGAGTGGACGAAAATATAAGAAAAAGTTGAATTTATAATGGCACCAATTCACATAATGGTAGTTTTTTATTCCACTAAAAATTTCTTACATATCAAGCATACCAACTTGCATACATATTTAGGATATACAAGGATATTTGTAATCACTCACACATACAAACTCCCATTCAAATTTTTGCAAGACCCTAAACAAAAGTCGTGCGTGAACATTTTGACAAAAAAGGATTTCCTCTCCCTTTTTTCTTATTTCCATACTGTATTTTAAATGAAGACATATTCCACATCACTTTAAGAAAATTCTGACCATTATTTTTCCAGACATTAACATTAAAAACAATGCCAGCAGAAATAAGGAAAAGTTTTTTTTCCACATATTTTGTGGGCACAGAAAAATGAGAGTTAACCAAACAATATTCACTAAAGAGAATAACATATTTGATTGATTTGAGCAAACACTGAAGGAAAAAAGAAACAATTTCTAATAAAAACATTTGAATTGCTCTTCAACTTTATAATTTACTTAAAAAAGAAAACTAAAAAACTAATATTTTTATAATTAGATCCTTTGGCATAATTTCGGGCAATTTAAATTATCGCTAAGCCTTTATAAATATTCAAAAGCTAAGTAATCGTTATTTGAAATTTAATAGAATGCTCCCTATAAACATTAAAATAATAAATATTTTAAAACATCACATATGTTTTAATAAATCTGAAATACCTACTAAATACTTTTTGTCAGTGTACCTTCTCCTGAAATAAATCTCAAAACTCATAAAAGATGTTTTTTTATGAACTAAATGCAACACAACATTAAGTTCTTTTCTCATTTTCCTTTAAATTACGACATCAAAATGAAGAAAATGACTTCTACACAATGCAATTGCAATTACAATTACAAATTTTTTCAATTTTGCATCGAGCTTTGCTTGCATCTTTTATCTGTTTTTACAACATTTTGATTTTTAATTCAAACAGTTTATTACTTGTTTGTGTTTGGGTGTGCTGGCAGACAACATTGTTCGAGCTTCATACCCAGCTCTGCATGCATTGCATTTTGCCCAACAAAAAGCTGCCTTGGGACAACAAGACCAACAGCACTCCTCATCTTTGGAACAACCATCGGACTCATCAGAATTGGGAAATGAGTTGGGCTCCACTGTCATGTCATCGGAAGATTACGATACTCATCCTCAGTATAGTTTTGCTTATGATGTCAGAGATTCCTTGACCGGTGATGATAAGCAGCAGGAAGAGAAACGCGACGGTGATATTGTGCAAGGACAGGTAAAAAATATTATTTTTATACAATTATTTGTTTCTACACTTTTCCTTTAGTATTCCCTTATTGAACCCGATGGCACCCGCAGAGTTGTGGAATACACTGCCGATGATATCAATGGTTTCAATGCTGTCGTGTCCAAACAAATGCTAGATGAACAACAACGTCTGCGTGCCTCAGCCGGTGCTGGAACTTCGTCTTCTTCACGTTACAACAGCATTGAAGTCTTGCAATCCCAATTACAAGCTCATGCCATTGCCGAAGCTCAAGCCCAAAGTGCTGCCTATGCTGAAGCTCAAGCCTTAGCAGAAGCTCAAGTTCGAGCCGAAGCCATGTCACAAGCCCAGCAAAACTCACAGGCTGAGCAACAGGCTAGAGGCCAAGCTGAAACCCAGGCTCGCACTCAGGCTCAACATTTAATGGATCAATTCGAACAACAGTACAAGCAACAGCAGCAGCAACAACAGCAATTACAACAACAACAATTGCAACAACAGCAATTACAATTGCAAGCCCAACAACAATTGCAACGTGCCCAACAGCAACAACAACAGCAACTATTACGTACCCAATTGCAGCAATCCCAAGAACGTTTGACGAATGAACAAGCCTTACTTCTCTCCCAATCCCTCCCCAGCCAAGCTTTAGGACACAGTGTTCATGCCACCGTAGTATCACACCCACCTACATTACTCTCACGTGCCCCCACTGGCTCCGTATTTGCTCAGGCTCGTGATATTTCAGCCCTTAACGATATCCGCGATAATACAGCCCGCCTCACAATTGAACGTACTGCCCAACCTCAAATTGTTTTTACCCAACCAGCCAGTGCCACCGTACAAGCCTCAGTTATACACTCTCCCTTGTCGCGGTTGGACACTGCCAGCGCTTCTTCTTTGAATGGTAATGCCTTAAGAGGCAGTTCTTTGATCTCCACCAGAATCACCAGCAACGGACGTACTACTGGCAATGGAAATTTGATCTTGAGTGGTAATGGCAGACGCACCAGCGAACAATTTTTGGATGAATTAGACAGCAATGAATTGCAAAATTCTTTGGGAGGTCATTCTGGCGCCACTAGCTCTGCCAGTATTAGAATTTTGAATGGTAATGGCAATGGTAATGCAGGAGAAAGTTCTCTACATAATGGCAACGGTAGTGGTAATGGTAACGGTAATGGCAATGGGCATGTTGGTGCCAATGGTAATGGCAATGGAAATGGCAATGGGCATGTTGGTGCCAATGGTAATGGCAATGGGTTAAGCCATGGTTCTAATGGTAACGGTAACGGAAATGGCAATGGCAATGGACACTATAGTTTAGACGAAAGTTTGGAACTGCGCTTGAATGGCCACAACGGCAATGGCTTAAGAAATGGCTTGCGCCAACAACATGCCAGACGTCTACAAAATATTTACACCAACGGCAATGGTAATGGCAACGGTAATGGTAATGGCAAAGCTTTATGGTAAATCAACCAATTCTATAATTCAAAACTTCCATTTCAAAAATCAAGCCATTTAGGACGAAAAGAGCAACAACGAATACATTTAGTTTATAGAAAAATCAAACTTTCAAGGCATTAATTTATAACCCGGATAACTCTAAAAGGACTACGCGCTTTTGACATACGTTTAACATTTTTTTTTATTTATAAGTTTTAGTATTAATTTAAAACAACAAAATGTTTCGTGTTTTTTATGTTTCTCACTTTTTTTTAAATATTTAACTACTCATCTAGTGATTTAAGTTACATGTTACTAATCAAGGGATTTTGGGTTTTTTATTTCATATTTTTCTATTTATTTTAAGCAAAAACAAGCCAAACTTACTAACAAACAAACTGTATTCCTAAAACAACTCACTACACAATAATTACGCTTTCTTTTTTTACTTAACTAAACAATTTCCATTACCTTTAATGGAGCTTAGGGATTTCTTTATTACCACAACTTTGTTTTCCCAGGTACTTTCTTCCGATTTGCATCTCTCCTTTTTCTATTTCTTTTTATTTAAAACTAAAAAGCATAAATTTATATTTAGACTTTGAAAGTAAAAATCCATAAATCTTTTTTGACGAATTTCCTTGCAGTATTTATTATTTTAAAATATCTACTTTTATAATGTTTATTTTTTAGTTTATACGAAAACGTTCCCTTTGAAGCATTTAATGCATGATTTAAACAGAATATCAAGTTGTTTCTGAATTAAGACTAGAAAATAAAAAAAGTTATGACTCAATTATCGAAAGCAAATAGGAAATGAAAGTCTTGCTCGATTACCTATTTATATCTAGAACATTTGCAATGAAAAATGTATACCTGTTACAGCCACTTACTGCCTTTAAAGCAAAATGTTTCCTAAACAATACTAATGCATTTCTTACAAAGATAACCTTTTATTCACATACTCATACATCTACATCTTAATTTACATTTATATGTATGTATGATTATATACACATACTAGTACATAATTATTTTTGGCTGGTTTTAAAATATTTAATATTTATGTTTACAGTCATGTTTTATACATTCCACTCTTTCTCTAACTACCTATATTTTCCTCTCTCTTTACTATCTTATATTTCCCTGCTTCCATGACTTACGTACACACTTATACAAATCTCATCCTTTCTCTTCTAAATGTATAAACGTGTAGTTTTCTACTAATATTTTTCTGTTATTTTCTTTATTTAGTTCATAAGTTTTAAGTTAAAAAAAGGCATCGTAAAAAGCATTACAAAAAAATAAAATAAAATATTTTTTGCAATAAACAAATGCAAAAAGTGAAAAACAATAAAAAAACTTTTTGTATTGTCTACTTATTTTTCTCCTTAGCCAATATCCAGTTAACATCTCGCATACCAATTTACTTACAGTGATCATAAAGACGCACTACATGCAGGAAGGCATCACGTTGAAAGTACACCGAAAAAATTTTCTTCACCGATCCAATGGATTGCGACATCAATCCAATGAAAAATTCAACCTATGTAATGCTTCATTTGGATTTATGACGAATGTTTTATTAGCCCCCCTTAATGAGATGTTTCATAAAAAAGATGAAAATATTGCATTAACATAATGAAAGAAATTTTGTTAAGACTGTGACTCACTGTTGCAAGAAGTGCAGATTTCTCTGCATTTTGCTGATTTTTCACTGCAAAAATGACGAAGTGAGATTTGCAGATTTTTACTGTCAAATTGCAGATTTTTTAAAATTGAAGAAATTGTAAAGACTTTTATATTAAACTTTGTGACCAACTTTTTAAAAGATTGGATTTAGGAGTTCAATTAAAATGTTTAAAAGGAATAAATCCAAATATTTTAGAGAATGGTGAGTTGAACTCCATTTTTGAGGTTTTAAAAACAGTTTCCAAATTTATTATGCCAATGCAAACAATTGACTCTTGCTTTCCAATATTTATTTATTTATTTATTAATTGAATTGCTCCATACACAAGACTAAGAGTCTTATTTTGCAGTATGGAACTGAGAATATGTTAAAATTTAAATCATTAATTAATTAATAACTTAATAACTAACTACAATTTTTATATAAGTAATTAAAAAACAATTTAATTTAAACAATAAAGAAAAAAAAAATTAAGATAATTTAATTTAAATATCACTGTGCTACACTCGAAAAGCACTTCTGAAATGACCTAGTGTGCGTTAAAGGTGTTGGTGAGCATGTTACGAATCCGGGCTTAAAAGTTTCAATATACCTCCAAATTCCCGAGTTATGGACCAAAGACATTTTTTTGAGGCTGCTACTTTTAAACATTTATAACTTTTTTATTTATTAACCGATTTTTTAAATTCAAACGGTTTTGGAAAGCAAAAGAATTGTTATTTTTAAATATATATACTTCTCAGACAATATTAGCACAAATATGAATAGATTTTTTCAATTATATGGAAAATTTTTAGTTTTTTTTAAACTTTTAAAATTTCTACGAGACTTTTTTCCGAATTTAGTTTAAAGGCAACAAATATATTAAAGACAGTATTTTTCTGAGTAAAATGAGACGTCATTTGTTAAAATCGGTTGAGAAATGAGGAAGTTATAGTACCTTTTCGAACAAAAGAGTGGAAACCTGTTTCGATTAGATTAGCATGATTTAATAAAATAACTTTAATCTAATAAAACATAACGAATTATATATTTGTATCACCAATTTATACATGATTTTTTTTTAAAAATGTTTACTTAATCTTTTACGTTTAAAATACAAATCATCAGTTTCTCGCTTTAGTGACCAGCAGTAATTAGCTAACATCCTGATTTGACTTTTTCCTTCAAATCTCTTTTCAATTGTTAATAACTCTTGATGGAAACGTTCGCCTTGTTCGTCACTTAGAAAAAAATCTAAATGGGAATGCAGAAAATGTATTTTTAAAGACATTCTGCACCCCATTTCTTCGTAAGCATCCAGAAACTCACTAACAACATGAACGTAGGCAGCGCTTCTCTTATTACCTAAAAAATTTTCCGACAATGACATGAAACTAATCCATGCTCTCTCTTCAACTGCATTTAACAATTTCGTAAAATTTTCATCAAGAAACATTTTTCGGATTTGTGGTCCAACAAAAATGCATAGAAATAAAAATATAAAAAAAATTGTCAATGTCTCTTAAATGATTGAAAATAAAATACACCTTCTTTTATTTTGGCTTCACTTAGTCTCGGAAATAGAGACTTTAAGTACAAAAAAGCCTCACTCTCTTGGTCTAGTCGTTTCACAAATTGTTTCATATATCCCAGCTTTAAATGTAATGGCGGCAAAATAATCTTCTCGGGCCGGACTAGTGGAATATTAATAACATTTTTTTCGCTTAGTTTAAATGACTTTCTTGGTGGCCAGTCTTTACATTTATAATGGTCCTTTGCACGACTATTCCATTCACAAAGATAACAGGGATACTTAGTGAAACCTCCCTGCATTCCAAAAAGAATTGTTAATACTTTTAAATCAGAGATGATTTGCCACTGATGTTTGCTGTAATTAATTACGTTAAGAATTTTGTCTAATGTGGCATATGTTTCTTTCATATCAGTCGCATATGCTATGGGAACTGATGGTAACTCGTTTTCATTATGTAAAAGAACTGCTTTCAAACCTAGAAATTCGTGATTTTAAAATTGGCTATTAAAATAAAATATTGTTACTTATAAGAAACATACTTTTACATGAACCATCCAAGAATAGCCGCCAATCTTCTGAACGATGCTCGTGACTGAGGCAAACAAATAACTCATCAACATCGGTGCAATAAACAAGATTATTATATTTATCATCATGTTTGAAAATTTGTTCGAATGACGCTAGTTGTATATTTTTTCTTCCAAAAGTACCTTGAAAATTACTTTCGCAGGCATTCCATTGTTTAAATCGTGAAGCCAAAGTTTCAGCTTGTCTCCAAGATAAACCTAAGTCTCGCACAAGATCACGAAAATCTTCATTTGTAATTAAATGACGTTCGGAAGAGACTGCTTTCAAAGGCACATATGGTGTGTCATTTCCATCACCATCACAAATTTCATTAATGGGCGAAGTAACACTTTCCACTTCTATACTTTTTGTTTCTGCAACATCAATTTCTCTTAGAACTGGCTTACATACAGTTGATACATTAGGATATGGAATGCGATCACGGGTTTTATAGCGATGACCAACAACATTTGTTTGGCAAAAGTAACACTCTTCTGGTTTATGAAAATGCTGACGGTGCCAAATCATTGGGACTGAGAATATTGAACCCTGTTCACATTTTTTAGACATCCATTTTTTGAGTGTCGATGAGCATTTTGAGCAAACATATTGGGGTTCATACCAAGCACTCCTTACGTACGACCGATTAAAATATAGATTATAAGCTTCTACCACAGCTTTATTTTTTACCAATTCGATACGATGTTTTTTGTCAACAAATAAGCCACAAATGTAACAAAAAAGATTACGCTTATTACACATTCTAAAGGTGGCCAAACTTCACTTAAGCACAATATTATTGAAAAAAAATACTTTAATTTAAAAAAACCAGTTTTTTCTAATTCGACTTTAAAAACACTAACTAAAAAACAGAAGTTTTGCAATTATCAAAAAAACTAACGGTATTTTTAAAAAGTACTTTCAATAATGTTTATTTTAGTGATGGGTCCGTGAGGGGATATTGACTCACACTCACTCACATCAAGAGAAACATTTTTTTAGTTTTTTTGTACCTATTAATTCAAATTTACTTGTTTAAAATGAGCGATTTGTATTGTATTTACAAAAGAAAAAAAATAGTATTTTTTTAGGAATTTTAATTGTTTTTTTGTTATAATAGCTCCTCATAAAAAGTACTATAACTTCCTCATTTCTCAACCGATTTTAACAAATGACGTCTCATTTTACTCAGAAAAATACTGTCTTTAATATATTTGTTGCCTTTAAACTAAATTCGGAAAAAAGTCTCGTAGAAATTTTAAAAGTTTAAAAAAAACTAAAAATTTTCCATATAATTGAAAAAATCTATTCATATTTGTGCTAATATTGTCTGAGAGGTATATATATTTAAAAATAACAATTCTTTTGCTTTCCAAAACCGTTTGAATTTAAAAAATCGGTTAATAAATAAAAAATTTATAAATGTTTAAAAGTAGCAGCCTCAAAAAAATTTCTTTGGTCCATAACTCGGGAATTTGGAGGTATATTGAAACTTTTAAAACCGGTTTTGTAATACACTCATCTAGACCTTTAACATACACTAGGTCACTTTGAAAGTGCTTGCAAAAAAGGAAATTTTGTAGCACCGTGTATTTAAAAAAGTATAAAACAATAGATTTTAATAATCAAAAATTAAGATAATTTTATATTTTTTAATCTCAAGTAATTATGTTTCAAAGTGCTATGCCGAAAACAGTTTAAAAATATTTTCCCTGAATTTTCGTGCGTTACTTAAAAGTTGAATGCTATATGGTATAGAATTCCAGAGAGATACTGCGAATATGAAGAAATGCCACTCAGAAATTAAACTTTTATACCCGAACGATCTAATTCTTTTCCCCCTGCTAATGTCAGAAATATAAAGTTTACCGTACAAGTGCTCAGGTTTGTGGGTAAATATTATCTTATGTAAAAAAACTAAAACTCTCATGTTCAGCAAATTTTCTAAGGAAAGGCCATAAAGCCGAGATGAAAACAAAGAAACACTAGAACGCCTTTTAAGTCCATACACGTACCGTACAATATTGTTAAACGCAACGTTCAATTTCGCCTTACTAATCGTATCAGATTTAGCAAATAGCTCACAGCCATACAGTAACAATGGCATAAGATAAGTTTTAGCAAGAAGCATTCTTATTCTTAAAGGTGTACAATGCTGGGTCCGCCAAAGAGTTCTAATCATTGAAAAGGTGCGACCACAAGCATAGTTAATGTGGTTCGACCACGTAAGAGTGTCATTGAAAAATATTCCTAGATTCTTAGCAGATGTTACTATTTCAATCTGCTGATTATTTATAAATATATTAGGTATAATATTAAGTTTATTTAGTCGCCTTTGAATAACAATGCATTTAGATTTTTTTGGATTTATTTCCAAGCCATTTGCCGTTGCCCACGTATAAATACGATGAAGTTGTTGATTAAGAGATATAATACACTGGTCGATTAAAGCATTATTACAACTGGTATAAAGTTGAACGTCATCCGCGTACATTCTTACATTACAATTCATTAGGACGCCTGGGAGGTCATTTGAATACAGTGAGAATAATAGTGGCCCAACAATGGACCCCTGAGGTACCCCTCTTGTTACAGGCAGTGCCCTGGATTTCCGTATTCCAGTTTCAACATACTGATACCTGTTACCCAAGTATGTGGACAATAGCTGAGTAGCGGTTGAAGAGAAATTAAAGAAATGTTTAAGTTTGTAACAGAGAATGTTATGATCCACAGTATCAAATGCTTTTGAATGGTCCAAAAGTATTAAAAATGTAGTCTTGCCATCATCAAGTTTCGCCCTTATCTCCTCCGTAACATCAACTAACGCCGTTATGCAGCTGTTTTTCTTTCTGAACCCAGATTGACGATCTGTTAGTAAGTTATTGTTATCCAAAAAACAAGTCATTTGGTTATGCATAATACGTTCAAATACTTTGGAGAGAAATGGAAGAATGGCTATTGGTCTAAAATCGGAACCAGTTTTGGGTATTGGAACTATTTTAGCTATTTTCCAGTTCGAGGGAAAGTAACTTGTGGTTAATATTTTGTTAAAGAAAAATGTAATAATAGGAAGAATTTGAGGTAAAAGAATCTTTAGAAACTTTGGATTAATCCCGTCTACTCCTATAGAGTTGGATTTTATAGACAAAAAGCTAGATAAAACGTCACATTGGTCTACTGCAGCAAAAGAAAAAAAAGAGCTAGAATTGTTATTCGAATGGTTATTGGTATAATAATTTTGATCTGCTTGCACAATAGGGATATTTAAAAACTTCTTATTGATTGCATCGGCATCAATTGGACATGGTTCTGGGTTCGTAGATTTACCGATACCAACTTCGCGTATCGTTTGCCATGTTCTTTTGGAGCCAATGGCCGAAGAAAATTTTTCCGCATAAAAAACAGATTTGGCCCTTTTAATCATTTTATTTGTTTTTCTTTTAGCAGTCAGATAATCCTCATGTAATGTTGTAGTTTTAAATCTTTTCCAACGTGCATATAAATAAAAAATAAAAAAATAATTTATTACACTTTCGGAAAAATAAATGTGAAATTAAAAGTTTTGACTCAAGAATATTATTCTGAAAATTGTGCCTTTTTATACCCTGCACCACAATTAGTTGTGAAGAGGGTATATTAAGTTTGTCATTCCGTGTGAAACTTTTTTATTATTCATCTCAGACCCCATAAAGTATATATATTCTGGGTTCTTGAGTAATTCTAAGTCGATTTGGCCATGTCCGTCTGTCTATCCGTCTGTTGAAAACACGCTCACTTTCGAAAAACTAAAAAGAAATAAACAAACTTGGTGTCAAATTGCTTGTAGTTATCCTAAGCAGTTTGGGATTGAAATGAAGCAAAATCGGTTCAGTAGGATCAGAGCTATGAATCAAAATGTGGAACCACCACCTAAAAAAAATTGATAATTTTGTTATAAAAACTAACATAAATGGTGGAAAAATACACAGAATGGTATAAGATTTCGCAACAGTTCGTTTTATTTAACTGGAAATCACGCTGAAAAATTTATTGAAGATCTGTCCATGATTTACCCTAGGCCCCATTTAAGCCCTACTCCCGGAAAACAGTATAGTAAGCCTAAAAACCTAACTAACAATGCTATCATAACAAATTTTGGCACGTCACAGTTAAATAAGACTAGAAATGAAACTATTAAGTTTCGTGAAGATCGGTGCATAATTTACCATAGGCCCCATATAAAACCTACTTCCAGAAAACAGTTTAGTACGCCTAAATCCGTAAAACATAATGCTATCATAACAAAATTTGGTACATCAAAATTTTTTAGAACTAAAAATAAGACTGTGAAATTTCGTGAAGATCGGTCTATAATTTACCATAGGCCCCATATAAACCCTACTCCCGGAAAACAGCTTAGTACGCCTAAAAACTTAAAAAATAACGCTATCATAACAAAATTTGATACATCACAGTTTTATAGAACTAGAAATGACACTGTGAAATTTGGTGAAGATCGGTGCATAGCTTACCATAGGCCTCATATAAAGCCCACTCTGGTAAAATAATTAAATACGCGGTAAACTTTCTTCCAGTTTAGGTTCATTAGCCAGAAAAAATTTTATGCAATTTTGTGATATACGGTCCATAATTTTCCTTAGATTCCATTTTAGCAGCCTTCTGAAATTTACTGCAAACGCTTAAACTAATTGCACCGCTGTATTGAAATTTATGTTTTTTAATACCAGAAATCGTTCTGCAGAATTTGGGATGATTGGTTCATAGCTTACCATGGCTTTTATATAATTTGTTCTCTTGAAAATCATTTAAGTTCATCTTAAACTGATATTCTACTCAAACTTTTAAAAATTGATTCTGATTGTCGATCAATAATAGGTCTAAACCGCAACAAATTTTAATGCAGATGTCTGTTTTTACAAAGATTATAATAATAAAATAGACGTCATACAGATATGACTCCTAAAACTTTTGAAGTGTCGGTGGAGGGTATCAAAGATTCGGCACAGCCGAATATAGCACTCTAACTTGTTTTATTTTATTTTTTCTTATTTTATTTTTTTTTCTGTCTCTGGCGGGAATCGTTCGCGCAACCTCGGTGCTGATAGACTAGCTCACTACCAGATAGTCTACCGGGGCAGTGTAGTTTTGGATAAAAAGACTATGTTTTTTACTCAATTAAGATCGTAAATATGAGATTAAATTGTCCATAACAACAATAACAACGTTGATTGAAAGTTTTTGTTTCATTACTATAATAACATTTTTCATTGTCATAATGAAAATTTACATTTATGAAAGCATTATTGAAATATGTTTCTTTTATAAAAAAATTTTTGATTTCATAAATTTAATGGCATATTACATTAGATGAATTAAATAATTAAATCTTACATTTTTTGATTAAAAATTAAACATTTTTTTAGGGAAACTATAACTTTGTATTAATTTATGAATAAAGTTATGTTTGTATATTGTTCTCAATTAAAATTTTTTGTTTAACTTGGACAAACTTAAGTTTTCATATATCCAATGAAAATTTTTAACGTAATTACGAAATCCAATGAAGCGATTTTAACGAAAATACTTCATTATAACTATGGAATTCCATTTAGACCATGAAAATTTTCATTTACCCAAGGAAAATTTTTTTATGAAAATGATTCATTAAATATATGAAGCATTTTTCTTTCAGTGCATAATGTCCTAAATAATATTTTACAATTAATTAGTATTGTGGTTATTTTGTTGAACTATTTATGGTTTTTAATCCGAATTTTCAATATTTTTAATCAGGCTTAAAGCTTCGTTCACAATCAAAAAAACATTTTCACTTGGTGTTCATAATAGAGCAACAATTTATTTTGTAAGTACACACATTTTGCATCAAGAAACCGTTCGCAAATTTTAGCCACAACAATATTATGCATTTATTTTTATTTTTGTAAACATTTTGTTAAAATTTCCATTCAAAACTAAATGAAATTATTTTAAATGTCAGAAACAATTTCATACAAATTGTTGCTGAAGTTCTAGTTGGCTCAACTTTAGTTACCATTTTTAAAAAAATTTTAGTTACATTTTTGTGCTAAAAATTAAAGGAAAATATATGAAATACTTTGGGATGAAAAAAGATAGAACAAAAAAAAACGAAATTGTTTTTTTGATTGCGAACGTAACTTTAGTTTATCAAATTTAATTTTCATTAAATTATTTTTATGAAGAAAGGAATTTTACAACATGAAAATTAATTAAAATTGTTATTGATAATTTTTCATTCTTGACTGACCTGAGATTCGAACCCAGGCCGGCTGGTTACCCTGACATGTTTCGATCAGAACCACTTGATCTCCTCAGAGGGATTTGCCGTCTTACACTCGCAGCCATCGACGACTGCTTACGTCAATAATCAAACATCAATCCTTAAACTAAATTGTTGTTTAACCTTTGGTAAATCGAAATTTGCTTTTTTGAATGATTATCCATTTTTTTTATTGATTTTACATGTTTTTCCTTTTACTTCTGTTTTTTCATACTTTTTGTCAAGAATTCTTCTTAAAGTCCAAAGTTCATTCTTTGTTTTTTTTTTCATTTTTGTCATTCTTTTTCTTGTTGACCTTTTTCAGCACAACTCGAAGGACTAATGTATACATAGAGCTCGTGCCTTAGCTTTAAGAATAATTAGTATTGTGGTTATTTTGTTGAACTATTTATGGTTTTTAATCAAAATTTTTTTAATATTTCTAATAATTTAATTTTTCGTTAAATTATTTTTATGAAGAAAGGAATTTTACAACATGAAAATTAATTAAAATTGTTATTGATAATTTTTCATTCTTCACTGACCTGAGATTCGAACCCAGGCCGGCTGGTTACCCTGACATGTTTCGATCGCAACCACTTGATCTCCTCAGAGGGATTTGCCGTCTTACACTCGCAGCCATCGACGACTTTCTTTATTTTAGTGAAACGGTTTTTGTATTTCAATGAAATTTTTAATTTGTTCAATGACAAAAATTAATTAATTTATATATTTCGTAATTCTGATGACAGTCTTTCATTAGTTAATAATTATAATAGTTTTTTATTTACGGTTATTTATATCCGCCATTTTTCAATGTGCGTTTTGAACTGTTGTGAATTTGATTTAGTTTGTTTTTATTCCTGTTATAATTCATCAAGCTATATTAATTTTCAAAGTTATTTTCGGGAATACACAATTTTTTATTATTATCTATTCATGAATCATGTTGTGCTAAATTCACAATTTTTTTTTTTTTTATTAATACACTGAAACTTAATGTTTGGAAGGATGCCAGATTGTAAGGAAACCTTTTTCCAAAGACTGGATAAGCTAAAGATGTTATAAAAATAAAACTGTCTTATATGCAACGATATCAAAGCTTAAACAAAACAGAAATTATTTTCCAGCGAGGACCTTCATCAGCATTCTTTCTATTTTACTTGGTTGTACATCAAAATTTTGTGTATTTTAATTAATAATTAAAGGCAAAATAATGTGAGCATTTTTTAACTGGTTTTTTCTTTCTTGTTGTTTATTTTTGATCAAAGTGTGTGAGTGAGAAATAATATTGAAAACAAAAACAAATTTTCGTTTTTTATTGTTGCTTTCAATATAATTTCTCACTCACTCACTTGTTTTAATTTTTTAAAAACGGGCAGTAAAGCTATCGTCACACTAACTAAATTTTTGACAAAATTAGCGTAACCACAAATTTTTTTAATAGTTAGTGTGATTAAACATGGTTCTTATATCACAAAATCAAACAGTTATACTGCTAGGCGAAGCAGAAAGCTATTTTAATTTCGTTTTTGTGAGACCTTATTTAAGTTTTCCTGTTGGTCACGTTTTTTTTACAAATATTTGCCACGTGCGACCGTAGCTTATACATACATTCTAACACTTGGTTAAAGTCACTATTTTACTCTCTTAATGAAATTTTTCATTAGATTAAAAAAAAAATAATTAAATCGAATCAGTAGATTAATAAAACATTATTCTTTTAGTGTACAGTTAAGCAATAGTAACAGTGCCTTTATACGAATATGATAAATCTTTGATACCCTTCACTGAGAGAAAGTATTTTTAAAGAGAAAGCTATTTATTCAGCGCTCTCAGTTTTGGGGATTTATCCCCAAATAGGGGATTATTTTGTGTAAATGTGAATTAAAATTTCGTAAAAAACTGCAGTGCATTTTTTAGGAAAAAAGCACTATTGCCGCAGAAGTTTTTGGCTCTAAAGTTTTTGAAATGATAAATCTTGATGCATAATTATTTTTCTTGTGCTCCTTTTTAAGTTACTCTTTTTATACAAGTATACCTGTGTATGTAGATAAGTGTTTAGAACACAAAGTACAAATAAAATTAGTTATTAAAGAATGAAATGTATGCATTTTTTCTTCTTAGGCATAATATTATTTTATTTTTAAGATCTGTGAGGATTTATGGGGATAAAATAGCTATTTTGGGGGTTTTTGGCGATGAAGAATCGTAAATTGGGGAAAAGGTATAAAATAAAACTGGGAATCCTGGGCGTATTGCCAATTATAGACCAATCTTTACAAAATGTAGTTATGTAATTAAATAGTCTTATGCAACTATGACAGATCAAATTTTACTACAATAGCAGCATTATTCGTTAGGCATACTTAAGTGCTTATACCCGTAATTTCTACAAATATATATCTAGTCGTGTTCGTACCTGACAGTTATCTGGCAACACTATTGTGGAAAACCGATCGTGTAAAATACATTACACTTTAACCAGTAGCTTAGAAATACTTTTTAAAAATGGTGGCCATTAGGCGCACCAAAGTGTTTTCCGAGAGTGAACTTTATATGGGACATATGGTAAATTGTGAACTAATCTTAATGAAAGTTGACAGTGTGATTCTAGTCATATTTAACTACGACTCACTTGTTCATAAGAAAGTCATGATTCACGTTATCGAATTATTTACTAAAATCTGTGTAAATGGCATGAGCTTGCATGCCACATTAGGGTGACCGTTAAAATCAAAAGTTTGATTTATTTAGGTCTCGGGAATCGTTCGCGCAATCTCGGTGCTGATAGACTAGCTCACTACCAGATAGTCTACCGGGGCAGTGTAGTTTTGGATAAAAAGACTATGTTTTTTACTCAATTAAGATCGTAAATATGAGATTAAATTGTCCATAACAACAATAACAACGTTGATTGAAAGTTTTTGTTTCATTACTATAATAACATTTTTCATTGTCATAATGAAAATTTACATTTATGAAAGCATTATTGAAATATGTTTCTTTTATAAAAAAATTTTTGATTTCATAAATTTAATGGCATATTACATTAGATGAATTAAATAATTAAATCTTACATTTTTTGATTAAAAATTAAACATTTTTTTAGGGAAACTATAACTTTGTATTAATTTATGAATAAAGTTATGTTTGTATATTGTTCTCAATTAAAATTTTTTGTTTAACTTGGACAAACTTAAGTTTTCATATATCCAATGAAAATTTTTAACGTAATTACGAAATCCAATGAAGCGATTTTAACGAAAATACTTCATTATAACTATGGAATTCCATTTAGACCATGAAAATTTTCATTTACCCAAGGAAAATTTTTTTATGAAAATGATTCATTAAATATATGAAGCATTTTTCTTTCAGTGCATAATGTCCTAAATAATATTTTACAATTAATTAGTATTGTGGTTATTTTGTTGAACTATTTATGGTTTTTAATCCGAATTTTCAATATTTTTAATCAGGCTTAAAGCTTCGTTCACAATCAAAAAAACATTTTCACTTGGTGTTCATAATAGAGCAACAATTTATTTTGTAACTACACACATTTTGCATCAAGAAACCGTTCGCAAATTTTAGCCACAACAATATTATGCATTTATTTTTATTTTTGTAAACATTTTGTTAAAATTTCCATTCAAAACTAAATGAAATTATTTTAAATGTCAGAAACAATTTCATACAAATTGTTGCTGAAGTTCTAGTTGGCTCAACTTTAGTTACCATTTTTAAAAAAATTTTAGTTACATTTTTGTGCTAAAAATTAAAGGAAAATATATGAAATACTTTGGGATGAAAAAAGATAGAACAAAAAAAAACGAAATTGTTTTTTTGATTGCGAACGTAACTTTAGTTTATCAAATTTAATTTTCATTAAATTATTTTTATGAAGAAAGGAATTTTACAACATGAAAATTAATTAAAATTGTTATTGATAATTTTTCATTCTTGACTGACCTGAGATTCGAACCCAGGCCGGCTGGTTACCCTGACATGTTTCGATCAGAACCACTTGATCTCCTCAGAGGGATTTGCCGTCTTACACTCGCAGCCATCGACGACTGCTTACGTCAATAATCAAACATCAATCCTTAAACTAAATTGTTGTTTAACCTTTGGTAAATCGAAATTTGCTTTTTTGAATGATTATCCATTTTTTTTATTGATTTTACATGTTTTTCCTTTTACTTCTGTTTTTTCATACTTTTTGTCAAGAATTCTTCTTAAAGTCCAAAGTTCATTCTTTGTTTTTTTTTCATTTTTGTCATTCTTTTTCTTGTTGACCTTTTTCAGCACAACTCGAAGGACTAATGTATACATAGAGCTCGTGCCTTAGCTTTAAGAATAATTAGTATTGTGGTTATTTTGTTGAACTATTTATGGTTTTTAATCAAAATTTTTTTAATATTTCTAATAATTTAATTTTTCGTTAAATTATTTTTATGAAGAAAGGAATTTTACAACATGAAAATTAATTAAAATTGTTATTGATAATTTTTCATTCTTCACTGACCTGAGATTCGAACCCAGGCCGGCTGGTTACCCTGACATGTTTCGATCGCAACCACTTGATCTCCTCAGAGGGATTTGCCGTCTTACACTCGCAGCCATCGACGACTTTCTTTATTTTAGTGAAACGGTTTTTGTATTTCAATGAAATTTTTAATTTGTTCAATGACAAAAATTAATTAATTTATATATTTCGTAATTCTGATGACAGTCTTTCATTAGTTAATAATTATAATAGTTTTTTATTTACGGTTATTTATATCCGCCATTTTTCAATGTGCGTTTTGAACTGTTGTGAATTTGATTTAGTTTGTTTTTATTCCTGTTATAATTCATCAAGCTATATTAATTTTCAAAGTTATTTTCGGGAATACACAATTTTTTATTATTATCTATTCATGAATCATGTTGTGCTAAATTCACAATTTTTTTTTTTTTATTAATACACTGAAACTTAATGTTTGGAAGGATGCCAGATTGTAAGGAAACCTTTTTCCAAAGACTGGATAAGCTAAAGATGTTATAAAAATAAAACTGTCTTATATGCAACGATATCAAAGCTTAAACAAAACAGAAATTATTTTCCAGCGAGGACCTTCATCAGCATTCTTTCTATTTTACTTGGTTGTACATCAAAATTTTGTGTATTTTAATTAATAATTAAAGGCAAAATAATGTGAGCATTTTTTAACTGGTTTTTTCTTTCTTGTTGTTTATTTTTGATCAAAGTGTGTGAGTGAGAAATAATATTGAAAACAAAAACAAATTTTCGTTTTTTATTGTTGCTTTCAATATAATTTCTCACTCACTCACTTGTTTTAATTTTTTAAAAACGGGCAGTAAAGCTATCGTCACACTAACTAAATTTTTGACAAAATTAGCGTAACCACAAATTTTTTTAATAGTTAGTGTGATTAAACATGGTTCTTATATCACAAAATCAAACAGTTATACTGCTAGGCGAAGCAGAAAGCTATTTTAATTTCGTTTTTGTGAGACCTTATTTAAGTTTTCCTGTTGGTCACGTTTTTTTTACAAATATTTGCCACGTGCGACCGTAGCTTATACATACATTCTAACACTTGGTTAAAGTCACTATTTTACTCTCTTAATGAAATTTTTCATTAGATTAAAAAAAAATAATTAAATCGAATCAGTAGATTAATAAAACATTATTCTTTTAGTGTACAGTTAAGCAATAGTAACAGTGCCTTTATACGAATATGATAAATCTTTGATACCCTTCACTGAGAGAAAGTATTTTTAAAGAGAAAGCTATTTATTCAGCGCTCTCAGTTTTGGGGATTTATCCCCAAATAGGGGATTATTTTGTGTAAATGTGAATTAAAATTTCGTAAAAAACTGCAGTGCATTTTTTAGGAAAAAAGCACTATTGCCGCAGAAGTTTTTGGCTCTAAAGTTTTTGAAATGATAAATCTTGATGCATAATTATTTTTCTTGTGCTCCTTTTTAAGTTACTCTTTTTATACAAGTATACCTGTGTATGTAGATAAGTGTTTAGAACACAAAGTACAAATAAAATTAGTTATTAAAGAATGAAATGTATGCATTTTTTCTTCTTAGGCATAATATTATTTTATTTTTAAGATCTGTGAGGATTTATGGGGATAAAATAGCTATTTTGGGGGTTTTTGGCGATGAAGAATCGTAAATTGGGGAAAAGGTATAAAATAAAACTGGGAATCCTGGGCGTATTGCCAATTATAGACCAATCTTTACAAAATGTAGTTATGTAATTAAATAGTCTTATGCAACTATGACAGATCAAATTTTACTACAATAGCAGCATTATTCGTTAGGCATACTTAAGTGCTTATACCCGTAATTTCTACAAATATATATCTAGTCGTGTTCGTACCTGACAGTTATCTGGCAACACTATTGTGGAAAACCGATCGTGTAAAATACATTACACTTTAACCAGTAGCTTAGAAATACTTTTTAAAAATGGTGGCCATTAGGCGCACCAAAGTGTTTTCCGAGAGTGAACTTTATATGGGACATATGGTAAATTGTGAACTAATCTTAATGAAAGTTGACAGTGTGATTCTAGTCATATTTAACTACGACTCACTTGTTCATAAGAAAGTCATGATTCACGTTATCGAATTATTTACTAAAATCTGTGTAAATGGCATGAGCTTGCATGCCACATTAGGGTGACCGTTAAAATCAAAAGTTTGATTTATTTAGGTCTCACTCGCCAATTTGGTGGGTATTGATAAAAAAAACTACTCCAAAAAATTTTTAGGACGATCGGCGAAGGCTAAGCCGTCCCTCAAGCCCGCCAAAGTTTGAGAAAAGTCGTAAAGTCCGACTTGTATGACTTATATTTAGGAAAATGTTAATTTTACATAAAAATCGTTTTCTAAGAAGTTGTTGTTAGTAAAGTTTCCAGCAACTTTTGCCTTAACAAGTTTTCTCTAAAACACATATTGAACAAAACCTAATTAAAATAAAAAGTAAACAGCAGCATTGATGCGAATTTTTTCTTTAGAACTGTTTTTTCTTACACACGTCAATTCAGCTTTAATATTTGTGTTTGTGTGCGTTTGCTTAAAAAAATAGTCAAACGCATATAATTTGTTTCTAACGTACCACGGTTGATAAAGTGCAATTGTACTTTTTTGATACAATTCAAAGCCAAAAAGTACGGTGGTACCACCGTGACTCATTTGGTACTATTTCCAAATTTTTCAAACCTAAATATTTATAATTGATATAAAATGGCAACTCGTATTTACTGTCCAATGAATTTAAACTGATTTCAGTCTTTTGTGCAATGCATTTGCCAAAGTGCAAATGCAGAATTTCGTAGCGTTTTTATGAAATCTGAAATAAACTCTGTGTATGTTGTTGTTGGATTTAACAAAACAGCTATGATATTTTGCATTTGTTCTTTGCAAGACCATTTGCACGAAACACTAAACTTCGCTATTGTGAATAGATTTTTGCACTTGATCATTGGACGATTGCATATGCCACATTCTAAATCAAGTATCAGCGGCAGCATATAAGGCTTCATGGCGAAATATTATAAAAACAAAGGAACGAAATAGACCGTATGTACCAATGGTTTCAAGTGTAACCGAAACAAAAGTCTTTTTATTTTATAAAAAAAAAAAAATATTTATTACTATTGGGGTCGAAAAAGTACGATTGTAGAAGTTCGTAAGTACGATATTGGTTTTCTCATTTATCATCCCTGTAACATACCTGCACACTTTCTTTATTCTTTAAGGGGCTCTCAAATAAAATTGTCAACACAGACTAGAAATATATTGAAGAAAAAGCCCCAGAACTGCCAAGGAATCGCCCCAAGGGGGATTAAATATATGACGGACCTTCATTAGTTTTTTGTGCTTAACATTTTCTTAAAACATAATTGCCTTGTATCTCCACCCTTTAGGGGGGCTCCCATACAAATATGCCGGTTTAATATAATTCTTAAATTTGGCCACTGCAGCGTCAAGATTGCCCTTAGTTGGGTCAAAAGTATGACCAACCTCACATAATTTGTTTTATCCCCATTGCCAAAAAACGACTACGCATGTTAGAAAAACCTATAACAATGGTTAAAGGTAATATAATTGTGGAATTTCATTTTTTTAGTTTATTTTATAAACTAAACCGTTTTTGAGTTACGCTGTGCAACCTCCTCCGTTTTCGAAATTTTGAAAACAAGAGCTTACCTAAAAAACGGTTAGCACCACTGAATTCAGCGTACCCGAATTAGGGTAAAACGCTAGGTGCCCGATTGGTCGGTTTTTTTTTTAAATAAATAATAAAAATGTTTTTCAACAAAACTAATTCACTTTAATGAATTAAAAATTAGATTTTTTAGTGGCTTATTCGATATTTTAAGTTTATTTTGTTTAATAAGAGATAAAGAAAAACTTGTGAACAAATTTTCTACATAATTAATATTTTCTAAGTTATTAAACATAAAAGTCAGATTTCATGTAAATTATAATTTTTCTCAAACTTTGGTGGGCTTGAGGGACGGCTTAGCCTTCGCCGATCGTCCTAAAAATTTTTGAGTTGTTTTTTTATCAATACCCACCAAATTGGCTAGTGAGACCTAAATAAATCCAACTTTTGATTTTAACGGCCACCCTAGGGTACCACCGTACTTTTTGGCTTTGAATTGTATCAAAAAAGTACAATTGCACCAACTTAATCAACTGCGGTACGTTAGAAACAAATGATATGCGTTTGACTATTTTTTTTTTAAAGCAAACGCACACAAACACAAATATTAAAGCTGAATTGACGTGTGTAAGAAAAAACAGTTCTAAAGAAACAATTCGCATCAATGCTGCTGTTTACTTTTTATTTTAATTAGGTTTTGTTCAATATGAGTTTTAGAGAAAACTTGTTAAGGCAAAAGTTGTTGGAAACTTTACTAACAACAACTTCCTAGAAAACGATTTTTATGTAAAACTAATATTTTCCTAAATATAAGTCATACAAGTCGGACTTTACGATTTTTCTCAAACTTTGGCGGGCTTGAGGGACGGCTTAGCCTTCGCCGATCGTCCTAAAAATTTTGTTGAGTGGTTTTTTTATCAATACCCACCGAATTGGGGGGTTAGAGCATGGAAAAATAGAAAAAAAATTTGATCCATACAGTTAACGACCACCCTAATGCCACATACACTAAACTGAAAGGATACTTGAAGACAATGAAAATTTCCGTAAAGCAAACAAAAATTTTAACTATTTTCGTCCAATGAATTTGTTTGTTGTGACAGTTAATGGCAATTCATAAAAAGATTTTATTTAAATAATTTAATGAACTGTTCGTTAATATAATGAATGAACTTATTTGTTAATTCAGTGAACCTTTTCATTTATTTAACGAATAATTTTGTTTTACAAATTAGTTAACTCAACGAACACAGAACATTGTCTCAATGAACTATTTTTAAAATGTTCCCTCGCAACATAACACCAGCTGCCCTTACCATCACAATTCCCATCTTTTAACCGAAATCGAAACCTTGGTTTCGAAGCGCTATCAACAGTACGGTAAGTACGGATTTTCTTGAATTAAGTACGCAAAGATTGATTCTAGTACGGATTATTCAAGTCCGAATTACTTAACTTAACCATATTAACTCCTGAATTCGTACTTGAAATAATCCGAAAATGAGATTGATTTAAGTCAAAACTAAAATTGAATCAATCTCAAAATGCGCTTAATTCAAGTATTATAGAGTTGATTTAATCCCGAATTTATTATATTTAAAATAGTCTGAAAGTGAAATCGGATTAATTTTAACCTAAAACATTTATTCAAGAGACAGAAGTTTTCTACTTACAAATTTAATGAATGTACATATTTATCTAAAAATGTAAAATAAATAAGAATCTTTGCTGTTTATTTTACTTTTTAAACATGAAAATAACGAATGATTTTTCTCGTTCTGCTGCTTCTACACAAAACAAGTGAATCGTTTTTCCTTCTTGTGTTTTGTTTTTGTAGTCTCTACATCAAACTTTGAAAAACACAGGCCTATGCACGCATAAAGAATGCAAAGCTAAGTGATGAGACTTATAATGGACTTTTTTTTACTCTTAGAGTGGCACTACCAACGAAACATCCATCTTTTTTTTTACTTGGTTTAAGAATTTTGTACTTAATTTAAGAAATTCCGGGAATGATTTTCGAAAGAAATCCCAATAAGGATTGTTTTAAGTACGTTTTGGTGTTATTCGTACTTAAATTCTTAAGTACGACTCGTACTAAAATTAAGTATAAAAAACTTATAGCCTGTTCGCCGATTTCGAACGTTAACGTTCGCATAGAAAATGACATTTAAAACAAAAACAAATTTTCGAATTTTGTTTTTGTTTGTAATATGTATAATTTTCTATGCGAACGTTAACGTTCGAAATCGACGAACAGGTTGTTAATTTATCCCGAGTGTTTTTCTTTCTGTGTACGAGTTCCCCTAATTTCGATGAAGAATTTCATAAAACGTTATTAATTTTTGAGTACAATTATTATTACAACATGTTAACCAAATATTTAATGAAGGCATGTTCGTTGAGCCAATGAATGAAACTTAAACGCCTGAATAATTTTGTTTTTCAATATATTAACGAATAATTCACTAAGCCAACGAAAATTATTTTAACAAACGTTGTTCATTAATATGATGAACACTTTTTGGTAAAGTGTAGTAAGGAAAAAACATGTAAGATCAATTAAAATGGATAATCATTCAGGAAAGCCTATTTCGATCTTCCCAAGGTTAAAATACAATTTGGTTTAGGGATTGATGTTTGACTATTGACGTCAGCAGTCGTCGATGGCTGCGAGTGTAAGACGGCAAATCCATCTGAGGAGATCGAGTGGTTGCGATCGAAACATGTCATGGTAACCTGCCGGCCAGGGTTCGAGCCCCGGCCACGGTCAATAGCAATTTTATAATAAAGCTTAAGTTTATATAACCCTTTTCTTCAAGGCAACTATATTACGTTAATTTAATGTATGACCTTAGGGCTTAAATAAAATCATCACATTGACAGGTGCTTAGATTTTTTTTTCTCAACTTCCTCTAGCCAAACAAAAAATTAAAAAAAAAATATGAATCAACTCATTTGTACATTATTAGGCCTCCATTCGTATGAGAGCATATCATTTTATGTCTGTGTATGTTGTTTTCAAAAAAAAATCTTGTCAACAATTTTTGAGAAGGTCACTTGTAATTTTAATCTTACAAATTTGAAAGTTTCTGGTATGTTTTCTGAAAAATTCTTCGTGTTTAGCTTTTGTCTTAAATGACTTCAACACCACGAAAACACAAAAGGGCTGTAGCAACTTAAGCCAATACACATTTATTTTATTTTGTTTGTATGTATGTTTCTGTGCATTTGTCTAATTGAAAGCTTAAATTACTTGATGCACTTTTGTTTATTGGCTGCAACATTTTTTTAGTATAAAAGATGCCAAAGTGTGATCTTAAGACATCACAAGTTTTATTGCATTTAACGCAAACAGTTGTGTGGTAAAACAATCACGTTCAACTCAACCAGCAACTCAAATTCATTCAAACTAAAACAGAGAACTAAAAGGATCAATATAAAAATCGTGCGTGTCTGTCTGTATCCGGTATATTGACAACACATTTTTCAAGTTATATTACCTGTGAGCGCGTGTTAAAGTGAAAATAACTTTTAACTTTTGCAGGGAAAATAGAGAAAAGTGTTAATCACGTTAAAGTTTTCCAAAGTTTGTTAAACTCATTCACAAATTAATAAATTTTCAATAAGAATATGAAGTGGGTAGGTGAAAAAAAAGAACCCTAATGGGTTGGATAAATTTTTTTTTTATTTTATAAATTGTGTTGTGTGCAAAATATTTATTTTATTTCAATAGAGCAAAATCCAAAAATAAAATTCTTATTTAATAAAAAAAAAAAATTCTCAAAAACAATTGGAAAAGTTCAATAAAGGGACAATCATATATATTTGCGTCAGCTTAAATATTTATTAATACAAAAATTTCCATAAGACATAAAAAAAAATCCAAAAAATGCCCTTAACTTCAGTACCAAATCAAAAGTTTTTTTATTTAAACAAAAAAAAAAACACTTCAAGGAACTGCAGGAATTTTATTTAAAATTTATCAAAGATATCTTAACCCCATAAGCATAAACTCTTTATATGTAGATGGTTTTGCAACGTTCCCTAAAAGATAATAAGCTGAAGGATAATATCCTTACTTTTGCGATAGAGTGCATGAAAATATAAGTAAAAGTTGAATTAATAATGGCACCAATTAACATAATGGCAGTTTTTATTTCACTAAAAATTTCTTACATATCAAGCATACCAACATGCATACATATTTAGGATATACAAGGATACTTGTAATCACTCACACATACTGACTCACATTCAATCTTTAACAAGACCCTAAACAAAAGTCGTGCGTGAACATTTGGATAAAAAAGGATTTCTTCTCCTTTTTTCCTTTTTTCCATATTGTATTTTAAATGAAGACATATTTCACATCACTTTAAGAAAATTCTGACAATAATTTTTCCACACATTAATATTAAAAACAATGTCAGAAAAAATAAGGAAAAGTTCTGTTCCACATATCTTGTGTGGCAAGTGGCAACAGAAAACTATAAGTCTGCCAAATTTTATTCAACAAAGAGATCAAAATATTTATTTAATTTAGGCAGAAGAAATTATCCTAACAAACCTCAATAAAGTTATTTTTTTAATGATAAGATCCTTTAGCCTTCTTTCGGGCAATTTAAATTATCGCTTAACATTTATAAATATTTATATGCAAAGAAATCAGCAGAGCTTTCGGCTGGAGGTCCACATCACGCGTTTTCGCCTACACGCATTGCATGATTTTTATCTGGGACCCTAAATAACAATTATGCTCATTTTCAGGTACCAAAAATTTAACCACTTTTAAGAAATATTCCTAATAAAATTGCTCATAATTATTATTTATAATGAAAATAAATATTTGTCAAACATAACTATTATATCCAATCAATATCTTTTTATTTTGGCTCATAACTATTATGATCGATAAATATTTATATTTCTTAGAGATAACTATTACTTAAGATTTTTATTGTTTTTATGTACGATGATAATTATATTGAATATTTTCTTGATATTAATTGTTTTATTTTGGCAGATTATGCATGTTCATATATACATACGCAATAAAATTTGTTATAACTGTTATCTTATTTCTTATTCATTACTATTAAAAATAATTATTAAATATATCTATCGAATAGTAATAGTTAGGTTTGAGAAATACTTTTATTTGATACCCATAATAGTTATCAACAATTTTTATACCCTTCATTCACCACAGAAAAAAAGTTTCTTATAAGCGTTTCTTTCTTATATACAACTATTTTATATAAGAAACTTATTTCTTATATAAGTAGCTATGGCCATAAGACTTTCATATTTTGGTTTTCTGTCCCTTTTTTTGTTACAAAGTGTCATCACCTGACAATTTTTTGTTATGATAAACGTCAAACTTCATATAAAAAAAAAAACGCTGACAAAAATTGTAAAGTTTTTTTTATATGGACTTTGACGTTTGGTATGACAAAAAATGGTCAGGTGAAGACCCCATGTTAAAGTTTCTAACTTTCAAATAATTATTTTCTATGTCTTTTGAGTTTTTTACTATTTTAGATAACGTTGAAAGTCCAATATTATATTTTTTTGCAATTTCGCTTCATTTTATACCGTTTTGTATTTCTTTTAAAATTTTAACTCATGCTTTTATTGACAAAAAACACAAAGCTTCATATGAGTACCAGCTGGCTCATCTAAAATTAAAACTGGAGGTCCATAACACGCGTTTTCGCCTCCACGCAGCGCATGCTTTTATAACCTTTCTTGCGTTCTACGTTTCAAGTTACATGCAACGCTTTTTATGCAGCAGCAGCACAAGTAAAAATAAAATTTAATTTGTCAAAATCAGCTGATTTGTTCGAACGCTGCTTGTGACGCTTACAAAAGTAGAAAGTAAACCTACTTTTCGCCTCAAGGCATCTACGCTTTTGTGCATGTAACTTACTACGTATAACCACACAGATTCTACATTTTTGACAGCTGCGTATGCTGCGAAAAAGCGAGTAACGCGTGGTGTGGACCTCCAGCTTAAAAGTAAAAAAAAAAACTTTATTATTGTTGTAAAGCTGTCAGAAAACAGAGTTGGGCATGCAAACTACATAAATTCTGTGTTGCCGTTGGAAGTTTCTTATATAAATTATTTTTCTATACATTTTGTGGTTTTGGTGTTTAAGAAAAATGTTCTTTTATCAGTTTTTTTCTTATAAGCGTTTTTCTTATATGAAACCTATTTTGTTAGAAAAATCGCAAAAAAGACATGGTGTTTTTGAAAATGTTTCTTATAAGCGTTTTGTTCTTATATAAGATGTTCTTATATCCGAATAATACTGTATATAAGTTTGTCATTCCGTTTGTAATTTCTATAATATTGATGTTAGACCCTATAAAGTATATATATTCTGGGTCCTTATGAGGAGCGAAGTTGATTTAACGATGTCCGTCTGTCCGTCTGACCGAAATGAAATGGATTTTCCGAAGACCCCATATATGATGGGAGCCAGGTTATTATACATTTATGTCACATATAGTCCGGAATTGTTTGCTATTGAAATTCAGCAAGATCGGTCCACAAATGGCTGATATATGAGTAAAAAACCACGACTGCCTCAAATTTTTTCCCTTCAAGGTCCAATTAGACGTGTATTACACTGTATTACCAAAACGACATAAACATACCATACAAACCAATTCAATTTTGGTTTCTACCGTAATACAGTGGCTATGGTAATACGGTGTTGGTAATGTGTTTTTTTGTTGTTTTTTTATACCCTTCACTACTATTGGTGGATTTTATTTGTAATGTGTTTAATTTTACGCACACACATACACATGAATGCATGTATATGATATGCCGCTCAAAATAAAGAAACAAACTCATAGACTCAATATATTTTTATTAAACGCTTTTTCAGTAAAAGCATTCGCAGCCGAGTTGTTAAGTTCTCTCCTGAGACTGATGATATTACCAGTTCGAATTCCCAAACGAATTTTTTTCATATTTTTTACTAAATTTTTTTATATTCTAAAAAACGATTTTAAGATTATAAAACGAATTTCAAACATCAACTTTGGCAAAAGAGGAAAGGGCCTTAGGTACATTTTTTGTTTTTTTATATTCTTCGGCATGACGAAATGAAAAGTTGGTGTGGCTCCATTAATATGTATTTATACCTATCTAAAGAACGTTATTTATGTATATAACTTTTTGTTCTTATCTCATCATGGCGAAGGGTATATAAGAATTGGCATAGCCGAATATAGCCCTCTTACTTGTTAAAAATAAAAATTTGAAATAATAATTATTCTTAATATATAAAATATAAATTTATTCGTAATAATTATTCGCTAATTTAATCGAATAAAAGTTATAACTATTAAGTCCTTGATGCTTATTCCTTTTACAAATTATAAATTACGCTTTTTATGCGGAATCATCAAAAGTAAAAATTAAATTGCATTTGTCAAAACCAGCTGATTTGTTTGCACGCTGCTTGTGGCGCTTACAAAAGTAGAAAGTTAACTTACTTTTCGCATTCAATGTCTCAATGCATCCTTCACAGATTCTTCTGTTTTTTACAGCTGCGTATGCAGCGAAAATGCGTGTAACGCGTGGAAACTGCGGTAGAAACCAAAAACTGTCGAATAAAAAAAGTAAAATTTGTGTACAACTTTTTGCTTTTTGAGTTGGTTTGACAGCAACTGTTTACATTTATGTGTTGTTTCTAAAAAACGTGCAAGTGATTGTGAAGTAAAATTTATATGAAAAGCACTCAGTTTTTTGACATTTGACTACACAATCACTTTTCTGTTATTTGGAAACAGCACATTTGAATCAGAAGCAAAAGCAACAGTTTTTTTTTTTGGCCAATGACAAATGAAGAAGTGGAAGAAATGGCATTTTTTCTACTTTGAACGCAGTTTTCTAAGCGCTGGAAATCAGTATTTGATAAATATTTCAAAACAACACATTTGTTCTAATAAATCTGAAATACAAAAATTTATTATAAAAACTTCGTTTAAAATTTGTAGACTATTGTTAGGCAAGGGTCGAAGGTTTTTAAAAAAAAATTAATCATTGGTGCTCAAAAATTATTTTAAACTGTACATAAAACAAAAAGAGATTGAAATTGTATATCGTTTGATATTGTACTTTAAAGTTCAAAATAATTATGTTCGCAAAAATAAGTTTAAAAAAAAAAATTTGTTTTTATCATTGTAGAATAAGTACAGATGGAATCGATACAAATTTTGTTCTCAATTTGAAAACCTATAAAACGTCAAACAAAAGAAAATAAGGAAAAAAAAATTTAAAAAGCGTCAAAAATCAAATCATATTTTCGACATTACGTGGGAAAATGATGACAGCTCTCCCTAATGAACCTACCTTGTACTTATTCTACCATGGTTTTTATAAACTTATAAAATTGAGTTTTAATTTTTCGAAGTTAAACTTGCGAGTTTTTATTTTATTTATTTATAATTTATACCCACACCACAATAGTGGAGAGAGTATTATGCATTTGTGCTGATGTGTGTAACACCTTAAAATATTGGTCCTAGACACACCTAAAAGTATACCGATTGACTTAGAATCACTTTCTGAGTCAAACTAACGATGTCCGTCCGCAAAGTACAGGTCCCAATTTTGGAGATAATTTGATAAAATTTGGGGCATAGGCTATAATTGGCACAAAGACCAAGCCTATTGCAAATAGGCCGAATCGTAAGACCACGAGGGAAGATAGAGGGAAATTTCTGCCTTTCAAAAGCTATCAAATCGGTTTTAATGAACTTTAGAAAAATTGATAAACCCATATTAATATGGACACATAAGCATGATGTGTTTTTAAAAACTGTGGTGTAGGGTATCATATGGTCGGGCTGGACCGACTTTACTTTCTTACTTGTTTTTAAATGAATGGATAGAGCCGTTTTCTGATTTAAGGTTAATAGAAAAAAGTGGGGGGGGGCAACATTTTCTTTCCGTAAAAACCTAAGTTGGACCATGGCGATGATTTCAAAGAAAAAATCGTCCAATCGGTCCATGAAAACTTAAAATGGATTAATACGAAGATTTGAAAGAAAAATTTGTCAAATCGATGGAGCTTTTTTCTGATTTTAGGTAATTCGAAAAAAGTGGGCGTAAAAGTGGGCCGGCCAAAATTTTCTTTTCGTATAAATCTAAGTTGGACCATGGCGATCATTTTAAAGAAAAAATCGTCCAAATTATATAGATGTCATTGGTGGTGCAAATGAAAAGTGGATTTTGCCAAGCCCCTCCGCCCGCAGACCGAAAATCCAATATCAGACTTCACAGTGCCACTTGCCTGAATATTCTGAAAATTTCATCAAAATCGGCCCAGCCGTTTTGGAGTCCATACGTTACATACATGCATAGATACACACATCCTGTTTTATATATATAGATTTATTTATTAGATCTATTTTTTTTTTTTTTTTTTTTTATTTATTTATTATTTATTTAACAATTCATATTACAGTAGGTTCCGCAAAGCTTTAAAGCTTGTCTGCAGAGATTACTAGTTGCTAATATTCTTTTAATCGAAATAAGTGGTAAACAAATTTGTTGTAATAAAAAATGAGAAAAAGATAAAAAGAAAAATCATTTAAAATTAATATATAAATAAAAAAAAAAATAATAATAATAAAACTATATTAGTAAATATTAAATACTATTTACTAATTAAACTTCAAGATAATAAATTCATTAATTTTTTCACAAATTTTATTTATTGCAGACTTATAAAGTGCTTCTTGATTAGGTGTGTTCTTTTCTTTTCATCTGATGTATTAATTATGTTGGTTGGTAGTAGATTGAAGGTTTTGGGCAAAGTTACAGAAAGAGTACTTCTGCCAAATTCGTTAGAAAAACGGCTTATTTTAAATTTTCCCTGTGCACGTCGTCTGGTGTTGTAGGAATGGTCAATTGGCTGCAAAAATCTGTTATCCTGGAAAAACTCTTTGGTTATAGTTGAGTAGTAGATATTTTTTACGTTAATAACGTGCAGGGTTTTTGCAAGAGAGTTTGTGTGGTTGCCATTACTGTTGTGGTTGGTAGTATGGTTGTTATTTACGATGTTGTTGTTTCCAAAGTTGACGTTTCTACTGTTGTTGTGAGCGATATTATTGTTTTTGTTGCTGATAGTAACATTGTTGCCATTGATAATAACATTGTTGTCGTTGATATGGTTATTGTTATTTGCATTGTGGTTGAAGTTGCTGTTATTGTTGTGGTTAACGGCTATGTTGATGCTGTAGATGTAGTTGACGGTTCTGCTGTTGTTGTTGATGTAAATATTGTTGTGTGTAGTATTGTAAACGCTGTTGTTGTTGCCGCTGTTACTGCGGGAGTTGTTGTTGTTGGGGTGTCTATTATTGTTGATGCTGATGTGCATGTTATTGTTGTTTATGCTGTTATTGTTTAGGTTGCTGTTATTAATGTTGCTTTCAATGTTATTAAAACGATGTGTCGCCGCGTAATGGTTTTGCTGTGTTATTGTACTATCAATAATGTTGTTTGTTCGGCATGTTGTTTGTAGTTTTTTTAATAAGATTTTTAATATTTGATTTTGTGCTTTTTGGAGTCTTGTGCTATATTTTACGCTCCCCCAAGCTGTAATGCCATGTCGAATGTAGGACTCCGTAAGCGAAAAATATGCTTGTCGTATTACGCTGTATGTTGCACAGTGGCTTAAGTGATAGAGCATGTAGGATGTTGTTCTAAGCTTTTTTTGCAAGTTTTCTATGTGTACTTTCTATTTAAAACTGCTGTCAACGTAAACTCCGAGATACTTGTATGTTTCAACTTTCTCTATAGTTGTGGAGCATGTTTCAACGAAGTTTGTGTTGTTGAGTACTCTGGCATGTAGACAGTCTGTACTGTGAAATAAAAGGTTTATTTGTGAGCTTGGTAGATGACGAGGTTTAATGTGCATAATCTTCGTTTTTTTAGCATTGATTATAAGGCCGTTGTCATGACACCACTTTGTTGCGATATTTAACTGATTTTGCATAATTGCTGTTGCATTTAAAATGTTTTTATCTGCAACAATAACAGCTGTGTCATCTGCATATGCAAAAGTTTCGCAATTTCTTAAATAATTTAGCATATCATTAGCATAAATTATTTATAACATTGGTCCCAGCTTAGATCCTTGTGGTACTCCGCAGTCGTACTGTACTTCCTTGCTAAGATTGTTGCCTATTTTTACATAATACGATCTGTATTCCAGATAGGTTAGGTTAGGTTCCATGGGCAGCTATCAACAGACAGCTCACTTGGGTCCTTTATTGGTCCCTTTGTGATACCCAGCGCCAATGCCCATCCTGTAGAGCAGTTACTCAGATGGCATCACTGCAGAATCCAGCCACTTCGTCCTCCTAATGAAGAGAATCAGCGATCTCAGTTCTATCTTGGATAGATCCTCTAGGCAGGCAAATGCCGGTTTCCCCAGACATTCCTCCCTAATACCCCGCAACCCAGGGCATTGACAGAGAAAGTGAAGCACAGTCTCCTCCTCCTCCTCCTCATCCTGACAACATCTACAGTAGTCATTGAATTCCAGACCCATTCTATCAGCATGAGTCCCCACCGGCCAGTTCCCAGTAATAACCGATACAACTGTCCTAATCTGGTCCCTTCTGAACCTAAGTAGAGAGCTTGTCCTCCGTTCATCATGACCAGGCCATAATAGCCTGGATATCAAGCAGGTGGACTCACTAGTCCACCGCATCTGCGCGACTCTATAAGACTCGCGCCTGATAATTAGTTTACAGTGAGCCATTGGAAGACCAACAAACTGATCGATGAATATATCATCCATGCGACCACCTTGTTTGGCCAGCCCATCTGCCACTAGATTACCCGGGCACTCTGAGTGACCCGGAATCCATATTAGCGTTACCCTTGAATGTTTCGCAATCTCATTCAAAGACATTCTACAGTTAACCTAGATGTCGTATAGACACCCGCTAGGGAAGCAAGGGCAGCCTTGCTGTCAGTAAATATACGTATATCTCCCGATATGCGATGATACCTCAGCCAATTTACCGCCCGCCTTATAGCCGAGATCTCCGCCTGCAGGACACTACATCCATCCGGCAGACGAAAGGAAACTCTAACATCCAGTTCCTCTATGTAGAAACCTCCGCCAGCTCTTACACCCTTCCTCGAACCATCAGTATAAACCCCTAGGCTCAGTTCGTGGTGAGTACTTGACAGCGCATTGGCATGCACCATCATTGTCACAAACCCCGCGCCAGTGAAAGGAACCGGAGTGCAATAGTCCACACTATCAGGGACGGTAGAACCTCTGGTTATCACGGCATGCCCATAGTCACGGGCCGACCAACAAAGCGCCGCGTTTAGCCGTGTCGCCGAGCAAAGAGCCATCTGTTTGGCCATGATGTCCACCGGGAGCCAGTTCAGTATCGTGAACAGTGCCCTCGTGGGAGTAGATCGCATTGATCCCGTTATCATCAACGCGACAAGTCTATATACCTTCTCAAGCATTGCCCTATACCTGCTCTTATCCAACGCAGGCCACCATACCACGACCCCGTAATACAGAGTCGGCTTTACTACAGCCTCAAAGATCCAATTGACACACCACGGGCTCATGCCCCAGTTTCTGCCGATTGCAACCCTACACGCATATATGGCAACTATTGCCTTTTCCACTCTCATCTGGACATTTTGTCCCCATGACAGCCTACTATCCAGAACCACGCCCAGATACTTGGCACTGCGTGAGATCTGAAGCTCGGTTCCATTTAACCTCGGAAGCCTAAAGTCCCCAGTCCTGTACTTCCTCGTAAAGAGTACCAGTTCCGTCTTGGACGGATTAACACCCAGCCCGCATGATGCGCTCCAGGTGCTAAGTACCTTCAGAGCAGCCTCCACACACTGAGACATTATGTTCAGATGTCTCCCCGTGATAGCTACCGCAACATCATCAGCATACGCCAGATAACTTTTGAACCAATTCAAAATTCTCCCTCTTATGCCATTTCTTTCTAAAACATGCAGGATATTGTTGTGGGAAAGCGTATCGAAGGCTTTACTAAAGTCTATAAATAATGCCATTACGTGCATATTCTTACTTAAACACTCGTTGATATAGTTTGCAAAGTTTCCTAAAAGCTGGTTGATATTTTTTCCTTTTTGAAACCCGTATTGATTTTTGTGGATAATTTTGTATTTGTGGAGAAAGTCTGTGAGCCTTCTGACGATGATCTCCTCAAGCACCTTATCAATTACAGAAAGAATGGCAATTGGTCTATAATTGCTTATTTCTGATTGTGTCCCATTTTTGTAAATTGGCCTAACTATTGAGGTTTTTAATAGATCTGGAACTGTTGAATGTTCAATGCATGAATTTACTAGCTTGGTTAAAATCGGTGTTAAATGGCTAGCGTTTAATTTCAAATCTTTCGGTCGGATTTTATCTAGGCCTGGGCCTTTTTTTCGTTAAGGGATTTCAATATACCATAAATTTCTTGCTCATTTGTGTTTTCAACGTATATAGTGTTTTTCAATGAACCTTCGCAGTTTTCTATTGTTTTTACATTGCAGGTGTGGAGAATATTTTTCACATTAGTGCTAAAACTTAATGCAAAGTTATCTAATACGCTATTTAAATTGTTTCCGTTAAAACTTCGCATGATAAAAGTGTCAATATTATTACTTTTTTTGCCAATTATCTCGTTTATTGTTTGCCATGTTGCCCGCATGTTAAATCGGTTTTCAATAAATTTATTTCTAAAATATTTATTTTTTTCGAATGTGATTTTTTTATTTACAAAATTTCTAAATGTTTTGAATTCATTTTCATATAATATGTTATTGCGATTATTTCGCCATTTCTTGAAAAGTTTATCCCTAATATCACAGTATTTAATAATCTCTTCATTAATCCATGGATTTAACGATCTTTTTTTGCTCGATTTAAGTTTTTTGGCTGAATTTTTGTATATGTAGTTAAATTTATCTTGTATTTGTTTGTAAAGGTTATTAGGATTTGTTGTTTGGTTGATTATGATATTCCAATTTGTTTCTTGAATTTGTTTGTTTATTTTGTAATTGCTCAATTGTAGTCCCTGCGCATTTATATTTATGTTTTCCTTCCCCTGATTATTTACTTCTTCATAAATCGAACAAAAAAGTGAGTAGTGGTCAGATATGCTGCTTGTTATTATTGCAGAGTACGCATTTGTTGTTGTTTTATTTGTTTTTAATAAGAGATGATCTATGCATGATGCAGTATTTCTCTTTATGTCTTCTCGAGTATTATCTGTGATCAAACATTGCATACCAATACTCGTTATCATGTTTAAGTATGTTGTTGTTGTTGTGGTATTTTTAGAAATATCAATGTTTAGATCTCCCACAAGCAAAATTTCTTTTTTTTATCGATACTATTTATTATTGTTTCAAGTTCGCTTGTAAATATTGGGACACTCAAATGTGGGGGACGATAGATTGAGAGCAGAGAAAGAGTTTTTTTGCTATTTAAATTAACATTTATTTGTATTATTTCAAAAGAGTTTGTGTTGTTTGATACGTGGTTGAATTTTATATTTTTTTTGGCAATATAAACAACAATACCTCCACCTCTGCTTCCTCTGTTGAGAAAAATTGAATTAAAACCTTCTATATTATACAAATTGATTTCACTATCGTTTATATTCGTTTCAACTAAAACAATGAATTTTATTTGGGTTATTATCTTATTTATAGAGGCAAGAAAAGGTGTGAAGTTGAGTCTTAGTGATCGGATGTTCATATAAATCAATGATAAGGGATATCTTAAGAATTTTGTTTTAATTTCATTAAAATTATTTAGTGTTTCTTTTTTGATATTTTTTAGCATAATTTTATTTATTTATATTTTATTTGATTATTTATTAAAATTTTATGTATAGCAAATAAATAGGTATTAACAAATTGTGATTTATAATTTATTTTAAATTGTATTGGACATATTCTCAATATCAGTAGTGTTGTTAATTATAAACAGGGGGCATTTTCCATCTTGCGCGCAAAAATATCACCCATACGAACTTCCAGTTAGCTTATTTTGCTTTTGTTTTCGTTAACCACAAGAGGTGCCGGTTATTAGACGTCAATTCGTCATTGACGTATATGAAGCTATTTGTTGCATTATTTGTGTTGGACTCATTGTTGTTAATTATGTTGCTTTCTATTCTATGCCTGTTTATTCTGGTCATAAGTTCAGACTTTTTTGATATTGTAGAAAATTCTACGATAATTTTATTACTGTTTTTTAAGCGATATGCTCTATTTATGTCTTTTTCATCTATATCAATACTAACATATGTAGCAATTCTCTTAATTACTTCAGTAGGAGAGATTTCTTGATTTGTGACGTTTTTAATTTCTATATTTTTGTTTATTATTTGTTGTTCCAGTTTGTTTATACGGCTCTCCATATTATTTATTTTTGTTTCTCGCTGTTTGTCTTTTTCATTAAGCTCTTTAACCTGATCTACTAACGTTACAAGAGATGTTGTTATTGTCGAGAGAGAATTTTTAATTTCCTCTTTAATTTGCCTATTTGATAACTCCAGACATTCAGCAAGTTGTTCTACGGTTCTCTTTATGTCTTTTAAATCAGTTTTAAATTCAGAGACATCAGATTGGACTGAGTTTAATTTTGTTTTTACCGAGGTCAATGACACTGATTCCTTAAATTTTTTCGTGTTCCCATTTTCTATTTTTTCTTCCTCATCATCGGTTCTCGCCTGTTTATTGTTGCTGCTTTCATCGAGAACAACAACTTGGTAAAGAGTGTTGGGAGATTTTATACGCGGTTTACAAATGTGACACTTCCATGCATTTTTCCTCTCGCTGGACATGGTTATATAGGTGCTTTCCGACAGAGGGGAGCAGGTTGAAAAATGGTAATTTGAGTTGCAGTTGAAGCATTTTAAATAATTTGGTGTTGTAATTTCTATTTTACATTGATTGCATATTACGCTTTGATTCATTTTTAAAAATGTTTTTTTTTTTTCTGTTTAAGAGAACTTGGATTTTGAGTACACTTGCACTTAAAATTTAAACAATTTCGATATTTGATTTGTCTTAAGGAGTTCTATTTATTGTTTTTTCTTTAAAAGTTAATTTTTAGATTTGATTTAAATGAAAGATTATTTCAATACGACCGGATATATTAACAAATTGTCTTTATAACGATAATTTCCAAAAAATTTATTTGCACTTTTAGAGGTATTTTTCTGACAATTATGTAGAGCACTTATAAAACACGACCGTTCGCAACGAGAGCAACTAGCAAATAAATTAATCTTATCCATGTTCCTTAGCTTATGTCCTGCCAGTGCCGGACGAAAACTTTTCTCTTAAACGAGTGCCCCGGTAGGCTAGCTGTTAGTAAGCTAGTCTATCAGTGTGGGGGTTCCGGGTTCGATTCCCACCAGAGACTCTGGTTTCCTGTAAAGAAGTGAATAGCTTCGCAGGATTAGTTTAGGGAAAAAATATGCAGGTGTTTAGCGCTTTTCTAATCAGATGAGTATCTTCTCCTTAAGCCATCGATTCAATTATTTCGATCTAGAGGAGTTTAGTGGAATTCAAGCCTTTTTAAATAATTTATCGAATACTTCGCGATCATAGTTTTTACTAATGGCACATTGAGCTCCTTGTGAATATTAAAGTTTTTAATATACCAACATAGCTGTTCTGTGATTATTCGAACGGGCTTAATTTGGCGCATTTTAATTTGTCCAATATTCCATAACAGAATACTATAGCACCAGATTGGTTTTAAGATTGATTTGTAAACTAGAAGTTTGAAAACAAGACTTATGCCCGTAATTTCTACAAACTCATACCTAGTCGTGTTCGTACATTACAATAATCTTTGCCTATCCGGTAGCACCATTTTGCTTTTTTCAATGTTAATTTTGCCTACGCGAATAAACTATCGAAAATCGATGATGTAAAATACATTAGAATTTTACCCGTAGGTAAGAAAAACATTTTAAAATTAGGAAAACCATAGATATCTATACACGGCTAGAAACGGGCATTAGCACAGAACTTACTTTTAGTTTCCTTTGAGTTAATTTTGCGTCTTAAGAACATTTCCACGTTAAACGCCGATCTGGATGTATGCCGAGATATTTTGCAATAAAATATAAAGGTATTATTTGGTTATTGATTTTAGTAGGGGGCATGATTCCCTACACAAAGCGAATGGTAGAAAATGTCATTTATTGCTCATTTTTGGAAATCAAAAGCTTAAGGGATCTTTTATTATCAAAACTAGCTCTGTCAGAATTAGCAGTACCCGCAACAAATGTATCTGTGGAAAAAGCCTTCAGTGCTTTACCAATTGTTATGACCAAAAAACAAGGAAATTTTAGTTCTGAGCATTTAAAACAATTTTTTGTTGCTCCAAACTAACCACATATTAATTGATAAAATTCCTACATATTAATTCTAAGGTAACCTTTACCATGTTAGAATATTAATAATATTTACTGGGACCTTTTTCAAAACGTTTGTATTAAAACAAGTAAGAAAGTCAAGCCCGACCTCCTCCCCTTGTGGTCTCATTTTCGAAAAACTGCATAGTTTATGTGTCTACATAAATACGTTTCTATCTATGATTAAAATTTCATTAAAATCGGTTTGATAGTTTCTGAGAGGCAGAAGATTCCCCCTATCTTCCCTCGTGGTCCTACGATTCGGCACATAATCAACAGGCTTGGTCCTTGTACCAATAAGAACCTATATATCAATTTTATCAAATAATCTCCAAAATTGCGACCTGTTGTGGTGGTCGACAGAGGCACTTTGTTAAAAATATTAACCGAAATTTTTCTTTTGTGCTGGTTCACACACGTCAAGATTGACTGGTCAAGTCTTGAGCTTTAAGAAGGGAAGGGAAAATATAATGCCATTTATTTTCCCCTCTATCCTACAAACTCCAGACTTGACGAGTCAAACTTGACAATTAATAAATGGATTCATTGGAAACTTAAAACTTGTAGACCGATAAGTCGAAAGCTAGTGGGCCGCTTAAGAGAACGATAATGAGGGACTTGGGTTCTTTTCTTAAGCTGTCGATCGAAATCGTGGGCCAGGCTGTAAATATCTTTTTTGGGTTTGGACTTATTTTTTTTTTAACTGAAAGAAAAAAATTTTATTTTGTACGCATGAGTTTCGAATTATTCAAATGAAAACATTTTATTTAAAGTTTTCAGTTTTTAATTTCTGATTCCGATTTACCTTAAACTATTGTCAGTTTAATTTCCCCTCAAAAAAATCTTTAAACCCATAAAAGTTTTGAAAATTTAGTAAGCACGAACTAAATACAATACAACATTCAGACATCAAAATGGAGAAAATGACTTCTTCAGAATGCAATTTTAATTCTTAATTTTTTCAATTTTGCTTTCGAGCTTTATCTATTTTTACAACATTTTGGTTTTTATTTCAAACAGTTTATCACTTGTTTGTGTTTGGGTATGCTGGCGGGTAACATTGTTCGAGCTTCATACCCAGCTTTGCATGCATTGAATTTTGCCCAACAAAAAGCTGCCTTGGGACAACAAGACCAACAGCACTCGTCATCTTTGGAACAACCATCGGACTCATCAGAATTGGGAAATGAGCTGGGCTCCACTGTCACGTCATCGGAAGATTACGATACTCATCCTCAGTATAGTTTTGCTTATGATGTCAGAGATTCCTTGACCGGTGATGATAAGCAGCAGGAAGAGAAACGCGATGGTGATATTGTGCAAGGACAGGTAAAAAATATTATTTTTATACTTCTAGCAAACACAAACTTTTTGTATCTACACGTTTCCTTTAGTATTCCCTTATTGAACCCGATGGCACCCGCAGAGTTGTGGAATACACTGCCGATGATATTAATGGTTTCAATGCTATCGTGTCCAAACAAATGCTAGATGAACAACAACGTCTGCGTGCGTCAGCCGGTGCTGGCACTTCGTCTTCTTCACGTTACAACAGCATTGAAGTCTTGCAATCCCAATTACAAGCACATGCCATTGCCGAAGCTCAAGCCCAAAGTGCGGCCTATGCTAAAGCCCAAGCCCTTGCAGAAGCTCAAGTACGAGCCGAAGCAATGTCACAAGCCCAGCAAAACTCACAGGCTGAGCAACAGGCTAGAGGCCAAGCTGAAACCCAGGCTCGCACTCAGGCTCAACATTTAATGGATCAATTCGAACAACAGTACAAGCAACAGCAGCAGCAACAACAGCAATTACAACAACAACAATTGCAACAACAGCAATTACAATTGCAAGCCCAACAACAATTGCAACGTGCCCAACAGCAACAACAACAGCAACTATTACGTACCCAATTGCAGCAATCCCAAGAACGTTTGACGAATGAACAAGCCTTACTTCTCTCCCAATCCCTCCCCAGCCAAGCTTTAGGACACAGTGTTCATGCCACCGTAGTATCACACCCACCTACATTACTCTCAAGTGCCCCCACTGGCTCCGTATTTGCTCAGGCTCGTGATATTTCAGCCCTTAACGATATCCGCGATAATACAGCCCGCCTCACAATTGAACGTACTGCCCAACCTCAAATTGTGTTTACCCAACCAGCCAGTGCCACCGTACAAGCCTCAGTTATACACTCTCCCTTGTCGCGGTTGGACACTGCCAGCGCTTCTTCTTTGAATGGTAATGCATTAAGAGGCAGTTCTTTGATCTCCACCAGAATCACCAGCAACGGACGTACTACTGGCAATGGAAATCTGATCTTAAGTGGTAATGGTAGACGCACCAGCGAACAATTTTTGGATGAATTAGACAGCAATGAGTTGCAAAATTCTTTGGGAGGTCATTCTGGCGCCACTAGCTCTGCCAGTATTAGAATTTTGAATGGTAATGGCAATGGTAATGCAGGAGAAAGTTCTCTACATAATGGCAACGGTAGTGGTAATGGTAACGGTAATGGCAATGGGAATGTTGGTGCCAATGGTAATGGCAATGGAAATGGCAATGGGCATGTTGGTGCCAATGGTAATGGCAATGGGTTAAGCCATGGTTCTAATGGTAACGGTAACGGAAATGGCAATGGCAATGGACACTATAGTTTAGACGAAAGTTTGGAACTGCGCTTGAATGGCCACAACGGCAATGGCTTAAGAAATGGCTTGCGCCAACAACATGCCAGACGTCTACAAAATATTTACACCAACGGCAATGGTAATGGCAACGGTAATGGTAATGCCAAAGCTTTATGGTAAATCAACCAATTCTATAATTCAAAACTTCCATTTCAAAAATCAAGCCATTTAGGACGAAAAGAGCAACAACGAATACATTTAGTTTATAGAAAAATCAAACTTTCAAGGCATTAATTTATAACCCGGATAACTCTAAAAGGACTACGCGATTTTAACAAACGTTCACTATTTTTTTTATATTTATAAGTTTAAGTATTAATTAAAAACAACAAAATGTTTCTTGTTATTTACGATTCTCACTTTTTTTTAAATATTTAACTACTTATCTAGTGATTTAAGTTACATGTTACTAATCAAGGGATTTTGGGTTTTTTATTTCATATTTTTCTATTTATTTTAAGCAAAAACAAACCAAACTTACTAACAAACAAACTGTATTCCTAAAACAACTCACTACACAATAATTACGCTTTATTTGTTTACTTAACTAAACAATTTCCATTGCTTTTAATGGAGCTTAGGGATTTCTTTATTACCACAACTTTTTTTTCCCAGTTACTTTCTTCCGATTTGCATTTCTTTTTATTTAAAACTAAAACTAAAAGCATACAATTTATTTTTAGACTTTGAAAGTAAAAATCCATAAATCTTTTCTGACAAATTTACTTGCACTATTTATTATTTTAAAATATTTTTTATCTCATCTACTTTTATAATGTTTATGTTAATGATTTAAACAGAATATCAAGTTGTTTCTGAATTAAGACTAGAAAACACAAAAACTTTGTGACTAAAAACAAATCGATGACTCAATTATCGAAAGCAAATAGAAAATGAAAGTCTTGCTCGATTACCTGTTCATATCTAGAACATTTTCAATTAAAAAGTTACTGCCACTTACTGCCTTTAAAGCAAAATGTTTCCTAAACAATTCTAATGCATTTCTTACAAAGATAACCATTTATTCACATACTCATACATATACATCTTAATTTACATTTATATGTATGATTTTATACACATACTAGTACACAACTATTTTTGTCTTGTTTTAAAATATTTTATATTTATGTTTACAGTCATGTTTTGTAAAAACCATTCTTTCTCTAACTACTTACCTCTTCCTCTATCTTAACTGTCTCATTTTTCCCTGCTTCCTTTACTCACGTACACACTTATACAAATCTCATCCTTTCTCTTCCTAATGTATAAACGTATAGTTTTCTACTAATATTTTTCTGTTATTTTATTTTTTTTAGTTCATAAGTTTTAAGTTAAAAAAAGGCATCTTAAAAAGCATCACAAAAAAAATAAATAAAAAAAATTTGTTGCAATACACAAATGCAAAAAGTGCAAAACAAACACAAACTTTGTATTGTCTATTTATTTTTCGTCCTGTGATCTTCAAAAAGTCTTCTCAGTTTTCTTGTTTGTTTGTTACTTTTTTGAGATTTTTTTTAGTTTTTAAATTCTGAAACCATTTATGCAAAAGATTATCAAGTTTATTTATGAACTTTTGGAGAAGTTAAATAATAATTTATGTCGTAAAGCTTTGAACTGCAAACGAGTAAATAATATTTTTTGTTTTAGCAAAAAGGATTTAAAATTTTAAACGATTTACTTTAAAACAACTCGAAAACCAATTAATAAGGAATAAAGTTGCAACTGCAAGGAAAGCTTTTCAAGGAAAGACTTAAGATAGCAAAAGGGGATTAAATTTTAAGCAAACTTTATATAAAATTAACAGATGGTTTAAGGGAAACAAAATTTAAGCAAGAATTAAGTTATTTTGTTAAAGTAAGCAAAATTTAATTATTTGGCAACAACAAATTTCAATTACCCTCAAGCATATAATTTGTAGGTTAAAAAGTTTTTATAATATGACAAAATAAAAAACGTCTTTGAGTCAATATTGGAATTTGAATTTGATTTTTACTTATCTTTAAGTTCTATTTAAATACGAAATAAAGTTTTCCAATGCGTTTTTTAATTAAACTTAAATAGCCTACGTTGCCTGTTTAAGTCAAAAGTATGCCCGAGTCTTGGAGTCTTGGGGTACTTTGTCCAATATTTAAAAAAAAGTTATTCGAGCATGTATACGAACTACCGTGGGATAAGCCTTTTGTCCATCGCATATGAGGCTCTTACAGGCATTATGTGCGAAAGAATGGAACCAATTGTCGCCGAACTGATTGGACCTTATCAGTGTGGCTTTAGACCGACCTGGAAAATCAACAACCAATCAGAGGTTTTTGCTACGCCAAATTCTGGAGCGAATCCGCGAAAGGCAAAGCGACACATACCACCTGTTTTTAAGACTGCCTTTGATGGGCCGATTAGGAGAAAGCTGTACAGAACAAAGTCTGAGCTGGATATCTCAGAAAAACTCATAAGCCTTTTCGAGATTTGAGAAGGAATCGTGGACGAATTTTGACTCGTCGGCTCTACGGTGAGCAAAAACAAAAACGTCAGCTTTGAGAGATTAGACGGAGAACTGTGCTTGCAAACAGATGTTATTTTAAGCTCAGCAAGCACTTCAGAGATAAGTCCCTCTCTCGAGATACGAAAATCCAAATGTATCAGTATCTAATAAAGACACTCTTGCTTTATGATGCGGAATTCTGGGCCATATCTTAAGCAGACGAAACAGCAGGAGTCTTCGAGGGAAGATACTCCTCAAAATATATTTTCCTATAGTGAACAACGGCGAGTATCGACGACGCATTAGCCATTAGCTATTTGAACTAAATCCCGACATCGACATAGTTAAGCAGATCAGTAAAAATGTATTACGCTGGCTAGGCCATGTCAGCGGAATAAGTAAAGATGAGCCCGCTCGAAAAGTTCTCGAAGTCGTACTCGAAGGAAGACGAAAAAAGGACGGAAGGATCAGTTGGACGAATCCATGAGGAAGCCTGGCATTATCAACTGGAGAAATAAAGCAGAGGACCTATTCTATTCTAATCGATTAGCAAGTTACCTAACCGCCCTGGGTCTCCAGTGACCAGCTAAGTAAGTTAGTTTGAAATTTGTCCATTAGCCCACTTAACCAATAACACCCACTTTTGAACAGATTTTGTGTATTAACAACCCAGCCATGTGTACCAAATTTTCACAATTTTGCTCCTACCGTTCTCCAGATATAAAGAAATGGATTTTGCGCCACGCTTACTTCTCCAATCCCTACCACTTTTTGCCTCATTGCATTGACATCTAAACTATTCGTACCAAATTTGAAAAGTTTTACTGCTACGATTCTTCAGATATACAGAAATCCTTTTGTTATTTGTATGGGAGGTGCCACTCCTACTTCTCCAATCCCGGCCAGATATTATGCATTAAAATATTTGTGGCCTAATGTGAATCTCTAAAATGATCGTCAAATTAATTTAAGCACCATTCAAATCGACAGATTATTAAAGGTTTTAAAATTGTGTGGTCGTTTTGACCCCAAGTGCATTTAAGGGTTAATCTGCATGTTTGCACTGTTTTCTCTTGGTCTTACTTTAGTGTATATTTTTCTCCAATTTCACAAAAATCGGCACAAAAATTTGAAATATTTTGCGTTCTTTCCTTTAAAAATTCCAAATATTTATGTCAAAATCTGACCTTCATGATTTTAGAATAACTGTTTCCATTTTTATTGAAACCTTCAGAGTATTTTTGAAATTATCTGGAATAAAATATTTTTAATTAATTTTACTTAAGACTCATAACAGTAAGTAAATTGGGCTTATTCGGCAAAATATGGCCAAAAAATTAGTTTTTTCCCGAAAATCGCAACATTTAAATTGCAGGTACGGAAAACTTATGGGAGGTTTAAACATATTTTTTTCATATTTTTGTTAACTTTTATATCTCAATAAATCCCAATGTAATGATCAAGAAATTTTGAAATTTGCAATGGAGTTATACGTCACACCTGCGAATAGTTTAACGGCATCCTACAAAGGCAAAAACTCATAGACAAGTAAATACGGGAATATTTGAATTAAAATTAGCTCTTACTCAAATATTTCTTAAAATATATTAATTTTGTTCTACATTACTTGTTCAAGTGGCCTAAGACACGTTAATGGCCTGGGGAAATTTAAAAAGTCTAAAAGTTTTAGCCAAATTTTGTTTTTTATATCTCATACCCAGTAAAAAACGGTGCTTACTGGTAAGCAGGTTTGTAAGGGAGAGAAGCACAATTCCCCCTTACAAACCTGCTTACAAGAGGCATGATTTTATATGGCGAATTCCCACTTGGAAGCACTACTTTTTTGTAAAATCACTGCGTTTTTCATGGCTTACATTATTCTGTGAAGGAATAGCTTCCAAAAACCGCAGCTTTCATACCTTTGATTAATTGCTTCTATACTGTATACAAGAAGCGCAACACAAAAACTTATGCAAAAGAACAAAAATCAAAACAAACACACAACACAGTTAATATGTAATTTTTAAAAAGAACGAAACTGTACGCAAATTAAAAAGAAAACAACAACAAATCTAGTAATTGACCACACAAAAATTTGCTTGCGTCCTCTCTGCTCAAAAACAATTTGCTGACTGATTGCGTAATAAAAAAGATGTAATTTTAAGCATATCTTGTTTTCGATTACATGTCGGGAATAATCGTAAACACATTTTGAAATCATTGCAATACAACGTGCTTCCATGTAAGGGATTAACAGAAGCACTTTGTACTTTGGGCGTAAATTTTTTCTTTTAAATAATCATTTCAACTACTCCCTTACAACCTGCTTACTTATTAGGGATTATGCGAAGCTATTAAATAATTTTCATTTACTTATATTAAAAATTTACTTCAATGGTTTTCGCTTCCCTGTTGCTTCTAAGTAGTATGTAATAGCCAGCGCATATATCAGCGCTCTTGTACTTTTCTTGCTTCCGAAAACCTTAAAATTTTTTACTGGGTAAGAACGGTAATTACGTTATGTAATTGCAAAATTTTATGTCAACGTGTTTTTTCCTTTTAACTGTGCTATACAATTTTTGTATTTAGAGAAACAACTTTTGTTTCTGGACTGATTTTTCTAGCGTCTTCAGGTAAAATTTTTCGCTGAAGTTCCCGATCTTTTGATTTATAAAACCTATTCATAGATCATAGAGAGTCCTTAATATTAAATTTTTAAGAATATTTTTAGCTCATTTTCAAAAATTTTTGCTAATTTTTGTTCACTTGTAAACCTATTCGGGAAATTTCTCTAAAGCATTACCCATTGAGTATACAAAAAGTTAAGTTGGTGATGTGTAAGGGTTTCGCAAGCTTGATTTCATTCAACAGCAGTGCTGCCACTTTGTGGGTAATTACCCGAATTTGGTATAATTTTTACGGTCGTGGGTAGAGCGTGGGTAATTTCTCTTAGGTGTAATTCAAGTGTAATTTGAAATTTTTACTTCAGATGCCCAAATAAAATCAAGATTCGATTTCAGTGATGACATTTATTTCTTTTTAAATATTGTTGCTAAGAAATGCACAGCCTTCTGAACCAAAGTCTCGGTTTCTTTTTAAGAAACGACTGCAATTATTAAACATACATATATTTTCAAATGTTTGGTAATGAATGGCGCAAGATGGACCCTTAGACTCCGCGCCTGTCCTTGACGAAACGCATTGCAGACGTCCAATTTTGTTTCTCTTTTTCGAATAAAATGAACAATGTTGACCTCCAAGACACCGATTGTTGCTGGTTTATCAGCATTAACCACTGACTTCACAGCCCTACGGAAAACAATCAATAAGTGCCACATCGCGCGGCCCTGAAGTCTAATTGACAGTTTATTTTCTCTAAATCAACACATCGCCTTCATTTGTGAAAAGAGTTGAGTCATTTAAATCATGATGTCACCTTTATGTTGCGACAATCGATGGCTGATTTTTAAAGTATATTTGGATAATTTGGTGGCGTTGTTCAAGCATGAATATTTTCATGATTATGTGCCTGATCAAAAAGTGAAAATAGTATGACAATTCGTTTGACAGCTAACCTTTCGTAAGCTCTATGGGGTTAAAAACCATCCATTATAAAGCAATGACAAGGAACATTTTAAACCTTTCCAAGATATATCAACCAAATTTGGAAGTTAAGCTCATTATTTTAGCAGTTTCATTTAAATATTTAAATAAAATTAACAGTTTGACTAATCTTGATCTTGTTTTAATGAGTTTATTGTGTTTTTGCTTCTTTGTAAATGTCTTTTTATTAAATAAAACTTAAATTTTATATCAGGTGTAATTTCATTTAAATCGGGTAATTTGTCTTTATCTCAAGTGTAATTTTGAATCTTGCTTGTGGTAACACTGTTCAACAGACAGACGGACATTGTGAAATTGACATCTATTTTTATATGGATCCAGAAAATATCTAAATATAAATCAATATTGTAGAAATTACAAACGGAATGACAAACTTATATATGTTTATGCTTTACCATCGTTAAAGGATATAAAAATAAAGACATACAACTTTTTTTTAATTTATAACTAAAAATAGTTTATTGCCGTGCATCGTACTTTCTCTTTTTCTTCCTGGGTCACTAAATTCACTTGCACGCCACATTTTAAATCATAAATTTTATTTCGTAATGACTCAACAAAAATCAAAACTACAGAACACATTTTGCTGGTATTTCCTGCAATTTCATTTTAATTAATTAATTTTCCACTAAAGAGAGAGAGAGAGCAATTGTCGGCAAATACTTCTTGGCCATTTACTTTAACGAACTGCAGACAAATGCAGAAGAGGAACAAAGTTGAATTGAAGATGGGTTGATAGATGAAGAAATTATAATTATAACTATTTAACATTTACGAGTTTAATGTCGTTCGTTCAGTCACTTGCCCCAGTTGTTCAGTTATTCCTTGACTTTTAACTATTTCACCATAACATTCTCTGACGGGAGTAAATCATAGATACTTGTTTAAAAATAAATAAAAACACTTACTACATTTAATTTTATAATAGAAGTGAATTTTTTATTTTTTTATTTTTTTTTATTTTATTCTTTTTTTTGTATAAACATTAGAAAATCACTTAAAAGTTCATAAAAAGTAGCAAAATAAACTAAGTAAGTGGAAAAGTTTTTCAGCGATTTTTTTGCTTGGAGGGCAAATAAATTGTGGATTTCAGCAACTAAACAGCACACAAACTACTAAATGACGTTATCATCACAAATACACACACACGCACACATACAAACATGCTAAATACATGCTGTTACTTCCGCCCAAATACACACTATAACGTGGAAACGGAAGAGGAACAACTGCCTCGGCATTTGTCTTGTATCATTTAACACATTGACAAGTGACGAGGGCATTGTATCATGTTTCGTAGCAGCTTTTTATACACTGAAAACAATTTAAAGAGTAAAAAAGTTACACAAGAAGAAAATATAAACAAAACTATAGGATCGGTATTAAATATCTACAGAGAAATTGCATGATCGTTTACATATACCCTTCACCGAGGGTATAGGGTATATAAAAGTTCGTCTGTCCATTAGTCCGTGTGTCTGTTTAAGTTGGCCTTCCGAATATCCCAGATAAGATGGGGACTTTGTAGTTATACCTTTATGTCACATATAGTCCGGAATTGTTTGCTATTAAAATTCATCCGGATCGGTTCACAAATTGCTGATATTTTTTTTATACATATTTATTACACTGCTTTACAAATTTTTAGTTTGGAAAAGTACCAACAACGCCACATGCCTAAATAAGTTATTTGGGACCTCCTGAACACGAAAAACGCTGTAATTTTTTTCCGTAGTACCGTTTTTTAGATAACGGTACTTTTGTGTTTTTCGGTGTATGGTCCTACTCAAGCCCTTGTGGAGCCTAACGATCGAAATAAATGGTATATCGTTGAAGAGGTAATTTAATGCCTTTTCCGTCGATATGCTAAAAATTTCTATCTGATAAGAAATGCTGAGTTATGGCACCTCAACCAACATTTTAAGCGTAATTTGAAAATCGGATGAAAAATAAAGTTTTTATTAAGGATTTTGTGGAACGACAATATTTTCATCTCATATAAAGTTCCGTTGTTTATAAAATACTGATGGACGCCGAATATAGTGTGTGACCAATGAAGATGAAAATATTGTCGTTCCACAAAATCCTTAATAAAAACTTTATTTTTCATCCGATTTTCAAATTACGCTTAAAATGTTGGTTAATAAATATACTATTTGGTTAAAAAATAAAACATTCCAGATATTTAATATAACGTAGAAAAAAAAACGAAATAAAAATTAAAAATTGAAAAAAACGTATAAATAAGCAAATTTTGAAGGTGCCATTACTCAGCCATTTCTTATCAGATAAAAATGTTCAGCATATCGACGGAAAAGGCATTCAATTTCCTTTCCAACGATATGCCATCGATCGGATTTTTTGGTTGGGCTCCACAAGGTTTTAAGTGGGACCATACACCGAAAAACACAAAAGTACCGTTATGTAAAAAACTTAACTTAGGAAAAAAAATTACAGCGTTTTTCGTGTTCAGGAGGTCTCAATTAACTTATATAGGCATGTGGCGTTCTTGGTATTTTTTGGCTGTAAACCAGTGTTATTTATTTAAATTATTTCAGTATTCACTTAAGCCTCTGCGCCTAAAGGTAGAACTACATACCACGCGTTAGTGCGCGCGCGCTCTGTCGTCTTCTGTCAAAAAAAGTTGAACTAGTGTATTTTCATAGAACAAGCTACATGCAAAATATTTTGACGCGTTTGCGCCAGAAAGATGATTAACTTTGAACTTTTTGACGCGTTGTGTATTTTTGACAAGTAATCAGTGACAATAAAAAGAATAATTTAACAAATTTGTGAATCATGAAAGAAAAACTTATTGAAGAGCTTAAAAAACATTCAATATTTATATAAAAAGCAGTCAGCAGTCGTCGATGGCTGCGAGTGTAAGACGGCAAATCCATCTGAGGAGATTGAGTGGTTGCAATCGAAACATGTCATGGTAACCTGCCGGCCGGGGTTCGAGCCCCAGCCACGTCAAGAATGAAAGATTATCAATAACAATTTTAATTAATTTTCATGTTGTAAAATTCCTTTCTGCATAAAAATAATTTAATGAAAAATTAAATTTCATGAACTTAAGCCTAATTAAAAATATTAAAAATTTGGATTTAAAACCATAAATAGTTCAACAAAATAACCACAATACTAATTATATAAAAAGAATAAATTCAATAAAATAACAAAATCTTGATATACTTTCGAACACGTTTTTAATGCACAAATAAGTAAACAAATAAAAAACAGCTGACAGGAATGGCTTTTGTAACGCGTGTTGTGTAACTTGCAATTTTTTACGCGCTAAAGTTTTTAAACGCACGATACTCGGCGACGAACTAACGCGTGTTATGTACTTCCGCCTTAATAGTCATTTTAGAGGCGAGTTGGTTATTATGTAGCTTACAAATATGTATTTAAATAAAATAATTAACAAAAGAAAAAAGTAATAAGAAGTTACTAAAAGTTAATATTTGTACATTCCAGGTCAATAATATTATATCAGTTCTTCGGACTGTTGTAATAAATAAGTTTTTAATAAATTCTTAAACTATAAAATTCTATTAACATTTTTTAAATTTTGTGGCAAATTGTTAAACTCACGACTGCCAACAAATTCGATTCTTTGCTTGGTTGTTTCTAACCTGCACCGAGCTACCATTATACTCACATTATTTCTGGTGTTTATTGTATATTGGTTCCGCTGAAATTGTATTGTATGATATCCAATATTATGAACACATTTAAAAACATATAATAAAAGTTCCATTTTATAAATTCCATAAACTGGCAATAGCCGAGGAAATATATTTTTATATAATGGTATAGTGCCGTGGGTATTAGGAAGATTTGCTAAAATGTTTAAAGCTTTGTTCTGCATACGCTGTAGAGAATTCAATTCTGCACTCTTTTTGTATCCATGCAGGACAGCTAAATAACTCAGATGGCTTTCTATTAAGGCTTGGTAAATTAAAAATTTTGTATATTTATCAAATTTATTTTTAAACTTACATAAAATACCAATGGCTTGAGCAATTTTTGCTTAAAGATTGCATATATGTTCATTCCAAACAAGATTACTTTGCAGTCGCATTCCCAAGTATTTTACAGATTGAACTTCCACAACTTCCCTTCCTTCAACAAAAATGCTAAAATCATTATCATGATTACTGTCCGGCTTAAACCTTATCAAATGAGTTTTACTTGCATTTAGAAACAGTTTATTTATTCTTGCAAACTCAGCTATTAACGATGCATCGCGCTCCATGTGCGCTTTAACCACAGTTTCGTGCTTGTATGGTTAGAAAACAGAAATGTCATCCGCATAAATAAATAATATACCAGATAGTTCAAGATTTTTTATGTCGTTTATATATTGTAAACAGTAAAGGGCCTTAAAAACTGCCTTGTGGTACACCATATTTAACATCACTTAACAAACTTTTTTGATTGTTAATTTGAACAAACTGCTTACGATTTGTATGATAATTTTCTATAAGCGAAAGTTCTCTTCCATAGATACCAAAATATTTTAGTTTCCTGAGCAGATCGTGATCAATCAGATCGAAGGCTTTCGAAAAGTCATAAAAAATTCCTGCTACGCCCCTATTTCCTTGACAAATAAAATTTACTACATTTACAACCGCTTCTTCGGTGCAACATCCTTTTCTAAAACCATATTGATAATCGTTGAATAAATTGTTGGTGTTCATAAATGTAGTAATCTGATTATATAGGATTCGTTCAAAAACATTATGAATGACCGACAAAACAGCAATTGGTCGAAACATATCAGCTGTGCAAGCATTGCTAGCTTTGGGAATTGGAACTACCTTGTGTATTTTTAGTATGTCTGGATATGTGCTGCTATTAATCATATTATTAAGAATATTTTTAATATACGATGCAAACTCATTTTTACATTTTAATAACATTTTTGCTGGAACATTATCATGACCAGAACTTTTACCTGGTGACAGCTTAGCTATAATACTTAGAACTTTATCATCTGCTGTATATTCAAAATGAAATCTATTATTAATTTGACAAAATGTTCTTAAAGAATTGCAAGAATCTGTAGTTATATTTTCAACTTGCAACTTTATTTCTGATATTGTTTGCAGAAAATGCCTGTTTAAAAACACAGCTTTTTGACGATCATCAAGAATTGTTTCATCATTATAATCTCTAACAATAATAGATTTTATTTGATTTCTACCAAGTGTTGTATTTGAAAACTTCCAACATCGTTTCGGATCATGTTGTAATTCACTTAAATTGTCTTTGTAGTAAATGTTCATAGATTCATTACACGCTCGCTTTATTACATTACTAGGGATGAGATTTTCATGCACTAAAAAATCGATAATATGCGCATAAAATATGCACATAAAACTCCAAAATATGCATAAAAAAAATAAAAAATATGCACTTAAAACTTGAACATTTTCAATAAAAAAGCGGTTTTTTAATTTTATTTAAAACACAAAATAAAAAAATTTAGTCAATTGTTATTCAAAGGTACAACATTTTTTTAAACTAAATTAAAATAACTTATTTGAACGTTTGTTTGGATAAACAAATAAATACTTTTTTATGTTATAAAAAGTAAACCTGCTCGGACGCAAAATGGTTGAAATTTGTTTTATTTTTTGAAAACCTATATTTTTTTACAAACCGTTTTGGATTTTTTTTAATTTGTTGGGCTATTCTTCCTTCCACATTGTAACTTTTACTTTCCGCAATAACAATTAATTTGTGCTGACTATTAAGTGAACTTTTAGTTATTGTTTCAACAACATATCCATAGTTGGAAATTACAAATACTAATTGATCTTTTACTTTTTTAATTGTTACCGATGCTTAGTAGCAACAAGTTCTTTAATAACACTCTTAAATTGCAAAATTTCAATTATTGAATAGTATTCTACAGCATCTAGCCAGGTTCCCTATCTTGTTAATAATGGCTCCGGTGGTAACGGTACGAAAAGATACATATCATAAAAAATTGCAACTCGAGAAGGAGCCTTTAAATATATTTTTTTTTCGTATGAAAGCAATAAATCAATATTATCGAATAAGATTCTAATTTCCGCTGCAACTCGGTGTAACTCATGTGCCAAGCAAGTAACATGTAACAGGTTTGGATAAAATATATTAAGCCCATTGACAGCCTTAGCTATGTAAGGGGCTGCATTGGTTGCAAATAGAAGCCGTTTTGTCGAAAACTTGTAAATCTTGTATTTAGAGAAAAAAATTATTTATTGATTTAAAAATTTTTTTACATGGACATTTATTTTTTGAAGAACTTTTTTTATATTATGAAAATTAAAAAAATATATCACTTAAAAATGTTAAAATATGCAAAAATATGCATTAAAAACCAAAATATGCAAAAATATGCATTTTAACCAAAATACGCAACAATATGCAAAAACAAATGACGCCATTTTAACGCAAATTTAATGATTCGGAAAGATAATTGGTCGACATTGATCTCAGACTATTGACAAAAAACATGCATTTGCATGGAAATCGCATCTCTATACATTACTTATCCTCTTAAGTCTATTATCTATATCTAACTTACTGGGCTTTTTTCTTCGTTGTATTAAAAGTTTTTTCTTATATAATATCAATTTTTGTAAATTTCCATTTATCCATGGAGTAATTTCTTGTATATGAGCAAAAAACCACGACTGCCTCTAATTTTACCCTAAAATCCCTTGTTGCTACGTTTTTATTTTATTTTTGTGTAAATCCGGAGAACGGCACGAGCGAAAGTTTTATTAGATTCAACTATATTCGTAATCGAAACACAACATCCGAAAAAATGTGGGCAGGATTGTACAAGTGGGCGTGGCACTTCCCATACAAACCCATTGAAGATTTCTGTATATCTGAAGTACACAAGAGCCAAAGTTTTCAAATAAGGTACCAGCATCTTGGTTATCAATTATTAAAACAGTGAACGTGGCACAAAGTTGCTTTATTTATTTCTAAAGAACAGTAATTATATATATAACTTTCTGTTATTATCGCACTATGGTAAAGGGTATATAAAATTAGAAATAGCCGAATGTAGCACTCTTACTTGTTTTTACTTATGATGGTTTTCGTTTTACCACCAAAATTTTTTTCACTGCAAACAATTCATCTTTACTCTACACAAGCAATTTGTAAAGCTAAACTAATAAAACTACATACCGTTACCATCACCGCTACTCCTGCAACAAAAGTGTTGATTTGTGCCGGTGTTAGTGTTACTGATATTGTACCCTGCAAGCATTTGGAAGATTTTTAAATTATGAAAATGGCCGGTCGTTTTTTCTGCTTTACTACTGGAGGATACAATGAAATTTTTATGCAATAAACAAAACCAAAATACATTGCAATTGAATTTTGATCATCCGATTTAATCTTCTTCAACACTTCCGGACAACACCAGAAAGAGAATGCAAATTTTTTAAGAAGTTCAAATAGAATTTAAATTAGAATAGAGTTTGAATTTTTTTTGTAACTTTTTTTAATTAAACTAAATTTGCTACATTTTATTCAACTTCAAACAAAATTGCATGAATACTTCGATGCAAGAAAAAAGGTTTTTTCACTATGCCGACGAAAATAAGCGAGTTTTTTTTACGATCACAGCTTGTGCATATAATTGAGTTTTTATAAATGCATTTCTCGTACAAGTTATGAAATTCGTATTAAGCTGGGATCACACGATTGCCGCAATGCCCCAATTTTCACACTTTGTAATACACCAATCGTGTGACTGCACAACCAATTGGCTCATGTACCAATTGAGAACAATATTGGCCTTACTTTTACCAATCAAATGCAACCCAATATTTATTGCCTTCTTGTGCGGCAATCAAACAACACAATACGCGCCAATATTTGCCTTTTTTTTAATAAATTTTTTTTTAATAAATTGTTCTTCAATTGTAGAACATACCAACTAGAACTTCCAAACAAATAAAAGAGCTACCACAACAGCTGTTTTCGCAGTTGTCAAGTAATAACAATCGTGTGACTGTACTGCGGCAATTTTTGTACCCATTTCACTTTGTACCAACTAGCGGCAATTTAATTTGTATAAAACAGGGCAATCGTGTGATTTCATAATATTTGATTGGTGCAATTTTTTTATTGTGCGTCAATAAAGCACAATCAAAATTGTGTCATATTGGTGCATTTGCGGTAATCGTGTGATCTCAGCTTTAGCGATAACTACTTTTTTTATTTTCGGCATTTCGTCAAGCAGGTTTAGGGAATTTAATATCGAACAACGTACTAATTTTATTTTTTTTTTAAACCAACAACCCAAAGCGTGCATATCGTTGTTATTTTATGCCCCAATTACGGTTTGCAAATGAACTCTAATTCAGTTAACAATTTGCAGTTTTTGTATTATGGTTTACAACTCTGTTATATTGCAGTTACCGAATAACATCAACAAATTACAACTCGTCGCTAGCAGTTGTTTTATTTTTAACTCAACTGAATTGTGTTATAAGCCGTAATAGGGGCATTAATGGGCTCCAATTTTTTATTATCAAAGTATGAGATGTACATATATAAAAGAAAATATTGTTACGTTACTGCCTTTCAATAACGTTTTGGTTTATTTCCTTTGTATTCTTTATTGCACTTTAAATAAAACTAAATAATCACAACACTTTAAACACTGTTTATAATTTACACAACTTTATTTAGCACTTAGTCACTTTAACAACCGTAATTTATAGCTTTTCTTCACAACCAACTATAATTTTCTCAGCGTGACACGTTATTGACAAAGTCTGAACTTAAAATGATCTCATTATGCTAGCCGCCGCAAGAATTTATACTCTAGCCCAGACGTGAAGTCTAGCGTCTAGATGGCTCTAGAACAGGGATTTCCATTTCTTTGCACAATTGTGCAACTCAAAACTTAGACATATTTTTGTGCTCTTCAACACTGTTGCCAATTTAGAGATTTTCCCGCTAAATCTAGCGTTCTTGAAATGTCAATCGCGGGAAAAAATACGTTTTAGCGGTAAGCGGGAAATCTAGCGATTTTCAAAGAACTCTCAGCGGCTCATTTTCGCTACAAAAACCTTTCTCAAATTAAAAATTTACAGATTTTTTACTTTTTCTTTTTGTTTTTCTGGCTAAAAACTTCTGGTTTATATTCACGGTTTTAATTACTTTTATACAGGGGTGTTCGCATGAGTTTAAAACGTCGTTTTTTAATAAGGTTTCTGTGATAAATGAATTTTATGACAAATATTTTACAAATATTTCTCTATTAAACAGAATTTCATAACAAAAATTATAAAAATTTGATTAAAAGTGTATTAAAAATAACTACCAAATTCTTGCATTTTGCGTTTTCGATTTCCAGAACACCCCTGATAGTTTTAGTGAACTGAAGATTGTATATGACATTTTTTTTTCGATTTTTAGTTAGTATTTTGTTAATCCTGTATGTAACAATTCACAACTTTAAGCACGCATTAAGGCATCTCCGTCTGTTGTCACTTTCAAACGACTCAAAAGGGAATATAAATATTGGCATCGTATTGTTTAGAATTCACCTAAGCAGTTTGGGATTGCAGTCCAGCACAATCGGTTCAGTAGGAAAAGTGCTATAAATTAAAATGTGGAACAACCACCCTAAAAACTAACATAACTAGTGGCGGAATGCACATATTGATATAAGACTATGCACAAATTCGTTCCATTTGACTAAAAATCATACTGTTAAATCGGTCCATAATTATCGATAGGAAAAAAGCTCTAGTGTGCCTAAAAACGTAACAAATAATGCTATTGTAATAAATTTGGTCCGCCACAGTTTAATATGGCTAGAAATCACGCTGTCAATTTTCGTGATTATCAGTCCATATTTAACCATAGGCCCTATATAAAACCTTCTCTTGGAAAACAGAACGTCTTTCAATATATGTTCTATTATAATAACATTTGGTCAGTCAAAGTTTTATAAGACTATAAATTACTTGTTAAAATTTTGTGAAGATCAGCCCATAATTTACCATATGTCCCATATAAACCCACTTCGGAAATATTCTAACTGTAGGTGGAGGGTATCAAAGATTCGCATAGTTGAATATATAACTCTAACTTATTTTCTTTTAAGAATAAAATGACTAGGGAAGTTGGAAACCATAGTATGTAACGTAATTGAGAGTCATATACCTTTTAAAAAGCAGCATATGTCTTGATTTATATAAAACTTTAAAAAATGTTTAGGTTTTAGCGGTATTTTTAAATAAATTCCCGCTAAATTAAATATTTAGCGGTTTCTAGCGGTTTTGACGTCCGATTTGGCGGGAAATGCTCAAAAAAACTTGGCAACTGTGCTCTTCAATTCAGTCGTCGATGTGACTTAAACAAGTGTACATGCCTTGCGGATGCTATATTATTTTGTTTCAGCTAACACTCAAAAAATATTGTGCGGTCAAAAATGCTTTTAGTAACATCCAATGCCTTGCGTGCAATTTTTATTTAGAGTTTAAATTTTAAGACTTAAATGTAGAATAATATAACATTTCATAAGTTTACATGCAAAGCAAAGAACTTTGTAAAATGGTAATTATTTGAGATTTAAAATCAATTTTTAATATTTCAGATAAAAATGCGTTAACCGATATATTATTAAGGAAAAAATATTGTATTCTATTAATTTGTAATTTTCAAATAATATCTACATTGTTTTGCACTTAAGCTAACGATATGTGGTTTGTTTGTGAAAAAAATCCTTTGATGCCTGTAAAAGTGTCCCTTTTTTTTCGTTAAAAAGACGTACCTAAATGCAGAAATTATTAAGAAAAAAATAGCCACAAGAATTTGTTGGTATTTTGTGCTTGTTAAAATATTTTTGTTTCTGTACCAATCGCGTCGGTGGGTTTTTTTTCTTTGAAAACTCTTTTCTTAAGTAAGTAAAAATATTTAAAAAACAAGTTAAAAAAGTTTTGTTTTGCTACAATTTATGTGTAATCCTATACAGATAAAAGCAAATGTGACAGCAGGTTCTAATTTTATCCCAAATTAAAACTGGTGATTTTTCCAATTTTCCAAAAACTTCACTTGTTTATAGAAATCTTGAAATCGACAAAAGATATGAATATGCCGAAATATTTGAAACACTTTTCAATAATTTTCAAGACAGGTTTCAAGATTTTGTAATTTTACAACCGCTATTCTTTTCGAACACCCTTTTCGTTGCGAAGTAAATAACTTCGAATTTGATATTCAATCAGAACTAATCATACTACGAAGCGAAGTAAATGCTCTAGACGAAAATAATATTGTAGAGTTCTGGAAAGATTTGGATGGCGAGTTCTATCCTGAACTGAAAAAAAAATTCATTTAAGTGTCTCTCTTTATTCGGCACTATCTACCTATGCGAACAAATTTTTTCGGATTTAAAATTTATTTGTTCCAAGCAACGTAAATTAAATTAAGTTCATCCTATTTGAAAAGCTTCTGCTATTACGAAACTGCCATAAAAGTATAAATTTAGAAGATTTTATTTTATAAGTTGTATAACACAAGGGAACAAAATTAAACATGTTGCTAGAAAATGTGTAGCAGTTCTTTACCAATTCAATGTCGCTGATTTTAAAACTGCACTTTTTTTCTATATATATTTTTTATGAATTTTTAAAACATAAAAATCTTAAATTTTTTTACAATTGTTTGATCAGATATTTGAAACTGATTTAGAGTCAAAAAGCTTCCGAATAAAAAAAGTTTTAAAATCAGCGACATTGAATTGGTAAAGAATTGCTGCAAATATTTTATCAACACAAAAAATTTTTATTTTGTACCTTTGTGTTATACAACTTATAAAATATATTACTAACATTTATTTCGGCTGTAAATGAATGCATTCTCTCATTTTTTACTATCTCCCTGCAAATAATAGGACCAGTCCAAACACGCGTGTAAAGAGTAGTCCACAAGGGACCAGGACTAGTCCACAAGTAACCCAAACGTATGGAAAAAACCTGGTCTATTTAACATTACGATGTCCTAGGAGAGGACCATATAACCCACCTTTGGACCACTAAGGAGTAGTTTTAAAACTACTCCATGGTAAATAACCCACCTTTGGACCAGTAAGGAGTAGTTTTAAAACTACTCCATGGTATACTCAAGAGGATTAGTTTTGAAGTCGTTTAAACACGAAAGCATGTCGTTAAAAAACGAAGACATGTCGTCTCACTACAAACACTTTTTAACAATGGCATGGTCCATGCTTGCATTACATCGGACTAGTCCATGGAGTAGTCCATTTTATCAAAATGGGTCAGGTGGTCCAATTTTATTTGCAGGGCTGGTACTCACTAATACACAACCAACAAATTTTTGGAAATGCCTGCTCTAGAACAGGGATTTCCATTTCTTTGCACAATTGTGCAAACCAAAACTTACACATATTTTTATGCGCTTCAATTCAGTCGTCGATGTGACTTCGACAAGTGTACATGTCTAGCGGATGCTATATTATTTTGTTTCAGCAAACACTCAAAAAATATTGTGCGGACAAAAATGCTTTTGGTAACATCCAATGCCTTGCGTGCAATTTTTATTTAGAGTTCAAATTTTAAGACTTAAATGTAGAATAATATAACATTTCATTAGTTTACATGCAAAGCAAAGAACTTTGTAAAATGGTTATTATTTGAGATTTAAAATCAATTTTTAAAATTTCAGATAAAAATGCGTCAACAGATATTATTAAGGAAAAAATATTGTATTCTAATAATTTGTAATTTTCAAATAATATCTACATTCTGTTGCACTTAAGCTAACGATATCTGTTTTGTTTGTGAAAAAAATCCTTTGATGCCTGTAAAAGTGTCCCTTTTTTTTCGTTAAAAAGACGTACCTAAATGCAGAAATTATTAAGAAAAAAATAGCCACAAGAATTTGTTGGTATTTTGTGCTTGTTAAAATATTTTTGTTTCTGTACCAATCGCGTCGGTGGGGTTTTTTTTTTCTTTGAAAACTCTTTTCTTAAGTAAGTAAAAATATTTAAAAAACAAGTTAAAAAAGTTTTGTTTTGCTACAATTTATGTGTAATCCTATACAGATAAAAGCAAATGTGACAGCAGGTTCTAATTTTATCCCAAATTAAAACTGGTGATTTTTCCAATTTTCCAAAAACTTCACTTGTTTATAGAAATCTTGAAATCGACAAAAGATATGAATATGCCGAAATATTTGAAACACTTTTCAATAATTTTCAAGACAGGTTTCAAGATTTTGTAATTTTACAACCGCTATTCTTTTCGAACACCCTTTTCGTTGCGAAGTAAATAACTTCGAATTTGATATTCAATCAGAACTAATCATACTACGAAGCGAAGTAAATGCTCTAGACGAAAATAATATTGTAGAGTTCTGGAAAGATTTGGATGGCGAGTTCTATCCTGAACTGAAAAAAAAATTCATTTAAGTGTCTCTCTTTATTCGGCACTATCTACCTATGCGAACAAATTTTTTCGGATTTAAAATTTATTTGTTCCAAGCAACGTAAATTAAATTAAGTTCATCCTATTTGAAAAGCTTCTGCTATTACGAAACTGCCATAAAAGTATAAATTTAGAAGATTTTATTTTATAAGTTGTATAACACAAGGGAACAAAATTAAACATGTTGCTAGAAAATGTGTAGCAGTTCTTTACCAATTCAATGTCGCTGATTTTAAAACTGCACTTTTTTTCTATATATATTTTTTATGAATTTTTAAAACATAAAAATCTTAAATTTTTTTACAATTGTTTGATCAGATATTTGAAACTGATTTAGAGTCAAAAAGCTTCCGAATAAAAAAAGTTTTAAAATCAGCGACATTGAATTGGTAAAGAATTGCTGCAAATATTTTATCAACACAAAAAATTTTTATTTTGTACCTTTGTGTTATACAACTTATAAAATATATTACTAACATTTATTTCGGCTGTAAATGAATGCATTCTCTCATTTTTTACTATCTGGTACTCACTAATACACAACCAACAAATTTTTGGAAATGCCTGCTCTAGAACAGGGATTTCCATTTCTTTGCACAATTGTGCAAACCAAAACTTACACATATTTTTATGCGCTTCAATTCAGTCGTCGATGTGACTTCGACAAGTGTACATGTCTAGCGGATGCTATATTATTTTGTTTCAGCAAACACTCAAAAAATATTGTGCGGACAAAAATGCTTTTGGTAACATCCAATGCCTTGCGTGCAATTTTTATTTAGAGTACAAATTTTAAGACTTAAATGTAGAATAATATAACATTTCATAAGTTTACATGCAAAGCAAAGAACTTTGTAAAATGGTAATTATTTGAGATTTAAAATCAATTTTTAAAATTTCAGATAAAAATGCGTCAACAGATATTATTAAGGAAAAAATATTGTATTCTAATAATTTGTAATTTTCAAATAATATCTACATTCTGTTGCACTTAAGCTAACGATATCTGTTTTGTTTGTGAAAAAAATCCTTTGATGCCTGTAAAAGTGTCCCTTTTTTTTCGTTAAAAAGACGTACCTAAATGCAGAAATTATTAAGAAAAAAATAGCCACAAGAATTTGTTGGTATTTTGTGCTTGTTAAAATATTTTTGTTTCTGTACCAATCGCGTCGGTGGGGTTTTTTTTTTCTTTGAAAACTCTTTTCTTAAGTAAGTAAAAATATTTAAAAAACAAGTTAAAAAAGTTTTGTTTTGCTACAATTTATGTGTAATCCTATACAGATAAAAGCAAATGTGACAGCAGGTTCTAATTTTATCCCAAATTAAAACTGGTGATTTTTCCAATTTTCCAAAAACTTCACTTGTTTATAGAAATCTTGAAATCGACAAAAGATATGAATATGCCGAAATATTTGAAACACTTTTCAATAATTTTCAAGACAGGTTTCAAGATTTTGTAATTTTACAACCGCTATTCTTTTCGAACACCCTTTTCGTTGCGAAGTAATTAACTTCGAATTTGATATTCAATCAGAACTAATCATACTACGAAGCGAAGTAAATGCTCTAGACGAAAATAATATTGTAGAGTTCTGGAAAGATTTGGATGGCGAGTTCTATCCTGAACTGAAAAAAAAATTCATTTAAGTGTCTCTCTTTATTCGGCACTATCTACCTATGCGAACAAATTTTTTCGGATTTAAAATTTATTTGTTCCAAGCAACGTAAATTAAATTAAGTTCATCCTATTTGAAAAGCTTCTGCTATTACGAAACTGCCATAAAAGTATAAATTTAGAAGATTTTATTTTATAAGTTGTATAACACAAGGGAACAAAATTAAACATGTTGCTAGAAAATGTGTAGCAGTTCTTTACCAATTCAATGTCGCTGATTTTAAAACTGCACTTTTTTTCTATATATATTTTTTATGAATTTTTAAAACATAAAAATCTTAAATTTTTTTACAATTGTTTGATCAGATATTTGAAACTGATTTAGAGTCAAAAAGCTTCCGAATAAAAAAAGTTTTAAAATCAGCGACATTGAATTGGTAAAGAATTGCTGCAAATATTTTATCAACACAAAAAATGTTTATTTTGTACCTTTGTGTTATACAACTTATAAAATATATTACTAACATTTATTTCGGCTGTAAATGAATGCATTCTCTCATTTTTTACTATCTGGTACTCACTAATACACAACCAACAAATTTTTGGAAATGCCTGCTCTAGAACAGGGATTTCCATTTCTTTGCACAATTGTGCAAACCAAAACTTACACATATTTTTATGCTCTTCAATTCAGTCGTCGATGTGACTTCGACAAGTGTACATGTCTAGCGGATGCTATATTATTTTGTTTCAGCAAACACTCAAAAAATATTGTGCGGACAAAAATGCTTTTGGTAACATCCAATGCCTTGCGTGCAATTTTTATTTAGAGTTCAAATTTTAAGACTTAAATGTAGAATAATATAACATTTCATAAGTTTACATGCAAAGCAAAGAACTTTGTAAAATGGTAATTATTTGAGATTTAAAATCAATTTTTAAAATTTCAGATAAAAATGCGTCAACAGATATTATTAAGGAAAAAATATTGTATTCTAATAATTTGTAATTTTCAAATAATATCTACATTCTGTTGCACTTAAGCTAACGATATCTGTTTTGTTTGTGAAAAAAATCCTTTGATGCCTGTAAAAGTGTCCCTTTTTTTTCGTTAAAAAGACGTACCTAAATGCAGAAATTATTAAGAAAAAAAAAATAGCCACAACAATTTGTTGGTATTTTGTGCTTGCAAAAATATTTTTGTTTCTGTACCAATCGCGTCGGTGGGTTTTTTTCTTTGAAAACACTTTTCTTAAGTAAGTAAAAATATTTAAAAAACAAGTTAAAAAAGTCTTGTTTTCCTACAATTATGTGTAAACCTATACAGCATGTAAAATTTTTGGGTAAAGGCAGAATTAGTATTTACTTTCTGTTCTGTTACGAATCAGCTGATTTGTTTTTGTTATTAAAAAACCTATGAAATTGATTAGTTTTTCTGTTCTGTTTCGGTTCAGTTTGTTAAAATCAAACAATTGTTAAGTAATTGTAAGTGACAGCAAAAAAATAATAAAAAAAAACATATTTATATTGAAATAAACTGTTTTTTGATTTTAAGAATTCATAAAATTTAATTTCTACAAATTTATGTGCATCAAATTTATTGAAATAAAACAATGGACGGTGCAAAACTAATAAATTTGTCATAAATGGATGATAAGTTACTACAGAAGAACTAACTATTAGAATTTCGTAACAGAACGGCACTGAACAGAACAGAAACAGAAAGTAAAGACTAACTGAGCCTTAAAGCAGACCATACACGATTCAATTCAATTGTCAACTGAGTCGGTTGTTGTCCAAATCAAAGCGTGTATGGCCTTGTCAGTTGATTAGTTTGACGGTTGTCGAGTTGGTTGAAGAAAAATCAAAAGATTTTGATTTTTTCAAGACAGGTTTCAAGATTTTGTAATTTTACAACCGCTATTAGATCTTTTCGAAAAACCTTTTCGTTGCGATGTAAGCAACTACGAATTTGATATTCAATCAGAACTAATCATACTACGGAGCGAAGTAAATGCTCCAGACGAAAATAATATTGTAGAGTTCTGGAAAGATTTGGATGGCGAGTTCTACCCTGAACTAAAAAAAATTCATTTAAGTGCCTCTCTTTATTCGGCACTACTCACCTATGCGAACAAATTTTTTCGGATTTAAAATTTATTTGTTCCAAGCAACGTAATAAATTAAGTTCATCCCATATAAGTTGTATAACACAAGGGAACAAAATTAAACATTTTTTGTGTTGATAGAAAATTTGTAGCAGTTTTTTAGGGGGGGGGGGGGGAGGGGGGGGTGATTTAAAACCATGTGAGATAAGGCCATGATGGCTTTATCTCTCATACAATAGGCAGATAAAGCCTTTTTATTTTTTTCATTTGAATGGGCGATAAAGCCATCATGGCCTGATCTCACATGGTTTTAAATCACCCCCCGTTCTTTACCAATTCAATGTCGCTGATTTTAAAACTGCACTTTTTTTCTATCAGCTGTGATTTGCGTGCAATAAAATCTTTATTTTTTACAATTGTTTATAAAATATTTAAAACTGATTTAGAGTCAAAAAGCTTCCGAAAAAAAAGGTGCAGTTTTAAAATCAGCGACATTAAATTGGTAAAGAATTGCTACAAATATTTTATCAACACAAAAAATTTTTATTTTGTACCTTTGTTTTATACAACTTATAAAATATATTACTAACATTTTATATCGGCCGTAAATGAATGCATTCTCTCAATTTTTTTCTGGTACTCACTAATACACAACCAAACAATTTTTGGAAATGCCTGCTCTAGAACAGGGATGTCAGCGTCATACACAATTGTGGAAATTAGTTCACACACATTCTTTACACGCATTCTTATGCTCTTTTATTTAGTGCACAAGAGTACACAATTCAGTCGTCGATTATCAAGCGATGAGTGCACATGCGACGGATGCTTACGTATTTTTTTATTTTTATTAAAAGTACTTATCTCTTTATTCACTAATACTAATAAAAAGCAATACAACCACAATTGACATCACTGCTCTAGAAAGTTCGCCGCATAACGGCTACTTACTCATCTATAGTTACTATCTATATGGCTGAATTAATGCGGTTATTAGGCATCATAAACTAAGGCATACTTTTAGGCATTGCCATAAATTGAGATAACTTAATAACGAACATTCAAGTATTTACAGTGGGGTTGAAGTCAGTGATGCCAACTTAGTGCTTTGGCACTATTTATGGTGCTTTTTGATGCCTCAAAACGCCAAAATTTTATCCATAGTGCCAAAACAAGAAAAAGCACTAACTTGGTGCTTTTTTAATTTTTCGTTAGTGCCTTTAATGCTTTTTACAATTTTTATTTTTTTCTACCATTTTTTAAAACTACGATTATATAAAGGATGATTTAGTTGAACTTTGCTATTTGGGGTACAATTTTGAGAAGGCTTGTAAAGATTTTAATCTTTCAAATGATAAAAAAGTGATAAAATAAAGTTACATACGTTTTACCAAAAACTTTATTTACGAGGTTAGAGCTAACCTTTTGGAAATTTTACGAAACGTTGCGATTTTTAGCGTTGACAACATATTTAGTAATCGTAATAAAAACGATGTATTTCGGTTAATATTAGGAATTGTTAAAAAACATGCAGTCGGAAACCGTACAAAAAAACGCAAAGAATTTAAAAAACGAAAAAAGAGCCGTAGCTTGGTATATGCAAAGTGTTAAACAAATTAAAAATAGCTGACAGAAATCTTTTATAACGAGCCATTTTTCATGCGCTTTAGTTTTCCACGTGTTGTGCACTTCTACCTCTAGTGCTATTGAAAAACGGTTTGACTAAGTATCAGAATGCAAACATAAATGTTTTTTCTATTTTACACCTTATGTGTGTTCTTTATTCATAAAATAATTAAATAATTGGATAATATCATAAGCCAATTGTTTTATTAAACTTTGGACGATTTTAATTTAAATTTTAGATTTTCGTTTAGATTTAAACGATAAAATATACGAATGTTTATTAAAATATATGCTGTCATTAACTTTTATAAACAATGGTCGGTCATTGCAAATTTTCGGAGATTACAGCTGGCCAGATTTTTTCGAGTTACCAAAATCGAGGTCGCCCTGTATTACTTTAAAATGGTTGTATGGCCAATTTAAACTCCAAATGATTTGGATGATATTATTAATAATAAAACATTAAAAAATGTTTATATACAAATATAATTTTAATTTTGGAGGTGTATAATATTCGGCACAGCCGAATGCAACTTGTTTTGTGTTTAATTAAAGTGTAAAAATGGCTTAGTGCTTTTTTACGCTTGTTTTTTTTGCTCTTAATAGTGCTTTTTAGTGCTTTTTTTAAATTTTAAAGTGCTTTTTCCTATCAAAAAGTTGGTATCACTGGTTGAAGTACAATCATGCACTACAATTTTAACATTACATCTGTACATTGATTTTTACACTAGAAGTGTGCATAACTTATACAATAACAATTTTAACTAATAAAATAACTAACAAATACTTAATAACTAATCAATACAAGATAACTAATAAATTAATCTTATTCTTAACCATTAATTACAACTAATTCGTAGCTTAAGTTACTTTCGTGACAATATTTCTTATGAACTTTGGACACAGGATCATTCCTAAGATTTGTTTGACTTAAATTTCACTTGAATTCTATTTCTAGAATATGGCTGTATAACATTTCGATGGCATGTTTGACGATTATTATTATGAAATTTAGACTTCTTTGCCAAACTGAAGCAGTAGCAAATGCTTGCAGGGATTGATAATGTACATATATATGGATATGTAATTAAGTGTGTACAAGTATTCCTATAAGTGTATGCGTTTTCTATACGGATATAGATACAATTAAGCTCAAGTGTTTGCAAGCAATTTGTAAAATGAATGTTGAAAGCATTGTTAATTGTTGCTGTTGCCATTGCTGTCAATGTTGTGCTGTTGAATATGTTGTTACCAACGTTGTTCATTTTAACTTTTGCAGTCAGTCAAATAATATAAAAAGAAACAACAACTACTCGTTTTCTTTAACAATCTGCAATAACGATTGGCGGCAGTGGAAAAAGGATATGCAACGCAGAAATCAATAGATATCGTATACAAATTGAAAAAGAACATTATCATGCTACAACATCAAATTCAATTTCCTCCTGTTTATTTCCCAACGCAACCACGTAAGTACTTTAGAAGGAACATTCTTAATAAATAGCATTATCTTTGTTAGGTGTTTACTACAGCATGAGGCAAGGATTTTGATTACTTAATGGAAAATTCTACAAGAATCCTTAGAACAACTTTCTCTATAATTGTAATCAAGTAAACATTAAAATAATAAGCAAAGAATTCAAAATATTTACTATGTGTATTTGGGTATTTAAAATAAACTATTTAAAAACAAAAAATTCATAATATTAAAGAATTCCTAAAATGTCAAAATATATTTCTGCTGCTTTTCCAGCCGGAAACTTGCTAGACCTGATTAAAAATATTCCCTTACATTCTTTGAAATCAAATATCAGTCTAAGATCGTTCTCAAATAGTAGTAAGATATCCAGCAAGAAAACTTACAATACTCCTCATCCTCCTAAAGATCCCCCTGAGAACTACAATCCTCTGTGTGTGGAACATGAAGCTTTTGGTGTTCCTGATTTCATACCTGCAGCTGTTTTTCGCCAATTTTCTTCCAGTTGTGAAACTTTGGGACCAGGGGCTGATAAAAAAGGGTGCTACAAGAATCCGGAATATTACTCATATCATCGTTATTCTTTTGCTGCCTTGCAACTGGCATGTTTGAAGATACGTGAGCAGCGTAAGGAGAGCGCTAATATACGTTGTCTGTATGACGATGAACATAGTGAGGGTGAAGAATATAGCAGCGATGAGGACAAGAAATGTTCATAGTATTTTTTTTAATTTTGTTTTTAAATCAGGCATGTTATAGAAATCGAAATGAAATGAAATTGAAATCAAACGAGACTTTAAGTTCAATTATTTACGAAATGGCCGTAGTTTTTCCTGGTTTGAAAAGATGGTATTGTAAAACGTATTGGTACTTAAAAAATGAATTAGATAAGATGGAATATTTGTATAAACTTTAAGTACTGGGTCGTATTTAAAAATTGCTTGGTTTTAAATCTACTTCATTTCGATTTCCACAGAATTTTTCTTTTCAAGTCATGTTGACAATTTGAAATAAAACAGTTTTTGAAAACTTAACTTTTTTGTTAAAAGGAGCAGTTTTTATTTAAAATTTGAAAAATTTGGTGTTACTCGCGAAATTCAAATTTGCAAAATTCTGGAAATTCACTTAAAATAATCTTAATTTTGAAAAGAATTCTTGACCATTTATCTATAAAAAAAACACAATTGTTTTAACCGGTTAAAAAAAGTTAAAATAACAATCAAATGAACTCACCATTCGCACCAAAAAGTTCTGTGCGCTTAACTTAAGCAATTGTGCGAATACATGTGATCCAAATGTGTGGAACCATATTGAACTTAAGAAAACTTTTTGGTAAATTTTATGAAACTGGCATTTGCTTAAGCAACACTGGCACTTTCCGTACGGAATAAAATATTTTTTGATTTTATTTTTGTTTTTTTAATTTTTTTGTTAAAATTTGACAGTAGCTTAAGCTAGCTCATGCATATTATAGTTGGACCTTTTATTTTGAGTCAGCTGTTTAACGTTTTTTTCACGTGCAGCAAAAATTGTTAACCTATTTTATTTTTTATAAATAAGACCGAAAGATTTGAAAAGCCCTTAATTCAATTTCGTTTTCAGTTTTTTTCTATCACGACTATTTTTTGGGCTAGACTAATATTTCGCCCAAAATGGGCGAAATATGCTTGTAGTACATTGTATAATAACTTGATAACGATTTGTCCGATTTTGATCAAAACACTTACAGATGATTAGGCATAACATTATCTTTGAGTCATCCAAATACATAATCAGGTATGTTCTAGGTTTCGACTCGAATTGAAAACTAGACATTTTTTAAATCCGCATAATTCATAAATTGGTGTTCTCAAATCAGCATGTTTTTGTGTATTCGAAGTTTTTGTTCGAAAAAACTTTTTTTGGACTAAAGATCGCTAATTTGCCGCTTAAAACCGCAGCATGAAAGCAATGTTTAATATTTTTTTAAAATCGTGAAAGCTGTAAAGAATCACAGGAAAAAATTGCTTCTATCGCGAACGTGGTTAAAATTCGCCAAAAATGGCAAACTTTTAAACAAACACTAAAATTTATTTGAAATCGCTAAATCGGTAAAAAAAAAACAAAATGTCGGAAAATAACAAAAAACATTGCAAAAATTATCGAAAAATCGCATATATTTTTAATATTTCAAACCAAAACTATAAGGATTGGCAAAAAATAGGTAAAAACTGCTAAATTCGCGGAAATTCGCAAAAATTTGCTAACATCGGCATGATAGCAAAGTCTACTATTTGTTATAAATCGTTAAAGCTGTAAAGAATCAGACAAACAAAAAAACTAATTTGAGATCGCTAAGTCGATTAAAAAAACAAATTGTCTGAAAAGAACATAAAAATCGTTAAAATAAAATAAACTGTAATTATCGGGTGTGTTCTAGAATCCGAATCCACTCGAAAGTGGATAACTTTAGCATTTTTGGTGTTCTGCATTTCACATCCACAAGTTTTTATTCGTTTTCAATTAGAGTAGTAATGGGTTGGTGAAAGTAAAACGAATCGACATTAATTCTAATATTTGATAACATTTTTAACAAAAAAATAAATTTTGTTTTTAGCTTAAAATCTTCTTTATCCCATTTAATCAAAAATATATCGTTATCTAAAATGCAAAAATCCCTAACTTACCCTAAATTTAAAATCGACTTTTTCATTATTTTGATGTAATTACAGCTTATTTTTTTTTTAAGATTTTTATGTTATTTTCAGACAATTTTTTTTTTTAATCGATTTAGCGATCTCAAATTAGTTTTTTTGTTTGTTTAAAATTTTGAGATTTTTCGCGAATTTTAGCCATGTTCGCGATAGAAGCGATTTTTTTCAGTAAGTTTTCTGATTCTTTACAGCTTTCACGATTTTTAATAAATAGTAGACTTTTCTATCATTCCTCTGTTAGCAAATTTTTGCGAATCTCCGCGAATTTAACAATTTTTACCGAATTTTCGCCATTCCTTATAGTCTAAGGGACTTTTAATAAATTTTATGGCTGGTTTGAAATATTAAAAATTTACGCGATTTTTCGCTATTTTTGCCATTTTTTTTTTTTTTTTTGTTGTTTTTCGACATTTTGTTTTTTTTTTTACCGATTTAGCGATTTCAAATAAATTGTAGTGTTTGTTTAAAAGTTTGCAATTCTTCGCGAATTTTAGCCATGTTCGCGATAAAAGCTATTTTTTCCTGTGATTCTTTACAGCTTTCACGATTTTAAAAAAATATTAAACATTGCTATCATGCTGCGGTTAGCAAATTAGCGATCTTAAGTCCAAAAAAAGTTTTTTCGAACGAAAACTTCGAATACACAAAAACATGTGGATTTGAGAACACCAATTTATGAATTATGCGGATTTGAAAAATTTTTCGTTTTCAATTCGAGTCGAAACCTAGAACATACCTGTATATCAAAATAATGAAAACGTCGATTTTAAATTTAGGGTATGTTAGGGACTTTTGCATTTTAGATAACGATATATTTTTGATTAAATTGGATAAAGAAGATTTTAAGCTAAAAACAAAATTTATTTTTTTGTTAAAAATGTTATCAAATATTAGAATAAAAGTCGATTCGTTTTACTTTCACCAACCCATTACTACTCTTATTGAAAACGAATAAAAACTTGTGGATGTGAAATGCTGAAGCCAAAAATGCTAAAGTAATCCACTTTCGAGTGGATTCGGATTCTAAAACACACCCGAATATGTTTTATAATGACTAGCTGTCTGTTTTTCAAAATAAAGTAAAAATTGTATTCACCTCAACAGTGTCAAAATTTTACTTCCATGAGTACTTTGCTACCGTTTCACACACACCCTTAGTGTAAATATATAACCCCGGGTCTCCACGTAGCAATATTTATTGCGGCAAACGTCAAATTTGATTGCTCCATAAAATTTGCGACGTATAGACCGCATATTGCCATGAGTGGTAATCCATTGCGCAATGATTGCTCTTCTTATTGCTTGAGCAATTATTGCTTAGCAATCTGCTGTCAAATCAGTTGTAATTTATCTGACATTTCATTTCTCTGGACTGTTGGTTATTTATAAGTGTGTTTATTTATTAAAAAAGCAAGTGAAAAAATACTTCAGCAAAATACAGAACAAGATTTTATATATTATATTTTTAAATAAACGTCAATATTAACAAAAGCAAACGACGAATTTGTTTTTTTTTTTTGTATATTTTTATTTTCTCAATAGAACAATACAAGTTTTAGGTTTTTTTTATACGCAAATAAACAAAAAAGCAATACAAAACACAGTTACGACAATTACAATTAATTATTTTATTAATTTAATTAATTAATTTAAAAAGGAAAATTTAACAATCACTTCAAAACCCAACATTAAACATTTGTTATAAATACAGCCAGAAAACTTTATACAACTACTCGAGGTGAAAATTGCAAATTTATGGCAAAGCAATAACAAGTGTTCTCCAGCAATATAATCAGCAATCATTGCTCCATTGTTCTGTCATTGTTCTGCCGACGTTATTGTTTGTACCTAGCAATAAAAATTGTTACGTGGAGACCCAGCGTAAAGAAAACGTACATAGTTTTGACAGACTTTTTAACAAATACACTAAAACAAAACGATGAAATATTTACTTGTTTTTTACACAGCTTTGTTTAGGGGAAACTGTAAACCAATTTAAAAAAATATTTACGTTTTTTTTTTTTTGCTTTGAAAAAATCTTTATAAGCATGTACAGTAGACTGGGCGCATCTGTCACAAAAGATGTGGCGGTTTAATAAAATACTTAAATTAATTAAAATTTTTCATCTTTTGTGAATACATAAAATCAAAAGTTGTTAACAGATTTTAATCATTTATAGCTTGTTTTGTTTGCAATGTGGTTTTTTTTTTGAATTTTTAAAAACAAAAATTCCGAAATTTTAATAAAAAAATTATTTTTTTTCCAGAAAAAAAAATTATGTTTCTAAAACGACTGCGCATATAAGAAAAACATTTTACCTTTCTAAAAGTAAATATTATTGCGGAGTTTCGGTTTATTTAGTTTTTCAATAAACTAAAGCGTTTTTGAGTTACGCGAACATATGTTGTGCAACCTCCTTAATTTTCGAAATAACGGTATATCTCGAAACCCAAAGCCAACATAAAGAAAAAAGTTTAATTTTATTGCGGAATTTCGGTTTTTTTAGTTTTTCAATAAGCTAAAGCGTTTTTGAGTTGCGCGAACATATGTTTATCTATCTATACAATATATAATTTCTTAGTATGTCAGGATGTTTGCATGTATGTCCTATTCTTTCCGCAACTTTCTGAAGCCATCTGACTGATGTCATAGGAAGCTGAAATTTGGCACACTTGAAGTACTTTCTCTGCGGAAGATCGTAACGAAACCATATTTTTGATTTTCGGCTTTTCAACTAGTATAACTATAAAGATCTGATAGAAAAGATGTTTTTTTTATAATATGGGAACTTTCGGCCCCACCGGTCATGATTTCTTACACCAAACCTCATATTTTAAGCAGCGCAAACAATTAAATTTAAAAAAAAATAAAATTGCGACCAGTCTAATGTACAGTAGTTTTGACTTAACTGCCTTTTGTATACGTGCACTTTTGACTTAACTGCATAAAATTGATTATTTTTGGAATTTTTCTTTATAATTCTATACAAATTCCTTTTTTAAGTGCACTTTCTATACCAGCACATTTAAGATAAATGCACAAAATTTTTGGTATTTTAAAATTATTTTCATACAGAAAATCAAAGTTAGCTGCACTTTGACTTAACATATACATATTTTCTGGAATTATTCTTCAAAAATACTTGTTTACGTGCATTTTGTATACCTGCACATTTTTCATATTTTTGGGCAGCTTTTAAATATTTTCATACAAAACATCAAAGTTAGCTGCACACATAAAAATATATGGTGGCCACTTTTTCACATAAATATCCAATTTAAGCTGTTTATAAAAATATAAATCGCAATTATTTTGATTTTTTCCCATAAATTTTTATGTTCTTTGTTAATTCTCATTGTTTTTGTTAATATTTCTTTTATATTAAATAAACATACATACATGTATAAAATGATCTGTTATTTCCATAGGCTGTTTGTTAGACGATTATGTTTAATATACAACTCCTAAAAGAATCGTCTGATGATTAACTGACGAGTAGCAAAAAGATTTAAATCTTTTTTTGGGATTCTCTGTTAGAGTCGTATAACAATTACTGGGCTACCTAAATAAGACCGTTTTTGGAGTATGAAAATGCTATTGCCAAAACAATTTTAATAAAACAAACCGGCCTAAAGATATGTTAATAAGGATTTTCCGACAGGATGGGGTTGATTTCGCGACCTTTAGGTTAGTTTTATAAAAGTTGTATGAAAATTAGAAGTTTTTGCATGAAAAATACGCGTGATGCCCTTATTTAGGTAGCTCTGTCATACGGCCGAGCATTTCACGAGTTTTAAAAAAATACCTACATGAGTCTCATACGACTCTTGGCATGCTTTTTGAAAGACCCGTTAGATAATCTCTACATACATCATAAACGATTCCCTTTACGATTAATATAAGCGTTTTTCGCTGCATTATGGAAGAATCTCTCATAGGAATCAGCACGTGTAACAGTTTCTCCAGTGCGAGGAACTGTCTACAATTAAAAAATGAGCTCGTCGATCAAAAACACTCTTTATGGGACTCCTAGACGATTGAAAATGCTAGCTGACTTGAAATAATAAAATAATTTTTTTATTCTAATTTTAAATCAAACACTTTACTTTAGCTGCACTTTTGTGCAGGTAACCACAATTGTGTACCTGCACAATAATGTGTAGTTTATAGAACACGAGCGCCTTACTCGTCCGTTCAACTTACATTTAAAACAAAAACAAATTTCGAAATTTTGTTTTTGTTTTAAATGCAAGTTGAACGGACGAGTAAGGCGCTCGTGTTCTATAAACACCACATAAGGCAGGTAAATGCATTTAAGATAACTGCATTTTTGATTTACCTGTACAAAAAATCGTGCAAAGAAGATTGTCAAAACTACCGTATATTCTTGATGAGCAATGAAAATTCTTGTCAATCAAGAAAAATTAAGACCGTCTGGCAAGGCAAATTTTAGTTAACAATTGGCTAAAAAATAAGTCATAAAAAGTAGGAATTTCCGAGACACTAAATTTTTCCCTTTATGAACGAAATCAGATATTAAAAACATTTCCAAAAAAAATCCTAATTATTATTAAGACACATGTTTGCATTATAAATTGGTAGCGCCATCTATGTTAAACATTTAAAATATTACCTGTGAATGAATTTATTTGATATGATTGTAGTATTTGCTAAAAATGAATTTTTTGGATTTTGTCTATGATATTAAAAACCTGTTAGTCAGGATTATTGTGAATCACAAATTCCAAATGCCCATTTGGAAATTGACTATAATTTATGTTACAATTCGACTCTTCGAATATACTTGGTTTGTATTAGTGGTGAAACGACTAAATCTTCTTAAATATCCGACTCTCACTTCACCATCAATAAAAATGGACAAGCACCATGGTGAAAACAACAATATATTTCAAACAGTTATTTAATTCAAAACTGAGCAATACCCACAACCTTTCAAAGTGTGGTGTAGTTGACTTTAAAATAAAAATTTATATTTTTTTTAGTTTGTGTTAAAGTGAGTATGAGATGTTATTACAGTAGACGCTCGCTTATGTGCACTAATTCAGACAGGGCCTGTTCACTAAATGGAAAAGTTCACATAATCGAGACAATATAAATTAAGTATTTCAAATCATTTTTAATATGTGTAAATACACAACCTATATTCAGTTTTTGTTTTAAATAAGTTTGTTAATAATAAATGTACATAAAAGTAGTCGGTTATATTTTTTTTGCTTTAAGGGATTTCTGTAATGCCTTGTCCCTGCATTTTCGCAATGCCAAATATCATTATCAGATATATTATTTTCACTCCAAGCAATAACTTTACAAACACCAACCGTTTTAAAAATTTTCCTTTACATTCGTAAATACACATTTACTAGCTTATTTCGGGGAAGAACAGATTTCTAATAAAGGGTGTTTTTTATAGAGTGAGACAAGTTTAAAAAATACTAAAACAAGGAAATATATTTTTAATATCAATGAAACGGGCTTTATTGGAAAAAAAATTTATGAAATTTAAATGACTATGCCAGCCCATAAAGCTTTGGAGCGCAGTAATTTTTGTGGATGTAATCCAAATGCGAGAATTCTGCTTTTTTACGTACCCATTCAACCAGAAATGGGCTTCATCGGAAAATAAAATTTTAAATGGAAATTCAAAATCAATATCAATTTGTTCGCCAAATTATTTTGATTAAAATTTTCAACAATTTGCGCGTTGCTCGATTCATAATAAGTCATAAGTCGATTCATAATGAAATTTAAAAGCAAACTAAACAAAAAGCAACAATCTGCTGTTAAATGGTTGCTTAAATAAAGGGGTGATGCCAACTCACAGATGTGATACTCTAAAAAAGCACCCTTTACAACATATAGTTAAAAAAAATTAACGGTTGCTAGTTGTTCACATAAAAGAGATAGGTTGTGTTCACTCTTTAGAACCTCATGTGTAAAAATTTTGTTGTTCACTATTCTGGATGTTCATATAGCTGGGTACTCTATAACCGAGCGTCTACTGTATTTGTTATGATTTTTTATATAGGTATGTACAGTAAATTGCTAATTGAGTTAGCTTAATTGTGTATATGTAACAGAGAACTGCAAAATCACTATTTTTTCTTGATTTATTCATACGCTCAAATTTACATTCACTCTTTGCTTGCAAAACAAAGTTCAACATTGGTAATTTTTACATCGTTTCGTACACATTTGATTTTTGTGTATTCGTTTTTTATTGAAAGTGCTTTATTTGCATTTTTGTTGCGCACGCAATATAACACATTGCATTTTGCATTCAAGTAGTCATTGTCCACTCGATGAGACGCTTTGTTAACATTAACAACAATAAACCACTCGATGAGACGCTTTGTTAAAATTAACAACAATAAAAACAACAATAACAAGAATACATTGTACCTGCATACAGAACTACTGTACTTTTTAAGATAAACAATTTAGAGTGCTATATTCGGCTGTGCCGAATCTTTGATACCCTCCACCGACACTTGGAAAGTTTTAGGAGTAATAGCTGTATGATGTCTATTTTATTATTATAATCTTTGTAAAAACAGACATCTGCATTAAAATTTGTTGCGGTTTAGACCTATTATTGACCGACAATCAGAATCAATTTTAAAAAGCATGAGTAGAATATCAGTTTAAGATGAACTTAAATGATTTTCAAGAGAACAAATTATAAAAGCCATGGTAAGCTATGAACCAATCATCCCAAATTCTGCAGAACGATTTCTGGTATTAAAAAACATAAATTTCAATACAGCGGTGCAATTAATTTAAGCGTTTGCAGTAAATTTCAAAAGGCTGCTAAAATGGAATATAAGGAAAATTATGGACCGTACATCACAAAATTGCATAACATTTTTTCTGGCCATATGAAGATAAACTGGAAGAAAGTTTACCGCGTATTTAATTATTTTACCAGAGTGGGCTTTATATGAGGCCTATGGTAAGCTATGCACCGATCTTCACCAAATTTCACAGTGTCATTTCTAGTTCTATAAAACTGTGATGTATCAAATTTGGTTATGATAGCATTATTTTTTACGGATTTAGGCGTACTAAACTGTTTTCTGGAAGTAGGTTTTATATGGGGCCTATGGTAAATTATGCACCGATCTTCACGAAACTTAACAGTTTCATTTCTAGTCCTATTTAACTATGACGTGCCAAAATTTGTTAAGATAGCATTGTTAGTTAGGGTTTTAGGCTTACTATACTGTTTTCCGGGAGTAGGGCTTATATGGGGCCTAGGGTAAATCATGGACGGTTTTCAAGATATTTTACAGCGTGATTTCCAGTTAAATAATACGAACTGTTGCGAAATCTTATATCATTCTGTGCATTTTTCCACCATTTATGTTAGTTTTTGTAACAAAATTATCAATTTTTTTTTAGGTGGTAGTTCCACATTTTGATTCATAGCTCAGATCCTATTGAACCGATTATGCTGGATTTCAATCCCAAACTGCTTAGGATAACTACAAGCAATTTGACACCAAGTTTGTTTATTTCTTTTGAGTTTTTCGAAAGTGAGCGTGTTTTCAACAGACGGACAGACGGACAGACAGACGGACATGGCTAAATCGACTTAAAATTACTCAAGGACCCAGAATATATATACTTTATAGGGTCTGAGATAAATAATAAAAAAGTTTCACACGGAATGACAAACTTAATATACCCTCTTCACAACTAATTGTGTTGGAGGGTATAAAAAAGTATGTTTCTATGGAAATTGTTTGTATGTATGTATCTACATATGTGCGTTTAGTTTCATTTCAATTTTTTTTTCTTGTACTACATAGTAACTGCTGAATGTCTTCATTAGTAATAATTGCTTGATTTCTGGCTTTTTTGTTTGTATTTTTTTTCTTTACCAAAACAATCATTGTCGCACCGATCACACAAACATCTTTATTAAAAAACGAAGCTAACGATGGTATAAATAACACAGCACGATGTGCATTATTTGAATGACTGCAAACCAGCAGCGAATGTTTGCGGTTGCGCAAGTTTGATTGTATGACCGCAAGCGAGTGTATTTGTTGCTGTTCATTTAATGCGATTTTTTTGCAATTGCACAAAGCCGTTCTTTGATATGTAAACAGAAAGATAATTTTATCAATAAACCGAATATTAACTCAATACAAAATGTATATCTGAACACCATATAAGGCTCGCAAGACCTCTGTTGTAAGCAAAATTCAAACAATTTTATGTCTATGACCTGCTCGGATTTAAAAGATTATAAAAGAGATATTTTAAACTAGTTTATTTCTCTCCGCTTCAGAAAAGTTGGAATTTAAGAACAATTAGGATTTTTAGTGGAACAGTTAATTTTAAATTTTTGATATTATTAGTTAGGCTTGAGTTTACCAAATTTAATTTTCATTAAATTATTTTTGCTGAAGGAAGGAATTTTAACAACATGAAATTTTTATTATAATTTGGTTGGAATTTTTAAAAAATTATTTTGTCAGCATTTTACATAAAAAATTTGTTTCAGATACTTCGTTGGATTGACATGAAATGTCTAAATATTTACTGTAAAGAATTTTAATCTTGGAGTCAATAAATCTAATTTTCACAATTAACATGATCGCGGCATTTCTAAGATTCCGTTAATGTTAATTTTTTTTTGCAAAACAGGTAAGACGTTTCTTAAAATAAAAATTATCCATTTTCATAAGAAATTTCTTTTTGAGTGCACCCAGTTTAAGTCGAAATTTATGATCATTTATAAAAAAAAAAAAAAATAGTTAATCAATAAAACTATTCATCCAAACTTTTAAGGTAAAGCTAAAAGAGCTGAAAACATTTTATAAAAATGCTGAATAAAGGCCAAATGTCTATGAAAATTTTGCAGCAATACCAAAACTTTTAATGCTAAATTTAGCTGGAAAAATGCTAAAATGGTCACACTGACACTTATCTTAGGCTGAGTTCATACGGCTCTTGTCTTATTGACAAGATTCTTCCTTTTTCTTCTTTGAACATGAATTATCTTTCAAATGATTCATGTCATGTTGACGACATGTTTTTTATTTTGTATAGTCGTGCGTATGCTGTGTGTTTTTTTGATATTGCAAGCAAAGACAAAATTAAACAACGAATGAAAAAGCAAAACGTAAAGACAGTACCAAGGCGAATTCAACTACAGGTGGTGTCGGAACTACAACAATCCAAAAACAACAGAAACAACATACGGTTTTTTGCATTGCATTGTTAGTGCCATTAGCTCGAAATGTCAACCATTATTAGCAAAACACTAACAAATCAAAACAAATAAGCCCGAACTGTCAAAATCAGATGCCGTTTCGACACCACCTCTAGTTAATTCGCTTTGGACAGTACATGCATCAGTGTACTCGTTTCTTTACCCCTCGTCACTCTCACCTGTTAAGAAGCAATCATGTCAATAAGACATGAGCCGTATGAACACAGACTTACAGTCGTACCTAGCCCCTGGTCTACACCAAAGATTTTTATTAATATAAATCTTTCTTTTTCGATTTTACTATTTAAATGTACATTCATTTTTTTAAGCTTGAGGTCTTTTTTTTTAATAAAGATATTATGTAGTATTCAACATTTTTCATTTTTCGAATTTATTCTAGGAGCTAAATTTCAGTTATGTATTTTATAAAGCTTTTTTGTAATAGTTCTATTCCTACAATTTTTCAGAAATGACTTTATACACTACCAGACTATTATATTGTATTTTCTATTTATATTTTACCTTAGCCTTCCGTTGGAAAGCAATGAGGTATATTGAATGTACAGAAAAATTTACAATTATTAGACACCAGCAGAATGTAATGCATTTTCTGGCCCGCTACGGCCGTCGTCAGCATTCTTTGTGTCTCACTGGATAGTGTTACTTTATAAATTGAATGTATTTAACTCAACTATTTTAACAAATAGAAACTGGGAATTATTTCCTTCCGAAGGTAACTTTATATTATATTCAACATTTTTCATTTTTCGAAAAATGAAAAATGTTGAATATAATATAAAGTTACCTTCGGAAGGAAATAATTCCCAGTTTCTAGATATTATGTAGTTTTATTAAATTTATTTTTTTTTAATTTAAATTCATATTTTTATATAAAAAGGACTAAACCTTAAACAAAATAATATTTTAATTTAAATAATAAAGATCGAATAAGAAAACATTAAACATATTAAAAAATAATAATTTGTGGAATTTTATTTAAGTGTTTAATTTTAATTATTTACTTTTCATTACATAATTCTTTTACTTCAATTATAATTTCTTTCCCACACAGTTTGCTTCTATTTTTTGTTATTTTTTTCAATTGCCAACCAAATTTGACGTTTTATGTTAGCTCGAAATTCCGCAAAAATATATTGAGATATATTGAAGAAAAAGTCCTATAAATGGCCAGGAGTTACCCCTAGTGGGATAAAATATATGACCGACCTCAATTAGTTTTCTGTCCTTAACATTTTCTGGATACCACTTTTTAGGGGGGCTCCCATACAAATATTTCGTTTTATGAAATTCTTAAATTAATTAAAATTTATGAATAAAATCAAAAGTTGCAAAAAATTATAAGCCTAGCTGCATTTTCCAATTTTTTATGAATTTTTAAAAAACTAAAATGTCGGCATTTTGATATCAAATTATTTTTTTTTTCCAAAAAAAAAAATTATATTTCTAAAACGACTGTTCATATTAAAAAAAAGTTTCACTTAGTTTTAAAGGAAAATTTTTTTTAATAAACTAACCTTTTTTGAGTTACGCGAATATATGTTGTTCAACCTTCTCCATTTTCAAAATAACGGTATATCTCGAATACAAGAGCTAACCAAAAAAAAAAAAAAAACGGTGGGCACCATTGGATTCGCGTACCTGAATTATGCTAAATCGCCATGTGGCCGGCTTGTCTGATTTTGCAACTAGCATTGTGTAATTGTCAACGAAAATTAACTTATACCGTGTTCTGATATACCCTTTTTATTGAGTCAATATTCGGTTAATTGACATAATTATCTTTCTGTTCACACCCTGAAGGAAACTTGGGTGCAAGTATCTCCAAGTCACCAGTTTTGTCTACTATATTGGTGACATTGTCAACGAAGTGTCTACACTACATTACATTTGCCACTATATTTAGCTTTAATACGAGAAAGATTTTATCAATAACAACTGAGAAGTACAATTCCTATTAAAGTTGAAGAAATAATAAAAAAAAGATTGTTATGATTTCGTATTCTTACAAAAAGTGTAGACTTCTTTTGCTTAAATGTACTAGCGATTCTCTGGTTCCAATGTCTACATATGTTCTCCGGAAAATAAAAGCGGCAATAACCAGACAAAAGAATATCAACAGAGATGTTCAAAATGGTGTTTCCGAGCTGGACGAACTAATGGATGTAATTTTCGACTACCGAAGAAACTGGAAAACTGCAGAAGAGGAGAGAAAATCTAGTGAATCCCATAAAGCGAATCAGATCTGCCAGGATACTCCAAGCATTCCGGCAACTCACAAGAAGAGAAGTGCAACAAGTCCAGCAGAGACTAACCCAGAGAAGAAACAAAGGAAAAAGGCCACCGGGAACCTTGTATTACATACCACGGAAGCTTAAATTGTAGACATAGCAGAAAAGAGAGGAGACAAAAAACCACGAGGAAAACCACGAAGAAAACCACGCCCCAAGGGACCGAAGAAAAGATCCGACGCTGTTGTTATCAAACCTCGAGAAGGTCACAGCTACGCGGATGTTCTTAAAAACCTTAGAACAAAGATTAATCCACAAGAAACAGAAGTGGCAATCCAATCCGTTCGGAAGACAAAATCTGGATCAATACTCCTGGTGATGGGTAAAGGAGGAAGAAAAGCCGAATTTCGTGAGGCGATTTCGGGCACATTAACAGAGGAGGCCACAGTACAATGTATGAAATCCATGGCCACAATAGAAATTCAAGATCTCGACTCTCTGACAACCGAAGAGGAAGTACTCAGGGCCATAAGCGACCTGGTCACGATAACAATAGAAGACATAAACGTACGTCTGACGGCTACAAACAGCAGGGAGCAAAAACGAGCTTTTGTGTCCATGCCAGCAGCTTTCGCAGATGCATTACTTGAAAAGCGGAGAATCTTAATAGGATGGACATATTGCCGCATACGGTACAAGGAGGATATAAAGCGCTGCTATAAATACTTTGAATCAGGGCATATCCAGTGGGACTGTAAAGGACCTGACAGGAAGGGTATGGGTCTGTGCATAAGATGCGGCCAGAAGGGCCACAAAATCAGGGAATGCGAGAATCCTCCGAAATGCTGTGTCTGCTCACAGGGCGAAAACAGGCCAACAGATCACATGCCTGGATCCCGAAGCTGTAAACCACCTCCAAACAGTCGAAAATGAAATTTTTGCAAGCCAACATGCACCGAGGAAAAGTAGCACACGCTCTCCTGCCACAAATCGCTAAAGAACAGGACGCTGATGTGATAATTATAAGTGAACAGTACGCAAAAATGCGCAACGGGCTATGGTACGAGGACGAGTCGGGAACCGCCGCAATATGGGTCCCCTATACCGGACACGTCCAGACGGGAAATAGTGGAAAAGGAAACGGATACGTTTGGCTACAGATCGGAAACCTTACACTGATAAGTTGCTACCTCACTCCAAGTGATAACATTGATGCTTTCCAAGCGAAACTCGACAGTGTCGAGGACTTTGCCAGATGTCAAGGGGGTGATCTCATAGTAGCAGGCGATTTCAACTCCCATGCAATTGAATGGGGACTGAAAAATACCGACTCCAGTACTGAAATTCTGTAACTTTTTAACGACAAAAAATTGTCGTTAAGTAGTCAAAATTCGTTAGCTAACGAAAATTGTCGTTAAGAGCTATTCTGTAATGAAATTTTAACAATTTTTATCGGCAAAAAATGTCGGTAGCTAACGACACAAAAAAAGTTCTTGTTAAATAATAACGACAATAAATGTACTGTTAACAGATTAAAAATATGGAGAAAGTAGCCAATTTTTAACATAAAAAAAGTAAGAAAATATAGTCGATCAAGTCCGACTCTACATTGCGTTATTTTGGCGATCATGTTTCCGCCAAAAAGAGTATGTTGTGAGGTTAATATTCACATAAGACATTTTTGTGCCAAATATTATCTAAGTATCTACTACCATTATTAGTGTATTCGTATGGGAGCTGTGGTCAAACATGGACCGATTCTAAAAAAAATTGTTCTGGTGATTTATGTAGGTTGCGACAAAATATTTTTGGATCTTATTCAACTTAAATATCTATAATACAAGATGGCTATTAATACGCGCAAAACCCTATTCCGGAATGAAGTTTTCATGTGGGCTATTAAAATTAAATAACCGCTTCTCACCATTATAAAAAGGCTTCGGCCTTGTGACAATAAACGCATATGTGCCAAATTTTATAAAATTATTTTTAAAATTGCGACCTGTAATTTGCGCACAAGGTTATCTTGGACAGACAACCAGCCATCCTGATAGAAGGACGGGCTTCGTTAAATGGATTCTGACACAGATACTGAGTCAATCGGTATACTAAAAGGCAGGTCCAGAACCTTAATTTAAATGTGTTCACACCTTCGTACAAACACATAATATCCTTTTCACATACAGTAGTGTAGGTATAAAAAGTAAGAGCAGAATGTTGTGCTAGAGTGGCTCAGTCACCTGGAAATTTTTCCCTATGTAAATACAATACAGCAAATTTATTTTGTAATTTTTTTTAATTAATTTTATAAAATTTTCACTTTGACGTTCTTATATATTTACCGATATTTGTCGTCAATATTTCTAAACAAAAATATTTGTTTATTTAAAATACAGAATAACAAATTCATTAAATTAACCGAGATTTCTCGTTAATTAACGATATCGGTAGTTAAATTCAAAAAGTTACAGAATTGAGGTACAGGGGTAGAAGAATATTGCAAATGATCGCACGACTGGGGCTAACGGCCTAAAATATCGGTAGTGTCGCAACTTTCAGGCGTCCTGGGTGCGAAGGCACTATCCCAGATGTGACTTTTGTCTCCGAGAGAATGGCAAATAAAGTAAAAGACTGGAAAGTTCTAGAAATATACACGGCTAGTGATCATCAATATATATCGTTCTGTATAAATGATGACGAAGGCGACCAGACTAGTAAGCCCTGCAGGACCACCAGAAAATGGCACGTCAATAAGCTCAACACGCCGAAACTCCTTCACGAGATTGACAGACTTGTCGGAGAACACACAAGTGATGTGGATGCAATACCAGTAGTGGAAAAAACCATGGCCATAATAACAAGATGCTGCAATGGGGCAATGCCCAGAATAAACAAAGACCCGAAATGGAAACCAGTATACTGGTGGAGTGCCTTGATCGAAGAATCGAGATGAAACTGCATTAAATCGAGAAGAAGATACACCAGAGCCAGACGCAGAGGTATCGCAGAGGTGGAACACAACGCATATAAAGAGGCAAAAAAACAGCTGCATTACTGCATACATAAAAGCAAGAAAGACAAATGGGAGGAGCTGAGAAGCGACATTAATAAAAACCCATGGGGTCTCGGTTACAGAATTGTTATGAAAAAACTTGGAATGAGAAACTCAGTGGAAACTATGGACGAACCCACAATGAAAAACATTGTGAACACTCTGTTCCCGGAGCATGACTTAAGAATAGACGACTCGGTTACAGAAGATAGATATGATATCCCCTTATTTACAATTGAAGAATTGCAGTTAGCTGCTTGCACCCTTAAAAATAGGAAGGCACCCGGCCCAGATGGCATACCCGCAGAAGTCATCAAGGAGATAGCAACGAATCGCCCTGGGGTCTTACTTAGGATGTATAATAGCTGCCTAACGGAGGGAATATTCCCAGATGTTTGGAAAGAACAAAAACTTGTCCTCATCAGCAAGGGTAAGGGTGACCGGGGATCACCGCCATCTTACAGACCACTGTGCATGTTAGACACTGCAGGCAAATTACTCGAGCGACTAATTAAGCCTAGACTTGACGAAGCCATCAAAGCTACTGGAGGTCTTTCAGGAAGGCAATATGGATTCCGACCTGGAAAATCAACAATAGGGGCTCTGAATGATGTGATACATACCGTAGAGGCTGCCCAACATGGAAACCATTATTCGAGACCTGTCATATTCTTAGCGACACTAGACATCAAAAATGCGTTTAACAGTCTAAGGTGGACGGATGTGACAATTTTTAATATCCCAGAATACTTAACGAGAATCATAAAGGACTATCTAAAGAACCGAGTTTTGATATATGACACCACCCAAGGAACTAGGAGAATTCCAATCACATCAGGGGCCGCGCAGGGATCTATCCTGCGGCCAGACCTCTGGAACGCAACATATGACGAGATTCTGAAGATAGAGATTCCAGACGACACATTTCTTGTGGGATACGCGGACGACATTGCGGCGGTCATCAAAGCGAGGGACACGGAGCAAGCCCAACAGAAATTACGACAAGTTATGATCCGAACGAGGAGCTGGCTAGACTCCCATGGCCTGCAATTGGCCATGCACAAAACAGAACTGATGTTGCTCACCAGGAGACATATTCCAATCGTGGTGGATATGCATGTGGGTGACCTTGTCATCCCCACTAAGCCATCGATCAAATACCTTGGAATCAGACTGGATACGAAGCTGACTTACACAAGGCAGATCGAATATGCTACTTCAAAGGCGGCAAAGATAACAGCATCATTAAGCAGACTAATGGCGAACATTGGTGGACCTCTTCCAAGCAGGAGAAAATTACTCATGGAGGCTAGTAACAGTATACTCCTCTATGGATCTGAAATCTGGGCCCCTACTGTGGAAACTTCTTTCTGTGCAGAGAACAGCAGCTCTGCGGGTGACGTCCGCGTACCGCACAGTATCTACACAAACTGTCTTAATAATAGCCGGAATGATACCCATAGACCTTCAGGCATTGGAGCGCTGGAAGGTCTTCAACACAAAGCAAAACACTGCCCAAGCACAAAACAAAGCGAGCATACGGCAGGAAGTCCTACAAAATTGGCAACTTCGATGGAGAAATGGAGAGCAAGGCAGATGGACATATAAGCTAATTACCAATTTGGAAATGTGGGTTAATAGAGGAAGTGGCGAAGTTAACTACTACATAACCCAGATGTTAACCGGTCATGGTTACTTTCTAGTGTACCTTTACCGCATGGGAAAATGTAGCTCACCCTTCTGCATGTATGAGGAAGAAGAGGTCTTGGATGACGCTTAACATACCTTTTTTGAGTGTTGTAAATGGGCGGAGCGCCGCAGAAGACTTGAGAGAGAAATCGGTCCTATTTCAGTCACAAACATCGTGTTGAAAATGACAAATAGTGAAGGAAGCTGGAATTCAGTAAGAAGTTACGTGGAGCATGTCCTCCGTGAGAAAAAACTGGATATGGACGCAGCAGCATAGGAGAGAAGGAGAATTATGGGAATTATATTAATACATAAAATAAAAGCGGAGCCCGGACGCGGGCATAGAATGTTGAGTTGGTAAAACACAACATTGGGGGTCACCTTGAAGTATTGCTAAAAGTGGTTCCGAGGTGACGTAATACCCCGATGATGGCATGAGGTGGGTTTTTAGCCGGTATCAAAGGAGTCCGGCATCTCGATCCGCAAAAAAAAAAAATTTCTACATATGTTCGCAAATGAACTACCTAGTCAGTTTAATTGTTGATGAAATGTCTAAAAAGCTTCTTGAAGTAGAAAATGAAAATGTACACGATACACCATCACCAACACCAAATGTTGAATCATCTATAAATTCTAATAAAACAAATGTAAAGAAAATACAAAAGCCTGAAAATATCTTAAAAAAAGATTTTTTTTTTTTTTTGACTGTTGTATAGCTGTATATTCTTTTAAAAAAGTATAAACTTTATCAAAGTTATTTTCGGGAATACAAAGTTTATTATCAATACGATCTTCGTATGACGTGCTAAATTCCCAGTTTTTCTTATTTGATAAATATACTGAAATTTATTGTTGAGGGAAAGCAAGCCTCTATGCGCATTTCGCCGGTTGCTTACACCAGCTCATCAGGAAACCTTTTCCAAAGATTTTAGAAAAGCCAAAAATATTAAACAAAAAATAAAACCTTAAAAAAAAAACTTTTGTCTTGTACTCATTTATTGAAATCATTGTTTTACTTAACGAATCCCGGGATTCTTTCTTGTTTCGATTTCCGGGAATAGAAAAAGTCCGGGAAATTAGAAACCCTAGTTAAATGTCTATTGTAAATAACATTGCCTGGGGTATAATAAGTCACTAGTACTGGTGACTGTGTCAATAGTGAATCAGTACAGATGGACTAATGGATGGACCTTTTTTTTGTAATTTCAGTTGCCAAATGTCAAAACACTGTTTAGTAAGTTGTGTTTTGCTTAATAAACACACTTGTTAAAGTGCCGCATTTAAATTTTACTAAATATTTATAACAATTTCGTATTAATTGAGCAATAACTAAATTGCAATTTTGTATGTATAATTGAGCTCAATAATTAGGCTTGCCAACCGTACTTTATAAAAAAGTATTGTACGTTATTTCGAGTAATTGTACCCTATACTTTATGAGAAAAATAAAGTACGCGAAAATACTTTATTTCGCATGATTAGATTTATCTAGAATTCAGAATAGATTCAGGTTATATTAGTCAGGGTTTTATTAGTCATAAAATTATTACACTTATTGTACAAGTTTTTTTTAGAAAAACTAAAGAACAACTAATTGATATTAGTCAGGGCCATTTTTTTTATATTGGCAGGACGATTTTTCGAAAAACAGACAGAACTATTCATTTGTTTGTTTTGTTTTAGTACAATAACTGCCTGTTTTTAAAACACAAGTGCAAAACTCTTTCAAATTACTGCCTGGTTTTAGATCACGAGCACAAAAGTGACTCGTTTAATTAACATTTAAAACAAAATTTCAAGATTTCCATTCCTTAAGGGGGCTCCCATACAAAATGATTAATAAAGACTAGAAATATATTGAAGAAAACGTACCATAACAGCAAAGAAGTCGCCTTAACAATTTTTCGAGACATACTTGTCCCTTATCACCACTTCTTAAGGCGGCTCCCATGCAAATATTGCGTTTTTTGAAATTTTTAAATTAATTAAAATTTTTCGACTTTTGTGAATAAAATCAAAAGTTGTTAACAGATTTTAATAATTTATAGATTGTTTTGTTTGTTTTTTATATGTCTGGAAAAAATTAGAAGCATAGCTGTAATTTTCGAAATGTTGCTAAAAAATTCTTTTTGTTGCCGAAAAATATTATGTTTCTAAAACGACTGCACATGTTAGAATAAAATTTAACGTTTAAAGGAAATTTTATTCAGGACTTTTTTTTTTAGTAATTTCAATAAACTGAACCGTTTTTGAACCGGTATTGGATTCAGCGTACCCGAATTAGGTTAAAGCGCCAGTTGCCCGGCTTGTCTCAAAAAAAGTGTCAAATTCTAACACAGTGTAATTGTTTGATAAAACTTGCGAAAAGCAATAAAAAAAACTTTTTTAAATATAACAATAAAAAGAAATAAATTGTACTTTATATATGTATATACTGTGTACTTTTTTTTCTTAACCTTTAATAATCAACGTACTTTAATTGCAACAAAAAAAAGTTGGGAATCCTATCAATAATAGCATTTATTGCGTAAAACTCAATTAAGGTGCATATCGGAACGTGGTATTACACTAATTGCAACATAAATTGCCGGCAATAACTTTCACTTTCTGAGTCGATCATATTATGTCCGTTGGGCTACCTGCCCATGAAAAACTTGTGCGCAAAGAACAGGTCGCAATTTTGGATATAATTTCAAGACATTTGGTACATGGATTCCAATTAGCACAAGAACCAAGTCTATAATAAAATGGCGTGAATCGGTCCAAATTTCCATACAAGCTTCTTTCCGATTTAGGGTCTTTGTGTCCATAAAACATTTTATTTTATTGGTATTTGGATTTAATTTGGTCCAAACTTATTTTATTGCAATCAAAATCATCTAACAAAATTCTCTAACCAAGCGGCCATATAAATACTACTCCCGCAAAAAGCTTTTTGTACCTAAACTTAATCATAAATGTTGCTATTAACATACAAATTGGCGAAAAAAACTTTTACGATAGCTACTATGTCATGATAAAATGTTGTCCTGTTAGGTTAAATAATAACCATTGTCCCATATAAACCCCCATCCTAAAATCTTAATAGATGAAGATGTGTAAATACTATTCGGCACAAAGAACCTTTACATGAATCTTAAACTCATAACATAATTTCGTAACGCGGGTCGGGTCCATGATTGCCAATGGGTCCCAAATAGGGCACACTAGCAAAAATACACTTTGGTGTAGGCTATCATGTGGTATGGCTTGACCGACTATACATTATTACTTGTTTAATATATATTTTGAAAAGCAATTCTACTTCACATTTTCCAAATCTTTCTACAAAATTTCATTTTCTTGTTCTGGGCTTTACCTCCTTTTTATGCTCCCATCACCACTTGTGTTGAATGAGGGTATACTAAGTTTGTAAGAAACTTTTCCATATAATATATTCTGGCTCCTTGAGTAATTCTAAGTCGATTTAGCCATGTACTTCTGTCTGTATGTCCGTCTGTTGAAAACAATCTCACTTTCGAAACTAAAAGGAAATGAACAAACTTGGTGCCAAATTGCTTGTAGTTATCCTAAATGGGACTGAAATCCAGCATAATCGGTTCAGTGCGATCAGAGCTATGAATAAAAATGTGGAACCACCACCCTAAAAAATTGATAATTTTGTTACAAAAGCTAACATAAATGGTGGAATAATGCAAGGAATAATATAAGATTTTGCACAAATAAGTTTTATTCGACTGAAAATTAAATTTCGTGAAGATCGCTCCATAATTTACCCTACGCCCCATATGAGCCCTACTCTACGGAACACAGTTTAGTAAGCTTTTAACCGTTATAAGCAATGCTATCACAATATAATTTGGTACGTCACAGTTTCATGGGACTAGAAAAAACACTGTGAAATTTTGGGCAGATCAGTCCATAATTTACCATAGGCCCCATACAAAGCCCACTCTGGGAAATTAATTAAACACGCCTAACACCGTAGCAGATACAGGCGTTGCGGTAAAATTAGTTCCAGAAAAAATGTCATGCAATTTTGTGTTAAACGGTCCATAACAGCCTTCTGAAATTCACTGAAAACGCTAAAACTAATTTTAAGGAGCATATAGACGACATGTTTTTGTCATCTGACATGTCAAATTTCCCACTGCAAAACACATACATGTCGTGTGTTACCTTTTTAACTTTGCTTTTGTAAAAGTCAGACGCAAAGTCATCTGACAAAATTTCAATTAGAGCGTGCTCTATTTTCTTCTGACAAACCATCTGACATCAGAAATCTATGCCGGGAAGAAACTGGCAGCGGCGTCAACTATTGACGGAATCATTAGCCGGCTGAAGTTAATATTTTACAATACCAAGATATGAGCATACATCACCATTGAATAGAATTTATGTAAATATAAACATAAAAACAGTTTAATTATAAAATTCTAAATTGGTATCTTTAAAATAAAAGAAAAAATGTTAAGATGGCTAAATTATTTTACGGCGCAAATAAATATTTTCGTGGCGGCAGCAAGCTATTTTGAAACCGAGAACTACTTTGGTTTCTGCAATAACAATGCGAAAAAAACAGAGACAATGTCAGAAGCAAATTACATGTACGTTTGTGACCGAATATTATAAACCTTATGTAAAACAGCAATTTTGACAGACATGAACAATTACATGTGACTTGAAAATTCGACATGTCAGATGACAAATACATGTCGTGTACGGGCGCCTTTACTCTGTACGGCAAAAGCTGTTACGAATTATGATATTTTACTCAAGCTAGGACAAATTTTTAAAAAAGAAAAGCATAATATATAGATATCATCCCACTAGGGATGCCAATCGGGATTGATTTTAGAAAATCCCGGGATTTGGTATTTTGAAATCCCAATTCCCGGGATTTCCCGAGATTTCGGGATTTTTCGGAATTTTTTTTAAATAAACAACACTTTTTATTTATTTATTAATTTTCAAAAGGTATTATATATATAACATATATTTTTAAAAAAGAAAAATAAGAATTATAAAAATAAAAAATACAACTGAAATATAATTTTTAATTTTTTTTTTTTTTTTTTGGTATAGAGTATAAAAACTCAATCAAAACGAAAATTTTTTACACAAAAGTTGATTGATATATTAAAAATCGCGGTTTGTCAATTTCGGGATTTCCCGTTTGGCATCCCTTGATCACACTCCTGAAATATTCGAACTATCGGTGGAGGGTATCAAAGATTCGGCACATCTGAATATATTACACTAACTTGTTGTTATTGTTTTTACTGTTTTTGTATACTCTCGTATTTTTCTTTTTTTAATGACAACACCGGTCTAGACTTCTTTGGCGGCATGAAATAACCCCCCACGAAATAAGTCCCCAAAACAAAAATGAAATAACTCCCCAAAAAAATATATGAGAGGCAACAACAACGTTTTTTGGGGACTTATTACATTTTTTTGGGGACTTATTTCATTTTTATATTAAGGAGTTATTTCATATGAAATAACTCCGCGAACATCTGAAATGAAATAAGTCCCTAAAAATATTTTGGGAACTTATTTCATTTTCAAATTTATTCCAAAATCGTCAAAAATGCAAATTATGTCTCGTTATAATATGTTAACAAAACTTGTTTAAAAAAAAATAATAGTTACTAGGCAGTTAGTTTGAGAAATAATTTTGCGGTATATAATGAATGAATGGTCCTCTTCCATTTTTTTATTTGATTTAATTTTTTGATAATATTGAATGGATAATGTCATGTAATAATAAAAAAAAGTGCTGATATAAACTAACTTTTCTTCATACATAGTCAGTACCATTACTTTCTCTTTTGATAAGTTCTTAACTAACACAGTACAACACATGATTTGCCAACTCAATTCTGTGAACTGTATGTGAAATTAGACCCAAAAAGAAGAATTTCTGCATCATTCGTTTTGTCTTCTTACCTGCGATTTGAAGTTAGTATCGATTTGAAGTTAGTACTATCGTATAGGGGAATTTATCACGTTTTAGGCCCTGTTGTTTGACATAGCTCGATAACCACTAGCCCAATTTAGTTGAAATAAATTTTAAAAAATTAAGAATTACAATTCCCTTAATCTGTTTATATATTGTTTTCCTATACAAGTAACACTTTCGAAGTTAAAAATGAATGTATGAAGGGAAAAAATAATTTTTTTTAAAATTTTTTTTTTTTAAATACATAAAAAATCCAAAATGGAAAAAAGTTTCAAGTCTAGTTATTTTTTCGCAAAGTCACATAACCTATGAGCAAAATGAGACAAAGATCATAAAAATCGATGCACGCGTTTGTCATTTATTCACAATTAAGTAAATGTATGAATTTCAAAAATTTGCTCGAGATATGCACAACATTATTTGGAGAAAACATTGACACCTTTTTCATGATTCTGAGAATTAAAAAAAAAGGAATAAACAAAAGGTTATTTGATTTTTATGATTGCGGTAATAAATGTACGTGGACAATTAAACGGAAAGTGGACCTTTTTATTATTTGGGTTTTTCCGGTGGCTACCTATATGCTTTTTTTACAGAAATTGCACCCACATTTAAGGGTGGTCATTATTTGGAAAGTTTTGCACAGTTTGAAACGTACAAGTGCTGAATCAGGTATATAGCCAGCCGCCCTTAAAATATGCGCCCATTTATAAGTACCTGGCAGTAAAATATTCAAAAATACGTAGTATTTATAGGTGTGCATTGATCGATTTTTGGCATTCAGCCAGTGCCGACGAACGCGAACAGTAAAAGTGATTTTTCTCCAGTTTTTTAAAAGTGAATAACAACAAAACATAAAATATATCAATATGGAAAACAACAAGTGCCCATATTTGGATGAATATTGTTACGTTTGTGGTCATATCGTCCGAAAAATACAGAAAAAAGATCTAAAAAATTTGTTTACTGAGCAATTCAAAACCGCGTATTGTAATTATTTCGATGAAGCAGATTTAAGTGGTGCAAATTTTACGCCGAACACAGTGTGCAACAGTTGTTATACTACCCTTCTAAAATGGATTCACGGAAAAAGTAGAAAGTTATCTTTTATGAAGCCAGTAATTTGGGTGGAAGACACAACTGGACATGATGAATCCAGGTGCTATGCATGCATAAATTTTCGTCCTGGATTAAACAGACAACAATTGAAAACAAAAGTATACACTGCTGCATTTACTGCCACACTTCCAGTGCAACGCCCTGCTGATACCGATGCACCTAAACCTCCGAGTGCGGATACTGTGTCCCTGCTAGCCGAAACCGTTTTCACCAATCCGACCGATTTGGATGATGCTGATTGGATACCCGATATTGAAAATAGTACACCACAACCGCTACCACAAATCGAAATGGATTACATTGTGGCCAAGCTGGGACTATCACAACACGACTCCGAATGGCTGACATCATTTTTGAAGAGAAGAAAACTCACACAGCAAAATGTCAGCGCAACATCATACCGACAACGCCAAGCTGATTTTCAGAAATTTTATTCCGTTGACGAAGCAAATACGTTCACGTACTGCTGGCGACTGGCGTTTATTCATCGATGGTTCAGTTACTAGTTTGAAGGCTGTGCTGCTGCACAAAAAAAATAAAAAACCATGCATTCCATTGGGATTCAGCACAACTATGAAGGAAACGTATGAAGCATTGGGCGAAATTTTGAAGAAAATCAAATACGATGAACACAAATGGAACATTTGTTGCGATCTGAAGGTGGTCAACATACTACAAGGGATTATAGAAAAGGGCAGATATCCAAAATACTTCTGCTTCCTTTGTAATTGGGATTCACGATACAAAGGAAACTTCGAAAGTGTTACTTGTATAGGAAAACAATATATGAACAGATTAAGGGAATTGTAATTCTTAATTTTTTAAAACTTATTTCAACTAAATTGGGCTAGTGGTTGTCGAGCTATGTCAAACAACAGGGCCTAAAACGTGATAAATCCCCCCATACGATAGTACTAACTTCAAATCGATACTAACTTCAAATCGCAGGTAAGAAGACAAAACGAATGATGCAGAAATTCTTCTTTTTGGGTCTAATTTCACATACAGTTCACAGAATTGAGTTGGCAATCAATTAACTGAAAAATGTTGTACTGTGTAAGTATAGTATCCAGGCGCGGATTCAGGGGGGGTGAAATAAGGAAATTTCCCCCCCGTAAATTATAAAAATATGTTTTGTTTATTTCGATAATACAAGAATACCCATTAATATTATCTTTTTTTAATGTACACAATTTTTGGAAATCCCAGCAAGGTTTTTTTTTGTTTTTTTTATTGAATCTCTAACGAAATTTTCAATAAGTATTTTGTTGTTTTTTTATTGAATCTCTAACCAAATTTTCAATAAGTATCCAAATCTTCATCCTAATAGTTATTTATTAGATAGTTTTAATGAAACATCTAGTTTAATGTATTCAAATACTTATTATTCTAAATTCAATCATAGCAGGTGCCATCTATGTATAACCAAAGAGTAAACGTTTAACTTGATAATGCGTGCGGTTGAATTATTAAAAAGCCTTAGTATTTGTAATATTTATGTACATACATATATATGAGTTATATGAAAAAAATTCCTATTTGATAATTTTAGACGAACGCAAGGATTTGTCGGGGAAAAGCCAGATTTCCTTATCTTTAAAATATTTCAACATACAACAAAAAGTTGTTAGGGAAGAATTGTTTTGGCTTTGTTGTAAAAGCATTTGAAGAGCCTTCACAGGATATTGATTATGACGCTGATGTGACAATTGATGCGATGGCACTATCATCAACAGTTCTTAAAACTTTGACAAATTTTATTCTTGACCTAAAAAACTGTATAGGAGTTGGAACTGATGGGTGTCGTTTGATGTCAGCAGAAAATGGAGCTGTTAAAAAATTCTGGAAACCGCGACAAATGCGAACCAAACGCCTTGCTATTTCCCGTAAATCAGGCAAAACACGTTTTTAGTAAAGTATTTGGGAGCCAAACTCCCTACATTATGCGAGACAAGATGGGTGGACCGTCACGACTCAGGTTTACACTTTGCAACAAGTCTACATCATATAGTAGAAGCTTTGGAAAACATATCTGAGTGGAAAGGTAGAGATACTTCATCAAGAGCCTTATATTAAGGAACTCACTTAGAACTTTTGAATTTATTTGCGGAATAAACATATTAAGTGTGATACTTATTGTAACACAGCCGCTTAGTATCATTCTACAAAAGCACGATATAGATCTTCAAAAAGGATCAAGCCTTATCAAAACTTTAATCATGTGCCTTGAAGAAACAATAAATAAAGCCGAAGAACAATTTAAAGTGATTTTTAAAAAAGTTAAAGTTATTTGCGTTCAAATCGAGGTTCCAATATATAAGACAAGATTTGAACGAAATAATCACATCCAAAATGTTGAAGATTTCTACCGAGTTGTAGGTTTCATTCTCTTATTGAATTTATTTTAGAAGATCTCAAAACACCTTTCCAATAGATATCTTTAATGTATTGAACATACCAAAACTTCTACTCAAAGTGTAATCAAGTCATATACAGATATAAAACTTTTAAAACACAACTCGAGATAAACACTTACTAACATCTAAACTTGAGCCTGAACTGTAGCATTGGCAACAAACATGGAAATTATCTGAAAATCTATCAGATAACGTTGTAGATGCTTTAATAAACTGTGATGAAGATATCTACCTAAATCTAAGAAAAATATTTCAAATTTTCGTTTCAATGCTCGTAAGTAATGCTACGAGCGAGAGGTCATTTCCTACCCTTCGTCGAATAACAACATGGCTCAGATCAACAATGACAAACTGAACATAGACTGTACTATCTAAATTTGCCTCACAAGGAAATCATAAATTGCTTATTTAAAAAGATTAGTTTATTTTAATTTATATTGAATATTTTATTTAACCTTATTGTTGAGTTTTTTTAATATAATATACACAAATTGCTTTTAATAAACTTTTAAAAACAAATTTTTTTTTGGATCATAAAAAATTTCCCCCCCCCCCCTAAGGCTCGAGCTGGATCCGCGCCTGATAGTATCACAGAAAACTTGAAATGTTGGTCATAGCAACAGGCAAAAATGCTTTCAATAAATGAAGATCGACGGTTAAAATACAATATGGAGCGCACCTGCCGGGATCGCCAGCCGGGCGATCCCCCAATTTTTTAGGATTTATTTCATTTTGATTTTCATTTAATTTTAAAATTTTGGGTGTATTTCATATGAAATAAGACCCGAAAATTGGGGAATTATTTCATAATTTTTTTGGGGACTTATTTCGGGGGGGGGGGGGGGTATTTCATGCCGCCGACTTCTTTATCTACCCTTTCTCCTTAAAGAGTATTCTTTAAATACCGGAGCTCAGTATTATGCTTGCAAAAGTACAAATGCAAATGTTGTTAAATCCAACAACAAAATACACAGAGTTTTCGTTAAACTACTACGATATTTTGCATTCACCCTTTTTGCAAGACTGAACTGCGCTAATATAATAATATACCAATTAAGTAATGAATAAAAACCTATTTTTTTTAATTTTTAATAAACATAAAAGATCATTTATTATACTTAAACAGATATTTCTCCTAATAACGAACACTTTGGCGATAAGCAAATGAAGCGTATTTCCTTTAGAAAATCAATTGTTCTTGGTACAAGTAAACACAATACATGGATTCTTTAAAACATGTTTTGCGCTTTAAATTCTAAAAAGTGAAATCATCAATAAGCAAACAGCAAAAAACTTAAAAAAAAAGTCTGAATTCAATTTAAAATCAATTGAATTATTAATAAAATTAAAGTATTTTTATAACGGAAATCGAGGTGTATTTTAGCTTTTTTAACAATTCAGGGACACATTTGATGTATGCCAATGAAATACATTCAAAATTGAAATACAACTGAATTTGCTATGGAAATGAAGTGCCCAGAATGACGTAAAAAATATAAGCAATTGAGAGATATTTTAATTTTATTCTTTTTTCTCTAGTGACTTAGATTTTTGTTAAGTTATCGTTAAAAATAGAAAATAATTTAAAAATACTATTTTTATTAAGAAAACTGTTGATTTATTAGAAGAATTTACTAAACAATAAAAAATATCTTTAGTATGGTTTTAAAATACAAATATTAGTTAATACTCGTGTTATTTTCTTAGAGAATACTTTCATGTTCTTAAGCATTTGTTCTACTTCATTAAGTTTTATTCAATTTGCCATAAATCCTCCTCAATACTTGATGTTGGCTAAGGCACTAAAAGGTACCTACGAGCACCCATAAAAAAATAGTTGTTTCTAATGTTTGTATAATTTCTTTGGCAAATACGAGTCCATAAAATATGGTCATAATAATTCTGTTTGATGGTTTTGTTAACTTTTGTTTTGGGTGCTTGTTGGTTCATTGACCAAAAATAGCTCATCTCAATTTCAGCAGCAGCACTGTCTCAAACAAAACCCAGGAATTTACCAATTTAAAGCAAGAAATGAAAATTGGTTAAATGGTATTTACAGTGGGGGCAATGTTAATTTTTAAAAATAGATGGTAACGAAACTCTTTTTTTCAGATTAACAGCCTTGCCCACGATATTGATCGACAACTGCAGAAACGGTCTTCACGTTTTACTTTTCTATTGTAATTCATTAATTCGTTGTCAAACCTCTTAATGTCACGTCAACTATTCTAAAAAATTGTTAATTAACTGCAATAAAGTCGGTTGTTGTTGAAAATGCAAGCGAATAATATAGACTTCTATGGGGTGATTTTTTCCTATTTTGTTTTTCAGTTAAAAAAAGATTCGGGACATATGGCAATGCCAAAAATGCTCAGAAAAATTTGACATCTCACTATTAGTGGACTTAATCTTATTCATAAACAATATTTCATACAGATTTGTAAGACGAATTTTATTTCAAAATTTATTAAATATTATTATCGAAATTCGTGCTGTATAAGAAATGTGTTCCGTAAATTACGTCCATGTTATGATCGTCATAATTGTCCAATTTGACCCCACTGGATTCTTTTTTGTTGAAAAACGACAAGGCAGCCACAATTCCAACCCTGGAGGACAACATCACAGCTGTTATTGGTGAGATGCCGGCCGAAATGCTGGAAAAAGTAAGATAAAAATGGAGCTCACTGATGGATCACCTACGGCGTAGCCGCGGCTAACATAAACATGAAACTTATCTTCAGAAAGTAAATGGAAAGAAATAATTATTCGCCCCCTTTAAATATTTTACTCACTTTTACAAATTATGTATCTGTATTTTTCTCTTTAAATTTTCAAAACCCAAGCGGCTTAAAAAACAATCTTTGCATCTTTTGTCATCTGAAAATCACAAAATTAATTGAAAAATTTAAAATAGTGCAATCCAATATGTGGAGTTACTTGCTTTAACAAAATTTATCGAGTAAAACATTTTGGTTTTAAAACTAATTGTGTAATAATAAGTAAAGGAAGGTTTAAGAAACCTTTAGCAAAAGGTTGTGAACTATGAATATACCCTGACACATAAATGTTTGGTTTAACAGCCTGGCCCACGATGTCAACCGGCAACGTTCGTTTGCATTTTCCACGACAAACAGCTAGTTTGCTCGCCACTAACAATTTTCACCACGACAAGTCGATCGACAATACAAGCGAAC